>OY728137.1:211791038-213162029 GCA_963277665.1 Viscum album
TTTCTAAAAATTATAAATAAAATATAATTATGTAGGAAATAAGTTTAGCTTTCTAATGAATATTTACAATCGAATTTATCTTATGTATAACCCTATATTACAATTGTTTTAGTAAATAAACTTTGATTTTAATTCTTTTAACTTTTCTTTGAATTACATAATAATAAATGTCCTAATCTAATCCAAGTGAACATAAATGATAATATTTTATTCCTAAGGTTGTTCTTGGTTGAGATACACTTGTCCAATAGAATTAGGAAATGTGTTAGGGTAATATTAATATCATTTTTACCCTTAATTACCCTATTTACTTTTAACCGTGGTAAATAAAAGTAAAAAGATACTATTCACCAAAACTTATTTTCATCTCATTGAACCACATTTTACTACTTGATATTAACCGTGTCTCTCAGATTTTCGAAATTCCATTCATAGAAGCGGTAAAATTAAGTTTTATGAAAAATTCAGTTTTTTAACTACCACTTAGTGGTTTCACTATTCATCAAAAATTGAAGTTTTCCAGAAAAATACAAAAAATTAGGCCTAAGCTATATTTGATATTATGAATTCAAAAATGATTTCTATTTTACCAAATTCAAAACATATTATTTGAATTAGTTAATTTAAAAATTAATTCCGGTCATCAAAATAAATAGCGTGTTTTTAAGAGATAATAACTATCAAAAGATTGACACTTGTTTATGTCTGGTTTAAATGTGAAATCTCATCCAATGACCAACATTTTATTAAATGGAAAAAATGTATTCTAAATATACTTTAAAACCACTCAAATTAATAATTTATCACTATTAATTATTTCCATTAAAAAAAGTTGTTTTTAATTAAAATTTAGTAATTTTCACTATTCATCAAAATATGAAAGTTATCCGAAAACTACCAAAAATTCACCATAAGCTAACTTCAATATTACGAATCCAAAACAGAAGTCCATTTCAAAAGATAAAATTTATAAAATTTCAAAAAGTAGGTATTACTATTCATAACGGCTAGTTTGATTGGTTGTGGTGTGTTAGAATCTCGAAGTTGCATACAGTGCACATCATTGCATTATTCAAAGGGAAATGTATCGTGGAAGCTTGGGGTGTTTCATTATCCCCTCCTTCAATAAATTGCGTCCTCTCAATTTTCTTAAAATTGGGCTTGAGAATGTAATGCAATTTCCCACATCGGAAAAAGATTCAATAAAACTATCACTTTAATAGAAAGGAAGAGGGGTATAAAGGTCACCCAAGATAACCCATACTAGGATTTCATGTAGGAAAACATGGATATGGACGATAAACTAAGTGTTACGTTCTGATGGAGAGGGATAGAAAACATGATCAGGAGAAAGTTAATAATAAGAAAATCACAAACTTGTGTTGGTACAAACGGTCCTTAGTCTCCCAGTAGGAAAAGTAAATGGACAACATTTTTTGTTTTAAGTTACATTACATAAGGACGAGGAATTCATTTATGATATTGAATAAGAACATAAAGAGATATTCTTACTTTTTATGTAGAGTTTCATTCTTTAATAACATTTTACCACTAAATCATTTTTTTGAACAATGAGTATTTAAGAAGACTTGGTCACAGTGGAAGAGGTAGAATAAACTCTTATAGAAATACATGATCCACATAGGATAAACTATATATTTACCTTGTCTTTAGAGATTAATCAAAACCAAAATGGTTAGTATAATATTTTATGAACCCCCAAACGGATATTCCATTAGAGAAAAAAAACACTAATCTTAATTTCTAAAATTAAACCATCAATACCCCTAAGTTAAATAAATACCATTCAATAATCAATTGTCCTTAAAATCCTTCAATATAATCCAAACTAATATTGAAACTCAAAACTTATAAGAAAGTAGTCTTCCACATTAAATTGTATCTCCAAATGACATTAATTACTCTTAAAGTCACATACTTAAAAGTAATTAACCTTATAATTTCAATAAACAACCCAAATCACTATAAATCCATAATAAAAACATAGATAAAAATCCACCATTACTCCTCAAATAAAATCCCATACTATTCTATATTCCATACAACAAAGCGAACAACTTCCAAAATAACATTTATCACTTAATTACCAAACCATTTCCTATACTAAGGGTATTCATTTGATAAGACATAAGATCCATTATCAAATTATTTTTGATCAATAAATTTATTTATCTAAAAATAATAGTCACAATAACCAGGGACTTCACATAGTCTAGTGGTAGGCGATAAATCCCAATCGCACTTTGGTTGTGGGTTCGATTCCCACAGCTTTTTCCGACGCGACGGGATGTCACACGGTCTACGTGTTGTCCTTTCTCAAAAACTATATTTTATAACATTACCAAAATGAGATAAATTCCTAAAAATAACCATAACATAATTTAACCCCAAATGTTATCTCATACCTTGCATTTTCATTCCAAAATAACTTGTAATTTCCTCAAATTCAAGGATCACATTAAACCAAATGGTTATTCATAACTATATACACAAGAGAAAAGATAATTCTTCCTCAAATATCATTTTCACATGATAAATTGTAGGGTTACACAATAAGATAAAATTCACCCCAAGTAATCTCAACAACAAATAGCGCTAATACTTTCAAACATTTCTCCAGCCATTTATTTCCACATAGCTTCTTATATGACCAAGAAAATATCATATAGAATAGGGAATTCAGTCAGGTAATGGCCAGGTCCCCTACATTTACGGCAAATGACTGTAAATGGACTCTTGGGACCATTTTTATCTTCTTCCATAATACTCTTCATTTTTCTTCGACAATTCTTCACTTTATGTCCTTCCTTCCCGCATGTAAAGAATTTCTTTTTCCCATTGAGACACTTTCCTGGGTTTCTCCTTCCACAATTCCTACATGATGGAAATTGTGGATTCCTTTCTCCATGGTCTCCATTGCTGGAGCTCTTATCATTCATCACCCCTCTCTTCTTTGTTGAGTCTGGTAATTGGTTAATATATATATTGTTGATCATATTTTTGGAAAATTGATTTGGCATAAAGACGATATCGTTTACGCCTACCAACATTCTATTTTATTGCTCATTGCCACCATCGTTCCCACCATGTACATCATTCTCAAAGTTACTATGACTTCCTTGGAATCCTGCCACTGACTAAAACAAGAAAGCATTGTGTGAGTAACAGTAGTCATAAAATCATTTAGAGATTAACATGTCACCATATTATCAATTTGAAACACATTAGGATTAACCAAAGTCATTTACTCTCATCTTATATATATAATACTTTAAATCATTTTGTAATGAAAATGTAAATTATCCTAAGCATATCCCTCAGGAGTGTCATAACCAAGAGTGCAGCAAGACCCGTTGTCGTGCACCAGTTCCCATTCGAGTCTAGCTCAAAGCGGTGTTTTCGGGTTTTACCCCTAGGTACATCTGTGCCAGATCCACCTCTACCTGCTCGTATCCAGACAGGGATGTATTGCTCAGAAAACTCACAAAATCTCTTCAATACCAAAATTCTAGGAAGTTCTTATATACTAATCGTCAATGTTCATCTTAGGTCTACGTGCTCTAATCAGATTTTATCTAAATCTACCTTCAAAGGTTTGTACTATACTTCCTCTGATACCAACTGTAATGCCCCGACCTCAGTTACCCAGAGTCGGTGCATTATTACATAACATTGGAATGATAACAAGAATATCAAATCCTGAAATACTGATTAGTTTAGTAGCCTTGGAAACACTAGATATATTCAAAAAAAATTACATTACATCATAAAATGAAAACAAAAACAACATAGTGTCCACATTCCACACTCTTATCCCCTCATACTATCCCTACAGGTCATTCAAAATTTACTTCTTCACATCCTGTGAAAAATAAAACATAAAAAAGGGGTGAGCTCAAATGCCTAGTAACGATAACAATATAGTGGAAACTTTCATAAATAAGAATAAACATTTAAAGAAATGTATAACTAAAACAAAATCCTTTTAAACATGAACTTCAACATAGTATGTAAAAAATATAATGAAATAATTCCATTTACTTATTCACATTGATATTCTACTAATCGAATAACAACATGCCATATCAATAACCACTTTCATAATGATGGAATGCATAATGCCAGACTATCATAACCACATAGCCAAGGCCTCATGCCAAGACTAAAAATAAGATATTGTCAAGGCCTTGTTCTAATACACTAGTTTGTCTCATGAGACCTACTGATGCATCGAGGAGCTATAGTGGGCTCCACCCGTCACATATTAAGTCCAATGCATTCCTCATATGAACAGGTTTAAATATAACATAAACATTCGTATTAAAACTACCATATGAAATGTAAATACTTTCTTCAAAAAACATGAATGGTATAAAAATAACACATCCACAGCCAAAAATTTCACAAAACCATCAATGGAAGTATTGTATCATAATAATTCAACTCTAAATAAACTTAAAATCCATCAAAGGATGTTGACATAGATGAAATCAAAACTCTTTTTAAAGAAATATCTCTTTCTATTTTGAAATCATTTAATAGTCATATATTTATAAAATAAAACATTTTCTTTGAAAATATTCTTATAATCTTGTAATGGAAGCTTCAACAATTTTATAATGGCGGAAAATAGCCGCACCCTCCGTATAAGTTAAAAAAAACATTCTTACCTTAATTATGTCAAAAAGGTTAAAAAGCACCTTGTTTGGAAAACGACAGAAATATTCCATTATAAACATCTTATAAAAAGTCAAACAAGGGTATAAATGACATTAACCCATATTCTTGTAAATAGTAAAAGAAAATTGAAATACATTTTGAAGAAACAAGGATGTGGATGATAATGAAATCCCAGAAGATTATTATGTATAAACAATCTCGGATAATGAATAGATTGAGAAATAAACCCTTACCTTGTACTTTTCCTTGGTTGGGTGTAGGTTAACCTATAGAATAATGGTGAAATAATTGTTATTAAATTATAAAATAATAATATACATCAATATGATATCATATATGATCTTTTAACATTGATTTGTTAATAATATCTTAGTATTATCAGTGTTTCAGGTGTTCACTTACTCATTTTCTTTTATATGTTTTGTTACATAAGATGTGTTTTTCATTGATAGGTTGTATCTTATTCATATACAGAATGACATCATGTCCATAGACATTATTTTTAAATCATCAAATGATAATTATACTTGAATGGATACGATGGAGAATGAATCTCATCGCATTCGTGGAGACGGTAGTCCGTATGTATGCACGGGCGACAATATCATTCTTTTGATATTAAAATAATATATAATTGGATGGTATATCATATATACAGAATCATTATCATGTTATATTTATTATTTACTTGAATTATAAATCATTATTATACCCATCCAAATAATAATATATTGAATAACAGTTACACCACGACGTGGAGACGGTATGCCGTACGTACGCACGTATGGTGACATGTCATTCAAAGGATGGATAGAATACTGAATATGATTGTACCATATTTATAATAGTATTACAGTATATAGGAGGTACTGGATTCATTATTTTAGAATGGTAATAACAACGAAAGAAGAAGTTGAAGAAGAAATAAATTTGAAAAAGAGTGGTGAAACCATTACCTCTTCTTCGAGTTCTTCCATTTGATTTGATCAAAAGGGCTCCTTAGGTTGGATTTATGATAAAACCAAGGCCTCTAGGTTGTATTGAGGGACGTGGAGAGAGTATTTGGTCAGGTTTTGGCGGAACCAAAATGCTTTGAAGGTGTGAATTAATGAGAAGGAGGAGTGCCCTTTTATAAGAGGGGTGAGGGGCACCTTTGGAAAAGCTAGAAATATTATTTTATAATAAATTAATATTCAGATTCTAATGGCTCAAAAGAGTATTATTTAAAGGTTACGGTGGGTTTGGGTCTAAAACCACTCAACCAATATAATTTAGATAGGTTTGGGTCATTATATTAACCTTATCTTTTAGTTTTAACTCTTATTTAATTAGTTTGATATTTACCATGTCACTATGTATTTTTATATTATATAGTTAATAAACATACTATGTACATCCAAGAGACCCCCAAGTGTTCCATTAATGATACACCAATCATTATATAAGTCTCTTTGCCTAACCTTATACTTTTAATAATTTAATATCAATTAATAATATAATATTTGTTTTAAAAATTGTTTTTTGTCAATTTTGACACTATTCAATAATTTATTTTTGTAAAAATCACAACAGAAGTATTGTTTCGAAAAAATTTAATTAAGTCAATCAAGAAATTTCATATTAAGCTATAAGATTATTTTAATTTTTAAAAAATCTCAAATTATATTTATTTGGGTATTTATAATATCAATTATTTTAATTTTGTCACTATTATTGTAATTACTACATCATTATTGTGTCATAATTAAATTAAATTATATAAAGTCTAAAAATTATAAATAAATAAAAATTTGGTAGGAAATCATTTTATCTTTCTAATTAATATTTTCAATCAAATTTATCTTATGTATAACCCTATATTAAAAATGTTTTAGTAAATAAACTTTGATTTTAACTCTTTTAACTCTTATTTGAATTAAATAATAATAAATGTCCTAATCTAATCCAAGTTGACCTAAATGATAATATTTTATTCTTATGGTTTTTTTTGTCGAGATACACTTGTCCAATAGAATTAGGACATGTGTTAGGGTAATATTAATATCATTTTTACCCTAAATTACCCTATTTACTTTTAATCGTGGTAAATAAAAGTAAAAAGTTATTATTCACCAAAAATTATTTTCATCTCATTGAACAACATTTTACTACTTGATATTAACCATGTCTCTCGAATTTTCTAAATTCCATTCACAGAAGCGGTAAAATTAAGTTTTATAAAAAATTCATTTTTTTAACTACCACTTAGTGGTTTCACTATTCATCAAAAATTGATGTTTTCCAGAAAAATACCAAAAATTAGGCCTAAGATATATTTGATATTATGAATTCAAAAATAATTTCTATTTTACCAAATTAAAAACATATTATTTTCATTAATTAATTTAAAAATTAATTTCCATCGTCAAAACAAATAGCGTGTTTTTAAGAGATAATAACTATCTAAAGATTGACACTTGTTTATGTCTGGTTTAAATGTGAAATCTCATCCAATGAACAAAATTGTATTAAATGGGAAAAATATATTCTAAATATACTTTAAAACCACTAAAAATAATAATTTATCACTATTAATTATTTCGACTTAAAAAAAATTTTAATTAAAATTTAGTAATTTTCACTATTTATCAAAATTTGAAAGTTATCCGAAAAGTACCAAAATTTCACCCTAATCTAATTTCAATATTACAAATCCAAAACTGAAGACTATTTCGAAAGATAAAATTTCAAAAAGTAGGTATTACTATTCATAATGGCTAGTTTAATTGGTTGTGGTGTGTTAGAATCTCGAAGTTGCGTACAATGCACGTCATTGCATTATTCAAAAGGAAACGTACCGTGGAAGCTTGGGGTGTTACATTACATAGTGAGAATTTTTAAGTGGATTTCGTTGTTGAGACTTTATGTTCTTTCTCTTGGGTTCCTTGACCCATTTCTAGACTGTACTCTTGGACTTTAGGCGAGCCCGTATAATGCAGATGAGAAAGAATCTTAGAGGGTCACACACAAAGTTTTTCTCGTTATCTCAATTAAATTCTAATGAATATTATTAATAAATATTATTCTCAATATGGTAGAATTATTTTATTCATGTTAAAATTATGTCATAAATTTAATAAATATTTATTCACCGGATTGTGGGTAAAAAATATTTATTTATTTTATTGAACATTTAATAAATATTTACTTACTAGTTTGGAAATAAAAAAATTATTTAAGATAATAAACTATTTATTTATTTATTAATGTTTTCAATAAATGGAAGTGGAGTTCAATTAGGCCAAGGACTGTCCAGTTGTAAAATAATTATTTGTAATACGATAAAAAATTATTTAACTAGTTGGCACAAATTAGAATAACGTTGTAATTATATTATGATGTGGAATTTTATTTTAATTATTTTTTGAAAAAGTTATCACACCCTAAATAATGATGTGGAATTATTATTAATAACATGGATTTTATCTAAGGTAATGAATGTATTTAATTTTTTTTACTCAATTAAATATTGTAACTCAAGCCCTACGTCAACAAATAGACACATACTTCTATTGTGCCATTCTCCAAACCACTCAATAGATGCATTCATAATTGTTGAGATAAAAAATTTATCTCTCTAATACTCTTCCCACCCCTCCTAATAATTAGATAAATTTTTCAAGGATGAAAAACAAGTGATCAATAATGACCAACACAAGATACTCGCTTCGCCACACTATCACCCAAAGAACGAGTGGTGTTGATTGGAAGCCATCAGAGCACATGTGGATCACTATATGAGGGATTCTAGATTGGATCCATTCAGAAACAACAAGATAATTCGGATGGTTCATTCCAGATGATCAACATCATCAATGAATAGAATTCCAAATATCCAAGTATAATTTTCTTAATGAAATTAATTAAATTAATTATAAACATGATGTTCTATATCCTCTCTAAATGTTTTGGGCCTCTTCCCTCTTTATATAAATCTTTGATTTCATTCCATGGAGACTAGAATTCATCTTCGTATTGATCTCAGAATAATCATTGATCATTGTAAAAATTAATGTTGGCTATCATCCCAACCGTGCTTCCACTAAACCCAAAACCAACATATTGGACTTGAGGACAGAGATAATATTTCAATCACATTATTATCTAATATTGTCTATAAACAAGTATTTACTTGGGTATATTTATCATCCACATCTCTATTTACTAAATATATAATACTAATCATATTCTTCAACAACTGTTTCAAGTAAATTATACTCATTGGTGACTCTTTTAAATGGTAAGAAAGTAATCTTTTTCCAATATTCGATACGAGGTATTTTATGACTTTTCTAGAAAACGTATGAGGATATTTTTTAAAATTTATATGGTATAAACTATATTTTATGAAGCTTAACCTACATGATATCATTTTGATGTTCAAATAAATTATTATCTTTTAAAATTGATCATCATTTTGAGAAAATAAAATGTTTCTAAAGAATAAAAGATATTTTCATCAATAATTAATTTCACGTGTTTTAACAAAATAAATTAAATATAAGATGAGATTCTTTAAATAGGGATATGTTTCTATCCATATTATTACAATGGTTTTATTATGTTAATGATGAAATGATTTTTATAAAATCCATTTTCTATATATGGTAGAATGATGTCTAGGAAACCCATTTGTGTTCCTTAGGTTATTCTGTGATGAATGATTTCTATTATTGTGGCACACATAATAATTATTTCATTATGAAATGGGTGGGAAAAATATCTCCCAACAATTAATTGGTTAATGATTTATATCTCAAGATATATACATGAATGGAACAACATATAAATCTAGATCAGTAATACAGGGCTGTAACGATTGATAAATCGGGTTCAGTAATACATGGTTGAAACGACAAGTAAACCAAATTTACTAATCAAATTGTTTCACTATGATGGTCTTAGTGATTATCCTTGGCTAATATGTAAAGTATTTTTCTCTGCTTATGTGTTTTAATTTAGTTTATTTATTATGCCAATGCTATGTTACCAAGGTTAATGTTCCTTTGTGATTTATGCCTTACGAACTGCTAAGATTTATTTCATGACTCCAGATTTTGATATTCAAAAGTTATGTTCATGTTTTTTACATTCATATATTCATCTATTTTTAACCTAACCTTAGTAATAATCTAATATCACCCTTTCTTATGTTTCCATTCCTTGTTTTATAAATAAATCATTTAAGTAAGAGTAATGAATGAGAAGATCTTTATGGGAGTTTCTCATTATCGTTCACAAGTTTGAAGAATGTATTCCATGTTTACAAAGGAACTAAACTATTATGGTCCTAAAGAATAAATTTTTAAAATGTAATGAGTACTAATTTGAAAATATTTATTATTAATATATGTAATTCTTAATTCATTGTAGTTGGTATCCGAGAAAAGGTTTGGTCATCATTTGGAAAGTAGGATGTGAAAACTTTAGTGAGATCTATAGAGATATTTTTAAGGGATTTCATAAGGATATTTATAATTTTAGGTTACAATCCTAGAATTATGGTAACTATCATTAATATACTAGGATTAAACCTATGATTATAGAGATTGAAAATACACCCCCTGGATTATGTTGTTTTCCTGCTATGATTTTTGCATCTCACACTATTCTTTTTCTGTATTAGATAATGACTAGAAGCCAAAGGAACTGTGTTAATGATCAATTCAATGATAAATTAAAATATTTTCTTCCTGAACAAAAAAAATGTTATGGGATATAGAATAAAAAATCATATCACTATACTTACAAAAGTTATGAATCATTTTGGACTTCCAAATGATTAGAGAAGGGAACAATATTCTCTTGAGTCCTTAATGAGCAGAGTCCACCTTATTTCAGTGGGTATTCTGATAAACATGTTACTGAACAATGAATAAGTACCATTGAAATGATATTTTCCATCCTTCATGGTTTATAACAAGAAAAATCCATTTTTTTGTTTATCATTTAGAAGGTGAAACAGACTATTGGTGGACTCTAATGAAGAATACAAGGAAATAAGATAAAATTCAATCCATGGAATGGGATGAGTTAAATAACTCACTTTACAATAAGTTCATTCCTCATATTCCTAAAAAAAATGGAAAAGTATTCCCATTAGATTAGACCAAAGTATGGTTAATCCATTGGATCATACGATGAAATTTTTACAATACATGCAAGGTATGTTTCTGCGTTTATCATCCAACCTGAAAGTAAATTTGATTGATTCTTTAATAGCTTAAAACCAAATATTCTATGGGGGTTAGATATAAGAGACTTTAATTGATATTAAGAGAATTTACATTGTTATGTCGAGGTATAAATGGAAGTTATTTATACATATCAATCTCATGTTTTGGGAAAGA
The DNA here is from genome assembly GCA_963277665.1 of Viscum album. Taxonomy (NCBI): domain Eukaryota; kingdom Viridiplantae; phylum Streptophyta; class Magnoliopsida; order Santalales; family Viscaceae; genus Viscum; species Viscum album. The sequence goes on from OY728137.1 coordinate 211,802,129, forward strand.
AACAAAAGTTTGAGTTCCAAGAAAAATCTCAAAACAATGGGAAAAAGAAGATGAGTGGTTACTTATGCTCAATGTGTAGAAAGAAGAATGGTGAAGACTATATTAAAGGGAATAGAAAATGTTTTAAGTGTGGAAAAGAATTTCATCTTTCAGTTGAGTGCTAATGTTATGAGAACAAGGTAGCTAATTATGTGAATAGATAAAAGGCTACAGAGAATGCACTAGTCACACTTCTATTCAACAAGTTCAAGTAAATGGGGAATTATACTAACCAATGGCCTAATAAAAGTGTTATCAATGATTATCTACATCAATAACATCTTCAGAAAATAGACAAAGGAAAATCACATGTGATCACTATTGGTGATGTTGAGTAAGAAAATGATGTGATGGAATGATTGAGTTTTTATTTATGGGATTCTAGAATAATGTTGTATAATCACATTTATAGTATTTGGGAATAATGTAATGTCTATGTAGTAGTACATTGTGGTTTACAAATTAATTTGAACGTATGTGTTGATTGGTATAGCTAACCATGAAATGTGGTTGAGGTAATAAGGTGATGATTTTGGAAAACACATCATTTTGGGATGTATGACCAAAAATATGAACATGATGTTGAGATAATTATATCTGGATAAATGAGTTTTTGGATAGGAATAAGTAAACTAGATGATATAAGTTAACTTGGAACCGGTTAAGGATTTATTAACATGTGGGTTATGTTATCTTGGATGAAGATTATATCTTTTTTGACATAAGATTAGGATTACATGAATTTTTTCAATAAGGATATCTGATAATTCAGTTTGGTTCATTGACTTAATAGAATACATGGTTATGTTATTCACTTGTTTGGAGTGTGACAACCCAGAATTTCATAATCATATATGGGAGAAAATGCTAAGATGATTTATTTCACCACTTTCCAAAGTTGTATATATATTTTTTTAAAGGATTATGATGTTATCCATTAATGGATAGTATAAGTTATACTCTAGTTGAAGTTTGATACATCAATTTATTATCTCAATATAGGTGGATTGAAGTAGATTTGATAACATATGCTAACATTTTTGTTTAGATAGATGTAATGAACCATTATTATATTTATGGATCAAATGTTGTGCAAATACTTCTGGAATGAAAAATGAAATTTCATTTCATTGAATAAGAGATGAAGTAGAAATTGTTCAAGGTCTGACCAATAGTAATATTTTACAGAAATCAAGTTAGAATTTATTCTCATTTTCATTAACTATATGGAAAGGATCATGAAGACCAAAAAAATTTATCTTAGTACCTTCTTATCCGATGAATTATATGGTCCCTTAAATCATCGCACATTTATGGATTTCAAGTTGTTAACTTTCTATAATCCTTGTCCTCTATCGCTCTCTATCAGAAAATAATGGTTATATTTTTCTTTCATATCCATGTTTTCACTTCTCACCTATTTTATCTTATGTAGAAGCCCTGTGATGAGTTACTTTGGGTACCAATTATGTTTCTAAATTCATTTTTAAAATGAGGTTTTATTATTCTTTTTAATGTTGTGTGTTTCTATAAAATAAACTTTCATGTAGTAAACCCTATATAACACTAATTAATTTCGAGGGATAAATTAATTTTACGTGGGATAGAACGTAACACACTGAGATTTTATTAGATATATTCCTTTTTAATTTTATTGATGTCTTGCATTGTATGCTACACAGAGATTAAATTTAACTATATGTAACATCGTGTTAGATTTCAATATATGCAATCCTATTCTGGACTTCTGGTTTTCATGACCCGACCAATGCGAGGACTCAAGCTACAACTACCCCAAGCCTACCACTATAGGCTAGGGGTTGGTGACTATAACTGAAGGAACAACTAACTCAGAGAGACCTTTTCCTATCAACCAATAAACACACACACACACGTAGCCAACTCAGTGAAAATGTGCAGACATATAAGGAACAAAAGATTCCTCACTACAATAAATAAAACAAAAATGCAAGAAACACTAAATAATAAAAGTACGGAACAATAAACTAAAAAAAGTAAAAAAAACACGGATGAAAAAAAGTGCCACAACCTAGTAATAACTGAAAAGTAAATAGCCGATAGAGCCCTGCTCTTGGACCCCAAGCTATGACAAGCATACATAGTCTAGGAAAATATATACCTATGCTTCTATTAAAGTCACTATCAACCTGACTGTCATTATCATATAGCATGACACGTGTGGGAAAATTCCATGCATGGGTGAGTATAAAAAATACTCAGTAGGACACCCCAAGAAGGAAAAGGGGGAGCTGTAAGAGGTACTCTAAAATGATATAATTAGAAAGGACAAGGTATACTAAAAGTAGTGTAGCTCAACCCAACAAGAGAGTGAAGTATTATTATCCAAACTCCAAGATCAAGAAGCAGTGATAATATGACCTTATCATCAAGTCTTTTCTACCTATAGCCTGAGAGTATAATCATCCAACCGCAAGAGGCTAAACACAAAAATAATGTTTCATACCTCACATCTCTTCACCTCTCCTAGAACGAGGGAAGAAAAAACCCAAGGAGTAGGAACATGAAAAGAATATATATGCGCGCAGTCAAAGAAAACCAAAAGAGAGAGTAATGGGATCTTCATTCCATAGATAAGGTGAAGAAAGTGAGTAGCCATCAATTCTAAGATAAAAACCATCTGTGATACCCCGCATCTTGTCGCATCTACCTTGGAGGTAGAAGTACAAGGGTCTCAAATAACCAAACCTAGATACTATCTGCTTGGAGTGGTAGTGACTCGCCTTCATGGTTCTAGGTCGTATCACAAGGACATGTACTGATGGGGAAAGATCGCTTCATTCTCAAGATTCATTAGGTAAGTAAGACTGAATATCATCACTGTGTCGCACAGTCAAGGTTCTTTCTCTATTATTCATTGAGGAACACCACTTTCCAGCCCCGCTTGAGGGTAACTCTGAAATAACATTGGGGAACTCCACTTACCATACTCGCTGGAGGGTAAGCCCAGAAGGATCATCGGGAATTACATATCCCAGCCTTGTTGAAAGGTATGCCTACAAGGATCATTGGGGAATTCCACTTCTCAGCCTAGCTGGATGGTAAACATAGAAGGATAATTGGGGAATTCCAATTCCCATCCTCATTAGAGGGTAGGGCTGGAAGGATCCTCAGAGAATGCCACTTCCCAACCCAGTTGATGGGTAAATCCAAAAGGATCATCGAGGAATGCCACTTCCTAGCCTAGCTGGAGGGTAAACTCAAAACTATGATCAGGTTTCTTCCCAACACATTCCAACCTTGAACATCCACATCGTATCTGAATATCTGTTTCCAAGGGCACCATCATGTTCGACCTAGAAAATAGCCATGATAGGCATCTCATAGGACAAAAAGCTAATGAGCATTCATTGATAATTGTTAAACCAAAGGTCGAAAATACACTTTTAATGTTAGGACTCCTCAAATGGAACTAGATAATAAAACAGATCACACCGTTTTAAGGCCTGGAATAAAATTCATAAGATCAACTATTCATTCACCATGAATGGACATCTAAAGGAAAAGACATATATAATCACATTGCTCTTGAATAAATTCTTGTGAGGCCCACTCCTTGGACATGAAACAAATTATATAGATCACTCCATTGGGATCCTCACATAAAAACACACGAGATGGACTACTCAGTTTTACAAAATGGATACATAGGGAAAATTTTCATTTCACCGCAACACGTGTGAACTAGACCTCTTAGAGCCCGCACCTTGATTGCGATTTAGAAACTCAAAATTGGCCTTCAAATATTCGTTTTAATTTCACTGTCGCAACATTGCTAAAAGTTCATTATTCTCACACTACCTGAGGGATATGTGTCGGATACAAGATCCCAGAATAATAATAATTTTGTTATTATTGGAACTTTTGTTGACCGAAGCAATGAGTTCAAAAAAGGTATCCAACATTTGTCCTAAAATGACCATATTAGTTTTATGGCCATGTTTTTTCTTACAGTTCATCAATCTGACATCATATGAATAAGTTACGACTGAAACATGATTTTTCCCACCAAAAAAATAACAACAATATTATATTATTATTACTTTTATTAAATCTTATTTTAACGGAAGATCCAAACCTAATGAAGATTATGCACCTCCATGGAGCCTGTGCACCTCCCTTCTTCCCACCATTAATTCCATTATATTTACAATTATTATTCTCAATAATAATGATCAAATATACCTATTAAACATGATATATCTCCCCCCCATATCCACGCATCCTCTATATCTCGCCATAAAAATTTAAATCTCATCAAATCTTTATTATCCAATCCTTCAAATTTCAAGCCAACAATATTATTAATATTTCGTATTATAATAATAACATGTCATCACATGAAATTTTATTAACCTATCATCAATTATTAATAATAATTATTATTGACGTTCACCATGTTGACCACATCTAACCACCATCACATTAACATCGAGTAGCCTCTTCCACTATGCCATGGGTTGTCGTCGCATTTGGCCCCTAATTAACACACGTTCACTACCTAACAATCGAAAGATGGTCCAACCACTGCATATCCTCTGCTCATCATCAAACTCACACCAGACCATCACCCCTTCTATAGGCCATTGCACCATTGTTCTATGCCATAAAATTATGATAATTTCATATATAAAATGCCTGGGGTCCCAATATACATAGATATAGTCTTCACTCTTAATTCCTTCACCATTTTGTAAATCAGTCTTGAATTTGGGAGTCTGATCGAGCTAGGGTCAGCAAGGAGCTGTCGAACTGGGATCCACAAGGATTCCACTGGGTAGAACATAAGGAAAGATTGGAGATGGGGACAAAAATTAATGGTTTGGATAATTGTACAATATTTCATGGCCAATTAATCTAGAATGTGCAATCTGATATAGATTAACAATTAAGAAACAATATGTTCTTAGTTACTGGGATTAGTCAAAGGAGCAAAAATTGAAGAACTAATTATCAACATAATCAATCATTTAATAAGAGAGGTAAACAGCAAAGGCAATTCCTACCTATATTTGATTGATTACTATCATTGAATATCACACTTCTGAAGTGATCAGAAGAGCTGTAGTGTTCATCATGCTTCTATTCACCTGGATCCAAGGCTTTGTTGTTGTTCATCATAGTTCATCATTTTCCAATTGAAATGAGAGGAGAGAAGAGTGTTTCCATCATTTTAAAAAACATAATAATGAGAAAAACCCTCTAAAACATGATTTCACACTCTTAAATTTGGTTTAGGTTATTAATAAAATAAATATATAAATAAATATTTATTTATTTATTTATCTGATCATGGTGACACATAAGCCGAACTGCCGATGAAGACAAAGGTTATATTACACCGACTGTAAAAACTATGTTTTGAACTCAATGGAAGTCTTTAATTTCTCATATGATATCCCTTCCATGTGTTATTTGGGTTTGAGCTATTAAATGAATAAATTAATTATTTAATTCATCCATTTAACACACCGTCAATGAGCGAGGGGTCTGAACGTCCCATGCTGGCGCATTTTATATCACCCCTATGGTAAACACCATGTTTCAGACCCAACCATTGTCTCAAATTTCCAATATGATAAACTATTTAAGATTTATCCTATATTATTTATTTATCTTCAAGTGCATAATATAAAATATATTCAATATTTTAATACAATTAATTTTGGGAACACTGGGCCTTAAAATTGCTTGTTGTCTCACCACCTAGCTCTAGAATAATATTTAGGAATATTACGGTCATCTTAGGTAAAAACTAGTCTCTAAATTATTCCCTCCTTCAAGAATTTCATCCTCAAAAAGAGAAAAAAGGGAAACAACTCGGGATAGAGAGCTCTTACATAGCTCTCCCACTCCAAGGGAAACTCCTAGACATTTCTGTACTATCACAACATGTGAACCAATGGGATGATCTGTCCTCATAACGATTTCTCCTAGAAAAATGTCTCATGTTTCCCTCCATTAGAATATTCATATGGTGAAACACCCAAAGATATCTGGTTATGTGGGATTTCATTGTCGATGCATCCCAATCGAGACTCCCTGACATGCCCTTGAAGCGGAGGAGTCAACACAGTCGACTGAAGAAAATTTGTACCGTGTTGCTCCACTAGGGTCATCTGTAGGGAAGATAACTACTCTAAAACTTCCCACAGTAGGTAATCTTGGGGTTTCCCTCACTTTTCTCCAAGGTTATCTCCTACAACATTGTCATTTCCTGGGGTATAGACTATCTATAAGTCCTAATCCTACTAAAAGGTCATCCATCATCACCGTATTAGGTTCATGTTTTTCTTAGTGAAGACATGACACAGACTTTGGTGGTCTAAACAATCCACAAAGTGCCCTCCCATAATATAGTGTCTCCAAATTATCGAGGTGCAGACCTTCACTATCTGCACTAGGTAGCGAGTCACGTCATTATATTCATGGGGTTTCCATAACCTCAATATGTACTTGACAAATGTAGAATCAATACTTGACATTGATCATGCACGATACCAGTGAACAAGGAAGGTGAGTAATCTCATCCGACTGTAAGAGGCTAAACACGAAAATCACACAGTATACCCCACATGTCTTAATACCTTTTGGAAGAATAGTAATATCCAATAATAAGAATAATTCTACACAACCGCACTTGAGTGCACAATTTTGAGGGACTCTGCCACTACACCTCGATACTATCCTCTTTGGGTAGCACTGACTCTCCCTCATGATTTTTCACATGTCAAACAAACAAATCTTGGGTGGAAGAACCCCCTTTTTTGTGCATTCAAATCTATGTAGAATAGTACCAAAATGGGGTTACAATGACATCCCACATCACCCTGATAAAATATCAAGTAAGGGGTCGTGGATAAAAGTTCACATCACACAATGCCTAACAAGATCTGCTACAAAAAAGTAGAGAAGATTCAAGATACACCATTTATCATCTCATGATCTGCTGGATCGTAGACATCCAAAGCATTCTGTTGTCCATTGACCTTGTTGTGGGCTCCCTGAGCCTAATCTGGTCCTCATGGTAGTGGTGGAATGACCCCATAATGTCACCCCCCACCTAAAACTCCTCCTTCTCCTCTGAATGTACTAAATCCCAAGGTACCACCCTAATAATGGTGTTTCCTCTTCCATGGTGGTCCACCTTCTTCCAATCTGTTGTCTCAACATGTCTGGATAGGCTATCTCACTCCATCTGACCATGCCCATCATAAGAATAACTTCATCCCTCTTTAGGATGACTCGGTGCTCGAGTGAAGATCTCCTACACTGAGATCTTATAGAATGAAGTTTTCTATTTGTGTCAGACATCTCAGCTTAGTTTTGCTCACTATCACAATCAGTTGTATGGTTTGATGGGAATCTCTTTTCCACAAGTTCCTACTCCAGCACCTTGGCATATTTGGGGATGCACAAGGGATCTATGATAGAATAGATCTCTATATAGAGTCCCTACTTGAACATTCGTTCTGGGATGTAGCCATCATGGATCATGTACAGAGAGTATCATGGAAGGTTTGTAAACTTAGTCACGTAATCATTCACCATCATCCATCCCTTCTGAAACTAAAGGATCTACTGAATCTAAATAGATCACAAGAAGGATGGGTATTACTCCTCACAAAACAGCTACTGAAGGTTATCCAATGAGTGTGACAACTCATTGTGTATCTATGTAACCAAGCTCTACCAAATCCCAGTTTCTCAGAGAAAAAGGCATGCTGCCAAATACACCATGTGATCTATCAGGGTTCTTGAAATAATAAAGAAGTAAAAAACCTACTCTAACCAAACCTCTACTATCTGTGGGTATAGCTCACCTCAAAACCCTAGTAGTCTCTATTGTTGGAACACACGATGTGCAGCCACCCAATACATATCCATAGCCTACCCTATAAGGGATGCATAATACTCAACAGCTGGATGTGCTACTACCTTCCCACATAGAGAAATGGGATCACATTATAGGCCCTGAAATGAGGCCTCTTTGCTCATAGAGTCGTCATCATGAACTAGGGCTAGTATTCTGGCAAGTTGGTGTGGCGAAGATGTCCTGAATATTATCAATGAGTACCACGGTTAGATGAGAATATTTATATATCAATAAAAATAGGGATCTGGCTCAAGGACTATCATTGAATCCATACTATATGATACATGTACCATTGTTCCCTAAAAAAGGCGTCTCGGGGTGTCGAATTGACAAGCAGGTATTCTGGGTCCTGGTGAATGGAAATGTCAGCTGCCCGTACCATCACTGGACTCCTTGTCCTGAGAGCCTCTTTTGAGACACTTCAACACTATTTACATAATCCCAACCAAGAACATTTAAGGAAAATTTCTGAACAATGTCCCAATGGTCGAACTGGCTCTAATATAACATTTCCATGACCTGACCAATGTCGGGGCTGGAGTTGCAACTACCCCAAGCTCACCTCAATAGGCTAGGGGCTGGCGACTAGCATCGAATGTAGAAAAAACATGGGGAATCCTTTGTATATGAACCTATATACACAAATGAATCCAACTCAATACAAATGTGCAGAGGGAAAGGAACAAAAGATGAAACAATAATATAAATAAACAAAAAATACAAGAACCACTAAATAGTACAATTACAGCATAATAAAAAGAGTGTAGCTCAACCCAAAAAGAGAGTGAAGTAAGTGCATCCAAACTCAAGGATATATAAGTGGTGAGCATATGAACTTCTCGTTGATTATTTTCACCCTATTGTAGGAGAGTAGACTCATCCAATTGCAAGAGTCTAAACACAGAAAGAATGTCACATACCCCACTTGTTTTGGCCTCTCCTGGAATGAGATTAGGCAAAACCCAAGGAGTGGGAACTAGAAAAGAATATATATGTGCTCAGTTAAAGACCCCCAAATGAGAGACTAAGGGTATCTCAATTACATAGCTCAGCCCAAGAAAGTGAGTAGCCATTAGTTCTAAGATAAAAACTATCTAGGATGCTCCCCATCTTGTCACATCTGCAATGTAAGAACAAGTCAAAGGGGATTAAATCATCACACCTCCATACTGTCCACTTTGGTAGGCATTAACTCGCTCTCACAGTTTTAGGTTGCATCACAAGGGTTCGTCTTGATGGGGAATGTGCCCCTATTTCCCATGATTCCTTAGGTAAGTCAAACCACACCTCATCACTATGCCACATAGTTGAGGGTCCTTCTCTATTATTCATTGATGAGCACCACTTCCCAGCCTCACTAGAGGTTAACTCGGAAAGATCAGTGGGGAAAACCAATTTTTGGCCTCATTGATGTGTAATCCAAGAAGGAACATTGGGGAATGCCAAATCCCAGCCTCGCTGGGGGGTAAGCCCAGAACAATCATTTGGGAATGCCACATCCTAGGCCAAATGGAGGTTATACCCAGAATGATCATTGTGGAAAGCCACTTCCTAGCCTCACTAAAGTGTATGCCAGGAAGGGTTATCGGGGAAAACCACTACCCTGCCCAGCAAGAGGGTAAACCTAGTAGGATCATCAAGCAACACCACTTCCCAACCAAGTTGGAGGGTAAACCAATAATTGTTGTCGGGTGTTGTCTCTGCACATGAAATCCTTGAACTTCCTAATTGTATCTCAAAAGCCTATTTTTAGGGAACCATCACATTCTACCAGGAGAACACCTAGGATAGCAGTCTCGCAAGCCAAAAAGCTGACAAACGTGCATTGATCGTTGTTAATCCATAGGGTGAACATGTAATTTTACTAGTAGACCTCCTCAAACAACACTGGCTAACCAAACAGATCACACCATTGTGATCCTTTGAGAAAAATGCACAAGATCAACTATTCATTCTACCTGAATGGACATCGGATGGAAAATTCATATATTGCAACATTTCTCTTTAATGGCATCACATGGTGCCCTAACCTTTTCCAAAAAACAAATTATATGGATCACGCCATTGTGATCCTCGTGAAAAAACACATGATAATGGACTACTAATTTGTCCAAAACTGATACTCGGATAAAATTTTGCATTTCACAGTAACACATTCAAATAGGGCCTAGTGGGTCCCTCGCCTTGATTTTGATTGAAAGAATAAAAATTGGTCTTGAAATATCTATATTAATTTCAGGGTCATAGTGTCACTAACGGGATTTCATTCTGATACCATTTGAAGGAGATGTGTCAGATATGAGATCTAAGGATGTTAACTATCATACGATTATTGGGTGTTTCAAGGACCTGAGTTATGAGTCTGAAAAAGGCATCCAACATTAGTCTTAAAATTACAGTCTCAATGTTAGGGTCATGACTCCACTAAGGGTTTATCAATCTGATGTCATGAAAAGAAGTTTTGATCGAAACATATTTTTTCTCATAATAAATAATAATAAAATTATTATATTATTATCAATTTTATTTAATCATTTTCCCACGAAAAACCCACACTCCAAGGAGCTTGTGCAACTCTATGATGCTTGTGAACCTTCATTATTGTCCTCCATTAATTCCATTCTATTTACTATTATTATTTTCAATAATAATAATTAAATATCCCTAACAAACATGTTAGATCTCCTCCCATATCCACACCTCATCTATATCTCATCTTCAAAATTTAAATCTCATTTAATATATATTATCCAATCAATCAAAATTCATGCCAAGTGAATTATTATTATTATTATTATTTAGTATAATAATAATAAATCATCACATAAAATTTGTTTAACCCATCATCAATTGTTAATAATTATTATTATTAACATTTTCCACATTGATCATGTTTGACCACTGTCACATCAACACTGAGTAGCATCCACTGATACGACATGGGCAATCATCCCGCTATGCCCCTCCCTACAGTGCACAAACTACCTCACCACCGAATGTTGCACCCACCACCACCTGTCGCTTACTCAGTGTCGAACCCTTACCGGACCACCGCCCCTTCCGTCAGCCACTGCACCTTAGTTCTAAGACCAAAAATTATGACAATTGTGAATCTAAAATGACAAGATTCCCAATCTACACAGATCTTGTCTCTGATCAAAATTTTTTCATCATTCGATAAATACCTCTAGCATTTGGGTGCCTGGTCAAGCTCGAGTTTCCCAACAAATGTCGAATTGGGATCCACATGGATTCAATGGTTAATAACATAATGAAATAGGGTAGATAATCACCCAAATAAAGGGTTTGTATTATTGTTTATGAATTCATGGCCAACCGATCTGGAATTTCCAATCCAGGTTAGATGACCAATTAAGATACAATATGTTCTCATTTATTGGCATTAGTCAAAGGAGCTTAGATTGAAGAACTAATTATCAACATGCTCAATTATTTAATTAGAGGAGTGAAACAAAAAAGATAAGTCCTACCCAGATTGAAACGATTTCTATTAATGAAGACCACACTTGCGAAATGATCAAAATAAGTTGTTTCATTCATCGCGCTTCAAATCACCTGGATCCGTGGATTTTTTTTGTTCTTCGTCATTCATCATTCTTCAACTAGAATGACAGAAGGGGAGAGGGTTGTCATCGTTGAAGAATAAAATTATCAGCCAAACTCTCTAAAATAGAATTTTATACTCATAAATAAAGTTTAAGATATTAATCAAATAATTAAATAAATAAATTTTAATTATTTAATTATCCATCCATGATGACACATAAGCTGAACACCTGATGCTGAAAAATGTTATACCCCACCTAGATTAAAACCTACATTCTGATCTAAACGGTGGTATCATATTTCACATATGATCTCCCATCCATGATTTTTTCTTTTTTGAGCTATTAAATGAAGAAATTAATAATTTAATTCATCTATTAAATACACTACCGACGAGTGAGGGATCCAAACGTCCCGTGTCAACTAAATTTATGTCGCGATAATGGTAAAAACTACATTATGGATCCAACTGTGATCTCGAATTTTCGATCCGATCAACCGTTTAAGAGTTATCCCATTTTATTTACTTAATTTTGCATTTTAAATATAAAACATAATTAATATTTCTGTACAATTAATTCTGGTTACACAAGACATCATAATTTCACCCTGTCTTAGCACGTATATCTGAAATAATATTTAAAAATATTCAGTCTTGTTAGTTTAAAACTGAGTCTCTATAGTGTTACAAAAAATTTCTTTTTCCTTTGATATAATTTATTTCATGCCAGACTGAGTATAAGTGAAAAACTAAATTTTATATGCTCATATTATAATGGAGGGTATGAATAATATTAATATTATTCTAAAAAACTATCTAAATGAAAATTACTGAATATATAAAATAAAAAAAACCACTCATGATGGATTTTATTAAAGAAAAATATATGTACTTTATTAATTATGATGTTTAATATCCATTCATCTAATATGTTTTCCATACATGATATAGGAACAGATTCAATTTTTTCATCTAAATAATTCATGTAATTAAGTTATATTATTGAATGGTTTTTAAGTATGAATAAAAATATATTTTTATCATACAATATAATTTATGTTATTAGCCTTAATTTAAAATGAATTTAGATGTAAAATCATTTCAAACTTTTGTAATGTTTTAAATTTTAAAACCCCATTTTTTCTGACAATGAGAATAATTTTAACTTAATTATGGATACATTTGTGATTTAAATTTTGAAAATGGATTCAATATTTGGAATCTTTCTGCCCAAATTATGTAGATTGGTTTTTTTGGCATTATGAATAGTAACATAGGTAATTTTTATTAATATGGTTAAAGGATAAAATATTTAATTAAGGGAAATAATATTATGATATAATTACTCTAACAGTATTCTGAATATCATAGGATGATTTTTTTTACCTAAATCATCTTTGGGTCAAAATTGAGTCCTTTGGAAGTCACATGGATGAGATTATGACATTTAATTTATTTTATTTTAAGAAAACTTAAATATGTTTCACTCAAAATTTAAAAACTAAACCATTTTTTATATATGGTTATACAGAAGACAAGATTGATTATAAATACTTATTTGAAATCTAATTTTTTTTGATTTATAGTGGTAATTTTTTTAATTCTTTGTAAATATTAAATTTCATTAAAGACTTATTCATTGATGGTGTACAAATTAATTAATTAATGTGAAATCAATAAAATAATTATTATTAAAATTATTATAACCATGAAAAACCCAAAAAAATTCCAAATTCTTTTATGTATAGTATATCTCTACCACAATCATCCAATGGTCGATTTATTGACCATATGGATCCATATGGAAGAGATTGTGACACTTATAATATTTTATTTATAGTGTTGTTAAAGTTTTCACATTCATAAATTTATAAGTATAATATTTTTAATGTGGATGTTTCCAGAAGATAAATTCAACTAAAAGTATTATTATAAATTATAATATATTTATCTTTATTTTAGTATTTTAGTTTTAATTTTTACCCCACAAATATGTATATTAAAAAATTATACAATACTGAGGTAGTAATTATTTTATTAATGGAAATATCAAATTACTGTTATAAAAATTTTAAAATAAATTTAATGTGATATAATTAATATTTCCAATGATTTTTTATAGATTTCCTACACCTCATAGGGTTATAATAAAAAAAATTGATGATAACATTTTTCATGATATTTTTAATAATCCATTAATTGAATTGTGTCAATATTGACACTATTGTAGTTTTGTTAAAACAATGTTTTAATAAATCATTTAAAAATCATAAAACATTTTAAAAATGTATATATTAATTATAATATGGTATAAAATATTCTAATTTACGTATGTAAGTTCTAATTGACATAAAATAAATAAATATTTCACTATTTTAATATTGAAATTTTTGTTATCATAATTAAAGTAAAATAGAATAACTCTGAGTTAATTAAAATGATGATGTTTAAATATTCAGAAAAAAACATGTATAAAAATTAATTATCTATAATATTAAAACCCTCTATCTTCTATTTTTCTATGTTGGGATATTTTGGAGGTTTTTGGGAGGGATTTAATTTTATTATAAATTAATATTTTTAAGGTTTCTGAAAGTGCCCCTCACATCAATTATAATAGGGAACCACCTCCCACACTTATTTAAATAAATTTGAGCCTTCATACTCTTTCATCCAATAATATTTTCCATTATAAAAATCTATTGTTATATTATATATGTTCTGGTCTTCCTCAAAGACCAGATCTATTTCTCTAAGTGGAGATTTAGAGGTAGCACATCGAAGAAGAGGTAATCTCCTCTATCGATTCTCTTAAAATTACCTCTTCTTCTACTTCCCCTTCATGAGTTTTTTAATTATTACATAAAAACACTCTTGTAACCTATATAATGAGATTTTTTTAATAATTATGAAACTACCATATTCCCACTACCATGCATTCTAAGTAAAAAAGGAAATCGCCATGCATGTGTACATATGACTTACCGCATCCACACATTGGTGTAGTCTTTTTTAAACCACCACTTGACTAATATGGGTATAATTATGAAAATAATAACTATATATTATTATTATAAAAGTTGTTTATTCTCTAAAAATATATATATCATCCACAATGACACCATTTCATAATCAATGGAATGATATCTTCGCTCGTGCGTACGTACCACCTACCGTCTCCATGATGCAATGTGATTAGTTCTAAATGACATCCATTAAAACATGATTATATAAATGTATATAAAGAATAAATATGATAATAATTTTTTGAATATAATTTTTTAATGATATAAATATGAATTAATAAGCATGAATTGTAATTTATTTAATGACATATTCATGAGAAAATGAAACAGTTAATACTGGAACAACGAGTAATAATGAAATGTTATTAACAAAAATGATAATATGATGATATATGATATCATAAAAATTAATATGACTCCATAATAAGTAAATGAAATCATTTTAATAATTATATAGGTGTTTGGGAAACATAAAAAGGATAACAGATCTAAGGTATGGGATAATTTAACAATCTCATTATTATCCAAGATTGTTTATACATAAGTATTTATGGGGGAATATTTATCAACCACATCCATATTTCATAAATATGTAATACTACTCCTATTATTCTATAATTTTTTAAATTCAATTTTACCCATTGGTGAATTTTTTGAATGGTATGAATGGAATCTTTTTTCGGTTTGATATGAGGTACTTTTTCACTTATTGAGCTAATGTGCATGGATAGTGTTTTTTTACTTATATGGAATGAATAGATTTTTATGAAGCATACTCTACAACATTTCAAGTATATATTAAAATGAAATATTTTATTTTAAAAAAATTCTTAACATTATGAAAAGAAAACATTTTTGACGAATAAATGATATTTTCTGCAATAATTAATTTCACGTGTTTTATAAAAATTACTTTCAATCTAAGATGACATTATTAAAATAGGGGTATGTTTATATACCTATAAGTACTATGATTTGATTTTTTTATGATGGAATTATTTTTAGGATATCCATTTATTTTATATATATTATTATGTAATGATTTTTGAGAAACGCATTTGTGTTCCTTAGGTTATGTTAAGATGAATGATTTATGTTTTTGTGGAACACATAAGAATGATTTCATTATGAGATGGGTGTGACCTACATATACCTATAATGCATTGGGTAAATGTTTATATCTCAGTATATAGACATGAATTTACCTACATGTAAATCAGGTTCAGTAATACATGGCTGAAATTTCAGGTAAATCTAGTTCAGTAATACAAGACTGGAACGACAAGTAATCCTAGTTTAGTAATGGACTTTGTCAATTAAAATTGTTTGGAAACTAGGCCTTGGATAATATTTAAATTATTTTCAATGCTTATTTTTTTGCCACATCTTCATGTTGTGTGTCAATTCTATGTTGTCCTGATAAATTTCCCTTAATTTTTTATTCCTTACAAACTAATAAGATTAATTTCATGACTCGTTATTTTGAAATTCAAAAGCTATTTTCATGTTTTTTGCATTCACATGTTCATATATTGTCTCCTTATCCTTATTGATCATCTATGGACACCCTTTTATATGATTCCATTCCTCATGTTATAAAGAAATCATTTAATTAGTAGTACTGATGGGGATGTTTTTTATGGGACATTTTTAAGATCATTTAAAGGTTAGAAGAATGTATTCCTAGTTTCTAAAGGATCTAAACTATTATGGACCAGATGTGTGAATTTGTAAAATGTAATGAATATTCATCTAAAAAGATGTAATATCCATATATGTCATGCTTGGGTCATTATATCATGGTTTCCACACAGTTATTAGTTACTGTACGGCTAGCGTGTAGTAGGTTGGGTTTGACGAGAACAAACCGCACAACTTGCACATGGTCGTGTTGTATGTCCTAGGTAACTATGTGAGTTTTAACCTTCAAACAGAATAGCCATCATGCTTACCGCATGATTTTACTAACAATATGGACTGACTCTATGGATCTACCATCACATTACAAACCTAAGGTTTTTTTTCTCTCCCCGATTTTACCCATTTCTCCCCCCTTTATCAACCACCACGGAATCCACCACACTAGGCACACCTCCCACCCCTCTGCTTCAATTGTTTGGTGGTTTCCACCTGGATTCATTAATAGACTTTTATTTAAGTCTCTTATCTCTTATTTTCTTTATTTATTTTAGGTTTTTGGATCTCTTCATTGGGGATTAGGGTTTCGAGCAAGTATAGGGTCCGAGTTTGGGGTTTAATCTTTTAATTTTTTATTTGATCTCTTTGATTATGGTTTCGTCTCACTTTCTTTTGGTGAGAATGTGGTGTGGATTTTATTTCACACATTTTTCAAGATAGTTTATCATGTGAGATATGTGGTTCCATTTCCTAAAATCATTAGATTAATATAATGTGTTTTTTTAGATTTTTAATGGGTTTTTTGGTTTTATTGTGTTGTATCAGTGATGTTTTTGAATTATTTAGCATATTTATTACCTATGAATGAATTTTTTATAAATTAATTGACTATTTTTTGTTTTTACTTTGGAATATTGTTTAAAAAGTAGCCTTTTGGGGTTTTTGGGAAGATGAAAAAATATTTTTAAGGTCCTTTAACGTGATTATTTTTTAATGGGGATTTTCAATGCAACATCTAAGTATATTAGCCTTGAAATATATCTTGATTTTAAATTGTAGAGTGTTTAGGATAATGAAAAAAATATTTTTCAAAATGGGTTTTATGATTGAGTGGTTCCATGAATGGGCTCGGATCATTGAATTGGTTGGCCATTATTATGTGCTTTTTTTATTTTATGAAAGGGGAATTAGGGAATTATTTTCAAGTGATGACCAACATTTTTGAAAAGGGGTTTTCTCTAGAGTGCATAAAATGGAAGTTGAGTTTTCTTTAAATAAAGTCTATTTATACTAATTTTTTTCCTTTTTTTAAATTAGTGGTTTGTGTGGCATGTGAAATTACACTAAATCACAAAGAAAACCCCAGTTATCTGGGTGGGTGGACTAGAACTTGTAATCTAGTGATACGAAAGTGGCATATCTTGGTTTCACCTACCTTGATTGATGCTTAGAACACTGACTAAACTATTGTGAAAATTTATCGCTACTAGAACATTAGATATTTCTCATATCTAGTGGCACATGCATGAGGAAACTAATGGTTGTGGTTACTATGCCACATTTCACTGAGGTATAAGGTTGTAGGGTCCCCTTTTAGGCAGATGATCCTTTGGGGATTTACCCATGGTGATATACTATATATGGAGTGGTTCCATCAATTATCATATGGAGGACCACCTAAATATGTGTGCTATTTATAAATTTCTTTTATTTTATTTATTTTTGAACTTCAAAAATTGTTTTCGTTTGAAGTGTTCCTTTTAATATATTTTCCCTATTACATGTTTTCCTAAAAATTATTTTTAATGAATGAATTTAAGTGAGCATATTAGATTATATTGTTGATGTTATGGCATGGAATCTCTTCATTAGGTGGCATCCTAATGGGCATTGGCTCACACCCTACATAAACTTTTGGATCTATGCATATCTTGTTCCCTGGGTGTTCCAGGAAAAGGAAACGTCCTTAGTGATGATGGTATGGGTGGTTAGCACCCTCCTTGTGAGGGTTGGTGAGGGGGGCTTGGGGATTTTTCTCCTCATATTGCATACAGATTTAGGTACGAGTTTTAGTTTTACCCTTTTTGTTTTTCCATTGGGATTTTTGGTTTAGGTTGTAAATCTAAAATCTATTAAATCGGTTATTCCATGTCTAGTTGTCCATTTTATTTTATGGTTTATTATTCTTGTTAGTTGTTTTAGGTTTATCGTTTTGGGTAAATCATTCCCATGTGTTGTTTATGATACATGGTCACTTGTGCATGCCTGTGGGTATCAGGAACACCCTTCGAGTCATGTGGTGGACCGGGTCAGGTGCTGGGTCAGATGGTGACCTGGCCTTGTTTATGAAAAAATTGTATCCTTGGTGGTCATCACTTTTCTGTAATGTTCCAGGAGGAAGAGTCAAGTTAGACTAGAGTAGTGGATTCCATTACTCGGTGTTTGGGCTATGAGTAGGGTGTATGGCCAGTACACCTCATGAAGAGACTCGAATTACCATGTAAAGTTGTGTTTTATTAATGTTATTTGGTTATTACAGTTCATTGATAGATGGGAAATGAAAAGAGAGTTGGGTAAGTGGTCTCAGTGGGCTCACATGGACTAGAAATCCATGTGGAACTGGGAACATTATCCAAGAATAATCACTATAATGGTGGTTTGACTGACGTATGGCCACCATACAGATGTCTGATTCACCCATCGACACTAGTTTTCCCATGAGAAGCATTATGTGCTCTTTTGTATTCTAAAAATTTAATTTGAAAACCCTTATTTGGGAACTATGGAAAATGGTATTTTGAGGTGGAAATGGATGGGTTTCTTAAAGTGTGGAAAATGGTTTTTTATAGCTTTTTTGAATGTGGGTTTAGAAAGGTGGATTTCCATGGATTTTTTTGTAAAATGATATTGGATTTTTATAATTGAAGAATGTGTATTTAAAAACATGGTGGTTTGGAAAACATGGATGATTTTAAAGTGGGTTTTGAAATTCTTTTTTCAATGTAATTTATTAAAACTCAATAAGGACGTTTTGAATGGGATGAAAGGTTTTTAAATTGATGTGTAAAGTTTTAAAATGAATTTTGTCTACATGATTTGGGGTTTTAGAAAATTTGGTGAGGTTTGTATTGGTTTTAATTGAAGATTCTGTGTTTTTTCAAAGTGGTTTTCTATAAATAGGAAATGGGTTTAACATTGTAACTAGTGGTTTTAAAAAGGGGATGTGGGGTTCGGTTGTTGGTTTGGAAAATTAATGTAATGTTGTTCTAACATTTTGTATTTTAATGGGTAACCATATGCATGGGATATATGTGGAAGGTGAATGGGTGCCCCATTTTTAATGAGAAAAAATCATGTTGAAGACTCCATGAAATACCATTGGTGGATGTGTAAACCACCAACCATGCTTTATTTTCAAATTTTATTTAAAAAAAACAGTAATTTTTTTAAAATCGGTGATTTTGTATAGTGTTTTCTTTTATACTATTAGGAATGTCATTGTGGCGTGTTTGGGAGTTGAAAACCTATTTTGTTTGATTGATTTTCCATGTTATTTTCATTGGGGATTTAGTATAGAGTGATGGTTAGCTGTTTCTGTTAAGGGTGTTCTGGAAGCCTTGTGGTGGTTTCATTCATGTGTTCAGAGTTACATTGTGGCATGTGTTGGATGATGGACCGAATTGATTTGGTTCATGGTCTTCCTTCTTGGGTAGTGTACACCCCAAACAGAGTTAATGCATAATTGGAATGTGGCCACGGACAGTTTTCCATTGGCTGGAAATCAAGTTGATTGAAATACGGACTCTCTTATTCAATTATAGAATTGTATCCACCTCTACTTTTCAGCCACATATCCTCTTGTGTCAGGAGGGTGGATACAATAAGGGTTGAATGGGAATTGCTTTCCTTGAGTCATTCGATGTTCAAGGGTGATGTTTGACATCATTAATTTTGGAAGACATACTTGGAGGCGGTGAATGAAATTACAGTGAGGAAAGGTGGATGAATCAGGGAGTTTTTAGTCCAGGCTACTGTTCCAAATTAACATTGGGGTTTTCTGGTTTTGTATAAGGAAGGGATCGGTTTGTACCACAAGTGTGTAAATCTCTTCATAAGAGGTTTTTGTGTCTGGTTGTATAAATTTCTTGCTATTCATACTCAATCTAAGATCCCTCACCTTGCAATTCTCCAATCTACTGTATGGGTAATGTTCGATGACATCTTACAGCATTGGTTCTTATCGAATTTCAAGAGTGGGATTTATAAAATATTTCAATACTTCCTATTTTGATAGAAGAGTGTCTTCTTATCAATGTGTTTCAAATTTCTCTGTTTAAATTGGAGTGTATATCATGTGTTTTTCTTTCCTAATATTCCTTGATAAGGTAAAGAGGTTATGCATGTGCATCATCTAAAACCCTATTTTGGTGAATGCGTCTTGTATGAGTTAGTGGATGTCAAGGGCTGTTGTATCTATTGGTATTGTCTCTATTGTGGTATGTTTTCTTTTGGAATTAGAAAAAGAAGTTCCATTCCGGAATTTTAATGCCTGACTGTGAGGTAAGATATTCTTAAATCACTATAGCTAGAGCCATAGGTCCTAGAGTAAAGTTGTCACATTGTTATAGGAAACCCATGGTCGTGAAAGGATTTTGTCTTATCCATGTCCTCAGTATGGAATATGGGAATAGCTTAAACCTCTGGTGTCATTATCCTGTTTCAGTTGTACCCATTCAAGGGGAAAGTAGTGGGTGAACCTTGTTTCCATGTTGTGACCTTTATTATCATATGTGTTATGTATTGGTTATTTGGAGGCTTAGACATCCCACATTCTTGGAACCCTATTGTCTATATCTCACCAGGTGTATTCCTTAATTAAACTTCAATTATGGGGTCTATTTTGTTAGTTCAGTATTAATTTTGATTTTTGGTTATTTGGGGAGGTGAAGTTGTTTTAATATCTTTGGTTGTGGGTTTGACACCTCAATAGTTTGGCCCATCCCTACAATCCCCTAATGGTGGGTGTGTTTGGTCAGTGCTGAGAATTTTTTGAGTTTTTGTGTTTTCGTTAGTTTTATGTTGGGGACACTAACCATGGGTTTCATTGAAAATTCCTCTAGAATGAGATTTTGTTAGCCTATCTTTAATGGTGGAGAGTTTATTTGGGCCTACCCATGTCATTATTCTTGTCTCGTCTTAGGTGTTGGTTGGTTTCTTATGATGGGGACTCTGTTCGGGACTCCCCATGTCTGTCTTTAGGTTATGTTCCTTGGGATGGATTAGTGATAGG
This sequence comes from Viscum album, assembly GCA_963277665.1. Lineage (NCBI taxonomy): Eukaryota > Viridiplantae > Streptophyta > Magnoliopsida > Santalales > Viscaceae > Viscum > Viscum album. The sequence continues at coordinate 211,823,605 of OY728137.1, forward strand.
TGATAGGAATGTTCATTAGGTTCGGTTAACTTTTTTATTTCCATACAAATGATTTGGTTTCTATTTAATAGTCCTTGATGTGTTTCAGTTTGAAGGGATGGATTGTGTGGGTGAGAAAGTTTCATTCCATTATTGATAATCTTGAGATGTTTTAGCTTTTGGGGGTGGGTGAAACATAGGGGAAAGTCCTTTTTTGGGTCTCTTGAGTTTATCCTGGTGGTCCCCCCCCCCCTCTCTAAGTGCAGTGATCTTTCCTTTTATTACTTTTTTCATTGGGAATCCCATTGACCCTTAGAAGAGTATTGTTTGTTTATTGGCACAAGTCTCACTATAGAATTTTAAGGGTGGAATGCGTTTTTATGGGGACAATTCTCACACCCAGGCTTCAGTTTTTATCTTGGTTCAAGCTCAGGTCGGGTTCTCTACTATTTTTTTCGGGAAACTGGTGTGAAGGGTATGGGTTTTTAGAGTATTCATTCATTTTATGCTTGCCCTATCTTTTCCCATTTGGGTCCCCATGAGTTTTTTTGTAAAAAAGGATCATATTGGGTGTAAGTTACCCTACACATGGTTATCATACGGTTAGTATACACGTTTGGATGTATTTAGATAATTTTATTTATGTGGTTGAGGTAAAGGAAACATGCTTAGTGATGATGGTCTAGGTTGTTAGAAGCCTCCCCTTGCATGTTGGTGTTGGTGGCTTGGGGATGTTTCTCATCATGTTGCATGGAGGTTCAGGTATGAGTTTTAGTTTTCCCTTGTTGTTATTTATTTGTGATTTTTGGTTCAGGTTGTAAATTTAAAATCTATAAATTGGTTATTTCACGTCTAGTTGTCTATTTTATGGTTTGGTTTATTAATCTCTTTATTTGTTTTATGTTTATCATTTCAGGTAAATCATTCCCATGTGTTTTTTATGATACCAGGGCACTTGTTTTAGCCCATGGGGATTGGAAACGCCCTTCAGGTCACGCCACTAACCGGGTCAGGTGCTAGGTTGGATGAATACTAGGCTTGGTTCATGACACCCACCCATGAGACTCCTCTACAATATCCATCCATGGGAAACCTCTTTGTAACCTCTCTATTAGACTCCTCCAAGAAACATCTCCAAGAGACTTTCATGTGACAATGTAACATTCATACAGATCGTGATACTTTTTTTATTCATGTGGATCATATAACATTGTTCAATTCAAGCAGATCACAGGACATTGTTATATTCATGCATATCACATGAATCTGTATAGAGATCCTATTTAGGTTATCAAAATAATGTGATATCAATGTGTCTTCCTATGAAATAAAACTCTTTTCACATACTTCACATCATATGATTCTTTTATGAGATCTCTCTATGAGACTCCTTATTTATACCTTATTTTAAGTATATATATCATATAATTTTGATAGGATAACTTCTTTAACTCATGATAAATACATTGCATTAGATAATACAACTTTATAAAAAACACTCTAATTATTATTAATGGGTGTGGAATATTTATAGTAAAATACACCCAACATTTACTCCAAAAATCATGGTTATATATCCTTTCCTTCTCATTAACAATCAACATTACATGCTTCATATGATTGATTTATTTGATCACCTGTTACGGGTAAAATTTGATTCATGTGATCACCTACATTATCATTAAGAGTGTTACTAATTCCATTTGGTGAACAATTGACAATCATGCATGTTTCACAGTATCCCATTGTAAAATTCAAAGAAAAGCATGTGTGTATTAGCATTATCTGGAATATCTTCATTTCATCCCATCACAATATCCAAAAAAATCATGCACTCAAATGATTTTGAATGACTAGAACATTCCTTTTTTATCTATATTCTTTTGTTTCTAGAGTCTTTTTGTGATCTCTTCATGAGATAAACTGATAATAATGTGTGATTTAGAATATCCCACTATGAGATCTCTTGAAAATCATGTAGAGATTTTCATGACTGCATCACATGCTTAATTCTAAAAATCTCCCTCCATGGGATCATTTTTAACTTTCATGCTTTATATGATATATTTTAACATTTATTCTCCATGTGATATGTTATGTCATTCACTCCCCACAAGATTAGTTCTGATATTCATTCTAACTATTCATGAATCCTTTGAGAACCATCCTTTTTTAATAACCTCAAACCTTATCAACACACATAATAAGCCCAAAAAAAATGTCATCAGGGATTTTTTCTAATAATATCCACATTTGGGTTTGGTGAAAACACATATAATCTTAATGAACCATCTTTTTGACAAGTCATGTGCATGTGAAATCATTTTCCTACTATAGTCCTAGATAGTGATCATGGAATTAAATAACTTGTACTCTAATCCCACATGAGTGAACATCATTATTGGAAACAAGATTATAATAGAATGTTTATTGATGAATCGCTTATTTCTCAAACCTTACACTAGAAACCATTTCATGATTATTATTTTTAAAAATTCCATATTTATCATTTCTATAATTACAAATCCCCCAATTTCACCGATTCCCGTATTAGTTTCCCCCTAATAATGAACAAAAAAATTTCCCATACAATGTTAATGAACCAAAAGGTAAATCCTTTATGGAATCAAGCATGATAATGTATTCATATAATTGAATAGGAAAAATACACCATATCATAGGGAGAGGGGGTCTCACATCCACAATTATTAAGATTTGGAGTTAATTGAATACCAAAATCAAGTCAATCACATTAAAATGATTTTCTGGGTAGGGCCTTCATCAGGATTTTAGAACCTTCTAGTTCGGTAGACCATCCATAAAAAAAGGACATGCTTCACTTTCTACTTAATAAAGTAATATTTATTTTAAAAGTTATTTTCCTTTGGGTGATAGACTATTTTTTTAATATTTATAGTAGCTAAATTATCACAATGAATTTTGATTAGGCACTTCTCTTAAAATCCCATGTCATCAAGATACTTTTTCATCCCTAGTAAATATGTGAAATCTTGAGTAGCTATAATATTATTCCCATTAGTGGTGCTTAAGGAAATGAAATATTGTTTCTTGCTTAGCTAAGAAATACATAGTCCACAAAGACAGAGTCCACCACCTCATGTTGAATTTTGATCATCTATTGAACAGGAACAATCTACATTTGTAAAAAATTATTATTATTGTAGAGATTTTTTATTTTATAGTAAACATAAATCCTTTGTGATTTTGATATAAAGATGTATTATTTTCCATAAAATTATGTGGATTTATTTTGTATTACTTTTATATCTTTTTTCCTAACTTGTGGAAAAAAATATCAAGACATGTTTCTATTACATATTAAATGGTATGAATAGTTTATATATACTTAGTGATGATGACTAATTATCCATTATCATCCCTAAAAAGATTCAACCATGTAGAAATTGTAGTATTCATTTCATTGATATTTTCTATGATAATTATTTTTGGAATTTCCTTGGATAATTTTTTATTAAGAAATGAATGCTCCATATCATCCTTGTGTTACCTATAAACCATGGAAATCTATTAGATCGATAATCGTTGACATTTTCAACATGAATCTCATAATGTTTTCAAAAAAATTACATTTTGATTCATTAAATCCTCAAATGATTATATCATCACTATATAAGAGTACTATCATACATTTATTACACTCATTATTGATAGAGAAATCATAACAAACTCTACCATGTTGGAAATCGATATTCTTCAAATATTGATCATGTAATGAATACCATCCTCTAAGTTACCACTTCAAGACTTATAGTTCATTATTGAACTAAGAAATTTTTTTCTCATATTCATGGAAGAGAAAATTATCTATCTTTTTAATATAAAACTCTTCTTCTAGAATCCCATTTAGGAATTCTGTCTTAACATCCATCTAGAAACATTTTACTTTAGTTTCATGGTTATTGATAATAATTGGTGAATAGTTTTTATCCATACAACATGATAAAATGTCTCACAAACATCGATTCATTCAATCTGGGAGCATCACTTGCATACTAGCCATATTTTTTAAATAAACAAGCCATATTAATTCATATTTTTCTAGAAAACCCATTTTCTAATTATGAAATTATTACCTACTGGCATTAATAAAATCTGCAATGATTTTTTATAATTTTTCATACCTATCCATTTTTTGAATGAACCCAATATTTATCCTCATCTACTTAATTAAAACATTTTGGTTCTGCCTATGATAGAAAAATTGTTTTTTTAGAGTCATTAATATTTGTATCTACATTTGAAATTCCTAATCACTATTATTATTTTTCCTTTTAATTTCATCTCAACATATAGAATTCAATATAGATATATATTTGAATTCATAATACTTATCATTATTATCTTCTTTTAAATCATCATTTTCATCATTTTCAACCCTTTTGTGTCTTCCCTTCGTATCAATATCATCAAATAATTATTCATTGTGTTGTAGAACATTCTTTTCATTTTCTACAAAAGTTACATCATTACATTAAATCATTTATCCCCACCACTTTCTGATGAATTTATATTATTTTATATTCACTAAGTTACCATGGAATATCCCCTCATCTCCACGAGGCTAAAACATCATATTATTTCCATTAATAGGGTAAAAAACATTCTTCGAGATATTTGTAATAATTTAAATGGTCGCTTCCTTCCATACCACATATTTTATAGAATTGTTTCTCCTTTCAGACACAACAAAGGATTTATTTTATAGAAAGATTGAAAACAAGACTGAATCCTTCCAAAATTTCTCTACAATGTACTTTCCAATAAGAATTATTATAGAAATGTTTTCTATGATGTAATTTATTCTCTCAACCAATATGTTGTATAAGGCCCCATCCATAAACATTACTTAATCTTGAGTTATTACAAGATTTCACATTGAGGATCTTTTCGGGTTTAGAGTTTTAAGGAATTAGATCATAAAACTTTCATTACATTCCACATATAAACAAAGTGGTTACATAAAGATAGTATTTATTTTTTTCCATAAATGGAAACATATTTAAAATAAAACATGGATTCATTCTTGAAACTTCCTTGACACTATCATCATATGATGTACCTTTCCCTTGACCTATGAAAAACATTTCAAAAAAATTGGGATGAGCATAAAAAGCTCAGTATGGGTTATAAAAATATGGAAAGGAAACATGGGTACATATATACATAAGAATGAAATCATACTTTACCCATAAAACATAAGCACTTTAACATACCTCATCAAATCATGAATAAATCATTGAAATCATAAGACATAAATGGTAACTTGAGGCATTCATAACATTCTTACGTAGGGAGTAACCCTCTTGGTTACATTTGGAATACCCACCACAGTATATTCCCTAAATCTCTTCGAAGAAACCTTAACATTTCACTCATTCGCGTTACCCAATGCATTGGAGAGCTATATCGGGCTCACCCACCCCTAGTTTATCACGGAACCACCCGTCTTCATAATAATGCCCCAGAACCACAACATAATCGTATCACATAAAACATGCATAAAGGAAACATAAAATTTTTACATTTCAATCCCGAGATATCAACACAACACATTGATAAAATAAAAACATTATGAAAACCATTTTCAATACCAAAATAAAATAGAAGTAAAACATTGTATTTATTTTTCTTTTAAAAAGAAGGTATGGCTTGTAGAGGAAGCCGAAAATCAAATAATGAGCACGGTGGCGGAGAATTCGTTGTCGCTGCATACATACGACAAAAAAACATTCCCTTTTGTCTTTTAGTAAACACTTAGTATAAAAAATATTCCTTTTGAATAATCGTAAAATTCAAAGGGGTTTATACACTGTATAAAAGAAAGTTGTGTATAAAACAAAATATGCCCCAATGAAAGGAGATTGAGACGAAGTCCCATACCTCAGGTTTGACTTGACTCGGTCATTCTTTAATCTCCTGAATAATAAACTTGAGTTAATTTATAATTTTTTAAGAACTTTTATCAAGTTCATTATTCCTTTTATATCACTTATTGCCATGTCATGAACACTATGTAATTATTTAAGTTAATAACGGTCGTTTTAACGATCATTGGTACTTGAGTCAAAAATAAACCCTTTATAATTACAAGTTGTTCATGTATCCATTATATACAGAATGGTATTCATGATGTAGATATCATATATATAATATATATCTAGTAAATGCATGCATTTATAATATTATATAACATTTAGAAGTAAGAAATGAAATGCACTGTTCATGGAGACGGTAAGCCGTACGTACGCATGAACGCTACATTAATTTCTATTTCATATTTTTATTGAATGGAATCATAATTATATAAATATATATTATAATGCCAGTATAATATAATATATAATACCATTAATTAAATCCTTTATACATCCCAAATATGGCATTAACGAAATAAAATCACTTTGAGGGGGCGGTAGTCCGCACTTCCTTAAATGAAGATATCGCGTTTACCCATAATGGAAACCACAAAGGTATGCCCAAAATGAAAAATACAGAAGCTTAAGGAAAACATAAACATATTATATATCATATATAAATATAGTGTTATCTTAATGGCCACATTTGAAGGTGTTAAAATATTGTTGAACAATCATCGTTTCGGGAGACATAAATTCACCATCCACAGAAACAGTATGGTATTTAACCATTAGATGTAGGTGTGTGTAAGTTTAGCTCGAATCCTTCTTATAAAAACATCCTAGTATATTTGAGATACTGGAATTGTTACAAAAGAAATGGACAAAAAGAGTTTAGGGGGTTGTAGAAGCAAAATAAAACAAAAGAACACAAGAGAAGACATTACCTTAAAATCGGGTAACTCCCTTTGGTTTGAGCTCAAAGTCTTCCTTGGGAAGACATCTGCCCAAAGTGAGGATTCAAGGAGTAATAGAGGGAAGTGGAGAGACAAAATGGGCAGGGTTTGGCCAAGCCAAAGGCTTTGGAAATGTGGGTAAGGAGGTAGAGGTGGGGGCCTTTTATAAGAGGAGTGGAGGGGCACTCTTGGAAAGTAAAGAAATATTACTTTATTTGAAAATGTGTTTCGGATTTAAAAGGTCCACATTGATATAATTCGTGGATAAGGTGATAAGGGTTCAAAATATACCCACCTAATAGGTTTTAGACATGTTTAGGTCATATATTTTACATTATCTTTTTATTTTGTTTAAATCCTTTATTAATGAGGTAATCGCTGCATCATTATGATGTCATAAATAATTTTATTTATTTAATGTCTAAAAATTATAAAAAAATACTATGATGTAGGAAATCTTTTTATATTTCCAATGAATATTTATAGTAAAAAATCAGACTTGTATAACCCATTTTAAAATTTTTTGTACTAAAATAACTCATGTTTGTGTCATTTTTACTTTAACATTAAATAAAAAGTTATTTATGTCATTTCCCAACCAAAGTAGATCCATGGGGTCCCCAAGTTTACCCATGGATTGTCTTGGTCGGCCAAGACGCATCCAATGAGGGTAGGACATGTTTCAAGCTCATATCATATTATTAAAACATTATTTTTACCTTAAACTACACTAATTACCTCTAATCGCGATTAAAAACATAATAAGTTATTATTCACCAAAAATTTATTTTAATCCCATCGGACCACATTTTACTTTTTAATGACAACCATTTATGTCGGTTTTTTGAAATTCAAAACACAAAGGTGATAAAATTTCATTTAAATGGAAAATCAGTTTTTATAAGTGCCACTTAGTGGTTTCACTATTCATCAAAAATTGATGTTTTTCAGAAAAATACCAAAACTTCACCCAAAGCTATATTTGATATTCTGAATTCAAAAATGATATCTGTTTTACAAAATTCAAAACATATAAGTTTCATTAATTAATTTAATAATTAATTCCCGCTGTCAGAGCAAATAGCGTGTTTTTATTAAAACAATAAGTATCAAAAGATTGACACTAGTTTAAGTCCAATTTCAATTTGAAATTAATTCCAATGTCCACCATTGGATTAAATGGTAAAAATATATTCCAATTTCACTTCAAAAACAATTCAAAAGATAATATAATCATATAAATAAATTAGATTAAAAAGAGGTTTTGAATTAAAATACAACATTTTCACTATTTATTAAAAAATGAACTTAATCGGAAAAATACCAAAAATTCACACAAAGTAAATTTTGATGTCCCAATCATAAAGAATAAGTTCATTTTGACAAAAATAGATTATAAAATTGTCAAAAGATAGATTCAAAAATGGTTTTCCATCAAAAGGCAGTAAAACAATCTTTTAAAAAAATTAGTGTATTCCATGTTTAAGATTGGATTTATTTTCATATTAGGCCGCTAAAACACTATCTAATTCATTAATAGACATAGATAAAAATATCTATTATTCATTACTTACTTGGAATGTTACATCCTTCCCCCCTTTAGAAAATTGTGTCCCCGCAATTTATTTACTTATCGAATAAATGGGGGTACTTATCCCTCATTGCATTTTCAGATTCCCATGTTGCCTCTTCCATCATGTGGTTTTTCCACAAAACCTTTACCTGATGAATCACCTTATTTCGTAACACTTGCGCCCTATGGTCAAGAATCTGGACTAGTTGTTCCTCATAAGATAGGTTCTCTTCCAGCTGAACTACCTCTGGAATCAAAACATGAGATGGATCTGGCATATACTTTCTCAACATCGAAACATGAAAAAAATTGTGTACCTAAGATAAGCTCGGAGGCAAAGCCACTCGGTAAGCAACTGATCCAACTCTCTCCAGAATTTAATATGGTCCAATGAACCTTGGACTCATCTTTCCTTTCTTACCAAATCACATCACACTTTTCCATGGTGAGACTTTGAGAAAAACATGATCACCTACCTCAAAAGAGATATCCTTCCTCCTATTGTCCGCATAACTCTTCTGCCTGCTCTGAGCTGTTCTCATGTGTTTCTGTATCAGCTGAACTTTTTCTGCCAACTCTTCTACCAATTCCGGTCCCATCAGCTTCCTTTCACCCACTTCATCCCAGAAAGCTGGAGTTTGACACCACTTCCCATAAAACGCCTCAAATAGTGCCATCTGTATACTGGAATGAAAACTGTTATTATATGAAAATTCAACAAAAGAATGATGTTGGTCCCAACTTCCCTGATAATCCATATAACAAGCACGTAGCATATATTCCAAAGTCTGAATTGTTCGTTCTGACTTCCCATCTGATTGTGGATGAAAAGTTGTACTAAAATTTAATTCAGTACCCAAGGAATTCTGAAGGCCTTTCTAAAATTTAGAAGTGAACCTGGGATCATGGTCAGATACAATGGAGACAGGAACTCCATTTAACCTGACTATCTCTTTTAAGATACAGATGAGAAATTTGATCTAGGGAGAAAGTATCTCGAATAGGAAGGAAATGAGCAGATTTTGTCAAGCGATCAACAATAACACAAATTTAATTATTACATCGAGATGTCTTCTGTAATCCCACAACAAAGTCCATGGATATATTCTCCCATTTCCACTCTGGCACTGGTAGAGGCTGAAGCATCCCTTTCAGTAACTGCCGCTCTGCTTTAACCTGCTGACAAGTCAAACACTTCACAGTAAAATCAGCAATATCTCTTTTCATTCCATCCCACCAGTAATACTCCCGAAAATCTCTATACATTTCAGTACTGCGAGGATGAACTAAAAACGGAGAACTATGAGCATCACATAACAACTCTCTCTTCAACTATAAATGACAAGGCACACACAATCTCTTCCCAAACCTCAAAACACAATCATTATCAATATTGAATTCAGGCAACTTACCTTTCTGAACCAGCTCTACCTTTTTCTGCAACTCACTGTCTTGCTTCTGTGATTGCTTGATTCTTTCTGATAGAGAATATTTCACTGATACCTGAAACAAAACAGAAGAACATCCTACACCAAAAACTTCTATGACAAAGTTCATCAAATCCTTAACCAAAGGATCACGTTCCAAACGCAACATTGTTAATGAAGCATTACTTTTTCGATTCAAATCATCAGCCACTTTATTTGCTTTTCCCGGATGGTAATGAATTGTACAATCATAATCCTTGATTAGTTCTAGCCATCTCTTCTGTCTCATGTTCAATTCTTTCTGAGTGAATATATACTTTAAACTTTTGTGATCGGTATATATTTCACACTTTACTCCATACAAATGATGCCTCCAAATTTTTGAAGTGAAAACAACAGCAGGTAATTCCAAATCATGTGTAGGGTAATTTAACTCATGAGTTTTAAACTGTCGTGAAGCATAAGCAATTAACTGATCATTCTGCATTAGGACACAACCAAGTACTTTCAATGAAGCATCTCTATAGATAATAAACTCACCATTCCTGGAAGGTAGTGCCAAAACTGGAGCATTCACCAATCTTCTTTTCAACTCCTGAAAACAATCGTCACATTACATTGTCCAGATAAACTTAACACCCTTCCGAGTTAGCTTAGTCATTGGACTAGAAAACCGTGAAAAATTTCTAACAAACCTTTGGTAATATCCTGCCAAACCAAGGAAGCTACAGATCTCAGTAACATTTGTGGGTCTTTTCCATTCTTCATAAACCTTTTTTTAGCAGGATCAACAGTTATCCCCTCTTTAGAAACAATGTGACCAAGGAAAGAAATTTTTTGCAACGAAGACTCACACTTGCTGAATTTACTATACAATTTCTTTTCTTTTAAGGTTTGCAAATTAACCCTTAAATGTCTTTTATGCTCCTCTTTACTTTTAGAAAACACCAAAATATCATCAATGAAAACAACCACAAACTTATCCAAGAACTCATGGAAAATACTATTCATTAAGTCCATGAATATAGTAGGTGCATTGGTTAGCCCAAAAGGCATTACTACAAATTCATAATGGCCATATCTTATACAGAACACTGTCTTCGGAATATCTGCTTCTTTTACCTTCAAATGATGGTACCCTGATCTCAGGTCAATCATTGAAAAATACTGAGCTCCCTTGAGATGATCAAATAAATCATCGATATGAGGAAAAGGATATTTGTTCTTAACAGTGATGTTATTCAAGGCTCTATAATCAATGCAAAGTCTCATAGAACCATATTTCTTTTTAACAAATAAAACAGGAGCACCCATGGTGATGTGCTAGGTCGAATGAAACCTCTCTTTAATAAATCTTGTAATTTCTCCTTCAACTCTAAATGTTCAATTTGAGCCATTCGATAGGGGGGTTTTGAAATTGGTTTAGCATCCAGAACTAAGTCAACAGTAAATTCAACTTTTCAATCTGGTATTATTCCAGGCAACTCATGAGGAAAAACATTAGGATTCTCATTTACCACTGGCACATCATTAATCTAAACAGTTCTCTTGTTTTCAACAATGTGTGCAAGGTAACATTCATTTCAATCTTTTACAAGTTTCTCGGCCTCTTGATATGTTATCAACAGTAAGGGTTCATTCTTGTACACAAACTGAAAGTCTTTCTGAAAAGTAACTTCTTTAGCTCTACATTCAATCTTATCATGGTAAATAGAGAGCCAATCCATACCCAGGATAACATCAAACTCTACTGGAGGTAAAACAATAAGGTTTTCAAGTAGGTTCTTTCCACGGATAAGGATAGGAAGATTTTTATAAATTATTTTTGCCCCAACATTTCCCCCATGTGTTTTTACCAAATGTTCCGGAGTCATTTCTTGAGATGGTATTCCCATTTTACTAGAAATGTTTTCAGAGATGAATGAATGTGTAGACCCTGAATCAAACAACACACTGGCATAATCTGAAAAAACAAACAAAGTACCTGATACAACTTCATTTGATGGCCCGACATCTACTGATGTAGTTGCAAAGGATTTCACCACCCCCTTCTACTTGTAGTCTAACTGCTTCCCATCACTCAAGCTCTTTGTCGGACACTCGTTTGCATAGTGACCCATCTCATTGCACTTAAAACATTTTACTAACTGTAAATCAAATTTGGTCTTACCTTCACCTTGATCTTTTTCAGTGCAATCATCAGCCTTATGTCCCATCTTACCATATCGATAGCACTTCCCAGAATTCAAAAGACATTCCCCAGCATGCCTTTTACCACATTTATCACAAACTGGAAACTTAGGTTTCTTACCGTCAGACCTTTTTGAAGAATTCTTTCCTTTCTTCTGCCACCTCGGTCTGTTCTTTTGCTGGTTGTTATAGAACACCTGATCATCGGAAACCTCCATTTCGACTTTCTCAGCACATCAAAAAAGCTTTTTATAACTTTTAAACTCACGATATGCTAAAGCCCTTCGATATTTTGGATTTAATCCTGAGTAAAAACGATTGATTTTACTATCAAGGTCTCGGATAAAATTTGGAGCATACCTTGACAATCAAGTGAACCTTTCCTCATAGGCAGCCACTGAGTCTTCCTCTTGCCTCAATTCCAAGAATTGTTTTTCCAACCTAAGTCGAACATCCTTAGGAAAATACCTCTCAAGAAACATACCTTTGAATTCATCCCAGTCGAGAGCATCAATCTTATCAGCGTTCCTGATATTTTTAACCATCGACCACCACTGATCTACTTCACCCTCCAAATGATAAATAGCAAGACTAACCTTTTGATTGTATGAACACCCCATGACATCGAAAATCTTCTCCAGTGATTTAATCCACCCTTCAGCTAGCACAGGGTCAGATGATCATCTGAATGATGGGGGATGTTGCCTCATGAAATGTTCCACCACTGACATGTTCCTCTGCGGTTGATCTGACTGATCTCATGCATGGATACCACCACCATTTATCGCTTGAGTCAACTGCACCATTACTACAACAAACTGTTCAGTTCCAATTCCGACCATCTCAGGATGCTGATTCGGAAGGTTATTTCCTTCTTTATGCCTTCCTAGCACTACTTCCCTGCTTCCTCTACGAAAACCCATTCTGAACAAACATGTCTTAGATGAAGCAACATCGTAATCCTCAAATGCTATATTATTTCAAAAATATTTTAGGATAATCATTTAATAAAATTCGAACTCCTAAAGTTATCTAAAATGATCTTTGATACCAACTATAAGGCCCCATCCTTAAACCTTACTTAATCTTGAGTTATTACAAGATTACACATTGAGGATCTTTTCGGGTTTAGAGTTTTAGAGAATTAGATCAAACAACTTGCATTACATTCCACATATAAACAAAGTGGTTACATAAAGATAGTATTTATTTTTTCCATCAATGGAAACATATTTAAAATAAAACATGGATTCATTCTTGACACTTCCTTGACACTATCATCATATCATATACCTTTCCCTTGACCTGTGAAAAACATTTCAAAAAAACTTGGGATGAGCATAAAAATCTCAGTATGGGTTATAAAAATATGGAAAGGAAACATGGGTACATATATACATAAGAATGAAATCATACTTTACCCATAAAACATAAGAACTTTAACATACCTCATCAAATCATGAATAAATCATAAAAATCATAAGACAAATATGGTAACTTGAGGCATTCATAACATTTTTACGTAGGGAGTAACCCTCTTGGTTATGTTTGGAATACCCACCACAGTATATTCCCTAAATCTTTTTGGACAAACCTTAACGTTTCACTCATTCGCGTTACCCAATGCATTGGAGAGCTATATCGGGCTCACCCACCCTTAGTTTATCCCGAAACCACCCGTCTTTATAATAATGCCCCAGAACCACATCATAATCGTATCACATAAAACATGCATAAAGGAAACATAACATTTCAACATTTCAATCACGAGATATCAATACAACACATTGATATAATAAAAACAATATGAAAACCATTTTCAATACCAAAATAAAATAAAAGTAAAACATTGTATTTATTTTTCTTTTAAAAAGAGGGTATGGCTTGTAGAGGAAGCCGAAACTCAAATACACGGTGGTGGAGAAGTCGTTATCGCTGCATACGTACGACAAAAAAACATTCCCATTTGTCATTTAGTAAACGCTTTGTATAAAAAAGATTCCTTTTGAATAATCGTAAAAGTCAATGGGGTATATACACCGTATAAAAGAAAGTTGTGTATAAAACAAAATATTCCTCAGTGAAAGGAGATTGAGACGAAGTCCCATACCTCAGGTCTGACTTGACTCGGTCGTTCTTTAATCTCTTGAATAATAAACTTGAGTTAATTTCTACTTGTTAAGAACCTTTATCAAGTTAATTATTCCTTTTATATCACTTATTGCCATGTCATTAACACTATGTAATTATTTAAGTTAATAACAGTTGTTTTAGCGATCATTGGTACTTGAGTCAAAAATAAACCCTTTATAATTACAAGTTGTTCATGTATCCATTATATCCAGAATGGTATTCATGATGTAGATATCATATATATCATATATATCCAGTACATTCATGCATTTATAATATTATATAACATTTAGAGGTAAGAAATGAAATGCACCGTTCATGGAGACGGTAAGCCGTACGTACGCATGAACGCTACTTTCATTTCTATTTCATATTTTTATGGAATGGAATCATAATTATATAAAGATATATTATAATTCCAGTATAATATCATATATAATACCATTAATTAAATCCTTTATACATACCACATATGGCATTAACGAAATCAAATCACATTGAGGGGCGGTAGTCCGCACTTCCTTAAATAAAGATATCGCGTTTACCCAAAATGGAAACCATAAAGGAATGACCAAAATGAAAAATACAGAAGCTTAAGGAAAACATAAACATATTATATATCATATATAAATATAGTGTTATCTTAATGGCCACCTTTGAAGGTGTTAAAAGAATGTTGAACAATCATCGTTTCGGGAGGCATAAATTCACCATCCACGGAAACAGTATGTTCTTTAACCATTAGATGTAGGTGTGTGTAAGTGTAGCTCAGATCCTTCTTATAACAACATCCTAGTATATTGAAGATACTTGAGTTTTTACAAAATAAATGAATAAAAAGAGTTTAGGGGGTTGGAGAAAAAAAATAAAACAAAAGAACACAAGAGAAGACATTACCTTAAAATCGGGTAACTCACATTGGTTTGAGCTCAAAGGCTTCCTTGGGAAGACTTCTGCCCAAAGTGAGGATTCAAGGAGTATGAGAGGGAAGTGTAGAGAGAAAATGGGAAGGTTTTGGCCGAGCCAAAGTCTTTTGAAGTGTGGGTAAGGAGGTAGAGGTGGGGGCCTTTTATAAGAGGAGAGGAGGGGACTCTTGGAAAGTAAAGAAATATTACTTTATTTGAAAATGTGTTTCGGATTTAAAAGGTCCCACATTGATATAATTCATGTATAAGGTGATAATGGTTCGAAATATACCCACCTAATAGGTTTTTTACTTGTGTAGGTCATATATTTTACATTATCTTTTCATTTTATTTAAATTTATTATTAATGAGGTAATCGATGCATCATTATGATATCATAAATAATTTTATTTATTTAATGTCTAAAAATTATAAAAAAATATTATGATATAGGAAATATTTTTAGATTTACAATGAATATTTATAGTAAAAAATCTGACTTGTATAACCCCATTTAAAATTTTTTTGAGTAAAATAACTCATGTTTGTGTCATTTTTACTTTAAATAAAAAGTTATTTATGTCATTTCCCAAAAAAAGTGTCTCCATGGGGTCCCCAAGTTGACCATGGATTGTCTTGGTCGGCCATGACACATCCAATGAGGGTAGTACATGTGTCAAGCTCATATCATATTATTAAAACATTATTTTTACCTTAAACTACACTAATTACCTCTAATCGCGATTAAAAACTTAATAAGTTACTATTCACCAAAAAAATTATTTTAATCCCATTGAACTACATTTTACATATTAATGACAACCATGTATGTTGTATTTTTGAAATTCAAAACACAAAGGTGATAAAATTTCATTTAAACGGAAAATCAATTTCTATAAGTACCACTTAGTGGTTTCACTATTCATCAAAAATTGAAGTTTTTCAGAAAAATACCAAAACTTCACCCAAAGATATACTTGATATTCTGAATTCAAAAATGATTTATATTATAAAAAATTAAAAACATATAAGTTTCATTAATTAATTTAATAATTAATTCCCGCTGTCAGAGCAAATAGCGTGTTTTTATGAAACAATAAGTATCAAAAGATTGACACTAGTTTAAGTCCAATTTCAATGTGAAATTAATTCCAATGTCCACCATTGGATTAAATGGTAAAAATATATTATAATTTCACTTCAAAAACAATTCAATAGATAATCTAATCATATAATCAAATTAGATTAAAAATAGATTTTGAATTAAAATACAACATTTTCACTATTCATTAAAAAATAAACTTTATCGGAAAAATACCAAAAATTTACACAAAGTAAATTTTGATGTCCCAATCATAAAGAATAAGTATATTTGGACAAACATAGTTTTTAAAATTGTCAAAAGATAGATTCAAAAATGTTTTTCCATCAAAAGGCAGTAAAACAATCTTTTAAAAATATTAGTGTATTCCATGCTTAAGATTGGATTTATTTTCATTTTAAGCATCTAAAACACTATCTAATTCATTAATAGACATAGATAAAAATATCTATTATTAATTACTTACTTGGGATGTTACATGTTGTTCTATAGAGTTATCATAATCGAAATTTGTTGCTTTATTCTATGTTTTTCAACATAATATTAAACATTGTATTTTTTAACATTTTGTAATGTTTTTAGTTTGAAATTTCATTATTTTATATCTAATCATACATTTATATTTCCACAGAAAGAATTAATAAAACATATCACCTATTAATTGTGGTAAATGAAAATTATTAATTATATCCAACATAAATTTTAAATAAAAATAACTCAAAACCTTTTCCAGTCAATGGATCTTGGTGATATAGGTCCATGCACGTCAACATTCACTAATTAAAGTACTCTGGTGTAATTTTGTCCTTTATACATATATGACTTTAGTATGATATTCCCATGTTTTTAAGAATCACATGTTTTCATACAATCACATCATAGCATTCGAAGATCATGATATGCATTATATTTCATAAAATCTTTCAAAGATGTTTAGAATATATTAGAAAGTGGTTTATTCCATAACATGTTTTATTCTTATCTAGATAGAAAGAACATATCCTCTTCTCAAATCACAGGGTATAGATTCTAATTCCTATTCTTTCTTTGTAAGAAAACTACATCATATTTTACTTTGATAATACAAAACTTCTTGGTAAATCATATAGCAATCCTCAGGTCACACAATTGACTAAAATATAAAATGTTGTTATAAAAACCATTAAAAAGAAATAAATCATCTCATCTCATATCGTTTCAACAAAATATGTCTCTTCTTGATCAAAAAACATTTAGGCCCTCATCAATTAAAAATTTTATAACACCTTACTTTTCATATTTAATTCCTATACAAAGATCCTCAATTCCTATCATATGGTATGCTCATCCACTATCAAGGATCTATACACCATCATGATTTGATGATTTAAGGGTAAATTTTTTTTTAGACAAGTGGATACATGAATTGGCCACCTAATTCATGAACCAATGAAATTTATTAAATAAAAGGAGTAACAGTCCATGTTTGAGGTGCAATGATTTTACACCAGCTCAAAATTGAAAAGATACATGATGGTGTAGCAATAAAGCATGATCAATAGATCACAAAGAAGCAAACGGGTACTGATCGTTCCTTCAAGAAAAAGATCAGCTCTCCCAGGAGGAATATCAACTTCAAGAGGGCTCCATCCAAGTTTTCTTGTTCAATTCACTCCAATGCCTCCTAAAAAAGAAGCATGCCATGGAGAGTCTATGTAATGAACCTCCAAGAAAGAAATGCTTCCATAAAAATTACATCAACTTCTAATAATATTTAGTACCTCAACATATGAAGAAAAAAATCCAGGAAAATAGACATGCACAAATGACCATGACATAAAAGCGTAAGGCACCCAAAAAACATAGCCGCACTGATAAAAAATTAAAGAGTTTATTGGGAATATTTCATCAACTTCATGTTAAACAATCGCTGCTTGATGCCGAGATAAGTATCCACAGAGATTTAACCATTTCTGAGCCTTTGATATGTTATTTCAACAATCTGGTCAGAGTCTTCATTCAGATTCCCCTCATGAGGTGAAATAGGAACAACATTATGCTGCATAGGAGAATCTGAAACAATTTCCCGGGAAGCATCAAAAGTGACAGCAGCCCGATCAACCACACTTGATGTTGTTGAAATATCAGTGTTGTCCTTTTGGGAAGAATCGAGTGATGCTTTAAAGGTAATATATGAAACCAAGTGTTTCTCAAATATTTTATTTTTAATCCAAATCTTTGACATCATACTTGGTGTTGAATGGTATAGTTTTTATTTTTCAAATTATGATAGACTAGAGTAATATTGTAAAGTTAAAAATTGATTTTTTGTTTTTAGATCATACAATGACTCTTTAAGCTGCAGCTTAATACATTTTTTGGTCAACATCAACAAATTATTATTCATTTTTGATGAAAAATATCTATCTATGTTCCTAAATTCTCTACACAAAAAAAATATTCTGGATTATTGAAATTCCAATAATACTGCACTATGTTTTTCAACCTTTATTTATCTTGTATTTGTATTTATCTCTTGGTAATTGAATATTGATTTTCAGATTGTGCCATATTTCTATAGTAGTGAAATATAATTTGTGGTTTATTTATGTACAATATTGGTTCATCACTAGTCATCCCTTGGGATATCTAAATATTCTAATTCGAATTCATACCCAATTTGAACTATAACCTCATAGTGGGTTCATATGGTCTCACCTAAACCATTAGTTATTTCCATTTTCAATTAATCCCTACACTATCCATGCCATTATGATGTATTTTCTTTTTCCCCTAATGTTTAATTGATTGTTCTTATGGAAATCCATACACTAATTTCCCGATTTCTATCATTTGTGTGATGTGATTTCCCAATATCATACTTGGATTCAAGAGTTTATCCGGATATTTTACCATTATTTGATGTTTTAAAACTTAATATATATGTACATTGATATTTTTGATCTGATATTTTGTTGTGTTAGTCATACCATCAATAATTATGGTCTACTCTTTAACTTTGATCTTGTACTCAATGACATTCACTAAATTCACACTATGGTCATAAATTTCATTCTTTAGCTCAGAATTATATTCTTCTTGTTGTTGAATATATATTTTACCATCATGACCAACTCATTTGGGTTTTTAATTTATCTCTCCAAACATATGTTCTTTCAATAGAATCATCTAATTAAACCTAGAGATCAAATCTTCCTTTTATCTCTCCTTCATCATTGTCACTTTCTTCACTTGTGTGGGAATTACCTATAACTTCCACAATAAAATTTTCTCAAGGATACAAGTTGTTATAAATCTCTTCAACCCCATGTTTTTATGAAATTTAATTTTCTTATGAGAGAGGATTCTTTTTATTTATTAAATTTCAATTAACATTTTTTACCTTTCATATAGGTTGAATATTTCATTCCAGGGGTTTAAAATTAATCACCATCATCATCTTGAAACTTCTTGGGGAACCTTGTTCAAAAATGTATAACCTTTAGAAATATAAAGTATGAGGGAGGCAGGTTAATTTGAACATTCCTTTTCCTCTTGGTAGATTTGATGAAAAGAATTGGCATGACCTCATCTAGCCATTCTTCTTCCTACCATTCTATATGTTCAGCTTCGTCGTATCCTGGAATTCCACACCTTAATATTTCCAATTTTTCAAAAAAAATTACCATCATTTATCATCATGTATGAAAAAGTAGTATTTTGTATTCTATCCAATTTTTTCTTCTTTGGATCTTTATCTTCTAGTGAAAAGATTGTGGGATTCAACGATGGTGGAATTATTCTCACAATGCGCTTAAGGATACTTACATCATCTTCAGTTTTTTTTGAGACTACTCATGTACTCTATGAAAACATTCACTCATTCAATGAATACCTGTATATACTCATTGATATTCATTCTCAGGTGTAAATAATTATTCCAAAGAACAGTTTTTCATCTCTGATTTTTTTATCTCTTTCATAGATATTTAGTAGTTTCTCCCACACAGAATGTGTTGAATTACATGTCATTAACTTCTTTTATATTGTGTTATGTAAATCTCCTCCTAATACATTGCTTCCATTGGAATAAATAACCAATTATCTTGATTCTACTAATGATAAAAATACATTATCCACACTAGTAGAAATACCATTCAACATTGATATTAAATAACCATTACTAATGATTTTATATAGTGATACATCTGATTCTTCAAAAATGAAACTTATTTCCATCTAATATTAGAATTCCTTTGTGATTAACAATATCCACTAAAACCAAAAAGAGATAAAAACTGATTTTAACCATTAGATATGATACCAATGGATATCATAAATATGATAAATCTCTTAATATGGTTGGTAAATTAGGGTATGATATATGAAAACAATTATCTCTTCAAGATATAGTTACATTGTTAAAAAAACTCTCTTGACATTCCTTCTCATAGAACTGAATAAATACATATGAGAACATATTATGGACCCAAAAATTTTAGTTGTCTCACCATCAGTTGGATATTTACAAAGATAAGACAATTTAAATGTGTCAATATACCTAATTGACTGGAGGAAAATAATGTTACAATGTTTGGAGTCGAATGGTTGACCCTCCTAGTTTACAACCATTCATAATTTTAAATATCATTTATATCTATATTGATTTGAACACACCACTCAACAACAAGAATATTTTGATTACCATTTTTTAGTTTTTTCATACTTGCATGTGTATTTATGCAATTTATTCATCAATGAAATGAAAAATGACTTTGCATGATAATTGTTCACTATGAGCATCAGATACTAGCAAAATATCCCTTCTCAAGACCACTTCACATGACCCCTCTACAAGATGCATATAAAATACACCTTCACATGAACTATCTATGAGAATACTCCTTGAGATATCCCCATGAGACTCCTCTGTGCGACATTGTTTTGTTCACATAGATCATGAGTCTTTTTTCTATCCATGATGATCACATGACTTTGTTCTCTTCACGCAGATCACAAAACATTGTTCTGTTCAGGTGGATCACCTAACTTATGAGAAAGACCTAGTTCATGATATGCATGTCACGTTATATCAATGGGTTTGAATGTGTATAAAAACAACCTAGCATACTTTTCTTTACATAATTCTTATGTGAGGTCTCTATGACAGCCTCCTTCATGAGACCTTCTTCAGATTATGTGAATCTAACAATTCTAATGAAACACCTTTTCCAGCTAATGTGAAATACTTTTCTTCATATAAAAAACCAGATAATACTTTTTTAATTCATAATAAATTGTTTGGGGTTATTTATAACGAAAAATCCACCACCTAAAATCTATAAAACATGGACTACTATCCATTGCACCCCCTTAACAATCGGCCTTATGCGCTTCATGTGATCGCTTTGTGGGATCACCTATTAATTGTTGTATGTGCTTCATGTGATCACCTTCTTTATCTTGGATCATGTCATATGATTCCATTCCATGATCAATTGAGTATCATGTATGTTTCATATGATCCTATCATGAGATCTAATTCCAAATTTGTAGCTAGCACTATTGTATTATAAAACATTGCATGATACCATTTGAAGATCAAAATTGTCACGAACCAACCCTGGTCGACCATGAACCGGTCACCCGAGTCGGTCCACGACATGGCTCGAGAGGTGTTCCTTATCCTCCCGGGCTAGCAACAAGCACCAGGGCGTCAACAGAGGTTGTGGGAACTATTTTTCCTAATATAAATAAATAATGTAGCAGAAATAATACAGAGAAACGCAGAATAAGTAAACCGAACAAAACAACTAAATAGGAACAAACGAAAAAAATAATACTAACCAAACATGACGTCTGAACTAACTCCATGCGACCCTACAGGTCACTCTCCAAATGAACGATCAAGCATCTCCCTAGGTGAGTGAACTCATGTCTTAGCCAACACAAACACTAAAAACAGAAATAACTATGGGTGTGAGTATTAAAACTCAATATTCTTTCCCGATATCTATTCCCAATGCACAACTTTTAAAATTAAGAAGAATCAATTCTATGTTTGAAAAACAATATATTAAAAAATGCATTTTTACAATTTTTACTAAAAAAACAAAGTACAAGCCATTGCCCTAAAACTTTTTAGAAACTAGATTCTAAATTTAGGTGTCACCGTGATACTTTATGGGGAAAGAGATGATTTAATTTCAAACACACACTAAAAGTTTCAAAACACATATTCTTTAAAAGAAAAACATTTTTCAAAGGAGTTAGGAAACCGAAACAACACTTTCCATGAAAAACACCACTAAAAAGCACTAAAGAAATTTTATAACATGGGCAATGTAAATAGGTAAACAGGTATCTCAATAACAGTTCAAATTGTTAAAACCCACTAGACAAAGATGAACCTGAGAGATCGAGAATAATAAGGATGACACTAATACCTATGACCCCATCTACAAAAGCATGCCACATTCGATGAAATCTAATGCTCCAAAATGCTCACTGTCCTTTCTCATGTAGGATGATGGAAAATACCATAGCAATAAACCCAAACATATCCTCCTACTATGGGCCACTATTCATTACCATAACCTACCAGTGCAGTACTCGTCTCAGAAAAAACTCTCAATATGTCAGGTTCTTATGTTGCAAGTATATAAAAAAAGGTGAGTCAACAGATGTTGTTGAGCATCTAATCACAATCTATACTTATAAAAATAATTCAAATTTCCATGGAAGGTGTAAAAACATCATTTATCACACCTAAACATTGATAAAACACTTTATACTATATTTAGGCTATACACTCAAGACCCGACCATTTTTAATAAAATGCCAAAACATGATAAAACACAATACACCCTTTTGTAAATGCCAATCCAATTAGAGAACCCTATAGAGAACCGAAAACATTTTTTCGCACGTCTCTAACACATTTATAAACTCCTATAGTTCATTTTACATCACACTTTACTTAAAAAATCCAAATGGGATTTTTATAAAGAAAACAAGGCATGAATTTTTGAATAAAACAATTTCAATTTAACACTCACTAAATTATGAAACCCAAAAGCTAATTTCTCATGCAACCACCACATTATCAAAAACAAACAAATCATTTTATATCACTTTTGACACATAAAAGCCAACAGAGAACCATTTTGAAAACAATACATGAAATACTTAAAAAAATAATTTAAGTAGACACTCACAAAGTCTTAAAATACCAATTTTCATGTTAGGAACCTATTCAAAATGATAAACCATGTTCTTAAACTCATAAGTCAGGTGCAGACCTAACAGAACATCTAACTAAATAAAACATCATGCACAACTATAACTAGATGATACCATTTTCATAAAACAAGACCGGAACTACCCATTTTTCAAACAATGTGAATTAACCACATATTTCATAATGAAAATTAACACCTAGAAAAAGTGAGAAGAAGAATAAATAGAGTAAACTCATATTATAAGTTGAGAGAAATAGGACCCTACATTCAGTGGGTGCTATTTCACAAAACGAAGTAAAAAATCAACTAACGAGGTTCAAACAACACTTGCGCACTAAATAAAATTTCGACCAGAGCGTGAAATTAACACATATTAATAATATAGGGTGTGGAAATCATAAAAATAATGATTCTTAATTTAAAAAATAATAGTGCATGGGAATCCTACCTCAGATACTTGGCGTGATAAAATGACGTGTGTTCGAAAATCCGTGGTGATGTCCATCACCCTAAATATTAAATAACAATTACACAAAATACATTCACAAACCAAAACTAAGGTTTGTGAAACCATGCGGTGAGGAGGAAACTCTCACCTCAAATGGCAGTGGTAACCCAAGATGATTCAAGACACCTCACCTTCGACTACGAACACCAAAACTCACCTCTCGAGGTTCGGAGAGGCAAGTCTCACACCCCCAACAATGAATAAACATAAAAATTGGATTAACCCACACCTAGGGTTTAGTCAAAAATATTCCTCACAAAGGGAAAACCTCCAAAACAATAGAAGGAAGGGAGAACACACCGAACAAGGGCTATCGAAGGCGGTCAGTGGATGGAAAATCATCGGAAGGGGGGCACTGGCTGGAGTAGGACCGTGCATCTGGAATTGGGTCTACCGAGAGGAAAAGAGCCACTGGTGAACAAGAGATCTAAGGGGTTTTGCAAAGATAAGAAGAAGGGAGGCGGTAGTAGGGGTCGCACCACATGGAGGGAGGGATCGCCGAGAGTTTTGCGGTTGGCGGCTCGTCCTGCTCGAACACAGCAAGGGCGAAAATGGGGGGTAGTGGGTCTGTCGAGCGTTGAAGTATGGGTGCGCTAGGAGCGCGTCAAACAGGGGGTGACGGGGTCAGCTGGCATGGCCGGAGCAAGGGTGGAGGAGGTTGGGCTGTAGGGGCGAGCCAACTAGATGGGATCTAGGGGGAGTTATTGGCCGGTGGTGGGGAGGGAGCACTAGAGGGGAGAGCGGGTTCGTGCTGAGTAGAGGGGTGGGGGGGGATCGGGTCCACTGTGCAAAGAGGGAAGGGGTTGGATATTAGGGTTTTACATTTTCCCCCTTAAAAAACACCATAAACAAAACAAAAAAAACAATTAAAAGGGTAAACAATAATAATAATAATAATCGTAATAATAAAAATAATAATAATAAAAGGAATAATAAGAATAATTAAATAATAATAACAATCAAACTAACAAGTCTATTTTTCACAAAACATAATAAAATTCTTAATAATCATAAAAAATGTAAATAACATAATAAATTAACATTTAATTATTAAAAGACGAAAAGGCCACAGTGTTTCCTGGGTGAAGCTGCGTGGCATGGCACTCTTCCCGTGAGTCCAACGACGCCAAAGCCAAGACACACACATTTAATCAAAAACTCAGAAACATTTTTCGGGACTCACTTCAAACCCAGAAAAACAAGATTTTATGGCCAAATAATAATTAAAATAAGATAGTCTCAGAGGTTGGGGTGTTACAATCCTCCCCACCATAACGCTTTCCATCCCTGGAGATCCACAACACCATCCAGACAATCAATCAACACCTAAGGATTCCAAATTAACATGATCAAACCTCTTAACCCAAGGACATCACACTGGCTACCAGCAAGACTGAACCTCATTACACGAGATAGATCTCCAGCTGAGGGGAGGTCTAATCGGACTCCCCACCATAAGTACTCAACTAGAATCTAATAATGACTTAAGAGAAAACCCAATGAGACTCACGATGGGTCTCCCCACCATAAAGAAATGAACTATTAGCGACCAACCAAAAAATACAACCTAGGCTAAAATCGGGCCTTACTCAAGCTATAAAAAGCATAGAAAACCCATTTAAACAACTCACTTATGTCCGGAAGGGATAAAAGTTGATCTAAAAATTATATGCAAACAAAAAACCCTTACCTCATTGGTGGGGAGGGAGGGCCCAAGTATTGGATCAATGAAACCATGATAGACGACGACTCGGGACCCATCACTTCTGGATGAACAAAAACCAATGTCACAACTGATTCACATGGTTGTACAATTCAAGGTCACTGATCAACAACTTGCATCCAAAAGGCATGATCCCCAACATCGCGTGAGGGATAAGTCCATTACACACTCTACGAAAAGAGGAGAATTACAATGATAGAGAAACCAGAGAGGCACCACCAAAACTATCTCACCGCATGGTAGATGCACAACTTTAACCAGACTTCTTAAAATTCCTTAGGGGTTCCTGACTATGTGTTGGCTTCACTCCGAGGCCTTTTGGCTGGAGCTATGATGGATGAAGCATCTCCTAAATCGCAGTTAGGTTCTGATAATCCCAATAAGAAACATACATCTTTTGATTTTACACAAGAAAGGACAAGATTTTAAAATGAAAAACATACTGGCATCAATGACCGGAGTTCATCAAAAGACCCACGACATCCCATACATGTCAATGCCCAAAACACCATCAGTACAAATACAATGATAAAAGATCCCTTACACTGAAAGTAAACTTACACAAGAAACATTGAACAAAAATTCAATAGGACATCACTTCTGATAACTTCCTCCGTGACGCATTCTAGCAACGCCCCGACAGAATCGCCGCAAGTGACCCAGGCATCCATAGGCCTGGAAGGACTTCAGAGCAATTGGCCATGATGAATTCGTTTGAGCCATCTTGCCACACTTATAACACATGAGGATCTCTCACTCCGAAGAGGTAGATGATCTATCCTGAGGCCACATGATTCCACAACCTTCTCCATCCACTTTCATTTTCTTACTCATCTCCTTTCTAGAATCTTCACCACTACTCATAGGGATTGAAGGAGGGAGAACTACTTTGAGCACTCCTGCAATCACAGCTTTGACATGAAAAGCTATTCTTTCCACATCGAAAAAATACGTTAGGTAGGACTCTAACACATTCAACTGTAGATCATGGCGGAGACCCACATCAAAGCTTCGAGCCTTCATGGTGTCATTCATGGAATACTGTGAATCATAAGGTCCTAGCTCCACAAAGTGCTGGAAATATTCCAACACGGATCTGTCTCCCTACTGCAGACAACACATATCCATCCCCTTTCTCACCCTTTCTTCCTCAGAGAAATACTAATGAATGAACATGGCCTTGAAAACTCCCTTGTAAACTCATGATGAGGCTTGTTCTGACACACCGACTATGACCGCATCCACGGTGAACCCTGAAGCATTAAGGTCACAAACATGACCTTCAACAGCTCTGGAAACTCAATGAGTTTAAAGTCCCTTTCAATCTTCTGCATCCACTCCTCTTCTATGGAAGTTTCTTCTTGACCATAAAAGAGAGGTGGATCTAGGTTCCGAAACTGAAGCATAAAATCCTTAGGTTGATCAACCGTACTACAATCACCCATAGAATCATCAAGGGGATAACCACTGGATAAGAAATGTTAAGAACCCAATCAATGCCAACTCAATAAATATAATCCTAAAAAACAAACATTACAAAGGTGACAAGCTCGAAACACAAGAATGAAATTTATTATAACATCAAAACTTTTCTCTTTGAAAACATCAATAATTTAAAACAAGATTGGTGAGTTAAACCCTCACCATTGGTATCCATTAGAGCCTCACTCACATGCATATATTTGTGCCACCCTAGGCATCCATCCGTCATACCAGACATCTGCTCATAATCCAACATACTACTATGCATGTGAGCACCCCAAGGAATACCAAGCCCAAAACAAAGCAACTTTATTTTCGAAAAACAAATCATTCATACCACTTCTTCTAAAACAGTCCAAAAATTAAACATGTCATTTAAAATAATGAATTTTTTTTCAAAACCCCCCATTTTTTCAAATTTGAACCACTCTCAGAAGTTACAGGAGACCCAAAACATCTCAAACAGGGAACTAGTGTCGGTGGGCAACTTGACCATATGGTTGGCGGCCATATGTCAATCATGTCACCGACACAAAGAGTCTTCTAGGACCATGCCCCTAGCTCCACATGGCATGTCAGGCTGTGCGGCTTAGGAGGACTATTATCCCAACTCCCTTTGTTGTATCCCAATCTCAAAACATTTCCATAAAAAACCCCAAAAAACTAATTAAACCGGACTTCCCATGGAAACCTGAGGATCATGACAAGCCAGAGTTTGCGATGCTCTTCGTGCACCTACCCCTCACGTCCAGACAATCCTACTTCATCTACCTTGACATCCCAAATAACAAAGGGCACTCAGAAAATAATGGTCCGCTAAAAGTTAACCTCCCCTCTGATACAATTTTGTTCATGAACCAACTCAGGTCAACCCTGAACTGGTCACTCAATCCGGTCCGTGACATGGCCCGAGAGGCATTCCCGATCCGCCCGGGCTGGCGACAAGTGCTAGGGCATCAACAGAGGCTCTGGGAATTATTTCTCCCAATATAAATAATTAAATCAGCAAAAATAATACAGAGCAATGCAGAATAAGTAAACATAACAAAACAACTAAGCAGAAATAACATATGAAAAATAAAACTAACCAAACATGACGTCTAAACTAACTCTGTGCGACCCCACAGGTCACTCTCGAACTCAATGATCAAGCATTGCCCAAGGCAAGCACACACAAGTCGTAGCCTACACAAAAACTAAAAATAGAAAGAACTATAGGCATGAGTATTAAAACTCAGTATACTAGCCCTGTATCTATTCCCAACGCACTACCTTTAAAATTATGAAGCACCAATTCTAAGTCTGAACTACAATATATTAGAATATTCATTTCTACAATTTTTTACTAAAAAACAAATTACAAGCCGTTTCCCTTAATCATTTGAAAAACTGGATTCTAACATTAGGTGTCACCATGCAACTTTAAGGAGAAAGAGATGATTTAATTTGTAACTCACACTAAAAGGTTCAAAACACATCTACTTTAAAAGGAAAACATTTTTCATAGGAGTTAGGAAACTGAAACATCACTTTCCATGAAAAACACCACTAAAGAGAACCAAATAAATCATATAGCATGGGAAATGTAAATAGGTAAGCAAGTATCTAAACAATAGTTCAAAAAGATAATATCCACTAGACATAGATTAACTCGAGAGATCGAGAATAATCCATACGACAATAATACCTATGACCCCGTCTACAGTAGCATGCCACATACGATGAAATCTAATGATCCCAAATGCTCGGCCATCCATTATCAGGAAGGATGAGGGAAAATCCCATAACAATAAACCCAAATATATCTTCCTTCTATGAGCCACTGGTCAGTACCGTAATATACCAGTGCAGTACTCGACTTAGACAATTCTCTCAATATGTCACGTTTGTATATTGCAAGTATATATAAAAAAATTTCAGTCAACAGATGTCGTCGAGCATCAAATAACAATATATACGTATAAAAATAATTCAAATTTCCAAGGAAGGTGTAAACACATCATTTATCACACCTAAACATTGATAAAACTATTTTTAATATATTTAGGCTATAAACTCAAGAACCAACCATTTTTAAAAAATACCAGAACATGCTAAAACACAATACACCCTTTTTTAAACGCCAATCCACTAGAAGAACCATATAATGAACCGAAAACATTGTTCCACATGCTGCTGATATATTTATAAACTCCAACAGTTCATTTTACATCTCACTTTACTCTGAAAATCCAAACAGGCATTTTATAAAGAAAACTAGGCATGCATTGTTGAATAAAACAATTTAAATTTTACCTTCACAGAATTATGAACCCCAAAACCTAATTTCTCATGCATCCAACACTTTCACAAAAAAAATCATTTTATATTAATTTTGACACCTAAAAGCCAACCGAGAACCATTTTGAAATCCAAACATGAAATGCTTAAAAAAAATTTCAGTAGACACTCACAAAGTCATAAAACACCAATTTTCATGTTAGGAACTTATTAAAAATGATAATCCATGTTCTAAAACTCACAAGTCAGGTATAGACCAAACGAAACATTTAACTAAAGAAACAAACATGAACAACTATAACTGGAAGATACCATTTTCATAAAACTATGCCGGAACTACCCATTTCTCAAAGAAAGTGAATTAACCACATGTTGCACAGTGAAAATTAACACCTAGACAAGGGAGAACAAAAATAAATAGAGGAAACACATAGTATAATTCAAGAGAAATATGAACCTATATTCATTGTACGCTATTTCATAAAACAAAGTAAAAAAATCAACAAATGAGCTTAACACAACACATGCACACTAAATAAAATTTGGACCAGATCTTGACATTAACACATATTAATCAAATAGGGTGCACAAATAATAAAAATAAAAAATTATTAATTTTAAAAAATAGTGTCTGAGATTCCTACCTCGAATACATGGTGCGAAAAAATGATGCACTTCTGAAAACACATGGTGAAGTCCAACACCCTACAAATTAAATAAAAATTACTCAAAACACATTCACAAAACGCGACTAAGAAATGTGAAACCAAGCGGTGAGGAGGAAACTCTCACCTCAAATGGCGGCGGTAACCTGGGATGATTCAAAACACCTCACCTTCGACGGCGAACACCAAAACTCACCTCCAGAGGTTCGAAGAGGCAAGTCGCACACCCCCTTCAAAGAATAAACATCAAAATTAGATTAACCTACACCTATGGTTTAGTAAAACAAATTCCTTACCGTGGGAAAACCCCCAAAACAAGAGAAGGAAGGGAGAACACACCGAATGAGGGTTGTCGGAGGCAGTCGGTGGATTGAAAATCATCGGAAGGGGGCACTGTCCGGAGTAGGATCGTGTGGCTAGAATTTAGTCAGCTGAGGGGAAAAGCACCGCTGGTGAAAAGGATATCTTAGGGGTGTTGCACTAATAAGAATAAGGTATCCATCATTGGGGGTCACACCGCACGGAATGAGGGATCGCTGAGATTTTTGCAGCCGGCGGCTTAGCCTGCTTGGATGTAGCATTGGGAGAAAATGGGGGGGTAGCGGGTCTGCCGAGCATTGAAGGAAGGGTGTGCTAGGAGCGCGCCGAATAGGGGGGTGATAGGGTCGGATGGCACAGTTGGAGCAAAGGTGGAGGATGTTGGTCCGTTGGGTCGATGCAGCTGGATAGAAGCTGGGGGGACGATGTTGGCTGGCGGCAGGGAGGCCGCACTAGAGGGGAGTGCCTGGTCTCGCTGAGCAATGGGGCGAGGGGTCGAGTCCACCGTGCAAAGAGGGAAGGGGTGGGATATTAGGATTTTTTCCCCCTTAAAAAACACCGTAAGCAAAACATAAAAAAAAGGTAAACAACAACAACAACAATAATAATAATAATAATAATAAATTATATTAATAATAATGAATAATAATAATAAAAAAATGAATAATAATAATAATAATAATAATAACACTATAATGTCTAGTTTTCACCACAAATAATAAAATTCATAATAATCATAAAAATTTTAAATAACATTATAAATTAAGATTTATTTATTCAAAGATGAAAAGGCCACACAGTTTCCTGGGTGAAGTAGCGTGGCATCATGCTCTTCCCATACGTCCAATTACGTCGAAGCCAAGACACACACGTTTTATTAGAAACATAGAAACATCATCCAGGACTCACTTCAGACACCGGAAAAAAAAATTAATGGCAGAAGAATAATTAAAATAAAATAGTCTCATAGGTCTGGGTATGACAAAAATGTAATCATGAGGTCGCATAATTTTTATTGAATATAAGAAGGATCATTCATTTTCATCAATTTTTCACACCCTTCATATGATCTCATCATGGGAATGACTTAAAATAATTTTTGCTTCATGTGATATCACCATGGGATCTTTTGAAAATCATGTGGTTTTTTGTGGGACTTCTTTGTGTGATTAGTTCTAAAATTCATGATATGTGTAATAAATTTTGATATACATGATCCATGTGAATATTTCCAACATTCATGCTCTATAAGTTCAATTACAAAATTCATGCTCCACATGACTAGTTCTAACATTCGCACCAACTCTTAAATATTTATTTGATAACAATCCTTTGTAAAAAACCTCAATACTTGAGAACAAAAAAATCAACAAAAAAGATCCTTTAGGGTGGATTTTTAAAAACATATATCTTCTCATGAAAATTAATAAAACTTAGTTAATGATATGGAATGATAAATGTTCTATATTTGACTTCATTTCTGATTAATGTATGTAATTTTCATGCATCATATATTTAGGGCATTGTGGTCATTAACTTTTCACAGACCATGTTCTTTCTCACTCTCTATTTTAATTTGGGTACCAGTTTACTGTACCATATCCATATTTTTACTTCCCACCGATTTTATCCTATATGAAAACTATTTTATGTGTTATTCAAGATGACCTTTATAATTTATTTTTCCTCATTATAAGCCGAATTTTTATTTGATGTTTTTGCGATGTGGGTTTTCCATGAAGGAATTTTCAAATCTTAAACACCCAAAGAAAAATTTCAAATTGAAAGGATAAAATTTATTTAATGGGTGAATTAAAAACTCCAATATTTTTAAAAAACATGTTTTTCAAAAAGATTTACTTTATTTGATAGCGTGTGTTACACACAACACAAACTCTTAGCAAACCAAAAGATAATATTAATATTATTATTTAAATATCAATATTTTAACATTACCGTTATATTATAATTTATGAACAAGGGCCATATAAATTATAAAAAATATATGGTTTATGAATGAATAAAATAAATTCATATTTTATCAATTGAAATGAAATCAAAATAAAAATCATTTGAAAGTAAAATGAACTTTTTTCAGAAATTTTTTGTGTGTACAATAACTATTTTTATATTAATAAAATAATTTATTCACTGTTGGTGAATTAATTTAATGAAATTTATCTATTATATATTCATTTCATTTTCATTATTCATATAATATTTAATATAAGCATTTGATATGAATTAATCATGTCTTAGGTTCAAAAAAATGTTTTTTTTCTGAAAAGAATTTTCATCGTGTTATAAATGCTTCTTTTAAAATGAATTATCGTAACTGTTAGATAATTTTTTTAAAAAATTAAATTAAATTTTTAAATAAACATCTCAAAATTATATTAGACTAATTTATGTATAATATTTTGAAAAGATTAATTTTTTTATGAAATTTTAAAAATACTTATTTTTACTGAAAACTTCAAATTTTTAAAGCATTTTAAAAAATATTTTTTTTAATTATTTTAAATGTTAAATTATTTCGTATAAATTTTTTAAAATTCTACTTAGGCCATTGAAATCAATTCTATGTTTATTTTTATATAAAACCAATTATATTCAATGAAACTTTATCTTTCATAAACCACTTTTTCATCGTGTCAGCGGGTTTAATTTTAAATAATTTTTTTACACTCCTATGTATTTCGTAAAGACCAGAAACTTGGCGTACATGGAAATTACATTAATTTCTGTGAAATATATAATAAATTAAAGAAAAATATACACAACGACTATATTAGTTTAGTTTCTTCTGAAACATGGAAAAATAAACCTTGATACATTAATAAGATACCTTAGCTCCCACATGGTTTTTCATGACATGAAAACTTCTTAGCTACATCAAAAATAGTAATTAAATTCATAACCTAGCTGAATGGAAACATAAAAAGGTGTGAAATAAGATTCTTTGTAAGGGTAAATAAGGAAAACATGTAAACATAAACATTACCAAAAGGGTTTGAGAATGTGATCAGGAAAATAAAAGAATAAACCCTGCATATCAAAGATTATAAATGATTGCATAAATCATGATATTTAATTTGAAATGAATCATAAGGAAATAAATAACATAATACCTAAATATATAATATAGGAATAAAACATGGAATTTTGGAAAATAGATAAGCATATAATATGATTTCTATAGTAGCCAAGACATTGCATCCAAGAACAACATAGTAGTATGGATTCACTACCCATACCATCATACAAGTAATGGTTTGCTACCATGGAAATCATAGTAGAATGAGTTCACCTCTTATACCATCTTGGTAGAAATGTTTCACTCCTAGGACCATATTAGTCTATCTCATGAGATATAAATGTTTACCTGATGCATTGGATGAAGTTATAGGTCCCACCCATATCAAAATGAAATCGTGCATACTTGTGTTGTGTGATCATAAACAATAATATCATAATCTGTGTAATTAAATGGGTATCATAACCCTGTAATCATATCATAACCCATGGAAAAATATATAATCTTATAGTCATTTCATCATAACATAACCCGAAGGCTAAAATTAGTTTCTCAAACATCATTCCATCATAACATAATCTTGGGTAAAAAAATGAATTTTTTAAATTGAATAAACATAATTAAAACCTTTAAAATTATAAGGATATTACAAAGTAATTTCATCCTAGTGGGAAATTAATTTTTATAAAAAACTTGAAATTTATTTTTGAAGAAAATATCATTTTTTCATTGAAAATGTTTTAATTTCTTAAAACACCAAGCATTATTAAAAGGAAAGAATTTATTTTAACATAACCATGAAAAAATTTATGGTTATATTTGTGGAAATAAAGCTTCATTAAAGATTAAAAAAATCACGCTAATTAAGTTAAAATAAAACATTTTTCTCATATTTTTGTCAAAAAATTAAAAATGTACCTCCTGTAGAAGACGAAAGAAATTATTCTCTTAAAACCATGTAGTCAAAAATAAAAAATTGGTAAAAATGAATTTAAATATCCTTAGGATAATAGTAAAACATTTTATTAAATTATTTATAGAAAATATTGACATGGATGATAAATAAACACCAGTAAACACTTCGTATAAATAATATTTGATAATAATAAGATTGTGAAGTTATCACTTACTTAAAACCTTAAAAATATTAATTTTTTAAAACATTTGAATGCAATTATAAAAATATATAAAATTTTTATTATAATCCCTCTATATCAATATAAATTGTAACCCCCCAAGATTTCAGGGTACGTTATTTTTCAAAGTAATTCAATAACTTGCACTACACGCAACACCGAGTTCAAGCGCACCACGATTTACGTATCTAGCTGTTCAAAAGAGGTTATGAATAGTAATAACTGAATTTTGAATTTTATATAATCCATATAATTTTAACATCCATATTATGTGTTTCTTAGACATAATATAAGAACGAATTCAATTTTTTTAGATAAGGAAGTATTTTTCATAAAATGCAATTTTACCACCTTTTGTGAGAGAACCCTTTATAAATAAAATATTTGACACTTTTATATATTCAATTTGACAAAATAAACTTATTCTTTAGAATCAAGGGGAAAAAATTTAGGTTTGATAAATTTTTGGTATTTTTCTGAAAACATTTATATTTTGGTGAATAGTGAAAAATACTATATTTTAATTAAAAAAATTAATCGAAATAATTTATAGTGTTAAATTATGAATTTGATTGGTTTTGATATATAATTAGATTTTATATATATTATTTAATACAATTTAGGTCATTATAATTAAATTCACTATGAAATTGGACATAAACAAGTGTTAATATTTTGATAGATATTGTTGCTTAATAACATGCTATTTGTTTTGACAACGGGAATTAATTTTATATTAATTAACACAACTTATATGTTTTGAATTTGGTAAATTAGACATCATTTTTTAATTCATAATACCAAATATATCTTTGGCGGATTTTTTGGTATTTTTCTGAGAAATATCAATTTTTGATGAATTGTCAAAAACACTGAGTTATTGGTTAAAACCGAAATTTTATTTAAATAATTATTTATTTTATTTTAATTTATTTGAAGTCAAATTAGATACATAATACAAATATATGTCCAAAATAATTCATTTGGGTCAATTTATAATAAGTTTAGATATATGAAAATTTTATTGAACTTTTTACCGTCTTTTTCCCACCTCCTACTAGTATTTGTAAATTTACATAAAACATAATTTTACCACTTTTGTGAGTTTAATTTCAAAAATCTAAGAGACATGGTTAACCTCAGTAAGTAAAATGGGGTTCAATAAGATGAAAATAATTTTTGGTGAATAGTAACATTTGACTTTTATTTAAGGCGGTTAAAGGTAAATAGGGTAATTCAATGTAAAAAGAATATTGTAATAATTTAAAATTACCTTAACACATGTATTATCCCTATTTGATGTGTAATGGCCAAATATGAGCATACTTGGGTTGATTTTGGGACCCCATGGATCCACTTATGAATGATAGTGACAAATTAGATTAATTAATTTAAAGTATAGGAAAAATTAACATAAACAAAAATCTTTTAGTGGTTAATTTTTATATAGTGTTATATAAGTAATATTTTTTACTATAAATATTTATTGGAAAGATAAAACGATTTCGTATATCATGGAATTTTTTTTATAATTTTTAGACATCGAATAAATTAAATTATTAATGACATAATAATGATGTAGTATTTACCTTATTAATAAATTATTTAAATAATGTAGATTATAAATATTAAAATAATATCTAAAATATGTCAAATTCTTATTGGATGATTTTATTTCCACCATGAGTCATCGTATCTTCTACCCTAATGATTTTTGGACCTTTATAAATCAAATGTCATTATATAATAAAATAATATTTTCACACTTTCCTAAAGATCACCTGCTCCCCCTTATAAAAGTAGACCACTTCTAACCAACTCCTCACACCTCTCAAGCCATTAGTCTTGTCCAAACTCTGCCAAATTAATCTCTCTACATCCTTCTCATCCTCCTAGAATCCTTACATTAGGCAGAATACACTTCAATATTTCTTTTTGGTTCAAACCAAAGGAAGTTACCCAAATTAAAGGTAATAGTTTCTCTTAACTTCTTCTCTTTTATTTTACTTATACAACCCCTAAACTGTTTTTATTCCTTTATTTTATAACAAAAATATTATCCTCAATATACTAGGATGTTGTTATGATAAGGATTCGAACTACACTTACACACACCTTCATCGAATGGGTGAAGAACATAATGTTTCTGTGGAAGGAAAACTAACACCTCACAAAACGATGATTGTTCAATTACCTCCTATCGCCTCTCATGGTGGCCATTATAATGGAACTGTATTTATATATGATATATATTATGTTTTTTTCTTCATGCTTCTGTATTTTTCTTTCATATAATACCTTAATGGTTTCCATTATGGGTAAACACGATAATTTATTTGAGGATGTACGGACTACCGCCCCCTCAAAGTGATATGAATCATTAATACCATATGTGGGACGTATAAAGGATGGTGTTAATGTTATTATATATGATATTATACTGGATTTATAATATACCTATGTATCATTATGTTTTAATTTCATTAAAAAAAGAAATAGAAATGAATGTAGCGTTCATGCGTATGTACGACTTACCATCTCCATGAATGGTGAATTTCATTTCTTACACCAAAATGATATGTACTATTATAAATATATGTATATAATGTATATATATGATATATATGATATCAAACTCATGAATATAATTTTTTATATAATGAAATTTTGACCATGTGAACAACTTGAAACTATAAGGTGTTCATTTTTGACTTAAGTGCCAAATATCGACAAAACAACCGCTATTAACTTAAATGATTACATAATTTTATAAAATGGTAATAAGTTATATAAAAGGAATAATAAAATTGAAAAAACGTTCTTATGCAAGTAAAAAGTAACTTTAGTTTATTATTCGGGATATTAAAGAACGAACGGGTCAAGTCAGACACGAGGTAAGGGGTTTCTTATCTCACTTTTAATTTTGTGAGATTTCCATTGTTCACTGCTTATTTATTGCACGTGGTGTATTGTATACTACCATTTGATATAAATTATCATGATTATCATTATATTCATGATATTCTATGATTCATCTGGTGGTTATTGACTATTTTTAATATGACTTGATTGATTACAACGAGGTAAGGTTTAATTCCTCAATCACATTATTATCCGAGATTGTTTATGTATATGTATTTACTGGGACATTTTTAACATCCATGTCCATTTTTCATAAAAATGATTTCTAAATGAATTTTTTAAGGATTTTTCAAAGGTACTCTTTATCAAGATCAGAATTTTAAATGTTTTAACGATTTATCTTTCTAAATCTCTTTAATTAATGTCAATATTTTCAAAATAATTTTAAGGAATTATTTATATGGACATGAATGTTTTGAAATGATATTTCTTTTCAAAATTTTAAAAGTGGTACGGGACACTTGGATTCAAAAATCTCTTTAAAATTACTCCCTTTATAAATGTGTGACTTTTAAATGATTTTACATAAATGATATTACTCTCAAAAAGTTTTACTAATAATTTTTAACTATGTCAGCAACCTTTACAAGATATTATAGTTGATTGAGTTTGAATAATTATAATACAATATTCCATATTTTATTGAATGAGTTATGATATGTTTGACTGTGGATGTTCTATTTTTATACCATTCATGGTTTATGGTTAATGTGATTACAATTCATATGCTAGTTTTAAAACGAATGTTTATGTTATATTTCAAACTTTTCTTTTGATTAATGTATTGGACTAGTATATTCCGGGTTGGGGACCGATAAAAGTAAGCCCTCTGGGTTGGGGTTCGATTACATCAGACCCTTTGGGATTAAGTCTGGTTAAAGAGGCTCTATGGGATAGAGTCTGGTCATAGAGGCTCTCTTGGTTGGAGTCCGGTACAGAGGCTCTGCGGGATGGAGTCTAGTTATAGAGGCTCTCCAGGATGGATTCTGGTTACAGAGGCTCTTTGGGATGGAGTCTAGTTAAAGAGTCTCTCCAGGTTTGGGTCCAGTTACAGTTAGCCTATAGGTCTTGGAACGAGGCCTTGACACAGAAATTAAAGTCTTATATTATATCTTCCCTCATTATGAAAATAATATTGATGGTTCATGTGGCCATTCGACTAATAGAATACCCATGATTATGTTTTATTATGGAATTATTTACTCATCTCATATTCCTGCAATATAAGTATTCATGTTTATTATTGGTAAAGGCATGTGGTTTCAATTATTCACCATGCTTAAAATTTATGTTATACTCCACTATATTGCTTACCCTTACTGAACGTTTGAGCTCACCCCTTTCTATGTTTTATTTTTCCTAGGATTCCAAGAATTGTATTTTGATTGATATGCAAGCTTAAGATAAGGGAATAAAGGTGTTCATAAAGGATTATTTATGTTTTGTTTTATGTTATAAAGTGTAATGTAACATTTTTGTATGTAATCTATTTTCCAAGACTGCTAAACTGATCGGTCCTTCAGGACATGATCCTTTGTAATCATGCCAATGTATTAAAATAATTCACCAAATCTTGGTACCTGGGGTTGGGGCATTACATAAATAGTTATATAAATAATATCAATAATATTGAAATAGATAAAAGATTAATTATTTAAACATTTAAAGCATCACATGAAACTTTAAACGTTTAAATCATAAGCCTGATGTTTTTAAATGAATCCATAAATACCACGAAAATAAATGTATTAATGATATAAAATATAATAGTTTCATTAAATACTCCACACACCTGAAATAGGTGGTGGACATCGCTTATATCTCTCACAAACTAAAAGTGACACAAATTCCTTTACTTTGACTCTTGAGTCTCATCAGACTCCTTCAAACCACTTGTACAATAAATATAATTTTATTATAAATATTTTAAATAATCATATAATTTTTTCTAATACCGTATTTGGTTTGATTATGACCTTATATTACCATATTTTTAACCATCCTATGTTATGGTTTCACTTTAGATAATATTCTATTATTTCTTCACATGTGTCTTAATTTGGCATATCGTTGGTCCTTATACTTGTATCATTATTACAAAATGTAAAACATGATATAAAAATATTTTATATCTAGTATATTTGTATTATAATAATCCTTATAATATATAAGTATGAAATTAAATACACCGTTCCTTGAGACGACAAGCCATACGTACGCATGAACGATATTTCTATTTAATTGTCGAGTTGAATGAAAGAATGTAAAATGAATATATATGTATATATATTTATATATGTCATTATTATAGTAGATTCATTATATCATATATATTCATTAAATTCATCCTTAATAAATTCCATGTAGTGTATAAATGATTCACATCACTTGAGGGGGCGGTAGTCCAAACGGCCTCAAAAAATTGTTCTATTAACACAACCTGGAAAACAAGGAATTATATTAAATATAACATTACCAGAGTATAAGATAGGTTATGATATAAATATTTGAATATTATTTATCCAGTAAAATATTATTAAGACCATTCATGAAGGTGGTAATGAAAAAAGAACAAAAACATTATTTGTCGATTAACCGACATAACTTTAACAACAATTTTTTTTAATTGAATAAGAGGATGTGAGAAATGAAATGGATATGACATATTCCATTAGAATCTTAACACTATTGTATATAAATTATTCTGTACTTATCAATCATTTATAGAAGAAGGAGTAGATGATAAAGTAGAAAAATAAAAGAAATTAAGGGACGTACATTGAGAAAATAATCTCCGGAATAACACCTCCATGAAAGACCCTTGAGGACCTTTGATTTGGCCTTTGGGTGAGAATAGAAAAACATGGATGTTGGTAGAGAAATAATTAGAGGTTTATTCAAAAATGTGAGGATTTACAAGGCTTTTTGTTTCAAAATTGGGAGGCGAGGGTGGTATTTATACTTTAGGAGAGGTGGGTTCAAGTGATTAATTTATTGACTATTTTATATTAAAAGAAAAGAACCTTGAGGTGGAATTAATTTCAAGGAATTATACTTTAATTTAATATTATTAGGTGGTTAGGATCCTTCCAGAAAACAAATAACCATTAAATTTTCTGATTTTTAGTTATGTAGATCTTTAACCTTCTAACTTTAACTATTGTCACAATTTTACCTTACAAAGATAAATATTTTTTTTACCATGGTGACTTTTTTATACCTAAAAAATGAAATTGACCTTGAAACCTAATTTGGGAAAACATATTTAAAATATATAAATCCATTTTACCTAATTCAATTCACATAATTTGTAAAATTATTTTTAAAAACAATTTTATAGAGAAAACTAAAAGCGGGGTTTTAAAGTGAAATGTTCAAAAGTGGGAAAAGTCTTTTATATCTAATTTCAATTTGACATTGATTCCAATTATCTAGATAATTTTTATTGAAAAAAATATTATCTTATTAAACATTGAAAAAAATTACAAATATATGTTAACATTATAAATAAATTATATGATAATGTATTTTTCAATTAAATTCCACCATTTTTAACAATTCTTTAAAAAATGAATCCTAAAAAAAAATACCAAAAAATTATTTTATCCAATTTTTTACGTTATGACTCAAAATATGAAGTTTATTTTGACATATTGAATCAATAAAAGTTCCAAAAAATTTATTTAATGATAGTTCCCCATTAAAAGGTGTAAAAACAACGTTGTTATAAAATATAGGGTTTTATGCGTTCAATTGGTTTTATTCTTATATTATGATTATAAAAACTATTAATTGATTATAAAAAATATTTATTGGGATATATAACATATATATGAAATTAAAATTACTTATTAAATATAATTAATTTAACTTATGAGTATAACAGTAGTAATATA
This sequence comes from Viscum album, assembly GCA_963277665.1. Classification (NCBI taxonomy): domain Eukaryota; kingdom Viridiplantae; phylum Streptophyta; class Magnoliopsida; order Santalales; family Viscaceae; genus Viscum; species Viscum album. Next base: position 211,864,954 of record OY728137.1, read on the forward strand.
TAAAAATACACTGTTTATATTTAATTCGGTCCTTATATTCATTTCTAAATAATTTGTAACTAATTAGTTAATTTTTTAATTTTTTAAAACTATATAATTTAAAATAATAGTGAATAATATTCAAAAAATATAATTTAAAAGAGATGTTATGTATTATTATATATATTGTTTAAATAATATAGTATTTTTTGTTAACACATGGACATGTCTGTTATGAAAACCATCAAGAAAAGTATTTGTAGTGTGTAATGAAAGACAACCTCTATGTTATGTATAAATAAAGATAAAATTTAAATTTTTAGTAGTGCATGTAAGCCAAAAAAAATTTCATTAACATAAAATAAACTATTTTCAATATTACATGAAATGAGAAATATAAAAAATATTTAATTAATTTCAAAAAATTAATTCACAAAATCTTTAGGTGTTACCTTCTACCCCCCGTAAAAAGAATTTCACCTTCAAAATTCATCTGGGTTATCAAAGGTTTACTACTTCAAAGTTTTATGTATACAACCCCACATCATATAAATGAAAACTAAAACTACCATTTAAAAAAGATTAGTTGGAAAATGAAAATTTCCCAAAGTAAATCATGACTAGGTCTTTACATAAGATAACATAAGGGATAATTTTGGCATGGAGGAAAATAATAAATATTCATAGAGATTGATAAAGATCACTGATCATAAGAAATTTGGTGATCCATTGAATGTAAACAATCACAAAATCATAAACTAAAGAAATGTGTAATAGTTCATTGATATCATAAATATTGATGATGATAAGACATCCTTTTACATCAGGATCCATTTTCTTAATGTTGAATAATTTGCATGAGAAAATATACATACTTCTGGTCTCTAAGATCTCACCGTTGGTCGTTCCATGAAACATTTACCCTTCATCTCGTATTTAAAAAAATAAAGTTGAATATTCCATTTCTAAAGTTCTTACAGATCATGTAATCCATAAATAGAATGATAATTCATTATGAAAGTTTTTGTCAAAACCAAAAAGTTATCAATCATTATCAATAAGGAGTGATAAATGTTTATTTAGTTATCTGATCTATTAGTTTCAAGATAATCTAATTTTCATGAGATGTTAATGTTTTTTGAAGATGACATTCATTATCCATGGAGAGTGATGAAGATATTATTGTAAATAATTTGGGCTATGTGTTTTCAATTATTTTTACATAATTATTTTAATGTGTTGAATAATATTCCAAATGTTTAATTTTAGGGGGCCAGTAGAATATTAAAATTATAATGAGAATATCATGAGAATAAATTTATTAAATAAAATTAAAAATAATTGAAAAATTACATTATTGTTATGATACGTTTTATAATGTAATGAATTTTCATCTATTATATATCTATAAAATATGATTATTTAAAATAAATGTTATCTTAATGAGTATGTTACGGAATTAAATTTCAAGAATCTATTGTTTATTTGAAATGTTACATGATTTTATGTGTCATTAGTTTTTTTCATTACATTTCTTGTATTTATGAGAAAACTAGATATAGAAGGCATTGAACATTATTTGAAAATATATAAAATAGTGTTGGAGAAGAATTTTTTTACTTGATAAAAGACATTTTATGATATTATATGAACATAAATGAAATTCAACCACTAAAATTTTATTATGTTCCACCAATGATTTGTGTATAATGATGGTTGGGAACTATACTATCATATCACTCATAGGTAATCTATTGAGGATCACTCTACTCCCATTGATCATACGATTATATTATAAAATTTATAACATGGGCATAGTTATTTCAGTATAAGATAATGTACTTTAAGGGTAAATAGGTTAATTTTCCCATAATTCTTGATGATTTATATTTAATTAATAGTTACATATAATTTTCTTGGACAACTAAAATGGGTCTGAATAAAATGAAAATTAAAGTATATTTTTTTAAATATACATGAAAAATAAAATTAAAATCTATAAATATGATTACCATAATTTTAGTGGATGATAGTATTATTTAGTGGGTAATAAGTTTTTTATCCAATATTATTGGTGTATTTTATTTAATAAATTATTACAGTTAATCTTTTGGACAATTGAAATGGGTTTGATTAAAAATAAATTTGAGTTTCATTATATATGTTTAGTATCCATGTAAATTCAAATTATATTTGATGGATATTAACTAGATTCTAAATTTGTTGATATAAATTGTGTTTTTATATAAATTTATTTGTGGATATATTTTTTATTTGATTATATAATTTAAATAGATTTGGTTTGATAACTAACATTTGTAATACTGAGAAAATATGAAAATATTGTGTATAATTATAAGATATAATGTTAAAAGAATATTTAAAATAATTACACATGACAAAAAATATCGAGTAAACAAAATTATGGAGATTAAGAATTTCTTATGGAAACAAGAATAGGTATACATCTATTTAATAGTTGATTACATTACATATAATTATAAAAAACATATTATATTTTATCCCATATTCATTTTTTAAATTATGAATTACATTTTAATTATCTTGGATGAAGAATAATTATTTGGGAAACCACCAAACAAAAAAATTACATGTATATTTTTAATCAATTATCAGTGGTTTTAAATAAATCATTAATCTAAATGTATATGAATTAAAAATTTTACTTAAAAGCGGGAATTATTAATGGAAGGAATCAAAAAATTTTAAATTAATAAATGAATGGGAATTTTGTAATTTTAAATATAAAATTAATTTTTTTATGAATATTTTGTAATGTTTTAAACTTTTATAACTCATTAATTTTTAAATTACTAAAAAAGTTCATATTGGGCCATCCCTTTAGTCTAGGCCTCCATGCAACATAGGCACCCCAAAAAGGGCTACCCTCTCATACAAGACTAAAGGGGGGTAGCCTTAGAGTTAGGATGCACACAAGGGATCATACTCATGCAGTGCTCTCGGGGGTGAATATGTGAGTAGAGCATGTGTGAGGGACTATGTTAGTGCATGGGGTCACTCCATGAGGCAGTGGGAGGAGAGAGTCATCAGCACGGGGAAATGTATGGTGGAAGGTGAGGGTCCTCTGTCCCCCACACAATTTCATTATAGCTATGATATGAGGGTATGATATTTGGCCCCCACCCTGGTTCACTATTTATATTTGGGACTACTTTCACTGGGTATTGTTCACATATTAAATAAGATGATGTTGTCCTCCTCAATCTCACCTCACCCATGCTGAGATATAACAATCCATACTCTTTATTTGTATACTACCCTCATGATCATCTACCTCCCCCCTACAACATTGTTGTATGTCCATGTTTTTTACTGTAAAATCATGAAAATAAGCCTTTATCCACTAAAACCACTCCATATCACTACTAGAAACATCATTTGACCCCCATGAAGAGAAATTGGAACTCCCAATTGCCACCTTCACGAATGGAGGGGTTGAGTATTTTGAGACACCCACTGCTTTCCTGATGCCCTATTGTGAGGCAACCATAAAATTTTCCACATCCTCGTGTAGGGCCATGCATTTCACATTCGTTGAATCCATGCACAAATGAAGGTTGCAGATGCCCCACCCTATCCATTATACTCAGTCCAATGAGAAACACCAAAAACCAAGACCCTCATGTTAAAATTGAATATCCTCATTAAAAAGATACATGGGTGTTGGGGTATATCTCATATGAAGATAATTTGATGATTCGGCCATGGCCAAAATCAACTCTCTAGATTCTTATAAAAGGATAATGTAGGCAATGAGCCAACGGAGTTCAAAACCATCTACAAGAGGGAGGAGGTCATCCTGATGCTCTTTATTCTTATATTTTCATTTAGTTTTATTTAATTTTCTTTATTTTTTGATTTATTTATATTCTAAATATATTTTAAAATTATAAAATAAAAAATAATGTATTTTTAGAAAATTTAGTCCATTACATCCAATTTAAACTTCTTCTTCAACTACATCTTCTCTTCTTCTTTTTCTTCTTTTAATTTTCATATTCTTTTAATTTATTTCATTTTTTTTATTATTTTATTTTACATTTCTCTCTCCATTTTTCTTCTATTTGTTTTATTTTATTATTTATATTTTCTTATTCCCCTCTCTTTTATCTTTTTTCTATTAAAAGATATGTTATAACATAAAAATAAGCTGTTAACCCAAGGCTTAGCCTGGACAAGGTAATTGGTTATTCTATTTCAAAATAGATATAAATTCATAATTTTTATTAACTGTGTGGTGGGAAAGGGTGATGGTGATAGTGTGGAAATTTTCTACCATTACACTAAACACAATCTCATTTATATAAATTGTTAAAAAAATATCTCCCTTCTACTAAAAATAATCTGTTCATATGATGATGTTGTGACGTTAAGTGGATGAAACATCATATGGCGGAGTCGGATATTAGATGATGTCACACTCTCAATTCAGGTGTGACACAAACATTTATTACTAGAAGAGGTGCAATTTAGATTGATATAGTTATTCAATATTTCACACAACTAAATAAAATAATACCAATTTAAAATTGAGCTTTCTATATTAAACTATCAAACTAAAATTTAAGAACCACTAAAGAAAATGATGGAATCCATAAACCAAACTAGAAATCCCATGTTTAATCTTTTCTAATCACATTTTTTCTTCACATGTTATTATAAATTTGGGAATTTTTATTATCTTATAAATCCAATTATATTAAAAAAATTAATAAAACAATATAAAATTTGTATTTTAGGGGAATTATATTAATTTGGTGAAAAAATGAGGAATATGCTAAAATGAGATGAGCTCGGTCAACCTCTATTATTTTTTGAGAAAATAAATTTACTTTCTCCATGCCCCACAACAGGTGTGAATTCCAAATTGGAGATGTCATCGAGGTGTCAATATTTTATTTTTCATTATTTTACACATTTTTATAGCATATAATGTTTTCCAAAAAAATATAAGGATGTTTTTAGACAAACATTTTTCAATACTTCGAATAGTTACTCATGTGTGGATGATAAAAACAATGTTTTATATAGTTCTAAGGAGGATCTCCTACAATGGTTGGATGAACTCACTGACCTAGCCAAGAATTTGATGAATGGGAATGACATCCGACTATTACATAATAAACCAAAAAAGTATGATTAGTGAAGTCAATGATGATTTCCAAGACTGAAGGCCTTGTAAGAATTGTCACTGGAGGTTCCCATCTTTACTGAAGACATCTTGGAAATTGAGATCCAACTCAAAGACCATCAACATCCAAAACATTTTAGGATACTATTGCAAGCTATACATGATGAGATAGAGTGGATTCATAATGAGTAATAATTACCTTCAAATATACATGTGGGAGATTTACAAGTCCTGTGAAACTTCTAGATTCATTATGAGGTACAACATGATACCTCTATTCCATACATTATAGAAGATCAAACACCACTCATCTTTTCTCTAAACATGGAATAGGAGGAATCCAAATAAGTGATGGAATTTTATGAAAATATGGAGTAGAATGACTTTATACCTCCATCCACTGAGATTCAATTTCAAAAGGAATTTATCCTTGATGAAGTGATTAAACAAGAATCAACTTAGGGAGATGAAAATATTTTGAATTATGTATTTTCTGGATTATTAAAAGTAAATGAAGAATCAATCCTACCTGCATCAATTTTTTTGAGATTTGATCATTCCTTATATTGTTTTAGATGACAACGAAAAACCAACAGCTACACCTAATAAAGAACACAAGGAGATCCATGAATTTATTTTCCATACATTTGAGGAATCCCATCAGCAGATCCAAGTATCTTAGCCTTGGAAAAACAAGATAGAGGTTGATCACACTGAATGGGTGAATTTGTTTTATGTTCATCATGTTTAAATTCTACCAAATAAAAAATACCATATATTTTTCCATTCATCATTAAATTCATTCAACCCATGTAGAGTTGGTAGTGAACAAGAAGTAATAGGTTTCACATGGAGAAACCGAGAAGGAGGATGATTCAAACATCATCCTACCCACTCCATGAAAGATATTCTTTATTCTTGATGCGGGGAATTGTTATACTCTATCAATATCACAACCCTCGCCCAGAAGAATGATGTAGAAACTATGAAAATCCATATATCGTGGTTCAAGTATATGAATCTTCATCCACCATAAGACATTGGATAACCACTGGTACTACCCTCTGGTGGCAGTAGGACCCACTTGAGGGGTTATACTAATATTTATCATTCTACTTCCATTCTAGGATTTCAATTTTATTCCTAGAATTATTCTAGCTTTTATCCCCACTCCCCACTTAACGTTTTAGCATAAATGACATGGTCCATGTACTTAATTGAGTTATTTTATTTTATATGGCCATGAGGCACAAGGTAGCACCCAGAACAAGTGTCAGATAGAAGACAAAGCTTCCTAGAAAAGGGAGTTCACTTTTATTTTTTGTCTTTAAATAACCTATAATTTTTTTCTAATTTTTTTGACTATTCAACTAAAATTTCATTCCCATGCATGAATTTCTGATTTAGTTGACTTATCTGTGGGATATGAGTTTCTTAATAATCATGTGACTCCTTGTTTTTTATATCAACATTAATGAAATTGAATGAACAAAATGGATAATTAGATGATTAAATTGAATTTGGGAATTTAAAATATGGACTCATGATTTGATGGAATTGATTGATTCATGTAAATAAAATTTCATAAACATTTTTATGGCATTGAATTTTTGAAATCCACGTGAATTGATTTTTTATTATTGGTCATGGCCTGAGTGATTCTCCATATTCGGATATTATATTGCTAAGAGGATAACTAGAACCAATAATTCGTATTTTTATCTTCAGCATATTTATTGAATGACCTTAAAAGATTCCACTTACTAGATCACTAATTTTTACTTGTCGATGATTTTACTGTGAAAAAACACATTAAAAATGATTGAGGTATCATTCAAGAATCTCTTATCCCTGAAAACCACCTTTATTTTACACCTTGCTTATCCCATAGAGACCATGAATGTCCTTTTTAGGAAATAGTCATGTTTCAATCAATTTTTATCTATTCTTACCCTACTCTTAGTATTTTTGTTATATTTTAATGATTATGTTTGGGGGTGAAGGTAGTGATGAAGCAAGTAATGAAATTCATTCCATAAAAAAGCATGTGGGTTATACTTTGGGAAATGATAATGGTTATTTAATTAATACATTGTAATTTTTATTTATTATTACATATTGAAAATATAATGGAGAAAAAAGGAAGTAAATAAGGGGAAAAATGAAAATAATGGGCTTTCAATTAGAAGGAAAAATCACAATTACTAGACCAATGATTGAGAACTTGTGTTTGGTGGATTATTTGAGGATTATTCTATGAATACAAATCAAAATAATAAAAATGAGAAATTACTTGGAAAAAGAAAAAATAATAAATTTAGAGAAAAAGTAAAGAGGGTTCAAATATCAATTATTATGCTTTAATTTTATCATGATCATACAGTGAGTTTCGAGAAAGTTTGAGTTGTTAAAATTGATATGAGAGAGTGTCATTAAACTTTTAATTTTGATATAATTCTTTTTACTTAATAGAGAAACCTACTCTATGAGCATTAGTTTTTTACATCAATTCTAACATACATTGAACCACGTAAAAATTTGAACCATTACCACAAGACCTCATGATTTTATATTCCATATTATTTATAATGTGGAGATAGATATTCCATTACAATATTGTTAATAATGATCATATCCTCATGATATTCTTGTAAATCTATTTAAATTTTATCAAAAGATATGAGAAAAACAATTTAAGAGAGTTATATCACCATTTTTAATGTTTAATAATAATGAAATGAGAAAATTGAATGAATGAGAAGAGAAGTTACACCATTTTGAAAATGAAAAAAATTATAATTCATGAAATTATTATTTCCTTAAAAATGAAAAATTGAATTGATATTTTATGTGGAATTTGAAAATTGGATGTGACATTGATAATTTTTTATTTTTTATTACCTTGATATTTAAATAATTATAACCATGACTCCCTCTAAATTAAATGTTTAAATTTTATGCTTGGGTGAAAGTATGGATTAAGTGTGGGGGTATTTGATAAAATTTAATTCCCTGCATATTTTTAATTAATCATGAATAGTTTTAAATAAATATTCTACCTCAATTTCATTGAATTAGAATATTTTACATAAAAGTTGTAATTTTTAATGGATGGAATTAAAATCATTTAAATGAATGAAAATTTTTATATTTTAATTTAACATAAAATAAATTTATTATTATTTTGTTAAGTGTAAAATTTTCTTAAATCATCCAGGTTTACTTTACCAAACAAATAGTCTATCTTCAGCCATTCCATCAATATAGGCATGCACCCCACGAAGTCACCCCATGAGGGGACACCTTGCCATACATTCTCACAAGAGGGACCACCTTAGGGGATGGATGCACATGGGGGATCAGGTCCCTATAGTTCCCATGGGGGTAAATTCACAGGAATAGGATCCATAAGGAAATATTGCAGTGCATGGGGAAAATCCATGCAGTGCTGAAAGGAGAGAATCATCAACGTTGATTGACGCATCATAAAAGGCATGGACCTAAGACCCCCCACACAACATGATTTCCAATGATCTATTGGGGATTTTGTATTTTGGTGCTTCCCCCTCCCACTTTGTTGTTTTGATGTGTTCCTTAGTTCACTAAGTAAATTTAAAATTTTAAAAAGGATGTATATTTAGGCTAAATATCTCCTCCCCCATGTTTGAATATAACACTTCCCCCCTGCACTATTTTCCAACCAGAAGATAATAGGCCTCCCACCGCAACCCACTATAAATCCCATGGCATACTATATAAAATAATAAACTTGAGACTTCCTTTACTTTCAAAACCTAAAATCACCATTGAATCCCTCATCCAACCAAGTTAAAGAACAATTGAAGCTCCCTATGTAAACTTCAAAGGCTTAAGGGTTTGAGGAAGAGGTAAAACCCACATCTCTCCCACTGCACCACTTTAATTACACCATAGATATTTCCACATCCTCATATGATCCCATGTATGACTCATTCACCGAATCCATGCACAAAAGAAGGTCGATGATACCCTACATTTTTCGCAGTACTAGGTACAGTTCAAGTCTTGAATCCCCAAGGACCTCAAGATAAATTTGGATATCCCCATTCAGGGGATACATGGTTCTTGGGGGAGATCACAATTTAATATAATATTAATATTTGGATAAGGTTAAAATCCACTCCTTTGACACCTATAAACAGATGAGGTAGCCCACTTCCCAAGGGACTTCAACACTATCAGCAAGAGGGAGGAGATTGTGATACTGCTACTTGTCCATTTGTATTTCTTTAATTTTATATTATTTTCTTCATTTATTTGATTTAGATTTATTCTAATTGAAAAATTTAAATTATTAAATCAAAATTCATTCACTTTTTGATTACATTGTTTCCTCCACTGGTTTCATTATTCTTTTTCTTGTTATTATCTTGTTATTTTTCTTATTTTTATATTATTATTCTCTTTCCAAAATTTTCTTTTATTTAGTTAATCAATTTTATCTTCATGTCTCCCATTGTATTCTATTATTTAATTTTGTTATTTTATGTATGGACCCAACCCCAGTTCCCTAGAGCAGGTGCCTTACTTAATTACGTTGGCATACATACAAGGAAAACGAATCCCGAAGGACAGAGTAATTTAGTTTTATTGGAAGCAAGATACGTACAGAAGATCAACATTACATATAGAAAGTAAAAACAACACTAATTTATTCCAATAGAGTCATCACATCTCCTATATTATGCTTGCAAGTAATTCATAAATTACTTCTTCATTTCCTGAGAAAACGAAACATAAGAAAGGGGTGATCTGAAATTCTCCGTAAGAGTAAGCAATATAGCGGAAGATAATATAAACATTAGACATGGTGAGTAATTGAAAACACATGCCTTTAATATTGAACTTGAATACCTTATGGCAGAAATATGAGCTGAATAAATAATTATATAATAAAACATAATCATGGGTATTCTCCTAGTTGAATAACCACATGAACTTAGAATACTAGCATCATAATGAAGGAAGTACATATACCGGACATCATAACCATGCCGTCCAAGCCTCATGCTAGGACCATAATCATTTTGTCAAGGCCTCGTGCCAAGACCATAGTTTGTCTCATGAGACCTACCAATAAATCAAGGGGCTATAGCGGGCCCCACCCATCACATAATAAGTCCAATTCATTCCTCATATGAGCGGGGATCAACATAAACAATATATACATTCATATTGAATCTATCATATGAAATGTAACTAACTTTCTCCAATCATTAAACATAAAACACTAACCATTCAGAATAATATGTTGAATGGTTTTAGGATAGATCATACAAAATAGATTTATTAAATAAAATATGGTATATGACTTCATAAATGATTAAACCCAATAATACCATGGAATCAATAAGAGCATTGAATGATAATACTCTTATAAAATCATTATGTAATTTTGAGATAAATACTCTTTTATTTTGAAAAGAAGAGTTCTTTTGTAAAATCTTTGTATAAAACCAGAAGTGAAGTAAGATATTATTTTCATAATAAAATGATTATTTTTATAAATCTAATGGTTTCCAAAAATAGATTATAGAGTGCCCTTGTAAATAGATATGAATTGGAGAAATTCCCTTGAATCGGGCTTGTATTTTGGAAACAATTTTAATGTTCCTTTTAAAATGTGTAACTATCAGTAAAATAAGGAAGGATTCTAGTTGGTGTACAAATATAGGATACTCACACATAATTCATGAGGATTACATAACAATACATAATAATTTCATCGAGGAATTTAGACAATAATAGTAACCCGAATGAGAATAGAAGTTCAGGTGGAAAACCCTTACAACAATGTCATCGGTCGAATCATATGACCAGAACATAATAAATATTAAGTGAATCATTTAATAACATGAATATAAAGATAATAATGTTATTATATATCAAATGTCAGTACAAATATACCACATACAAGAAATAAGTGGCGAACAATGAAAATCTCACAGAAATGAAAGTGAGATGAGAAACCCCTTACATTAACTCCAAACGTGTTCCTATATTGTACTTGAGCTCCTGGAATATGAAATTAAACTTGTTAATAACTTATTTCAAAATCTATTATACATGTATTTAGTTTAACATAATTACCGTTAGTTTATTTATGTCTTTATTGACAAATTATTGTATTGAATTCCGTCGTTCTGGAGTGTTTGTTTCCTTTATTTTCATATTTGGTTCACTTATTTTTCTGTAATGAAGTGGAAAGGATGTAAATCTACAGAATTGAAATTAAATATTATTTATGAAAATCCAGATTTTTTAATTTCCATTTCTATCATTTGGTTACATGTAATGAGGTTGAATCATTAGATTACAACCACTTCGATTATTCGGCGTTATTTAGACTATTATGAACTAGTTTTGTCATATAACTGAATTATATGTACATATTATGGATCTTGAATAATAATTAGGTTATAACACATAAATTTTAGTCTGGTTCAACCATTAATATGGTTTCATGACCAGTAATGAAGAATAAATTTAAGAATGAAACTTCGTCTTCCACGAAGGTTATAAATCGGAACCTCGTGGACGTCGATTTCGTTTATAAAATAAATGGGGGGGAGTAAGAATATTTATGATGGTTCTTCCATTAAAATTATATAAATCCAGTATATAGATGTTACTAGAGTTATCATGATCATGTTTATAGAGGAGTTGAGGAGGGAAAAATAAAACAGATGATCTTGAAAATAAAGAAAAGTTAAGAGATCCCTTATGAAAATTTGGCAGCCTAACGACGTCACTTAGAATTTCATTAAATCAAATGATGAGAACTAAATGGGTATCTCATCTTATTAAAATAAAAAGGAATTTAATAAGAATAATTAAAATCAAACCCCAACATATGAGAAACGAATTTCAAATAGCTAAAATAAAAGAAGTGTCGACTTAAAGAAGAGAATGAAGGATTCCCTTACCTTGTAAAATAACTCCTAGATCATGAATTATGGGACCTTGGGTGCTTAGGGACACCTTGGGAATACTACTAGAGAGGTAAAAATACCATATCTTTGAGGATGATGGATTTGGAATGAAATAAGTTCGATGGATGAGTGGGTATTTATAGAAAAAGAGAGGTAATTTTTTGATAATTTCCAAGGGACACCTCATTAGTGGTTTTTCCCAAAACATGGGCATGCCCATGGTTTAAGCCACTTGGGACACCTCATGTCATAAGTTACTATACCAAAGTGGACCATACATTTATATTTATTTATTACATCATTATGATGTCATTAAACTACGGAAAACTCAAAACTGTATTTTTACTATTCCTAAAAAATTAATGTATCTTAGAAAAATCCCAAAAATTCACCCCTACTATTTTTTGATGTGTAGAATTCAAAAGTGAAATCCATTTTTCAAAAATAATTTTCTAAATATTATAATTTTAATTTTTTTATAAAATCATACTTAATTAAAAAATTTACAGTTCTAATTCTACAACTACTTCTTTATCACAATGAAAACTTAACCAAGATGTTATTATATTCTATCTTTAAGAAAATAAAATAATAATAAAATTTACTATTCAATAGGGTCATATTACTATTCATAAGGGTATGTTTCTATCACTAAAAAATCATGTTTGTTCTATCAGAATCCAAATGACTTACTGAACATAACTCTAGATGACCATTTTTCAAAATTCAAATCATTGAAGAGGAAAAGTTGTGTTTTAATGGCTATAGTATAAAATTTCATTCTATATTTAATTTCAAAACCTTGGGACGCTACATTATCCCCTCCTTACAAAAATTTCATCCTCAAAATTCACAAAATATTACCTAAAAAGATTCGGGTATGTCTTTAACATAAGCTCCTCAGGCTCCCATGTCGCTACCTCCATCTTAGGGTTCCTCCATAGAACCTTTAGCAGACGATTCATCCAATTTATTAATACTTGTTCTCTAGTATCAAGAATCTTGATAGGCTCTTCACATTAAGATAGATCGGGCTCAAGTTCCACTTCTTCATAAGTGAGTACATGTGTTGGGTCTGGCATTTACTTTCTTAACATTGACACGTGGAAAACATAGTGAACCATGGAGAGACTTAGCGGCACTGCCAAATGGTAAGCTACGACTCCAATTTGGTCCAGAATTTCAAAAGGTCTGATGTACCTGGGACTTAACTTCCCCTTCCCACCGAATCGTATAATACCCTTCCATGAAGATAACTTTAAGAAAACACGATCACCTTCAAGAAACTCCAAATCCTTCCTTCGGTTATCTGCATAGCTCTTTTTCCTACTTTGAGATATTTGATATGGTTCTAGATAATCTTCACCTTTTCCATTTTTTCTTCAACAAGTTCTAGGCCCATGATCTTTCTTTAACCAATATCATCCCTACAAGTTGATGTACGACATCTCCTTCCATATAATGCTTCATAGGGTTCCATCTGAATACATGAATAGAAGATATTATTGTAGGAAAATTCTATGAGAGGTAAATACTGATCCCACATGCCTTGAAAGTCCAGTGAACAGGACCTCAACATGTCTTCCAATGTTTGAATAGTCCATTCTGATTGTCCATCAGTTTGTGGGAGATAGGCAGTGCTTAAACAAAGATCAGTATCCAGGGCCTTCTGAAGACTCTTCCAGAATCATGATTTAAAATGGGTATCATGATCTGAAAAAATTTATGAGGGTACACCATTTGGTGAAGCAATACATTAACCTCTAAAATCACATACAATGATCAACATAAACCATTTCATAAGTGGTTAAAAATCAAAAAAAAAGATTCAACACATTATAATGAAGTCCTCTAAATTTCCAAGTTTTACTTTTCATTAACCATTAATCAATAATAAGTATCTCTAAAATTCACATTCCAAACATGTGAATAACTTCATCAGGTATCCTCTTGAAATATCGTAATAACATGAATTACTATAAAAACTATATTGAAAACATTCATTATTCCATATTCCTTAAGTAGGATACATGTTATTGGATATATTCCTTAAATCCAAAAGTGTTGTAAACTTAATTGATGATATCATAGACCCCTTCTTGACAAGTCAAAAATCAGTTCCAAGGTAGTCAATACATATCTAAGTCAATCATTTCATCATCATTATCTCAACATCAAATATATATTAAGGGTTGTCTTTCCCTCAATAATGTTTTTTTAATGTTTAACTTTCCATTGAATCACTTTTCCTTTTTACCATTCATCATGTGACCTCAAATCCTTAATGAAAGAGTAATTTAGTACAATACTTATATATCTCATAATTCATACTACCATTACATCACTGACAAAATAAACGAATGACACTATTCGTCACTAGGCATATTAATAATTGTACTTCATCTGCAGTAGCATGATAACTTGATCATTATCCAAAATCATCATTTGGGGTATACTCCTTTGACGATTGGTACATTAATTTGCATAGTTTCTCATATCCTTGAAATTGAAGCATTGTACATTGGAAAACACTTTCTTACCCTTACAATCATTAACTTTGTGTCCTTTTTCTCCATCCTTATATAAAACACCCATTCCATTCAAGCATTTACCAGGGTGATTCTTTCCACAGTTATCAGATGTGGTAAAACACTCCATTCCCATATTCCCTTTATCCTCGTATCTCTCTTCCATCCTCTTATTCCTTTTTCTTCCCTTCAAATCCCTAGAACTCAGAAAAGTCTTTACATACCTTGTTAACACATGATATTATTTCCTCATATGATGAGGAAACATGGGATACAATCTTACTTTGAAAATATGTCTTAAGACCATTAGAGATATGATCTGTATTACTATTTGCATCCCTTTCATTGGTAAAGTTCTCATTCTTCTATCTCGGCGCCATATCAAATCAATTCAATGTCATATATTAGCTCATAAAATTATGAACTATCTATAACTCTAAACATGGTATGACACATAACATAAATTTATGCATTGTAAATCCTAGAACCATATACTATGGTTACTTTGTGGACATAAATCCTTCATAATGGTGGGTAAAGAAAACGTGAATTATCCTAAGAATATCCCACGGGAGATTCATAACCAAGAGTGCAGCAAGGCCCGTTATCGTGCACTAGTTCCCATTCGAGTCTAGCTCAAAGCGGTGCTTTTTGGTTTTACCCCTGGATACATTTGTGACAGAGTCGCCTCTACCTGCTCGTATCTAGACATGGATGTATTGTTTAAAATATCCACATAATCTATTCCTTACCACAATACCAGGATGTTATTGTATGTATATCCTCAAAGACTAACTTAGGTACTCTTCCCTAATTCTATGTTTTCTAAATCTATTTTCTAAGTATTCTACTAAACTTCCTCTGATACCAACTGTAAGGACTCGACACCAGTTGTTTGGAGCCGGTGCCTTATTTGATTACTTTGGAATACATACAAGGAAAACTAATCTCGAAGGACCGAGTAGTTTAGTATTATTGGAAACAAGATACGTACATAAGTTCAACATTAAATATGGAATAGAAAAACAACACTAATTAATTCCACTAGAGTCATCATATCTCAAAGATTATGCTTGAAAGTCATTCATAAATTACTTATTCATGTCATAATAAAACAAAGCATAAGAAATGGTTTATCTCAAACGCTCAGTAAGAGCAATACAATGAAAGATAATATAATCATTAGACATGCTGAGTAGTTGAAAACACATGCCTTTAATAATGAACATGAATGCCATATGAGAGAAATACGAGTTGAATAAATAATTACAAAACAAAACATAATCATGGGTATTCTACTAGTATAATAGCCACATGAACATAAAATACTAGCATCATAATGAAGGAAGTGTATATGTCGGACATCATAACCATGCCGTCAAAGCCTCGTGCTAGGACCATAATATTTTTGTCAAGGCCCTATGCCAAGACCATAGTTTGTCTCATGAGACACACCGAAGCATCGAGGGGCTATATAGGGCCCCACCCATCACATAATAAGTCCAATTCATTCCTCATATGAGCAGGTATCAACATAAACAATATATACATTCATATTGAATCTATCATATGAAATGTAACTAATTTTCCCCAATCATTAAACATAAAACACTAACCATTCAGAATAATATGTTGAATGGTTTTAGGATAGATCATCCACAATAGAGATTTTAAATAAAATATGGTATATGACTTTATAAATTATTAAACGCAATAATACCATGGAATCAATAAGAGCATTGAACGAAAATACTCTTATAAAATCATTAAGCAATTTTGAGATAAATACTCTTTTATTTTGAAAAGAAGAGTTCTTTTGGAAAATCATTGTATAAAAATAGAATTAAAGTAAGATATTATTTTCATAATAAAATGATTATTTTTAGAAATATAATGGTTTCCAAAAACAGATTATAGAGCGCCTTTGTAAATAGATATGAATTGGAGAAATTCCCTTGAATTAGGCTTGTATTTTGGGAACAATTTTGAAAGTTCCTTTTAAAATGTGTAACTATCCATAAAATAAGGAAGGATTACGGTTGGTGTACAAATATAGAATAATAAGACAGAATTTATGAGGAGTACATAACAATACATAGTAATTTCATTGAGGAATTTAGACAATAATAGTAACCAGAATGAGAATAGAAGTTCGGGTGGAAAACCCTTACAACAATGTGATCGGTCAAATTGTATGACCAGAACATAATAAATATCAATTGAATCATTGAATAACATGAATATAAAGATAATAATGTTATTATATATAAAATGGTTGTACACATATACCACATACCAGAAATAAGTGGCGAACAATGAAAATCTCAATGAAATGAAAGTGAGATGAGAAACCCCTTACCTTAACTCCAAATGTGTTACTCTCTTGTACATAAGCTCATAGAATATGAAATGATACTTTTTAATAAATTATTTCATAACCTATTATACATGTATTTAGTTTACCGTAATTCTGGTTAGTTCATTTATGTCTTTATTGACTAGTTATTGTATTGAATTCCGTTGTTCTAGAGTGTTCGTTTCCTTTATTTTCATATTCAATTCACTTGTTTTTATGTATTGAAGTGGAAAGTATGTAATTCCCCATAATTGAAATTAAATATTATTTATTAAAATACAGAATTTATAATTTCCATTTCAATCATTTGGTTACATGTAATGAGGTTGAATCATTAGATGACAACCACTTCGATTATACAACGATATTTGGATTATTATGAACTAGTTTTGTCATATAACTTAATTATATGTACATATTCTGGTTCCTGAATATTAATTAGGTTATAAAACATATATTATAGTCTGGTTACACTATGAATATGGTTTCATTACTAGTAATGATGACAAAATTGAATAACGAATCTTCATCGTCCACAAAGGTTATAAATCGGAACCTCATGGATGTCGATTTCGTTTATAAAATAAAAGGGAGGGAGTAAGAATATTTAAGATGGTTATTCCATTAAAATGATATAAATCCAGTATATATATGTTACTGGATTTATCATTATCATTTTGATAGAGGAGGTGAGGAGAGAATAATAAAAGAGATGAACTTGAAAATAAAGAAAATTTAAGAGATCCTTTATGAAAATTCGGTAGCCTAACGGCGTCACTTAGAATTTCATAAAATCAAATGATGAGAAAAAAAGGGTATCTCATCATATTTAAATAAAAATAAAAGTAATAAGAATAAATAAAATCAAACCCTAACAAATGAGAAAGGAATTTCAAATAGCTAACATAAAAGAAGTGTCGACTTAAAGAAGAGAATGACGGATTCCCTTACCTTGTAGAATAACTCTTAGATCATGAAGGATGGGACTTTGGGGACTTAGGAACACCTTGGGAGGACTACTATAGATGTAAAACCACCATTTTTTTGAGGATGAGGGATTTTTAATGAATTAAAACGAATGGATGAGTTGGTATTTATAGAAAAAGAGAGGTAATTTTTTAATAATTTCAAAGGGACACCTCATTAGTGATTTTTTCCAAACCATGGGTTTGCCCATGGTTTAAGCCACTTGGGACACCTCATGTCATAAGATACTATACCCAAGTCGACCATACTTTTATATTTATTTATTACATCATTATGATGTCATTAAACTACCGAAAACACAAAACTGTATTTTTACTATTCATGAAAAATTCATGTATCTTAGAAAAATCCCAAAAATTCACCTCTACTATTTTTTGACGTGTAGAATTCAAAAGTGAAATCCATTTTTAGAAAATAATTTTCTAATTATTATTAATTTATTTTTTAAATAAAATCATACTTAATAGAAAAATTAACTGTTCTAATTCTACAACAACTTCTTTAACGCAATGAAAACTTAACCAAGATGTCGTTATCTTATATCCTTAAGAATATAAAAAACTAATAAAGTTTACTATTCATTAGGTTAATATAACTATTCATATTACTTTTCATAAGGGTATGTTACTATTCACTAAAAAATCAATTTTGTTTTATAGGACTCCAAATGACTTACTGAACACAACTCTAGATGACCATTTTTCGAAATTCAAAGCATTCAAGAGGAAAAGTTGTGTTTTAATGTCTATATAATAAAATTTCATTCTATATTTATTTTAAAAAACTTGGGGTGTTAAATTTTTATTTTCATGCACACATAACTTATTTATCTTTGTTCTATCCACAATGACATCTTAACCTAAAATTTGAGGGGCTTAATCGATGATTAGCTTGGGGGATGTAAGTGGTGATTCAATTTAACTATGTACAGAAATTCATAATTTGGATTAACTTTGAGGTGAGTATGGGTGATTTTCATGGGTGTGGTGAATTACTGCAATGACAATAAACTGAATCTCAATTTAATTAATTTTTTAAATCATTAACCTACCTTCTTCTAAACATATGCTCCCCACGAAATGAATTTAAGCTATTTAGTTGATGAAATAACATATGATAGACTCGAGTTTCGGAATATTTCGTTGTCTTTATTGATCTGTGCCATCAACATTGATTAGTGTCGGAGGTGGAATTTAGGTTTCTTCAGAAATTCATGATTACAAACCACTAAATAAAATAAAATTAGTTTAAAAGTGAGCTTTCATGATTTAACTATCAGACTAAATTTCCACACTAACATGGAGAATAATGAAACCCATATACCAAACCACAAATTTGATGTTCTTTATTTTCTAATAACATTATTTCATTTCATGTTAGTATAAATTTTGGTATTTCATTTATTTTTTAATTCCATTATTTTTAGAAAATTATAAAAAATTAAAAAATATTTAGTTTTGTTGAATTAGGTTATTCATATGACCAACTAATAAAACTCCTCAGCTAAGATGACCCTAGTCAATATTTGTCCGGCATTAGGAAAATAAATTTTCATTTTCCACACCTTGTGACTGGACTTCTTTCACAATGTCATCATATAAATTCAAATTCATTTGATCTAATTTAGTTCCTTAACTTAATAAAAAAGTAATTTGTTAATTAAATGCATATAATTATTACAAATGATAGTTCCATACATTGAAATTTAATCCATATAAAGAACAATATAATGTCATTTTTCTTTAAATTATTACTAATTTTAAGTGTTGTAGATGTTGTGGATATTCGAATGGATTGTTTCAGGATCACCAATAACAAAATCTAAATTTTAATTCATAAAATATTAAATAGTTTCTAATAAATAACATTCACTCTTAGAAATTCATTATCATAGGGGTTACCACTATACAGTCATTGAGTTATCAATTGGTTTTTTTAATGTGGTTGTCTATTGGGGAAGTTAATTATATGAATATTTATATAAGTCATCAATTAACCAATAGGTACACATCAAGTACCCATTAATTTGGGAATATGTTTAAGGAAAAATATTATATCACCATAAAGTATTTTTAATGTCTCTATCGAATGCATGTTTCATCTGAGGATAAATTAGGTTATTCAGGAGCATGGAGGCAAGAACCATCTTGGTTTAATAGGTTTATTAAAATGGTTTTGATTCTTGTTTTTATATTAATGGTTTCCCTTTGGTCTTCTTCTTAATAATATTTCAGATTTAATAGGTCATAAAATTCCATAGTGAGGTTCATGTTTTTATTTTATACTAAAATTAAAATTTGTAAATGATATAAAAGTGTGTTTATGATCTATAAAAAATAAATTAGTTGAGTGATAACATAACTAAAACCTACTATGATTCGCTTACGATAATAAAAAGATGAGATATAACCCGCTATGTCTGCCTCTAATTGAACAATGGTTGGAAACTAGTGATGATAGTTTATGTCACTTCAATACGAGACATTCCTTTTTAATTGAAAAACTACAGAATATTCTGGCCAATATATGTTTTCCAATTAATCCATATCAAAATACATTAAACTTCACCCAAAACCAAATCATTATAAATGATAAATAGAAAATTTACAAAAAATCCCAATATACCTCTATTTAAATAAAAAATTTAACTATACATTTAACTCATGAGATCCCACAATCTATAGGATAAGGGTTCTTAACACCTCCTCCAATGTGATCATGATAATATATATATAATCATATATAACAGATTTGGTCATAAATATACCCAAATCACACCTTTTAACGCATTTTTTTAATGTTAATATAAAAATAATAAATATGTTAATAAAATATGATAAAACAAAATTAAGACAACTAATTTAATTATTCTACAAATAATTGGTTAAAAGCACAGATGTGCACTCTCTATTTCTATCTAACTACATATAAAGGTAATAAGATAAAAATTATACCTCAATAGAAGAAAACAAAATTCCTTATATAACTACTCCCACCCACTAGAATCGGGTAGTTCCCAATGACACACATATTATATTTACTCAAAATAAGAAAAGTTATGGGTAAATCAGTGTATGAATTAGTTTTTGTTTTATTAAGGCCATATCGTTTGTATTATATGTCTCACCTGACCTTCAATATTGAGTGGTAGTTATTTTGTGAATAATTAGCTTTTATTTCTTCGTAAATAATATAAATATACAATAATCACAATCTTAACTAACATTTTAAATTATATATTATCTATCTTGATAGCTTGTCATCTTTATTCCTCATTACATCTAAGATATTTTAAAATGAATACATTTATTATCACTATCAATTTCATGTTACACATTTGACTACCAATAATTATGAATAATGATGTTAATTAAAACATTCTAGTGATTAACCAAAGTTATAATTCTAACAACCCATTAGGTTATTCTATATAAAATTTAAAATACAACTCTATATATATACCACATTTTTAACCTTTCTTATTTATACATCATTGTCAATATTGTTATCTCAATTATTAAGAAGGATTTATCAAAATTATTGTAATCATAAACACTTACAGTTGTCACATCCCATCCATCATTATCATGTCATCAATCAATTACACAATATTATCATAAAAAAATTTACAAATTAGAAAGAGGATTTATTTTCCTCTAACTAGTAGGTTGTATATCTGCCAATTATTTTTATTATTTCTTATTTCAAAATTGTGTAATAATAATGTAAAATTGTTTCTTAATATGTTTTTTTGCATCACAACATCCAAATTTGGCCTAGAGTTAATTTAATATGAACTAAATCTCACATAAATCATCGAGAAAAGGACAAATTAGTTGTAGAAATTGGAACATCACTAATTGAAAGTGGAATAACAAATTATATGATAAATATTATCATTTATAGATGAATTATTTTTTAAAAATATAATATTATAGAATGCATGTAATGAAATATCTTGCTTCAACCTATCATGTCACGCTTACCAGTATATCACAAGTCTCAAAGATAACTCATAATCCCCCACATGCCATAAAATTGTATCGGGGAATCACTAATACTAACTCTAGATTTGTTTCTCAAATATATGATAATAATACTCATATGTTCAAACTTTTAATATAATGTTACACGGTGTTCCTATAAATTAGACATTAATGAAACTATAATAATAATATTCCCATAATGAATAATTAAAAAAACTAATAAAAGGAAGAAACATCAAAATGGGGAATATCTAATAGAGGATTCTATAACTATTCTCAAACATACAAAAATTAAAATATTGTAGATGCCGAAATGTCCATAATTACTGAAGGAAGTTTCAAAATGACAAAGAAAATTCATATTCGAACCCGGAGGCTCAGTATGGAGGGCCCGGAATTAGTGCGCGTAAAAAAGGGGTATGCGCGTGGAAAATTAGGGACACGCGGAAAGGGTCTGGGATTCGCTAAGGGTCCCTAGAGCAGGCGTGAAATACTTTCGCGCCCGCGCCCCGCGCAGTTAACATTCTACGCCTCCATATCTAGCGCGCAATTTT
Organism: Viscum album; assembly: GCA_963277665.1. NCBI lineage: Eukaryota > Viridiplantae > Streptophyta > Magnoliopsida > Santalales > Viscaceae > Viscum > Viscum album. The sequence continues at coordinate 211,887,488 of OY728137.1, forward strand.
TGCACATCACCATGAATTCTATGCTTTCAGATGCCTATAAATGAAAGGAGAGACCTTCCGTTATGGGGTTGAGGAATTCGAACCGTCTCTTGTGTGCAAAATCGGTCTTTCGCGCATGCAATATGGCCTTTAGGTACTAAGCCTTTTTGCGCCACCTTGCCTCAGGATCCGCCTTCACACATGACCCCACTGGCTTAAATAGAACTCTAAACCTTTCATGGTTCCTCCCTTGTGCGCAATACCTTCTGTTGCATGAAAAATGGTCCAATTGCGTGCAATCCCTTTCGCTGGGTGCGGCCCTGCCTTTGGGTGTGGCCTTTGCCACTCGCGCGCAATTCATATCCCTTGTGCGCGATCCTACTAGCCGCGTGCAAGCCCTCTTCCCCGATTATGCATTATCCCAGTGTTTTTTACGCCATCCATTTCATTGCGTGTAACCCCTGGGACCCCTCACCTTGATGCTCCACATGTGCCTCCCTATGTAGGTGCCCGATGTCCTCCTTCTGGCTGCCCTGGGCTCACACACCCACCATGCGTTGTTTTCCCGTACGACCTTCCAGGCTCGTACGAAGTATCCTCATGGTCCCTTGGGTGGTTTTTCCCATTACGTTTTTTTCCTCATGCTTCTTCGCATAGGCACGCTAACGGCTATTGCTTCTTCTCATAGCCACGCTAACGTGGACACCTCGATGGTTCGCTCTGTGACCCCCCTTCACTATGGCCTTGCTGGTGCCTTCCATTCCACAAGGGGCAGATGGCACCGACTATGTATGTCCTAGGGGTGCATAGCCAACCCACCTCGTCCAAGATGCAGGACGTTAAACTGCCAAGTATCTCATCCTCAACACATAACGTTAAACTGTGATTTGGCCTCATGCCTCGCACGTAGGGTCCCCCCACCTCAGACATTCTCTACGCCCACTCGTCTCCATGGGGATGGGATCACCCCCCACATGGGATTATATCCTCCTTCTCGGAGTGGAATTTGTCCACGGGGAAGGGCATCCTCATTGGTGTAAGCCCTTATCCCCTCTTGTGGATGGTAGCACCCATGCACCTCCGTACTTCCCCGGAACCAGGGCCTACAGGGAGCATAATGGGAAGTGGGACTTCACCTTTCTTGGATCCCAAATCCCTCTCCCACTATGAATTGTCACCCGTGGGCCTCCATCCTAGAGTAAGTCCCAAATCCATGGGCTACTCAACGTGTAAGCCCCTCTTCGCTTCACACAGATGCACCTTTCATGACGTGATCATCAGGTCCCTACAACCTCTTGTTTCTCACACCGAGCATGACTCTTGTGGGCTTAGTGTGAGCACCGACCTTGACTCCCTCCACTGAACTATAGGTACTTTGATCTATGATAAGGCATGGTACGTAGGAAGCCTCCATGAGGTTCAAGCCCACCACCTGGTCATTCCGACCCCTTCACATCAGTTCCCCAACACCCTGGGCCGCCTCAGAGCGTAAGCCCCAAATGCCCCCATCCCGCATTATGTTAAACTGTACACCCGAACTACGAGGACTTTGATCCATGTCAAGGCATGGTACGTAATAAGCCTCCCTGAGGATAAATCCCAATACCCATCGGACTCCAGGTACATCTTCACGTCGGTACACCGACACCACCCGAACTATGTGGACTTTGATTCCATGTCATGGGGATACGTAGGAAGCCTCCACGAGGTTCAAGACCACCACCCGGTTGTTTTGACCACTTTATGTTAGTTCACCAATCAGTGTGGGCCACCTCAGAGCGTAAGCCCCATCCATCCATCATTTTGGGCTGCCTCAGAGTGTAAGCCCCATCCATCCATCAGTGTGGGCTGCCTTAGAGCGTAAGCCCCATCCATCCAATACTATGGGCCGCCTAAGAGCGTAAGCCCCATCCATCCATCACTGTGGGCCACCTTAGAGCGTATGCCCCATCCATCCATCATTGTGGTCCACCTCATAGCCCAAGCCCCATCCATCCATCATTGTGGGCCACCTCAGAGCATAATCCCCATCCACCCATCATTGTGGGCCACCTCAGAGCATAAGCCGCATTCTATACCAAACTATGTGGACTTTGATTCCCTGCCACGAGGATACGTAGGAAGCCTCCACAAGGTTCAAGCCCCTTAACTTAATCACCCATCCTGATTCTTACCCAGGCCTCCACATCCTGGTGTGATCATGCCACCTCATTCAACTCCACAACATTCGATAAGCCACCCACGTGTCGACCCAAATATCGGCATTCCCTCTAGGGGTTTAATTTATCTGATCCACTCTCAGTGCTCTGATCAGTCTGATACATGTCTACTGGATGTTAAAATCATGGCATACCCTATGTTAAACATGGAAAGCTGAGAAAAACCTCAGATACATGCCTATGGCATACAGTTCCCCACGTTCTATGTCGGTTTCCTCGAGCTTCCGCGCCCTCAAGAAGCCCTATAATAAGGGATAGAAGACAGAAAATCCAGTCCCCATCATCAAGACACACCAACGATGCCTCAGCATGACCGCTCCCCTAACGAAATGTTTCTGCCCCGATCAAACCCCTTGAGCATCTCGACAGAAGGAGCATAATTAACTGGTGTCCATGAAGATATGGCACCGAGAAGAGTTTCATGAACACATATTAAATCATTCAGGGAGACCCGGACTAGGTGACGAGTTCCGAGGATGAATCCATGGAAGGAGGAACTGTCATCCCATCATCCCAATTATGATCATGGAGTAGACGTCCCTAAATAAGGAACAAATTTTCCCGCCTTTGGAAAGAAGGAATGCGGGGCGAAAAGCCGTGCTTCCTCTGTGTGACAAACGCACGCACGCGTGTGCCCCCCTGGGGAAAGCGTCAGAAATAGAAAATAGTGAACCCGATGTGAATCTTTTCTCCACCATATGGATACTGGTAGTGTTTGGGGTGTCGAAAGACTAGCATGTCACCAGGTCTAGGCACCCAGCACTAGACGTGAAACCTGCCAGGGGTTGGGGCAGTCAGGACTTTGAGCACTTTGTTATGCGACATTGTCCATGTAGATCCCTCTTACTGACCACAGAAGACAGAATGGTGTTGGGCTACTGGTTGTCAATTTCTTTTCCTATCAATGTTAATGGGTTCATCTCCCTGCTTACATGAATCAGATCGCTGCATCTGGAGATCAATCGTCACCTGCCCACTGGCACAGGGACAGGGGTAGCACCGACATGGCCACCTTGCATGGTGCCGCCTCTTCTATAGATGCTCTGACCGCCACGACTGTTGGGCACTCATGCCCCCTCTCCAAAACCAGAGATTATCCAATGAAGGGTGATCAACGACCTTGTGAATAGGTACGAGGAGGAGGGGGACATCCCTACCAGAGACTTGGCCTGTTTGGACCTCGACACAGCTGCACCTCACTGTCAACAGTACCCCCAAGGGCCGCATAGGGATCCACTGCTCCCCACCCTGACATTCAACCATTTTGGGAGATTATCCCCAAAACGCCTTGACACCTCCCTCCCCTACGCCGACGAGGTAGGGGATCTCTGGGTCGGCCCAATCGGAGACCTTCTTCAAGGGTTCACGGCAAGGGCCCCCACCAGGCCGCGTCGGTGCCGCCGCTCGACTCCCCAAGCTGAGGAGCAGGCAATCCATGTGCCTGCACTACCAGCTCCAACCCATCTGACCCGACGCCAGCATTGGGCATGAGCAGAAGAGGATGCTCGCCCGGGGCATCAACGTCAGCAACCAATGTGGCCCGAGCCACCACTGAATCCTATCATCAAACCCCTGCACATGTTGGGAAAGGGAAGTTATATGCATGATCCAGATCGACGCCCCAACCACCCCAAAGGCAGGTTTGGTCAACTCTCTTAGTCACTGGAATAAGAAATGGCCACTACAGACCAATTCGTGGTAGTGCCATCCAGCATGAAGGAATACTTCATGCCACCGTTGTATATCTAGTCACTTACCCCACATGGAGGTCCTCCCCATGTCCCATTCGACATTTTCCCTGGTTCTCCCCACACCTCGGCCTTCATTCCTCTTCTCCCCAGCACCAGTGAGGCCAGAGGACTCCATGATAGAAATCAGCCCTGCCTCGAGGAGCCACCCAGGGGCGGGAAGGTGGGACGTTGTCGCTATAAGAGAAATGCCAGGGAAGGCCAGATAGAAATCAAACCAGTCCATTTCACAGACTTTGAGGCGTCGTACGACTCAGATATGGAGCCCTCTCCTTAGTCCTTTGAGTCAAGGGCTGGGATTGGGATGCGGCGCGTCAGCCTCGTACTCCCTGAATACGAGATCCATATGATCCTCGCCTCCCTCCGAAGGTATATCCTGGAGGAAGAGGACTTGGCGTACCCCCAGGGATTGAACTTGTAGTCACCATCGATCTCTCCGGAGGCACCTTCCACCACGGCCAGAGATGGTGGATAGCTTTTTTTGGGGTCGATGGTGGAAGAGACGTCACATAGTACACCCTCGAAAAGCACTAACACTATGACAGGAGGCCCGTTGCCTGGTCCATCCTATCATGACATGGAAGATAGGTCACTGCAACCCTTAGAGGATGACCTAGGATTTGGCGGCCAATCAGCCTTCTCGCCGTATTCTCCACCGGCAAGCCCAACGGCCCAGCGGCCTACCTCAACACCGCTGCCAGTTCCCCAGCCACTCCTAGTTGATGAGCAGAGCCATCAAGTGTTGGATCTTGAACAAGATTCATGGATCTTCTGGACCATCCTCGTAGCATGCCACCTCCCTATGAAGTTTTGGCCGGTCTCAGGGTCATATTTTGATACACCAAAATCGCTCACCCCGGGAGAGTTTGATTGTTTCCGCCAGACCCTCTGGGCGACTCACTACCGTATTCACCACCAGCAAGTGCCTTATCCGGGGAGCTAAGCACACCTCAAGGTTATCGACAAGCAATGTCGTTGGATCGACCTGACCACACTCCCCGCGGTCCGGCACCCCGAGTCACTTGGCCACCACAGGGCCCTCCAAAAATAATGAATTTAGAGTTTTCATGTACTCCGTAAAGTTTTTGAGGAGGCCACCCTCCACGTGCATGTTCGTGGATGGGGGCAGTATGTTTCCCTTCTCTTCAGTATCATTTTTTGATAGCCTGAATCACTGGGCGGCTCTAAGGACATGCCCCTGAGGGCAGAGGCGGTCAATATGGCCAATCTGTCAGGAGAGGGGAACAATCAAAAACTTCTTTACGGGGACTTACCCCTTGAGGAATAGCCACCACTGGACCAATCAAAGAGGATTAATAATCAGTAAAGGAACCTCCTAGGTCTCCCCTCACTCAGTAAGGCATTAGTACCGAGCCAGAATATCGGCTAGGGTAAAGAGCATGTTGGGGCTGTCAAGCTCTCTTACCCGTCTGCCTCAGTGCACAAGGTAGAGGAAGATCTCAAGAAGGCCATGTTGCGCCAACATCTTGTGGAGCAGAATAGGTTGGTCGATGAGCTTCTGGTTGAACGCATTGCTGAGCGGCGACCCGACTACGGGGATCCTATGCCGGGGCAGTAGGGGTAGGAAAAACTACCCATCAGAGAGATTCTCCCAGCCAACCTTGATCATGTCATGTTTGCTAACAGAGGAGAGGCTGGAGCTCATGGAATGAGGGCGGGATATGTTTCGTCAAACCTTCCTGAGTGGTGTGACCACCCAAGAGACCCTACTCGGGTTCCTCCCACTGCCCGAAGGGTCGGTCCAACAGCCGCTCCACGAGCTGCTAAACTTGTCTACCAAATTGAAGAGCCCAGAAATGTGCTTGTTTTTAGGGATCCCTGTCAGGACAGGAACCTGCGTCCAGACGATCCGATGTTAGCACTCATATCCCACTTAGAGGCTTTGGAATCTCAGCAGGTGGCGATACCACCAGACGACAAGCCATACCCAACATGGGTGCATGATATGCCAGCACCTTCGGGATTTGGGAACCCCACTTTCGCCCCCTTTAACGGTACAGGAGACTCGTCATAGCACCAATACCACATCAACTCAAGGGGGGAGTATGTTAGGGACTCCAGCACAACAGGAGGCCGCTAAGATTCGTTGCATTGTTTAGACACTGGATGGGCCAACGTTTATCTGGTATAGCCAGCTCCTTGTCAGATCTGTGACTAGCTGGGAGGAAATTTGTAGGAAATTACTCTACCAGTTCAGTTCCACAACTCAGAAGACGAACATCCCAGTCCTCTTCATGTGCAAGCAAAGGCCCGATGAGCGAGTCACGGACTTCATCACCCAGTAGAAGGGGATCACGTACTCCCTTCACATGCCACTAACTCAAGAGGAATTACTAATAATGTGCGTAGGGAACGTCAAGACAGTGATGGTTCCTCTTCTGATCACTCAGAATTACCCCAGAGGGTTCTGGAACTTCTCAGACAAGGCTCAGCGCCTCAAAGAAGCCCTACAACAGGCTAGTCAGGCATGCCCGCTGCCTCTTGTAATCCCAGTAAGGAGGGATTCTAGAACCGAGCCCGCTGTTGTGGCCCAGATAGAGGCCCCTAAGCAGCTATAATTGCTACCAGTGAGGCCCTCTCCACAGCCCCAAAGTGGTCCATCCCCCACAGGCACAACTTCTAGCCCAACAGTGTCTACCTCAAAATTGGCAAGCGCCTCCGCGTAATGCGCCGCCACCGCCTAGGAGAGATAATCAAGTTCTGCCTCTTAAGCTTGCTCCCCCCCCCCCCACCCCACCCCCGTTAGAGTCAGCCTCCTAGAGCCCCCCTTCTGGAAACAAGGAATCAGAACTACTCATTTGACGAGGCTCAGGTCCCTGGCTACTTCTGTAGTGCCTTGGATCAGAGAATCGTGTGGCTTCCTGAGTGTCGGAAGCCAGAAGAGGCGCATCTCACTGATCACCCCAACTAAGACCCTTATCAGAATATCTTGGGGCACACCATCAAGCGATACTACGTGTTCAATGACCGGCTCCAAGACCAGATTTACAACGATACAGTTAGGTTGGGCCCAGCCCTGGCACAAGTGGCAAGTGTCTTTGTGAGATCGGATGTTAGTAGCAGCGAAGAAGGTGAATTGATGCTCGTTTCTGACCATGGGTCCTAGAAAAATAATGACTGGATGACCCGTAAGGTGGTCACCCACACCCATGGCATCATCTGTGCATGTCTAAATCAGCCAGAGCCCTTACAAGTTGCAGTTACTACTTCGGCATCACCGTCTCATCCAGCCTCTTCTCGGATGAACAAGCAGCAGCGACGCAAGAAAAAACAACGTGCCCTGCCAATGCCATCGTCGTCCCACACTCTTGGAAAATATATGTCCCCAGATATGGGGATCCCTCAAAGACACCTCTCGGTGGTGGATGAGTCCTCAAGTGACAGTCCGGGGTACACTTTGGTTAACATCGTGGAGTTGGTAAATCCCTATTTGACTCTCGATGATGGGGAACGCCAGGTAGACCTTCCCAATGTCCCCAGCCATTGCCAATGTTGTCAGAGCCGTGGATACAAGAATCTCCAGGGCAAGATAGTTGGAACCTCCATCCAGGACGTTCATGCCGCTGAGACTAAGTAGTAGGCCAAGTCCAGAGCTCAGCACATGTGGCCCCTTCATCCGGTGTAGACAGGTCCACCTCCACCACCGTTTGTGTTACTGGATCAGGCAGAACCACACTGTCCTTGCCACAACTAGCTTCACCATGCCACCAGCTGACCCCAGCCTTCTGGTACTCGACCAGCTGCCACTTTCTGGACTTTGACTAGTGAACAACGAGATATGCCAAGTACCAGTCAGCCACCAGTCCAGTCGACAGGGCCCACCCTGCTTCCAATTGTCGAGCGGCCTCCTGTAAGTAGAGTCTCACATATGGCCTGGAAGTATGATGTTATGAAGCACCTTTCCAGCATTCCAGCGATGCTTTCTATCAATGAGTCTCTTCGCCTGTCGTCTAAAATGTGTGAGGCGCTTTTCAAGGCCCTAAAGAGCCCCCTCTAGTTCAAGATGGATGTAGCTACTGTAGAAGCATTCTACACTGAGGCAATTGAGAACGCCGAATTCCAGGAAGTTATCTCGTTCTCTGGTGAAGATGAAGACCCTCCTATACAGGGGCACATTCATCCACTATACATCACTGGCCAATTCAATGGCGTGGAAGTTTGCCGCTGTCTTGTTGACATTGGTTCTGGGATTAACCTAATCCTGACTCAGACACTACAGAAGCTGGGTTTGTCTTAGGATGATTTAACTCCCTCCGACCTTAGAATCCAAGGATGCGACAGGACCGAGCAGACCCCGGTCGGCAAGATCCATTTGAAGACCCAGTTCGGTGGACTAATTTCCAGCACCGAATTCATGGTTATTTCCTGGGACACTGCGTACAACGCATTAATGGGCTGGCCATGGCTCCACCTACATGTAGCGGTCCCTTCGTCGTATCACCAATGCCTCAAATACTCCCTCAATTTTCGAGTAGGTTTTCTCCAAGGATATGTGTCTCCTTTTGCCTCTTGTGAAGCCTGTTATCTATATGCCGATTATTACAAGAGCAAGGATAAGTGGATTCTGGAAAGTGATATTGAGCCTGCCACTATCACAAGTGATCCCTGTGCAAGTCTGTAAGATGCCTACATCTTCCCGATCCATCCGTTGGTGGCCACGACCCCCGACATGGGGCAATGCTTTGTCGTTTCGGGTAAAAGAGGAATGCATATTCCCAGGTCCAAGCGACAGTGGAAAATCACCTCGTACTCCTACACCAACTAGGCTCAGGTGATCCCGAAACCTCCTACCCCTTTACGGTATTGGGATGTATGGATCATGGAAACAGCAGTACGTCATACGTGTCTATTTCGCCAGGTTGGAATTAACCGGCTCAAGCCGACGCACCACTACTGCTTTGATGTTATCAAACGTGTCCCCATGGGCTGAAGACCAGATGGGATTGGATCGACTTCCTTCATCGCTATGGTCTTAGTGGAACATGAATCTCATGATGTGATGACCATTGCCACTCAAGCCGGCACCAGCCTCCCATCAGAGTCTGGTGGCTCGGAAACAACTCCCCCCATAGAAGATCCCTCCACCAGTGGAGAAGAGGATCTAGAGGATGCTCTCCCTGCCTTTTAAGAAGGCTTCGCTACCACGGTCGATGAGTTGGTACAAGTGATCCTCGGTAGCGAGGAGGACCCGATACCCACATTGGTCAGTGCTTCCATGCCCCCCAAAGAAAAGCAACGATATGTGGAATTCTTCAAATAGCTCTGTGATGTTTTTTCTTGGAGTTACGATAAGATTCCAGGACAATATCCTCAAGTAGCCTTCCACCACCTTGGTCTCCCGGAAAACCATCACAGGTTCAAGAAGCCTCCCAGAAAGATGCACCCTTCTTATGGTGCCATGGATGTGGCTGAAGTTGATAAGCTCATCAAATCCAACTTCATTAAGGAACTCCATTATCCCAAGAGGCTATCCAACATTGTGCTAGTCAGGAAGAAAAATGGGTAGATTAGAGTCTGTATCGACTTCCACGATCTCAACTGCCACTATTTGAAGGATGATTTTCTCCTCCCTGTGACAGAGTTGTGGATCGATTCCACGGTCGGGTTACAATCCCTCTATTTCATGGATGGGTACTCTAGGTATAACCAGATCTGGATGGCCCTGGGGGAAGAAGAATCCACAGCTTTTAGGGCACCCCAAGGTACTTTATGTTATCAGGTTATTCCCTTCGACCTGAAGAATGCAGATGCCACCTATCAGAGGCCGTGCATCACATATTCATGTCAATTCTGGGAACATTGGTGGAATGCTACGTGGATGATCTGGTGGTCAAATATCTCCTGCGCCAGGACCATCTCAAGGACCCTGAGAAAGTGTTCAGCTTCCTCCTTTCCCGCCACCTAAAGATGAACCTGTTGAAGTGTGATTTCGGGGTCACATCTGGAAGGTTCCTTGGCTTTGTTGTCAGATTCCGAGGCATCGAGATCGACCTAGAGAATATCAAGGCCACCAGCTAGATGCCTCCCCTAAGCAATATTCGGGAGCTTCAAGGTCTCCAAGTCCACTTATCCTACATACGTCGATTCATTTAGAATCTGGCTAGCAATTGTAAGCCATTTTCCTGGCTTATATATAAAGGCTCCATCTATGAATGGGATGAGGATTGTCAGACCGGATTTGAGGAAATCAAACATTATCTTCTCCAACCTACGGTCTTGATGCCACATATTTTCAGGAAGCCTCTAGTCTATTACGTGACCGCCCTATAACGGTCCCTCGGCGCACTTCTTGCCCAATAGAACAATGAGGGAACAAATAACAACCACTACTACCTCATCTGCATGCTCATCGATACAGAAATCAGATATTCTCCCATCAAGAAAAGATTTATGGTGCTCGTATTTGCCATGAAAAAATTGTGGCACAAATTGCAGCACCACGAGGTGTAGTAGGTCTCTCAGGTAGAACCGTTGAAGTACATCCTAGACTGACCTATGTTTAATGGATGACTAGAGTGGTGGGTGGTGATCCTCAAGCAGTTTGACATCAGGTTTGTGCCTTAGAAGGCTATCAAAGTACATGCATTGGTAGACATTCTAGCTACCCACCCAACCTCCACGAATCACCCGCTGGACCTAGTTTTTCCTCATGAGTCAATCCTCTCAGTTGATCATGTCATCCCATGTTGGCAGGTGTACTTCTACGGTGCCTCCCGGAGCCCCACTGGTAGGAGACTAAACGATCCTAGGCTCAACAGAGAGGGCCTGGGTATCGTCTTCATCACCCCAGAGCAAGTTGTTCTGTCGTACTCATTCCTTTTGTTGGAGGGTTTCACTAACAACGAGGCAGCGTATGAGGCTCTCAATACTGGTCTCGAGCTGGCCCTTGAAATTGACGTACCCCGTTTGCATGTGAAAGGGGATTCCATGCTGGTCATCAAGAAGGTCAATGGTGACAATGTGGTCAGACAGATAGAACTCGTGCCATTGTTGGAGTGCACCCTCTATCTAATGGGCTAGTTCCCTTCTCGGCCAGAGGTAATTCACATCCCTCGGTCACAGAACGATCAAGCAAATGCTTTGGCCATCCTGGCCGCGTCGCTTGCAGAGCCCAAATAGGACGACCTGATTATCCACATGGTGCAAAAAAGAGTCATTGCTTCCGTTACCCTGGAGGATGATCGCGGCCCGTCGATAAACCATCTCACAATCGAAGCCCCTACATCCGGAGCCCCGGGTACTTCAGATTCAGTTATCGAAATAGTTCCTGATTGGAGGACACCATTGGTTGAATACCTCCAACACAGTAATCTTCCGTCAGACTGGGAAGAGCGCGAGTGAATCCAATGCTGCGTGCTATAGGTTGCCCTTCAGAGCAGTCCCAACCATGAGCCGATCCTTTATAAAAGTGGATTTGATGGTGTTCTCCTCCATTGCCTTCAAGGAGTCGAGATTCCACAGGTCATGCAAGAGGTTCATGCTGGTTCCTGTGGTGCCCATCAGGCTGGGCTGAAACTGTCTCACCAGATTCAGAGGTTAGGGTACTTCTGGCCATCCAGGATCCATGACTGCATTGAGTTTGCCAAGAGGTTCCATGCGTACCAAGTTCATGATAACTTTGTGAATCATCCACCAGAGCATCACCACACTACCAAGTATTCTAGGCCCTTTGCAGTCTAGGGCTGGATGTCGTAGGACCTTACCCACCAGCAACAACTCGCCAATTCCGGTTCATTATGACCGCTAGGGATTTGTATTTCAAGTGGGTAGAGGAAATTCTTCTCAAGGAAGTCAAATCATGTTCTATCGAAAACATCATGGGTTCCAATATCATCTATCAATTTGGATTACATCACGCTATCCTCGCTGATAACAGCACCAACTTCCGACCAGCTGAGCTGAAGAAATTGTACGCCAAGTACAACATTCTCTCTAACCATACCTCCCGTTATCATGCGTAGGAAAATGGACAGATCGAGGTGTTTAACAAAAGCCTCTCTAACATTCTTAAAAATATGGTTGGTCAGAACAAGAAGATTTGGCCAGATAAGCTCCCCAACGCCCTCCGGCCTTATCGAACAATGACCCATAATTCCATCCTGGTGACCCCGTATTCCCTGGTGTATGGAACTGAGGTCATCCTCCCCATCGAGATTCGGTTTCCCTCATTGCGCACAGTGGTCTACAACTAGAAAGCGCCGAATAGAGATGCTGAAATCCGTCTAGCTGAATTGGAAGCGCTGGATGAGAATAGGCTTTGTGCTTTGCACAACCTGGAAAGACATCAGAGCGGGATGGCTCGAGCATTCAACAAGAAGGTTCTCCTCTGCTTCTTCCTACAAGGTGACCTGGTACTCGACCTCAGGGCGCCAATGATCCCCGGTAAGAAACCACCCAAGTTGGACCCCAAATGGGATGGACCTTTCCTTGTTCATAAGCTTTATCCCAATGGTGCATACTCCCTGGTAACCATGGATGGTGAGCGTTTAACTCCTCCCACCAACTCCAGGTTCCTCAAACAAAATTTTCCGTAATCTCGTTGGTCCGACATGACCCTAAACTGTTGGGTCCTCCATGACCTTATACTACACTACGGTCCTGCATGACCTTAAACTGCAGGCTCGTCGTGAATGATGTTAAACTACAAGCCGTTTTGGCCTCCCTGACAGGGGACTAGCCTTGGGCTCCCGACCCAGGCTCTCTCCTGTGGGATATTATTGTGTGGTGTGGCATTATGCCCTCATTGATTATGGGTTACTCTCCATGCCATACACATTCCCGGATATAATTCCTTTTATCATCTTACATGACTTTAAACTTTTAATCTAGAACTGCATGTGGCTTGATTCCCATCTTTATGGGATACGTAGGACTACCTGAACACCTATGTTTCAGGTCCAGCCCCGTCTCTTAAGAGATCTCCTGATATCCCGGTCACCTAGGCCTCTTGGCCTATCCCTCTCCACGAGGGAGATATATAGGTGTGGTACAGGGTTTTTGGCATCATTCCCCCTTCTCCGGACAATCTGCCATCTTTTGGCCGCTCTAAAACTGAGCCCTTCGACCATTTTCAGTGGTTCTCTAATGTGTTTAGAGTACTCTGGTCTAGGACCTGGAGTGTCATATTCACCATAGGCAAGTTCCTTCCACTTGCAAAGCTTCGTGCTCTCCTTCATTCGGGCCCCCATTATCTTTCACATAGGGTGGGATCCCCAAGAACGGCCTGGTTACAATGCCTAAGGGCTCTCTTACTATTACGGGTCAATGACCCTAAGGGTTTCAGATAACAAATTGAAAAAATCCTGCGTTGTGAACATGTTCAGTGGTCGAAGCTCATTTCTTTGTCCCCATTTTAGGAAAACACGACAGGATGTTGTGTTGCGAACATGGTCAGCTGTAATCCTCTGTCATCACGCCGAATCCTTCAGGCCCTGAATGTTGGTTTCATGATTTACATTATGTTCCACCCCATCGTGTCAAGGAGGAATCTAAACACTCTTTGCAGTAAACCTCAGTGCACTTCCACATGTCAGGTAGACAAAGTTGTGTTACGATGTCTCTCAGGGCTCCCGCGATCTGAGAAAAAATATTAGGGGCTTGGGTCTTCATTAAGAACCATTCACAGCTTGACCCTCATCCCCACGGGAAATGAGGGGTCACCCCGACCTTTCGTTTCGGGCCCAACTCAGTTGGAGGCTAGTGTCTCCTACCCCATGATCGTTAAACTGTTGCCGACCCCTTGGCCTGATGATCCTCTCTCGGAATCACGCGCGGTTATGGTATGGGGTTATGTCCACATCCACATCGGGTATGCTTTATTTCATCAGGTGAATTCCCCTAGGACCAAGCCATATGACCTTAAACTGTGCTGGTTTTTCCTACCACATGACTGTAAACTGTGATGATATCATCCCAACCACATGATGAAAACGACATTGCATTGTGTTGACCTCTCTAAAGAGTACATCCCATTGGTTATTATTCATTTACCATACCATTTTCAATGCCCATATATGGATTTATTATTTTGGCAATGCCAGGAATTTCCACCCTAGGCATGTCGCTTCACAAAGAAAAATCCTATTCACCTTAAAGTACAAACAAGATACATCAAATGCCGCTTCTTTTGGTGCGAGGGCTAGACCCGCACTATAGAATCCCAACCTTTTCTTTCATTACTATTACATCATTTCAAAGATAAAAAACATAATAGTATTACACATAGAGGATCCAGAGGGTTAGTGTCTTGGGTAAACTAGGACCATACATGACAAATACAACATCAACCAAAAACATTTTTTTAATTTCATCTTCTTTAGCTTCTTATTGGAACTTGTCCTCTCCTTTGTACATGTAGCCACCTGGGGATATACATTAAAAGGGGTGATATAGAAGCCCAGTAAGAGGATATATATAAGAACAATATATCATGGGTTGAGCATAATCATGACATAAGAAAAAGATCATGAACATGAGAGGAGCATAAATAATAGACCTAAAATGTGGTAATGCATAAAAATGAAACATCATGTCTTAGTGGTTCACTAACACACATACATGTGAACAAAGATAGAATCATTTTCACACATCATTTCACATTTAATAATGATATTCATCACTTTACCCAATGCATTGGAGCCCTGTATAATTTCGGGCGCACCCGTCACATTTAAACATTCATATTGCGCTATATAATTTTGAGCGCACCCGTCACATCATAACATTATCATTATCATGCTTGCCGCATAGAAAACATATCAAACATGTACATAAATAACCCATGGAAAGGAATGGGATTCATCTCATAATAACACATTCATAAGCTTTGGGTTCCCAAAATAACGAGGGAACAACATACTTGATACAAGAACCATCAACCTTGAATGATAGGTAAAAGGTGCGACCTTGAATGAAGAGTTATTTTTGGAAAACATTTTGATGGACATAAAAACCAGTGAAAAACATGTATATCCCAGAAAAGTAAAGAAAATAATGAACAAATGATCATTGAGGAGTAACCATATCAAAAATGGAGTGAAATATGGAGAACCTGAAGAAAGAAAATTGGGTTCGAGATTTCCCCTTACCTTGTACCCGAATGCCTCCTTCTCTTTAATGTCCTGTATAATGACATTATATTCATTAATTAGAAATTCTATAACCTTTTATACATTAATATGGTTCATTATGGTTTCATTATGTCATATTATGTACCTTTGGATGACTTATAGAGTTTAAAAACATTGTTCGGGGATGTTCGTTTTTATGGTTTTCTTGAGCGGTCCAGTTGTATTCTTAAATTGATGTTTGGGTAGATCATGGGTAAACATCCAGAACTGATATTACATGTTATTTATGATATTACAGAAGCTTTAATGATTTTATAATGAGTTATATTATATCCATGTGGATGAATCATTAGATAAGATTTTAATGATGGTTATTTGGGTAAATTTGGGCGGTTTTTGGATCACAATGAACTTGTTTTAACTTTTCACTTTGTAATATGGACATAGTTTATTTCAAGAACATAAAATAGAACATAATAAATATAAAATATTCTGGTTCAACCATAAAAATGGTTTCATGACCAGATATGAAGGTAGAAATGGAAGAAGAGAGCATGTTGTTTTTGAAGGTGATAAATTATCACCACATGAACAATGTTCTATTTAATAAAATAAAAGGAAGAGGGAAAGGGTGTGGGATGATATAATATACCATTATAATCATAATTTTACATTATATGTATAATACTAGAGTTAAAAAATAATTTGGATGAATATATGTGGGGAGAGATCAAGAAAGGAACATGAACTTGAAAGGAAATTAAAGGAGAAGAGGGAGGGAAATTACCTCTTGAATCCTTCACTTGAGAACCTCCTTAAGGGCCTAATCTTGGTCTTTTGATGATACCATAAGCTCTTGGACGTGGGGAAGGGGCTAGGGGAGATGATTCGATAGAGCTTAGGCAATTCATGAAGCTTGATAGGTGTGGTTTGACAAGAGGAGGGGGAGGGCTTATTTATACACGAGGAGGGAGGTGTTTTTGGCATAAAATATTAAATAAAAAAATATATCAAGAGTTAGACTTGTAATAGTAGTTTTTTTGACATCCTAAATCATATAATAATATAATAAAATTCATTTTAGCCCTTAACACTTCTTTATAATTCGAATTCATTAATTTATTAAAAGGAAAGTGAAAGAAAGAGAAAAAGACACTTTAAGAAATCACCTTTTGACATTAGGTTTTGGAAAGTTATTATTAGGTTTGATAATTATATTTATTGTATTTCAAGGGAAAATTTATGAAATATAATTTGTTTTGTCCGAAACTAATGTTCTATAATGTTTATGTCATCATTACATCATTAATGATGCAATTTACTGTACACCAATTATGCGAAAAACTGTATTTTTTTTACAATTCACCTGAAAATTGAAGTATTTCAGAATAAACCCAAAAATTTACCCCTACCATTTTTTGATGTGTTGAATCCAAAAATGATGTCCATTTTTCAAAAATAATTTTTTAAATATTATTAATTTAATGTTTAATTAAAATCATAATTTACTTAAAAAAAACAGTCTTTAAAATTAAAACTGATTTTGTAGTTCTTTCAAAAATTACGTAGGGTCCTATAAAATTATCTAAAAACTATTAGACATTTATTAAATACATTATGAATACATTTCAGGGAAATAAATTTTCTTTTAAATTAATTAATTAATTCTAATTAATTATTTTGACTTATAAAATACCAAAAATGTTTACTAAGGTCAAATTATCACTTTCTATGATGTCTAAATATTATTTTATTATTCATAGGTTATGTTACTCTTATTTTCTATAAGGGACATATTACTATTCATAAGGGTAGGTTACTATTCATAAGGGTAGGTTACTATTCACCAAAAATTATTTTTGTTTCATTACACTTCAAAAAGTATATTGAACACAACCGTGTATGCCGGATTTTTAAAATTCCAAACATAGGTGTAAAAAAATTATGTTTAAAGGTCACTTATCACTTAGTAGTTCATTATTTTGTGTTTTTATGACATAAATATAAGAATGGAATTTTCCATTGAAATACTTTGGGTCGTTACATTCTTCTCCCTTAAGAAATTTCACCCCCGAAATTTCACTTTACACAAACAGTTGAGGGTACTTCTCCTTCATTGCATCTTCTGGTTCCCAAGTTGCTTCCTAAAACTTATGGTTCCTCCAGAACACTTTTACAAGGCGGATTGTCTTGTTGCGTAGAACCTTATCACATCGGTCCAAAATTTTTACCGGCTGCTCCCCATAGGAGATATCATCTTCCAGCTGTACCACCTCTGAGTTTAGTACATGTGAGGGGTCTGGTATGTACTTCCTCAGTAGTGATACATGAAACACATCATGAACTTGAGCCATATTCGGTGGAAGTGCCAGACGATATGCCATGGTTCCTATACGGTCAAGGATCTCAAAGGGGCCAATGTACCTTGGTCTTAACTTCCCTTTCTTCCCGAATATCATGACTCTCTTCCATGGAGATATTCGAAGGAAGAATTTATCTCCAACGTCGAACTCCAAGTCCCTTCAACGGTTGTCAGCATAGCTCTTTTGCCGACTTTGAGCAGCTTTGATGTGTTTCTGGATGACTTGAATCTTCTTTGTCATCTCTTGAACAAGATCAGGACAAAGTAGCTTTCATTCTCCAACTTCATCCTAATAGATTGGAGTTCTATATCGTTTCCCATAAATATCTTCATACAGATCCATCTTAATACTTGAGTAGAAGCTATTGTTGTATGAGAACTCAACCAATGGGTGATGCTGATCCCAACCACCTTTGAATTCAAGAGAGTAGGCTCCTATCATATCTTCAAGCGTCTGAATAGTCCTTTCAGACTGGCCATCAGTTTGGGGGTGATAGGCCGTGCTGAAATTTAATTCAGTACTCAAAGCATGTTGAAGGCTCCTCCCGAACATAGATGTAAACCTTGGATCACGGTCAGAGACAATTGAGATTTGAACACTGTGCAATCTCACTACTTCTTTCACATATATCCTTGCATGTTTTCCAAGTGAGAGGTCTTCCTAAATAGCGATAAAATGGGCAGTCTTGGTGAGTCGATCAATCACAACCCATATCTCATTATTTACCATTGACGTCTTTGGGAGACCTGTGACAAAGTCAATGGTAACATTTTACCATTTCCACATGGGTATAGGCAATGGTTTCATCATACCTTTGGACTTTTGTTGCTCAACTTTAACTTGGTGACATAACAAGCACCTTGATATATATTCCGCAATCTCCTTCTTCATGTTATCCCACCAGAAGTGTTCTCGGAGATCACGATACATCTAAGTACTTCCAAGATGGATAGAGAATGTTGAGCTATGTGCATTATCCAATAGCTCCTTCTTTATCCCGGGTGATTAAGGCACACAAAGTCGCGTTCCAAACCAAATCACACCATCATCGTCGATATGGAACTCTTTCAGCTTCCCTTCCTTTACTACATTCACTCTCTTTTGTATCTCCACATCAACCCTTTGTGCTTCCTTAATCTTCTCTTGGATGGATGGTTGCGCAATCATTTGGGCAAGGTAGGATGTATCCCCTACCCTTATGATTTACAAATCCATTCTTTGCATATCCAAGAATATAGGGTCTTTGTCAATCCTCAACATGGATAGAGTAACAGGTTCTTTTCTACTTAGAGCATTAGCTACCTTGTTCGCCTTCCAAGGATGATAGTGAATAGAGCAATCATAATCCTTGATTAGTTCTAACCATCTTTTTTGACGCATGTTGAGCTCCTTTTGTGTGAATATATACTTTAGGCTCTTGTGGTCGGTGTATATGTCACACTTCTCGCCATAAAGGTAGTGCCGCCAGATTTTCAAGGCAAAAATCACGGCTGCCAGCTCTAGATCATGTGTCGGGCAGTTCTGCTCATGGATCTTCAACTGTCGTGTGGTGTAGGCTATCACATTTTCATATTGAGAGAGTACACAACCCAAGCATTTCATTGATGAATCACTGTATATCACAAAAATTTCTCCACTTTTCGGTAGTGTGAGTACAGGTGCAGTGATCAGCCTTCTCTTTAGCTCCTTGAAGCTTCCCTCACATTCTTCCATCCATACATACTTTATCCCTTTTCTTGTTAACTTAGTTAGAGGGCTTGAAAATCGTGAGAAGTTTCTCACAAAACATCGGTAGTACCCAGCTAATCAAAGAAAACTATGAATTTCTGTGACACTAGAGGGCTTGGTCCATTCCTTAATCGCCTTTGTCTTTAAAGGGTCCACAGAAATTCCCTCACTTGTGATCACATGTCCCAAGAACGTAACTTGATTCATCCAAAAGTCACACTTACTGAACTTGGCATACAACTTATCATTTCTCAATGTCGCCAACACAAGTCTTAGATGTTCTTCATGTTCCTCCTTTCTCTTGGAGTAGATGAGAATATCATCGATAAACACTACCACAAATTTGTCGAGGTAATGTCTAAATACTCTATTCATCAAATCCATGAAGATTGTAGGGGCATTATTAAGTCCGAAGGGCATCACCAAAAACTCATAGAGCCCATACCTTGTACGGAAGGCAGTCTTTTGAATATCTTCCTTTTTCACCTTTACCTGATGATATCGAGAACGAAGATCCACCTTTGAGAAGTATTGAGCTCCTCTTAACTGATCGAACAAGTCATCAATACTTGGGAGAGGATATTTGTTCTTTATGGTGATCTTGTTGAGTTTTCGATAATCGATACACAGCCGCATGGTTCCATCGTTCTTCTTTACAAAGAGCACTGGCACACACCAAGGTGATGCAATTGGGAATATGAACCCTTTGTCCAGATGCTCTTGCAGCTGCTTCTTTAACTCCTCCAGTTCGATAGGAGCCATCCTATAGGGGCACTTCGAGATAGGAGTAGCTCCGGGTATGAGTTCAATTGAGAACTTTGCCTCACGGTCTGGGGGAATTCTGGGTAACTCTTCGGGAAATACATCACTGTATTCCCTCACGATGGACATTTCCTAAAGGTTGGCACTTTCCTTCGACTCAACCATTTGGGTGAGGTATGCTTCTTCATAGGGAATCAACACCCACACCATTGAAGGATTTTTCAAAGGATATTCATGATCTTCCTTGCATTTATAGACGAGCATGGGATGGTTCGGAATATGAAAATATATTTCTTTTTCCTAACAGTTGATATGTTCTCTATATAACGAGAGCCAATCCATTCCCATTATAGCATCGAATTCCACCAAGGGAAGTATTACGAGATTTGCTGGAAGAATCTTCCCACATACGTCAATAGGAGAAGATTCAAACACTTGGGTTGCAATGATTTCACCACTTGGTGTTTTTACAGATATCTATACTTCAAGGTTTCGGGGCTTCGATTCTATAGCTCTAGAAAAGTTGCAAGATATAAAGGAATGCGTAGAACAGGAATCAAATAAGACTTTTTCCATTCTTGAGTGAATAGGAAGTGTACATTGTATGACTTCATTATCATGTTCCACCTCCATAGTAGTGATGACATAATCCTTCCCTCGTTCCTTTGGCTTTGGTGGTTGTTGGCGCTGATTACCCTCAAGAGCTTGAGGTTTAGTGCACTGGTTTGAATAGTGCCCTAGCTCCCTACAGTTGTAGCATTGAACCATGAGTGGTTCTCTCCTTTCATCGGCTACATTATCCTTCCTTTTCATGTCATTTCAACACTCGTGAGCTTGGTTTCCTTCCATCCCACACTTAAAGCATTTCCTTGTACCTTTGAGGTAGTTCCTGTGGTGCAACTTCCCACATTTTTGGCATGTGGGTTGTTGATTTTTCTTCCCACCATTGTCACACGATCCACCAGCTTGAAACTCCATCTTTCTTTTCTTATCACCATAGCCATGGGACCATTCTCCAAACTCCATCTCCACTTTGAGATCACACTGAAGAACTTCTTCATAAATCCCAATGTCTCGGATTGCAAGAGCCTTTTGAAGATTTGGTTTTAACCCACTAAAGAATATATCAATTTTACTATCATTGTTGATAACAAAACCCAAAGCATACCTTGCGAGCCTTGTGAAATTTGCTTCATAGGTTGTGATAGATTCTCCTTCATTTTTCTTGAGCTCTATGAATTCTCTCTCTATCTTCATGCGAAGAGTTCGTGGGAAGTACTTATTAAGAATCATTATCTTAAAGTCTTCCCATTCCATCTCTTCAATTTCCTCCCTTTGCTTGGTGTTCTTAATCAAAGCCCACCATTGATCAGCTTCTCCATCTAGACGATAAACGGCTAGAGTCACCTTCTCTGTCTCGGAACAGTGAAGGACAGAAAATATCTTCTCCATGGAGTTGACCCACTATTCCGCAACTAATGGATCGGAAGATCCAAAAAAACGTCGGTGGTCATTGCCGCATAAAACATTCGATAGCTAGTTGCTCCCTCTTTGGTGAAGGAGGACGTTCCCCATTATTATGGTTATTATTCATAACCCGCAATAATTGGGTAAGCATCACCATTAAGTTTTGAACTCCACCACCAAAATCATTGGGGATGTCGTTCAGGCAATCGTTGCATTGGCCCTCACATGAGTTGTTGGCAAGATTTCTCTTCGTTCCCACCATTTTCTAAAATAGAAAAGGTTAGAACAAAACATAAGTAAACAAGTCATGAATAACTTATTCATTTAAACAATTATACCAAAAACGTAACATATGGGATCCCTAGGTAAATATTCTTGTGTACATATTTGTACTTATTCTCATGCTAGAGGTTTTCTCTAGGGTTCACTAATCCTAATTCCAAAATTAACTAAACCTTTCCTCTGATACAAACTATAGTGTCCCGGACTTTTCTTTAATTACTATTACATCATTTCAAAGATAAAAAACATAATATTATTACACATAGAGGATCCAGAGGTTTAGTGTCTTGGGAAAACTAGGACCATGCATGACAAATACCACATCAACCACAAACATTTATTTAATTTCATCTTCTCTAGCATATTATTGGCACTTGTCCTCTCCTTAGTACATGTAGCCACCTGATGATATACGTCAAAAGGGGTGATCTAGAAACCCAGTAAGAGTATAGATAAGAACAATATATCATGGGGTGAGCATAATCATGACATATGCAAAAGATCATGAACATGAGAGGAGCATAAATAATAGACTTGAAATGCGGCAATGCATAAAAATGAAACATCATGTCTTAGTGGTTAACTACCATGCATACTTGTGAAAAAATCTAGCATCATGTTCACACATCATTTCACATTTACTCATGAGATTCATTACTTTACCCAATGCATTGGAGCGCTGTAAAATTCCAGGCACACCCGTCACATTTAAACATTCATATTGCGCTATATAATTCCGGGTGCAGCCGTCACATCATAACATTATAATTATCATGCTTTCCACATCGAAAACATATAAAAAATGTACATAAAGAACACATGGAAAAGAATGGGTTTCATCTCATTATAACACATTCATAAGCTTTGGGTTCCCAAAAGAAATAGGGAACAACACACTAGATGCAAGAACCATCAACCTTGAATGAGAGGTAAAAGGTGATATCTTGAAAGAAGAGTTCTTTTTGGAAAACATTTTGATGGACATAAAAACCAGTGAAAAACTTTTATATACAGAAAATTAATGTAAAGGATGAAACAATGATCTTTGAGGAGTAACCATATCAAAAATGGAGTGAAAGAGGGAGAACCCGAAGGAAGAAAATTGGGTTCGAGATTTCCCCTTACCTTGTACCCGAATGCCTGCTTCTATTTAATGTCCTATATAATGACATTATATTAATTAATTAGAAATTAATGAACCTTTTATACATTAATAGGGTTCATTATGGTTTCATTATGTCATATTATGTACCTTTGTATGACTTATAGAGTTTAAAAACGTTGTTCGGGGATGTTCCTTTTTATGGTTTTCTTGAGCGGCCCACTTGTATTCTTAAATTGATGTTTTGGTAGATCATGGGTAAACATCCAGAACTGATATTACATTTTATTTATGATATTACAGAATCTTGAATGATTTTATAATTAGTTATATTATATCCACGTGGATGAATCATTAGATAAGATTTTAATGATGGTTATTTGGGTAAATTTGGGCGGTTTTTTGATCACAATGAACTTGTTTTAACTTTTCACTTCGTAATATGGCCATAGGTCATTTCCAGAACTTAAAATAGAACATAATACATATAACATATTCTGGTTCAACCCTAAAAATGGTTTCATGACCAGATCTGAAGGTAGAAATGGAAGAAGAGAGCATTTTGTTTTTGAAGGTGATAAATTATCACCACATGAACAACGTTCTCATTAATAAAATAAAAGGAAGAGGGAAAGGGTGTGGGATGATATAATATACCATTATAATCATAAGATTAAATTATATTTATAATACTGGAGTTACAAAATAATTTGGATGAATATAGGTGGGAAGAGATCAAGAAAGGAACATGAACCTGAAATGAAATTAAAGGAGAAGAGGGAAGGAAATTACCTCTTGAATCCTTCACTTGAGAACCTCCTTAAGGGACTAATCTTGGTCTTTTGATGAGACCAGAAGCTCTTGGACGTGGGGAAGGGGCTAGGGGAGATGATTGGGCAGAGCTTATACAATGCTTGAAGCTTGAGAGGTGTGGTTTGGCAAGAGGATGGGGAGGGCTTATTTACACATGAGGAGGGAGGTGTTTTTGGCATAAAATATTAAATAAAAAATATATATCAAGATTTAGACTTGTAATAGTAGTTTTTTTGACATCCTAAATCATATATTAATATAATAAAATTCTTTTTAGGCTTTAACTCTTCTTTATTATTCATATTAATTAATTTAATAAAAGGAAAGTGAAAGAAGGAGAAAAATACACTTTATGAAATCACCTTTTGACTTTAGGATTTGGAAAATTATTATTAGGTTTGATAATTGGATTTATTGTATTTCAAGGAACAATTTATGAGATTTAATATGTTTTGTCCGAAACTAAAGTTCTATAATGTTTATGTCATCATTAAATCATTAATGATGCAATTTAGTGTACACTGATTATGCGAAAAACTGTATTTTTTTACTATTCACTTGGAAATTGAAGTATTTAAGAATAAACCCAAAAAATTACCCCTGCAATTTTTTGACGCGTAGAGTCCAAAAATGATGTCCACTTTTCAAAAATAATTTTCTAAATATTATTAATTTAATGTATAATTAAAATCATAATTTACATAAAAAACAGTTTTTAAAATTAAAACTGATTTTGTAGTTCTTTCAAAAATTATGTAGGGTCTTATAAAATTATCTAAAAACTATTAGAAATTGATTCAATACATTATGAGTACATTTCAGGGAAATAAATATTATTTTAAATTAATTAATTAATTATAATTAATTATTTTGACTTATAAAATACCAAAAATGTTAACTAAGGTCAAATTATCACTTTCTATGATGTCTAAATATTATTTTATTATTCATTTGTAATGTTACTCTTATTTACTATAAGGGTCATATTACTATTCATAAGGGTAGGTTACTATTCATAACAGTAGGTTACTATTCACCAAAAATTATTTTTGTTTCATTAGACTCCAAAAAGTATCTTGAACACAACCGTGTATGCCGGATTTCTAAAATTCCAAACAATGGGGTGACAAAATTATGTTTAAAGGTCACTTATCACATAGTAGTTCATTATTTTGTGTTTTTATGACATAAATATAAGAATGGAATTTTCCATTGAAATACTTTGGGTCGTTACATGCACGCCCATTTAATCCTTAGCACAGGTACCATACCGTGTCATGCCACCCTCCAAGAACTACGTATGGCTTGATTCCCATTTTTATGGGATACGTATGAGCGCTCGGGCACTTCCCCATGGTCCCAGCCTAACGTTCGTGTTCGGTCCCTTCACTAGAACACTTCCCCAGGGAACACATGGTAAGTAGGGCTTATGTCCTCATTCATGTCAGGTTTCGTGACCACCTTATCATTTGTCTCCCGCTCTCCTTACCCCTTGGTATGATTTCTAAGACCTTATACTAAGATCCTTTCCAGAACTACGTGCGGCTTGATTCCTATCCTTATGGGATACGTAAGAATTCCCAGACATTTTGTCTTGGGTCCAGTCCTGGAAATCACAAGTCTATTCCCCCCTCACTTTCGACCCTTTGGACTGACTTCTCGGGGAGTTGTGTAACTACAGCATTAGCCCCGAATAAGTTCCGGATGCCCTATAGTGATGTTAGGAAGCAACGGTTCCCTCACCAGAGAGGTCCTGTCTAAAAGTAGGGATGATATGTGACCAGATTAATATGTCTACCTAATGTGCCTCCACAATGGTGGCGTAATTTTGGGATTGTTAGATTCCATTCGAACAAACCATCACTTTTCTTTCCACGCTTCGCGTGCCCCCCTTATTTGTATCGTCATCCTCTTTTATGTTTCATGGGAACCCTTAAAAGTATTGATGCTCGACCTATGGTCCCCTTGCGGTCCTGGGCTAATGTTTCGAAAGACTGGTAATGTTTGGAGGGACCCCATAACAGTATGGATGCTCGACCTATGGTCCACCTGCTATCTTGTGCCAATGTTTCGGAAGACTGATCAATGATATTTGAGTTAGGCCCCGTGTTGCGAACATGGTCAGTGGTCAACCCTCATTTGTTGTCCCCATTTCAGGCTAATGAGATATGGATGCTGCGTTTCTGCCACAGTCAACAACTATCCTTCATCATCACGCCCCTCCCATAGTGTTCCGAATTTGGGTAACGTGATTCACCTTTTTCATCTCCCTATGTTTGAATTGATTACAATGCCACTGGAATTGCCCCGATCGTGTTCTAGAGCACATCAAGAAGATGATACATCAATTTTTCTAAGGTCCTCTACTATTGGTTGGGCCTCCCTCATCTCCTCGGGAACCCGGGTTCAAATTTCAAATGCTTGGGGCCTGTTCGACGCTCTCGCAATCGAATGAAGTGATGGTTCGAACCTCCTTTATTTCTCGCGGTCCACGTGAGCTTAGGGAAGGATCACTATTTATTTCGGGATTATGGTTGAGAATATTAAACCAGAGGGACAAGTATGATTAATCAAAGGGGAAGGTAAATAGGATTGTCTATACATACAGTTTAGGGAAACAGCAGAAAACAGCAGATCTATACAAGTATAGGGGGTTTGGCCAAAATAGCCCCCCTAGGGGTCGACTTCTTGGATGGATCTCTCCAATGTGGCCAAATTTTTGCTAGTGGCCTCCGGGGCTGACTCTCATCCTCTGAGGACCCTCTCCTCATCGGCGGCTGTGGGGATTAGTTCACCAACCATGGCCTATGCCCGTGCCTGTTCAGCTTGGAGCTCGGTTATCTGGCGACATGCTTCTACGAGTAGATCTTGAGCATCCACCAGTTAGTCCCTCAGCTACTCCACAAGCTCTGATAAGGTTTCAATGAACACCTCTTTCTCCTTCGCCTATTCCTCAAGGTGTCGGACCTCCTGCCCCACCCTCCGGAGTGCTCGGGTGCTCCCTTACTCCTACTGGCATCAGATGATGTCGGCATGCTAGCAACTCACACGCATATTCTTGGCCATGTAGTCATGGCCCATCAGATAAAGGCGTTGAGCATCTACTCCTCCAGTGCACAGGAACCGCAACCAGGTTTGGAGTGATCCCATCCGCTTCAACCATTCGGTCTAAGGCTGATTGAGAAAACGTCGGATGCACTTCTATCCATTGCGCCGTATCATCTGGCTCTCCTTGGTTGCTTCTGAGTCAGAATCGTTGATTTCTTCAGGGTCAGCGGACCGATACATAGGGAAGACATCCAACAGAGCAGCGAAATAGTCCTCCTCAGAGATTCCTTCCATGGGAGTAGGCTCATCCGCACCGGGGTGACCTTCTCTTGTCCCCTCGATCCTGGTGGCACCCTCATCAACATCCAGCCCGGCCCCGACGACAGCATCACAAATGTCTGCTACTTCTGGGTAAACAGTTGCTAGAGACAACTCAGTTTGGGAGGTATGTTCTGGGTGGGGTAGTGTGCTTGTCATCGGCATGCCCATGGATGGTTTGGGCTCACCAGCCCAATGGGCCCCCAATGCCATGATCACTGCATAGACCGGAAGCACCCTGGTCAGTAGAGTTCTTCAACAATGATTATCAGTGTCGAAGCAAGGGACTTATCGAAATCCAAAGCACCCGCCTCTGGTGCTCTGGCCGCTGCAAGAGTTGTCGTGGCAGGAGATCCCTTAGCACTCGTTAGCTCAATAATGGGCGTCGGTGCCCCTCCTGACCCTATTGATGCTTCTTCCCATCATTCAACTGGAGACGCTTGATCGGGGCCAATGTGCTCCTGAGTAAGATAATGAAGATGGGATATGGGTTCCAAAGGGAAGAGAGTAAAAGGATGGATTAATGTTGAATCCTACCTTGAGTATCTCGGTTATGTCAATGTCAGAGCCGAAAATCTCACCACTATCCCAGAGAATCCCTTGGTAGGGAACCCCCTGCGAACCTCACCTTCAAGTTATCCTTCACATTCTCCTTCATCTTCTCCCTCACCTTCTCATTCACCTTCTTCTTCTCCTCCCACTTCCTCTCCGATCTCGTCATCCTCCGACTCTTCACTGTCGCCTTCTCCTGGCGGCATCATTTCTGGATCATGATCTTGGATGATCATCAATTTTCCTAGGAAAGGTGGCTATATGCACCGACCCTGTTGGCGTGCGTATGTGTCCAAGTCCGTTAGATATGCATGCCACTGGTGGAAGTTTACTCGGTCGGAAATCTGGACAAGCCCGAATTTTGGCAGCTGGACTCCTTCCCACATTATCTTCTACCAGAGAGCTTTGGTGTTCATAAACTACCGCAGGGTTAACCAGGTTGACCATAGCGCTGGGAATATTTCATCCTAGGATGGTTGAAGCAGATACCTTATCTGCTTCCCATGAATTTTGTTGGTCCCGCCATGTGATGCTCCCGCTGCTAAGGTCCCGGCCTACACAAGCCTCGCTGCCTGGCATGCCCCAGGTCTCCCCCTTCTAGAGGCACCTTTCATGCTCTCTCATCACCCAAGTTCCAAATAGGTAGTCTCGATTTTCTGAATTCTCTTGCGCAAAATCTTCTCGGGGTATACGATGGCCTAGTGTTCGGCATACTCGGTTGATAGGCCAGCATCGTCCCTGGTGGGGGGAAGGGTAATGATGTCTCCAGAGCCATAAGTTGTTAACATTAACCACATCAAGAGAAGGACACATGGATTCCTCTCCACCCATACATCCATGAATACCCTCTTCATCATTCGATGGAGGTACCCAAACTGTGTGGCGCATCGAGACGGCACGTAAGGCTCATAGAAGATCATCCCATCAATATGAGCCACAAGCACCCCACATCAGCTGTTCTAGAAGTATTCATGTTGCTCCAGCGAGCCTTTCCCATTTTCTACCATGTAGAATGTCTGGGTGGGGAATGGGATGAACGTAAATATGGCATGGTTACCAATTCTGATCCTTACTCCCTCTTCACTGAGCGTCATCGGTGTGACCCCGACAATGTTCAGCAAAGATGGTCGCTGGCCATTTCCTGGAGGATGAATGGCATTTGCAAAAGTGTACCCACCAAGATGAGCCTCCACCTAGCTGTGGAAGATTAGGAAGGGGCCACATACTCTCCAAGGAGACCCCCTATTGAGATGCACCCTAGGATGGCATATAACCAAGCCATCACATGGACCCCTAGATTAAACCTTTTGTTGGTGGCCATAGTGCCCTCCATCACTAGAGTTGCTGGACAGACGCCCATCCTTTTATCCCACACTGGCAGGAGACACCCGCTCCAGAAAGTGGTGAGGAACCTTTCATATCGAACATTTGTGTCATGGTACTCATTAATACGGTATCCACGTGATTGGTATTGCCCCGCCGCCAAGATCTTCCAGTACGATCTATTCTTGCTCCTCTGAGCTGCAGTTGGACACTATTTTCCATGTCCCGAAATCTTGACTGGTGGGTTCTTCTCCAGGAACAGGCTGAACCAGTCCTTGTAGGTGATGTCCTTCAGGAAGTCCTTGACCTCCAGTCTCTCTTTGGCCAGCTCTAGCAGAGGCCACGTCAGCATGGGGGACTGTGATCTGTCCTCCCAGGTATTCATTGGAGGAAGGAACTCATCATATTGATAGCCCTCCAGTGGGATACCTCTGATGCATTGGACGTCCTATAGGATAATTCCAACTTCCCCATGGAGAAGATGGAATGTGTTGGTGTCAAGGGACCACCAGGTGAACAGCTCTGGCTCGAGCTTAGGCTGGCGATAGAAGTGGAACTGTGACGTCCACACCGCCTCGAACGGACCAATGTGTAGCATCTCGGCCCCAAATTGGTCACATTTATGGCGAACTCAGAATGCCCAGGCCCACTCACTGGTGAGGTTACCTCCAGACCATAGATCCCAATCTTGCAGCAAGCCCTTGGTATCATATCTGATGCTCTGACGTAAAGTGCTTGCGTAGAGGGCTGGGGAACTCTCTCCAACAGGATCACCCCCAGCAATGGTTCTATTCCTCGGGTTCAGGACATATATATCCATGTTTCTGGTTTCTATGACAGGATGACCATTGTTGGTGATATTGTATCAGGGATGTTCATCCTCACGGGTCACCCATGACTGCGGTGTATCAACCTCAAATCTCGGCAGCGGAACCTCCTCCAAAATTCTGAATTTCCATAACGGAAGGTTATTGGACAAAGGGTACTCCTTCTGGGTGAGGTTTTATCATATTGAACATAGTATGGTTGTTGGAGACAACTACCCTATCACCATAAATCTCATCGTTCATCTCCATTTCAGCTCGGCGAGTGGCGGCTTCCCCCTCATCCACTTGGTTTGTGTCCATATTCTTCCAGCCAAGTTATTTGAGAGTGTTTTGCGGAATCTGGATGTGTTGCATGAAATTCGGAAGTTGGGCACAAAATTAGAGAAGTAGGCGCGGAAAATACATGGTTGGCATGTAAATATAGCCAAAACTCGTAGAAATTATGTGCTGCCAAATTGGGTTTTACGCGCAGGCGTAGAGGCAAATTTGTGCACGAGAGCTCAGAGCCTATAGCGCGAGAAAGTTGCATACAGATCATGGGATACATGGACCCTTTTACAGGAGAAGCTGGTGTTCCACACCGCGTGGAAAGCTGATTCTACGCCAGATGGGGTTTTGCATGCCACACTGATTTTTTGCACACAGGGGGTCTCACGAAGCCCAACACATCGGCATTTCGGTGTTTCCCTCAGAATCTGATCGTTGCGACCCCTCGTCGATCTAACTCTAAGGGGGCATTTATAGATGCCGAAAAGTCCTTAATTACTGAAGGAAGTTTCGAAATGACAAAGAAAATTCATATTCGGATGTGGAGGCATGGTCTGGTGGGCCCAAAATTGGTGCGTGTAAAAAAGAGTTACGCACGCGGAAAAGTAGGGCCGCGCGGAAAGGGTCTGGGATTCGTGAAGGGTCCCTGGTGTTGGCGCAAAATACTTTCGCACCCATGCCCAGCGTGGTTAACATTCTGTGATTCCATATTTGGTGCGCATGTTTTGCATGCCACCCTAAATTCCGTGCTACCGGATGACTATAAATAAAAGGAGATACCTTCCGTTTCAGGGATGAGGAATTTTCACCATCTCTCGTGTGTGAAATCAGACTTCTGTGCGCGCAAGATAGCCTTCAATTACTGAGCCTTTTCAAGCCACCTCGCCCCGGGATCAGCCTTTGCGTGCGATCCCACTGGCTTAAATAGAATTCCAACCCCTTCAGGGTTCCTCCCTTCTATGCAATTCCTTCCTTTGTGCACAAAATAGTCTAATTGCTTTCAATCCCTTTCCCTGGGTGCAGACTTCCCTTGGGTGTGGGCTTTTCCACTCGTGCACAATTAATATCCCTTGTGTGCGATCATACTAGCCCCGCACAAGCCCTCTACCCCATTTACGCGCCCTCATAGTGTTTTGCGCACCAACCATTTCTTTGAGCGCAACCACTGGGACCCCTCACCTTGATGCTCCCCAGGTGCCTCCCTGTGTAGGCGCCTGATGTCCTCCTTCTGGATGCCTCGGGCACACACACCCACCATGCGTTGTTTTCTAGTACGACCTTCCAGGCTCATACAAAGTAAGCTCAAGGTTCCTTGGGTGGTTTTTCCCATTGCGTTTCTTTTCCTCATGCTTCTTTGCATAGGCATGCTAACAACTATTGCTTCTTTGCATAGCCACGCTAATGTGGACACCTCGATGGTTCACTTTGCGACCCCCCTTAACTACGGCCATGCCGGTGCCTTCCCTACCACAAGGGGTAGAGGGAACCAGCTATATATTTCCTAGGGGTGCGGATCCAACCGACCTCATCTGAGCTGCAGGATGTTAATCTGCCAAGCACCTTGTCCTCAACACTTGACGTCAAACTATGATCCAGCCTCGTGCCGCGCACGCAGGGTCTCCTTGCCTCAGACACTCTACATGTCCGCTCGTCTTCACGGGGATGGGATCACCCCCACATGGGATTATATCCTATTTCTTGGACTGGAGTTTGTCCGCGGGGAATGGAATCCTTCTTGGGGAAAGCCCCTAGCCCCTCTGGTGAAAGGTAGCACCCATGTAACTCCATACTTCCTCAGCGCCAGGGCTAGCGGGGAGTGTAATGGGAAGTGGGACTCCTCCTTTATTCAGTCCAAATCCCTCTCCCACTATGCGTTTTCAACCTCGGGCCTCTATCCTGGAGTAAGTCCCAGCACCATGGGTCGCCCAACGCATAATCCCCTCTTCGCTTCCCATGGACACACCCTTCACGACGTGATCGTCATGTCCCTGCAACCTCTTGTTTCACACACCGAGCATGACTGTCGTGATCATAGAGTGAGCACCGACCCTGACTCCCTCTAGTGGACTATGTGGAATTTGATCCATGCTAAGCCATGGTACGTAGGAAGCCTCCACGAGTTTCAATCCCACCACCTGGTCGTTCCAACCCCTTATCATCGGTTCACCAACACCCTGGGCTCCCCAGAGCATAAGCCCTAAATGCCCCCATCTCACATTTCGTTAAACTGTACTCTCGAACTGTGAGTACATTGATCCATGTCAAGGCATGGTATGCAGGAAGCCTCCCTAAGGTTCAAGACCAATACCCATCGAACTCCTAGTCCATCTTCTCATCGGTTCGCCGACACCACCCAAACTACGTGGACTTTGATTCCCTATCATGGGGATATGTAGGAAGGCTCCATGAGGTTCAATCCCACCACCCAGTCATTCCGACCTCTTTATGTCGTTTCACCATTCATTGTGAGCCGCATCAGAGTGTAAGCCCCATCGATCCTTCATTGTGGGCTACCTCAGAGCGTAAGCCCCATCCATTCATCATTGTGGGATGCCTTAGAGCATAAGCCCCATCCATCCGTCATTGTGGGCCGCCTCAGAGCGTAAGCCCCATCCATCCGTCATTGTTGGCCGCCTCAGAGCGTAATCCCCATCAATCCTTCATTGTGGGCCACTTAAAAGCTTAAGTCCCATCCATCCATCATTATGGGCCGCCTCAGAGTGTAATCCCCATCCATCCATCATTGTGGGCCACCTCATAGCATAATCCCCATCCATCCATCATTGTGGGATACCTCAGAGCGTAAGCCCCATTCCATCCCAAACTTCGTGGACTTTGATTCCCTACAACAGGGATATGTAGGAAGCCTCCATGATGTTCAAGCCACTTCACTTCATCACCGATCCTGATTCTGACCCGGGCCGCCACATCCTGGTGGGATCATTCCACCTCATTCCACTCCACAGCATTCGGAAATCCACCCACGTGTTGACCCCAATATCGGCATTCCCTGCAAGGGGGTTCTTTTATCTAATCCACTCTCAGTGTTTTGATTAGGCTGATTCGTCTCTGCTAGATGTTAAACTCACGGCATACCCTGGGATAAACATGGGAAGCTGAGGAAAACCTCAGATACATGCCGATGGCATACAATTCCCCATGTTCGATGTGGGATTCCTTGGGCTTCCATGCCCTCGAGAATCCATATAATAAGGTACATAAGATAGACATGCCAGTGCCCTAGCATCAAGACACGCCAACGATGCCTCAACATGACCACTCCCTTAAGTGAAGGTTGCAACCCTGACTAGACCACTTGGAGCGTCTAGACGGAAGCATCGTAATTAACTGGTTTCCATGAAGATATGACACCTGGAAGAGTTTCACAAACTCATATTAAATCTATGAGGGAGACCCGGACTAGGTGACAAGTTCCGAGGAGGAATCCATGGAAGGAGGAATCGACATCCCATCATCCTGGTTTCGATCAAGGAGAAGACGCCCCAGAATAAGGAGCGAATTCTTCCCGCCTTTGGAAAGTGGGAATGCGGGGTGACAAGCCGCACGTCTTCCGCGTGACGAACGCGTGCTCGCGCCCGGCCCGATGAAAGCATCAGAAACAAATACAAAACATTATTTTAATAAAATAAATTAGAAAAATATACCTCAAATTAAATAATATCATTATATACTACATATTAAGAATTGATGACCTAGGTTTTTAGTACAAGAACATCTTGAAAAAAACATAGAAGTAATAATTTTTATAAAATAACCTCAATATAGAAAAGTAAATCACTAAAAAATGACACATACATCAATGGAACGATATGAAAATCATTGAATAATATAAGAACCCGTACAGCCAAAGAGAAAAACATGAAATCTAATGAAACATATACACATTCACACACACTAGTGTATATGAAGTGTGTAAGTAAACATTCCTAGTAGAATTTCATAAAAGGCACTTTGAAACCCATTTTATAAAAAATAATCTATAACTATTAGTTTGAACATCATTTATAAAATAATTTTTTCTCTATGTAAATCATAACAAAATAATTATCGTATTTTTTTCATTTAAAATATTAGTGATAAACCTCATTTAAAAAGAAACACTAGCTGTGTAACACCCTGACCCCTCTACACCAGACCCGGTGCATAACTTATTACATTGACATTGTTAGAAGGGGTGAAATCCAGAAGGAACAATTAGTTTAGTAGTATTTAAGAAACTAGATACATATATGTAACTCAAATTTCATTGGTAAAGGTTACAAGATACAACACATTACAAAAAATAAAAATATGAATCCACTAAAACTCAATATATGATCTCTTATTCATAACCTATTGAAGGTAAAAAAATAAATGGGGTGATCTCAAATACTCAGTAAGGGTTAAAAATAGAGGAATCATGAATTTTATAATGGTTGAATTATAAACAACTTGGCATAATCAATATGGCATAGTGAAGAAATGAAAAACTCACACCTTTAATAAACTGAGAATGAAACTACATCCATAGATTTTGTCATAGTGAAAAACTCATGGGTAGTAATAAGTGATAATGAATAAAGATAATTATTATTAATTGTAAATCATGTATCTGGAACATGATACCATAATACCATTAAAATGGTATAGTTCTGTGGGTAGAAACCCGTCGGATTTTTGCAAATAAACTCGAAGGGTTTGTCGCTAACTGATTTGTCTCATAAGACCTATCGATGCATAGAGGAGCAATTGTGGGCCGCACCCACTGATTCAATTACAAAGAATTATTTATAATTTGATTTAATATAATATTAATATGCCTTTTCAATATCCGTATAGAGTATAAGATACAGATTCATCAATATATCCACAGTTAAAACAACATTCCCAATAAACATTGTATGTAAAATGGTATGCAGTTTAGAAAATAAACATATCCATGATATGAGAATATTGATATTTAATATAAATATAATTTTAATTGAAAATTGTTCTTAAATGGGCATTGTTACACTACATAAGAATTATTAGGCAAACAATGCAAAGTAAGTCACAACGAAATGGAAGTTGAGACAAAGTCCCTTACCACAATGTAATCAGTCGAATCATTTGACCAAAAACATAATAACCATAATATAAATCACAGAATACCATGAATATAAAGATAATAATGATATTAAATATCAAATGGAAGTACACATGTACCACATATATAAAATAAGTGGCGAACAATGGAAATATCACGTTATTAAAAGTGAGATGAGAAACCCCTTACCTTATGCTCGAGTGTGTTCTTCGTTTGTTTTGATGACATTAAAAATAATATTTATATTCATTAATTAAAAAGTATAGAACCTATTAAACAAGTAATTAATTTTTTCTAAACATATTAGGTTCATTCATGGAACTTTTTACAGTTTTAAGAGGTTCAATTTTATTGTTTTGAAAGCATTTTTTCCATGGTTTTCATGATTGGTTTACTTGTATTCATGAATGGTGGTTCATTTGATGTGTGGTTAAAAATAAATAATTTGTTAATATATATTATTAATTACATTATAGAGTTATAAATTTTATTATAATGTTTTTTGGTTATATACCATGATGATAATTCATTAGTTAAAAGTTAATTACAAATGTTTGAATTAACATGGCGGTTTTGTTCATAATGAACTTATTTTGTATTATTATTTTATATTATGAGTGTGTAAGGATTACAAACATTAAAGAGATTAAATACATATATTATGATTATTTCCAACAATACAAATGGTTTCATGATCCGAATTGAACATGGTAATGATAAATTGAGAACCTGTCATCATTGAATGTGATAAATTAACACATCTCCGACAGTGTTTTCATTTTTAGTATAAGTGGTGGGGGAAAGATAGATGATGATAAAATATTACATAATAATAATATAGTTTCAGTTCATGTAAGGTACTATAATTATCATAGAATTTAGGTGAAGGGAGATGAGGAAAGAAGTATAAAAGAAAGAAGAAATTTAGAAGAAAAATTGAGAAATCTCTAACAAAAATTTAGCAGCCTAACAACGTCACTTAAAATTTCATAAAATAATTTGATGAGAGAAAATGGGTTATCTCATAACTCTTAAAAAATATAGACATAAATAGTTATATTTAATGACATATCCCAACATAAACCAATTGAAAATAAATGATAAAACAAAAAAAAATGAATGCTTAAAAAAGAGAAGGGTTGTTGATTATCTTACCTTGTAGAGTAACTCCAAAAAACATGATGGTTGGGACCTTAGGGGTTTGACGAAACCTTGGGAGGACTTCTAGGGAGGTAATAATACCATATATTCTTGAATAATGAGTTTTTAATGAATGAAAACGAAGGGGTGAGTGTGTATTTATAGTAAATGAGAGGGAGTTTTTTATTAATTAAAAGGGACACATCATTAGTTGTCTATGAACAACCATGGGCTTCTCCATGGTATTCTCATATTGTTTTAGCCACATGGGACACCTCATGTCATATGTTATAGTAAAAAATTCTACTAGCCATTTATATTTAATTATTACATCATTATGATGCCATTAAACTACCAAAAACTGAAAACAGTATTTTTACTATTTATGAAAAATTCAAGTATTTTAGAAAAAACTCAAATATTCACCATAACCATTTTTCAACGTTTATAACTCAAAAATGAACTCCATTTTTGAAAATAATTTTCTAAATTTTTTTAATTTTATTTTTAAATAAAAGCATAATTTATTCAAAAATAACAATTTTATAGGTATAATTAGTTTTATATCTCATTGAAAAATTAATTAAAATATTATTATATTATTACCATAAAAAATAAAATATTATAATTATTTACTATTCATAAGGTCATATTACTATTCATAAGGGTATGTTACTGTTGATCAAAAAATCAAGTTAGTTCTATCAAACTCCAAATGGCTTACCGGTCACAACTCAAGATGACTATTTTTCAAACCTCAAAACATAGAATTGGAAAATTTAAGTTAAATGGATAGGTTATAACTTTCTCCAATAATGTTTTGATTCAAAGATTCATAGTTATACATACAATATAGGCTGTATAATGAATAGAATGTATTTAAGAAGAACATACCATAAAATGTTTCTGGTGTTACATTATTCACTCCTTTGAAAATTTCAACCTCAAAATTTATGTATAAAGCCCACTAGAAAGATGTGGGCGGTTCTTCTTCATAACATCCTCAAGATCCCATGTTACATCCTCCATGTTGTGGTTTTTAAAAATAACCTTAACTAAATGAGTTGTCTGATTTCTCAAAACATGCCCCTTTGTGTCAAGAATCCTGATAGGCACTTCACAGTATGAAAAATCTTGTTCTAGTTTTGTTTTTTCATTTGTCAGTACATGTGTTGGGTCTGGAATGTATTTCTTTAACAATGACACATGGAAAATATCATGAACTTTGGAGAGACATGGTATCATTAATAATCGTTAAGCTATAACTCTGATTCTTTCTAGAATTTCAAATGGTCTGATATACATAGGACTTAGTTTCCCTTTATTATAGAACCTAAAGACACCCTTCCAATGATAAAATTTCAGAAAGATATGATCTCTCACTTGAAATATTAAATCCTTTCTTTGGTTGTTAGCATAACTCTTCTGCCTACATTTGGATTCTTTAATATGGGCTTTGATCTTCTTTACCATTGCTGTGGTATCTTTAATAAGTTCTGGACCTATATGTTTCCTCTCACCAACTTCATCCAAACATGTTGGAGTTCAACATCTCTTTCTATATATTGCTTCATATAGAGACATTCAAATACTATAATGTAAACTATTTTTGTAGGAAAATTCCATCTAAGGCAACTATAGATCCCATATACATTGAAAGTCAAGACATCATGATCTCAGCATGTCTTCTAGAGTTTGAATAGTCCTTTCAGACTGTCCCTCAGTTTGGGGGTGATAAGAAGTACTCATATGAAGTTCATTATTCAAATCATTCTGGAGAATTTTCCATAATATTGATGTAAAACGGGGATCTCTATCGGACACAATCAATAGAGGTGCACAATGATGTATTAGAACATCATTAATGTAATGTCTTGTCAGGTGCGCAAGAGGTAAATCATTTCTTATTGCAAGGAAATGTGCCGATGTTGTGAGATGATCAACAATTACCCATATTACATCATTCCTTCTAGGTGTCCTTGGTAGTCTAGTGAAAAATTCCATTATAATGTCATCTCAATTCCACATAAGAATAGGTAGAGGTTTCATCACCCCTCAAGGATGTTGTCTCTTTGCCTTCAATTGTTGACAAACTAGGCACCTTGACACATAGTCAGCAATTTCCGGCTTCATATTATCCCAAAAAAATGTTCCTTTCGATCTCTATAAATCCTTGTGCTTCCCAGGTGTATAGACGAATTTGAGCTATGAGCATCGTCTAATAGTTTCCATTTTAGCTTAGGTACTGATGGAACACACAACCTCTTCCCAAATTTCAGAACTCCTTCCTCATACATGAAGTCTGCCAATCTCCCATCCTTAAGAGCATTAATTTTCTTGTACATATTTTCATCATCAGATTGTGAGCTTTTAATCTTTTCTAAAAAAGATAGTTTCACAATCATTTGAAAGGGGAAATATGTTTCCCATTCTTTAAAAATTCCCATATCTATCTATAGTAGATCCATGAATAAAACATATCTCTCAATCTTCATCTGAGTCAGAAGTCCATGTTCTTTACTACATAATTCATCTTCGACATTATTTTTCTTTCATGGGTGGCTGTAGAATGAACAATCATAATCTTTGAGTAACTCATGCCATCTCTTTTGCTTCATGTTGAATTCATTTTGTGTGAAAACTTATTTCAAACACTTATGATATGTGTATGACTAACATTTTTCATTGTAAAGATAATGTACCCATATTCTCAAAGAAAAGATTACAGTTTATAACTCACGATCATGAGTTGGATAATTTTTCTCATGAGTTTTTAATTTCCTTGATACATAATAAAATTTTTTATCATTTTTCATAAGGATGAAACCCAATCCATTCTTTGATGCATCATTTTATATTACAAATCCATCACTTCCATATGGATGAGTCAAAATTGGAGCATTGAACAATATTCTATTCAATTATTCAAAGCATTTTGTACATTCTTTCATCCATACAAACATAACCCCTTTATGTCTGAGCTTGGTTAGTGGATTAGCCAATCGAGAAAAATTATTGATGAAACTCTGGTAGTAACTTGATAAGCCAATAAAATTGTGTACCTCGATTATGTTCATTGGAATAGACCACTCTTGGACTACCTTTGTCTTCACAAAATCTACTAGGATTCCATCCTTAGAGACAATATGTGAAAAAAACCGATTGAAGCCATAATTCACACTTACTAAACATTTAATATAACTCATTTAACTTAGATTTTTCAGAATAATCCACATGTGATTATCTTAGTCATCCTAGATTTTGGATTATACCAGGATATCCATGATAAATACCACAACCAAATCATCAAGATATTCCTTCAAACCCCTATTCATTATATCCATGAAAACTGATGGTGCTTTCGTCAGGCCGAATGGCATTACTATAAAATTGTAATGCCCATACCTGGTCTAAAATGTTGTCATAGGAATATCTTCCTTTCTCATATGCAGCTGATGATATCTGGGTTGAAGGTCAATCTTAAAAAAGTATTATGATTTATAAATTATATCAAATAAATCATCAATTAGTGGAAGAGGGTAGTTATTATTTATTATAATAGTATTCAGTTCTCTATAATGAATGCATAGCCTCATAGATCCATCTTTCTTCTTGACAAAGAGGACATGGCTCACAATGGAGAAACACTAGGTCAAATAAATCATTTTTCACTCAATTCCTCTAGTTGTTTCTCAAGATCCAATAACTCTATAGTGTCTATTCTTTAGGGAGACTTTGATATAGGTCTTACACTAGGAATAAAATCTATAGGGAACCCAATATCCCAATCTGGAGGATTTACAGGTAAATCCTCTAGAAATACATCAATGTACTTTTGCACTATATATACATCTTCAATTTGAAAATTTATTTCCTCCCCCATATATATTGGGTTTTCTTCCTCTCTAAGAATTTCATTCATTAGGGATACTACGGGTGGATCTAAATAAAAATTAAATGGAGGTGTTTCTTCTCGAAAGATAATGGATTCTACACCATTTTTAGGAATTGAAACTTCTTTCTTCTTGCAATAAATCATCGCATAATAATTTGATAGCCAATTCATTCTAAGAATTATATCAAAGTCATTCATTTGTATGCTGATAAGGTTAGAAACTAAAGAACATTTTTCTATATTGAGGGGAACTAATTGACATTCCAGTGTTGCAATAATACATCCCCTATGAGTTTTGACTGAAAAATCCTTTATTAAATAGAATTGGACATGTTTAATTTTCTTGGAAAATGGAGGATATAAATAAAAAAGATGATCCAAAATCAAAAAAGTGTTTGATAAGTTTGAGAAAACAATTAAAAGTACCTACCACCACATCCTTAGGAACTTCAACTTTCGCAGTGGTAATCACATATGCTTTCCCTTGATCTTGTGGCCTTTTCAGAGGCATAATTCCTTGGAAATTAGGACACTTATTTTCATAGTGTCCCATCTATCTAAAATTGTATCATTTAATATCGTTGCTTTTTTCCTTCTCTATTCATTCATCAGATCGATGATCGTTTTCTCTACACTTATAGCAGACTCCCATGCCTTTCAAGCATTTCCTAGGAGGATTCTTTCCATAGTTTGCACATAACGAAAATTGATTTCTTCCCTTGTTCTTCTATGGAATTTGACTTTTTCCATGGTGATCAGAGTACCTCTTATTATCTTGGTTTTCGTTGAACAAATTTGATCTAGAAAATTCCTTCTCTGTTTGGATGGTACTTCATATAATTTCATTATATGATGGAAATTTTTGAGAAGCCAGTGCCCTTCGGAGATGTGGATTAAGACCTTCAAGGAAATGATCGATCTTATATTTAGAGTTATATATGTAATCTATGGAATACCTAACTAGCCTTGTGAATGTAGCCTCATACTCTGCAACACTGTCTTCTTTCCTTTGTCTTATTCTAAGGAATTTTCTCTTCATTTCAGTTATTTTCTCATGAGAAAAATATTTTTTGAAAAATATTTCCTTAAAAGTCCTCCATTCCATATCTGCTATTTATTCTTCCACCATGGAATTCTAGATCGAATTCCACCATTGATCTATTTCACCCTTGATACAATATACTTCCAGTACTACCTTCTCATTTTCATTAGATCTTAATGCCATAAATATATTTTCAAGGGACTTGATCCACTACCCAGAAACCATCGGATTAGTAGTACCACTAAAAGATGGGGTCTTCTACTGCATGAAATGATCCATCACAGGTGTAGCATGGTTATTCTTCATGACTTGAGTAATTTTTCCCAATATAGTCGTAATCAGATCTTCTCTAACATTGATTATGTTGACTTTCTCAGTGGTGAAATCACTACATTGTAAATGAGTATTGATTCCCCTTCATCCATTACGTTCCATTTCTAAATAATGGTATAAACTATATTAGTTTATGAATCAAAAATATAAAATCGCTTAACATAGATTGAAATTCTTTGAATAGATAATCTCATAAACATGGTTTCTCTGAATAGAAATTTACATTAAACTCTTTCATAATGTCTTGTAATGAAAATGTGAATTTTCCCAAGAATATCCCCCCCGGAGTTTCAATACCGAGAGTGAAACGAGGCCCGTTGTCATCAGCCAGGATACCCTGGGTCAAGCCCGAAACTCCTTGTCTGAGTTTTTACTCATA
This sequence comes from Viscum album, assembly GCA_963277665.1. Lineage (NCBI taxonomy): Eukaryota > Viridiplantae > Streptophyta > Magnoliopsida > Santalales > Viscaceae > Viscum > Viscum album. Next base: position 211,929,251 of record OY728137.1, read on the forward strand.
AATACATTGGTGCCCGAGCCATGTCTACCTGTTTGTATCCAGACAAGGATTTATTTTCTAGAATATGCACATAATATATTCCATACCAAAACACCAGTATTTTCTTGTATTTTCATCCTCAAATACTACCTTAGGGATTTGTTCCCTAATGTACATTTTCTAGTCTTGTTTCCAAGGTTACTACTAAACATCCTCTGATACCAACTGTAACACCCCGACCCCTCTAGACCAGAGCTTGTGAATAACTTGTTACATTGGTATTGTTAGAAGGAATGAAATCCCAATGGAATGATCAGTTTAGTAGTCTTGAAGAAACTAGATATATATATATATGTAACTCCAATTACAATGTAAAAGGTTACAAGATACAATACATATCAAAAACTAAAAAAACTGCTTCCACAGAAACTCAATAAATGATCTCCTCCTAATAACATGTTGAAGTTAAAAAAATGAAAGGGGTGAGATCAAATTTTCAGTAAGGGTTACAAATAGTGGAAGATTGAATTCAAAAACGAGTTAATCATAAACAATTTGTTATAATCACAATGACATGGTGAATAAATGATTAACTCTTGCCATTAATAAACTGATAATGGAACGACATCCGTACTTTTTTTCGTAGTGAAAAAATCATTGATAGTAATAAAAGATAATGAATAAAGAGAATTATTATAAATTGGACATCATGTATCTGGCACATGACACCATAATATCTTTAAAATAGTATAGTTCTCTAGGTAGAAAACCGTTTGATTTTTGGAAACAAAATCGAAGGGTTTTTCACCAACTGATTTGTCTCATTAGACATGTCGATGCATCATGGGGCTATAGAGGGACCCACCTACCACTGAAAGTCCAAATAATAAATTATAAATTTATTTAATAAAGTTTAAATATTCCTTTTTAATATCCATATAGAGTAGAGGATATAGAATCATCAATATTTCCACAGTTAAAACAACATTGCAAATAAACATCTTATGTAACATGGTATATGGTCACGAAAATAAACAAATCCATGATATGAGAATATGGATATTTAATAGAAATATAATTTTAAATGAAAATTGATCTCAAATGGGCAATCATTACACCACATAAGGATTATTAGATGAACAATGCAAAGTAAGTCACAACGAAATGGAAGTTGAGACAAAGTCCCTTACCACAATGTAACCTGTCAAATTATATGACCAAAACATAATAACCATAAAATAAATCACATAATAATATGAATATAAATAGAATCACGATTAAATATCAAATGGAAGTACACATATATCACATACAAGAAATATGTGGCGAACAATGGAAACCTCACGGAATTAAAAGTGAGATGAGAAATGCCTTGCCTTATGCTCGAGTGTGTTCTTCGTTTGTTATAATGACCTCCATAATAAAATTTAGCTTCATTAATTAATAATTAATGAACCAACTATACATTTAATTGATATATTATAACCTTATTAGGGTCATTCATGGCCCTTTTATGGGTTTAAGAGGTTCAATTTTATTGTTTTCAAATCATTTTCTTCCTTGGTTTTCATGATTGGTTTTCTAGTATTAATGAATGGTAATGTGTTTGATGTGTGGTTAAACATCCAAAATTCATTAATATATCTTATTAATGAAATTAATGGGATATTAACGACCTTATAATGATTTTTTGTTATATTCCACGATGATGATTCTTTAGATAAATGTTAATTAAAAATGTTTGGAATAACTTGGCAGTTTTGTTCATAATGAACTTGTGTTGCATTATTATTTTATATTATGACTGTGTAAGGATTCCCAAACATTGATGAGATTAAATACCTATATTATTATATGGTTCAACCATAAATTTTTTTTTCAGGACACAAATTTATCATGGTAATAAAAATTGAGAACACGTCGTCCTTGAATGTGATAAATTAACACATCTCGTATGGTGTTTTAATATTTTAGTATAAGTGGAGGGGGGAAGAGAGATGTTGAAAAAATATCCCATTAGAATCATATAACCCCAGTTTATATAAGGTACTAGAATTATCATAGCATTTGTATGTGGTTAGATGAGGAAATAAGTCTAAAATAAAAGATCAAATAGAAGAAAATTTGACAAATCTCTCATGAAAATTCGACAGCCTAACGACGTCACAAAAAAATTCATAAAATAATTTGAGGAGAGAAAGGGGTTATCTCACAACTATTACCTAATATAGACAGAAAATAGACGATGTAATTACATTTCCCATCATTAACAAATTGGAAATAAAAGATGAAACAAAAAATTAAAGCTTAAGAAAAGAGAAGGGTGGTTGATTATCTTTCCCTGTTGAGTAACTCCCAAAACATGAAGGCTGGGACCTTGGGGGTTTGTGAAAACCATTGGGGGACTCCTAGGGAGGTATTACTACCAGATCTTCTAGGATAATGAGTTTGGAATAAATAATAAACAAAGGGGGTTAGTGGGTATTTATAGAAAAGGAGAGGGAGTTTTTTTATTAATTAAAAGGGACACCTCATTAGTGGTTTTTGCAAAAACATGGTCTTGCCCATTGTTTTTTCCCAGGGTTATAGCCACTTGGGACCCCTCATGTCACATGTTACTATTCAAAAGTTTACCAACCTTTTATATTTAATTATTACATCATTATGATTTCATTAAACCACAGAAAACTCAAAACTGTATTTTTACTATTCAAGAAAAATTCAAGTATTTTAAAAAAATCCAAAAAAATCACCCTAAAATTTTTTAGATGTGTAGAAATCCAAAAATGAACTCCATTTTTTGGAAATAGTTTTTTAGATATTTTTAATTTAAAATTTAAATAAAATCTTTATTTATTTAAAAATAACAATTTTAAAGGAATAATTAGTTTTATATCACATTAAAAAATTAATTAAGATATTATTATCTTTTTACCTTAAAAAAATAAAATATTATCATTATTTACTATTAATAAGGGTCATACTACTATTCATATAACTATTCATAAGTGTATATTACTATTAATAAAAAAATGAAGTTGGTTCTATCAAACTCTCAATGAATTACTGGTCAAAACTCTAGATGACTGTTATTCAAAACTCAAAAAATAGACGTAGAAAATTTATGTTTAATGTCTAGGTTTTATCTTCCTCCTACAATTTTTTTTTTCACAGATACATAGTACATCATGCAATATAGGGTCTCTAATGAATTAACCGTATTTAAGAATAACATACCATACAATTTTTGGGGTGTTACATTATTCCCTCCTTCAGAAATTCCGTCCTCAAAATTTATGTATAATGCCCACTAAAAATATGTGGGTGGTTGTTCTTCATAACTTCCCCAGGATCCCACATTACTTCCTCCATGTTATGGTTTCACCAAATAACCTTGACTAGAGGAGTTGTCAGATTTCTCCATACCAACTCCCAAGTGTCAAAAATCCTGATAGGAACTTCATAGTATTACAGATCAGGTTCTAGATCTATTCCTTCATATGTGACTACATGTGTCAGGTTTTCCATGTATTTGTTTAATAAAGACATAAAGAAAATGTCATGAAATTTGTTGAGACTTGGTGGAATTTCTAAATGGTGTGCTATAGATTTGATTCATTCTAGAATGTCAAATGGTCCGATTTACCAGGGAATCAGTTTCCCATTCTTACCGAACCTAAATACACCATTCCATGGATATACTTTCAGAAATACATGAACTCCCACAGGGAATTCCTAATCCTTTCTTTGGTTGTCATCATAACTATTCTGCCTACTTTGGGATGCTTTAATATTGTCTTGGATTTTCTTTACCTTTTTCATGGCCCCTTCAATAAATTCTGACCTATAATTTACCTCTCACCAAATTTGTCCCATCAAGTTGGAGTTCCACATCTCTTTTCATATAATGCTTTATATGGAGCCATTTGAATACTAGAATAGAAAAAAATGTTGTAAAAAATTCCACCAAAGGAATGTACTGATCCCATATATGTTGAAAGTTATGAGATCATGACCTCAATATTTTTTCCATTGTTTGAATAGTCCTTTTAGACTGTCTGTCAGTTTTGGGGTGATAAGAAGTACTCATATAAAGTTCAGTATTCAAAGCCTTCTAAGGAATTTTCAAGAATTTTGATGTAAACTGGGGATCTTGATCAGACACAATCAATAGAGGTGCACTATGAAGTCTTACAAATTTGTTAATATAAATTCTTTCTAGGCACTTAAGTGGTAAATCCACTCTTATTGCAAGAAAATGTGGTGATTTTGTGAGACAATAAACAATTACCCAAATTGCATCATTCCTTTTAGGTTTCCTTCATTGTCCAGTGACAAATTCAATTGTAATATCTTCCCACTTCCACATAGGAATAGGTAGAGGTTTAATCACCACTCTAGGTTGTTGTCTCTCTTCCTTCACTTGTTGAAAAACTAGGCACCTTGTCCCATAGTCAACAATTCCCCACTTCATATTATCCCACCAGAAATGTTCATTTAGATATCTATACATCTTTGTTCTACCTAGGTGTATAGAGAAATTTGACTTATGAGCATCGTCTAATAGTTCCCTTTTTAGTTGTGGTACTGATGGAACACACATCCTCTTCCCAAATTTCCGAACTCCTTCCTCATACACGAAATCTTCAAATCTCCCATCCTTAAAATCATTAATTTTCATGTACAGATTCTCATCATCAGATTGAGTGATTTTTATCTTTTCTAATAAAGATAGTTTAGAAATCATTTTAAAAAGGAATGATGTTTACCCATCTTTAAAAATTCCCATTTCCATCTTTTGTAGATCCTGGAATAAAGGATCTCTCTCAATCCGCATTTGAGTCAGAAGTCCACGATCTTTCATTCTTAATGCATCTACAACCTTATTTTCCTTTCCTCAGTGGTAGTGTAATGAACAATCGTAATCTTCGAGTAAATCGATCCATCTCTTTTGCCTCCTACTGAGTTCTTTTTGTATGAAATTGTATTTCAAACTCTTTTGAAATGTGTATATCCCACATTTTTTACCGTAAAGATAATGTATCCATATTCTTAGAGAAATTATTTCCACTGGAAACTCAAGATCATGAGTTGGATAATTTTTCTCACATGTTTTCAACTGCCTTGATGCATAAGAAATGTCATTATCATTTGGCATAAGGATGCAAACCAATCCATTCTTTGATGCATCACTATATATTTCCAATCCATTAATTCCATGAGGAAGAGTCAAAATTGGAGAATTTGCCAATATTATTTTCAATTATTCAAAGTATTCTCTACATTATTTCATCTATAAAAACTTAACCCCTTTACATGTGAGCTTGGTTAGCGATTTATCCAATCGGGTGAAATTCGAGACGATAAACTATTAGTAACTTGCTAAGACAATAAAATGGCATACCTCGGTTATGTTCGTTGGCATAGACCACTCTTGGATTGCCTTTTTCATGGCAAGATCAACTAAGATTCCATCATTAGAGACAATATGTCCAAGAAATGAAACTGATTGAATCCATAATTCTAACTTTCCAAACATTCCATATAATTCATGTCTTCTAAGAGTTTTCAGAATAATCCACAAGTGATTCTCATGGTCTTCATATCTTTTCGAGTATATTAGAATATCATCGATAAATATGTCAACAAATTCATCAAGATATACCTTGAAAATACTATTCAATTGATCCATGAAAACTGATGGTGCATTAGTTAGGAAAAAAAGAGTTACTGTAAACTCATGATTCCCATACTTGGTTAGAAATGTTTTCTTAGGAATATCATCCTTTCTCACATGCAGTTGATGATATCTATATCGAAGGTCAATCTTCTAAAGGTATCATTCTCATTGAAGTTGATAAAACAAATCATCAATTCGTGGCAAAGAATACTTATTCATTATTTCAATAGCATTGATTTTCCAGTAATCAATGCATAGGATCATTAATCCATCTTTATTCTTGACATAGTGGACCAGGGATCCCCATGTAGAAACACTAGGTCAAATAAATACTTTGTCACTCAATTCCTCTAGTTTTTTATTTATCTCCACTAACTCCATAGTTTACATTCTATAGGGAGTCTTTGATATAGGTCTTGCACCAGGAATTAAATATATAGGGAACTAAACATTCTACTCTGGATGATTTCTAGGTAAATCCTTTGTAAATACATCAATGTACTCTTTCACTATATGTACATCATTAATTTGAAATTTTATTTCCTACCCCATATATATTTTGTTTTCTTCCTCTCCAAGAATTGCATTCAGTAGGGATATTGGGGGTGTGTCTAGGTAAGAATTAGATGGAGATTTTTCTTCTCTATAAATAAGGGATTGTACACTATTTTCAAGAATTGTAACTTCTATCTTCTTTCAGTAAATCTCTTCATCATAATTTGACAGCAAATTCATACCGAGAATTATATCAAAGTCATCCATTGGTATGATGATAAAGATTGCAACTAAAGCATGTTTGTGTGTCCTGAGGGGAACTAATCGGCATTCCTTTATTTCAATGATTCATATTCTATGAGTTTTGATTGAAAACTCCTTTATTAAATCATACTCTACAAGAATAATTTTCTTGGAAAACTAGGAAGATATAAATGAACATAATGATATAAAATCAAATAAAGTGTTAGCTATGTTTGAGGAATCATTTAAAGTACCTTCCACCACATCATTAGGAACTTCAACCTCCATAGTTGTAAGTGCACATGCTTTCCCTTGCTTTCAAGGCCTTTTTAAGGCAAGTGTCTTTGTTACCTAGGACACCGATTTGAATAGTGTCCCATCTCTCTTAAATTATAGCATTTAATATCATTGACTTGTTTATTCCCCTTGCATTCATCTGTTCGATGACCCCTTTTTCCGAAATATAGATGAATCCCTTGCCATTCAAGCATTTCCCATGATGATTCTTTACACAGTTCACGCATAAAAAAAAATTACTTTGTCCCCTTGATCTTCTCCAACACTTCACGTGTTCCATGGTTATCAGAGTGCCTCATATTATCTTGGTTTCCCTTGAACTAATTTGATCTAGAAAATTCCATCTCGGTTCTGATTGCACTTGATACAATTTCATCAAATGGTGAAAATGTTTTAGAAGCCAGTGCCCTTCGGAGACTTTTATTAAGACCTTCAATGAAATGATCAATCTTGTCTTATGAGTTATGTATATAATATATGGTATACCTAGATAGCCTTGTGAAGGTAGCCTCAAAATCTGGAACACTGTAATTTTCTTTCACGACCCACTATCACTTAGATGAGAGAAGGGACAATGGATTGCCATACCCTTCCTTCCTCAAGTTGAAGGAGAGGTAATGACCCCTGAAACCCCCACTTTGATAGGTCCTGAAGTAGAGACTAGCACCAAGGTTATAGAATCACACACAAAATCGAAGGCAATAACATTTTTATTTAGTGGGTGAGAAAAGATATTAAATCCTCAATAACACAAAAAAATGGGGGTAAATAAAACGCAAAAAAAAAAACCATTCCCATATGCATGTTCCAATAATAAAGTGCTACAAGTAAAAGAAAATTCCAAAGGAAAGTTCCAAAAGAAAAGGGAAACAACAATGTCGATGGTCCTAGTGTCTAAACTAATAGGGTCTGACACAGTCCCTGAAGTCCTCCAAGAAATCTGAAAGTAATTTTATATGTGTAGGGAGATCATACAGGTATACTCAGTAGACAAATCCAAAAGCTCTCATGCACAACCCGGGAGGCATTCTAATGATCTGTGAGAAAAAGGAGATAACTGAAGCACCTAACGATGAAACTATCCACCAAACATCACCAAGGAACACTCCCCAAATAGAACAAGTCAATTATGGAAATATTAATAGCACATATATCTTTGGGTACCCCGCCCCACATTCTCACTTGTTATTGAAGTCATCCTACCTGTCAGACCTCTCCCGCCATTCTCACCATAGTCCCACTACCATACTCCACCCACACCCACTTGGGCTACCACAACCACACAACCTTCCCTCAAACACCAGGGTAAAAACAAAAAAACATAACCATGCCCGCATACAAATTTTCCAAAGAAACTATCACCATGCCCAAAGATACATGGCCCCGAATGACTACTACCGCGTTCGAAGACACCTGGGACTCATCCGAAAGAAACTTGCGAAACAACCTGCCCACACACACCTAGCCCAACAACCACCACATACCCTAACCAAAGAATCTAGGTCTATAATGGACCTCAGGCTATCACATCCAATGTAAAATAACTTGGGCTACTCAGGAAAGGGAACAAACAAGGAGCTAATAACCAGCCACTCATAGGAGTGTTGGGAAAAGAACCCTCCCCCATGAAATCAGGGTGTTCAGTACAATGTAGTCAACTTGGGTGGGGCGTGTATAAGATACATAAGAAATAATTTATAGATATAGGTAAAAAACTCATCCCAACCTAGGTGATCCAGAACCAACTCAATTCTAAACACCCTCGTTACTATTCATTCAGAAGAAGCACCACAGCCACAACCATGTCACAACTCATTACCAAAAACCAATTCCCCATTGAACCCATTCTTGTTTTCATAATCAATAGATTGTAGTTAAAAATATTTCTTCACTACTAGGAAACTAACAAGAATAGCCACAAGCCAAGGAAGGGAGTACAATCAAGCATCAATTTAAGCATTCACACCCAGTTCTCTTATAATTTCACAACAATACAAGGGATATGTGATATCCTTCTAGGTACTGGAACCATACCAAGCCACAAGTTATGGCCTCAAATCCACAATCCCATGAATTTACAATAGAAAGGGATCCCATACACATCCACATAACCCCAAAAGCATCATGAAGAGAAACCCAAAACATTACCAAAACAAGCAAGGGGGTTTCCAGATTCAAGTACACCATTCATTATGATCCTTCTTTCTTTTTGGTCAACCGGGGTGATCACACAAGGATTATTGTTCACTAAAAATCCATTTAATCGACAATGTTTACATGATTATCCAATTTCCATGTTATAGTCATTCAATCATCATAGAAGGCATGAGATCAGTAGTATGCAAGGAAGTACTACCAATGGCCACAATTTTCAGTGGACATAAGCCCATTGAAATCACAACATATAGAGGAAGATAAAAGAGTACAACAACATAATCAAACACACCCCGTAATTCTATTAAAAACCATTTATTATCTTCATTAAGGGTTTGTTTCATCCATCCCCATAGGAACATTATCATACCCACCCCAAATGATACACAATAAATAGAGATGAAGGAAAAAACCCTACTTTGATGATCAACGATCGATGTTTCCCTCCGCACGCCAAGAAAGGGGGATGCACGACTTGAAGGGGATGAACTCCGAGGACTCCAAGAGAGCAGAAAACCTCTAGCATAATATCACCACTTTCCTTGGGAAGGGGGACTCCAAATGAACCCAAGAAGAGAAAAGAGAAAATCCAAGAAGCAGAAAGAACTCACGTGCGATAAGAAGTAAAATCCTTGAGTCACAGGATACAAATTTTGAACGACTTAAAAAGATAATTATGGTTTCACCATGTGGTTGGCTGGTTACAAACAATAAAAGTAACTATCATTTAATAATTATCAATGGAGAGGTGGCCATAATAGCTATGATTCAAAGGTTTCCTTTAATAAATGAAAATGCGTAATAGGGGTGGAATTGGAAATTACGGGAATAGGGTGTGGAAACGAGGAAAAAGCCACATGTTTTGGTAGGTCAAGGGATACCTTGATCTAGGGGGATTTTAGATATCCTTTATGGGATTAAAATGTCATTGAAAGCGGTATTAGAACATTTTCACGCCAAAATATACATTGTGAAAGTGGAAAATGTCAGAAACTGGGAAACAGACGAACGGTGGTGCACAGTTTGGAAAGACAATAAAACAGTGCCACGGTCACTGTGCCACTGTTAGCAGTGCAACCCTTTCGGTGTGTGACAGTGACTGTGCGACCGTCCCAAAGCCACTGTTACATTGCCAACATCACAGTGCCACCATCACGGTGCCACCATCATGGTGCCAATAATTTGGTGTGCGACTGTGATCGGTGTTGCTGTAAACTGTGTCAGTGTTTCGGTGGGATCGTTTCGGTGTGCGACTGTGACCAGCGCCACTGTTTTGGTTGGAACATTTGATAGAACAGAGTTTTTGGAAAACTCCATAATGAACCATTTCTCAGGCCGTTACATCTGATAACTCTCATACTATTATCACCCCAATAATCAAAACTAGACCAGAAGGAAAGACAGAGGTACGCACAACCACCATAAGAGATATCTCTCAAGAGTAAACCTCCCTGACATCCTAGAACACCTATTCCTCATTTTTCTCTTGAACGACCAGGGATACACTACTTCTCTTTTTCCCCGAGTAAAAAAACAATCATTCAAAGGTCACGTCATCCCGTCATATGGATTATGGAGTCCTTTACCCCATGTCTAAATACTATCTGCTTTGGGAAGCACTAACTCACCCGCATGGGTTCAATCGCATCAACTATAATGCATCTTGATTAGAGATCGGTTCCTCCCATCCCCACAGTCATGGATCTTCATGCACATAAAGTGAATAAGGAAAACAATGCATCTTATAGTTAACAAGGTAAAACACTACATCATAATCTAGTATAAAATAGAATAGAACCAAACTCTTAACAACTCTGTGTATTGAGCGCGCATCTGTGCCTCCTGTTCCTAGGTACTCCTCCCGAGGACACCATACCTCCATAACAAAAAAACCAAGGGAATGGTTCGTCCATGGAGAACCTTATCCTCGTGACTTTCAATCATCACTAGTCACTCTACAAATGTCACGTCATCCTTGATATCCAAATCTCCCTTGGCAAGGACTTGAGAGTCATCGCATAGATACTGACAAAGCTAAGTTGCATAGAAGACGTCATGCACCCTTGGTAGCGGCGGTGGTAGCGCTAGATGATAATCCACTTTTCCAACCTGTCACAAAACCAAGAAGGGTCCAATGTAACTGGGTGAGAGATTACTCCCCTTGTCAAACCTCTATTTCCCATGCCGATGGGAGAAATTCAAGAACATGTGGTCCCTAACCTCAAACTCCAAGGGCCTCCTCCTATGATCAGCATATGACTTATGCAGGTCCGGAGCTACCTTCATCCTCTCTCGTATAATCTGAACCTTATCTGTTGTGCTCTACACCACATCTGGGCCAAGAACACCATCCTTCCCAACCTCGGTCCAACACATGGGTGAATGAAACAACCTACCATTCAAGGATTCAAATGGTGACTTGCTAATAGTAAGGTGATAACTATTAATGTAGGAAAACTCTACCAAAGGCAAGTGTCTCCCGCACGATCCTCCAAAGTCCAAAACACATGAGCGTAGTATGTCCTACAATTTCTAGATGGTGTGCTCTATCTGCCCATCTGTCTAGGGGTGCCAAGAAGTGATAAGGCGTAGTTGGGTGCCAAAAGCATGATGCAATCCCCTCCAGACTTGTGAGGTAAATGGGTATCCTGATCCAAGTTTATGGACCACATAACTCCATGAAACTACACCACCTCATCCACGTATCTCTGTGCTAAGTCATCCAGTGCACTTGACTCCTTGATCACCAGGAAGGGATTTGATTTTGTAAGCCTGTTTACCACTGTCCGGATAGCGTAACAACCTCTTTGAATCCTAGGTTGTCCTGTGACAAAATCCATCGATATATCCTCCCAATTCCACTCGAGGACATCTAAAGGCTACACAAAACCTCCTAGGACACGGTGTTCAGCCATCACCTGCTAACACACCAGGCACATTGCTATAAAATCTGCCACTGCCCATTTCAACCCGGGCCACCAAAACTCTTCCCTCAGGCCCTGGTACATTTTGGAAACTCCTGGGTGCACCGCCAAGGGTGAGTTGGGGAACTCACCATGACCACTCTTGCACATTTTCACTGGGATGAACAACTTCCCTTATAAAATAATCTGATTCTGACCATGCTTCTACCACCATTCCAGAGCATTTACATGGTTAACCCAATCACGCATCACATCCGCATCTAAGACCCCCCACACTAAGACTCCTCCACCAACCGCAACAGAGAGTACTTCACTATCATCTGAAATATACAACCTCTACCATCCTCCACCCTTGCATCCAGGTGTATGGAAGCCAACCCCTCTATCGCCTTCCCAGCATCTGTCGACTCTCAAACCACATCCTTCTATGACTTCTTGCTCAATTCATCAGCCACCACGTTTCCCTTTACAGAGGTTTAGGAAATTTTAAAGTCATAGTCCTAATGAAACTCCATCCACCTCTGTTGTCACAGGTTTATGTCCCACTGGGAGAAGATATACTTCAAGCTCTTATGATCTGTGAAGACCATGAAGTGCTTCCCATTGAGGTAGTGCTACCACAACATGAGTGAAAACATGAAAACTGCAAGTTCTAGATCTAGGGTGGCATTGTTACGTTCATGGGGATGAACCTACCTAGATACATAAGAGATATCCCCTGTTGTTGCATCAGTAAACACGCCACGCCTTTCCATGAAGCATTAAAAAACAACTCAGACGTCACCCCTTCTTCTAGAAACCTCAACACTGGGGAATTAACCATCCTTTTCATCAGATAACTGAAATATACCTCACATCTTCCATTTCACACAAATGATTGGTATTTCTTAGTCAAGGCTCTAAACGGTGCTGCATCATGGGAGAATTTGGGCATGATTTTCCAATAGTAACCATCTAGGCCCTGGAAACTACGAACTTCTGCCACGTTCTTGTGTGATGCCCCTGAAACAACTGCTTCAACCTTTAACGGACCCACTACTATACTATAAACAAACACCATGTTTCCAAGAAAGTGCACTTTTCAGGTCCAGAACTAGCATTTGTTAATTTCCTAGAGAGCTGGTGTATTTGGATGACCTCTAAAATCATCGTCAGATGCTCCGCATGATCCTCCTCTGATCTTAAGTAGATCAGGATGTCGTCATTAAACACGACGACGAACCGGTCCAGATATTCTTAGAAGATTAATTTCATGATCCCCATAAACCCAGTTGGTGCGTTCGTAATGCCGAACAACATGACTACGAACTCAAAGTTCCTATATATACATCTGAAGGTTGTCTTCTAGATGTCACCCTCCTTCACCCTCAACTAGGGATATCCTGACCAGATGACTATCATAGAGAACCAACCTACTCCCTTCAATTGGTCAAAGAGGTCATCCATCCTCGGGAGAGGGTAACTGTTCTTGACCATTACCTGATTTAGTCTTTGGTAGTCTATGTATAGCCTGAGACCACCATATTCCTTCTTCATGAATAAGACCGGAGCACCCCATGGCGACACTATACATAGAAGAAAACCCATCTTCATATGATCACTAATCTGAATCTGTAACACCCGAAACTCAGAAGGCATCATCTGATATGAAGCAATCAAAATCAGATGGGCACCATGTTGCATTTCTTTCTTGAACACAATGTCACGTCGAAGGGGTAGAGTCACCACCTCCTTAGAAAAGATGTCCCTAAACTCACTAAAAATACCCAAGACATAAACCATCTCTAAATCCTCCAAATCTAATGACAGAACAACTAATAAGGAAAGAAGGGGCTCCACTTGTCGACTGCCTTCCTAGAAAACCCGATCACTGACGAAAGTCACACATTGTCCACCCACATCTAAAAAAAAGATCCTTATTCATATGCAGTAGATAAAGGAACCTATAGAGAACAGCCAATCGATGACTATAACAACATCATACGGCTGTATCTGTAGAAAACTAAGGTTTGCACTAGACTGATGTGGTCCCAACCCCAACCTACATCCTCAACAAAAAAGAGAAAAGTTGGTATGACCCCCAACTGGCATACTCAAAACCAGGGGCACAAGATGACTCTCTGCGTCTAGACCCAAATAATGGGATAAACTAGGTGAACCAAAGTAGTGTGATTCTTTTTAATCAAATAAGGATAAATCTATAGTACTAAAAAAATGATCATACCTCGAACAACTTCTGGACCTACTGGAACTGCTACCTCTATGGCATGTAACAGCCCATGCCCTGATCCTATGCCCCTCGTATGTCGGTCTCCTCCATGACCATGCCCTGGTCAAGGTCCCTGAGAATCTCCCTCAGGTAGGCCTCCTCCCACAACATCTGCTATCAAAAGATAATGAGCTCATTGTCCCTATTACTACAGCTGAAAGGGCCTGGCTGGAAAATGCTACTATTGAGGTGGGCATTCAACCGACCCACCCCCACTGTGTTTCACTCGGTCCGAGCACTGATTCTGAAAGTGCCCACTACTTCCACAGATGAAGAATCTCAGTCCTGGTCCCTCAAGGAAGGGGTGAGGATTGGGAGACCGAAACTGGAACTGATGGGGGCGATCCCCACTTGCCGAAACCTAGATAGCCCTGACGCAGGAGGCCTACTACTGACAGCCTTCCCCTTTAAAAATCCCAACATTCTCCGCTCTCGTGGAACACCTCCCAGTGTGCGCATCCTCTCTACCACTTTAGCCTTATTCTAGACCTCCAAGTATTTCTGTAGATTGAAGGGAGTAACATCATACTAAAGAGAAGGTCGAAGTGCCTCATCTAAACATCTCGCCCGAGACTCCTCATCTAGAAAGAGGTCTAGAGCAAAGAGAAGGAGATCCTGGAACATGATACCATCTCTCTCACTGACATACTCCACTGCTGAAGGGAGAGTAGCTTCTCCCTCTTCTCATTCATCATTATAGAAGAGAGGAATCCCACCCGGAACTCCCTCTCGAAGTCAGTCCATGTAACCTCGGCCTCCCTCTTCACCCCAAGGTATAGTGTCCACCACTGACACGCTACTCCCCAAATTTGGCTTACAGCTAGAGGAAAACAATACTCCATTGGAGACCAAATCATGGTGAAATATATCACCAGCTCCTCGAGCCAGCTCTCTGTCTCCATGTCTATGATGACTCCCTTTTACTTCCCAAGGGCCAGCTGCTAAAAGTCACAAAGCGTCTTCTACAACTAATCATCCTCCTCCTCTCAGTCATCCCTCTGCCGATCAGCCGAATCAACCTCCTGGGCCTCGATCACCCTCACTACTCGTGGTCATCATCCAAGTGCCATAGTTTCAAGGTAAACATGGAAATGACTAAGATTTAGTAGTGTAGAATATTATTTTTAAAATTTTCATAAATTTTTTATTTATTTTTAAATCACCGAAGTACCCAAGACACTCGTGAACACAATTCATTATTATACATGTACCGTTCCTAGGTTCTTTACCATGTAATCTGTGTATCCTCACTTGGTCCTTCGGAATGCCCAGATTCCTTGCATCGAATCATGGTGGACCCTAAAATCTGGTCTCCTATCCAGTCTTCACTGGCCTATTTTACACACCACAACTTCCTAACACTTTTGTCCTACTATCCCATGCAATCCTCACTATTCTTAACTCCAAACTCCATCCTACCACTAAACCATTTCCTTTGATACCATTTTTTCATGACCCACCTTCACCATGATGAGGGAAGGGACAATCAATTTCCAGACCCTTCCTTCTTTTAGTTGAAGTAGATATAATGACCCCCGAAATCTGCCTATGATTGGTGCTGGAGTGGTGACTAGCACCAAGTGTATAGAATCACACTAAAAATGGAAGGCATTAACCTTTTTATTTTGTAGGATCGGGATATAAGATATTAAATCCCCAAAAACACCAAATATGGAGGTAATGTAAAACCCAAACAAACCATTCCCATATTCATGGTCCAATAATAAAGTTATACATGTACAAGAAAACTCCAAAGGAATGTACCAAAAGAAAAGGTAAACACCAATGTCAGCGGTCCCAGCATCTGAGCTAATAGGGTTCGACGTGGTCCCTGAGGTCCTTCTGGAAACCTGAAACCAATTTTATATACATAGGGTGAGAAAACATGTATACTCTTTAGGGGAAACCAAAATCTCTTGTGCACAAGTGGGGAGGCATTCTAATGCCCTTTGAGAAAAAGGTGATCACCAATGCACCTAACAAGGAAACTATCCACCTGAACTCATCATTGAACAGTCCCCAAATTATACAAGTCAAGTAATTTTATAGTAATAGCACATTAATATTTGGGTACACCACACCACATTCCCACTGGTTATTATAGTCGTCCAACATGACAAACCTCTCCCACCATTCTCACTGTAGTCCCCCTACCATACTCTGCCTGCACCCACCTAGACTACCACAACCACACGTCCCACACACAAACACCAAGGCCATACCAACCAAACATAACCCCTCCCACACACAGCTAGGATAGAGTGACTACTACCATGCCCAAAGACACAAGGGCCCTAACAACTACTGCCATGTTCGAAGACACCTGGGCCGTATCCCAAAGACACTTGGGAAACAACATCTCCGTACACACCTGGGAAAACCACCACCACATACCCTACCCAAATAATATAGGGATATAATAGACCTTAGGCCATCACAGCCTACTTTAAGGCTGTTGGGGAACTTGGGAAAGAGAGAAGAAAATGAGCTAATAACCAGCCACACATATTGGTGTTGGGAAAAACACCCTCTCCCATGAAATGGGTGTGTTCAGTACAAAGTACTCAACATGGGTGGGGCAGTAATAAGAAACATAAGAACTACATTATACATATAGGAAAACAAGAACTAATCCCATCCTAGGGGTTCCAAAACCAGTCCATCCACAAACACACAAATTACTATTCATTCATAAGAAGCACCACACCCACTACCATGTCACAACTCATTACCGATAACCAATTCCACATTGAACCCATTATTGTTTTCATAATCATGTGATTCCATTTAAAAATAATTCTTCACTACTATGAAACTATCAAAAATAGCCACAAGCCAAAGAATGGAGAAAATCCAGGTAGCAATTTAGGCATTCACACTTGGTTCTCTTGAAAATTCACAACAACAAAAGGGATCTATGAGATCCTTCGATGTATTGGAACCAAACCAAGACCCAAGATACAACCTCAGATCAAAAAAAAAATGATTGTACAATAATATGGGATCCCATCCCCATCCATGTCACCCCACATGCATCAAGCAGAGAAACCCCACACATTACCAAAACAAGCAAGGGGGTTTCTAGATTCATGTACACCATTCATTATGTTCCTTCTTTTCATTTTGGAAATCGGGGTGATCACACATGGATTTTTTTTCACTGGACATTCATTTAATTGACTGAGTTTACGTGATTATCCAATTTCCATGTTACAGTCATTCAATCATCACAGAAGGCAAGAATTTATTAGTGTACAAGTAAGAAACACCAAAATCCATGATTTTCAGTGGACATAATCCCATACAAACCACAACATATAGAAGAAGATAAAATAGTACAGCAGTATCATCAAACACACCTCATAATTCATTAAAACCCATTTATTATCTTTGTTAAGGTTTGGATTCATCCATCCCAAAAGGAACATTATCATACCCACCATGCATGATACACTGTAAAGAGAGATGAAGGAAAAATCCATACTTGGATGATCAATGATAAAAGTTTCTCTCTGCACTCCTAGAACTAGGGATGCACAAATTGCATGGGAGGAACTCGGAGGACTCCAAGAGAGTATAAAAGATCAATCATAGGCATATAACTTGCCTCAGGAAGGGGGACTCCAAACACACCCATGAAGGTAAAATAGACCATCCAAGATGGAGAAAGAACTCTCGAGCGATAAAAAGTATGATCCTAGAGTCACAAGATACGAATTTTGAACTACATAAAAGTAGGATCGGGGGTTTACTATCTGGTTGGGAGGATAAACATGATGGAATGGATTGTCATTTAATAATTCTCATCGAAGAGGTGGCCATAACAGCTGTGAGTCAAAGGATTCCTTTAACAGAGGAAAATGTGTAACATGGGTTGAACTAGAAAGTATGTGAAAATGGTGTGGAACAGAGGAAAAAGCCTCATGATTTGGAAGGTCGAGGGTCACCTTGTCTGGGGGGATTTTAGATATCATTTATGGGCATTAAATGGATTTTAAAGTGGTATTAAAACATTTCGACATCAAAAGATATGTTGTGGGAGAAGAAAATGTCAGAAGCATGAAAAAGGACGAAGGGTGGGACACCGTTTGTTGGGACACTGTAACAGTGCCATGGTCATGCTGCCATCGTATGCGGTACCACTGTTTTAGTGTGTGACCGTGATGGTGCAACCATCATGGTACCACTATTATGGTTCCACTTTTAGGTTGCCACTGTCATGGTGCCACTGTCCTGGAGCCACCATTTTGGTGTGCAACCGTGACCGGTGCCACCATTTCAGTGGGACCATTTGATGGAACCGAGTTTTTGGAAAACATTTTAATAAGCCACTAACCCGACCGTTACATTTTCCCCTTATCTTAAGCCAATGTATTTCATCTTCATTTCATTTTTTCCCATGAGTGAAATATTTTTTGATGAGTATTTCCTTAAAATTCCACCATTCTATATCTTCTATTTATTTTTTCACCAAAGAATTTTGGATCAGAGACCACCATTGATCCACATCACCATTGAGACAATATACTACCAGCACTACCTTCTCATTTTCATTGCATCTTAATGCCATGAATATCTTTTCAAGGTACTTGATTCACTCATAAACATGCATAAGATTAGTAGTAACACTAAAATATGGGGGCTTCTACCACATGAAACAATCCAATACAAGTATAGCATGGTTATTCCTCACGACTTGAGTAAGTTTTCCCAATATGGTCATAATATGATCTGCTCTAACATTGACTATATTGACTTACTCAGTGGGGAAATCCCAACATTTTCCCTGAGTATTGATTCCCCTTATTCCCTTCGGTGCCATTTATAAATAATGGAATACACTATATTAGTTAATGAATTAAAAATATAAAATAACTTAACATAGATTGAAATTCAATGCATTGATAATCTCATAAACCTGGTTTTCTAAGGGAAATTTACATTATGCTCTTTCAAAAGGGATGTAATTGAAATGTGAATTATCCTAAGCATTTCCCCTAGGATTGTCAATACCAAGAGTGCAACAAAGCCCATTTTCATGTACCAAGATACCCCGAGTCAAGACCGAAACTCCATTTTAGAGTTTTCACTCCTAGGTATATTTGTGCCAGATCCACCTCTACCTGTTTGTATCCAGAAAGGGATATGTTTGCTAGAATATCCACATAATATATTCCTTTACAAAATACCAGGATACTCTGGTATTTTTATTTTCAAATACAACCTTTTCTATTTTTTTTCATAATCTATATTTTCTAATATAGTTTCCAAGGTTCCTAAAAAACTTCCACTAATTCCAACTATAACACCCAGACCCCTCTAGACCAGAGCATGTTTATAATATGTTACATTGTCATTGTTAGAAGGAATGAAATCCTAGAGGAATGATCATTTTAGTAGTATTGAAGAAACTAGACACATATAAGTAACTTAAATCACATTGGGAAAGGTTACAAGATAAAGTACATAATAAAAAAAATTCATCCACATAAACTCAATAAATGATCTCCTCATCATAACCAGTAGAAGGTAAAAAAATGAAAGAGGTGAGATCAAATTATCAGTAAGTGTCAAAAATAGTGAAAAAATGATTTAAATAATGAGTGAATCATAAACAACTTTGAATAATCAATATGGAATGGTGAATAAATAAAAAACTCACGACTTTAATAAACATAGAATGAAACTACATCCATAAATTTTTTCATAGTGAAAACCTATTAGATATTAATAAATGATAATGAATAAAGATAATTCTTATTAATTTTATGTCATTTATTTGGAACATGATACCATAATATCGTTAAAATTGTTTAGTTATGTGGGTAGAAACTCATCTGATTTTTAGAAACAAACTCGTAGGGTTTGTCGCCAACTGATTTGTCTCATGAGACTTGTCGATGCATCAAAGGGCCATATTGGGCCCCACTATCCCCAACTTAAGTCCAAATAATTCATTATACCTTGATTTAATACCAAATAAATATGAATTTTCAATATCTATATAGTGTAGAGGATACAGATTCATCAATATTTCCATAGTTTAAACAATATTCCAAATAAACATCGTATGTAAAATGGTATAGGGTTTAGACAATAAACATATCCATGATATGAGAATATGGATATTTAATAAAAATATAATTTTAAATTAATAGTGATCTAAAATGGGCATTAGGTACACCACATAAGGATTATTAGTTGAACAATGCAATATAAGTCACAACGAAATGGAAGTTGAGACAAAGTCGCTTACCACAATGTAATCGGTCGAACCTTAAGACCAAAACATAATAACCATCAAATAAATCACAGAATACCTTGATTATAAAGAGAATCATGATATCAAATATCAAATTAAAGTAAACATATATCACATATAATAAAAAAGTGGAGAATAATGGAAATCTCACGTAATTTAAGGTGAGATGAGAAACCCCTTACCTTAGGATTGAGTGTGTTCTCATTTTGTTGTAATGACCAGAATAATAAAATTTAGCAACATTTTTTAATAATTCCAAAACCTACTATATATTTAATTGATTTATAATAACCTTATTAGTTTCATTCATGTCCCTTTTTGTGGGTTTAAGATGTTCGATTTTATTGTTTTGAAAGCATTTTCTTCCTTGGTTTTCATGATCGATTAACTTGTATTCATGAATGGATGTTCATTTGATGTGGGGATAAATATCCATAATTTGTTAATATAACTTATTGATGACATTACAGACATATAAATGAAATTATAATGATTTTGGGATATATACCATGACGATGATTCAGTAGTTAAAAGTTGATTACAAATGTTTGGATTAACTTGACGGTTTTTTTCATAATGAACTTGTTTTGTATTACTATTTTTTATTATGAGTATGTAAAGATTCCAGAACATTAAAGAGATGAAATAAATATATTCTGATCTGTTTCAACCATAAAAATGGTTTCTTGACCAGAATTCAACATGGTAATGAATAATTGAGAAACTGACATCCTTGAATGTGATAAATTAACAAATCTTGGACGATGTTTTCATTTTTAGTAAAAGTGGAGGGGGAAAGAAATATGGTGATAAGATATTCCATTAGAATAATATAATTCAATTTTATGTAATGTCATATAATCATCGTATCATTTTTATGATGGGATATGAGAATATTATTATAAAATAAAGGAGAAAATATAAGAAAAATTGAGAAATCTCCCACGAAAATTTGGCAGCCTAACGACATCATATAAAATTTCATAAAATATTTTTATGGGAGAAAGAGATCCTCTCATCAATAATATATTATATGGATAAAAATGGGAATATGGAATGATATATCCCAACATAAACCAATCTAAAATAAAATTGTAAACATAAAATGAATAAGAAAAGAGAAGGGTGGTTGATTCTCTTAAATTGTAGAGTAACTCCCGAAACATGAATGTTGGGACCTTGGGATTTGAGGACACCTTGAGAGGACTCCTGAGGAGGTAATAATACTATATTGTTTAGGATAATGAGTTTGTAATTAATTAAAATGATGTTGGTGAGTGGGTATTAATATTCAATGTGAGGGAGTTTTTAATTAATTAAAAGGGACACCTCGTTAGTGGTTTTTGAAAAACTATGGGCTTTCCCTTGGTATTTTCCCATGTTTTTAGCCACATGGAACAATTCATGTCATATGTTACTGTACATAAATAGATTATACTTTTATATTTAATTATTACATCATTATGATTTCATTAAACTACGGAAAACTCATAACTGTATTTTTACTATTCACGAAAAATTCATGTATTTTAGAAAAATCCGAAAAATTCACCGTAACATTTTTTGACATGTAGAACTCAAAAATGAACTCCATTTTTTGAAAATAATTTTATAAATTTATTAAATTTTAAATTTTAAATAAAATCATGATTTTTTCAAAAATAACAATTTTAATGGCATAATTAGTTTTATATAACATTGAAAAATTAATTATGATATTATTATCTTATTACCTTAAAAAAATAAAATATTATCATTATTTACTATTAATAAGGCTCATATTACAATTCATATTACTATTCATAATGATTTGTTACTATTCATCAAAATATCAAGTTGTTTTTATCAAAGTCCAAATGACATACTGGTCACAACACCAGTTAACAGTTTTTCAAAACTCAAAATATAAAAGTGGAAATTTTACATTTAATTGATAGGTTATACCCTTCTCTTATAAAGTTTTGTTTCATAGAGACATATTTTTTCTAGCAATATATGATATCTAATGAATAGAAGTTATTTAAGAATAACATACCATAAAATGTTTTGGGTGTTACAATCTAGATTTAACACAAAAATTCCAAAAATGTTAAATTGAACCCACATTCCTTTGTAAATTTATCATTTTAAAACTACCTTATCTTTAGTGGGTTGAGTCCACCATTTAAAAAGGGATGATATTTTAAACATTTATAGGGTTGGACTTCCTAGTTTATATAAACAAAAAGAAATTTTTTTCATACCATAAAAACATTTTCTAAATACCCAATTTGAAATAATTTATCAAAATTAAAACATATCATAAATAAATAAGGCATATAATCAATAGGAATCATCATATAATGGAGAAAAACATAAATAAGAAAAAATAATGTGGATGGTCCCACTCAACTAATTGAACACAAGGGGAAAACACATAATGTATATAGTTGAAACCCCCATGAATACGTCTTCAATAAGTTGATATGTGTCAAGGGCCCTCACTATATAATCACAAGAAATAATCTTTGACCTAGCATTATGGAACACATTGATGGATATCTGAACATTTCTATCATCCCATAATCCCTATTGGACTTTCCAAGTAATATAATTCTTTCCATTCAGGCTATTTAACCCATCTTAGTCAAACCAGGAAACAAGGAAAAGAACAATCGATACTTGGGTAACAATCATCTAAATTATACTTCCTAACTTCCTAGAGTTCCCAGGATATAACTCAATGGTATTGATAAATTAAACCAAAAAAAATTTAAACACATACATCAATATACATAAAAATTAATCCTCATCTCACCTCTAACACCCCCAAATTATACAGTCAATTTCTGATCAACCAATCTATATCACATAAAGGGAAAACTTTATACAAGACATAAAATTAAGGGGACCAATTTATGTTATAAATTTATCAATCAACACAGTTTATTAATTACTAATAAAACATTTAAATCAATCCTTCATGATGAATTTATTAAAAACAAACCTTTTAACACACACCTAGGAATATGTTTTAACTATGTTCCAAACAAGAATTTTACCAAACACAGAAATCCAAATTATAAAGTTCCTTTTGAATTTAAAACTAGGAAACATTTTTATAAAAAAATTATAATAACAAACCTCCCTATTTTTAAATATTATCAAACTCAACCACCCATTTAAGAACATTAATTTCACTTGGAAGAAACATTTAGGAATTTAAATCAACACTATGAGTGAAAAAAGAATAGTACATGAATGACTTATGAACCAAATCCAAAAGAAATATATAAAGAATTTTTTTTAATGTATAAGGATGTCTTATACCTTGATATTCCTCTCAAGAAACTAAATCTAATATGGAGAAAAATATGCCTCACAAAGTTTTAAACCAAAAGGGTTATGTGAAAAAAACATGGCAGACTACATCATGGAATAGAGGTATCCATCATAGTGTATTCCCCTTATCTGGATAAATCCAGGGAGTAGCCACTTTGGAATGTGACATTGAGATCTTCCTTTGAGAAAATGGATGGTCTAGAGTTCCCAGCTAACAAGATGTATTGTGATCCATGACAAAGCAACCTAACTTCTGATTCCCCACTATGGTGAAATACTCACCTACTGTAGTCTCTTCATCCCTTAGTACAATTTTCATGGAAATAAATATCTATAAAAAATTAAAATCCACACTTTGAGGACATATAACAAAACCTCTCCTATTATACCTCAAAAATACCAAAATTTAATAACATTAAAACTCACAAAAGATAAAAATAATACCTAATAATATTGTATTTTACCCAAAATTTACAAGGGGGTGTCACAATTGTCACCACCATTCCACTTTATACTAATATAAAATTACGTAAATAGTATAAATGTTTAACAAAGAAATATTTAACACCCATCATATGAGTTGGGGGGATAGGAAATTTTTTACGTTAGTCTATTTTGTCAGGAAAAATGGACAAGAACATATCTCTCCAAACATTAAAAGAACCAATCCCCAAACATAATTATTATATTCATGACTAATACATACTAACTTCATTTAAAACATCCCCCAAATATTTCATATGCCTTAAATTTGTCTCTTGTAATTAAAAATTCATATAAAATGGGGAGACATTTGATAGAAAATTAAAAAATGATATCACCAAACATCTACTTATCCATACAATATCTAAGAGAACTATGCATCTTCAACAATAAAAAATACATTCAAAACAACTTTCCAAGAACTTCACAATGTACATTCAACCCATTTCACAAATAGAATTCCATAATAGTTGGTTAATCAAATAATAGTAACTCTTAACAATTGAAGAAATGACCACGTCTGGAATATTATTTAAAATTGAAAAACATGGATCAAACCTCATGCCATAAGATATAATAAAAGGTAACCTGGTACGTAACTCATGGAATATCAACACATGATGATATCAAAAAAAATCCCAGAACCCATTTTTATAGAAAACAAATTTGTGTAACACTCATCTTAGTGATCCAAGAACCCACCCATGTATTTCTGTACATTTAACGTGTTAAAACGAAATATCATTATTACTCTAGACTATCATTTAAACCTCAAGGATCATAAAAATTCAATAAATAATGAAAAAGAACAAAAATAATCAACACTCATATTGTGTAAACAAACAAGTAACCCCAAAATTACAACAATAGAAATCAAATCAAATACATAAATCATCTCTAGACTCACCGAGAATGAATACAAAAATAAACTATCATTAAAATTCTGATTACTCATAAAATTTCATCTTATTATGATAAGCAATAAGGATATGAGAAGACTAAACCTTTAAATGTAATTCATGGTTAAATATAAAACTTATTTCTAAAAATTAATCTTTTATAAAGTCATCAGATATTATATTGAGAAAAGGAACACTAATTATATGATAAAAACCCACACGGATTTCCCCAATGATGTTTTAGGACTTTCTAGAGATTTTTTTATTTAAAAACACATTTATCCACTACATAAATTCATAAATACCTCTAACACCACATAAATAATATAGAATTAATTGAAAATATATAGGGGTACAAATGGTTTCGGCTCCTGAAAAAATTTTTGAGCCTAGGTATCTGAAATAAATACTATAATTACACCTCTGACTTGAGGAATCACCCTAAGGGTTATCACTATAGATAAACATTAAATTTTTTAAAAAATTCTTTTTTGGATTCATACTCTAAATAATACAATACATAAACCAAATAAACTCATGATTCACATATCAAATAAAATGGTCTAAATATCAATATGGAAACAATATAAATACAAAAATTCCCAAAATAGAATACTTTCAAAAAAAATCCTTTTAATCATTCCCCATTCATTCACAGGATCCATCCCATTCAAACCGGGCCACAACCCTGGCAAAAAATTTAATCAAAATAGGGTTAAACAAACTTTTATATTTAGCTATCTATAGTTTCCGAGATATAATTCAATGTAGGTCAATAATAAAATAAGGAAAATGATAAAAATATACTTCAAAATTCATAAACAATAAGAATAATCTCACCTCTAACACCATTGAATGAAACAAATATTTTCTCATTTATCAACTATTATGTAATAATAATCAATTCACATCTCATGAAGCTAACAAAAGTCTATGCATGACCTAAAAAATGGGGGCTCACAATATGGTGAAAATAATCAACTAAAGCACTTTAAAAGTTGAGAACTTGGCCTTTAAAAAATTCTGGTATGTACAAGATAATAAAACTAATCATGTCACACACACCATGGTATCATTTTAGTCAAGAATCAATTTTTCATTTTACCAAACATTGAAAAAAAAAAATTAAAAATCACCTTTGGAAACAAAAAAATTGAATAATTATTTATAAATAATTTTGAGGCTAACACATCCTTCTTTTAAAATACAACTTTTGTCCACTACAACATTAAAACATTTAAATTCACTATAAAAATCCATTTGAGCATTTATATCAGCACTTTTAATGCATAAATATTTTCTTTTAGAAATAAAACTATAAAACCATGAAAATACCATTTATTCCAAGCATGAAAATCATTGATACCATTTTCAATCCCTTTATGGTGATTTAATATAATTTAACCTGAATATAAAAGTGTTTATAACTATAATGAATTTATGTACATTTAAAATACAAAAATTGCCCCAAAAACCTACCTGTAACCAAGAAAAAACAATTACTGTTGATTTTGTTAAAACATTTGTGGTAAAATAAATCCTCAAAAGACATATAAATTCCATGATACAAATTATACATAACCAAAACCTTAAATTCCCAAAATATTATCATTAGGGTTCAAGGGAGAAGATAACTAATGTAAATGAAGGAATGTGAATAAAAATTGGGGTAAAAGAGGACCTCTCATCTAAATCCACTTATAATCAATAGAGAACATATCATAAAGGATTATATAAGGATATGGATATCACCATTGATATTAATATAATGAATATGGTTAGAATGAGGATTACAAGTTGTCCCATAATTCTTAAAACCAATAGGATCAATGAGGGAAGTCATAATAATTAAAATTGGGCAGACTACCTAATAACACAACAACTATCAAACTAATATAATGCCCATATCCCTGTACCATTACAACCTGTCATATTATTTTTGTTGTTTATAGCACTACTTTGTAAAATAATAGAGTTTTATGTGTTTTTAGTCCCCATGGCACAGTGAAACCCACCACAGAGATTCCTTTCATTTGGTTCCCCTCTATGGCACAATACATACCCACTATAGTGTGGTATTCCCTTCACACACATGTTTGGGAAACATTTCTCTTGGAAATAATGACACTCCAAGCCATCAAGACACTATCCATAGTGTTTCCAATATAGCTCAGAACCATAGAACTACAAAATCATCAAAACTCACAAAAATTCAAATAAAATCACAATTTAAAAGTATTTTACACACAATTTTCATGCGGGTGTCAAAATATGACTAGACCTATATTCCATATTATGTGGCCTTATCCAATAAGTCATAAAGAAATAATTTAACAACTTAAAATAAAAAATATAAGTAATAAATAGTTTGAAATTCATGGAATATCACAATATTTTAATGATACACCATCATACAAGTAAAACATTTTACCTTGAAATTATTGAACAATCTTATTTCACATATATTTATAATTATTATTATTATGGAGTTTGAATCATTATTTTCATCATGAAAACCATTATTTTCATATCAAAAGATCAATGAACAATATTTCCAGATTTGATGAAAAATAAAATCATAACCTTGAATATCAAATTTCTAATTTCTATATGTTATTAAGATTTATTCAGTCATTAAAAAATAAAAAACAATTATACCATATTGATTAAAAGTGTGGAAAATTTATAGTTATTTACATAAATTACTCAATGGTTCAATGTTATTTTTTATTTCCTCCTAGTTCTAAATTTTTGATTTTTATTCTATGACACCGCAAATATAACCCATTTTTTCACGTAAAGATAAAATGGATCACCATGGATCTGTAATTATTATCATAATATATGAGCACATTTTATAAATAGGGAATCCAACACCAATATAATTTTTTTTAATCATAATTATCAAATAAAATAGATATCCCCTTTTTAATAATTATATTTAAGTATTTTAGCTTTATTTTAGAATTATTATGAAAACTAATTTTTAGTATACACATCCTCTAGTTGAAAATTACATGACTACCCTCCATTGTGAAAATTGAAATAAAATAGTATTGAATACATTTTGTTTATAGAAAAATATATAAAATAACTAAATAAATAAACAATGATATCCACTAATATTTAATAAAAAGATTTATTTTATTCTGATTCCCACCAAGCGCACACCATATGATAAAATAGTACATGAGTAGAAATTACATACTCAAAATATTATTCATAGACCTTATAGAGTTAATATTTTTTCTGTCATGTCAAAAATAACAAAAATTCCCTCAAAAAACTATTAACTCAAATAATAAAATATACACATCTTTAAATCCTCTACACCTTTGAATAATTTTGTACTTACAATTATCAACATAAATATAACAAATAATTAATTATCATAAAATAATATATAGAAATCCCAAAAACTTAAATACACAAAATAATCACATGACATACAATAGAAATCATTAAAATAACTCTTGGTACAATGATACCATTTGAAATGATCACCCCTAAGTACTTTATTTTGTTCCACAATTCTTCCACAAAATAAACACTAATTTAATAAATCATTAACTTTGATTTTCAACCATGTGGTATTTAATCTCTACTAGGTTTTCATAACCATTGAACCTTATCCATGTCAATATATCCATAGTCAACAACACGAAAAGAATTATGATTATAATTTTGATACTATGATAGATGGAATACATCATGAATCTAATTTAATTGAAAACGAAGAACCAATCAATAAGAAAACTTTATAATATTATCCAAATAAAAAATGCCCAATAAAAAGAAATGAGTGTTTATTTACATTTTTAAACCTATGCTTCCCGTGATGAGGATATACTTCCAAAAATGAACAATGCTTCATGCCTTCCTCGTTTTGTATGTATAAGACTTTTTTCTAGCCTTATTATTTATCATGAAATCATAAATAATTTTCACACATTCTGTAGAAACTTATTCCAATTTATTTCTAATATGGATTTACACTACCATGTCATCTCAACCTAGTGATGATTAATAAGGAAGACCATTTAACCGACATATAGTATATTTATAAATGGAAAATGGTAATTTTATTGTATAGAAAATATATAAATGGTTAATAATCCATCTAAAAATTCCAAAATTGATAACACAATCTCTTAATATGTACTTCATAGTCTTAAGTGTAATTTCTATTTAACCATACACTTAAGTATGATTTTTTTTGTTAAGAAGCAACTAGATATATAAATCACGGTGTAATCCTCCCCATAAGATAATTGAACCAATCATCAAAATTAGAAAAATAATACAAGAAACTATATAAATTTTACCACATATTATATATATAATTGAGCCATAAATTCAAGTAAACATTACTCTTTGAGACACAAAAAATTATTTTACATAGTCATGACATAAAAAATCACCAAAACCACATTAAATAATTTTGGTTAATGTGGAAGTATATTAATAAAATTCAAGGACAATTTATTGAATTTTTTATATAGAATACACAGTAGGATTAATAAACAAATGGGAACTAAATATTTCACCTTTACCAAATAAAATTTAATACACCTCCCAATAAACTCATCTACTAATACCTTACTCAATAACCAAAAAACTGTTATAACATTCCCTTTTTTATAGAAATTAAAAAATATTTGAGTTTTAATTTCTAAGTCATTTGAATTGAAATTTTATATTTTTTATCTTATTTTTTAATCTATGAATATTATAGGTTCTATATAAGTTTAATTACATTCTACCCTTATATAGTTAGGTTTATGTGGGTTATGTAAGGGTAGCACCTTATTTCTTTGTGTTTCATAATGGTGGGGGTGTATTTCGTATAACATTAAATCCTAATTTAAATTCAGTCTGTAAGGGTACTATAGATCTATATAATGGTAATCCATGATACTATGGAAGGGTTACCAATGTTCTCAAAGGGTTACATAAGTGTATTATGTATCGTGCATAAGATTTAGTTTGAGATTTGTAAGGATCAACTTGTATTTTTCCTTGTTGTGTAAGTGTATCACGTAAGGATATCATGTTATGGTAATACCTTTGATTATGTGTTGCATAAAGATAACTTGTTCTTTTAAGAGGTTGTTCAAGGGAAAACTCTCACTACCAAATGGTATCCTTGACTATCCTAACGATGTGTAGGGGAGAGCTAGTTGCAACATAAAGGCACGGTGAGTGGTGTAAGGGTAAACCCTCTTTTTCAAAGGATGAATGAGGGTAAATATAACGCTATGTGAATCATAAGACATGTGTAAAGGTAAAACCATGTTATCCATATTAAAAACTATTTATTAGGATAAAATTAAAAATATATTTTCCATTCTTCTTCCTTCATATCAACTTGTAATTCTATATTTATGTTTTCGAAGTATGAGAATCATTGAAAATTATTAGTCAATATATTTAGAGGTTTGTGAAACTAATTTTTAATATTTTAAACCTTTCATGTTCTCTATTTTATTACAATTTAACCTTAAATGTTTTTTTAATTTTTGGTTTTAAATTCTAATAGGAATCATATATATTTTTTAAACATACCTATGGATTTATTTGGCATCAATTGTTTGATATACAGTTACAGAGTTTTTGGAAACTAGTAGGGTAACTAACCAACCCATTGGGTTTTAGAAAGAGGTGAATGATTTCGATTCTACCAACCTAATACCATCTCTATAGTCTAGGAACTAGTGAAATTCACTAAGGAGTCCTAAAAAAATTGGATACCTTCCCATATTGTACTCGTACTCATGCACCCAACCATCCCCATACAGAAGTGTAGAGGAAAAATAATAAAAGATTGCAATATCAAGAGTAAAAACCAGAAATGTAATAATATCAAGGGAATAAAACGCATGTGAAATAATAATCCCACTAAAAAACAACAAAAGTAATGCCCATCATGAAAAGAGGACCCTACCTAACAACAACTTCAACATAAAATAGCTGAGTGGGAATGGAACTTCATCCCTAAGACCCGACCACTATATGAAATAAATACACCTGATTATCCCAATAATCCTCTAAAATCACCAATGATCTCTCTTTATTTTTCATAATACATGAAACCTGTATAAAAATCCCATGAAGGTGTTAGTATATGCATACCTAGTAAGATTCCCAAAAAAGTGATGATGGAGAAAAAGAAGACATGATTTAATTAGTCATATTAAACCAATGTAAAAGGGAAATGAAACCCAACATCATACATATATATATATATATTCTGATATAAAAAACCATGATGAGAGAAAAGGATTATCTCTATCTCATATCCTAGCCCAGAATGATGAGTCTATTTGCAGTTCCAAAGGTCTATCATCATTTCCTAGTATCTCGTGTGTCAGTCCAAAGAGGTCATGAGTAGGTCCCACACATTTCCATTAATCCACAACCAAAGTAAGAACAATCTTCATTGGATAGGGTAACCACACCATTGTATAATAGGTATATGCCACTCAATTTATAGAGGAACCACAACCTAGAATGATAGGTGGTTCTAGTTGATGGATAGAGGGCCACCACCTATGTAGAGTAGTGCTAACTTTATCTACATAAAAAATATTGTTGACCCGCACCTTGGTTAAACAGGGGAATACCATCCCCATAGAGAAATTACACCTTTAATATGGTTGAACCATCCCTAATTGGAATAACATGTATGGGGACCATCATCCTTGGGTGACAGGGGAGTATTTTCCCCATAGATAGAGGACTCACACACTAGTGTGACATTGGAGTACCATCACAACATTGAATAATGAGTATTGGGGTCATGAACCCTAGTGTGATAGGGGTGTATTGTCCCCATAAATGGATGACACACTCCCTGGTTAAACCAGCGAGAACCATCACCCTAAATTGAGGACCCAGTCCCTGGAGAGATAGGGGTGTACCATATCTATATCGAAGAGAAAGTATAGGGGACCTTCTCATTAGTGGGATAGGGGACTACCATCCCCATATATTGAGTAAATGTGACCTTTTTTGGCAGTGTACTACCATCTCTACATGGAATAGAGAGTAGAGGGAACATTTCCTTAGTTCTAAAAAGGATTTAGATTACCATAGATGGAAGACCCATGCCCAGAATACATGAGTACCATCTCTACCTAGAATCTCTTTGATGGTCATGTTTCATCACTACTATGATAAATTGTCACATAAGAAGCCATCTTTCTCAGAATATCTCACATCATAAATCAAATTCAACTATTAAGTGAAACATAACAATCTCTATGGAAAACACCTAAGATAGGCTACTCAAAGGCTAAAATATGATTCAAAATTATGGAAATATGAGATACAAAGGTTCCTCAAAACGGGGGTACACAATGTGTATGGATTCCACACAGTGTGCAGTACAAATCGGTTTCCTGCAATTTTTCTTCTCAGGAAACCTATCATTGTGAATTTCACTATAGATGGCATGTATGAGGCCTACACAACTTGAATCATCTACTCAAGGACTGATTTGGTTCTCCGATATATTCCAATGTATCATCACATACATGTTTACTCTCAATGTACATAGTCTTTCATCCCACATAGGGTCTTGGGAATGTGAAACTTTCCCATGTCCTAGAAACTCAGGGAGGGTCACATAGCCTGTGGCCTAGCCACATAGTGGGTAAATGATATCTTTTTACCAGAAACTTATTCACCACATCTTGGTGACTAAAAACTATATGTTCAACCTTATATATGTAATTTATTATGTATTTTGAAAAAATATCTTGATATATTCATGTGTCCTCACCACATTGTTATTAGAATGTTTCCTCCTCCAATCACATCAAAGTGTAATGTATGGACCTCGGCCCCATTAGCCTAGAGCTGATTCCTTACTTTATCACATTATAATATGAATAAGGAAGACACATCAGGAATTAATGAATAATTTATTAGATTTGGAAGACAAGATTCATACATATTTTTCACATTAAAACATCAAATGAAATACATCTAATAAACTCCTTTGGAAACACTATTATTCATCAAGATTATCTTTTCATTTCATTTATAAAATTCATCATGGCATCCTAGGGAAAATAAAAAAACAAATGGGTGAGATATGATGATATATAAGAGTAAAAATTCAATGTAATCTAAAAATAAACCATAAGGAAAATTGAATAACCAAAAACACTTGGTATATAAACAAAAAACATGAGCATAAGACGGTAGGAATAAAAATTGATTAAATAAAGTCATATAAATCATCATAAGATAGTGAAACATAACCAATTTTATTCTAATAGTGGAATAATTTCATGGAATTATAAATAGTATCCTCATAATGAGGGAATGCATAATGATGGGCATCATAAACAAACAGTCAAGGCTTCATCAAAGACCCCGTGAATAATTTGCTAAGATGTTAGCCCATAACCAAACTAGTTGGTCTCATGAGACTTACCGACGCACCAAGGGGATATAGTGGGCCCCAACCAACACATACTAAGTCCAATTAATTACTCATATTAAAGGGGTGAAACTTAATCAATATATACATTCATATTAAAACTAACATATGAAATGTAAATATTTTTCCCCAACCAGTAAACATAATCACTAACCATTCAATGTAATTCGGAAAATGGTTTCAAGATAGAAAATCCAAAGTCACATTAATCCTATGAAATTCAATAAAATATTGTATATGACATCATAAAACATTAATCTCAACTGGACATAATATTCAACAAGGTTGTGGAAAAAGACAAAAATACTCTTATAAAATCATTGAGGAATTCATGAGAGAAATAATATTTTTTACTTTGTAAAGAAGAGATATTTTGGAAAATCCATGGAATAAAACCATAAATATACTAATACATTATTCATGAAATTTTTTAATATTTTAGAAAAAATGTGCCTTCTTAAAACATTTTATTGATGGTACTTGAAAATTGGAAATAAATCAACATGTTCCCTTTATTCGGGCTTGTGTATCAAGAATGATTAAGAAGAGAACTTAAAAAAGACTTGTATTTCTTATAAATAAAAGATAAAATTATTTGAAAACATGATTTTTTAATGTATGCATATAATCTAGAATAATGACACAAAAATGCAGAATTACATAAGTATATCGAGGATGATATCATAACTCAACGGAAAATGAATGTTTTGGAGGGAAACCTTTACCTTATGCCCAAAAGTGTTCTACGCTTGACAATATCATCCTAGATAATCAAATAAAATGTATTAATTAATTAACTCAGAACCTTATATACATGTATTGTATTTATCAAAGTTTTATTATGGGAATTTATTCCCTTTTTGATGAGTTATAAGTTACTATTTATTTTCTCTAAGGTATTTTTTCCTTGGTTTTCATGATCGACATACTTGCATATGAGTATGAAAGTTAATGTGGAATGCGTACAATTCTCTATAATTTAATTTATATGATATTAATTAACATCCATAAGTGTAAATGGTTATAAGTATTAGTTTTAATGTGGTATGAAGATGAATCATTAGATAATATGTTAGTGATTTTTGTTTAGATTAATTTAAGTGGTTTTAGATCACAACAAACTCATTTGGTTTTATCATTCAGTATTATGTAAATATGTTACTTCTAAAATAGATAAATGAGTTATAGAATACATTTTAAAATATATTTCAACCATTAATATGTTCTTATAAACAACCTTGAAGATTTTGAATGAAAATGAATATTTTTTATCCTTCAAGGCGATGAAACAACACCTCACAAACAACATTTCCATTTTTAGAATGAAAGGGAGATGAGAAGGGGCATGATGATGGATTATTCCATTAGAATAAAAATTTTAAAATATATTTTTGTTATTGGATTTATCATTATATTTAGTTTAGGGGTGTGTAAGTGAGAATAATAAAAGAAAATAACTGGAAATGAAATTAAAATTTAAAGAAAGATGATTTTCCTCCTCAATGCTCCTCCTTGAGAACCTCATTAATGATATGATTTTGGTATTTGTATACGATATATAGATCCTATACTTGGGGAATAGTCATGTAAAGAGGGTTGGGTATAAATTTGAGAAGTCTCAAATCATTGAATGTGTGAGGAGAAGGTGTGGTATTTATAGTCACGGAGATGGGTGTTTTTAAATATTTTATTCATTTGATTATAATTTGGGTCAAGAATTTGAATAGTTTGAGAATTATCCAAAAATATATTAAAATAATAATTGTTATTTTTAAATAATGGTTCTTAAATTATAGATGACTGAAGTAATAGTGTGTTTAACATATAATGTATTTAGACTACAAATTATTGTATTTTACTATTAACCAAACTTTAAAGTATTTCAAAAATATCCCAAAAATTACCATAACCATTTCTGAACATGTAGAATTAAAAAATGTACCAAATTTTACCAAATAAATTTTGTAAATAAGTGAAATTTAATTTTTTATTCAAATCATTATTTACTCACAAATACCTTTTTTAAAATTATAAGTGATTTTTTTACAATCTAAAAATTTAACTAAGGTCTCAGTAAATTATCTTGAAATAATAAGACATAAAAATTTTAATTTATGAAAACATTTTATCAAAAATTAGTTTTTTAAAAATAATTTAAATAATTCTGAAATTATAATTAAATATTTATCACTCTCAAAAATAGCAACACCTAATTAGTAATTTGAAAAATATTTATTTATATATACGATGATATAATTAGACCATATTTCCATTTTTTAGGATGGATAAATTTTAAATATAATTTAATTTGTCGGGTTAATATTCAATTTTTCCATTTACAATTCATAAGGTTCATATTACTATTCCTAATTCCATGTAACCATTTCATCGGTATAGGTTTCTTAACATCAATAAATACAACCTATTTTATTCATTCATCATTTATAATGTTTGTATTATATTATATGAGTGGTTGTACGTGATCCAAATTATAGTAATAAAAAATAATAATGAAATATTATTTATAGAGTTATGGCCCATTACATTCACACCTCCTATAGAAAATTCATCCCCAAAAATTCTGAAATGTTAACTCATAAAATGATTTCACTAGTTCTTCAACATATGTTCCTCAGTCTCCTATGTCGCCTCTTCAATATTAGGATTTTTTCAAAGTAAACTTACCATCTAAGTTGTCCGATTTCTCAACACTTATTCTATAGTGTCTAGAATCAAGATTGACTCTTCATAGTAAGATAAATCACGTTCCAGTTAAATTCCTACTAATGTGAGGATATGTGTTGTGTCTCGCATGTACATTATTAACAATGAGACATGTAACACATTGTGTACTTTATAAAGGCTACATGGAATCACTAAATGATAATCCAGAGATCCAATTCTCTCTAGAATTTCAAGAGATCCTATGTACCTAGGGCTTAGTTTCAATTTCATACCAAACATTATAACACCCTTCCATATATATGCTTTCAATAAAATGTGATCTCCCCCTTGAAATTAAAAATAATTCGATTATCAAAATAGAACATTGTCTTGATTTGAGATATTTTGATGTGGGTTTGAATAGTCTTTACCTTCAATATTGTTTCCTATGAAATATATAGTCCTATATGCATCATTTCACCAACTTTAAAACAATAAGTTGGTCCATAACATATCATTTTTTTCAATTCGTCAAATAGTTCCATTTGAATACTTGAATGAAAACTATTATTGAATGA
Organism: Viscum album; assembly: GCA_963277665.1. Lineage (NCBI taxonomy): Eukaryota > Viridiplantae > Streptophyta > Magnoliopsida > Santalales > Viscaceae > Viscum > Viscum album. The sequence goes on from OY728137.1 coordinate 211,965,948, forward strand.
AAACTCTAGTAGTGGTAACTAATAATCCTATATACCATGAAAATATAGTTATCATGATATCAACATGTCTTCTAATGTTTGGATCATCTAATATGACTACCCGTTAGATTAAGGGTGAAAAAACAAGTACTCAAATGAAGCTCAATATCCAATTCTTTCTGAATAATTTTAATGAATTAAGATGTAAATCATGGATCTCAATAATACACAATTGAGAGAGGTTCTCAAAAAATTATTACAACTTTATTAATATAGAGTCATGTAGGGAACTCTAGTGTAAAATCCTCCCTTATAGTGAGGTAATGTACTGATTTACTATGTCAATCAAAAAATTAACCATATTGAATCATTATTTCTTAGTGTTCTTGGTAAATTGGTGAAACAATCCAGGGTGATGTCATCCCATTTTCCATGTTGGAATAGGTAGAGGTATTATGAATCCCTTGTAATTTTGTCTTTCATCCTTCACCTTCTCATAGACTAAACATCTTGATACATAATTATTGATTTCCCACATTATGTTAACCCATAATAAATGTTATATCAAATCTCTATAAACCTTACTGATGCTAGGGTTTATAGAGAAATTAAAACATTGAAAATCATCAAATAAATCCATTTTTAGCTTCACTATATGGGGAACACATAGCCTTCTCCCAAATTTTTGAATTTCATCCTCACCCACAAAGTCAGGAATATTCTCATCATTCACGACCTTAAATTTATTTTAAAGATTCTAATAAAAAAATTGAGAACTATTATTTATATCTAATAAGGATACTTGGGAAACCAACAGAAAAAGTAGTGATGTTTCACTGTACCCAAGTATCCTCATGTCCATGTTAACTAGTCCAATGAACAAATATCCATTTAGTCCTCATTTTTATTAGACCACCATGACCTTTTCTACTCAAGGCATCTGCCAAATTATTTTCCTTCCCTGGGTGTTAGTGTATAGAACAATCATAATCCTTGATTAGCTCTATCCATTACCTTGGTCTCATGTTGAGTTCTTTCTAGGAGAAAATATACTTCAATCATTTATGATCTATATATATCTCACATATTTCCCCATATAGATATTACTTCCATATCATTAATGAAATGATTATAGATGGTTACTCATGATCACAAGTTATGTAGTTCTGTTCATGAATTTTTAACTTATTTGATTCATAGGCGAAAACTCAATCATTATATATAAGGACACACCTGAGTCCTTTCATTAACACATCACCATAAATAAAAAATACCCCATTTCCTGATGGTAGAGTCAAGATTGGATCATTCACAAATATCGGATTCAATTCATTAATACATTCTTCACATTTTATTCATAAGAACATAACCCCTTTACAAGTAATATTGGTGAAAATTTTATCTAATTGGGAAAATTTTGGAACGAAACCCTGATAATAACCAGCTAAACCAATAAAATTATGTACCTAGGTAATTTTTGTTGTTTTAGTCCATTATTAAACCTCATTTGTTTAATAGGATCAACTCATATTCCATCCTTTGAGAAAATATGGACATGAAATTTAATTTATTGATGATAAAAGTAACACTTTCTGAAAATCCAATATAATTCCTCTCTTTTAAGAGTCTTCAAAACAATATTCAAGTTATTCTCAGGGTCTTTGTAAATCTTGGAGTATACCACAATATAATCAATAAATTCCACAAAAAAGTCATCAAGATATTCCATGATACTGTTTGGCATTATATTCATGAAAACATACGGTGTATTAGTCAGTCCAAATGGCATTACACTAATTTTTTAATTTCCATTCTCGGTTTGAAATTAATTCCTTGGAATATCTTCCTACTTCACACATAATTTATGATATCTAGATCGAAGGTTAATCATGAAAAGGTATTGTGGTCTATGAATTTGATCAAATAAGTCATCAATTATAGGTAGGGTACACATGTAATTTATTGTAATTTCATTGATTTCTCTATATCTAATACATATCCTCATCGATACATCTATCTTATTGATAAAGAGAATAGGGTATCCCCATGGAGAAAAACTATGGTGAATAAATCCCTTATCATTCAATTCATTTATTTTTTTATTCAGCTCCACTAATTCCACTATAGTCATTTTATAATGTGTATTTGATATAGGGTCTGCACTAGTAATTAAATCAATAGAAAATTCAACTTCCAACTCATGAGAATGTCTATGTAAATCCTCAGTAAATAAATCAATGTGTTCTTGAACAATAGTAACATCATCAACTTGAATATTTCTTTCCTTACTCATATATATTGTTTTCCCTTCCTCCCCAAGAATTTCATTAAGTAGAGCTACTGGGGGTGGGTCTACATAAGATTTCACTAATGAGGCATCTTCCATAAAGATATGGGATTATACATTAATCTCAAAAAATGTAACTTCTCACATCTTATAGTATATTTTTGAATCATAATTTGAAATACAATCAATACCGATTATTATATCGAAATCAATCATGGGTATGATTATACGGTCAGTAAATAAATCATTTTTATGTGTCATAAAAGGGAACATATTGACACATCTTTGTTATAATGATATATCCCATATGAGTTTTGATAGACAACTCCATTATTAAATAAAACTGTAAATGAATAATTTTCTTGGAAAATGGGAAGATAAAAAAGAATGTGATGTTCAAAAATCAAATAATGCATTTCATATGATTGAGGAAACTATTAAAGTACCTTCCACCAAATCATTACGAACATCAACCTCAGTAGTTGTGACCAAATAATATTGGGGTTTCTCCCTAGGCCTTCTTTGGGTAAATTTTCCTTGACATCTAGGACATTCATGTGCATAATTTCCCATCTATTTATAATTATAGAATTGAACATTGGAATATTATTTGTTTCCCATATAATAATGGGCTTGGTGGCCTTTTTCTCAATACTTGTAATAGACTCTCATTCCCTTCAGAAAAGTACCATGGTATTTCTTCCCTCAATTACAGTAGTTTTTAAAGTCAACTCTTACCTTCTTCCCCATTTCCTTATTTTTTTCTAATGTGTTCAATATCCCTATTCATCTATTTCGTTACTTTGAAATTATATGAATTAGAGAATTCTTTTTCAATCTTGATAGCCAATGATATTATATATTTATATGATGAGAAATTTTGGGAGTCCAGTTCACTTCAGAGGAATGGTTTTAAAACATCCATGAATTGATCAATCTTTCTCCTTAGATTACATATTTAGTCTCTGGCACACCTTTCAATCCTTAAAAATCTTGTTTCGTACTTCACAATGTTTTTTCCTCTTTCTATCTTAGGATCAAGAATTTCCTATTCATATCTCCTTATTATTCGCGAGGAAAATATTTTCCTATTAAAATTTCATTAAAAATCTGTCAATTCGATATTTGTGATTTTTTCCTCCTCGTTTGTGTTTTGAAATAGTGATCTCCAATGATTTTTATCTCTTTATAAATGATAAACTACCGTGAAAACCTTATCCCATTCATTAATTATATTGTAAGAAGTATCTTCCCTATGGATCTTATCCAGTACTACACTACAAATTGGTTTATAGCCCATTTAATGATAGAGGTTGTTGTTTTATAATGTGTTCTAACATTTCTCTTCTATATTGGGGTTTAGGATTATCTATATGGGTAAGGTTACCTTTCATAACCTATTTCAGTTGAACCAGTATAGTTATAATTTTTTCAAACCAGTTGCAACTCTAATACTAAAATCACTATATTACATATGAGGTAAATCCCTACATGGGATATGATTCTTTATATGTTTTACATTCCTTCCACTCAGTTCCATTTTTAAATATTGGAATACACTATAATCACTTAGGAATTGTAATGTATAATCTCAAACTAGTAAAACACTTAACATAAATTGAAATTCTATACATAGTTATTCTCATAATCCAAAATAGGGTTTCTTTAGTGACATATTTACTTCTAAATTCTTAATAATGGGTTTAGAAAAAAATGTGACCTATCTTAAGAAAATCCCCCGTGTGTGTCAAACCAGGTGCATAGTAAGGCCCATTTTCATGTACCAGGTTACCCCAAGTCTATTCCAGGACATGTTATCAGAGTTTTTACCCCTAGGTAAATCTATTTCAGAACCAAGTCCACTAATAGCATCTAGATAGGGATGTATTTATAGGATGATCGACACAATCTCTACCTTACCAAAATTATAGGATGTTCTTCAATTCATATCTTTAAATAAAATCTTCGGGTTATGTTCACTAATCTATGTTATCTAAATATTGTTTCCAATGTTTAATGTTTCCATTTTGGGGAAAATAAACATAAGAAATGGATTAGCTCGGATGCTCAGTAAAGGTAAAAATTAAATGGATGCTAAAAAACTATATGGAAAATTAAATAACTAAAAACACATTGTATTAAAAAAACTTGACCATAATATGGTAGGAATAATAACTGATTAAATAAAGGGATATAAAATATCATATGATTATAAAACCAAACCATGGTTATTATACTAGTCGAATAATCACATGAAATATCAAATACTAATCTCATAATGAGAGAATTCATATTTCAGAATATCAAAAACTTACCGTTAATGATTCGGCCAATACACAATATAGAAAAAGGTAAGACGTTAGCCCATACCAAACTAGTTTGTCTCATGAGACCTACCAATACAGCGAGAGGCTATAATGGGCCCCACTTGAAACTTACTATGTCTAATGCATTTATAATATGAAAGGGGTGAATCATAATCAACTTATACATTCAAATTGAAACCAACATATGAAATTTAAAAAACTTTCCCCAATCCGTAAACATAACCACTTGCCATTTAGATTTATATGGTGAATGGTATCAAGATAGCACTTACATGGTCACACTAATCATATACCATTCAATCATATGTGGTAGATGACATCATAATTATTAATTTAAATTAATCCTATGAATTTACAAGGGTTTTGAAATATATGAAAATACTATTATAAAATCATCGAGGAATTCTTGAGAGAAATACTCTTTTTTACTTTAAAAATAAGTGTTCTTTTGGAAATTTTTTATGTAGAATTGGAAATGTAAGAAGATATTTTTTGATGAATAAATTAGTTATTTTATAACAAATATGGTTTCTTAAAATAGATTATATATCATACTTGAAAATGGGAAACAAATTGAGATGTTCCTTTTAATCAGGCTAGCGTATCAGGAAGGATTGAAAAGGGAACCTGTAAAACATGATTTTCTTATAAAAAAGATAAAATGATCTTGTAACCTGATTTTGGAATGTATAAATAAATATATAAAAATTATATAAATATATTGATGAACAAAATTATTATATAGAGGAATAAATCATAACCTAAATGAAGATTAAGGTTCGGGGAGAATACATTAATTTATGTCTGAACACTTTATGCGCTTCACCTTATCATCCTAGATGTGAAAATTAAATAAATTGAATTATTAATTCAGATATATACATGTTTTTCATTTATTATAATTTTATTAAGTTAATTTGTTCCATTTTTTATGAGTAATAAGATACAAGTTTATTGATTGGAAGAGTTCGTTTCCTTGGTTTTCATGATTGGAATACTTGTATATGAGTAATGAAAATCATGTGAAATGGGTATAACTATCTAAAATTTAATTTATATGTTATTAATTAACATAAATAAGTTAAAATGGTTATAGTTATTATTTTTTCATATGTTATGATGATGAATATTTTGATAATAGGTTAATGATATTCGTTTAGATTAATTTAAAAGATTTTAGATCACAATGAACTCATTTTGTTTTATAATTTAGTATTATATAAATATTTTTCTTCCAAAAAATGAAAGGGATATAATATAAAATTTAAAATTTGTTTCAACAATTTAAATGGTTTTATGAACAACCATGAATATGGTGAAATAAAATGAAAACATGTCATCCTTGAAGGTGATGAAACAACACCTCATAGACAAAATTTCTAGTTTTAGATTGAAAGTGAGAGGAGAAGGTGATTGATGGTTTATTATTCCATTATCATAATAGAATTATAGTATATGTATGGTACTGGAGTGTCCATGTTATTTGAATGAGTGGAGGTGAGGATAAAATAATAAACAAAAGGAACTTGAAAAGAATTTAAAATGAAAATGAAGTAGATTTTACATCTTGAATAATCCACCTTGAGATCCTCTTTAAAAATTGATTTGGGTATTTTGATGATATGAAGAGGTCCTGAAAATGATGTAGAGTTTTGGGACATGTATTGGGTTAAAATTTTACATGTCAGAAATCTTCAAAGGTGTGAGGAGAAATGGTGGTGAGGGTTGTATTTATAGTGGATGAGAGGGGTTATTTTTGAATATATTATTTATTTTTTATTATTACAGATCAAGACTATGGATAGCTTGTGATTTATCATCAAATATATTAAAAAATTAGGGTTCATTCGAGATAATTGTACTTACATTAGCGATGAATTAAGTAATAGTGTGTTTAACATCTAATGTAAATATACGGTATTTTACTATTCACAAAATTGAAGTATATTAGAAAAATGTAAAAAAATCACCATAATTGTTTTTAAATGTTTAAAATTTAGAAATGAACTCTGTTTTATGAATATAATTTTCTAAAGATAAGAAATTTAATTTTAATTAAAATCATTATTTACATGGAAATATACAATTTTCCAAATTATTATTGATTTTATAACACTCTAAAATATTAACTACGATATCGTTAAATTATCCTAAAATCATTAGAAAACAAAATGAATATTGATGAATAAATTTTATGAAATGTAATTTTGTTTTTAATCATATTTTTAATAATAAAATTATAATTAAATATTTATGACTCATAAAAATACCAACAATTAATTAGTAATTATAAAAATATTTATTTACTTATATTATGATATAATTATATCATATTTTTATTTATACGTTGGATACATTTTATTTATAATTTTGTTATTGTGGTTACTATACAATTATCATGTTTTCTATTCATATGGATCCCTTTACTATTCCAATGTTCATGTTATCATTTCATTGGTATGGGTTCATTACATCGAGAAATACCTCATATTTCATTCATTTTTCCTTTATAATGTTTTTATTGTGTTCTATAAGTGATTTTATGTGATCTATACTATACAAAATATATATAATAAGTAAAATCCCATTCATATAGTTCTAGGACATTACATTCATTGATCATGGGCCACCCATCCCTATACCATCACAGATGGTCAGCTTATGGCCACTAAAACCTCTCATTGTTTCTCCTATCACCACCTTTCTCACTAATATAACCTCTTGGAATACTAAATACATGATTCCAACACCTCTACCAACAAACATCTCTACTTCATCCACAAAAATCGGATCTCATTGTTGTGAACTCATCCACTTCGAATCTGGGGGTTCGATCATGCTCAAAAAAACCCAGTAATAGTAAAATTGTGACCCTATAGTCCAATCATAACGAACTTGAATAACGGGTGAGGGAAACACACAATATAAAAAGTGATATCATCATGGGATAAGAGTTCTTGGAAAAAGATCATTGAATCTGGGATTATAAGGGTTTATTTCATTGAATTGAAGAAAAAAATTATATCAATAATTTAATTTAACAAAATTTTGAACACGTCAAGGGAAGATAAATCACACTTCAATGATTGATTAATAAAATATATGTTCAATAAATTAATCAAGGGTGAAAAAAATTTATTAATCTTACCTCAATTATAGATCAATCGTTGGTGAGGAATATATTTTCTAGTGATGAGGATTATTTTTTGTTTCTACTATCTATAGAACCACCTTGATACAATAACCAATCATTGTTTGATGTCGATTAACTAAAGAAGTTCATTTGATATCCCCACAATTCTCACATGGTCTATTAGAATAAAACTAGGGAATTGTCACAATAGAGTATTTATAGAGGATTTGATTATTTAATTTAATATGAAAAAAATAATAATTTCTTTATTTCTTTTAATTAATTGAAACCTACAATGGAATACTCAATTAGACATCCAGTGCTAACCAACCATAGGTCATGCTTAGGCTAAACCCAAAGATTCAGATTCAACCATGATATTAGATTATTGATCTAGAAATCCTTTCAAGAGATATTCCATTATATCTACAAAACTACCCATGAGTGATATTAATATATTTTTTATTTTTTATATCATTAATTTTAGTCTAAATGGGACATGGAATCTCAAGACATCTCTGTACAAGAATAAAAAAATATTTCCTAATATTTTTGGAATACATATATTGAAAAATAGAGTCATTCACTATTACCTCCTCCATATACTTTATTGCATAAAAATAATAAACTGAATTTTTTTTTGATATTAAGCCTATATATGACTCTATCTCTCACAGGATCTCTCCTGCATACTCCCATACTTCCACATGACACAAACATAGGGAATAGTCAAACTTTGTAGGATCCACTCTTGTTTATCCATGATCACCACCAAGTACTCCATGATGGTATCTCCACACTCAAAGTCTATTTTTCCCCAATCAGTAACATGTGTGGTATAATGAATTTCTCTCCTCAATTGGGACAGATAGATGATATTATTAAGCCTCTCTCACTATGGGGTACATTATAGGAAGTAAAAAACCTCGTCAAAACTCTAAAATATCTCCAATGGCATGATAAATCATTAGGATATCTTTCCTACCTATAATAATCTCCATAATCCTCATCATGGAGTGTCACTTAAGAAAATATGGTATCCCTGTTCAAACTCCAACTATCTAACACATCAATAAGTATAATATTATCAATTAGATATAGTCTACCCTCATCTTCTCACATATCACCCAAGACATCCCTATTATTTTAGAAAACATCTATGGGTTAACATTAGATGAATCACTGCTCTTATTTTAGCATAATGGTGACCTTCAAGGTCTCATATATAGGGCCTCAAAAGGTGACATGCTGATAATAGAGTGATATCTAGTATTATAATTAAACTCTATAAAAGGTATGTGATCCTCCCTACTTTATCTGAACTCCAACATGAAAACCCTCAATATTTCCTCAAACAATTGGATAGTGTGCTCGGTCTGCCCATCCATATCAGGGTGAAAATTTGTACTCACATCAACTGGGTCTTGAAGACCTCCTACAAGCCTCTCCACAACCATGGTGTGTACCATGCATCATGGTCAAAGAAAATCTTCACGGTAACTGCATGAATCTGGGTGTTCTCTTTCATGAACAACTACCCCAAATTCTCCACTAGACATGGGTCCCCGATAGCATGGAATTGTGATAACATGGTATGTGAGTAAAAAATCACCATGATTTCATTGTGTCCTCTTACAAATTGTGTAATCCATATAAAAAACTCCATGGATGTGCCATCACATTTCCACTCTGGGATTTTGATAGGCTAAAAAATATATCAGATCGTAGTGACCAACATTCACCTTTAAAAATGTGAGACTCCAAGAGATAAAGTTTTACATTCTCTTCCTCATGATAGACTAAAAAAACTACCACTTATGGTATCTAAATATCATTCATACATAGGGATGTGTAGACAAATAAGACATGAGATATATCCACATCACCTCTTCTCTTAACATGAGAAGAACCACCATCTAACCCAGGAAAAGGATGACATGATTCCCTCTTTCATATAATCAATTAGATGATCCTCCAATGGATATATCATCATGTAGAACCTCATATTAATTGTATTGAAAATGATCTTCCCTCACATGTTGGATAAAAATAGGATTTTAAACCATATATTGGATTTAAAATGACCCCATATCATCCTTCATAATTAGATACAAAAAAGAAAATTGCTCATACGCATCCTCCACTATATGAGAATGGGAAATATTGATAAGGTGATATACCAACATGTTTCCCATAGTAAGTGTATCAATTATATCACAGTGAAATTTCTATAAGAAATCCAACTGGCACATATATCTGAAATTCAAATCTCTCTACATGAAGACATACCTAAGACTCTATTTTTCTATGTAAATGATAAATCACCATCATTAAAGATGGTCCCTACACTTCTTTATATAATAGACCACCAAATACTAATCTTGTTAATGGTTCACATAGTTTTTCTCATCGGCTATCCACTTCCATGACCCATTCGTGGTTACAACCAGCCTCTATATCAACATATAGTCGAACCATCTCTAAATGATTCTAAATTCACTACATACACCCAAACCTCATACGGTAGTCTCAACACAGGATAACTAGTCAAACTTAGCCTCAAATTCATGAAGGCTCTCTAATACTGCTTAGTCCCTATAAAAATATACCATTTTTGTGTTTAGGAAGTTAAAGGTTCTATAATTTGGGAGAATTCTACCATGAACCTTGAAAATTCAGATATGACACTATGATAGTTCCCCACAAGACAAGTACAATTGGAGAATATCTATAATTTTTTTAAAGACTCTCATATTTTCCTATATAGACACTTTGGAAACGAGAGTGCCAATAGAGAAGTCTTCTATGAACAGATCCAAGAAGGGTTGATGGACCTCGTTCACATGTTTCTCAAAAATGTTCAGGTGACTAAAATGTCAAATGGTGTCACCATCAACTCAATGTGACCATATTGCATTTATAAAAAAAATTTGGTACACTATCCTCTCAAATTTGGTCCAGGTAATAACATGTACCAAGAAAACACCAAGAACCACAAATCGTTAACGTAATAGTCAATGAAGTAATCTATTTTCTTGGGTGGATATCCATGCCCAATAGTCACCTTGTTTAGGTGACATCAATCCACACCTCACCTCATGATCTTATCCTCCACCTAGGTGAACAACACATGGATTAATAGGTGAACACATTTAGTCCTTTAAAGTTCAACCATGGTAGAAACTCCAACCAAACCACTAGCTCCCAAAATAGAATGGGTCAACAAAAGTGATTTAATAAAAATATATCCATCCTCATTTTAAGTATATGTTTAGGTCCATATAATGGTGTTGAGATAAAACCTAGCACATCCATAGGAAATATGTCATCATACCCCACCACTATTGTAAGAATCTTATAGAAAATAACATCCAATACACCATAGGAAATATTATCCAACTGATAAATTTGTTTTAACTACCTTCAAATTATATCATCAGGCTCTATATAGGAATCACACTTTATAAAATGTGTAATTTTTTCCCACAAACTGAAATAACTACCATAAAAATAGTAGCAATCATCAGATCATGGATTTTAGGAAATCTTTCCATACTAAGTAAAACATCATAGGGTCCCACTACCACTATGACTATATTTTTTGTTAGGGTTTATCTCCTATAAGAGATAAGTCACCCCATTGGTAGAAACATGTGTTTAATGATCCACTAGGTATGATCTCCCAACACAAGGGTAGAGAAAAAATAACTCTATTAGTATCAAAAATACCTTAGTAGGAGCTACCTCAAGAGATATATAGATAATGACTCGGTGAAAAATATTAAGTAAGATTAGTGGAGACAAAAATCATACCTCAAACTACACTCGATCCTCTAGACCATAATCCACTTCTACAAGAATTTTATACTTCCCTACTTACTCATGCTCCCCTCAACTAGGGCCCTCATGGACACCTCAACAGAGCAACATTCCCGGAACACAATATTAAAAGGAACTGGCCTACCCTAACATGATAATATCTACTTGGGGAAACACTCAATATCCCACATGGTTTGTAAAACCTATCCCAAGAATATGCCTTGGTGGGAAAAGCATCCCTCTTCTTTGAAATTTTTAATCCCCAAAAAAAATATCTTTTATATGGCTCTACAAATGCCCAAAATCATCCTAGAGAGGTCTTACCACAAGGACCACCATCAAAAGTGGTACTATCTGAGTGGGTAATCCAACCGATATGATCAAGAAGGATCTCACCTATCTAAGGGTGGATTTGATATCAACAAAAAACCAAGGTGATTTATAGATTCAGAGCCATCATGGAAAAATCCACATAGGTGCATCATTAGCTGGTACAACCAAAACCAACTTCTACTCTATAAAGACCATTGTTTGTGAGTGGAACCATCAGGTCATTTTGGATCTACATATGTCTGAAAACTCAAATCACTGAATTAATTAAATCTTCCACCACCTAGGGATCTATCTCCCCATGGAACCTCATCATCCTCTAGTATTGGAAATTGTGGAGTATACTAATCCAACATGCATATTCAGCCTACTCTACTGGTATAATAATATTATAAATGGGTATGGTTGATTATACCTACCCACGTAAAGTAACAATCTCATGATATGGCCTCTTAATTTAGCCATCATAGATCAAGGGATCGTCAACATGATATGGAATTAGTTAGCAAGATGGATTTATTTGTAGAGGCATCCTGAAAGTGATCAAGATGTATCATGATCAAAGGAGAATATATATAGAGAGAGAGATTTGAATAAATAAATACACTCAAGGATTTAATATTATATTATTCATGTACTAATGTTCCTTATAACCAATTCCTTGGTATTCCAAGTTGAAAATATAGTTTTCATAGTCCTATTGTATGGATACATTTTCTCTCTCAAAAACTATTGGTTATGTAGCCTAAAATCCACACTCAAAACACAATGATACTGTTTTCCAACATTCCCAACCAAACCTCATAAGTGGAAAACTCCAACAGCATCACGAGGTTTATCCACCTCTCATTCAACTCTATAATGACCTGGTCAACCAGGGCCCTCCTTGTGAGCAGAAGACTAGGCCACGACAACCCCAATACCACCTTTATTGGATAGGGGAGGGAGAAATGCACTAATAAGTAATGACTAAAATGGTAGGACATTTCCTAAAGTACCAGTAAACACACACCCACCCAAATCCATGCAGATGCACATAGGAAAAATAACAAAAGAAAATAACATATTAGGTAAAAACCATGAATGTTATAATATATAAGGACTATAAAAATAATGAAATAGCATTATCAAACATGAAAAATGAAAAAATACACACCCACCTAGAAAATATGTCCAAACATGACAACAAATAGAATAAAACTTTATCTAGTTCAGATCCTAATATCCAATCCCCAACCACTTCACATGGTCAATACACTTGGGTATCCCTATGCCCATCAAAAATTATTTTCGATCCATCTGTAGTCTATATAAGATGGAAGACATAAGGAAAAATCCCATTTAGTGGTGATTATATATGTACTTAGTATGATTCCCGTAAAATGGAAGAGGGAGTAATAGAATATGTGATTGAAGTAGTCAGCTCAACCCATAGTAAGAGAGATGTGAAATAAAACAACATATATATAATCTTCTATAAGAAAACCATAAGATTGTGAAAGGGCATATCTATATCATATCCCATATGAGGATGATGAGTCTAATTGTTGGTATAAAGGCCCATTATCAATACCAAGTATCTCATGTGTCTGTTTGAAGAATTCATGACGAGTTACCACACCTCACCATTGCTCTATATCTGGTGGGAGATAAATATCCAAAAGGTATAGGAACGAATACATGGTATGATATAGGGAATCCATTAAAAGTATATAGGACCCACACCATATCAGGATAGGGATCTCTTAGTCAATAGAGGACTTGTGCCTATGTAGGGAAGTTCTTTATCTATCGATGTATATAATATAAGAAACCCACTCCATAGAATAAAAAGGGAGTACCATCCCCATTGATATAAAACATGCATCCTGAATAGGGGAGTACCATCTCTACATCGATTAATGGGTATGGAGAACCTGCACCCTAGTGTGATAGGTGAGTATCTTCCCCACATATATAGGACATGAACCTTGGTGTGATAGGGGATTACTATCTCTACATAGGAGAAAGAGTATAGAGGACTCACACCATGGTGTGATAGGGGTGTACCATCCCCAATAGATATAGTACTTGTGCCATGGTGAGATATGGGAGTATCATCACTACATGGAATGATGAGTATTGGGAAAATGTGCTTTGGTGTGATATGGGAGGATCATCTCCATAGATAGAGGACATATTCCCTAGTGCCATAGAGGAGTACCGTCCATACTAGGAATAATGAGTAATGGGGACCTATGTACTGATGCAACATGGGAGTATCATACCCATTGATGGAGGACTCATTCCCTGGTGTAAAACGTGAGTACAATATATATATATATATATATATAATGAGTATGGGGATCCGCTCCCTGGAGAAATAAGGGAGGTATTATCCCATAGATAGAGGATCAAAACCATGTGTATGGGTGTAATATCTCTACCTAGAATCTCTCTGATGATCAAGCTTAATCAATGTCATTTTCATTCATATTCAAAAATAAGTATTTCACTAAGGAAATCATGAATCATATTTTAAAAAAATGATGAAGTCTATCATCACATTTTATATGAAAAAACACTTTGGATAGCTATTAGTTGTCAAAAATTCCTAATCAAAATGAATGATATATCATAAGTAGAATATTTTAAAAAGGGGTTTTCACACCATGTATGGGGTCTACCTGGCATGTGGTATCACAATATTTTCTGTCTTTATTATCCTCTTGAAACCACTCATTGGCCATTTTACTAAACATGGTGGGTATGAGGCTCACATGGCATGTCTCAGCCATCTGGGGCCTACCCATGCACTTTCTAGTTGTTCCCATATACCAACACATGATCATGTAATTGTAGAGAACTAGGTGTGTCCTCCCCCATGGGGTCCTAGGCATGTGAAACTAGAACACTACCTAGAAACTCGAGGATGTTAAAATTACTTGTGGAATAACCACATATAATGTGGTCATTATCATTTTACAAATACCCTATCTACCAGATCTGGGTGACTACATGACATGTATTCATCCCAGCATACGTTGTTTAGTTATGATTTTCACAGAGTCTACAGATTGCCTCATGAATCATCATCATGATTTCATAGGTTCCGTTTATAGCTCAAATAGAATTGATGGAATTAGTTCTATTTCTAACAATTATAGACCAGTCATTAATGGCTTAATTTCAGCCACTTGAACCTCGCACGACTTCTGTCTTCACCACATATAATTTTTCCATCCCTACATGAAATCCTTGGTCCATGAATCAATAACCTCTACCAATAATCAACTATGATTCATCCACAAAATTATGATTTGATAATTTTGAACACATTAACAATAAATTTGGGGGTTTGATCATGCTCAAATCCACCCACCAATAGTTGAAACATGAAATCATGGTCCAATGACTAAGAACACGAAGAACAGGTGCTGGAAAGCCATGTGAACAATAGATATGTTATCATTTACAAAATGTTCTTGTCCATTGATCAAAGAAAAAATTGTTATCTTGGGGGATTAATTGGTATAGAATATAAAATTAAATCAATAATTTAATTTAATAGAATTGGGCTCATGCAAAATAAAAAAATCGAATATCATAATAAAAATTATAAAATCCCTTTTCAATTATTTAATTAGGGGTGGTAACCAAAATTGATTATCCATATCTAGATTATGTATTGTTCTTTATTGAATTACACTTTTCCCACAATGGGAATGATATTTTGTGTCCACTATCTATCCATCCACATGGATCTGATCATTAATCATTGTTTGAGGCCAATTCACCAAAAAGGTCGTTTGTTCTCCTCTCAATTATCCCACGGTTTTTTTGTGTAAACTAAGATAATTATTATAATGAATTATTAATTAAATATTATATTTGTTTTTTTGATCGATAAAATTAATATTTTAATATTTTATTTTAATAAAATGAACCCTCGAATAGCCGCTGCAACCAAACGTCTTGTTCCATCCAAATATAGGTCATATGTAGGGTAAACCCCATGCTCCAAATTCAACAATGATATAATATTTTTGATCTGAGACTCCATTCAGTTTATATTGAATTATTTCTAAAAGAATGTGTATATTTGAAGTTAATATATTTTATTATATTTTCAAAAAAATTAATTTTTCACTCACTGAGCCTTGGAATCTCACGTCGTATAAATAATTAGCTTTGAAAATATTGGATAGTATATTTTAGATAGATATAAAGAAAAATAGGGTATATATATTATTCCCTCATTAAAATATTTTCATAACTGAAAAGAAAAAAACCAAACAAAAAATGCGGGGATATAAAGCCTAGATTTGAATCTACCACTCCCATGAGCCCCCCTGCATGCTCTCATACTGCCAAAACACATGAACTAGGGGAATGGAACATATATGTAGGTTCATCTCCATCCAATAATTGATTTCCAATATTTACATTGTAAATGTGACTCCATACTCAATGTCCAGCTCTCACAAGTTAATAAAGTGAATAGTATCATGAATGTATCTCTTCATATAGAACATATCGAATATGTTATAAACCTGATCCAATTGTGTGGGTAAATCGAGGTAGTATGAATCCTCACGAACCCTCTACAGATTCTTAAATGTCCTAATAGACATATTGTATATATTTCTACTATAGCTGAATCTTTACAGTCCTTACAATAGGCATACTTTTTGGGAAACATAGTCTCCCTGCATGAACCAAAAGGGCCTAGGACATCTATTACAATAATTTTTCTATCACATTTGGGTTTTCCTCATCTTCTCACAGATCACCTAAATTTTCTCTATCATTACCTACACATTCAATGGACCCACAAGAGAATTCTTACTAATATCATTCTATTATAAGGGTGGCATGTAGGGTCTTTTGTACAATGCATTCAATGTTTCCATGCTGATAGTTAAATGATATATATTATAATAATCGAACTCTACCAAAGGTAACTGATACTCCTAACTTTCGATGAAGTCTAACATGGTAACCCCAACCTATCCTCCAACAATGAGTTAGTGTGCCTGATTTTCCCATATTTATTGGGGTGAAATGTGTTGATTATCCTCAACTCGGTCTCGGATAACTCTAATAGGCCTCTCCACAACTATAACATGAACCATGCATCATGGTCAAAGAAAATAGTCAATATCACCCCATGAAGGTCGAAGAAATCTTGAATTCACAAATACCCCAAACTCTATAATGAAATATTCTCCCTGATAGCATTGAAGTGAGCCAACATCGTAAGGTAGTAATCTATAACCTTGATTTCATTGTTGCTTCACGTTGTCCATGTTATCCATTTCAAATGGTCCATGGATTGTTCAGCTCATTTCCACTATGGGATCTCGAGAAACTGTAAAAACCCTTCTAGGACCTGGTGCACAACCTTTACCTGCTGATATATGATACACCAAGAGACGGACTCAACCACCCTATCCCACATAGTGAACCACTGAAACTCCCACTAAAAGTCATTATAAATATTCCCTACTATAAGATATACATCTAAATAAGAAGCATGAAACTTCCTCATCACCTACTCTCAGTATGTGGCTTGAACCAACATCCAACACAAGAAGACGATGACATGATTCTCTCTTTCAGAGAATCCTTATGGTGAATATACAATGGAAATATGGTCATGTAGGACCTCATAGTCAATGTATCCAAACTGAGCCTCCCTAAATGGTTGTAGAAGTTGATGATTTAACACTATCATGTGAATATAAGTTTCACCCATATCCTCTACCATGGTTAGCATTAATGAATCCAACTTCATATAGGACCCCTTTAATAAAGGAGAACAAGACGTCCTACTAAGGGTATATGCCCCACACTGTTCTTCCTAGTACTATAGAATATCCTAAAATTATAGTACATTATGAACTGCAACCAACATATCTATCTTATGATCGGATCTATCTATATAAACATATACCTATGACATTGATGTTCTAATTAAATGACCATTCAATCTCCCAAAAGATATTTCCCCTACATCCTAAGAGTGAAGACTACCCCTTCCAAACCTAGGATATGAGTTGAATTATTATACTCATTGGGTATATACTACTGCAAAAAAATATTTCAACCCTTCCTTCCGCTTCAGAAACATTCATCCTATCTGAAAAAAATATGAATCACAATATAAAATGATCTCCACACCCACCTCCTATATCCTCAATATAGGAGCATTGTTCAACTTTATCATTAATGGCTTAAAAAATCTTTGACACTAATTGTCCTAAGTAAAAAAATACCCTTTCAATTTCCATGTGAGCAAAGTGGATTCTATCATATAGAATTTATCTATAAAACTTATCAATCTAGTGCTGACTCTATGAGATTTGTTTATGATACTGGTGCTCCTGGATTATGTCTAGAATCATTCCTAATATTTTTGTTCTTCTACACAGACACTAAGGTCATAAGGGTTCCATTGAAAAAGAATGATGTGAACTAATCCCTGAAGGGTTGAAAGGCCTAGTTCACAATTCTCTTAACACTATTAGAGAGACCAATGCTATAAATGTTATCACTATCAACTAAAATTGAACACATTAGAATTAGAAAGAATCATTTAGTAGAGTATCCTCTTAAACTAAGGGCTTGTGATAACCCATCCTATGTTAAATCTCCATGAACCACTTCACATCAATCCATTGGTCAAATAAATAATCTATTCTATAAGGTGGATACTCCACCCTTATAGTCACCGGGTTTGGGAGACATCAATCGACACCTCACTTCAAGCTCCCATCAGCCTCCTGAGTGAACAATGCTGATCTTCTTAGATGAACACATTGCATCATATGAATTCCAACATCTGTGGACACCCCAATAGAACAACTAGAACTTGTACCCCCATGGGGTCATTTGAGATTCTTTAGAAAACATCATTTCATCCCTTGTGAATGTCATATAGAGGTCTATATAATTGTGGGGATGTAAACTCATCATTTCCTCAGGAAATATGTCATCATACCCACACCATCATTGTAGGATGCTAATATATCATACAATATACTACTTCATGGATAATTCTAGACAAATAATAAATAATTAGTAACATTTTGGAAATGATCTCATCATGCTATGCTCATGGATTACTCCTAATTAAAGGAGGAAAACTCCATCCCACAAATTGGAAAAACTACAATACTCACTGGTTAAAATCATCTAAGAATTTATGGTAAAAAAACTATTCTATATTGAGGAAATTATCATTGGGTCACACTACCACTATAGATGTATATTTTATGAGGCTCTCTCCCCTCTCATAGTTAGGTTACCCTTTTATAAGAAACATGATATTACAGTTCCTCTATGCAAGAGCCTCCAACCTAAGGGTCTATCAAAAAGTCCACCACTATTATCTCTAGGCATCGAATAGGTGATACATATAGGTATATTGGGATTATTAATATTTCCTAAAATATAAGAAAGTGTAGTGGATACATAGGTCTTACTTTAAAACAAGCTCGAGGCTCCCAGACATAATCCCCTTCTTCTAAAATATGATCCTTTCGTGTTTCCTTCATCTCTTCTCAATTAGGAATTGCTTAGAAACTCAACATCTCAACCATCCCTAAACACACATGTCAAATAAGCTCACTTTGCACACCATGGGACTATCCTCTTTGTGCATAACTGACTCTCCCTCATGGGTTTTAAATCACCCAACAAGAAGGAGTCTTGGTGGGGGAAGTATCCATCTACCTTGTGTGTTAAAGGCCACACTTAACATATAGAACATATAAATCAACCAATTCCCAACATCTTCTTATATATATATCATTATGTAGACCACCAACGAATGGGGATCTATCTATTTGGGGTACCCAAACCACATGATCGAGAATAACCTTATCCACCAGAGAAGGGTGATTGAGTCAACCCAAAACATCAACTATCTCTATCTCTTGTACACGAAATGCACACTCTTCACATGTGAGTCATCTGGTGGTTCCACCATAACAAACTGCTACTCTATGAAGATAACTAGTTGTGAGTCCAAACATCTAGTCATTTGGGATCCAAATAAGTCTAAAAACAAAGATCATCTTCTAAATTCAATTCTCCAATTCCTAGAGATCTTGCTCACCATTGAACCTTAGCAGCCTCTGGTGTTGGAAATCATGGAGAGCTCTAAGAATATTCATATCCTAATCTATCTCTATTGGTATAATAAAAATCTCACATGAAGAGGAACTTCTAACTACCCACATGGAAGAAGGATTTCATGAGATGGACCATGATCTAAGGCCCCATCACTCATCAAATTATCCTCATGGTCCAAAATCAGAAACTAGGGGGTGTCTTTGCATAGGCATCTTGAAATTGTTCAATATGTACCAAATTCAAATGAGAATATATATATATATATATATGGGGATATAAATCAAAATTTATGAAATATGACTCAGTAGTATATGATCCGTGTACCCATTTTCCTTATATCCAAGGTCTTTGTATGGGGAATTGATAAAATGGTGTTTAGAGTCCTATTGTATATATACGTTAGCCACCACACCATCACTGGAATCCCTAGACAAAAATATTCACTCTAGACACTTTTAATCTATTGTAAAAAATTATAAAAACAAATAAGTGGAATAGTTTAATCACCTTCTTATCTTTAAAACACCACCATTACCACCATAAAAAAACCTATCTGACTGGATCCTACTCAGTTGGTGAAATACCATGTCTCAAAAACCTAAATATTCCCTCTATATTCCATGGGACAGATAAAATAACCTATAAGGATTAACTAAAATGGGGGTCCTTTTCTTAAATCACTTATACATATGAGCCTAACCATCTTAATGAATAATTTTAAAAAAAGATCATAACATCAAGGGTAAAATTCAAGCATGTAATAATCTCTTGGGAATAAAAAAAGTATGATAATATATACGAAAATGAAAAGGTGAAAAATACAATCCCACCGAGAAACAATGTTCTATCCTAAAAATAATTGGAATTGAAAATGTTTGAGAGCCCAACTGCTGATCTCCAAGCCCTAACCACCACATGGGGTCAATACACCCATGTATCCCAATGCTCCTCTGAAATTACTAATTATCTATCCATCATCTTAATATGACATGACTTGTGTGGGGAAATCCCATGTATGGGTGAGTATATACATACCTAGTCAGACACCCCGAAAACTAAAGAGGTAGAAATAAAAAACATGATACAAGTAGTGTGATCAACACT
Source organism: Viscum album (assembly GCA_963277665.1). Classification (NCBI taxonomy): domain Eukaryota; kingdom Viridiplantae; phylum Streptophyta; class Magnoliopsida; order Santalales; family Viscaceae; genus Viscum; species Viscum album. The sequence continues at coordinate 211,987,045 of OY728137.1, forward strand.
GAGTAGTATAGAAATGAAACCCAAAAACATATATAAACTCTAATATAAGAAAACTAGATGTGAAAGAAATGAGAAATTCATTTCATATACCATACTTTGATGATGAGTATTCCTACAAGCCTAAATATCCCACATTGATTCCCAGTATCTCATGTATCAGTCTAAAGAAGTCATGAGGATGTATCACACCACTCCACTACTTCACAATCTAAGGGAGTGAATTATCAAAATTATAGAGGACCCATACAAGAGTAAAATAGGGGAATTCCACTAAATAATGGTGTAACCACACCCTATCAGGATAAGGGGGTTCCACTCAATAGATATATGACCTACTCTTATGCAGGTGAGAACCATCTATATCTACATGAAAAATATGGATGATCGGTATCCTAGTAAAATAGAAGATTAATGTTCCCATATTTTGCAAAATATTTCCTTATATAAAGGAGTAACTTCACTAAAAGGAATATGGTGTATGGATGAACAACTCCCTGGTGCGACATGGTAGTACTGTCCCCATATACAGAGGAATCACACATGGGTGTGGGAGGGGATTGTGAATTCTGTGTAGAATAACAAGTTTGGGGGACCCAGGCCCTATTATAATAGGGGATTAAAATCACAACTGATAAGGGACCAATTTCCTAGATCAATAGGTTAATACCGTCTCTACATAGAATAATGAGTATGGTGGACCCACACCCTTGTGCGATAGGGTAGTATCATACCAATAGAAAGAGTACTTGCCATTAGTGTTATAGTGGGGTACCATATCTACATGGAATATTGTGTATGTGGAAAGGTTCACCAATGGATTAGGAGTGTACATTCCCCATTAATAGGGGAATCATTCCCTATTTTGATTTGAGAGTTTTTTCTCTAAATTGATTAATTAGTATTGGGAGCCACACCCTAGTCTGATAATGGAGCATTGTCCCCATGTATAGAAGAACCATTCACTGATTAGGGGAGTACTATCTCAACTTGGAGTCTCTCTCATGACCCTTCTCAATAATGACCATCATCAAGCATCACCTAAACAAGTGTCACACCCAGAACATCTTTCATCATATCTCAAGAGCCTTTATGAATGTCACCATCACATTTTACATGAAAAAAAATTCTGCATAGGATAGTCCGAAGACAAAATATGACTCAAAAATATATATATACAAGAGGTTGGTATTATTCAAGAAAGGGGGTTCATGGCATGTATGGGTCTACACGGTGTGTGGACATGCTCTGCTACCATGTTGGGTTCTCCTCTGGAAAGGGATCTATAGGCATGTCACCATACACAACATGTATATGGACTACATGGTGTGTCTTGGCCACCTAGATCCTTCACATGTGATCCTAGCCATTCTCCTAACCAGACTAATGCATGTGTACTCCAAGACTACATGGAATGTCCTCCTTAATGGTGTCATGGGCACCTACAACTGGAATATTCCCTAGCTATAAAAGGATAGTCACATGGTGTGTTGCCAAGACACACAACCTATGATCCTTATCAATTTCATGAAACCCTAACTATAACGGCTGGGTTAATACATGGTGTCTGTTCATCCTAGTAAACATCATATAGTCATTAATTTCATAGAATAAAATTAAGGATTCATTTTCCATCATCACATTACTATCTGTTCTGTTTTAACCTCCAATCACACAGGGGGTGTTTGATCTGGGGATACCCATGCCTAATCTATTGTCGATTGCTAGATTATATCCACTTGAACACCTCACAGATTCTCTCATCACCACCCATGCCACTTCCTTCATTTATTCAAATTCCATATCCAAGAATCCATCACCATTACCTATTATACTATCTGATTCTTCTACAAAACATTTATATGATCATTATCCAAGCATCCACCAAAAATATGAAAGTTTGATCCTGCTCAAATCCACCTAAAAATAGTCAAATCCTAAAGCCATAGTCCAACGCTGAAGAACCTGAAGAATATTTGTGGGAATGGAATAAGAAGAAATGTGTTATACTAAATTGATAAGTGTTCCTGGCCAATGATCATAGAATTAGTGATTATCAGGGGTGATTTCAAGGCAGAGAAGATAACATTAAATTAATATTTTAATTTAGCAGAATTCATCTCATTTGAAGGGATGATAAATTTAAAATCAAATTCAGATTGATAAATTCCAGGTCTAATAATTAAATCATGTAAAGAAACAAAAATTTATGATCCATTCCCCAAATATATATTTATCTTTTTTAAAGAAATAATTTTATAGATATGAGGATGTTACACTATGTCTTTTAAATATCGGTCCACCTTGACTCGATCACCAATCCTTATTCAATGCCTATTCGCCAATGAAGGTTGTGAGAGCTTTTATCAATTCTCCCATGGTTCATGTATCTAACAGTAGTGAATTTTAATAAAATATTGTTCATAAATTATTTAGTTTGATCACCTAATAAAACAAAAAAAATTATTTTAATTAAATGCACCCTCCAATGGAAGCCTGAACTTGATGTCAGAGTTTGACCAGCCATAGGTCATGCCTATAATAAAAAAAATTTATAGATTCAACTGTCATCTTAATTTTTTGATTACATACTATTTTTAGTAGATTTTACAATATATAGTAAAAAAATATTCAAGTGTGATATTAATAAATTTTATATAGTTTTTTGAAACAAATTCAAGCCCATCGGGCCTCAGAATATCATGTCGCCTCAACACCTGGCTCTAAAAAGATTTAATAATATTTTTTTATAGTTTTACAAGAAAAAAAGTATTTAATAGCTTCTGGGTGATCAACAAGACTATTTTATAATGTGGGTTATCCTTTTTTACTATTTTTGGTCATTCTCCTATTGCTATTATGGATCATTTATATGGTGTTCTGTATTCTTATAATTAAGGTATGGGATTTCATAATGAAATCTTTATCAATATTGACATTTAATTCTTATTTATCTTAATTTTTATTTTCAATTAATTTATAAATCCAAATTTTAAAAACTTGAAAATCATTGCCCAGTGGGATGGTAGTGAAATAAAAATTCATGTCTGTGGCATTTGAAAATTAATTTTAGATTTCCAACAAAAATCTAGATTGAAAATAATGTTTCAAATAATGATTTTGATAAGATTAAAATTCATGAAATATATTAGGATTTGAAATGATAATTTTTTAATAAAAAGAGAACAAATTTTTGATAAAATCTATTAATGTGATTTTAGAAATAAAAGGAATTGAGTTGTGAAATAAAATCCCTTTTCAATGCATTGAAAATATAGGGAAGGTTTTTTGGAATAAATTTAAATAATGTCAAGAGTTATTTGATAAAATTATTTGAGGTTGATTCAAAATAAAAATGGACAAAATGAAATATGATTTAGAAAGACATGAACTTGATAAAAACCAATGATTATTTTGAAGTTGAAATTGAATTTTGAAACATGGAAATGAGAATTTGAATTGTGGAAGATTAATTGAACATAAAATATTGATATTATGAGATTTTATTTATTGGCTGATTGAAAGAATATGTGATCTTGAGTAGTTAGTTGTAGAGTAGGGAACACATTCTAGGACTCTGACCCATAGTAATGGATTGATGATGGAAACTTGTATTGAACCATATTGGATGTAATTCTACCCAATTGGGTGTTGAATGAATCTATCCTAAATGAATGATCCTTATCAATGTCTTCAAAATTTCATCCATGATTCATTGAATGAGTATTACAAGGATCATAAAGCTAGGCACTAATGTACCTCGGGGCATATGACTATGGATCTTTACATTGATTTTTTATTACATTATAGTATTTATTCAACTATTTTCATCTAGATATTCTATTTTATAAAAACATTCATGTAAGACCATTTTGATATATGTTCCATTAACTTGATTTGACATAATGTTTGAATAAAAAAGTAAAATGATTTACTCATGTATTTTTTTTACAAAAATAATTCAAGCCCATTTGATAAAACGAGTTATATATAATAGAAGAGATAAAATCTGAATTTTGAAAAAAAATTAATATTGTTCATTAAAATATTTATTCAATAACGTTTTAATATGTACTATGAAAATATTTTCATTCCACATTTTATTTAAAATTTAGCATAAATGGTTTATTTGATATGTATGTTTTTAATAAATTATTGGTGTAATCATACATGGGTTTTCTTATTACACCCTACTTTTAATTCAGGTGTTTGTAGTTTTTTACTATATTCTAGTTCCCTGGAAAAGAGTAAAAACAATTCATAGGTGTTGGGGGTACTTTATTATCAGGACTTATTAGTTAGTGGTGTCAAGTGGAATACATGATCCACTTATCTCATGGATCATCTGGGTGGATGTCTTAGTTGTTTATTCTTATGACTTTCTTTGTGTTAATATCTTGAGACTTAATTTTCTTCTTATGGGTATCTTAGTTTTGGGGATCTTTCCATTGATAAAATACTTTTTCTTTTTTTTATCATGTGAAATTTTTCCCATCTCATTCTTTATGATTACTTGGTCATCATCACCCACCATGGGGATCAACAACGCCCTTCAGGATATCGGATGAGTGATTCAGATGTCATCCTAGGAGGTGTCCGAGATCATTTCATTACATGTGATAAAAATTATATTTTCCCTATTTTATGGTATGTTTAGTTGTTTAGAGGTAGGACAACCATAATTCAAGTATTTAGTAATGATAGGGTTCTTGATCACCACCCATCAGAGATGACACCCGGGTTACCAGGTTCTGGCAGGATGAGTATGTGTCCAGTGTGAGCTCAGTCCTAGAAAAATTTCCGTACCATTATTATTTTTTATAGATCTTATTTGAGGAATTTATAATTTTTATTATGAATATTGTGAAATATATGAAAATTCTTATGGGTCTATGCTAATACACACTTTCTAGAAAACCATGCTTATAATGTGCATCCACCATTTGATAACTCATAATTGTATTCACATGGTTAGTGTATATTCTTTCAAATTATGTGGCTAGTTAATTTGTAGGTGATATTTTTTAAATTTCAACGTTTCCTTATTTAGAGTGTTGTTACGTTTTTACCATTTTGGATTTTTTGAAAAATTTCCTCTTGAATAATGGTTTTTTTGTTAATATTTTTTATGAAATCCATAAAAACATTGAGATATTTTGAAAAGGGTTTTGAATTTCATAGATTTCAGAAAAAAAAAATTAAATTCAATATGGTTATACGATATGGGTGTTTTAAAAATATTCAATGTTTAAAATAATGATTGGATTTTAAAAATATAGTCAACTCTTCTAACGATAGATTAGTATTCAATATTTATTTAGCATTTTCAAGTGAGTTTGATAAATTATCATTAGAATGTTTTAATTTATTGATGTGTGAAATGTTTCAAAATAGATTTCAAAATATTAAATAGATGTTGAACTTTATTTAATATATTTTAAAAGTGTGAAAATTTTTTAATGATCATTATTTTTTAAATGTAAATTTGTAAATCCAACTTATGTTAAAGTAGTGATAATATATTGTGAAGAATAGAAGACTAGGGGTTGTTTTTTCAGATGATGTTTTGTGTTATGATTTTTGAGAATTGGACCCTGATGTTTCTTTTGATGAGTTTTTCCTCCTTGTTTTCATTTTACATCCCTATTTAGATTTAATGTAAACTTTCATTTATCAATATTTTCTTGAAATTTTTGTTTAGTTGACACCACACTCCGAAACCTATATCCTTACACTCATACCCCATCATAAGGATTACATTTATGGGGTTCAAATATTTAATCCTCCTTACTTCTATATAAAATGGGGTTCTCAAAGAGTCATGATATAGCTAAATATTACTGAGGGAATCTTCACCCTGATTGAACTTTCAGAATCACTAATGGTTTTGTTTTTGTGTGTCCTACTCAAGAGTCTGGGTTGGAAGTTCTGGAATCCCATTACTGCAAACAAGAAACATAAAGAATGTATTTTTGTAGCTTTCCAAGGGTGATTAATTTAACATTTTGTTAAAAAATATGTATAATATCAAATGTTAGAGTTTTATAGCCTATATGAAGTAGATTAAATAGTGTTTCAATAATTCACTATTTTATCAAATTGAAATTGTATTATCCTCATTTGACCAAGGATAACTCTTTTATGGCTTGGTTATTCCAAAAAAGGTATCCGACCAGATAAAATCATAAGTGGAATTTATTCTTGTCCTAAAATCTAATAGAATTTTATTGTTTCATTCTATAAAGGTTTCAAAAAACATTGAAAAATAACATGTGGAGTTATTAATTAATCTTTTTATTAAATTTAAAGTATGGAGCTCTAGTAAGGGTGAAGGATTTTTTCGAAGTCAAACCATGTGAGTGGTGGAATTAAAATTTTGTTTTGTTTTTTCTCATTATATTTTACTAGGGTGAAATGTCTATTCAATAATGTTTTAATATGAATTATGAAAATATTTCCACACTGTGTTTTATTAAAAATTGATAATAAATTCTTATATTTTATCTATTTCTTATGAAATTATCAGTGTAATCCTTTCAAGATTTTTCTCACACATCCTACATTATCATGTAAGTGTTTTTATTTTTTTTCTTGTATTATATTTCTATAAAATATGGGAATCATCACATTGATGTGGAGAGTTTACTCAATTATTGGGGGTCAGGAGGCGGTGGTGAGATGTGGAAAAGTCGATTCAATTTTCATATAAATCTTCTTGGTTGTTGTCTTAGTGATATTATCTAATGACTTTGGTTGTATAACATATTTATACTTTTTTACCACTAATTTATATCTTAGTTTGTATTATATTTCCACTATTTATCTTTTTTTCTTATGGTTTTTAGATAAATCATTCCCATATAATTATTTCTAATGTATAGGCACTCGTCACTTGCATGTATAGAGTGGAAACAACCTTAGGCATAGTGGAAGAGTGATTTGGATTCCAATTCATGTTATATCATCGATCTATTCGTTATAATTTCTTATATAGAGTTTCAAACATCATTATAAAACGAGGATAAATTTTCATCAATTATATATAAACTCTCATAGGAATTCCTTTGGTAAAATATGAGAAATAAATTATCATCCCTGAACCTTGATCTAAAACTCTACTCATTTTGAATAAACATCAATTAAATATGTTTGAATAAAATAACCTATTTATTACACTCTCTTAGTAATACTAAAAAGATACTCCATTTGTTGTTTATCCAACAAAAAATCAATTTCCATCGAATATAAATAAGCACCATCATTCACATGTTCTGTATCAAGATAAATTTTTAAATTTTTTATTATCATTCATTATTCATTTTACCTTCAAAAAACATCATTATATGAGATTTTTTTAAATAATTTTCAACCATATTTTCGTTCGATAGAGTATAAATTACAATTATGTTATAGCCTTTTAAAAATTTTACTCAATTTCCCTATCTCAAAACTAAATCTCTCTCGAATATGATATATTTCCAACTATTAGGATCCATATAAATTATAAAATGATTAACATTAATGTATTTACTTTTTAACTTTACCATATAAACCACTATTATAATATCCAAATAATGAGTTGACTAATTATATTAATGAGAATTTATGTTTCAATACCCATATTTTATTACATCTATCTATGGTTTCAAAACTCGCCAAAATAATTGATGTGATTCATTCATATATAACTCGTAAAAGGTCTTCAGTAATAAATTATTGAATTAATGAATTAATTTACTCTTTAAATAATCCTTTGAAAATCAAAATTTAGAATAAAATTCCTATAACAAAAAATATAATGAAAATTTTTATTCTAAGTTGATAACATAGATTCAATTAAATTAATTTTGGGTTTGGACTTCATATAATAACCAACCAATACAATGAAAATTCACACTTCAAATACATTTAATTGTTATTTCCATGTAAAAGATACTTTAATTTAATTTTTGGTCTATTAAAAACCATACAAAATGATAACAATACAGAAAAAGTGAACTTCCCAGTCCAAAAAATAACTCACCAATTTTTTTTTTAAATTGATTCTTTCTAAGGAATCATGGAACCAATGTAATATGTTTCATTTAAAACACCATTATCTTCACATAAACAATGATTTAATACTTCATTAAAATAAAAGAATTAATCATGTAATGGTTTTAATATTCTATTAATTAGTATTATAAATATTTGTGATTTATTTATAACATGGATAATAATTAATTATATAAAAAATTCCACAATGATATTAAAATTTTTACTTTTTATTATTCTTATTTTTACATCTCTTATGATAATAGTAAAATCAAAGAATGATCATTTGGAATCAACTTTAATGTATCAATTTCTAGAATTATTCATTTATTATAGGATGTGGGTAATGGTTTAACCATTTATAATAATTACATAACGTCTATCTACCATTAATATTCATTATAAATAAAAACATAGATACACACATAGATACTCTATTTTGAATAAATAAATTCTATATAAATCCATGAGAATCAATTCATAACTCTAAAATATCATTATTTTTCTATATGATAAGCCAATAATGAAAAATTTAGATATTTATATATATAATTTTATCCCGATCTCAATATCATATCCTATATGTAGAATAATGATCCCTTAGAGAAAACATCAATAAATTCCCTTACATAATTATGATACTCAACCTACTACGAATTAGATACATGGTAATCTCTCCAACTAAATGTAATTCATTATTTATCAACTATTCAACAGGCAATTTGATTAACTCTCTCTAAAAAACTGATTTTCATCATGGTTAGGGAAGATAACCTTCCACACAAAAAATTTCACAGTCTACTATACTAAATAAAACCTATCTATATGAGGAATGATATTATAAAATTACATTAATAACCATATTGCTCCACATAAGGACTAATCATATCATATTAATCACTCTGATGTACAAAATCCCTCCATTAATCTTTAATGAATTTCTATAAGATTTAATAAATATAGAACTACATGAATGTTGAATATCAAAATCTATAGATGTTATAAAATGGACGATGTAATAAATTTCTAGAATGTATTAAAATAAATAAAAATAGAATCAATGGTAAAAAAAATATAAATATAATTACCTATTACTAGCTCAAGTGCCTCAATATCACCCACCTCTATAAAATTATTCCATTCATTCCAAAATCTTTTTACTGAATAGTCCCACTACCTATTTCATCTCCTCTGATTACTAAGTGTTACCTATGTTTTTATAATATCTCCCAGATGGAACCTAATACCCCCTTCATGAGTGGTGTATGAGTTCACTTTTGTTACTACATGTGAAATGGTCATGATTGAATATAGTATTGAAGATTATTATAGAAATGTTGTGTTGATCCATCAAACATCATATATTCCATAGTCCATTGACAATTATGAAATAATATAATATCAATGGAATATATAAACAAAAAGGTACTAGAATGGACCATTGATAAATACATATGGTGAAAACAACTTAGAAAAAAATGCATGAGAACATTCCCATAGAAATACAATACTTAGAAGCGATCTAAATTATTTGGATGAGAAAGACTTCATATTTTAGATTCAATAATAGAAATATTTATTTCACTTCTGATTATAGACTTTGAATTTTTAGTTTTTTAATCTCTTTTTTCATTTATAACACCCTTTCCTATGTTTGAAACTAATGATAATTAATTTTATATTGAATCATGGGGTATAAAATAAGTCAAAATGTAAATATCTTCACTCTTTATCAATAATATTTTCAATTAGACAACAAATAATGTTATAGAATCAAGAAACAACCCTATAGATATATTAATTTCATTATGGAATAGATTAGATCTCTTATGTGTGATATATCATTAGATTTGATTATAAAAAATTCAATCATACACTAACTCTAAAATTCACTCCATGATGTTCTATATTCATATATATCTTAAGGAAATACTCCATCAATGAATAACATCATCACAAGGAAAATTGACAAATATAGAAATATGTGTATTAACCAAAGTTCAAATAAAATAAAAATCATGATCCTATTAATCCATCTACACAATCAGTCAAATTTTTAGAAACAAATATCTCAGTCCTCAATAAACTTGACTATTATAATCACAAAAACATTTAATCTTAATCCTGAATCAAATATGGGTTTTGTTACTCATCTCTGTATCACAAATTTATTTCCTATTTCACTTATTATTGTTCATCATGTGGATGAAGTCCTCAGAAAATACTATTAATAGAACATATATTCAACTATTATCCTTATATTCGTGTTGATGAATTCATTAAACACAAACATCCATTGTTAATTTACATGGGTGCCATATTATTATATATAGCTCACCTTATCATCATGATCTAATTACTATAATATGAATATTCATATCTAATGACGTTCCATATAGATAACTAACCATTCCATTAGTACAGTCAATAGATAACTATGATCCCTGAAAAGGACTATGTAATTTTCCATACAATTTTATACGTATATCTAGTATAAATTTTATTCTATTTTTAGGTATATTATTTCTATAAAAAATTAACACAATCCTTTCTAGGTATTACTCTAAACATTATCCTAAAACTCATGTAAATATCAATTTATCATTACCTGACCCCATTAGGACACATCTCAAACTAGAAATGAGGCCAATTTTTCTTTACCAAGTCCACTTATAATATACAAAGGGTTCATGACTACCATCAAGGTTATAATTCATATTAATGTGAATCATTTTTCTATAAATATTAAACATTAACATGTATACCCCACCATGTGATAAAAAGAAATGAATATTAAAATTCATAAAATGTAATAGTAAATAAAAATATCTATAAATAAATTAAAAAAACTATAAATAAACACCAATATATTTAAAAGTAATTAAAATTTAATTAGACTCCATATCCTGAGATCCCATTATTTCTTAAAGCTAAGAAAACCAGAGTCCATATCCTAGATGATCCAAATAATCTGGAATAATGTAAATATAATATGGATGAATATAAAAATACTTAGTATATTTCTCCATCAGCCCATGTAAGTCCATATGAATGGAGTATACTAATATATTAGTTAACTAAGTATTATTACAATGAATAATTATAAAAATTTCTCCAATTATACTTATAGTACAATATGAAAACCCTTTATAAATATATATATTTATATATTATATAACATAATAGATGAAAAAATATATATCAATAATGAAAGGAGGCCCAAAAAATTAGCACCCACTCACTAGAATATAATAATTAACAACAATATAAGTATTTTATCTAATTGGAATATGGTAATTAGTGAGGGTAACCTAGATTATTAGATATAAGGAATATCAAAGTACCCCATTTCATCAAGATATTAGATCATACATGGAAATGATTAATATTTATAGTGATTTATATAGGGTTTAGACGACATTACATATTATATGTAATAAAATATAATGAATTATCATATTTACATCTCATTCCTACCATTATCCTTAATCAACATCCATACAATATCATCATAAAAAATAATTATTCCTTAGATATTTTAGAATAATAGAATTTTTTAGTTTATTGGTAATATCATAATATTCTTATGATTAACTAGATTTAACTACATCATCATTAATCCCAACATTGTTATGATTATGTTTAATTATCATTTGACATACCAATATAGTGATCATGTCAATAATTTCACATTCTCATTTCCATACCATTATTTTCAACCATTTGTAGTTTCACATCATCATTCCTTCATAAATTATAGAATTCATAAGAATTAACTATAATTATTATAATAGTCTAATCTTATCAATATAATATATCATTTAATTTTTTCTTATTAGAGATCAATTTCCTAAAATCATCTCAAAAAAACATACTTGATAAAAAAGTGTGTGGAGTCTTCTAATTAATGGGATTTATACTGTTTAAGTTATTTAATGACTAATTCATTAATATATGAATGAAAAAATAACAAAAACATGAGATTTGGGGAAGCCAAGATGAGGCACAAAACCCATACCATATTGCATATCCCAATTAAAATAGAAATAAATAATGATATTTATAGCCAGTAATATAAAATATAAGAAAGCGTAATCTTAAAACACATGGAATGCCACCATACAGTAATGTTAGACCACCAATCATATAAAAACATCCCTTTTAAATTATAACATAATTTATTTTCCATGTAAATATTTTCTTATTTGAATTATTAAATATATATCCTTCACTTTATAATGAAAAGTATTATTTTTATTTGAAAATATAAATAAATAAAGTTTCATGCTTTGATCAATCATACACTAAAAATCCTAGAAATAAAATTTATTATTCCTTTGGGTTATTATAATATATTCTTTTATTTATGAATAAAAACATATTTTATTCTCCATGATTAAAAATTTGGAAATTCAAGAGTCGTATATTATAATTCCTCTATAGTTGATCATTCATTATTCATTGAACCTCATTATGTGTTCATATTCTTAATTTACATTATAAAAATACCTGAAACAAAATTTTAAAAAGATAGTAGGGAATTTTGAGGATACGTATAGAATTTCTTGGTTAAAAACCCCCTTTAAATAAATAATATCTATCACAAATTTCAATTATTCTATCAAAAATGATCACCTAAAAATTTATAATACCTCCCATTTAGCATAAGAATTAATGATTTTACCATCACATTAAAATAATATATTAAAAATCAAGAATAATATTTTTAAAATATATTCAACCATATAATATAAAATATAATTTAAATATAAAGATAACATTATAAAGGAATTAAATAAATAGATATTAAATGAAAAAATAAATTATCAAAAAAGCATCTAAGTCTAAATCTCACCAATCACGTACCCTATGTTAGAAATATTACTCTATATATGGTTTAATACAAATAAATTAGTTTTAATAGGACATTTTTAAATTCTTATTCTACACTTCATGTCTAAAATGAAAAATATTCCCTAAAAGGTTTTTTTACAATCCATGATAATTAAAGAAAAGAAAACAATAGATAATATATTTATTCATAATTAGTATATTTTTCCTAGAATAAATAGGAAAAAGTCATGTTTGAATTCAGTTGTTGTGTGTGTGTGTTTCTTTATAAATTAATTTATTATAGGAGTTTATTAAATAAATGTTTATATGGAAATAAAAATATAATTATTAAATAATAATACAAAAAAATTGTAAAATTAATATTATACTCCCCAATGTTTCATTTCATATTTATGTATTTTATTTATTGATTATAGTACTATTACTTTTCTTTCTTATTCCCATGTGTAACTTATTCTATTTCAATATGATTTGTTACAAAATAAAAAAATATTGTTCATCATAGTCATTATTTTTCCCCATAATGGGGGTTTAAGGATTTATATTTTAAAAAAAGTTAAATCCTTGATTGTGGGGTTCCCATAGCCACTATGACATACAATATCAAGATCACTTGCCCTCAATATTCTTAATTAGGTCATTGATATGATACAACCCATGGATTATCCTTCAATAAGAATATATTTGATTATTTTATTGAAAATCAATTAATGAAGTTATTTAAAAAAACTTTTTTAATGATGTTTCATTTAGGATATACTCTACACTATAAATAAAATATTCTTTCTTATTTTTATAGAAATATATACACTTAAATACCATCATCATAGCTTGATTGGTTATGTCTGGTCTTGAAACTCATATCTTATTTTAAGGGTTAACTTTGATTAAATAAAATATGTGATTGCATTATATTTTTAAGAAATTTTATAAAATGTAATTCCTACTAATCATTTTATCCTTTGGGTGATTCTAGTTATATATCACTATATTGAATCGATTAATTTGTCATTTTTTATGATACTATGTATTCAAAATTGTTATAATATTATAGAATTGGCGAGTGTCTTTATCATAGGATAAATTATGATATCATATTATTGTCTAGTAATCATGTCATTTTTTATCATTTTACCACAGTTTTAAGATATTACAAGGACTATGTATTTCTTAAGTACCAATCATTTCTTATATATCTTGATCATTACAATGGTTTATAAATATTTGATAATATATGTTATTTTATATGAAACTATATTCTTGTATCCATGATAAATATTCTTTTTATCCACACTAAGCTATTTATCTCACCCATATATTTTAATATAAAATTTCTATGAATAAAATTATATTATAGTGGTTAACTTATTTTATGGGTTCTTATATTTAGGTAAAATATTTTTTAATTGATTTATGTTTTATTTCAAATGTATTATGTCTTTGTTCCTAAATATACAAAACTAAAAGATTATGGGAATTATTTTATTGTGATAAAATTTATTTTAATATTTTAATATTTTAGTATATGATCCTGTAACTTGGTACAATGGAATAAAGATTAGTATCAATGAAGAATTTAATTATTTATGAGAATAATTATTAAAACCCTTAAGAAAATTTTTAGTTATCATGAACTATTTTAAACGTGTAGCATTAAAATCTCACACACCACCCAATTTGTAATGAGTTACATTGATAACATAAAAACAAGACATTTTTAAAAGGTGGCATTAATTATTTCATGGGAAATAAAAAATGGATCTGGGACTCAACCCTATGACCAACACCCCACACCCCACCCCGAACCACCCAACTGCTTGCAAGGATAATCAAAAAGTCCTTATTGATTTTTTTTAAATAATTTGGATGGAGTTATATAACGCATTAATAGGAACTAGTAATGTGGATATTTTTTTAATATAAATATATTTAAAATGATTATCTAAACATCATGGGTGTTAATGATAAAAATATCATTTTTATATTGTAATAAATTATACAGGTTATATATAACTAATAATATTATATATAAAGTCTTTCTTTACCACAAAATTCAATAATTTAGAAATTCATGATTCAAATACCTCAATCGTTGAGTAGATCTAGGAATCCACTTATGTCTGAATAATGGATATCCTCATTGGAGAAGATATATATTTTTATGCATTTTCCTTAATTAAAAAGGATATTGATAGTTAATTATTTTCTTAAAGAGTTGTGATAATCAATAAAGAGTGAAAATGGTAAAGTAGATATTAAATCTATGTTATAGAAGGATTCAAAGATGTAATTACTTGCGAATTATTTACATTATATTACAAAAAACAAGATAAGGAATTGGATTACTATGCTAGAGTAAAAAGATGATGAATTCACTACAAAATATGAATCTAAATTTACTCAATTAGTGAGGTATGGTTGACTTTTTTCATATTTTTGAATAATAAGATTGATAAAGATTATAATTAATCAAATTAAATTATTTTTATATCATAGTGATTCATGAGTTTGATATTTATCAATAATAATTTTTTCCATAATTAAAATATGTAAATTTATTTCATAAATATAAATTAGTCTCATATTGACTTAGAAAATAACCAAAAAGGGGAGTATCAGACAATAAGATCATATAATAATGATCATGTGAAGAATAAGTTTCAGAATAACACCTATTAAAGATGTGGGATAATTCATTCTTGTAATTATTTATTAGTACATGGAAGGTATTTCAAATATATAAAGAGTGTTCATTGACCTTGTGAATGTTGACGTAGATTAAATGTATTTAAAATAAGTAATCATACAATGACCTATAATGAAGAAATAAGGATTTATAGAATAGTAAAATTATGGTTTTGTGATTTGTGTGTAATGATTTTTTATTTATGGTAAACAATGGACTAAGAAATGGATAATTAATTAAAATCAATATAATTATCCACATAAATATATTGGTAATGATCATGTATATATAACCATAAATGAGTAGTCGGATGAACCCAATGTAATATTCACATATAGTATAACTATTTGATCTAGAATGTATTATGAACTATTAGATTTATGATTATTTACAAAACATAAAAGACCAATCTAATCATGTATCAATACCAAAACTATCACTTTACAAATCCTAAAATTCATTCTTGGTCTCTATAAGTCAACATAAATGTTGTGGGTGTCAACTAATATGTTTTGGGAATGAATTAACCTTTACAAATATTAATAAAATAAATTCGTAGATTTCATCTAAAAATTAGACTAAAGAGACAATATATTGTACTTTTCTTTACCCAAATAAAAATATAGTTTCAAAATGAATCCAAAACCAAATAATACATTACCATTCTAAATATAATAAAACTCCATAAATAGTTTATAAATATAAATATATATATATATATATATAATGAAAATGGGTGTGGAAATACGTTTCCAAAATAGATTATTGTAAATGATATTTGTATGAAGTGTTATATAAAAAAATACTCAATGTTAATATAAAAAATATGATTTCATTAAAAAAACTACAATATAACTGAGTAAAAAAATGTAATAGAATTAGAATTATGACTTTTATAATTTATATATGAAATAGATTGGGCCAAATAAAAAGTTCATTATTAATTATATCATGTTTTTTTGAAATGTAGATCCCATCTCAAGGTTTATGTGAACAAATTGTGTTTGTTTTTATATTTTTCTGAACATTGTTTTTCTAAAATTATAAAAAAAATACTTTTCTAGTGCTAGACCACAACGTATTTAAAATATGTGCAATTTATTATATGAAAAGTGCTCACAATAAAATATATTTTTATAAGATTATACATTTTATGAAAAATTTAATGTATTTTAAATTTAATGAAGTTTTTAGAAAATACATGTGTAATGAAAATATAGAGAAGTTTGTATGATCATATACGTGAAATGGTTTAGTTTATTTATATATTTATGGAATGTTAATATATATATCTTAATTAAATTGTTTATAAATTATTATTTATAAAATTATTTTAAAGTCTTATCTCGTGATTAAATTTATTATTTACTCATTTATTCAGTTTCTTCCCAGTTTATTATTCATGAATATAAAACGTTTATATTATGAATTAATGTTTTCAATTGTTTAATGTGTTAAAAAATATTATAAATTTCATACAAAAAATATAAAGATTTACATGTTAAGAATGACATATGACTTAGATACATTCAAACATGAATATGGTTTATTTGTGGTTGATGAATTTGAAAGATAATGATCGGTTATGATTTATATATATTAGTCTAATGGATTATATTGGGAGTAATATCTCTTTTGAGTATTGATTCATGAATAGTGGTATTTTGGTTCATACTACTCACTAGCATGGGGTAAATTCTTTATCTAGAATAGGGGTGTTGGGAAAATATTACTCTTTATTTAATACTAATGGAATTTTGGTTTTGTGTGCTACTAATGGTATGTAGGAAGTGGTTCTAAGTACCAAATTCATTGAATTTATATTAATATGTGTGAATGTAATTGGCATTTTTTTGGGATAAGTAACACAAATTATGATGGGTATAAATAGTAATACATGATTTTTTTAAAAATATTAATTTTTTAAAGGTAAAGATAAAAAATCATTAGAATCATTTATACATAAATAAATACTTTCGATAAAATAGTTATATTAAACCCCCCTTAAAATACTATTAGTATGATTTCATAAAAATAAAATGCTCATTAAGAACTCGATCATTCTTAATGGGTGCCTCTAAATGATTGATCCTATAAAATTATCTTGTGTAATATGAGAGGCATATTAATCCCATTAAATTATAGGTTCCAATAATCTGCAATGTTTCTTTTGATATAACTAATGATTAAACCATTACAGTCAAGACACCACAAGAATAGGGTTAAGATAATACATGTGATTTTTTATGTAAGTATTTATCCTCTTAATTATCTAAGAATCATATTTTTTATGATTGGAAGATTATCTACCGAAATTTTAATTCATTAGTAGAAATGAAAATGATAAATTAGATCCTGGTGATATATTGATCATAGAACACTAATGGATGTGATGTTAATTTAAAATGGTCCTCATTTTAGTAGGATTTTATTTAATAAATGTTATAATGAAATGATTCTAAATCAGGATACACACCTAAAAAAATTATGTTGTAGAAAAATTGGAATTACAGTCATATAACATAGCTTTGAGATACATTGATAAGAATAAAAGTATTAATGGAATAAAATTCTTAAATTTTTATAGAAACATAGTAATTTTTTTAAAGAGGGAATATATATGTGTTAGAGGAAACCAATTCTGAATAGTTGATTATTTTTTTATTAAACAAAATAAATTTAATCATAATAAGAATAAAAATTATTGGATAAATAGTTTAAAAATAATTTTTAGACACAAAATGATTGAAATAATTTAAATATATTATCATATGATAAATTTGATCAGGTATTTCAAGGATTTACAGAGACTAGAAGTTCATTTATATCTTATTCTAGACATGGATTTCATTTTGAAGTGAATACATGAAGTATTTCAATAATATAAAATACCTAAATAAAATTTACATGATCTTATTAATATATTAATGATATCATGGTAGAAAATGAGATATCCAAAGCCTTGAATTATGTTGATAATACACAACGGTAGATGTTTAGACCAATATATGTATATTGGATAGTTTAATATTCATTCTAGGTTATTGTATCCTAAAAAAGGGGTTTAGAAGGAGGGATATTAATTCCAATATGGTGATCCCATTCACAAAAGAAGAAATTTCATTTAATACACTTAACAAGTATGAGAAACTCCAAGGAGAGTCCACATTACTTATTAATTCTATAGAAACCAACTCTTAGATTTTCACTATTAAATGATACAAAATGTATGTTTTATAATTGTAGAAAATATTAAAAATTTGAAAAAATTGGTAATGTTTGTTGAAGATATTAGTACATATTCAATGAAGTGGAACATATTGAAATTTTGTAAATTTAGAATGAAAATGAATACTTCATGCGAAAATGAATCTAAATAAATTTAGTGCATTTCCAATTTAATTTTTCTTATACAGTAAGTGAGGTTTTTTGAAAAAAATAGTTTTTATGTATAATATCAGAAGATTATTTTTTAAGAACAATGTTTTATTAATTATATATTTCTATAATGTACTTTAAAAATTTAATAAAATAATTTTTATTCGGAATAAAATATTTATCCATGGTATATGTTAAATTACAAGAGGTATGATCATGCCCACTCACTGATATGTTTTAAATCATTTTTTCAGATAATTAGTCTGAAACATAGTATATTATATAAAATATTAATTTAAATTAAATATTTTTTAAATAGTATCACTAATGAATTTATTTATTATCTCCTAGCATAACATGTTTTTTTCCTATATGATTTATTTTGATGAAATTTTAGTTTCTAAAAGAAATGTACAAATATATTTGAACATAATGAATTTTAAAAAATATAAATTAGATGATTGTATCATCCAATTAAAAGTGAATTTATATTAGTGTTCTAATAAATTTTAGGATATGCTTATAAATAATAAACATAATATAAATATTTATATTTAGTTTTTTTTAACAAAAATATCTCAAACAAATGGATTAAATGGTTGTTTTTTAAATAGGATGATGATGAACGTATAAAATAATTCTAATTGTATAAGAAAGAATTTGTTATTTTCATCATATAATTATATATTTAAAATTAAATATATTTTAACAATATTTTAAAATATTTGATCATGAGTATTGTGAGTCCTAATCAAACAATTATTTAATTAATATATTGTTACAGATATTAGCCATTAAATGAGATTATTGGGAGTATTTATCATATATTCACATGGATATGTCGTAGTAATACCTATATATGTATTTTGCTTTAAAAAATCTGGAACGTAATGTATACCTAAGGCCATTTTGTTCTTCTATAAGATTAAATATGTTTAGAATATAACTTATATATTATTATTTTAATATTTTAATATTACTAAAGGGGTTTCAGTGTCACTAACCACTCTGGTTACCCAGGTACCTAGACAGCCAATCTAGCTTTGACACTTCCTGATAAGAATTAGTGATCCCCACTGGTTACTGACAAGAACATGACATCATACAAGATAAAAGTGGGACTACATTTTTCTACAAGAACAATTGAAGATAAATATACATATCACTATGTTCAAAACTCCTTAGGGAGACATTAATATATATCAAATAGATATGTCAAAACCCAAAGCGAAAATCATCAAAGGACAATAATTCAATAACATAAATTATATGTCCTTGAGTAAATTCCACTCTAAGACCCATGTTATCAATAGTTTTCACCTCCTCTAAGAGTTTATTTCCCTTTACTCAGACGTATTAGGAAAAAATCTAAATATTCCTCATGTAAATGTTTGGGTATTAAATTAAAAGACCACCAGGGTGTCGGCAATTATTCTATAAAAATATGCCAAAATAATACACCAATACATGATATAAATTTCTAAAAAATATGTCAGGGTGATATAATTTCATTTTTAAAACAAAACATTCTTTTCAATTTATAAATATGGAAAACATTTCAAGCGTGGCTTAAATAAAATTTTTATATAAAATGTATTGTATAAATCAATAGGCATAGGTTAAGAAGCTTCAAAAACATAGTCATATATAATTAAGATCTTCACAACAAGAATCGTGGTCATATTCTCTATAGTACGATAGTTTCTAGTAGTAGGATCCTCACACATCTCATATCAGTGATCATGGGAAATATGTGTACACAATTCGCTCAGGCTTAGGCTGGATAAGACACATAAAAATCTCATCCGGATAAGATCATTGAAACTCTATTATAAATAATGTTTTCATCATCAATATATTTACAGGTAATTACCATCCTATTTTTCATATTTCAAATAACCCAGTAACTATCCTAGCTCACATGAGCTCAATCATCCAATTAGAAGAATGGAAAATCAATTCGTTCCACATAAATAATCATTCACAACTCAACTATCCAGTTTTCCTTTTCAAAACACCATTTCACATTCAAAACCATATCATGGGGTTTTTCATCATTTTGTGATTTTTTCTAACATAACCAATAATAATATTTTTACAATTTAATTTAATCCATTTTCTCAAAAATCGATTCAAAAATAATTTCACAATTTCCATCAAATTCAATTTTGGCCCTGAATTTTGATTCCATTAAATTGGGTGTTTTCCCAAAATTCATTGAAAAATCCATTTCAATCCCAATTCACAAAAAATATTTATTTTCATACTTTAATTTATTTAAATTTTAAACAATAATCAATTCAAGGTTAAATAAATTGGCCAAGATGAAATGAAGCCATCTACCATTAATCATATAAATAAAGACAAAAAATGAGACTTGAAAATGATGGATGAAGGAACAAAATATCTAGAAACTCAATTGAGAATATAGATTCAGAAATATAGAGTTTAGATCCATTAATCACAAGATGATATATGAAACTCTAAGGAGGAAAGAGATGGGGAAGGAAGAGACAACGAGACTACTTACTCAAAGAGATTCACTACAACTAACATGATGATCAATTGTCAAATGGATGATATGAAGGGATTTAGAACCCCCGAAATTTATTACGAAGAGCTCACAATGAGAGGGGTATGATAGAAAATTAGATTAAATGAAAATATTCTGAGAACCAAGATAAGAAATTCATGTCCCAATAATTACACTATGTTTAACCCCTTTCCATGTTATTTAATTTTTGAGATCCATAAACACTGAAAACTCATCACCTTTTATTAAACAACTTATTTATAGCACTGTGATGGTGTTTAGGCTACACATAATGTGTATCCATGCACTTTGTGTACCAATTTCATGAAATCTTTCAACTGCTGATTACACATCAGATAACCCCATTACTTGGCATATAAATCTCCAGCAGAGAGCAGAAACAACTTGTATGTTGATAAAAATTATATAAAATCTGTGACTTTACTATTATGGGCATCACCCCAAATAATTCTTGGTGTTATATAAATAATGAAAAAGAAAAAACAAAATAAAGTTAAAATATACTTTACAAAAGTAATCAGGGCATTAAAACTTCAAAACTATAAATTCTTCCCCCCAGAAATCCTATCAAGAAGGTACCATATAAAAAAGGTGTGGCCATTGAACTCTCATCAATGCCTCCAGATCCTACATCTCATGAAAACTAGAACTGTACTACCATAGTACTTAGGCTAAATTTATCATCATCCCATTAATTAATTTTTTTTGGAATAAAAAATCATAGTTGGATGCTTAGTCATAAATAAACGAGGCTCAAAATAAAGATCACTCAAACTCATATTATGGGATATATTAGAAATATATTGTTATATCTACTATATATGGAAAATTTTATGTATCTATTTCATATGTGTAGCAAGTTATAAAATTTAAGACACATTACCCTCATAATCAATAACCTCAAAGGTTTCCACAAAACGAGGAGAAAGATTCCCCTGAGTCCCAATATATCGATTACCCAAATGGGTTGAAAATTTCAAGAACACCGAATCACCATATGAAAATACTAATAGTCTTTGATGATGATTAGAGTAATATTTATACCATCTATGTGCCATCAAAATCCCCTTAAAAATAAATTGAATCTTTTGTATCATATCTTATATTGACTCAGTCCTACCAAGAAACATTCACTGATCTCTATCTAATAAAATAATGTTTTAAAAGGAAGATCATAGAAGGCCTCCTAAGGATTCATTCTGGTTCAATACTTGTAACTATTTTTATAGTCAAACTCAATCGGTCCAAAATTTCTATCAAAACCTCCCATAAAATTGTGGATGTAGGAATGAAGTGTATCCTCAAGAAACTAAATATCCCTCTCTTTTCATCCATCTATCATTGGATGGTATTTCATACACAAAAAAAATTATCATCCATATGCCTCATAAAAGCCTCAATAAAATAAATAAGTGAAATAGGGATCCCTATTAGAGAGTGTAGTAGATGGAGCTCCATGAAATTTAAAATCCTCTCTCACGTAGATATTTCCCATATCCTCAACTTTGGATTGATATCAAATTGGTATAATGTAATATGATTTTTTTAAACCTATCAATCATAACCCATATGGAATTATTCTTTCTTAGGGTATGTTGAAAAACAACCACAATGTCTATAAAAACTTCATCCCACTTTTATGTTGGAACTAGAAGTATCTTATGAAAACCCAAAGGTCTCTAATGATCGACCATGACATTTGTAATGTATAATAGTGAAAAACAAAGTAAATTATTCTCTTATCTTACCCGACCACTATAATTTTCCCCACATGACATAGAACATATTTTTGGTTCCTGGGTGCACATCCCACTAGGAAATATATAAATCCCTCTCATATATTTCTTAACAGGTAATGGTATAATGAACTGTTTCTAAAAAAATAGCACACCTTCTAGGGAGAATGACCACTCAGTAGTGGTATACCCACTATAAAGAGAGTTTCTAATGCAATGGAATTCAAAATCAAGAAGTTGATCTTGAAGAACAATATTGAGAATAGGTTAGGTCAACTGATCTCTGGGAAATACAGCCTAATCCCCTTTTTTCAGAACTCTAATATGAAACAATGAAAAAATATCCATCAATTTCTACTCTTTCAATGATTCATTCATGGTCTGGATTATAAGATTTTTAACAACTGGGCCCTGGTGACACCACAAACACCCTGCATTTAACATGTTTGTCTGGTCATGGCCCACCAGGTACCACCAATTGCGCCGCAGAAACGTGGTCCCCACCATGAGGCCCACCCACGTCCCTGAATGAGTCATCTGAATAAGGACAATCCCCATAGGCCAACACATGCCCTTTCCAATGTAATTTTTCCTCAGTCACACACATCCTGGGAAACATCAAAGAAGGTCACCTATGCGGATCACTACTCCAGGACAAACATGCTTAACTATGGAGTCCTAATCAGACAGGCTCCCGAAAAGGAAGGTGCACCTTGTTGACATGAGTCATATCTTTTAGTCATTTAACCCTTTATCATTTGGGAGTGGTATAATCACCCCCCTTTAGAGAAAAACGTCCTCGTTGTGGCCCCGTCATCTCATCCCAGGCAGTACACCGCACTTAAGGATCGATACCACCTCTAATACCAATTTGTCACGAACCATCCTCAGGGCATGGGCTGGCGACTATTTTTCAACTAGACCCCGCCCACCAGTTTCCCCACAGACACATGGGCCCCACCCTAGGTCCCACTCACATGCCTGAACCGGTTATCTAACTAATGATAGTCCCCACAAGAAAACACATGTCCTTTCTAGTGTGTTCTGTCCTCACTCACACACACCCTGAGAAAGACATGTGTTGGCTTGTGGGGACTGTCATTAGTCAAATAACTAGTCTTGGCATGTGGGTGGGACCTTGGGTGGGGCCCATGTGTCTGCAGGGAAACTGGTGGGTGGGGCCCAGATGACAAATTGGTATTAGAGGAGTCATTTTTATCACAGAACTTAGGGCTCTGATCATTATTTTATGTGAAGAAATATTGTTAAGGGTACTAAGTGTGGTTTTAATTTTAGGGAGTCCAGTGTGGGTGCGGGTGGCCAACGTATCCATACACTAGGACCCTGACTTCTGATTTTCGACTCAGTGCACGAAAACACTGATTGCGTGTGTGTTTTCCAAAGTTTTTCTTTGTGGCAGCTCAACCAGGTCAACTCACCATGTATAAATCTTTTGATCGTGTCACATTTTTTTCTTTCAGGATGACTCTGTACAAAGCCATGAGAGTCGTACGCTCTGACAGCCCACCAAGCAATGAGTCCTCGGTGTAGGGCTATTTACCAGTGGAGGCACCAGCAGTACCACTTTCTGTTGGGCCACCAATGCCACCAACCCCAACAACAGAAGATGCACACCACTTGAGCATGTTGAATGAGTTATAGCGCTAGAGGCCACCCAGGTTCTAGGGGATATGGACCCACATGAGGCTAAGGATTGTTTGGAGGTTGTGGTGAGAGTCTTTAGGCTAGTAGGGACACCAGCAGACTTCATGGTGATCTTTACTGCTAGTCTCCTTCAGGCAGAAGCAGGCAGATGGTGGGGCCTGATCATCCCGGTCCATGATGAGGTGACACTTATAGGGGCAGAAATTGAGAGACTATTCGGGGAAGAGTTTGTACCATCCACCCTTCGTGCATTGCAGATACAGAAGCTACTTTATCTACAGTAGGACATCATGACAGTAGTACAGTACTCGGTGAGGTTCACCGACCTCTCATGCTAATCCACAGATATGGTACAAGACCCATTCTTCAGGGCCTGGAACTTTGAGCAGGGGATCAGGTCAGAGATCAAGGAATCAATGATCTCCCTCAGCATCCCAATGGAGGCAGGGGTGTTAGAGAGATCCCTCCTTGTGGAGAGTTTCCTTGCTGAGCAGTCACCAGTAGCAATACCCACTACTAGTCGATATGCAGCGGATTCTTCTACAACTGGAAGTAGACATATGACGCAGAGGTCCAAGAGAACCAGACCCATGGTTGGATGACCATAGGACTCAGGATCTGTTGTGCGGGGTATGCAATGTAGTGACTTACCTGCCAAGAGCAGGTACTGTTACTCATGTGGCGGGCAGGGTCACATGGCTCGTGACTGCCCGACCCATCATTAAGATATTCAGCAAATAGTTGAGGGACATCCCAGTCCGAGGCAGAGGTTCTATCGAGGTGGTCCGCAGGGTGCAGGCAGATGTAGCAGAGGAGCGGGTCAAGTAGCTGGAGGTGGATGACATAGCTAGGTGCTACCACCACCACCACCTTGAGGTCCACCGTGACCGCAGGGAGCAGGTGGAAAGGGGAAAGCTCTACTTCAAGAAGCTGAGGAAAATGACCACAACGCTCCAGAAATGATTTGAGGTACTATCTGTGTGTAATCCACCTTAGCTGCAGTTCTTATAGACATAGATTCCACTCACTCATTCATTACCACTGCCCATTCAGAGCTCATAGATTCCGACGGACCCGCTGGCTCGATCCTTACGGATAGAGACACCTATGGGAGTAGACTCAATGATTATGCAGTGGTGCCGGTAGTGTGAGCTTACTCTAGGGGGTGATATCTTCGGCTGGGATCTCCTTGTAGTGGCGTTGAGGCCTTACGACGTCATTTTGGGTATGGAATTGTTATCTATAGTCCATGCTCAGATTGATGGTATTTGGAGAAAAGTGAAGTGTGTCCACACGGATGGGACCAGGTTTACGTTCACTGGCAAGAAGGGAACCTTTGCAGCACAAGACAAACTTACTTAGAGGAGGGTCCAGCCGATCACTCACTAGTTGGATTGCCTTAACCATAGAGCGTTTGATGTGGATATTTCGAGTTATCCTATAGTGGTGGACGAGTATGTGGATGTTTTCCTTGATGATGTACCAGGACTTCCTCCTCACAAAGGGGAGGTATTTTACATTGACCTTTACCCTAGGACGACATTGATATCTATTCCATCATATCGAATGACTTCCGCTGAGATTTGCGAGCTGAGGTTACAGCTGGAGGACTTGCTGGGGAAGGGATTCATTCATCCTAGTGTTTCTCATTGGGCATCGCTGATTCTATTCGCCAAGAAGGAAGATGGGATCTTGTGGCTTTGTGTTGAATACCGTCTCCTGAACCAGGTGACCGTGAAGAACAAGTTCCCACATTAGAGTATTGAAGACCTCTTTGATCAGCTCAAGGGTGCATGATGGTTCAAGAAGATAGACCGTAGAATAGGTTATCACCATCTCAGAGTTTGAGACGAGGATGTGTAGAAGATGGCCTTCAGATGTTAGTACGGCCACTATGAGTTATTGGTTATGCCCTTCGGCATAACCAATGCTCCAGCACTGTTCATGTCTCTCATGAACATGATCTTCCAACCGTACCTCGATCGCTTTGTCGTGGTCTTCATCGACAACATTCTGATATACTCTACCACTGAGGAGGAGCATGCCTACCATTTTCAGGTAGTACTCGACACAATCTGAGAGCACCAGCTTTAAGGTAAGATCTCAAAGTTCCAGTTTTGGATTCAAGAGTCTCACATCTTGGTACACAACATCTCAGAGGCTGGAGTTGCAGTAAATCTAGTGAAGATTGAGGCAGAACGTGCTTGGGAGCCACCTAGGAGTGTGATGGAGGTATGGAGTTTTCTGGGCTTGGCTAGAAACTACTGGAGATTCATTCTAGACTTCTACAGAGTTGCAGTACCACTATTAGCCTTGATGAAGAAGGGGAACCCCTTCATGTGGTTGGAGAGATGCAATCAGAGCTTTCAGGAGCAGAGGTTGAGGCTGAATAGTGCCCCCCATCTTGAGGCTTCTAGAGTAGGGAATAGGGTACATAGTTTACTACGATGCATCAGAGACCAGACATGGGTGTGTCTAGATGTAGGAGAGAGTAGTGATCGCATATGGTTCTCAGTAGCTGAGACAACATGAGCAGAACTATGCAACCCATGACTTGGATTTAGCAGTAGTGGTATTCGCCTTGAAGATGTGGCAGCACTATCTGTTGGATGAATGTTTTACTATGAAATCTGATCACAAAAGACTCAGGTATATCTTCTCTAAGAAGGACCTGAATCTAAGACAGCGTCATTGGCTTGAGTTCCTCCAGGACTATGACTTCGGGATAGTCTACACTCTTGGGAATGGGAACGTTGTTGTGGATGTGCTTAGTTGTAGATCTGGTTTACAGCTACTAGGAGAGGTGACAGAGCATCTGGCTACCTTACAGATATCCTTTGTGGATAGGGATGGAGTAGCATTTTCTACAGTCTCCTACAGTCACTCCTCCACTTCTTCAGTGAGTCAAAGAGGCAAAACGTAGATACATTGACTTTGAGACACAACGAGCTCAGATATCCACAGTGCAGGAACTTGATAGATTTTCTAAAGGTGGGGAGCTCGTCATCCACTTCAAAGGACATACCATGGAACCTGTTTCACTTCAAGAAAAAGTGTTGAGGGAGTTCTGCACTTCCCCTCTTGTGGTACATACAAGATTGGAGAGGATGTATCAGGACCTCCGACGATAGCACTGGTGGCCGGTTATGAAGAAGGAAACTGATGATTTTGTCTCATGATGCCTCACTTGACAGTATGTGAAGGCGGAGCACCAGGTACCAGAAGTCTTGGTTCAACCCTTAGAGGTCCCAGAGTGGAAGTGGGATGGGATATCCATGGACGTCGTGATGAGTCTTCCACGTACATCCAGGAGTCACGAATCGATATGGGTGATCGTTGACAGACTCACTAAGTCAGCCCACTTCCTACTGATTAGATAGTATGGCTCAGTAAAGAGTTTGGGGCGCCTATATATACAAGAGATTGTGCATTTACATGGTGTACCTTCTTCTATTGTCTCTGACCCTGATGCACAATTTACTTCCTTGCTATGGATGGGGTTACAGGAGGCTTTCGGGACACAACTTAACTTGAGCACCACCTTCCATCCTCAGACAGATGGTCAGACTGAGCGGACCATCCAGACCCTCATGGACATGCTCCATGCTTGTGTCCTCGACTTTGGTTGCAGTTTGGATGATCACTTACCTTTTGGGGGAGTTTCCATACAACAACAGTTATCACTCCACCATCGGTATGACTCCTTTTGAGGCCTTGTATGGTCGACCTTGCAGATTTCCACTATGCTCGACAGAACTAGGGGAGTCAGCACTAGTGGGACCAAAGATGGTATGAGCTACAAAAAAGAAGGTGTAGATCATCCAGGTGTGGATAAGACAACACATAGTAGGTAGAAGTCATATGTCGACAGGAGGTGGAGACCTCTGGAGTTTGAGGATGGCAACCATGTCTTTCTACGGGTCTCACCTCGATGAGGTCTACAATGATTTGGCTGAGGTGGAAAGTTATCTCCGAGATTGATCGGACCGTTATAGGTCCTCAGTAGAGTAGGCGAGGTGGATTACCACTTAACTCTTCCACCTAAGTTTCACCAAGTACATGACGTCTTCCAGGTATCTCAGCTGAGGAGATACGTGTACGACCCTTCCCACATAATCTACCACGGGGAGCTAGACATCGATGACGAGGAAAATTTCACGGAGGTTTCAGAAGAGATTGATGATCAACAGGAGCAGGTCCTACGTGGATGGTCGATACCTCTAGTGCTTGTTTGCTGGAAGCACGAGAACCTCCAGGAGAGCACATGGGAGTGGGAGGCTCATATACATGCTCAGTACCCCCATTTGTTCCTTAGATAGAGTTTTTTCTTACAGGGACGTAAAGCCCTGAGGTGGGGAGAATGTGAAGACCTGGAAATTCTATGGATTTTTTTCTTAAATACAAGGGATTTTTACAAGTCCGCAAAAATTTACGGTGCTTGATTCCGAGGCCCGGTGTGCCCAGAATCTATTTCTGAAGTTTTTTTTTTCAGGTATGTTTAGTAAACGTATGAGTGGGATTTTATAAATTTTGAACTGGTGCTCAGAATTTAAATCTGAGGGCACCGTTGAACTCACAGCATCAGTGATTACTTAGTGATACCTTCACCGCATTTGCGTTCTAACGAGAATAGAAGTTAGGTTTTGGGGTTTTTAATAAGCTAAATAAAAATAAGTGTAGCTTATTTCTATTTTTATAGTGTTTAAAACTTCCAAGTGGTGGTTATTGGTGGGGACCACCACACCCTAACATCCCATGGGAGGTTACGGTGGTGGGGCCCACCCACACATAACCTCCCTTTGGAGGATATCTTTGGTGGGGACCACCTAGGGGTTGTAACCCCTTGGAACCCCCAATTAAGTGGAAAAACCCTTGAACCTCCCCCATTAATTAAATGTTCCAACCCTCGCAATTAATTAATTGAACTATTAAATTTTATTAATTGGAACCTTTCGAATTATTTTGAATTCATTCAAACAATTAAATAATATACAAATCTATTATTTCATTTTGGTATGAATCTATTCACTTGGGGAGCTTTGGAAGAACATGGAGGAGACATTTATCTCCAACGAAGAATGACGAACATCTTCCGCCTTCTTCCCTCTTCAACCGGTACAAAGGAGGGAGCACCATCTTTGAATAATGCCGATGATGTCATCCTCAACATCTTCATCTTCTTTCCGATGTCAATGGAATGACGTTTGCTTCCCTTCCTTCATCAATGATCATCGACAAATGAGGTCGGGGTTTGAGTTTAATTCATTTTGGTTCTACGTCATTCAATTTATGGAATGTGAATTGCTAATTGATATCAATGTAATGTGGAGGGCTCAGACCGCACGAACATGGCCCGACTCTCCCCCCTTTGATTTTTCTCATTTGTTGAAGATGACGGAGGCGTAACAGTACCACCAGAAATATGGATTATGGTGGAGCAACTCGACTGGCATCAGGCCGGCCACGAAGAAAACTGGCAGCGCAAGGGCCGGTGGGTTTCCAATGGGGCATGACACCGTCGCTCCGGTCGGAGAACCGGGCCACGACCAGCACGTGCCATAGCAGAGCAAGGCAGCCTGACTGCTGCCATAGGTGTGATACGCCATCGCGCTGGGTGGGTGGAAGGGTTGTGGTGGTCAGAGGGGCCGCGATACCATCGCGCCATGTTGAAGAGCAGGGTGTCGTGGCTAGGCCGGGCTGCAACGGAGGGGGGGCGGCGCCGTTGTGCCGCACAGATCAGCCTGGAGCTATAGCCAGAGGGTCCCACGTGATCGAGACCGGTGCCACCTAGAACCAGTTTGGGTCCCCACCCAAACGGCTAAGCCATTTGGGAGCTAAGGGGCATGCGACTTCCCACCTGGCCGCGATTGAGGCAGACCCCCGCAGACCGTCAGGCTGGACCCAGCGCGGGCCGCCCCCTCGAGCTCTGCCTCCCCCTCAAGCCAGGATGCCACCTCGGATTGGGTTAGACCTGTGGATGAGGTTGAACTCTGGTCCGAACCCGAGTCGGGCCGGGTCAGTCCAACTAGGTCGGACCGGACCCAGACCCGCTTTGGCATGTTTTCACCTTTTAACCCATATCATGGGCTACGAGTATCTGATCAAAGAACCGTCTGTGGTGACATAACTCTTAGAGAGAGATGGTTCTTTTGAATACCCCACTTATGGTTTGGACAAATTTGGGATTTGGTCAGGTTTGATTGAACCTAAAAACCAACCAGGCCCTTGGAACGGAAATGCCAATAACTCACAGACCAGGCGTCCAATTGATGTGGCATCTTTTGCGTTGTGACTCCTATGAAAAGGTGGAACTTTGAGATACTTATACTTGGGACATTGAGACAATTGGAATATTGACCAATAGCTTGTGGAGCAGATCCTCTTGGAGATGAGCGAGCGGAGTACGAAGACTTAGTAGCTGGCTGATACTTGACGACTGCTGACCTTATGACTCAGAGTGTTTCAACTAGCCCAGTGGGGAGCGCCTCTGTGTGATGCAGCAGACCGATAGTGGGGAGCACCTTGGTGTGACGTGGTAGACCCACAATAATCGACAGAAGGAGTACCTCAGCAGGCTACGAGGAGGAGTGCCTCTATGTGAGTGCAGTAGACCCACAGTGGGGTGCACGTCTAGGTGATGCAGCAGACCCACGATACTCGACAGGATGAGTACCACAGTAGTCCAGGAAGGTGGGAAGAGCCTCTATGTGATGTGGCATGCCAACTATACTCGATAGAGGAGGAGTACACCATCAACCGAGATTCCAGTAGTTTGACTGTGGATGTTACTTGCTAATATTCCTTGAATAAAATCCTATTTTGAGCTGAGTTAATGACTTTTGTGTTTACCTCAAAAATGAGATGGGTTGCTAGATAACTTAGGTATATGTATGCACATATACCTAAGTGATGGTTATCTTTTGATTTCATACTTGTGGTTTATTCCTGTTTGATTTAGTGCGACCTTGAGGGTCTCGGGGTCCCTACTGAGTATCATTATACTGACCCTTGCACGAGCTATGCCCGCACCTCATTGTGTTGGTTGCAGACGATAGACAGCACTGACTGAGGCAGAGAGTAGCAGAACTGGACAGTACCTGGAGGCGGACCACTCAGCGAGACGGTACACGGAGCGGACGGTCGGATGTAGAGTGATGAGGAGGCCATGTGTACCTACCCTTCAGGTAGGAACCCTGGAGGATGACCCAATGGCAGCTTTACTTTTCTTCTTTCAGTTGTATTTTTTCTTTTTCTTGTACTTACTGTTGCGCTTGTATTTCCGGCCCCCTTTCCATTCAGAACTCTATTTTGTATATAGTTTTACTTGGTGTTTTACTTCTAGTTGCGTACTCTGATTATGTGTGTTTACTTTTTATAAAGGCAATGTCTTCCCATATTAGGGATTTACACCTTTGGTGCTAGTCGCCAGCCCCTGGCCTATGGAATTCGGGCTTGGGGATGTCACGACACGGGCCCCGAAGATGGGTCGTGACAAGATTCTTGGGAAATTCATCATCAATGATGTTACCATTTTCTAGGGTATAGTCAATTTTGAAATCAAAACATTTTTGGAACTCCACCCAATACCTATGGTGAAGATACAAATATATTTTATAGAATATATATTTCACGTAATTATGGTTAGAATACATGGTAATATATTCTAGAAAAGGGTAATGGTTCCTAATCTTAAGAACATGCATCACATCTATAATTTTATAGTCATGGATTAGATAATTCTTCTTATGTATCCTATGTTTTTGAAATCCATAGGCTACAATGTGAACAACCTAGATAAGAACACAACCCAAACATGAACCTAATACATCCCAAAATACCACATATCCATGCCCAATCTCTATAAGATTAAGAATAATTGCATAATTCAAAATACATTTCTGCTCGACAGAAAAACTCAATATTTATCATCCAATTAAAACATACCTCCCTTTTATGTTATAGTGATAATCAGAGAAAAAACCATCCAGAAATCCTTTATTAAATAGTGATAATTTTCATTTGAACCCAAAAATCTCTAACTCTTGAAAACGTTATGTGGTTTCGCCCAGGTCATAATAGCTTTAACCTTTTTAGGATCAACTAAAATACCATGTTCTGAGACAACATGTCCCAATAATTTCCATAATGATCCCAGAAATTATATTTTAATATCTTGGAATAATGTTAGTGAATTATCAACAATTATAGAACTACTCTAAAATGATGAAAATTATCCTCCACAAACATAGAGTAAAATAGGATTTTATCCACAAATAATTCCATGAATATATCAATATAATCATGAAAGATCATGTTCATTAAGTACACAAAGACTACATGATCATGGATTGACCAAATGGAACGACAAGGTACTCATAATGGTCATACCATTTCTATAAGAAGGTTTTATAAACATAAAATTCATTTATTCTAAACTCGTGATAACCATATTGAAGATCAATCTTCCAGAACCACTTATCCCATTTCAATTAGTCAAACAGATCATCAGTCCATGGTAATTTATACTTTTTCATTACCATATATCAGTTGATTTATTGTTAATCAGCATATTAATGAAGTTTTACACTATATCTCATTTAAAATAATTCATGAACTACCCAAGGTGACACACTCGATCATACAAATCTTTTCTAAAATAGATTATCCAACCAAGGACTCAACTCTTTCAATTTAGATGGTTCTATGTAGTAAGAAGGAATTGATACTGGCTAACTACCAAACACCAAATCAATATAAAAATCTAAATACATTACCGATAGTAAAACAAATAAGTCAGAAGTAAACACATTGGGAAACTCAATATTCACTAGAAAGCTTCCATTACTCAATAATTATCTTTGTGTAACAAAAGAAAAACCTAAAATTACATTCCCCAAGTCTATATAAGAAGGTCTGGAATGGCTCAACCTTGGGTCCCCATTACCTGAAAGATACGACACACCACATCAATAATAGTAAAGGATTTCTACCAAAGATATCAATCTATTTGAGATTTATTATCATTGATCCAATCCATCCCAAAAATAAAATCAAGAGGTTTCATGTTGGGAACAAAAATACCGTAGTAATCAAGATATACAATAATGAGAAAACACAAGCTACATAATTGACCAAACTCTCTCTTCATTTTGAGGGGTGTAGTCATATCCACCACATAGGAAAAAATATCTATAGGAATATTTAGTATATTCATGATACGAGTTGATATAAATGAGTGAGATTCACCATTATGAAATAAAGTATTCACTAAATATGAATTTATAGTGGTTTTACCTCTCACAATCATTAGACTCATATCTTCTTCCCCTAGAGGATCTTCAAATTCAAGATGAGTCATTATTACATATTACTATTGATGGAACCCCTTATATCATGAATCATATGATCTCACTAAATTAATTTTAGGTACCAATGACCATGTTTCACTATGTAGAGCATAATACATATAACAGAACATCAGTAGGTGACATGAACATTTGAAGGATCCACACATATTGGGTGTCTTAGTGAAAACATATTTTAAATCACCAAGAGTTACACATTAAAATAAAAAAGAGGAATATTCCAAGAATTTTTGATGTTCAAGAGGAACCATAGTTCTCAGTTCCCCCATGAGATGCATCACTCTTCTTTTCACTTTATGGGAACTCATAAAACTTCCACTGTGATAGAAAGGATCTCCCACCAACCCTAACTTGCCTACCATATCAAACTCTACCATCAATTCACTATCCAGAACATAAAAAAATAAGATATATTATATAATAAAACCTAATAATGAATATTATATTTAATTCCCATTTCAAACCATTGACTCTTTATCTTCTCATTCGATAAAATCTTAGGTGCAGACTACACATTTTTAGAAAATTGTTTCTCATATTCTGTCATAGTCCATTTATCCATCTTTTGTTTCGAAAACTCCATAGCCTTACCTAGTACCATAGAATTTAGATTGAACTGGTCAGTGAAGAGAATGTCGATGTTCTTCCACTTCAAACAAGTGTGCTTCTTTATTGTAACCATGATATCCCACAATATCCATCTATGTCTCCCTCCCCAGCTTAAAGGTAGCACACATTACCTCAATAGATTTAGGATTTTCCAAGAAATAAAATAAAATCTCCACCTTTCTCAACCAATCCAATGACTCTTGATGATCATTATATCCTTGGAATGCAAGTGGTTTCGGATGAAGGAAATCCTGAGCATGATTACAATATTCATATCTATGATCTTCCAAAACTAGATCTTGAATGGGAATGGGTATAGGTGCCTATCAAAGATCATTGATGACACTCACAACAACCTTAATTATATTCAAATTCACATAAGGAATTTCTCTCTATGGTTCATCTAAATGTTACTCATGGATCATATTCACATGTATTCTTGGAGTAATGATGCTACAAAGCATCAGAAATCAACCTAGAATATATAAAAAGATTACTCATATCAACAACTCAAAAAAATACTTACAATGAAAATTAGTTTCATTAGATAGATAAGAATTATTTGGATCTCAACCTATAAAAATCATAAGAAGTGAAAACTATAACTAATACTCAATACACCATTCCCAAACCACCCATGGTGACTCAAGTATCATTACAATGAGAGCTGGCTATGAAATCACTCGCAACTAACTACTAAGTCCAGACTAGTTATTCCAAATTGAATTCTATCATAATAGAAATTTTTAAAAATAAACATTTGATACAACTTTTTCATTAACAATCCTGAATACTCTGGCAACCTCATAACTGAGCAAACTCTAACATAGCCCAAAGCGCATTCCTAATCACCACAGGTTGGAGACTAGAACCTAGCATAAAAATGGTAAAATATGGAACTAATGCTTCTAAAAATTAGTGAAGAATAAATATACATATCATTATGATCAAAAATCCTCATAGATATTTCACCAAGAACCAAATAGCTATATCAAAACCCAAATATTATATCATAAAAGTACAAAAAGTTAACACGAATACTCAGACAACCTTGTGTACATTCCACTGCAACCCCAATGGTGATAAAGAACATCCCCCTCTTTCAAGAGGTTCTTTCCCTTTACTCAGACATAGCAGGGGAAAATCAACAAACACGTAAAATAAATTATAGTCTGTGAGCTAAAAAACCTAGTAGGGATTCACCATGTGTTCAATAATAAGATTCCATACAAATTACCGAAAACTTGATTTCAACAAAAATAAAATAGGGAATGGAGAATCAATTTCTTATAAAAAACAACCTTTTTCATTACATAATGATAGAAAACAATTCAATAATGGATCAAATAAACATTATATATAATATAGTTTATATAATTCACAAGATTTATTAAAAAATAGCACAATCATTTTTACATATAATCAAAATCACAGCAACAAAAAAAATGGCCATATTCTGTATGGTATGATAGTTTCTAGTTATATGATCAAAACATAACATATCAATGATAATGAATAATTTGTGTATACACCTCCCTCATCCTCATGCTTAATATGACTCATCAAAATCCAATCAGATATCAGATCTTCTAAACAAGGTTTTCGTTTGATATTTTCAGTATTAATCTATTTACAAGGAATTACCATCTTAGCATGCTTACCCCATATAACCCACTAACTACCTAGGCTCACACATTATCAATCAATCATTTGAAAAAATGTAAAATAATTTCATTCCAAATTAATCATAATTCCTAATTCAATTACATATTTTCCATTTTTAAAATTTCATTTCACAGTGAAAAATAAATCATCAGTTTTTTATCATTTCTTTCCTTTTCCAAATAAAACCATAGGCTTTTATCAATTCAATTTAGATCGATCTTATAAAAAATCATTTCACAAATTATTTAAAAATTTCAATCAAATTAAATTCTCAACCCATATTCCAATTGCATTAGAATTTTGGGTTTTTTCATAAATTCCTTACCAAATACATTTCAATAATAATTATCATCGAATTTAATTTTTCACAATTCAGATGAAATAAATTTTAAACACTAATAAGTTCAGTGTAATATCAATTGTCTTGGATTGAATAGAACAACACACCTTTAATCAGGAAAAGAAACACTTGTAACAAGAATTTCCAATGAAGTATGAAGGAACAAAAGATCTAGGAAATGTACATAGATTCAAAATTCAATAACATGGAGTTCAGATCCCTGAAACCCAATAAAATATATCAAACACTAAAGGGGTATTGGGGTGGGAATAAATAGTTAGGAAGAATTATTTCATGAAGTGATTCACTCTAACCCATATGAATCCCAATCACCAAAATGTTGATTCAGATAGATAAGATAACTCCAAAATTTCCCAGGAAGAGTTCTAGGTCAAGAGAGGAATGGAAGAAAATCTAATGAAATTAAAATCATCCAAGCATTAGGATTAAAATTGATTGTCCTGATAATTAAACAGTGTGTAACCCAATTACACATAATGTACTTTTCGGGAGCATATACACAAAAACCCAAAAACTTTTTATTAAAAATACGATTTTAAATATTCTATTTTTTGTTAACCATTGTACAATTTGTATCCTTACAATTTGTGTCCCGATTTCAAGAAATGTTCTATGAGTTTATTGAAAATTGTGTAACCCTATTTCATGGTGTGTAAACCCCCAGAAGACTACATAAACTGTAAGTTTTATTATAAAAATTACAAAAGAACCTTGACTTCACCATTATTGGTATCCTACCAATTCCTTCGTGGGATTACATGACCAGAGACGAAGGAATGAAAAATCAAAGGATAAAACATACATGAAATAATGGTAATGGGGAGTTACATTTATGACATAAAATGTATCATTTTATACCGAAGGACATCTACACTTTATTATTCTTACATATTGTATTCATATATTATATTAAGCGAAAACATAATAAACCATTCAAAATAAGACATTTATATACCCTTAACTAATGATTCCCATGAATTATTATAGGTTTTAATGATTTATGAACATTTTTATCGATTAATATTTATGTAGAGATATGAAATTATATCCAAAGTCAGTAGAAGAGTTTTTTATACTATATGGCATACTTTGTATAATAAGCTGAATGTTAAATATTATGTATTTTGTATACTAGAAGTGTTTGATTCCTATTGAATCCCCATTACATAAAGATGAACAGATTTTTATCATGGAAACATTTATACATTGATTCCTCTCATAGAAAATATATAAATATAAGTAAATATGGGGTGGTTGTGTTTTTTATTTTACTTGTCATCTATTAAGGTTTAACCAAGATGGGATTTTTCCAATATTACAATGAGTATGACATATGATACCTTGATTGATATGGAATAAGGAATTGTATTATCATAACTATATAAGTGAAACGTGATGTGATAATATATTTGGGTAAGGGGCTTCTATATTTTCATATATCAAGGTAAACAACATATGATGTGTTCATTCAACTAGTTAGTATAAACTCATAGAATTTAGAATATATGATTTTGATATATGGGATTGTTATACTCAATTTTTCATGACCACTTGATGACTTTGATAAAGTTATTATATGATTATACATGCCTTCATATAATACATATAGAGGATACATGTAAAGAGATACATGTTTTTTATAGAGATCATAACAGATGCTTTAAGCATGAATATTACTCATGCTTTCAATAATCCCCACACTACTTATACATACAAATTGGGAAATTAGTAATTATTTTCCAATGTTATTAATTTTTTTGGGTTTTTAAATTGTGGGTGTGTGAATGGGAATTAATAGTTTTCAATGATATTTTAAAAAATAGATATTTACACCAAAAAATTAATGGATATCTGAAATGTTTTTATATATTTCAAAAAAAAAATTATGTATTTTGAAAAAAGTGTTAATATTATTGATTTTTACTTAAATAAGTTTTAAAATATATTCAAAAGGAGTGTAGGATATGGTTTCATAATTTATGATATATGACGTGAAATGAGATGAAAGTATGTTATGTGAATGAGGATTTTGTGAAATATAAATATTACTCTTAAAATACATTAAATATATTTCATAAAATAGTGGGAATAACCATGTAACAGAATCTACTGTTGTAAATATGATTTAGTGAATCTCAACTACATTATGTTTTGAGCATTGAAATGGATATGTTATGTGAAAAAGATTGGCTTTACTTGTTCTATATCACTTAATAAATCATGTTTAGATATATCATCTTATTATGATTATTCAATAAGTTTCAAAATCCAATAATTTTATTTAAATGTTATGAAATTACATGATGAAATATAAAATAATGTTACAAGGGGTTGTAATGGGAAGAAATATTTGAGAAATGTTTCATAAATAAGATGATTTTTTCAGTGTTTATAATTCCAAGGAGAATCTTTGGTGCCCATAAAAATACATTAATTCCCTATGAAAATTTTTTCATGTGAATTCCATTGTAAATTACATGAGTTGTCAAAAAATGAAATAAAAATAGAGATCTTGTTATTCTTAAATCCTATAACCAAAAGTTTTTGAATATTGTGGATTAAATTATATCCTTCTCAAGCCTTAAAATATTCAAAAAACTCATCAATACCATAGTATAAAGGAGTTAATAGTATACTTCACATTTCACCCTATAAAATATTCATAGAGGATCTTAGATAGATCATATTCAATAGAGTAAAATCTATGTGTTCTTGATTTATTTTATTCATTTCAATCATATAGATTAATCATATGGGAAATTATTCTTTGGTTGATCACTATATTTGGAAATGTATTCTTCACCCTACAATCGTTTATAATGTATGTTTTATAAGGCCTTTTACAATATGTATACACCAAAATAAAATGAAAATACCCAAAAAATTTAAAATGTTACTATTTCTATTTTAAATACAGTTGAATCCCATGCATATCAATCAATGTTGATTTATCCAAACCACTAGGGAATTCCTTCAATAGAGGAGTCCCTTTACCTTTACCTATTCCATGCAAATCTAGGTCTGTATATGAAACATTATCTATGTGTATGGTGTGATAGTAACACCCACTAAGATACAACTACTGATTTTATACATTTTCATTAAAAAATAAATTCATACGATATATTTTAAAAATTAAACAGAAAATGAACATAATTTTATAAAATGGTATTTTTATAATGAAGTGTAGTAGATCACCCAACTTCCAACTATATATTAAATAGTTCAAAATAATTAACATTGGTTTTAAATTCCATACATTCACTAATGCATATTTCAATCAAAACAAAAACACTATAAACGTTGTTATTTATTTCTAAGGATATCTTATGATATTTATATATACAAGAGATTTATAATAATAGTACTGATGGGAATAGCAAACCTGACATTACCAATCGAAGCCTTCTCTCGCACCCCTATAAGTAAAGGTTAAATCATAAATATGGGATCACATTAGTTATAGATAAATAATATCTAATTGTGTTAGTGATACAAAAAAGGACTTGAAAGAACTACCACAAACAATTACACCAATTAAATACCAAGTTCCATCTTTATACTCTTAATAATAATCAAAATAACTCAATACATCATTAATCAAATTCTCTAATTCACCAATTAACACCCTCTAAAGGATAAAGTTATTCACTCATCAATACTCATCACTTTATAGCATATAAAATCTAAAATAAATATTATCAATAACATGGGTTTCATCACACAGAATGATAAAAATGAAATTTGTATCTAATGATTAATATCTATATTCAGAATTATTGGAAAAAGAAAATTTAATTATGACACAAAGGGGTACCATCAAAACATAAATGTTTTCCATAAAGAAATATAAATACTCACATGAACCAAATATAAATTATCAAAAGAGAGTTCAGAATAATATAATATATTTAGAAATGCCACAAGCATGTGATGTTATGAAAATGAATGGAAATTGATAGATCCACATATTGTGAAACTAGAATCAATACACTCCCACTAAATGAGAGTAGATCTGGGTTTTAGAGAGAATCCTCAAACCCTAAACACAAAAAAACCCAATACTAAGAACCCCTTTCTATGATTTCACCCCCCATAGTTAGTAAAGGAATTGTAGAATAAGAATATTGGACAAATATATAGTAAAGGAAGAAGAAGAACACCAGCGATCATACAATGGTATTTTACTAAAAAACCACCTCCAAATCAAGACTGGAGGAGTGGAGAAAGTA
The DNA here is from genome assembly GCA_963277665.1 of Viscum album. Taxonomy (NCBI): domain Eukaryota; kingdom Viridiplantae; phylum Streptophyta; class Magnoliopsida; order Santalales; family Viscaceae; genus Viscum; species Viscum album. The sequence goes on from OY728137.1 coordinate 212,028,181, forward strand.
AAACCATATGAACTTCACAAGTAAATCCAAAATCCCTATATTGAAAAATTTGGTAAATAAACTAAATATTTCTTTAAAATTCCTTATATACACACAAATATTATAATTTATGGTTTAATTGAATAGTATCTAGAATCATGTAGGGGACTATTGTAATGGCCCAAAACTCTATCAATGAATTTCCCTTATTTTGTTTATTTCATATAGTATAAATAACATATAATCACATAGAAAACATAATAAAATCATTATAAAAGAAGAATGAAAATAATAAGAGGAATTTAAAGATGTAAATGAATCTATAGAAATGAAATATTAATTTGACCTATGGAATAGTAAAATGACACTTATGATTAGTAAACACACCCATAACAGTATAAATAAAATTTAGGAATCTCATAAGTAAATGTATGAAATATTTAGATAATACAATAATTAAATTAATATTTTAAAAATTATTATTTATGTTTTTGTTGAAGAAATATGAAATAGAGAGAGTGACGATACCAGATTGATGGAGAGAGACTCTTCAGTCACAACATTAAACACTCATCCTATGAACTATAAATTTCGATTCATTTCATGATCTTTAGTTTCTATTGAATTCTTCCCTCTGCTAATAACATCATTTAACCTAGAATATTAATGATACATTCCACCTTGAGAAAATTAAGTGCATCTGAAGGAAACCATCATGGAGGAGAACCCTAAATATTATCTTTCTAATAGATCTAGAGGCTGTCCATTCCTAGATGTTGTTAAAGGTATGGATCTTTAGAAATCAACAACACCAAAGCCCCCCCAGCCAACCACATTCAAGAAACATGACGATGGAGGATTCTTGGTGAAGGTTGATCCAGAAACCCTACAACAACGCACCCAAATGTGAAAATTCTCTATCATAGGGTGTATCTATTATATAATAGGTGACCATCCTGGGCCTTTTCTAAAATTGAAACCTCACATTGCACAATATCAGAGTTTCATGGATTGGAAACTCATACCAATAGGTTAATGATATTTTCATATACTGTTAAAATCAACGGAGGACCTTGGTAGGGTGGGGAAGGTGGGAAATATTAATCTAAAACCAGGTTTACATATATTTTCATATTGGGACTATTCTTTTAACCCGCATACTCATATGAACACCATGTAAAAAATATGGGTTAGATTGAATGGTCTCAATTGCTATTTTTGGCTTCCCAAAGTCTTGAATGAGATATATTCTTCCATTTGATCACATCATAAAATTGACCAAAGAAATTTTAATGTTGATATGGGTCTATTTGTGATAATTATTGTTCATGTTAATTTGGATTCAAAAATTCCCAATAAAATCATCTTCAATGATAATTATTATAAATCTGAAATCAAAATTTAGTATTAGAGAAAACCTCCCATCTATGAGCATTTTAAGATTATTAGGAATATAATTTAAAATTGTAGGGTGATTAGGAAACATGTTTATCAACCAATTGGTAATGAATGGAATGATGTGAGAAATAATAAAAAATGATATGGCCCCTATTGTGGACATCCCTCAACCCTCTACGAATAAGACTAAAATTTGGGTAAAAACAGAAAATAGTCAGACCCTCTTAGAGGATAATTCAGTTAAATCCATGGTTTATTTAACTGAAGAAGAAGATAATTCTATTATAGAACCTTCACTCATAGATGGAATAGAAAATTTTCTCATTTATACTATTAAGAAATCCCATCAACTGCTTCTGTATGTGGAAACATGTACCTGCAAGAACAATATGAGTCCTTCTAAAAAAGTGTTATGCTCTTTTATCAACAACTATATTGAATCATGTTGTATGTCTAAAATCCATGTTATCCCCAATGATATAACCATAAGTGATAGATACTCCACACATTCGGGTCTAGGAAATGTCAAGAAGCATATTAATTCCAATATGAATGATCCTATTTCACCGGTTGTTGAGGATGATGTAAATGCCAACACACCACAGATATTGGTCAAAATCAATAAGTATAGAAATTCTACAATGGCTGCTCAATACCAACTGGTTTTGGAGGATATACCCAAGAAATTAGTAGAATATTCTAGGAAGATAGTTGGTCCAAATATTTCATGTATATGAAATGTATTACAATGGGGAAAACCTACTATAAACTACTCAGGTACACTTAATCCTATGTTTGACAGTCATTCTATAGTAGAATTTCAAGCTATTGATATCAATTTTTTTCAACCTATGAGAAGCTATATATTACCCAAAATGTGGACCATACTAACACTATTCATGAGAGTCATGTGGCTTCACCTATTAATTCCTCTTTATATGATACCCCCAATGACAATTATAAGGTAGGTGAATCTTACAATGCCCCTGCTTCTTCTAAAAATAAGTAGGGGAACAATACTAGCCCAAACACTGCTAAAAATGTTAGAATATCTTCTTGGAATAATGCATCAGGGAACAAGAAAAAAGGGAGTCCTAACTTCTAATTCTTTAATTGAGGTTCCTTTTCTGGAATTTTTATGGTATGGCCATCTTTGACATGTTTACTATTTTAAAATGAATGATTAACACTCATCATCCAATGTTTTTTTCTATTTATTGAACCCTAAATTAATTTCTCATATATGTACTCCCACTTGTCCAAGAATGGTTATTATTTTACAAGTGTGTGAAAAAATATATCCTCATATGTTGAATCCCTATGGATATTCTCACACTCTTCTTTATAGAATGTTAGTTTTTTTAATGTTTCCAAGAAAGGCTTTACATGTGAATCTATTATTTATGGAACTCTTTAATATTATTCCTTTGTTTATGAAATGAAAAGATACAGTGATTGTAGGACTCCTTGGAATGACCATAACAATTTATGTACTAATATTTGTATCTCATAGTTTAGGAATGGAGAATTTAATGTCATTATAAACTCATGTGAGAAAATTGGTCTATCTCATGCATCTATTTCCAAAAAAGAATCTAAGACTTATATTGAAAACAATAACATTGTTAAAATAAATCTTACTGCTGCGAAATATACTTGGTATATATGGCATTAAAATTGGGTGTTCTCCAGAAATTTGGATGGAGCCTTCACAAATGACCTTGCTTTAGATAAATGGGACACCATATCTAGCACCACCATTCAAAAGATACACTCTGATCACCACCCCATTCTTGTAAATATCACCAAAAAAACAACAAGACCTCTTACTATTAATCTTTTTAAAAGATAGGGACATCCTTTGAGACAATTAGGATGATATTGCTAATCATATTGTCACCTATTTGGAATCCATCTTTAATTGTCCTGAAAACAACAAGACCTCTTAACTGTTGTTATTCTGGTGATGGTAAATGAAGAGGATAACATTTTTCTTTTAATTAGTCCATTCAAACCTGAAATTAAAGACACTATCTTTAGTCCGAACCTATATATAAATCCATATTATGATGGATTTAATAATGGTTTTTATAAAATTATTAGGACATCATCCAATTTTATGTTTGTTAGATTGTCAAAACATTCTTTTCCAATGGTATTCTTCCTCATTGTCTGAATGATCAATTTCATTCCTTGATTATATATGTGTACAATGATTTTGTGATTAATCTATTAAGGCCCATTTCTCTCATTAATTCCCATTTTAAAATCACCACTAAACTCATTGCTAATAGGCTTTCAACTATCACAGACAAAATAGTCTCCTAGAACCAGTTTGGGTTTATCAAGGGTAGATCCATTCAAGACTTCATATTCCTTTCCTTTGAGTGCACCAACAATTTAAACAAATCTAACATAGGAGGTAATAATTACATAAAACATTACATTAGAGAATATTTTTATACTATAGACTAAATTATTATCTTCAAGATGCTTCAATGTTTTGGTTTTATTGATTCCTTTATCACTGTTGTCAAAACTCTATTGAACTCGGGCATTATTTCTACTCTGGGTAATGGCTATCCCATGGGTTATTTCAAATGCACCAAAGGTGTTCGAAAAAGGGATCCCTTCTATTTCATTCTTTTATATATTTCAAAATACTATTTTTGTCCCCTTCTCACTCAACTTATGAACCATAACAAACTCAAGCCCTTTCACATTTCAAGGAATGTTAATACTCCCACACACCTATCATATGCAGATGATATCATTATATTCCTGAAAGGGGAAAAAATAAATAATCAAAGCCTCCAAAGTTCCCTCTTACATTGAAAAGAAGTTTCTGTTCAAGCCATTAGATGTAACAAATCCTTTATCTTCTTTGAAAAAACATCCATCCTAGTTGGAAGTTCCATATTATTAGAGACTTAGGCTTAAAATAAGGTTCTTTTCCTTTTATGTACCATGGTGTTCCCATTTTTTGGGGAAAACCTAAGTATTTTTACTTTAATACAATAGTTTATCAAGTTCTTAATGAGATATCTTCTTGGAATAGTACCTGCTGGTCAAGAAAATGAATATTTCAATAAAAAAATTATAGACAGGTAGCACTTTGGAATTGAAAGGTGTGATCATCCCATGTTATAAATTTTTAATCCTACTGATAAAGGATGTGTTGGCATAAAAAATTGTATGTTTTTTAAAGAGGCCCTTCCATCTAGACTCACTTCGATCCTTCTTTGCAATATATATGATTCTATCACTTTTCTCAAAAATAGATTTCTTTCCAAAAAGAATGAAAGAGAACTCAAATTTATTCACCTTTTCTATCTTGCCATATATTAATAAATCTTATTACAACATTATGAACAATTCCATATGGATGGTTTCCATGGATTCCTTCATGAATTTTTGGTTGGATAACTGGACCAACATTCCCTTAATATCATTGATTTCATCTGATCAAATTCTTGAGTGTACCAATTATTCTATTAGGTATAAGCTAAATTCTCAAAATGATAAAATACCAAACACTATTATGCATTTCACTGAAAACTACCCATTTTCTAACACATAAAACTTTATAATTTTGGAGCCTGCTCACAATGGTAGGATTAACTCAAAAAAATTATAATCATTATTCTCATAACTATAAAAATGATTCTGGTTGGATAATTGGTTTGGAAAATCCTTGGATAAAGCCTTTAAGATATACTAATATTTGGAGACATTCTCATAGTAGGGTTCCCACATATAGTTTCCTTCAATCATTTTGAATTCAAATATACTCTAAATTTCAACTCTGTAATCGCCACAAAAAAGATTATAATCATATCTTTCATTCATGTTCCACTACTTTTTCTATTTAAAACTATATTTTTGATTTTATTTATTACATATGTTGATTATTGAATCTAACAATTATCAACTAAATAGTTGTGTAGAAATGGAAATATCTTAGAAAATTAAGAACCTTTTCCTTGCTGCTATTGTGGAGATTCATCATGTGATCTCTTATGATTGAAATGATATTAGTCATAACAATTTATCATTCAGCTATAATGCAGGTTGTTTGTGGATCCATATTTCCAAACATGAGGTAGCATTGATGGAAAAGGGCTATTGTAACAACACTGCAAATGACTTTGGGATACAGTGGAATCTTCAGAATGATGTAATTTTTTTCAAACCCTGACGCAATTTTAATGTTTTCTGGAATTCCCCATTTTCTAGCTCGATTAAAGTAAATATGGATGGTGCCAACAAAGAAAATATGGATCTTGTGGGTTGTGGATCCATCTTTTGGAATCACCTTGGCCAGATCCTCATGTGAGTTTTTGGTAGTTTTAGTATTTTCTCTTTTCTAGTGGATGAAATGATGAGTATGATATATGCTATTTCTTTCACAAAATACTATGGTTGGATCAATCTCAAGATTGAAAGTTATTTGACTACTATTTTTCAAGAGATTTGGAATGGTGTGACACACCTGTGTGTTCTATTACTACATGTTGGATGGATTTCATCCTCTCACTTCTTGACATCAATTACATCATCACTCAAATTTATCATGAAGCAAACATGGTTGTAGATAGTCTCACTAGTAAGGGAGTAAATCGAGACATTAATTGGATGGATGATCTCCCTTCTGATTTAATTTCTCTTCATGAAAACGATTGCAATATGATTTTTTCTTTTGGACTCATCTAACCTCATCCTGTTATAATATTTTTTCCTTGTATTTTTTGCCAAGGCACCATCATTTTCCAACTTAAGTGCTAGGATTTTTGTGAGTAAAAAAAATTAATTAATATTGTATAATTAACAAAATGATTTAATAGAAAATTAAATTTCATAAAATGTATTCATAAATCAATATTTTGTTTTCTAATAGTTTTATTGTAATCTTATGACACCATTATTCATTTCATATATTTTTATAAAATTAGTTGCAAATCTAAAATATTACTTTTTTGAGTAAATAATTATTTTATTTAAAAATTACATTTCACCTATTTAAAAATTTATTTTTATAAAATGGATCACATTTTATAACTATACATATTTGAAAATAGTTATGTTGAATTCCTGAGATTTTTCTAAAAAAATTAGTTTTTGGTGAATAGTAAACAACGATAATTTATGATAAATGTAAAATTCATGAATTATTGGTTCATAGATGTTGTATAGATGATTTAAACCCATAATATTGAACTATTATTCATTATTTTATGATATTTCATTATAATTCTCAAAATATTCATAGTCCTGAGCCAAAATAATAAACAAATCAATAAGATATTCAAAAATCACTTGTCTCCTCCACTATAAATACCGCCCTCACCCCTCTTCTCCTCACTACTATAAGCATTGAAACTTTTCAAAGTTCTAAAAAACTAATCTTTCCAATTGTCCCCCCACATTTAGGATATATGTTTCAAACAAAATACCAAACCCCTTCTAAAAGGAGGTTCTCAAGGAGGATAACTCAATACGTGAACCAGCTTTCTTTTTCTTTTAATTTCATTTTCTATTTATTTTTCATTTTTTATCTTATCCACACATATTATGTCAAAATGATCATAATAACTCCAGTATCATCTATATACTCTAATTATATCATGTTATGGGAATATCCATCATCAATCTCCTTATTTTCTCTCTTTTATTTTTAATAATGAAATCATTGTCTGGGAGGTGTCGATTTACAAACTTTGTGGAAGATGAACCATCGTTCTTCAATTTCTCCTTCATGGAATGTCATAAAACCATTTTTATAATTGAAAAAGACAATAATATATCTATTATAACATACTTAATGTTCTTTAACTAGTATATATAAATAATATTAACTCATACGACAAAACTAATACGTAATAATCAAAATTGTACCAAAACAATCAAAATGATTATCACCAATGTTTAATCTGATTAATCATACTAATACAATAAAAAAAATTTAATTATATAATAAATTTATCATTTTTATAATCATTAATTTCATATATATTCAATACTCAAGAATTATACCCATTCCACATGAGCTTTGATACTCTTATACAAGTATACTGATAGTGAAAACGAAGGAAACAAACTCTCCCTAGAGATAAAATTGTATTTTATATGACATCAAAATAGCCATAAATGAACATAATAAAATTATAATAATTTAAATAAATGTATTGAAGGTTATGAGTTAATTAATTAATTTAACTAATTTGATTATCCCAGACATTAAGGTCAAATGTAGAATTAATTCAGACATAAGGCAAGGTATCATACATGAACCTTCATTTTTTCATTCTGCTTATTATTTCACAATATTTACCTTAATATAATACTTATTTATTTTTTGTACTTATTCTATATTTTTTTATATGTAAAAAATTAACATATCCATGTTATTTCATCTTTCTATTGTGGTAAATACACATTTAATTAGGTCCCCCCCTAATATAAGCAATCCCGATTAAAGAGAACATCTCAATTTCTAACACATTTTAAATTTCCATTCATAATATAATTTGAGACATAATTATTTTTATAAAATAAATACTTCTTCAATAAAAACAATATTTGTTTTTTACATGTGTTATACAAAAAATCATGCCAAAAAAATGAATTTTCAAAAATAATTATTCTTTGCAAAGAGAAAATGTATTTCTCTCATGAATTACACAATGATTTTATTAGAGTACTTTCATATATTTCAAAAACTCTATTTAATTTTATTCTATAATTATTATTATCTATTAGGTTTAACATTAATAATATTTTTTAAATTTTTTATGATTAGTGAAGAATTTATTATTTTTATATATATTATTATTTAATTTAATGTTTATAATCCGAAAATTGTGTTATTTAATGGGTAGTTATAATGTTTATATGTTTTTGTGTTATTTTGAGCTAAAATGAATATATGGCCTAATTTAGGATTTATAAATATTTTTTATTTCTTTTGTATTTTGGTTTGTAGATAAAAGTCACTTCGTGTCTCTAGCGAAGTGATGTGGCTGGACACAAGATTTTTCAGCTTGAATGATAGCCTAAAAATATAGCAGAATGGTTAGATGATGTGAAACACAACTACACTTAATGCCTTCATAAAAATTTATTTTACATGAATGGAAATTTTTGACATTATTACATTCCATCAGACACAATTACACGTCAGGAGTACTAGCTGCATGTCGTGAGAGGAGTCAATAATCAAATGAGATTTGCCAGAGATTTTTGCAGATTCAAAAGATTTAGAGGAACACTTAGAAATATTACATGATATGAAACTCCATTACATATCATGTATGTGTTGATATGGGGAAAAATAAAGATGCATAATCTGTGGGTTTTGACAGATTTTCATCTAAATAGAGCCCTTTGGCTGCCCATCCAAGATATTCTGGGATACCAAGGACAGAAAGGTGTGATGATGATGTTGGCATGGTATTGAAGAGGGTAATACCATGATTTGATCAAGAAATTAAGTGATAGAGCTCTAAGTGGTGGTGGGAATAGAATATCCAAAGGTGGATCCATTTTGAGTATGTATTATTCATTGTAAACGTTTTTCTTTTGAATTACCCTGGAACGTTTTTGCATTAATGAACAAGGGTTCATTAATTCTTGTTTTAATTTTCTAATAAATTTTTATGGATTTATTTTCATATTACTAATGTATAGTGGTTACTATAATTGTTCAAATTTCTTTTGTGAGGTGTTTCTTTTTAGCATGATGGGTTTAATCTGGTTTGTTTTCTCATAGGTATTCGGGTAATCGGGTCACTTTTAGAAGAGAATCGACTAACATGTTAGAGGTTTGAATATGGTATTTAGTTAATTTAGGTGTATAATTTGAGGTATTAAGGTATACATTGTATACTTTAAATGGAATAAATTCATAAACAATAATAAATGGAGCATTTGAATATCAATGTTTGCCCACTACTGACTTCTTTTGCTTGTTATTTTTAGTACGGGTTTTTTCTAATATCCAATCACTAACAGAGATTTTTTTATTTTATTATGATTTTATATATTTTAACTTATTTTAATTCATTTTAAATTTACCCCAATCTATATAATAATATTAGTCATAAATTAATTGTGAAAATGGGAAGATAGTGTGTGTAAGCGTCCTCCTTGAGAGATCGACCCAATGGTTTTCCACTATAGTTCATTTTTAGGTAAATAAAATATTGACTAGGGTATGGAAACTAAAATACAACCCATCAATGATTTTGAATTTGGATATACTATTTTGATACCATTCAACTTATTACTCAAAATGGTTAGTGAATATGTATACAGATTGGGGAATGTTATTTACATTTTATATATATACATTATTTATGTTTGACCCCAATCATATGGGGAATGAATTTGACTTAGTACATTATGGGAGGTGCTTGTTATATCCCCACGATGCATCGGTAGGTCTCATTACAGAAAACATATATTAACTTGGATGAGGCCATGCCCATTTTCAGATATGGTTTTGGTCAAGGCCTTATTAATTTTTAGTTGTCTTAGACAAGGCTTTTCCAATATAATTCAAATGTCAGGCATTATTCATTCCCCCATTATGAAACTATTAATTGATAGCCCATGAGATTATTTTACTATTACAATATCCATGGTTATGTTTTATTATTGAATTATTGAATTATCTTTTATTTTTCCATGTTATGCTCAGTTTATTATAAAGACATGTATTTTTAGTTATTCACCAAATTTTTTTTATGTTTCTGAAATATTTGGTTGTATCTCTTAGCCTTATTGATAGTATAAGCTCACATATTATTATGTTTTCTTTTTTCCAAAATGAGAGGATGTATATTATGAATTTAATGTATGGATAATCAATGAGTTTTGGATGTTTTCAATGGAATTTAAATATTCTTTTTTTACTTTCAAGTTTTAATGTTGAATTTATGTATGTATCTTGTCTTCCAAATCCACTAAACTAGTTGGTTCTTTGGTATGATTCCTCCTTGTTTATATTTCGATATAAATAAATAATGCACTGACTCTGGGAAACTGTGGTCAGGGTCCTTTCTGTTCATATCAATGGAAGTTTACTAGAAAATATGGAAACTATATTTTGAAAACATAGGTTAGGGAAAAAACCATAAGATAGAAATGTTGGATTATCATACTAGAATATCCTAGAATTTTGGTAAAGAAGATATTATTTGTATATTCCAAGAAATACATCCCTATCTGGATATTACAAGTGGATGTGGTTCTCAAACATATGTACCTAGTGGTACCAACTCTAACAAGGTGTCCTGGGTCAGACTCGAGATAACCTAGTATAAAACAATAGGCCTTACTGTGCACTTTTTTTTCACACTCCTAGAGTATATGTATCAGATAATTCACATTTTCTTTACAATCCATTATAAAGAATTTAAAAGAAAAATTTTCCTCAAATGGAACAATATTTGTGATGATGAGATTAGCTATGAAAATGATTTAAATTTAAGTTAAGTTGAGATTACACACTATGATTCATAACCTAATTTAGTGTTTTCCATTATTTAGAAGTTTTGTATAGTGAATGTTTTGGAAACTATATGAGCGATCATATCATATGTAAGAATTTCCCTCCTACATAAGCTATTAATGTTGGCATTAGACCTGCGAATGGTGTTGAGATACTTATAACTATATTGGGATAGATCGATCATATTATGAAAAATAATCTTACCCATATGGATCATCTTAATCAATAATGTGGAGGAGAAATGTCACACCACTTTATACAACAACAGCCTCGGTCATTCAAGGGGACTTCAAATCCATTTATAGTAGAGTAGTGGATAAGGTCTTTAGAGAATATATTTCTCACCTTGGAATGTAAATAATGGAAGAAGGTTATCATTGATGTTTATCGACTCTCACGATATATAGATTAGTGGTGGTTTTTGATTCAAAACAAAAAAAGAAGGTGTAAGATATTGAAAATATGAAATGGAGGGATTTTAAGTAAATTTTACTAGAAAAATATTTTCCTCTTGAACAATGAGAAAATTTAGAGAGTAAATTATTGATCCTCAGATAGGAAGAGGATGAAAATGTAGAAAATTATAATTCCAACTTTACAGGGATAGAATAGAATGTTTCACAATAAAAATGTAATTCAAGGAGAAATATTGATCGATTCATTGATGGTTTTAAACTATTCCTTGTAAGGGAACTGATCTCCCAGTGTTTCTAATCACATAAAGATATTATCTCATGTCCTATCAAGATGTAGAAATAATTCTCTAAGCATTATCACATTAATGGAAAACAAGAGAAGAAGTGGGTGGAATAGTATAGAGTGGATAAATGGAAGAATAAAAAGCGGAATTATCCAACATGTCATACTTCTGGAAGGAAACACCTTAGTGTCATATTAAAAGGAAAAGGAGTGTGCTACATGTGTGGACATAAACACCATCACGATTGTGATTTAAAGGGGAATAAAGAAGCTATAAATGTTCAATACTATAATTTTAGAGAGATGTTATACTAATCTAATGATTTTCCAAATCTTCCTGGAAACAAGCTTTAGAAAAGTCCAAGGGAGCGTGGCTAAAATTATGCCATCACAACAGCTGAGGTTAAAATTCCTAATGATGTGGTGGTAGGTACATTAATTGTGTCATCAAACATATCCATTTCTTTATTTGATTCTAGATAATCCCATTATTTTATATCTGCCTAGTTTCCCACAAAAATTAGACATTTCCATTTTTATTTAAAAAAGGAGTTTTCAGTCAAACTCATAATGGAAATATCATTATGATAAATATGTGTCAGTCAGTCCCCTTTATGATGCATAAATATGCTATCATTACTAACCTTTTCATCATACTTCTGATTGATTTTGATATAATACTTAGTATGAATTTTCTATAAAACTATAATGTGAATATAAATCGCATGAACAAGGAAGATACAATTTTTTAGAATGATATGGTGTCCATTATCATTAGAGAAAAAACATGTCCATCTAATTATTATATAGATCCACCCCATTAGCCCTACTGAATTCAATTCATGGTGAGGAAGAGAACAGAATAGCTACGAGTGACTAAATAAATATTAAAAATGAGGATGTATCTATTATTCAGTAATATATTTATGTGTTTCTAGTGGATTTACCTAGACATCCTCCGGAGTGAGAAATTGAGTTTTCTAATGATTTAATTAATGTTGAAAGGCTAATATTAAACAATCCTTATAGATTGGCCATAGTGATATTAGTGGATTTTAAGAAAAAATTACAGATTTTAGAAATATGGGGTTTATTTTCCCTAGTGTTTTTCCAATGGGAGATCTTATTCTTTTCATTATGAAGAAAGGTCGGTTTATGAGGCTGTGCACTGACTATAGGGAAATAAATGATATTATGATAAATAACAAGTATCAACTTACTCACATTAATGATTTACTTGATCAAATTTATGGTGCCCAAAATTTTACAAAGATTGAACTTCAATATAAGTATCATTAGTTGTGTATCAGGAAGGAATATATTTTAAAGGAACCATTGTGAACCAGGTTTGGGCATTACAGGTTTACAGTATTGCCTTTTGGACAGATTAATGCACCTTCTATTTTCATAGATCTAATGAATAGTGTCTTAAAGGAACATCATGATGACATTGTTGTGTTATTTATTGAAGATATCATTGTATACACCAAAATATGTGAAGAACATGATAATGAATAGTCCATTATTCTGAATAATCAAAGATGAAACGAATTATATTGAATGTCTAGTAAGTGAGAATCCTAGCTTAAAAGTTTTTCTTTTCTGGGCCATATTGTCTCTAATGATGCAATCTAAGTAGATATTTCAAATAAATAGGCAGATTAACAATGTCCTACACTAATGAAAAAAAACTGAGGTGTATGGTTTTATTGTTCTAGTAGGTTATAATTGGTGTTTCCTTCATAAATTCACCTGATTATCCAACTCATTAACCAATTTTACTTTTAAGTGGGATAATTTCGTATGTATAAAAGAATGTAAATAATTTTTTGAATAATATAAGAAGATATTAGGGGATTCTAAAATCCTAATTCTACCATAAAGAAATGGTATATTTGGGATTTATAGATATGAATCAATGAAAAGAATTGGTTCTGTCCTTATGTGGAATGACAAAGTTATTGGATATGCATCAAGGTAGTTGAAAATTCATGAAAAAAAACTACCCAACTCATTAACTTCAGTAAGATTCTGTAATCTTTTCTTTGAAAATATGATTCCATGGTCTCTATGGAAAAATTTGTGAGATATAAAGAGATAACAAGAGCTTGAAATATATCTTCTCATTGAAAGAACGAAACATGTGGAAAAGGAGAATGATCAAGCTACTCATGAATTATTATTGTTCAATAAACTATCTCCCCAGATAGGAAAATAAGGTAATTATAGCATTTAGTAGAAGGTATCATTGAGTTCTAAACAAACATAGGATTTAAATTGTCCCCATGTACATGGATCTGGAAAAGATAGATATAGTAATTATCAAATAAGGTGAAGCATCATTACTTTATCCATTGGTTTCCCAACCATATTTATTGTAAAGGATTAAAAGTTCTCAATCTGATGATGAGAATGTTAAAAAGAAAATTAAATGTGTGAATGATGGGAAGTTTCATGACTTCATGTGTGAGGATGGAATTTTGAAATTTAGGAAGAAGATTTGGGTTCCCTCTATACCCTAGATGAAAAGGGGGTTATTGGATGATGACCATAGTATTAATTTCTCCATACACCATAGTATCACTAAGATGTATAGAGATTAAATGGAACAATTCTGATGGGATAACATGAAGAGGGGAATTGATTATTATATATCAAGAAGTTTAGTCAGTCAATAAGTAAAGGCTGAAAGACAACATCTAAGAGGAGTATTGTAACCTATTCATATATATACATAGAAATTGGATGACATAACTATGGATTTATTCACTGGATTAAAAAACTCTAATAAATAATGATTCAATGTGGTTATTTGTGGATCACCTTAAAAAATCTACACACTTCCTCACTATAAGAGAGGAATTTCAACTAGATCACCTTAAATGAATCTATATTAATTAATGAATAAGACTTCATGGAGAACCTATATCAATTTTTTCTTATCACAACCCACTATTTACATTGATATAATTGAAAATTCTCTAGAAAATTTCGTATACTTTTCTTCTTTTGAGTACTACTTATCTCTCTCAAACTGACGGGCAATTAGAAAAGATGATCCAAAAATAGAAGATGTGTTGAGAACATGTTCACTTGATATTCAATGTATATGGGATCATAATATATCTTTGTTAGAGTTTTCTAAAAATAATAGTTTCCATTCGAGTATTCAAATGGAACCATGTGAAGCATTGTATGGATAGCGATGTCTTACACCAACTTGTTGGGTTGAAGTTGGTGAAAGGAAGCCTGTGGGACTAGAGTTTGTGGGGGAAACAACAATGAAGGTAAAGACTACTCAAAAAATATATCAATGAATCTCAAATAATCCAAAAAGGTATTCCAATAATTGAAATAAAGAATTCGAATTTCAAATCAGTGATCATGTTTTCTTGAATGTATCTCCATGGAAGTGTGTTATAATATTTGGGAATAATGGGAATGTGAGCCCCAAGTATGTTGGTCCTTTTGAAATTATGAAGAAAGTTAGACCTATATATTATCATTTGAAAATGCATCCTATAACTTCTAAAGTACACTAAATGTTACACGGCTCTTTGTTAAGGAAATATATGTTAGACCCAACACATGTACTCACTTATGAAGGAAAAGAATTGGATCCTAACTTATCTTACTGTAAATAGCCTATTTGGATTATATAAAGTAAAAAATAGGTGTTGATGAATCAGATCACTCAGCTGGTAAAGATACATTATAAAAATATTAAAATTAAAGAGTCAGTTTGGGAGCCTGAGGATCTTATGATAAATAACTACCCAGATATTTTTATGAGGTAATAATCTGGAAATTTCAAGGATAAAATTTTAGTAAGAGGGGAGAATGTAATAAACCATAAATCTATCAATGAATTTCCCTTATTATGTTTATTTCATATAGTATATATCACATATAATCACTTATAGAACAAAATAAAAATTCTATAAAAAAATAATAAATGAAATATGAGGTTTTTCTAAATGTTAAGGAACTTATATTGATGAAATTGTAACACGACCTTAGGAATACTAATTTGACCCTTCTAAATAGTAAACCATACAAATGAATAGTATCCAAACCCATGAAAGTATAAATAAAATTTTGGCATCTCATTATTTGAAGAATAATAGAAATATATCATTGTATAAGTAAATGATTATTTTAAAAATTATTAGTTAAGTGTTGGTATTTTTGCAGGCCATAAATATTTAATTCATTTTTATAATTAAAAAAATTATTTAAAAGAAAATTAATTTTCATAAAATGGAATTATAAATCAATTTTTTGTTGTATATTTATTTTATGATAATTTTATGACACCTTAGTTAATTTTTCATAGAGTTATAAAATTAGGTTTATATTTAAAATCTGTATTTTTCGGTTAAATAGTTGTTTTATTTAAAAATTAAATTTCACTTATTTAAAAAATTATTTTGATAAAATGAATTTAATTTTTTAATTATACATTTCATAAAATGGATATTGTTATTTTTTGGAAATTTTATAAAGTAATTTAATTTTTGGTGAATAGTAAATTATGATAATTTATTATAAATGTTAAATTCATGATTTATTGAGTCATATGTGGTGTATGGCTGATGTAAACCCATAATATCAAACAATCATTAATTATGTTAATATTTTTGATGATAATTCTCAAATAATTCATAGTCTTGAGCTATAATAATAAACAAATGAATAAGATATTAAAAAATCATCACTCTCAACCACTATAAATACCAACCCTCACCCCCTCTTCTCCTAACTCCTATAAGCCTTTGGGCTTGTCAAAGTTCTTCCAAAATCCTCTTCCCTAGTCTCTCTCTCTGTCCAAGAGCTCTTGGTCTTACCAAATTTATCCTGATAACTCTAGTATCATCTATATAATATAATTATATCATGTTAATGGAAGATCCATCATCAATATCCTTACTCTCTCTGTTTCATTTTTAAAAATGAAATCACCATCTAGGAGGTGCCGACTTACAACCTTCATGGATAACGAAGATTGGTTCTTCAATTTTTCCATCATGGCTGATCATGAAACCATTATTATGGATGAAACAGACTGTAATATATGTATTATAACCTATTTAACATTCTATAATGAATATATATACATAGTATTAATTCCTACGACAAAACTTGTTCATAATAATCGAAATACCGCCAAAATAATCAAAATGATTATAAATAATGTTTTATATAATGAATCATCATCTTACCATACAATAAAAATGAATCATATAATCATTTAATATTAACTATTTTCATTAATATCATTTAAATTCAATTCTATAGAGTTATACCCATTCCACATGAACTTTCATACTCATATACAAGTATTTCGATCGTGAGAACCAAGGGAACGAATGCTCCCGATCGATAAAATTGTATCTTATAACTCAAAAAAGGCCATAAATGAACGTAATAATATTATAATAATTAATATAAATAATGAAAAAGTTCTTAATTAAATAATTAATGGAATTAATTTTTTTATCTATGATAATGAGGTCATGTTCATAACACATTCAAACATAATGTAAGGGGTCCTACAAGAACCTTCAACTTTCCTTAAGGTTATTCTTTCAGTAGCATAAATCTAATATAATACTTCTTATTTTTTGTGAACCTCTTATATATACAATGGATATGTACCAAACTCATATATCCAGATCATTTCATTTTTATTTTATGAAAAATACACTTATTATAAGACCCCCTACCCAAATAAGGAAACCCGATTAAAGGGAACATCTCTATTTCTTAACACTTTTTGAGTACCATCCATACTCTATTTTAGAGACCATTATTTTTATAAAATCCAAGATTTTGTCATGAAAAACTATATTTTTTTCATTAATACTTTTACAAAAACAATCATGAAAAATAAATATGAATTTTCCAAAATAACTCTTCTTTGCAATGTAAAAGTTTATTTCTCTCAAGAAATCGACAATGATTTTATTAGACTATATTCAAGTATTTCAAAACATATATTTAACTATATTATTTACTGATGTTTATCTATTATTTTTAACATAAAACATATTTTATTAAATGAATTTTATGAGTTTTACTATGGATGAACTATTTTGATACCGTTCACATTATTACTAAGAATGGTTTGTGATTACGTGTACAAATCGAGGAAAGTTATTTACATTTAATATGTGTACATTGTTTATGTTTAACCCCATTCATACGAGGAATGCATTTGAATTAGAACATGATGGGTGGGCCCTCATTATCTCCTTGATTTAGAGGTAGGTCACGTGATACAAAACATATATGGACTTCATTGAGGCCTTTCCCATTCCAGATATTGTTTTGGCTGAGACCTTAATCATTTTTATTTTTCTTGGTGTTGGCCTTGACGATATGATTCAGATGTCTTGCATTATGAATTAAATAATTATAAAACTATTAAATGTTAATCCATTATATTTTTCGATAATTACATTATACATGGTTATGTTTTATTATGGAATTATTTAAATATCTTTTATTCCAATCATATTATGTTCACGTTTATTTTTAAAGGTGTTTGTTCTTTAGAAAAAATTGATAAGGCCATAACACCTTCCCATGGATTCATGCTCTCAAGAATCATGTATATATAATAAAATCTATCATATCACATAAAATAGATGAATCTATTAACCCCAAAAACATTATTATAATGATCAAGAATGAGATCAGGTATCTCAACGAATGTTGAAACTTGTTTCAATTACGTATCTTTCTAATGAATAACACAAGAGAGTTACGGATAATACATATTCAACTTGAAATTATTGAAATCATTTTGATTGATTTTAATTAAACTATATGATATTCCACATTCCAAACGCATTAAATAATATTAAACATTCTAATATATTTCAAAATAAGCTTACTTAACTTTCTCAATCTCCTATGTATTAGTCAAGGATAAATTTTGAGATACACCTGATCACAAACAACTAACTCCAAATATAAATGACATAAAAAAACATATGATTTATTGATATTTTTGTGCTATTATTAGTATTTTACCAATCAATATGATCTTACTCAACATTTTTTATAATGTGTGGTCTCGATAATGAGTTTTCAAAAAAAAATTTGTAACATATAGGGATCTAGCATAATTAACCTAAAGAGTTTAAAACATAGACATTTTGATCAAGGAATAATAATTTTTATTAGAAAAATAACTCAAGAACCAGTATACTGTTATCCTATGAACCCCTAAATTCCATACCACATGTAATAATTATATTTATTTGAATATAAATTTTCCACTCCATCCAACTCTCTGCTTGTGGAGGATTTGTCTAAAAAATTTAGCTGGGTAAATATATCTTCCTGAATAACCTTATGGAACAATTAACTAAATTATGGACCTCATTTAGAAACAATATAAGAGTTAAATCCATTAAATTTTATAATTTCACTAAAATAATGCTTCCTAATAACTTCTACTTTCATACTATCTTTAATGGAATGAAAATGATATGTTTTTTCAATTTATCTACAATCACCCATATTAGATTCCACCCATGAGGGTATGGTGGTTCTCTAATTTGAAAGTCCATGGATACCACATCCCACATCCATAAAGGAATGTAAAGGGGGTATAAGATTTAATATTCCCATGATACTCAATATTCAAATGTTAATAAGTGTGGAAATGAGATGCATACTTGGAAACTTCACACCTTATCCTAGGATACTCATTCTAATGTGTGAGATCATAATAGATTTTAATAGACCCTAGGTGAATAGTCCAAATGTAATTATGCTTTTATTTTATCGTATTTTATATCATGTATTGATAATGAAACAATCTCCTCACGAGATATAGGACTACATAAAAATATTGTGACCACTCACCATAATCTCCCCAATATATAATATTCATCTATTATATTGATATTTATAATATGATACATAGTCCAAATAAATCCAACCAATTAAAGAAGGTATGACTTTATCACTATATAAGAACACATAATTCTACTTTTAACTCACCTTTAAGAGTAATCTAGTAAAGAAAAAATGACTACAATTATTCATAATATCCTTTGGTTGTATAAACTAATAATTTCTAACATAGATATTTGTAAACCACATTACCTTTACGATGGTATAGGATAAATAAAAAAAATATATATATTTTTATTCCACTCATTAAATTCAAAACATTTAGAGAATGTTTATACTTTAGACTTTTAATGTCTATATAAACTATGAATTTAAAATAAAATAAATATTTTTCCCAACATTTCAATGCATGTATCAGGATTTCTAACTCATGGTCATTATTGGGATAATTAAATTCCTTAATATTCTTCTAGTGATAATCCTATTTCACCCTATTGTAATAGTCTATGGTCCTCTTTCATTAATATGTTACAGACCATGGATCTATACACGTCCATAGGTGAACCTCCATATATTCCAAAGATAATCAAATAGAAGTGAAAGTATTTGGTGCTATGGTTGGTGGGCTATACCAACATATCAGAGTGAAACACAAATTTAAATAATAAAATAGTAAAATAAATCCTTATAAATAAATAATAAAAAAACAACATGAAAAGTGAAAAATAAGTAACCACAACTCATACAACATCAAATAGTCATTAAGAATTTTATAAAATCATGTACCAGGGGGAAATATCATCATATATCCCAAAATAAAGAAAATATCAAACTATAAGACTCCTCAAATAAATAAATGTCTCCCATGATATATCTTTGATGTCCAAGACACACATCAAGCATAGCGTGCTTACCCTTGTCCCATCATGCATCAATGGAGTTTGCTCAGGTACCAACTAGAGGCCCATGAAAGGTGTGAGTATGACTTTGTATCCAACCAATGATGGTTTCTAAACCATATCCAGCATAAGTAATGTGTTCATGAAGATATATATTGTAAATGACAGAAAAATAAATATGTAAATAACCATTCTTGAACATTGGGTTTCAAGGGGAAACATCACGTTAGCCATACAAAATATTTCCTAAATTGGACACCTCTATTGAGAGTATCCATAGAGTTACAAGTATTTTCAATGAATTAGTCCAAAAAAACCTAACTAAGAAATCAACATGGCTCTAGGGAATGAATTTTGGAAGACCAAATGGGTGTAACCCCAACCCACCAATCACATCCAAGGTAGACTATATCAGTATCAGTAGTCATCCCAGGCCCTTAGATTAAATTCAAATCATCCCAAATCACTATCATTATTGATAATGACCACATAAACAAAATCAAAATTTCCCCAAATCAGTATCTAGTTTCATCTGAAATCCTTGAAACAAATATAAAGAATCCCAAATCAGTTTCAATGTTCATCACAACCCCTTGAACCAAATTTATGTTTATTAGATACCTAATGATACAAAATTGGGACACATTGTATTTTATCTACGGGTATGGATGACTACTGATATTAATTTTGGCCACCTTTGATATAATTCATGGGGATAAGATGACTTCTGATTTTGGATTCCATGGATTTCTTCCCCAGACCTTCGATGGCATTTGATTTTAGGTTTATAAGACCCGTTCCATGGACCTTATCGTGAATCTATATATACTATGGATATATTCATCATGATTAGGATAAAAATTTTATGTATAACCCTAAGAGTAACCTTATAACTAGAGGGTTGATGGTGGTTATTTATTCATATTTTTATTTTTATATCATTTTATTATGAATATCATCATGAACAATTACTCATATTGTATCTGATGTAGACACCATTTGTGGTAGATTACTGACTCCAACATACACCATTCTTGAAATTTGGGTTGGTACCCAAGATGACGTCATGCTTGTTAGAAAAGACAAGGAAAATCACCTTATAGATAATGTGACACTTAGACTAATTGGATGGAGTTTGGGAGATTAGGATTTCATTGAAGAGTCTTCTTTATTATATTTTATCTCATTTGCGATACTTTTTCATATGTCCTACTTCTGTATGATTTTTTGACATGTGTACACAACATTTTATATTACATGGGTTGTGGTTATTTATTTTTAACTTCTTGTGTAATCTGTTTATAATTTTTTAATCTTGATGTCTCTAATTTATTTAATAATTAAAATATTTTTTCACTATGATATGCCTTTATATCTCCCCACCATATAACCCTAGACTTGTGAAACTATTTTGTAGCCTCAAAATGATGAGGTTTCATATCTAATGGCACATATTGATCTTGTTTCTAGAAACGATTAATATTCATGGACTGGGGGACATTACAATGTGGTATTAGAGGCCATTTTATTTTTCCTCACTATATTTTTAAGGTATATATTACATAGGGTGTTGTCTGAATATGGTGTGAAACTCATTCTGGGTAATGGATAATCTGCATATATTTGGTAATTCCATGTTACCATAGATGGGATTGATGATCTTTTTTACTCTTTTACTATTGACATATTTCACCTTGAGTAATGAACATGATCATGATGTTATTGATTTATATTATTTTTCTCTTTTGTCACATATATTCATTCATCATATAGGGAATGTAGTATTACCATGTCTTTTATGTCATTTCTTGTCTTTTCTTACCTTATCTTTGATATGAATCAATTATTTAAAGTGTTACCAGCCTCTAGAATCTAAGGAGGTGTGTATAGTGTCATGTAGTGATCTCAGGTCTATCATCGATTAGTGTACATGGAACAAAACATGTTACACATATAACCCCATTGATTCGGAAAGAAACCTTGACTATAACGAATATTTCAAAACATATAGTTTAACATTTTCCATGGAAATTTGTAATAAAAAAGGATCATAATATTTATCACTCTATTCACACTTCATACCATTTTGTGTCAAAGAAAAGATTCAATCTTTGAGAAATAATAGAAAATAGGAATTATTATTTCTTCAATTTTAAGAAAATTATTCTTTTAAATAAAATCATGTGGTTCTCCAAATACATATTTTCTTCAACTATTTCAAGTTCCACTACTTTGAAATTCGGAAAAACCAGATGAAGTAATAATTTGACATTTTGAATCAGGAATAAGTATTTAGACAACATTGTATATAACGTTTTTTCAATAAATGTCCCCAAAAAACCCCAAGATGATCCCCTTTCTCATCATTTTACTTGGAATAAACCAATATATCATCCTTAAAGACAATGAAAACGTTTTTATATATCTATGAATGATATTAATCAATAGAATTATGAAAACTATAAGATGATTCAACTATTGGAAGAACATACCTATATATTCTTTTTCCTACATATACTCGGGAATGTGATTTTAAAAATATAATCCTCTGTAACCATCAACTAGTGATATCAAAATAAGATGATAATTTTAAAAAATAATCTCACACCTCTGATCTAAACTGTGATTACATCAATCTTAGGTAAATCATATCTATTCTAGATATCCACCATGTTTACCATCATGGTAGTTGATAAAAAAGGAAAGTTATCTCATCATCCTTCTTCTTAATGAATATTTAAGCAGTGCATGGTGACACACTCGTATGAAGGAAACAATTTATCATAAGATATTAAAGTTAAATTTGGAAAATTTCCAATTTAGTATGTACTATCTAGTATGAGAGAATAGATATGGAACTAGATCCTGAAATAAAGTCAATAGATAATTCAAATTCCCTCTCTTTGAAAAATCAAGATAAATTAACAGGTAATTCCTTTGTGTATCTATTAGAAATTTTAATTACTATATTTATATATTCAATATCTAGTAGAAGACTAGATAAATGATATGTGAAATAACAAATATATTAAAAAATTGTCCTTGATTTCCCTAATCATGGATCCCACTAACATTTGTATACATAAGGGTTCCCATCAAGTGAGAGGAATTAAATATTTTAATGATATCAATCAATATGATAGTTTATGATAAGAATCCAATCAATACCCAATATATGATCTAAGAAAAGCATGTTAAGGAAAAGAAAATCCCATATAATTTCAAGACCTATGTAATACCTAGTATTTTTCTATATTTGGTAAACACAATATCCTTAAATCTATTTCACAATTCACATTTTATTAAAACATCATTATAGTGTTGTATAAAGTTATCTTACACAACAATATATATAAGGGTTATATTTTGTAATTTTATAATTTATATTTTGTAAAATAACCAAAAATATTAGAATCCAAGTATCAAAAATAGCATAAGTTAAATTATTAGTAATTTTATAAAGAATGATTGTTTTCAATGAATTATTCTTTCAATTACTATGTATTTTATCTAAATTAAAAAAAATTATATATTTTAAATTTGGAATTTAAATATAATAAACAATTATCTAAGAAATTATTTAATTATTAATTGAAAAAAATAATAAAAATTCTTTTAATAATTAAAATGTCATTTTTCTATCCCAAATAGTTTTTTATGTATCTTTTATTTTAACTTAAAAGTATATTTAAAAATATTTAGAAATTGAAGTAGATTAAATGTAGTCCAAATTTGGAACCATCAAATTGAAATTTGGTAATATAGGTCCTTTTATAATTTTATTAAAAGAATATTTTACATGGTAAATATTTAATCACTATTAATGGGATTAAAAGGATCAAATTATTTTCAAGAGTTCACCCAAGTGGTAAAACTATATGATCTTACATAAGGAACCTAAGATAAAATAAGGGTGGAAATGAATTACCATGGGACTATATGAGTGTTGTATAACATTATTAGTGTTGATGCTATAGAAGGTACTATAGTGGGGTATTGTAGAAATGGTATTATTCACCCAAATTTCATTTTTAGGTAACAAGTTAAAGTGTTTAGGCCAGTGGGCCTTTGAACTATCATGGGTATTTATGAAACTGGAACTCTATGGAAATATATCTTAGGTGATGTA
Organism: Viscum album; assembly: GCA_963277665.1. Lineage (NCBI taxonomy): Eukaryota > Viridiplantae > Streptophyta > Magnoliopsida > Santalales > Viscaceae > Viscum > Viscum album. Next base: position 212,052,665 of record OY728137.1, read on the forward strand.
GCTTATAATATTTTCATCCTAGAGAAATAAGGTGGGGTGATGGAAATTCAGTATCAAATTGACTAGGGAAAATTGGTTTGGACAAGGTAGGAGTCATTGGGCTTATGTCGCGTGCACCTTTTTCTGGAGAAAGGACAAGTCAAACTACATAGTTAGTTACGAGCAGGGTGCCAAAAAAAAGGGGTGTTGGGGGTTTATTTGAATTCCATTTTATAAAAATTTACTTTTATTTATTGGGCCTTTGTTCTATGTACTCTTAGAATTTAGGTTGTGTGACAGTTACCTCCCATCCCAATTAAAAATAATATTATCTAAATAAAAATAATTTATGGGCTTTAGGCTTGGAGAAAATAGAGTAAATTAATGTTTACTCAATTTTTTAGGATTAAAATGAAACTAAAACTTTATATAATACCTTTATTATGTAATAAATTCAATATCATATGAAACACTGGTACCTCTTTTACTAACTCACCGAACTCCCATGTGATTACATCTTTACCCTTCAACAAACATTATTTTTCAAGGAAATAAACCTTTTTTAACGGTAAAAGGAGCTCATTTCCACCTGTTCTCTCATCCCTATACCCTCAAAGGATATTGATCTTTAATTATTTCTCATTTTCCCTCTCAAGAGTCTCCTAAAGGATTTTTTATGGTTCTATGGAGTTCTTTTTATGCATTAGGAAGATACCTTACAAGTAAGTGCATTCAATCCTCGTCTTTCCTTTTCAATTTCAGGTATTTTGTTTTAATTTCCTTGAAAATTATTTTTCATATACATATATACCTTTTGTTCCACACTATTATCACCTATTTTATATATTATTAAAGAGATATTGCTTATTACCTCTCATTATATCCCATTCTTATACAATTATTATACCAAAGAAAGGGTTCCCAACCTCTTCTATACCTTTATTTTTAAAATATTACCCTTCTCTTTACTTTTCAATGAGAAATTTTATTATTCTACACCACTATAAATTTATTATCAAAGCATCAATGATATATAACCATTACCTCAAAATACAATATCTTTGTCATTTTTTATAAAGCACAAACAATCCAATAACCATAAAACATCATAATATTTTTGTAAACTAATAATTTTGAGGGTTCATAAAAATGACATATATATTTTTATACAAATTAGTAGATATATTCCCTATCATATATTCAATTTGAGATAATATCCCCAAAAAAGGTCAGTTTTGTGTTATCATGACCCTCATTTAGTGTACACCTAGTGGTCTTTACATGACACAATGCTTGACACTCTTAGATGATATGTTTTGAAAAAATAAAGGGATATTTATTAATAATAATGAAGCATTATTTCCCTTGACACCCCAATATTCCACGGTACTCTTCCCTTTAAATAATTAAATAGCTTGTGTTGCACAAAACCTTGAGTTTGAGTGCACCATAACCTATAAAAATAGCCATTTAAAAAGTGGTTATGAAAAGTATTAACCAAATTATGAAATTTATAAATTTAATTATTTAAAATAGACATTATTTTATAATTTATGATTTCAAAATTAGCATAATGTGAATTTTTGGTATTTTTCTAAAAAGTTTCATTTTTTTCTTAATAGTGAAAATGCTGCATTATTGTTAAGAAACCAACTTTTTCATTTAAAATAATTATTTTACTATATATTTATTTTAAATTCTAAATTGATACATAATTAATATATTATTTCAATGTAGGTCATAAGAATCATTTTTATAATAGACATAGATATAAAAATTTTATAAAATTTTGAACATCTCTTTTACCCACCTTTTAACAACATTTATGGTTTAGCATTAAATATAAATTTACCACTTCTATGAATTGAATTTCAAAAAAAAAACAGACATACATGGTCGTAATAATTTTGATAAATTTTCTCTAAAAGGATCATAATAATATTTCGCGAATATTAACTTTTAAATTTAATTTACCATGATTAAAGATATATACGACAGTTAAAGGTAAAAACAATATTATTATAATATAAAACTACCCTATAACATGTCTTAATATCATTGGATATGTATATTTCAACCACAAGAAACCCTATATTAAAAATATTATTTTTAAGCCACTTGTGTTAGATTATAACATTTATTATATTTTATTTATAGAAGAGTTAAATATGTCATATTCATATTTTATTAATTTTTTATTTTCAATATAATGTTATACAGGTGATATTTTTTACTATAAATAGTATTTAGAAAATATATAAAATTTATCAATAGCATGATAATTTATTTATAATTTTAATACTTTATATAATAAAATTAAGTCGTGACACAATGATGATGTAGTAATTGTTTAAATTCAATGAGATATCAAATAAATGATATTAAAAATAATAAAAAAAATATAAATTAACTTAATTAAAAACATCCACGAATTTTAAAGATAACATAGGCATAATAATGACATATTTAAGCTATTTATTCGAAGTTATCATGATTGTTTGATATTTTTTTAAATGAAAATATTGAATAATATCAAAATATTCATAAATTATACTTTAAAATAATTAATATTTTAATAAATGATATAAAATTAATTAAAATATACTCTTTGGATAACATCCTAGGATATTTTAAATATTTCATTAATGATCCAATTGGGTTTCATTTTTCATTTTATAGTAACAATATTAACCCTATTGTGTTAAAATACAAGAAGACATGATAAGAGTTAAACTATTTAACTAATGATTAATCCCAAATGATAAGGTCTATTTTCTGACCTAAAAATTCCTAACAATAATTTTATTATATTATTTATACCTATAATCATATTATATTTTGGATATTTAACTTTTTGAAATATTTTAAAAGAAAAATAAATTTGTAATAAATTAATATTTTAAGATAATCCAGAAGAACCCCTAACCTCACTCATAAAAGGGAACTTATCCCTCTCCTTAATTCAAACCTATAAATCCCATTGGATTTTACATCACCTACTCAAGTCTACTCCCATCATCCGTTAGATCATCCTAGTGGCCACACATTGGGATTAAAGCCAACCTAAGGAGTCCTTTTGTGAAAATCAGAACGAGACACCCAAAAAAGAGGTAATTGTTTTATCACCTCCTTCAAAGTTCTTTTCTAATTATACTTTCACTTTATATGTAGTTTCCAAGTCAAAATAATAAATTCAATATCAACCATATAATAAGTTGTTATTATAATCTTTTGAAAACCATATTCCTCATTTTATCCATCATACTAATAACAATATCACCATGCGTGTTTGCTTTCAGCTTACCGTCTCCATGCGATGGTGTAATTTTATATTCAAAAAAGTTTCATTTGGATATATATAATGATGAGTATAATGGATAATAATAATTAATGTAACATGATAATTATCCTATATAATTAATATACCATCCAATTCCATACCATTTATCCATCAAAGGAATGATATCATCGCTTGTGTGTTCGTACGACCTACTGTCTCCACAACGCGGTTTGATTCTTTCTCTGTGTTAACCAGTCAAGAATGATTATAAAATTTAAATTATGCGTAAAAATAATAATTGGGAAATTTATTTCATTCTTTATATAAATAAAATATATCCTATACATAATATTCAAGACTTACATGACTAAATAAAAATTGGAAAATGAAGCAGTTAACCCCCAAAAAAATAGTAATACTAAAATATTATAACCAAAAGGATATTAGAGGATCATATATGAAATCATAAATATATAAATAGTTATAGTATATATTAATAACATAGTTTAACCATTATTAATGTGGTAAAATTACCCTCAACTAAATGAAAGTACAAGTATAAGAACTCATACCTTCTTTTCAGGTTTGTTTTTCCTTTTTTTAGAGTTTTTGAGAAAAGTGAAGTTTCTGGAAATTTTTGAAGTGCATGCCATGTACATTATGAGTACACACTGTGTACTTCATTTTCATGTGAGGCCGTGTGCTGGCCATGTAAGGGCCACACACACGGTCATGTGGGGTGATGTGGAGGCCACCTAAAGCGGAAAATGGAAATTGTAAGTACACATCGTGTACTCCCAAAGTATTTGCCGTGTATTTTCTTTTTTTCATTTAAGGCACCATGGTCACATCTGAAAGATAGACCCTTCTTCTTCTAGGTGTTCTTCATCTGAGAGAGTCTGTACAACCACAGATCTTCTCTGAGCCCTTGAGCCTCCATCTGTTCTCAAAATCGACCACTGTTGATTGCGTTAGAACCGCAGCTATAAGATCTTCCTTGTTCTATAGCATCATTTTCCAATTCCTTATCTTTTCCAAGTTATCATGGGTTGAACATTTTATACGTTTTCATAGACCTATGATTATCTAAGGATATTAAATCCTCCTGGTTCAAGTATATCGGTCTCCTAACATCAAGGTAGGTCATTTGTGCCTTTCTATAGAAATTATTTGAGTATTTTGTGCAAATTCCACCAATACCCTTGAACGGGTTATTGAATTTTTCGTTTTTTTACCTTGTTGTTTGCCTGCTTTACTTATATGCCTGAGTAGAGGTTATTGTTTGTGAATAGAGTAATTCACTGTGCTTTGGAAGTTTTCCATGCATGATTTTCCTATTTATGACCGTTTGGTCTAGTTTTTTCTGTTAGGCTTTTGCTAGTTTCCATGCCTAGTATTGTAGGATGGAGTGTTATCTTTCAGACATGTTGTTATGTTGTAGACTACTAGCCAAGTAGTTCTAGAGGTTCACTTTGGTTGTTACAAGATGCGATACTTGATGACTTTACATAGGGTTGTGGGAACCTAGTGTAGTAGACCATAGGAAAAATGGACATAAGGGCTTCTCTAGAGTGTCTTTATAATACGATGAGAGACCACAGGGGTAATGGATGTTGAGTGCTTCCTCAGAGTGTATGTAGTTCCTTGATGCGGGCCACAGTGGGAATGAGACGTTGAGTGCTTCCCCAGAGCACCTTTAGTACAATACGAGACAATAGGGGTAATTGACGGTGAGTGCTTCCCCAGAGAGTCTATTCTTTAGCTAAACTAGAGGGGTGAGACTGTGTGTTCCTCTCAGAGGGTTTCTAGTACTTGTTGGTTGAACCATAGGTGTTAGGTTGTAAGAACTACCCAGAGGGTTACATGTTTGTTCTACTTCCTGGAGTGGCTACTTACTTGTTTGTAAATTATATGCTAGAAACTATGGATTGTTTTCTGCTAAGTACATTTCTATTTATTGCTTTTCTGTACATTTACCTGCCATATATTCAGTAACTTTGAGGCACAGATCTTCAGGTGGTTTCCTACTGGGATTTTGTCTCACACTCTATTTGGGTCATGCTTTTAGGCCCAAACAGATTATATTGATGCAGGTATTGATAAGGAAAAGAACCCTTCGACATCTGGTTCTTGACTGTTGTGGAGATGGAGATCATGAGACCAAGCTATGGCTTGTGATGATGAGGAGTTTATATGGTTTCTTTTTCACTTTGGTTTAGCATTGTTGTATTCCAACATTATGACTTTTTGGGATATTTTCCTAGACATATATGTATCGTGCATCATTTATATATATATATCTACTCCAGTTGTTTCCTTTATAAGTATTCCACTATTACTGTTGTTTGGTATTTACTGATACCGCTATTGTATGTATTTGTGTACTTCCACTGTGTACTCTGTCAATGAGGGCATAGATTCCCCACTATCACACCCAAGGCCCTCTCAGCTAGTCAGAAGCCTCTGGAATTCGGGGAACTGCGCATGAGTCCATGTGACCAACTAGGTACGAGGTGCCTTTGGGTGGCTTCAAGAACTGGGACATTACAAAGTGGTATCAAAGGTGTTTCATTTCTCTTAACTTACTATTTCAAACCTATAGCCAGGGATAGGACGGAATAGGAACATGGTAATAAGTTGTGTCCGTGAATAGCTAACCTGTGTATAGGGAAAATCGATACTACCTCGTTTATTGTAATTTTTTTTACAGTTGATTTGATTTCATCATTGGGTGATTCAAATGCTTTGTGTTGTTACCATTATTGTTATCTCCATTCTACTTCTATCAAAACCCGATGAGATGAGGGTATGACATCCCATTCATCATATAGGCAGTTTTTAGAAAGAACATGACAAGCATGCTTTCCATGCCATCTAAGATTAATTAGCGATCGGATTTTGTTGTGATAAATGTTGTGTAGATTATGCATGATGTTGTGATGGATGCTTTGATAGAATCCCTTCTGGTTGATAGGGATTTTTCTGTGTAGTGATTTTCTTTGATGGACACCAATGTTTGGTTCTTGAGGTTTTATGGGCCCTCATAGACCGAAATTTGGTGGATCATTTCTTGTTTTCCTTGTTATAACCTTTATAAGATGCCAAGCTTTGATTCTTGGGGTGTATGGGCCCTCACAGATCAGAATTTGGCACCTTAATGTTGGTTTTCGGCGTCTTCTGGGCTCCGGAGCAATTTCTGAGTTGACTACCCAGAATAACCCAGAATACACAGCGTGTACTTTTTGAATACATGTCATGTAGTTTTTAACCATGCAATTGACTATCTGGACTGGGAAACAGGGTTATCAAAAATATTCCAAGACCACACCATGTACAGTACTTACACGCCATGTTTTAGTGAACTATGTAACCAACCCAGTCACTAACAACATGGGTCGGGTAAATCCTTCAAGTACACACCGTGTGCAAATGGATTATGCCATGTCGAGTGAACCATGTAGCCGGACGTGTAACTAAAAAAACGGGTCAGTTGGGACTTCAGAGTACATGTCGTGTCTACCTCGAACACTCTATGTAGTCTTGCCTTAGGAGAGTCATGTGTCTTGACCATGTAGAAGTAATCGGGTAGGGGAAGAGTATTCAAGTACATGTCGTGTGTTTTGAGAACACACCATGTGTTTGGGGTGTTACACAAACAGTTTAAACTGATGTACACGCCCATGTGAATGACCTCATGGAACACGTCGTGTAGGTAGCGTACACACTGTGAAGTCATGTTTTGTAAAATTTGAATTTTTTCATCCTCTTGTTCTATTCTTAAACTCCTTGTTTTCAGTCCATAATAATGTTTATCTAAGGTGTGAGTTTGACCTTGGATATTTATGGCATTGAGACGTCCTCTGGTTCCACGCCGGCTGCATGGTAGTGATCAAACAATTGATATGGTTGATCAGATACTTCCCGCAGATCCTCTTGTTGTGCCAGCCTTGGCACCAGCAGTGATACCGGTAATAGGTACCAATGCACAGTCTAGGGAAGGATTTCTGAGAATGATGCAGACCTTCTAGTGAGCACCAACTCCTGCCTCGACAATGGCAGACCTGATGCAAGTTTTCCAGAAGCAACATCCTCCCACCTTATCAGGGGAAGGTGGACCTCAAGCTGCAGAGTCATGGCAAGAATCTATGATGAATATATTTCATCATCAAGATATGCCTCTAGAAAGGTGGGTCAAGCTTTCTACCTACATGCTACGAAACTCCACCAAGAGGTGGTGGGACGTGATCTCACAGGCGGGTCATCAGCACGTTATGGTGTGGGAAGAGTTTCAGTGCGTCTTTTATAACTACTTCTATCCAGAGACCCTGAGGTCCAAACAAACAAGAGAGTTCATGAGCCTAGATCAGTGTACTCTTTATGTCATGGATTATTCCTATCGTTTAACCAAGCTTCAGCATTTCACACACCTCCAGGGATGAGATGGGTTTTTCTTGGCAAGAAGTTTGAGGATGGTCTCAGATGGGAGATCCCCTCACAGGTGAATATTTTCTAGCTGACTTACATCGTTTTCTTCAACAACTAGGCGCTGATTGAAGAGATAAATATGAGAGATTCCGGAGCTGATATCCAAGGAAATTCCACTTACATATTTCATGGTTCACCAGCTGACAGCAGGAAGCACCACTAGGAGTCTACGTTCAGTGATCTGAGGTATCAAAACACATCTTCAGGTATCCAGGTGGTATGCTACCAGTGTGGAAGGGATGGGCATACGAGTCCGCAGTGCCAGAGAGACCCAGTGGAGTGCCTATCTTGCAAAAAGATGGGTCACCTTTAGATCTTTTGTTAGTTTTTCTCACCAGCAGCTGGTGACAGGGGTTCATCCATGACTTCTCGTTCAAGATAAATGCCACCAGTTTCTCACTAGTCTGGGAACTGGAGTTCTTCCAGCCATTTTGGTTGAGGTCGAGGTCGAGGTCGTGGTGGGTAGTCACTGGTCATTCAGCGAAAACAGGTTGGATCGGCTCAGAGCGGTCAGGCAAGGTCACATGGTCATGTTATAGGTCGTGCTTTTGTAGTGGAGAAAACCCAGCAGGAGTAGGATCTGGGACCGTCTACAGTTCGAGGTACAATCTTATTAGCCATAGTTTTATCTTCTACTCTTTTCGATATAGGGGCTTCCCATAGCTTTATCTCTGCTTCTATTGTGGAGAGCCTTGGTATCTGCATCTTTTCCTCTATTGATAATTTGACTATGGACACACCATTGGGGAGTAATACGGCTAGTGTACGTCGGTGAAAAGATTGCCCTCTAGTGGTGGCTAGGTATCACTTTCTATGGGATCTCTATGTCCTAGAGATGACAGTCTATAATGTCATTCTCAGAATGGACTGGGTAGTTCTCTTCTAGGTAGTCGTTGACTATTATTGCCACAGGGTGAGTTTCATATCACTAAAGGGTGGATCTTTTCTTTATCGAGGCGTGTGGGATGTCCATGCGAGTAGAGCAGGACCTGAGAATCATGGGCTAGGTGGAGTTACAACTCATATTTCCATTCTGTATCGGGATAACCATGGGACTTTTCTATTAGACATTTCTCAAGTGGTGGATCGTTTTAGGGATGTCTTTCCAGAAGAATTTTCAGGTTTTCCTCCAGAGAATGAGGTATACTTTTCTATTGAGCTCATTCCAGGAGCGTCACTGATGTCCATTCCTCCTTATAGGATGGTTATACATGAGTTGCAGGAGCTCAAGAAGAAGTTGGAGGAGTTGTAGGAATAGGGTTTTATCTGGCCCAGTACTTCTCCTTAGGGCTCGCGTTTCTTATTTTCAAAGAAGGAAGATGACAACCTTAGGATTTGTGTGGATTATTAGAAGCTGAACCAGTTGAAAGTCAAGAATAGATATACTTTTCCTAGGATTTATGACCTCTTGGATCAGCTTCAGGGATCATGGGTGTTCTCAATGATTTATTTCAAGTCCGGTTATCAATAGTTTCTTGTTAGACAATCTGATATACCTCTCATAGCCTTCAGAAGTAGGTATTATCTATACGAGTATATGGTTATGTCGTTCAGCCTCATGAAAGTACCCACAGTTTTAATGGTACTGATGAACCGAGTGTTCCATCCATATTTGGATTTGTTCATGGTGGTCTCCATGGGAGATATCTTGGTGTACAATCACACTCGACATGACCATGATACCCATCTTGAGATCATTATGAGTACACTGAGAGAGCATCAGTTGTATGTTAATCTCTCTAAATTCCACTTTTGGATGGATCGGATTCACTTCTTGGGTCATGTTATCTCAGAGACAGGAGTATCAGTGGACCTAGAGAAAGTGAGAGAAATAGTTTCTTGGGATCAGCTGAAAATCATCTACGAGGTATGGAGTTTTCTAGGGCTAGCTGGTTAATATAGACACTTCATATAGGTCTTTTCACACTTATCAGCTCTGCTGACAGGTCTGAAGAAGAAGGGTGCGAAGATCTTATGGTCATATGCTTGTGAGTCAGCCTTTCAAGAGCTGAAATGGAGGGTTACATTAGCACCGATACTAGTCTTTACAGAGAAATACAAGTCCTACACTGTCTACTGTCATGATTCAGGTATTTGGCTAGGATTTGTGCTTATGCAGGGAGATGGAGTCATTGCGTACAAGTCTCAGCAATTGAGGCCACATGAGAAGAACTACCCAATGCACGATCTGTAGTGGGCAGCTATTGTTCATGACTTACAAAGTTGGAGACATTATCATCTAGGATGGAATTTTGTGGTTTTCACTGACCAAAAAAGTCTCAAGTACATCTTCACTCAGCATGATCTGAATATGAGACATCACAGGTGGGTCGAGTATCTTTATTCCATTTACTTTGAGCTTTCTTATACGTCGGGAAAGGGCAACACCATGGCTGATGCATTGACTAGGAGGACTCAGATACAGGCAGTTCAGGAGGCCAGTAGTGTGTGGCAGCTTATGGCCATGTTCTCTGAGATGCATCTGGAAGTGCACGGTAGACAGGGGAATATTTTCATTCTTCTATAGCTGTTACCTCTAGGCTTCTTCATTGGGTTCAAAATAGGTAGCTATCAGATTCTGAAGGCCTAGTCCTACGGGAAACCGTTTCAGGAGAGGACCCTATTCTTGGGTGGATAACAGGAAAGGATGAGATCCTGTGATTCTAGGGATGCATATGGGTACTAGCAGATATATGCGAGGAGCTGATGCGGGATTTTCATTCCTCAGTTTGGGCAGTTTATGTTGGCATCACCAAGATTTATCGTGATCTTCAAAGCTAGTATTTGTTTCCAGGTATGAAGAGAGATGTTCTGGTTTTTTCATGAGGTGTTCCACTTGTCAGCAAGTGAAAGAGGAGCATCAGCGACTAGAAGGTCTTTTATAGAAGTTACTAATTCTAGAGTGGAAGTTGAATGATGTTGCTATGGACTTCTTGAACGGTTTTCTTGAGGTCTCCTCGAGGGAACGACATATTGTGGGTTGTGATTGACAAACACATGATGGTTTCTCATTTCTCTCTGATCAAGAATACCTTCAGTGTTGATGAGCTGCGGTGGTTGTACATCCAAGAGGTTCTACATCTACATGGAGTTCTACACTCCATTTTTTTAGACTGGGATGTGCAGTTTACTTCTAGGTTCCAGAAGGGGCTTTAGAAGGGTTGGGGTATATGGGTACTTTTGAGTACAGCTTTCCATCCCCAGATAGATAGCCAGTCCAAGCGTACTATTCATGTAATTGAGGATATGCTTTGAGCCTGCATTCTAGACTCTGGAGGTTCTTAGGAGAGACATATCCCTCTTGTGGAGTTTTCCTACAATAATAGTTGTCACGAAACTATTCAGATGGCACCTTATGAGGCTTTGTACGATAGGCCATGACGATCATCCTTGTGTTGGCTGGAGGCAGGAGAGGTAGCATTACTGGGACATTGTCTTGTCTAGGAGACCACAGAGCGAATAGAGTTGATTCAGAAGAGGATGGCTATGGCATAGTCTCGACATATGTCTTATACTGATAAGTGGATATGACCTCTGGAGTTCATGGTCAGGGATCAGGTTTTCCTACGTGTCGCACTGAGGTTGGGACACAAGAGGATTCAGAGACAAGGTAAGCATTCATCGAGGTTTGTCAGGCTGTTTGAGTTGTAAGAGAGAGTTGGGCATGATGCCTATCGGTTGGAGTCACCTTATAGGTACCAGGCTATGCACGACGTCTTCCTTGTTTCTCAGCTCTGATGTTACTTTTCTAACCCATCTAATTTCTTTCAACTAGAGGAAGTTGAGATCAAACCAGATGCATCTTTTGAGGAGCATCCTATCCGGATTATTGATCGCAGTATAAAGGTTCTTCGTGGCTGTTTTGCTCCTTTGGTATGGGTTCTATGGCAGCATGGGCGAGTATAAGATGAAACTTGGGGGAGAGAGGCCGATGTACGATCGCAGTGGCAGGAGCTGTTTGGGGTTTTTTCTTCTATGACTCGCTAGGGAAATTCGGGGACAAATTTCATTAAGGGGGGAAGTTTGTAAGAACCCAGGCCTTCTTTTCAGTTATGTTTTTCCTTATTCTAGAGTTTTTGAGAAAGGAGGAGTTTCTTGAAATTTTTGAAGTACACGTCGTGTACTTTATGAGTACACGTCATGTAATTCGTTGTCGCGTGAGGCTGTGTGCTAGCCGTGTAAGGGCCACAAAAACAGTCGTGTGGGGTGATGTGGAGGCCGCCTAAAGCGGAGTACAGAAACAATATGTACATGCCCTATACTCCAAAACTACATTCCATGTATTTTATTTTTTTTCATTAAACGCATCGGGGTCGTGTTTGACGGAAAAACCCATCTTCTTCTAGGTGTTCATCATTCGAGAGAGTCCGTACGACCACAAATCTTCTCCGAGCCCCCAATCCTCTGTCTGTTCTCTGAATCGACTACCATCGATTTCATTGGAACCGTTGTGGTAAGCTCTTCCTTCTTCTAGAGCATCATTTTCCAATTCCTTCTCTTTTCCACGTTATCATGGGTGGAACATTCTATATGTTTTCATAGATCTATGATGTTATAAGGAGATTCAAGACTTGTGGTTAAATTATATCGATCTTCTAACATAAAGGTATGTGGCTTGTGCCTTTCTATAGAAAGTATTTGAGTATTTTATGAAAATCCCACCAATTACCTTGAACGGGGTATTATGTGTTTCTTTTTTTGCCCTTTTTGTTTGCCTACATTGCTTATATGCCTGAGTAGAGGTTACTATTTGTCAATAGGGTAATTCACTGTGCTTTGGTTATTTTCCTTGCATGATTTGCCTCTTTATGACTGTTTGGTATAGTTTTTTCTTTTAAACTTTTGCCAGTTTCCATGCCTAGTATTGTAGGATGGAGTGTTCTTTTTCTTACATGCTGTTATGTTGTATACTGCTATCCATGTAGTTCTGGAGGTTCACTTTGGCCGTTACGTGATGCGATACTTACTGACTTTACACAGGGCTGTAGGAACCTAGTGTAGTAGGCCATAGGGAGAATAGACGTAATGGCTTCTCCAGAGTTTCTTTATAATATGATGTGAGACCATAGGGGGAATTGACGATGAGTTCTTCCTCAGAGTTTTTGTAGTTCCTCAACGTGGGTCACATGGAGAATGAGATGTTGAGTGCTTCCCCAGAGTGCCTTTAGTACGATACGAGACTATAGGGGGAATTGAGGGTGAGTACTTCCCCAGAGAGTCTATTCGTTAGCTAAACCAGAGGGGTTAGACTGTGCGTGCCTCCCAGAGGGTTGCTAGTACTTTTTGGCTGAACCATAGGGGTTAGATTGTGAGAACTACCCAAAGGGTTACCTGTTTGTTCTACTTGCTTGAGTGGATGCTTACATGTTTGTAAATTACATGCTGGAAACTATGGATTGTTTGCTACTGAGTACTTTTCTGTTTATTGTTTTTTGGTACTTTTACCTACCATATATTCACTGACTGTTAGGAACAGCTCTTCAGGTGGTTTCTTACTGAGATTTTGTCTCACACCCTATTTGAGTCATGCTTTTTGGACCAAATAGATTATATTAGTGTAGGTAAAGATAAGGGAAAATTCCCTTCGACTTCATGTTCTTGACTATTGTGGAGATGGAGAGAATGGGACCAAGCTATGGCTTGCAATGCTGAGGAGTTTATATGCTTTCTTTTTCACTTTGGATTAGAACTGTTGAATTCCATCATTGTGACTTGTTTGGCTGTTTTCCTAGAAATATATGTATCATGCATCATTTATATGTATATATATTCTCCAGTTGTTTCCTTTATTAGTCTTCTGGTGTTACTTTTGTTTGGTATTTACTGCTTCCGCGTTGTATGTATTAGTGTACTTCCGCTGTGTACTCCGTAAATGTTGGTATAGTTTCTCCACTATCACACCCAAGTCCCTCACTGCTAGTCGGCAGCCTATGGCATTCGGGGATATGTGCTTGAGGCCATGTGACCTATTGGGTATGGGGCGCCTCTAGGTGGCTTCCGGAATCGAGACGTTACAACAAGGTAAGGGTTAATTTCACAATCTCTTTATTATCCGAGATTGTTTGTATGTAAGTATCTAATATGACATTCTTTTCATTCACATTAATGTTTCTTAAAATCTATTTAAAAATATTATCTTAATTTGATTAAATACATTTTTACTGATGTTTAACTTTTTATATATAAAATTTGGAAATGAACATTTCCATCATTTTCCAAATGAGGTACTTTATGACCTTTTTGACAAATTAAAGAAAGAATTATTTTTTAACTTATATGGCACAAGTGGCTATTTTATGCCATTATTAAGCCTTAAAATTTTGAATATTTTATTACAATAATACAAGGATATTTTCTAAATAATTTTTTTCTTTTATTATTATGTGGATTTTAAATAATTTCAAAGGAAAAGGATATTTTTCTCTTAAATAGTTTTAATAAATTTATTTTAGTATTTTATTCTATGTCAACATCCTTTATTGGATTTTTTTTCTTTATTGAAGTTGATTTATTATGTTACAATATTCCATATTTTATTGAAGTTCTTATGATTTTTTTGATAATGGATGTGCTATTTTTATACAATGTATGTTTTATGGTTAATGTATTAACATTTATTATTCTAGTTTTAATATGAATGCTTATGTAATGTTTCACCCTTTTCATATGTGGCTTGCATTAGACTTGTTAAGTGACGGTAAGGGCCCACTATATCCCATTGATGCATCGGTAGGCCTTAGGATACAAACTAGTGTCTTGGAGAAAGGCCTTGATAGTATGATAATGGTAATGGAACGAGGACTTGATGGTATGTTTATGAAGTCCACCATTATGAATTCCCTCATTTTGAGATTAGTTTTTTATATTACTTGTGATTATTTTTCTTGTAGAATATCAATGTGAATGTTAGGATGGAATTATTTGATTTATTATTGACATATCAGGCTAAATATTATGTATAAAAGCCTTGTGTCTCAGTTTTATACCATACCTTAAAAAATTTATGCTTATTTATGATAGCTTCATCTATATAGTTTATCCTTACTGTGCATTTATGGTTAACCCTTTATCATGTTTATTTTTTCCCTAGGATGTGAGAAAGTATATTAATATTGACATGTGGGGATAGTCTAAGGGATATGAGAGTTTCTAAAGGGGATAATATGTTGTTTTTAATTTCATGATGTACATTAATACTTATGTTTGTATCTAGATTTTACATCGATATTAAAATGATCAGTCCTTCAGGATTGAATTTATTCTTATTATGCCAATTTAATAAAAATGCACTAACATGGTAACCTAGGGTTGGAGGGTTATAGTTTCCATTAGAGTAATTTAAGTGAAACCCATGGAATCTATTTTTATAAAAAAACCTGATTAGGGAACATCACTATAAGATAGACTTTGGGGATAAGTAAAGAATATCATCTTCGAATTTTGGTAATATCTATATTTTGTTAGTATTCCTAGAAAATACATCCATGTCTATGTACTATAAGTGGACTTCATTCTGGAAAAGATGTACCTATATGTAATAACTCCAATAAGGTGTTCTGGACATGACTCGGGGTAACCTGGTACACAACAATGAGCCTACTGCACACCTAATTTAACAATTTTGGGGGATATGCTTAGGATAATCCACATTTTCATTAAAAATCATTATTGATGGATTTATGTGAAAATATGACCCCAAGGAACCTTTTTTATGATTATGGGTTATATATGCATAAATGTTTCAATTAATGTTAAGTATTTAACTCATTTTGAATTATGCATTATGGTTCATGACCTAATCTAGAGTATTTAATTGTTTTAAAATAGATTATAGTGGAAGGAATGGAAATTGTATAAACACACATAATCCATTTATGGATTTCCCTCATATACAAGACAATGATAGTGGTGCTGGTGATACAGCTGGTGCTGAATAGATTATAACCATACTAGGATAGATGGATCAGGTTATGAATAATGACCATACCCATATGGAAAAGTTTGACCCCAAATTTAGAGGTTCAATGTTAGAACATTTTATATGGAAACAACCCTCATAATATAATGGAATAGAAATCCTTTTATAGATTAGTAGTGGAGAAGTTCTGTAGAGAAAATATTTCATTCTTCGGGAAGCAACGAAATGGAAGAAGTTATTATGGTAGTTCATCGTCTATCAGAAGATGAAAATAATTTATGGTTATTAATATAAAACATTTTGGAGGATGAACATGTACAAAATATAGAATTTATTAAATTTATAGAACACATCATAGAAAAATACTTTCTTGTTGTTCTAAGAGATGATAAAGAGAGGAAATTTTTGAGTCTGGGGCAAAAGGAGGATAAGATTATTTCAATGTATGAAGCTTACATTTCAAGTATAGTATGGAATGATATAGAATACATACATATCCCAAGAATTATTATGGATTGATTCTTTAATGCGTTAAAATCATTCCTCTCATGATCTTTGGTCTCACAATAATTATAAATATATGAAGATATATCCTCATGTTCTATCAAAACAAAAAAGTAATTATCTATGTTTTATGAATTTAAAGTAAAGAAATAAAAGAAGAGGGATGCTGAACACTCTGGAAATGTAAATAATTGGATTAATGGAATGGTTGACTATCCATCCTTTGATAATTTTTGGAAAAAACACTCAGTACTTGCCTAAAGGGGATGAGAGTTTTTTTACAAGTGTGGAGAAAAAATCCACCAAGATCACGATTAAAAGAAGAAGGAAAAAGTTATCAATGTTTAATGATACAATAGTAATGATATGGGAAATTCTTCCAATTATTTTTTTAATCGTCAAGGAGCCATACCCTAGAAAAGGCCAAGGGGGGTGGAAAAGATTTTGTAATTACAATAGATGAGGTTAAAGTTCCTACTGATGTAGTGGCATATAAATTAATTATTCTCTAAAATTTATAAAAAGATTCATTTGACTCTATATCCTCACATTCCATTATATCATCTCATTTTTCATTAAAAATTAAATATTTCCAATTCAATATTTAAATGGAGATTTTTTTAAAGCCCCAATGGTATGTTTCATTACAACAAAGATGTGTGATGAAGTTCTTCTTATGGTATATAAATTTTCTTTATAAGAAGAAATTATAATCCTACTTATGATTGAATTTTATATAATCCATTGTATAGATTTGATAACAAAATATGATGGAAACATTTATTGAAATAAAAAATATGTTTCGATTTCTGAGGAAGATGTATAATCCATTATCTTTAGAGTAGAAATTTCATCACCTAATTCTTATCTAAATCCACACCTAATAGATTTAATCAGTGTAATTCATGGTGAGGAAGAAGAAATAACATATAGGGATGATGAAAGAAATATTCCAATTGAGGATATACCTATTATACTTGAATATATTGATGTATTTCCAGAGGATTTTCCTAAACATAACTAAGATATAGAAATTGAGATTAAGATGGATTTAATCCCTAATGCAAGTCCAATATTAAAAAAACTCTATAGAATAGCCTTTTGGAAGTAGTGGAGCAGAAGAAACAACTAAAGGATTTGAGTAATACGTGATTTATTATCCCCTACTGTTTCTCAATGGGGAACCCCAGTTCTTTTAGTTAATAAGAAAGATGGATCAATGAGGATTTTCGTTGAAAATAGAGAAATTAATGCTATTACAATAAATAAAAAGTATCATATATCTCATATTGATGATTTTTTTCAACTACATGGAACTCAATATTTTTTGAAGATTGACCTTCATTTTGGATATCATTAGTTTTGTGTAATGAAAGACGATATTCTAGAGACATCATTCCAAATGAGGTATCATCATTATGAATTTACGGTAATTTCATTTGGAATAACTAATTCACCCTATATTCTCATGGATATAATTAAAAGAGTGTTCATGGAATATCTTGAGGATTTTTTTCGTATTATTTCTTGATGATATCTAGGTTTTGTACAAAATATACGAATACCATGGGAACTACTGGTGGATTATTCTAAAGACTCTTAGAAGAAATGAACTATATGGAAAGTTTAGTAAGTGTTAATTTTGGCATCAAAAAATTTATTTTATGGGCCATAATGTCTCCTAGCATAGAATCTATGTTAATCCTTCAATGACAATTGATATCCAAGAATGGCCATCATTGACAAGTATAATTGTGGTATGCATTTTTATTGGTTTAGAAGGATACTATCGATGCTTCATCTAGAATTATTTCACTATTGGAAAACACATTTACCAATTTCACATGTTAAGGGGTTAAATAATTTTGGACAAAATAGTAGGAATAATTTTTTGAATAATTGAAGAGAATATTATTCAATGATCCTATCTTGATTCTACTATCTAAGAATGATGGGTTTTTGATTTATAGTGATGCATCAATGAAATGACTTTGTTGTGTCCTTATGCAGAATGATAGGGTTATTGTTTACGCATCATGGAAATTAAAAATTCCTGAACAAAACTATCTAACTCATGATCTTGAGTTATCAGTGAAAATATTTTTTTTAGAGACAAGTAGGCACTATATCTAAGATGAAATATTTGAGATATATACTGATCACAAGAGTTTGAAATGTATTTTCTCACATAAATAACTCAACATGAGACAAAAGAGATGAATTGAGCTACTCATGGTATATCATTTAACAATACACTACAACCTAGGGAAGGAAAATAAGGTGGAGTATTATTTATGTAGAAAGGATCATGATGTTCTGAACCAAATCAAAGTTGAAAAAAAATCCTATGTTCATTGATCTAGTAGAGATGGACATGAGAACTATCATGGAAGGTGGAACCTCACTAATATATTAAAATGGTTTCCAAACATTTTTTACAGTAAAGGATAAATGTTTTTCATTCTGATGATGAAGAGTTTCAAAAAAATTAATGTTTTGAATGATGGTATATTGATTGAATTCATATTTGAAGATGATATTTTGAACTTTTGTAAGAGGTTGTCTGTTCCGGCAATAGCTGAGCTAAAAAAAATTATTGGATTATGGCCATATCTCTAATTTCTCTATACACCATGGTGGCACTATAATGTTCAGAGAATTTAAGGGAAATATTTGGCAGGATAACATAAAGAGGGAGATTGTTGATTATGTGTCAAGATGTTTGGTTTGAAAATAGGTAAAGGCTGGAAGACAACATCCTTGAGGAGTCATGAAACCTCTTCCTATACCTGTGTAGAAATGGGATTATATTATGATGGAAATTATCATTGGGATACCAAATACACCTAGAATAAATGATGTGATATGGGTTATTGTAGATATTATTACCAAATAAGCACATTTTCATGCTATAAGATAATATTTACCACGTAAACATTTAGCAAGATTGTGTATTAATGAAGTTTTAAGACATCAAGGTTTACCCCTATCAATTGTTTCTGACTATGATCATCGCTTTATATCCAGATTCTAGAAATGTATTCTGAAGTCCCTTGATATAGAGCTACATTTGAGCACTACTTACCACCCTCAAACTGATGGACATTCTGAAATGACTATTCAAACCTTGTAAGACCTGTTGAGATCATTCTCACTTGACTTTGAAGGTATGGGAGATCAGAATTTACATCTAGTAGAATTTTCCTATAACAATAGATTCCATTCTAGTATATAGATGGAACCATATGAAGCGTTATATTGAAAGAGATGTTGTACAATGACATGTTGGGATGAAGTTGGTGAAAGAGAACTCATAGGCCCAGAACTTGTTGAGGAAATGATAGAAATGGTAAAAACTATTCCGACCCATCTCAAAACATCTCAAAATAGGAAAAATATCTCGGTTGATAACCAATAGATGGATTTGGAATTCATGTGGGATATCATGTATTCGTGATTGTACCTCCATAGAAATTTGTTATAATATTCAGTAAAAAGGCTAAATTAAGTCTCAAGTACATCATACCATTTTATATTCAATAATGAATTGGAGTTGTAGCTTACCACTAAGAAATGTTGCCAAGCCTCTTCAAAGTTCCTCATGTGTTCTAGGTATAAATGTTAAGGAAATACACACCAATCCTAATACATGTACTTACCTATGAAGAAATAGAATTAGAACCTAATCATTCTTATTGTGAAGATACTATAAAGATTCATGATACTAGATAAGAAGTGTTTGGAAATCTATAAACTCATCAAGAAAAAGTTTTTGGATAAACCATAAAATGGAAGAAGCGATATGGGAATCTGAGGAACTTATGTGGACGAAGCACCCAAATATTTTTATGAAATGATATTTTAGATATTTTGAGGAAAAATTATTCGATGGAGGGAAGAATGCAAATGCCCATGCTTAAACAGTACACCTCTTTTTAAATAATTCAATATCATGTGATGCATGAAAAATCAAGTTCGAGCACACCATGAAATATCAAACTGGACATTAAAAGGCAGTTATAAATTGTATTAACGAAATTATGAAATTTAAGATTTTATTTTTCAAAATAGACATCATTTTTTAAATCAAAATATCAAAATTTTATTACGGTGACTTTTTTACTGTTATAAAAAGATTCATTTCTTTATAGATAGTAACATATACTACATTATTGTTAAAACCCAAATTTTTCATTTGAAATAATAATTTTAATTTATATTTGGTTTAAATTCATAATTATTAAATAAAAAATATATTATTCCAATGTAGGTTGTAGGAATCATTTTTATAATAGAATTAGATATAAGAAATTTATTATTCTTTTGAATGTCTATTTTACCCGTCTTCATCCACATCTGTATATTAGCATTAAACATATTTTTTCTACTTCTAGGATTTGAATTTTGAAAAATAGACATACATAGTTGTAATAATTATAAAGATGTGTTATAATATGATCAAAATAATTTAGGTAAATAGTAACTTTTGAATTTCATTTACCACGATTAATGATAAATAAGGTAATTAAATGTTAAAATAATATTATAATAATCTAAAATTACGCAAAAACATGTCCGAATATCATTTTAAATGTATATTTAGATATAAATTAACATTGGGTCAAAATATGATATTTTTTTTCCAGATGTGTTAGATTAGGACATTTATTTTATTTTATTTAAAGAAGACTTAGAAATGTCATATTAAAAGTTTAATAAATATTATATTTTTAATATGAGTTTATATACATGATACAGTTGACTATAACAAAAATTTATAAATATAATAAATTTATCTACATCATGATTATTTACTAATAATTTTTATAAATTAAATAATTAAATTAAATGTTGACATAATGACGATGATCTAATTGTTTAAATTAATTGAGATATGAAATATATGATATTAAAAATATTAAAATAAATATAATTTTACTTAATTAATGACATCCACAATTTTAATTGATAACACAGACTTGTTAGTGACATATTGATAGTATTGTTTCTATGTTATCATGATGGTTTGATAATTTTAAAAATGAAAATATTGAATAGTATCAAAATTTACATAAATGATACTTGAGAATAAATAATATTTTAATAAATGATATAAAATACATAAAATTATTAGCTTTGTCCAAATAACTAGGATAATGTTAAATATTTCATAAATTATCCAATTTGTGTTCTTTTTTCATTTTATTGTATATATTTAACCATATAGTGATAAAATTCAAGAAGACACGATAAGAGTGAAACTGTTTAAAAAAGGGTTAAACCCAAATGATAAGGTCACATAGGTGACATAAACTTGTCTAAAAGTCATTAGTTGAGAGTATTTTTACCTATCCTCATCGTATCCTCAAGATATATAACATCTGAGCTATTTGAAACCCAAAATCAGTTTGAAATTAAATAATAATATTATAAGATATTCTAAAAGTGCCCCTCACCTCTCTTAGAAAATGGAACTTCTCCTTCAATTTAATTCACACATATAAATACCTATTTATCATCTATACCCAGACCAATTATCCTACTAAATTCTATCACTTCATCCTAGATGATACACTTTACACACCAATCCAACCTATGTAGTCATTTTGTGAAAATCAATAGGAGACACCTGAAAACGAGGTAATTGTTTTAAAGCATCCTCCAAAGTTATTTTATTCTTATTCATCCCCTTTATATGTTTTTTAGATATAAGAAATAATGAATTCTATATCATACATATACTTAGATGTTTCTATAATCCTAGGACAACCATAATCCACATTTTATCCATTATACGAATAATAATATCACCGTGTGTGAGTACGTACGGCTTACCGTCTCCACGTGATGGTGTAATTGGTTAGTAAACACAAAATTATTTTTATGGGAATAATGATGAGTATAAAGGATATAAATAATATATATAAAATGATAATTATACTTTATAATTAATATACCATCGAATTTCATGTCATTTAACCATCAAGGGAATGATATCGTGACTCGTGCATAAGTACGGCCTAATGTCACCACAATGCAGTCAGATTCTTTATCCACGTTTACCATTCAGGAATGATTATATGATTTATATACTGATCGAAAATAATAATTTTGAAAAAAAGCCATTATGGATTTGAAAAAAATATCATATTTAGAAGAAACATGACTGGCATGACAAAATAAGAATAGGAAAAAGAAGCAGTTAACACCTAAAACAACAGTAATACTGAAATATTAATACCAAATTGATATAAGAGGATCATATATGATATAGTACATATTTATATGGATCTTTTATAATTTAGTAACATACTTTAACCATTATAAATGATTCTTACTCGCCCTTGACAAAAGTAAAGTACAAGGTAAGAGTTAATTTCACAATCTCTTTATTATCTGAGATTCACATAAGTATCTACTGAGACATTCTTATCATCCACATCTATATTTCATAAAATTTATTTGAAAATGTTATTGAAATTTTTTTAAAGACAATTTTACCCATCTTGTAATTTTTATATAAATTTTTTTGAACAGAATCTTTCTATCGTTTTCAAAATGTGTTACTTGATGACATATCCATAGAGAATTTTAAATGGACTTATTTTATTTATTCATTCCATATCAAGATGATGATTATGTTTAAAAAACTTGAGTTTCAGTTTTATAACTTCCCTTAAATAATATGCTTATTTATGATAGCTTCCTTTATACTGTTTATCCTTACTGAGCATCTATGCTCACCCATTTCTTATTTTTCTTTTTCCCCATGATGTGGAGATTTATATTATGATTAACGTATAGGTATATTCTAAGGTATACAAGAGTTTTCAAAGGGAATAATATGTTGTTTTCATTTCAAGTAGTAATGTAAAACTTATATTTGTATCTAATTTATTAATGGCTACTAAACTAATCGGTCCTTCAAGGTTTTCTTTCTTTTGGTTAGGACATTGTAATAAAATAATGCACTGAATCTGGGAAAATCAGCTTGGGGTGTTACATTTCCAATTGATATCTCTAAGACACAAATGTTCACTTAAAGAATACCTTGTTAGCATTCTATTTATAAGGTTTCTTTCAATTACATTGTGAATATTGTATTATTTCCACGTTGATTGTGGGATATTCACCTAGATAAATATAGTGTTCCATTGAATTGGGAAATTACATATATCCATATTCTTATATAAGAAACAATTGAATATATATCCATGATTTATGTATGAGGTTCCTTATATAAAATTATGATATATATGTTTTATACATTACATTATAAAATGAATGCATGGGGATTAATTAGTTAGGGTTGGGCCCCTGAAATATATTTCCCCTTGATACATTAGTATGTATCATGAGACAAACTACATTGGGTAGTTTTGTGTATATATCAAAATTTTATATATGATATCTTGGAACAAGACCATTCCAGTAAGATTAATGTTTACAACATGATGCAATCCATCACTATGCAATTAGTTATTAATATCTATTTATTCATTTATTTTAATGTTAAATATTGATATATTATGCTCATTCATGGGATTATTCAATTTTTTTATTCCTATCATATTATTTATTCAATGATTATGATATGATTTATTCCATTATAAACTACAAATTACTAATTATCAGAGATCACCCTTATATATCATTTCCCATTTTGATCGAAAATCATGAATATTTCTATATTTTATGTATGTAATATCAAGAATAAATAATAATGTTTTCAAGTATTCAAATTATGTATCATATATTTTTCAATGTAATGTAAGGTTCATTTTTGTATCTAGTTTCCTAATAACACTAAAATATTGGATTTTATATAATAGGACCTACGTATTATTTACCAATGTAAAGAAAATAACCACTGAATTGGGGGTTCTGATGTTCGGGTGTTATAGTTTGTATCAAGTCATGTTTTTTAGAAACATTATGAACTATATTAAGAAGAACATAGTTAAATAAAGTTACCATATGATAAACCATTATGATAACCTATTACTATTTTGATATTAAATAATATAAATTTTATATAAATGTATAAGAATTATATTTTATGAATTATAGTTTATATTTCTATTCATAAACTAATTAAGTATATGCCTCAATTTAGAAATTGCTTCTAATTAGTAGAATATAAAACATGTCAACACCCATAATATATTTAGTGATTTACATCCTGAAAAAATCGATGACAAAAGTGTTAGAGGTAAGAACCTTATGAATATATTAGTGATTTTGACTTAGTTTATGGAAAATAACCTTACTTATATAGAACAACAAGTTTCTCTTTATCTTGGTGTAACAACATTGCACCGCTTCATGTAAGATTAACATTCAATATTCAAATGAAAAATATATCCATTATTAGTTGAACAATGGATCAATTATATATTACATATATTCATTTCATAAATATGTAGTGAATAGTGGATGGTTATTATGGATGTCTAGAGAAAAAAAGAAGATTTTGGTCAATGGTATTATTTTATTTGAAACCTCTAAAAGAGTGATGATATAAAATTCATGGAGTGGAATTATTTTAGAGTGATATTATAGTATAAATATTTTCTTCATGAACAAAAATAATAATTATATAATATATTTGAATTTAATACAAAAGGAAGGAGAATATTTAGTGGAATATGAGGATAATATTAATAGTTCAGCAAGACATGCTACATATTATGTATGAAAACAAAAAATTAAGACTGATTACTTATTTGATGGATTAAATCCATTGTGTATAAAGTTATTGACCTCTCAAACCTTTTCATATTATGAGAATATTCTGGAAATTTCAATCATGACTAAGATGAAATTATCGAAGTATTGTACTGTCGATGGAATGAAAGAGATGAAAAGGGTAGTAGATTACCATGTTGAAGGATATTTAGAAATGGGGGATAAATTAAAGTTATAATTTCCATAATAAAATAAATGTGGTAAGAAGAACCCTATGGATTGACTAATGTGAATTAAAGTTTTCTAAAAATGGTAAACAAAAGATTTCTAATAACACAATTTCAATGGAATAAATGAATCCATAAATGACCAATGAATCAATTTCAACGAAATTGGTTACTATTCAATTTAATTCCCCAAACATTAATTGAATCCACAAAAGAATAGGCCAAAGGAGAAAGACTGAGCCTATGAAATCCTAAGTGTAGATGTTGAGGTCCCCAATGATGTCATAGAATTTACTTTGAATATAAAATCAGTTACCTAATATAATATTTCAATATTGAACTATTAAACCATTCATAATGAATGTTTTTAGGAAAATTTAATGTACCATTGGTAATTTATGGAATTATTTTAGTTAAAACTCATAGTGGGAGTCTTACAGTAATGAAATTTTATTAGCCTATCTCCATTAAATTGAATAGAAGCTCCTTAGTTACAACATTAGTTGTTATAAAAAAAATAAATTAATATAATACATATGTTGTATTGCCTTTAAATTTATATAGAAATAGTTTATTATCATTAGAAGAAATTGTAATATTTTCGTCTGGAACAGAATAACTTGTTTTAAAAGGAGAAACACTATCTTTTGGGACATGTTTGAAACCACCACCAATGGATCATCATAATGAAATTCTAGAATAATGTGATTTAATGAATGAGAAAAGTTATTCTTATAATTGAGGATATAAAACTTTTAATGGATTATATTGATTTATTCATGAATAAATTTACCATATATCTACCAAATCATAGACTATAAATATTTATTGATCATATCCCTGATTTAAATACCAAATTTGAGCTTATTTATAAAATTGATCTGGTGGAGTTAGTGGGATTAATGAAATAATTACCAGAGTTGTGTGAAAATTTATTCATACACCCTAGTGTTTCTCCATAGATAAAACATGTCTTACTTTTGAAAAAGAAGGATTTTTATATGATATTGTGAAGTGATTATAGATAAATTAATGCCAAAAATATAAATAATAAGTATCCTTTACCAAGAATTGACGATCTATTTCACTAGCTATTAGTGGATCAATACATCTCAAATATTGATCTCAGTTCAAGTTAGTATCAGTAGGTATAAAGAAGGATTATATCCCAATGATGGTTTTTTTTTCAGAATGTATAGTCCGTATGAGTTCATAATAATTCACTTTGGGTTAAATAATGCACCCTTAGTGTTCATATATTTATTGAATATTGTATTCTTGGATTCTATTGATATGTTTTTGGTTTTATAATGATATCTTGTTATACTATAATTAATGTGTAGATAATTAAGAACATTTAAAAATAATACATGAAACAATAAAAAGTAAGGTTATATATGGGAAATTTTGTACGTATTCATTTTTGCTTTATGAAGTGTCTTTATTGGTCATATTTTATCTAGTTATGTAATATTCATCGACCTCACAAAGACAAATGTTGCTAAATTACACCCCACAACAATATATAAAACTGAAATATATAATTTCTTTCCCTTAACAGGTTTCTATTAGTTTTTTTGTTTAATACATTACCCATTTATCTAATCTATTAACCATCTTCACAAAAAAATATTTTAAATTCACATGGTTAAATAAATGTGAATAATGTTATGAAGAAATAAAAAATCGATTGATCAATAAACTAATATTAATCATACCATTGTAAATGAAAATATTTTTATCATATAGTGTTGAATTAAATAAATTACTATTGTGGTTCCTTATATAAAAAAATATTTTTTTTCTAATGTTTTAATGAAATTAAAAACCCATGAGAAAAATTCTCCAACTCAGGATTTTGAACCAGCTGCTGTATTTTTTAATTGAATATATGGGCATGTAGTCTTTATGATGACAATGTTACATATATATGGATCATAAATATTCGAATTATATATTGATGTAAAAATATATCAACATCAGATAAAGGAGGTAGGTTTAAATACTCAAGGTCTATGTATGTTAAATACAAAACCACCATGGGAAGGAAAACAAATTAGTGGATTCATATATTAGAAAGGATCATAGAGTCTTATATATGATGAGTATAAACAAGACTATAATATTAATTCATTTTGTATAGTTTGATATGGAACTTTTTAACTGAGGGGAAAAAACATTTCTATGAAATTTCCCAAACATATTTATTAGAGTAGATAAAGAAGTCTCAAAATGATGATTGGTATTTACAAATCAATATAATATCCATGAAAGATGAGATATTGAAAAATGTAACTTATGAAATCGGTGTGTCAGTATTTAAAAATAGAATATGTGTACTATTATAATTTGATCTAAATATGATATTTTAAGATAAAGAATATATCTTTAATCTCAGCATACACCCTGGTAGCATCAGAATATATAGTGATTTAACGGATAATTAATAGCTTGAAAACAAGATGTTGGAACTTCTTCATTTTTTTATGTTTTTTATTTCAACTAGTAAAACCTAAGAGACAAATCTCAAAGGGTATAATGAAACCCCACACTATACCAGTGTGGAGGTGGGATAACATAACAATAAACTTTTAACTAGACATAAGAATACATCTAAAAAGAATGTTTTTATTCGTTTCATTGTGTATTGAATCAATAATATTATACACCTTATATAAATAAGGGAAAAATCTATCCCATGAAATTTTTTAACAACTCTATATTGATGATGTTTTGGGGATTTATGGTGCACCTATATCAATTGTATCTGATTTTTTCTTCATTTTAAAACTTCATTTTGGGGGATTTTTCAAAAGTATTTCAACAAATAGAAAAACATTTAAAATACTAACTATCTTAAAATAGATTGGAATTATGAGGTAACTATCAAAAATTTGAGAATATTTCAACGTCATTAGAACATTTCTACCTAGGAACAGGGCGTCAGAACCTACTTCTTATGGAATTTACATACAAAAATAACATCTATTCGAGTATTCCTATGAAAATTTATAAGGCCACAAATGGGAAAATATGTTTTACATTAACTTGTTGGCGTTTAGTTGTAAAAGCAGGATAGTTGGTTTATTATGCAATATTGTAACCAATGAGATGGTAAAAGATATTAAGAATTATATCAATGCTGCTCAGGGCTGGAAGAAATGTTATGATGATAATCAGATAATGGAATTTTAATTACAAGTATGTGATCATGTCTTATTTAAAGTGTCAACATGGATGGGATTTATAAGGTCTAGAAAGTAAGGGAATCGAAATCAAAGGTACATTAGGCCTTTTAAGATTTTATAAATAATTTAATTCATGTAATATCATTTATCTTTTCCACCAAACCTATCCAAAGTGCATAGATTCTTCTATGTCTTAATGTTTAGAAAGTACATTACAAACCCTGCACACATACTCACCACTAATTAAATAGATATTGAACATGAATTGTATTAAAATGAATATAATATCTGTATTCTCATCGCTAGTTGGAATGTATTATGGAATGAAACAATGTCATATGTTAATGTAATACCCAATATTCATTTATAGAATGTACACATTATATCTCGATAATTATTGAACAACACATATTTTATTATCTTTTTGATATATATTTGTAGAATGAAATTTGAAAAATTAATATATTTAAAATTTATATTTATATATTATATACTTTAAATTTAAAAAAATAAATATCATTTTTCAATTCCAAATATTTAAATTACCTTATGTTGACTTTTTTGATATTTTCTGAAGAAATTTTATTTTAAAAAAGTGTTATTTTAAGTTTTGTGTATTACATATAAAAAATAAAATTTATATATTTTAAATGAAAACTATAATATAACAAATATATATACACAATAATATATTTAGTAAGTGATAGGAAATAGGAATAAAAATTAATAATGTATGAAAAGAAGTTTTTCTATAAGAATTGATTTTTCTATTAATTTTGTATAAATTTTAAAGTTAAGTTTCTCATATTTACAAAAAATGAGATTAAATAGATCCCATTATCTGAATTATAAAATTTAAATTTGGTAGTTCTGGTCTTCTTATATTTTCATAAAAAGAATAACTACCATGGTAAATATTTAATAAAGGTAAATGGGGGTAAAAGGAGTAAATTATGGTGGATCAAACATTTGATGATTAAAATGACAAAATTACTTATATAATACATGTTTTAGGTAATAAATTAAATAACACATCTCTCCATGACATCCTATTACATAAATCACAAAACCCCCATGTGATTCCATCTTTATCCTTCACATAACATTAATTTCGAAAGAAATTCCCCTCGTTTTCTCCAATAAGAGGAGCTCACCTGCTCCCCTACTACCATAAAACTACCATAAAAAGATATTGAGCACTAATTCCTTATTTTACCCTCTTTATAGTATCTATATGATTTTTTAGGGGTCTATGGAGTAATTATAAAACATTAGTATGCTACCTCGTAAGTAACTTATTCCAATCCACCTCTTTTATTTTGAATTGAATTTATTTTGTTATAATGCCATTTATAAAAAATTAATATACTAAACTGTTTTTAATTTCATGGTATTATCATCTATTTTATGTTTTATTAATTATATATTACTTATTCCTTCCCATTATAAAATTTTCCTAAATAATGTTTACACCAATGTAAGGATTCCTAACCTCCCCTATAGATTTATTTTTAAGACCTTTTTATTACCTTTTATTTTCATTATGAAAAATTATGATAATTCAATTTTATAAATTAATTATAATTTAATAAAAGAACATTTTTCATTCCCTCTCATTATAATATCTTCATAATATTTTATAATGATGAAACACCCATGTAGACAAAAAACATTCTAAAATTTTGGTAATGAATATCGGTTTCCTTTAAAATAAATATCTATCTAGATAGAAAAATGAAGATGTTGGATCTATAATATATGAACTAAAAGGTAAAACATAAAAATTATTGGTTTAGAATTCACTTGACATTCATTTGATGCATACATATTGGGCTTAACTGCATACCATGTTTGAAACTCTAGGGGAATATATTTTGGATGATTCATGAGATCTATATGAACTGTAACGAAGGTATATTTCCTATTTATATACCTAAAACATTAAATTACACGTAAATACTTCCTTATGATCATTAAATTAGTCATTTTTAATTCCATTTCATTATAAATATCCTATTTTTTACATGTTCATTATGAGATATTCACCTGGATATCCATATTGTTCTATTGAATGGGAAAATATTAAATTCTTATATATCCATATATATATATATGGGAGCATATTAATTACTTAGAAATGAACTATGTATGAGTTTACTTAGGTAAAAAATATTATATGGATTGTTTTTTATTACTTCATATGTTGAATTCATTGAACTTAATGAGTAACTAGTAGGTCCTGCAATTATATAGCCCCTCAAAGTATTAGTGGGTCACATGAGACCAAGTTGCATTAGTAATTAGGTGTATGTATTACATATTTATATATTATATCTTTTAAATATGCCTTAACGATGATATTATGGATTCATGAATAATTTATTCCAATAGTACGATATAAGTAATTTATATTCATATGTTTATTTTCTTTATTCTATCAATAGATATATTATTATAATTTATGGATTTTTTTAATACTATATTATTTAACCACACTTATTCTATGATATATTGCATAATAATTTACCCCATACTATGAATATGATCTCACACCTTTGTATTTCCCTATTTCCATGGAATCCATTAAGATTAATCTATGTGATGTATGAAATTTCAAGGGGAAATTATAAAGATTGCATGTATTCAAATGATGTATCTGAAGTTTTCAATGTAATTTAATGTTATTATATATATATAATTTATCAATACTCACAAAATATTGGATCATGTAAACTATTATATATGTATTATTCACCAATGTAAAGAAATAACCATTGGCCTTGAGGTTCTGGAGTTGAGAAGTTACAATAAGAGATTAGCACATCGTAAGAAGGTAATTTGAGTTAGTTTCCAATATTTTTCAATTAAGATGTGATATTAATGTAATAAGTCATAATCTCTAATAAAATACATATATTATCAAAAAAAAATATGATTAAATCAATATGAACTTATATCAAATAGAGATAAACCATTTAAGTAGAAAAAAGTATAGTGTCATAAATTATTTCTAATCTAAATTTCAGTTTTTTTGGTGCATTATTTTTCGTATATAGTTAGATAGAATTTGTCTAACACTTTTATATACCACTAAGAAGAGATATTATATATATATGAAATTATTAAGAAGTAGTTTCACTCAATCATGCACATAATATAGAATGAAGTAATCCTACCTTAGAGGCATTAGACTGTATCTGTGAATCCTTCATAGCAGTTAAGAAAGACACACTACCCATTCAAGTAGGATGTCTAAAAACCATCTATAGGTGCCCCAAAAATCCATACTTCTGACACATTTTGGATATTCATGAAAATAATAATTATATAAAATTTATTATAGTATTTAGAACATACTAATTGTTTACATCCACATTAACTTGAGGAAGTGGAGTGAGATGGTTGCATGACACTTCCACTACCTTCACATATCACTTCCACAAGCTTCCAATTTTGACAAGAGTATTTTCTATAACTACCACCAAATATAATGGAATAATATATTGTTCTTTTCATTCCAAAAATATCTATCTCATGCACGACTTCCATATTATCCACCTTACTATACTCTGTCAGACAGAAGATAATAACTTTGGATGTAATTTCTATCTATAATTCCATTTCAAATATTAGATCCATAATGGTGTTTTATGATACTATATTAGAAAAAAACTGAACCACAATTTTGGAATTGGTTAAAAAGTCCTACACTAAGTAGTTTCGATACTAATTGTACAAAATCTCTTTATAGTTATCCATTATCAGAGATTTTAGATAAAATTATTGATTAAACAAGTACTTGATAAACTACCATTTGAGATCACCATTCAAATTGTAATGTAAAAGTCCCAAAAATTCTAGCTCTGTCCTTCCAGCATAAATTTACCAAACTTCTCCTTATAATACATAATTGTATATAAGAAATAAAATATTTTTTTAATTTTATACAACTAATTTAATACTTAGTCATATCATTAATCAATATGAATGTTATAAAATTTATGTCCAGTAAACTCTAGTGCATGATCTTTAAATCAAGTTATATTTCACTCCACTTCTCTAATAAAATTATATATAGTTTGAACAATGAACACAATGATAATGATAAATGTAATATAATTGTTTGGTGGGAAATTATTTGGAACTTATTTAATAAAATTCATCAATTCTCTTCTGGGTTAAATTATTTTAGAATAAAAATTCTCAAACAAGATTAAAACATGAAAATAAATTATAAATCAACAAAAAACATGGAAAATTCAAAAGAAAATACCATTAAAATCATCCAATGTGAGTGAAAAATTATAATATGGGAATATATTATTATATAATAAGAAACTATAACAAAAATTAAAGAAATTAAAAAATACACATTATAGAATATATGAACTTAGGACTATGGGTAAGTCCTTGTAAAACATACTGTATTCATCTTATTGAATTTCACAATTCCCACACGTGGTCTATGAATATAAAATAAAGACTTTAAAACCAAAAATTTCTATAAAATTTCACTAAAAAAACAAAAATTATCCAAAAATAACTCAGAGTTATAAATATAAATCAAAATGATATCATTTCAAATCAACCAATCTTAAAAAATATTTAAAAACAAAAATCCAAAATAAAACTTCCTAACAACTCAAGAAAACTCAATATGCCTTCATAAGAGTATTTATTTGAAAAAATTTCATAATACACCACTTTTATTCTACTAATCATATCTTATGACTATCACTAATCTACAGATAACATACTCAATGTGGTCTTCAATACATGTTTGCAACATTCCAAAAACGATTATCTAATCTTGAAACCTAAATTAACATTATATAAGGCTGAAAGTGTTATCCCTATCATAGTTGGATGTCACATGTGTCAAGTGAGTCATCCACTATCTTCAATAAATTATTTCACCAACATAAATATCTATAAAATAAAAACATTAATTTTATCAAGAACTATGTCATAGACTGTCCATATATAGTACTTTATATTCTAATCTTAAAATATACCTTCAATATAAAAAAAACAAAATAAAGAATAACCATTTTAAATAAATTAAACTCCATAAATGTTTTATCACCCAATTTAAAGATAAATATATCGTAACACGACATTACTAAAAAAATAACTTCATCTTTTGGAAGAAATATCATCAATACCAGTGAAACAAAAAAGGGAGATAAGATTTTGGATCAATTTAAAATATGTGTCACCAAAAATAAAATAAAACATAACTAAACATAACAAAAATAATTCTCTCAATGTGGCTCATAGTCACCTCTCAGGTATCACCATCAAACACCATACCATATAATATATCAAGACATCATACTAAAGATAGGAGACCCTTTTCATATGCCTTCATAATGTAATAAAAGGTCTACATAAATACAGAAGTGTACACTTAAGGTGTAACCGTAATTATTAGAATTATTTTACCAATGATTCTATATATATTTTTCAAAAACTAAGACACACAAGCTAGTTTAAAAAAATAGAAATCACCATCATTTTTATAAAATATTATTTTGAGAATGAAAAGGTGTAAATTCTCTAACATCTACCATTAAACAATATATTTCCAAACCATTTTCAAAGCCATTATAATTGGTTTTAAATTTTACTCTCATACATGATCGCATATCAAGGAAAACAAAAAAAACCATGGATTCGCTACTAGGATATTAGGAAAAATTATTATCAAGAAAAAATGAATTTATCTTATAAAAGAGACGTAGAATGATAAGTGAACTTTCTCATTCAAGGATTAATGAGTTTTCCTTAAAAGTTAGACTAGAATAATAACTATGAGTTCTATTTGAAAAATAAAAATCATAACTTGTAGATTTTATTAATGAAAAATCATAAATTGTAATCCTTATTATTATAATTAAAAAAATATATACATATAGAGTTTATAAGATATCAAAAAATTAAAAAAAATCAATACATAGATAATAAATTTATTTCTAAGTCATCCCTTAACACCCACTAAAAAAAATAACCAATATATCATTGATAATCAATAATTTATACTATCAAAAATCAACATATCCATTAATTATAATAGGTTTATAATTATATTGACTGATTAATATCTCATTTGATATATGAAGATCATTTATCAAAATTAAATATCACTATTAAAAGATATTATATATACTACACAATAGATTTCCTAAAAAGACATATTTTATCACAATCAAAGATAATTTATCACAATAAACAAACAATAATTCAATTATATATATTTTATAATGGTGAAATTAGTTAGAAATCACACTATGAATTGGAATATTTTTAAATAAGTGAAAAATGATAGAACCACAAAACATTGAAAATTAGAATCTATATGTTTCCACCAAATGAGAAGAGACTGGGATTTGAGAGAGAATCCAAAAACCCTAAACACCAAAACCCCCCAAATTTCGACCACATTAACTATATATTAGTCATATTTGATCAATTGGGGAAATAGATAATAATAGGTAGAGGAAAATAAAATAAGGGGTGAAGAAGAAGATTAAGGATTATAAATTTGTATTTCACTAAGTAAAAAACACTAAATTTATCCGGGAGTAGGGGTGGAATGAAAATATCAAAGGATGAATTAAAATGAAAATTTTCAAAAGGAATAGTATCAAAATTTGGGATAATGTTATGAAATGTAATTAAAATGTAAACAATACATAACTTTTTCTTAAATGAATAACCTTACAACATGGCCTTCAAGACAACGTAAGTGATCATGAATTCCTTATTCACTTTAATTTTTTTCACATAGTATCATTATACTATTTCATTTTCCATTCATTTAAATAATGCATTCTATAAAGAATTTATAATTTCAAAATTTTTGATCCAAACTACATAAAACTAAAAGAAATAAATAGTATTCAAAATTAATAATTACCATGATATTGTAGGAGTCGTAAACCCATTATTTTATATCATAAAAGTGTATGGTACATATGAATACATAACATAAAATTATGAAGGCTAACATATCAATATTAATATATAATGTTGTTTCTATTTTAAAGAAAAATATTTAAAAAATCCCTATTATGATTTTTGGGAAATTTTAACCCATTAATCATGTAATTCATCTCTTAATTAAATTTTATATTATTTTTTGTATGAATTTACTCAAAAAGTATAGTATAAATATATAGTAATGAGAAAAATTGCTTACTATTAATCTCTTAAACCAAACCAAGAAAGTAATCTAGTGTAATTAGGTGATGAAACTCATGATTTTCATGACTGTGATTCAAAACAGCTTCAAATTCTTGATGATTACACATCCCAAAAACCCAAATTCTATTTTTTCCCTAATGATTTCAGTCACCCACTTGTTATGATGATTGTTTCCATTTAATTAGATAATATATAGTGGGTTTTAATACATTCCTCTTTATTTTGTTTCATCATTTAATTATTCAAATTATGGTCGATTCACTCACATGATGAGATTTATCTTCCTTGTGTCCATCTTCCATAAAGTCAATTCTTTTTCTTACCTTCTCGGAGGACTTCATGGATATTTGGGTATAAAAGTATCCATGGGATTTCATTAGTATTATTCCCTATAGTTACCCATCTAGGATTTTGATACTCAAATAATTTAAAATGATTTAATTCTCACACTTCTAGATTATCATATCGAATGAACATTATATATTTATAAACATCATGAGGATGGGGTTATTTTGCAATTATTTTATCTAGATTTGATAAACGACTATGATATTTCACATGGAGGTTTATAAATTGGTATGTAATTTTCATTAGACATAAAATCACTAATTATGCTATTTGGATCTATCTTGATCATTTAAATCATAATTTTTAAACCCTCATGCTCTGGATATGACTATGAAAAATTTTGGTAAACCATTAAAAATAGATATATAAATAATGAATAGAACTCACCTATATTTTAAAAAGAAATATTTTTGAAATGGATTCATTTAAAAAATAAATTCTTGTATCTAATTTTAGAAGTTGCCTAAGGGTTGTTTTTCGAATAAATTTTATAAAATTATTCCGTCTAACTGCTCTGTCTATATCATATTAGATTATTTGTATTTACAATTCTTGATGGTGAATCCTCATCTAATAAGTGTTCCCTTAGAATGAATAGTTCCTAAGCAACAAGGTTATTAATCTAAAATGTCAATATAATTATAGAAGCATCATTCCTAGAATCCTCCTCTATCCCTTGTCTCTTCTTATACTATTAGTGACCGATCACATTAGGTTCCCAAGGTTATCCACTTTTAAAATAGAGTGAATACTATAATGGAATAGTTTTATCATCGTATTTATGTGTTGGGTAGTTCAATTGGAAATTTTCTGCTTTTTTGTGCCCACTCAAGTGAAAATAGTATTAATTTAAATTTAATGATTTGTATTGGATTAAATATTTTCATTCAAAAACCTTGGTATGTAGCTCAGGAAGACATCCGTAATGCAAACATAATAGTTCAATTTCTCCATTCCAAGTTACTAGATCCTATAATCCTAGATTTTCGGTTCAGTTAATTTTTTTGGGGTTTACCATTCTAAGATACTTACTAAACCCATGAATTATAGTACTCATAATGACTATTCCCCCTTATATTTAAATTTATACATTTTTTTAAAGTTTTTTGAAAAAAAACCATGAAAAATCCTTATTTCACTAGAGTTATGTTATATCCTATTACCTTATAATTCATATCCAGTTTTGTTGTGATTAAATAAAATGAGTCGTGTTTTCCTATACATAATTTTTAGGTGACTAATAGACATAAGACATTATCTCTGAGTCCACCTCTAAAATTATTGATTTATTTTTAATTCTTTCTAGATTTTCCATAGATCTCCATTTTCTTTATTTAAATTGAGAGTTGAATTTTAATGAAGCCTCAATGATATATATTCAATTAGTTTTTTTCAATTTATTTATGGTGGAATTAATGGGGTTGGAATCAAATAAAATCTATGCTTTTATATTTAATTGATCAAAATAGATCTCGTATTGATATCTTCTTTATAAAGTTTTCTTAATCATGGGTTTTTCCATTTACATTATTGTTTTTTCTTTTTTTTCTAGTCTATTTATAAAATCCATTGTTACTCTATAAAAAACAGTTTGATTTCAATAATTAAAAGCTATAAAATTTAAAAATAACTCATTAATTGAAATATTGTTATGACATAGAAAATTTACTAGTAAATAATGTGTATGAATACCTCACCTAAATAAAAGTGAAAAATTATAAAATAAATATATAAGATATATATTTTTGGAATGAATTTAGAGGTATATTCAAAAAAATTATTTCATGATCATTTCTAGATTTATAATTGGGTTTTTTATTAAACTAGTGTATGTGTCTCTACCCATATCAAAGCCTATATATATAAATATTCTAGTCATGACATAGGAGTTAATGAAACAGTTATAATTTATATTAGAAAAAAGGTTATTTCATTAAACTGTATCACATTATGGAAACCATACTATATTATTAGTAAATAAGGATGGATAAATAAGATTATGAATTAAAAACCAATAAATCAATGGAATTTTTATTAATAATAAATATTGAATTCAATGAATTAAGAATTAATTTGAGAATGATTAATACTTCTCTAAGACTAAATCAATATATAGATGTTTTAAAAATATGTTAAAAAATGAATATATCATAAATAATTTATTTAAAAAAACATAGTCTATCAATATTTATAGTTATGATATTTTTTTTGATTAATATACCTAATGAATTTATGGATTTATTGAATAGAGCCTTTAAATATTTACTCAATGAATTTGTGGTTATATTTATTGATGGTATTATTATTTTATTCAAATTTAAATTAGAACATGAAAATAATGTCATCATTATTCTAAAAATAATTTGAGGAAATATATAATTTGGAAAGTTATAAAATTTAACGTTTTAGTTGTATCAAGTGAAATTTTGGGGTGTTTCATCACTTGTTAATGTATTTTTATAGACCCTTCATTGTCTTAAGTGATTTAATAAAAGTGTAGACCTTCCTTGGTGATTAAAATTCTTATTTTTCTTATCTTATCATGTTTTTTTTGATACTTTAGGGATAAATTTTTAGTATTATTCAACCCACTAAACAAGATATCATAGAACAAGGTTAAGTCCATCTAAAATAATAATTATGAGGAAATAGAAAAATAAATCAGGAGAAGGTTTCATTGTGCACCTATATTAACCGTATCTTTTATAAGTAAAGTGTTTCTTATGTAAATTTGTTATTTAAATAAGGTTATTGGTTGTTTATAGATACATAATTAAAATGTTAGAATATATGAATCATTATAATTCAAGATTCATGAGAAGAATTATCCAAATCATGAATTAGAATTGAAAATAGTAATATTTACTCTCCAGATATGGAAACAATAACATTATAGAGAATGTGTTAATATATATAAAAACCATAAAAATCATACATATATATTCAAATAGAAGGATTCAAACATTCATAAGAGAGATGGATGAAACTATTGATTGAGTATAAACAAACATTTCATCATAATCTGGGAAACATTACCAAGGAAATTGATTCCATGACTCAAAAGGATTGTTGAACACTCTCATATTTTAAGATAGAACACAATCCTCTAATCAAATATTTAGTAAATTTTTATCATAGAATTATATGGGAAGGAATACCATCATATAATTTATATATAATGGATCCAACATCATTATTGGATAATATATAGTGAAATAAATGACATCATTCATATTTTATAAAATAATTTGAGGTAATATGGGAGGAATATTTTTCCAGGTTCAACATTGTTGGGGATGGAGGCCAATGATTTAAGAAGATATTAAATGCCCAATAAATACTTGATCTAAAAAAATTAATTGTTAGATGATGCACATAACTTAGCATTCTTTATACATTTTGGGAGTAATGAGATAAACATCGAACCTTCAGTGAACTGTTGGTTGGATCACATGATGAAATAAATTTTTAATTTACTGTAAGTTGAATTTCTCATCAAAAACATAAATTTTAAAATAATTTACACCAAAAATGATTTTACCTTTTTAATCCATATAATAAGTTGTATAATATTGAAATAGAATATATCACTTGTATTCTATAAATATGAAAGGTAAATAATACTAATTGGTAATGGTTAACCAATTAGAAAAGTTAGTGGGATTCATAGAAATAATATAAGATACTACTATTGATCATTATATATAAGGAATGTGACGAGGCATCATGGTTTACGTCTCTAATATCATTGATTGAGATACAATGCTCACATTGAACTTATGGAATAGAATTTCCAAATTTATCATTATAAAGATATATTTATCACTTTTTACTATCCTTGGACTAATGTATTATCATAAAAGAATATCCCAGCATTACTTGATATTTGACGATATCACTAAGTTAAATTTCATCAAAATTAGGGACAACACATTTAGTTAGTGTAATTATCATGTAATAATAGTTAGCATTTTAGAGTTCATATGGAATCTTATGAGTCTCTATATGGATGTAAATTTTAAACTGTAACCTATAAAAATTAGTTTGGATAGTATAAATTTAATGGGCTATAGTTAATTTAGTATAACAAAAAGAAGCTAATAGTTATCAAAAAAACAAATCAAAATGGCCTAGAGTAAGAAAAAAAAGATATTCGTCCAATTGATGTTAATATTTATTGGTTCAATTAAATGATAAATTATTCATAAATATATAATGTTGTAAAAATATATTGAGATTGGTATATAAGTCAAATAAATGTCTAAGGTATATTGGTCCAGATAAAATATCAGCGTGAATATTACATGTTACTTAAGGATTGGATCTAATCCCAAGCCTCTTTAAAGTACATGGTATCATTTATATATATAAATAATAGAAGTATATTTATGTTATTTTATATATTCTCTACAGTAAAGGATAAAAAATTAGGTCCTAATATACTATATAAGAAGAAAATTCAAATTATTTACAAAATAGAGAAACTGTTATGGAATCAAATTGAAGCACCCAGATGTATTATAATGAAGGGTGTTATAATTATTTTTAATAAATTTAAGAGAAGTATATTTAATATATGCTGAAGCTGGGGGAAATTAAGAGCCTAATGAATTAAGAGATTGATGGTTTTTATACATATAGATTTTATAGGATTTGTATTCATTGTTACTTTCTATTTTACATGTTAGTGGTGATCCATTTTTATTTTGAAAATGAAAATGAAATTTTAGATACTACCCTTTGGAATGGGAAAGGATATTGCTGCTTAACATTTTTTGTATAAATAGATTTAATGAAGTATCATATTACATTTTAGGAATATTTATATGAACATAATGAGATTCAATTTCATGAATATATATATAATGAGATAAATCACTAAAACAAGATATATACTGCGTTTGAAAAGAAATCAACTGAAAATATTGAAGACATTTTATTAGAGAATCGTAAAAGTTGGTTGAAAGAGTGGGTATCATCCCTATGTTATCTAGAATTAATTTTTATACATATATTGATTGACACACATAGATTATGTTTAGAGAGTGATAATTTTTCAGATTAAATTGGTGATATAATAAAAATACATATAAATGCTTTGGAAGAGTATTAATATACTATTAGATTCTTTTGGATGTTTTATAAAGATATTTTAAATGTGTTGATTTGTTAATGAAGTTATTTATGTTATTTTTTGTCAAATAGGTGTCATTGGAGTTTCTCTAATCATTTTTAAAGAGTGTTTGAACTTAATTGAATAAGTTTTAGAGTTGAGGGTTGAATCAGAAATATTGAAAAACACATTTGTACTTTTTTTATCATAATATATGTTTATATTTGTTTTTAATATTATTGGGAATCATAAATTTCTCTATAGTTTTATATTTATTGTAACACCCTGAGATTTTATGAGATATATTCTTTTTAATTTCATTGATGTCTTCTTTTGTACGCTACACTAAGATTAGCTTACACTATACGCAACATTGAATTAGATTTCAATATATAAAACACTATTATTGACTTGTGATACATAAAATTTCACGTTATTTTGATAGACTTTATTTCACACAAGACTGAGTATAAGTTAGCAACTAAATGTTATAACCTTTTTATGGCGTGTATAAATAGTATTAAATTTATATTGAGAAACTATTTAAATGAAAATAAGTGATTCTATAAGATAATAAATTCACTCTTAATGGATTATAATAAACAAAAATATATGTAATATTTTAAATATAATGTTAAAAACCCATATTATATGTTTATTAGACATTAAATAGGAACATATTCAATTTTTCATGTTAAAGATGTATTTTATTTAAAAAAAATGTAGCATTACCGCCTTTTGATGGAACACCCATTTTGAATATAGTCATTAATTTTATATATAATATTTAATAAAACAAAATTTTTATTTTTAAGTGAGATATAAAAATTTTGTTTCGATGATTTTTTTATATTTTTCTGATAAGTATTAAATTTTGATGAATTGTAAAATTAAACTAAATTTAAATTAAAAAAAATCATCAAAATAATTTATGTAATTAAATTATTTTGTTGAATGGTTTCAAATTATAAATAGAATATATTTTTATCATTCAATATAATTTTTTCATTATCATTAATTTTATATAGAATTCAAATATAAAAACATTTCAATCTTTTGTAATGATTTAACTTTTACAATCCCATTATTTCTTCTAAAAATGGGAATAATTTTAAATTAATTACTCCAACTTTGGTGATTTGAATTTTTAAAAATGGATTACATACTTTGAATCAGTAGTCCCAAATTATTTAAATAGCTTTATATTATTTTTGGGAATTATGAATAGTATTTTTGGTAATTTCTATTAATATGGTGAAAAGGTAAAAATAGTAATTAAAGGTAAGAATATAATTATATAATTACTTTGACTTTTGTCTTAATATCATTGGATAAGTTTTTCTAGAAATAAATAATTATTTGGTTGAAATTTTATCCTTTGGATTCCACTTGAATGAGATCCGGACATTTAATTTATTTTATTTTAAGAAAAGATAAATATGTGTCACTCAAATTTTAATAACTAAACCATTTTTTATATAATGTTATACAGAATATAAATTCATTTATTTTATCATGGATTTTATTTTTAATTTTTAATAAATACATAATTACCTTAAATGTTTATACTTTGGTGGTGTGCATATTAATTAATTGTTCAGTGATCAATAAGACAATTATT
This sequence comes from Viscum album, assembly GCA_963277665.1. Classification (NCBI taxonomy): domain Eukaryota; kingdom Viridiplantae; phylum Streptophyta; class Magnoliopsida; order Santalales; family Viscaceae; genus Viscum; species Viscum album. The sequence continues at coordinate 212,095,222 of OY728137.1, forward strand.
TTTAAAATTATAATAACCAAAAAAAGACCCTAAAACATTCCAAGATCTTATTGGTTGAGTATATATCAACTATAATCATCTTGTGGTTTAGTTATTAACCATTTGGATACATATGTAATAGATTTTGACACTTATTTTATTTAAAGTGATGTTAAAGTTGTCTCATTTATAATTTAATAAGTATAATATTTTTTATGTTGAATTTTCCAAAACTGAAATTCTACTAAAAGTATTATTATGAAGTCTAGTATATTTATCTTAACAATAATATTTTATTTTTAATTTTTACACAAAAATAATTATATTAAATAATTACACAAAACTGATGTTGTAATTATTTCCTTAATGGAAATATAAAACTAATGTTAATAAAAATATTAAAATAAATATAATTTGCAGTAATTAATATATTCATTGGGTTTCAAAGAGGTCTTATACCTGATAAGAATATAATAAAAATATTTTGTAGATGATAACATCATATCTTAATATTTTAAAAAATCGATGAATTGAATAGTGTCAAAATTGACACTATTATTGTTTTGTTAACACAAAATTTTATTAAATTGTTTAAAAAGAAAAATTCTTTCAAAAAATATATAATAACTATATTATGGTCTAAAATTATATATTTTAATTATTCATGTTCTATTTAAAATCAAATAAATTATTATTTTACCCTTTTAATATTGAAATATTTGTTAACTTAATTAAAATTAAATAGAACAACTCTATGTTAATGAAAATAATAATTTTTAAAATTAACATAAAAAAATGTCTAAAAATTATTTTTTGATGATATTACAACCATATATCATCTCATCAAATAAATTTTGAAGTTTTGGAGGTTTTTTAGTGGGTTTTAATTTTATCAAAAATTAATGTTTTTATGGTTTCTAAAAGTTCCCCTCGCCTCAATTATAAATGGGAACCTCCTCCCACACATCATCAAATCAATTTCAGGCTTAAATATAGACCATACCCATAAATATTCCCTTAATAATCCCTAGTTACATTCTAGAGGTTCTTGTATTCTTCAACGACCAACTCTAGTTCTCTAAGAGGACATTTAGAGGAATCATGTCGCAGAAGAGGTAATCTCCTCTACCGATTCATTCAAACTTCTCTCTTCTTCTACATTTATTCAAAGGTTGTTTCATTATAAGGTAATAAATATAATATAACATAGATAATTATATGTTCTTAAAATTATGAAACAACCGTTATTCAACCTTCTATACATCCTACAAAAATAACGAAATCACTATGCGTGCGTGCTTACGACATATCATCTACACACAATGGTGTATCAATTTTCCACCCCCACATGATGTGTATGGGAATAATTATTGATATAATTACTACATAGGATTATTATTATAGGTTCATTATTCTTTAAAATATATATATACTATCTACTCTGATACCATTTCATAATTAAAGGAATGATATCATCACTCGTGCGTACGTACAACCTACCGTCTCCCCAATGTGATGTGATTTGTTCTACATGATATACATTAAAACATTATTATATAACTTTATATAAAGAATAAATATTATATATGTTATGTGAATATAATTTTTTAATGATATAATTTTCAACTGAGAAGAAGAATTGGAATTCATTAAATGAAACATGCATGACAAAATGAAGCAGTTAATACTTGAATAACGAGTAATACAAAAAATTTATTACCCAAAGGATGATAATATAATCATATATGATATCATAAAAATTACTATGATTCTTTATTAATTCATTGAAAACACTTAAATCATTATACAGGTGGTTCAGATACATATAAGGATATCAGACCTAAGATCAGGGATAATTTCACAATCTCATTATTATCCAGGGATTTTTTATATGTAAGTATTTATTAGGGTATATTTTTCATCCAAATCATTATTTCAGAAATATTTAATAATACTCCTATTCTTATAAAAATTTATAAATTCAATTTTACCCATTGGTGAATTTTTTAAATGGTATGAAAGGAATCTTTTCAGTTATTCGATATGGGGTACTTTTTGACATTCCAACAAAAGTACGAGGATAATTATTTTTTTTTTCTTTTACGTCATGATCATATTTTTACGAAGTATCCACTTCAGTATTTCAAGTTTTTCTTCAAAAATATTATTTTATTTCAAAAAAAATCAACATTTTTAGAAAATAAAATGTTTTAGAGAAGAAACGATATTCTCTTAAAGATTTAATTTCATGTGTTTTATCAAAATTGTTTTCCATCTAAGATGACATAATTTAAATAGGGTTATGTTTCTTTCCCTATTATTACTATTATTTGACTATATTTTTGATGTGATATTCTTAATTAAATCCATTTACATTATATGTATTATGATGGAATGATGTTTAAGAGACCCATTTTTTTTAGGTTATGATATGAAGAATGATTTTTGTTTTTGTGGCACATATAATAATTATTTCATTATGATATGGGTGGGTCCTAAATCTTCCTTCAATGCATTGAGTAATGATTTATATCTCATTATATAGAAATTATTGGAACGAAATGTAAATCAAGTTCAATAATAAAGGGTTGGAATGGAAGTTAAATCCAGTTTAGTAATACATGGATGGAATGGCTAGTAAACCTGGTTCAGTAATGGACTTTGTCCACTATGATGGTCTTGTAAATGAGCCTTGGATAATAAAGAAATGGCATTCTTTATTTATGTGTTTTCTAAAAGTTCATGTTTTATGCAAATGCTTTGTTATCATGGTTAATGTTTCATTATGATTTGTGCCTTATGAATTTCTAAGATTAATTTCATGATTTAAGATTTTGATACTCAAAGATTATATTCATGTTCTATTAAATTCATATGCTCCTAAATTATTGTCTTACCTTTACTAAGCATCTAATATCACACTTTCTTATGTTTAGTACTGAAGAGGACGATCTTTATGAGAGATGTTGAAGAACTTTCATAAGTTAGAAGAATGTATTCCAATTTTCTAAGAGCACACAACTGTTATGGTACTCAGGCATCAATTTGTGAAATTTAATTATTATTTATTTGAAAATATGTATTATTGATATACGTCATTCTTACGTCATTATAGTTCATATCATTGGAAAGGTTTATTCAACCATTGGAATGTATGATGCGAAAATATTAGTGATATCCCTAGATATATTTTTAAGGGATGTCCTAAGGATATTTATTATTATAGGTTACAATCCTAGAATTATGGTAATGATCATGAATAACCTAGGATTAAACCTATGATTATAGATATTGAAAAATCACCCCCTATATTATGTTCTTTTCCTATTATGATTTTTTCCTCTCACATTATTCTTTTTCAGTTTTAGACAATGGTTGGAACCAGAAGAAACCGTGTTAATTATCAATGCAATGGAAAATTAAACTATTTTCCTCCAGAACAAAAAAATTGTTGTGCTAGATGGAATGAGAAATATTATCGATATAATTACACAAATTATGAATCATTCAGGACATCAAAATGAGTAGAGAAGGGAACAACATTCTGTTGGGTCCTTCATGAGGCAATGTCCACCTTCTTTCAATGGGTCACCTAATAAACTTGTTGCTCAAAAATGGATAATTACTATTGAAATGATATTTTCCATCCTTCTCTATTTGGAACATGAAAAAATCATTTTTGATGTTTATTTTTTAGAAGGAGAAATAGACCAGTGGTGGACTCTAATGAAAAATACAAGGAAATAAGATGAAATTCAATCCATGGAATGGGACGAGTTCATGAAATTATTTTTCAACAAGTATGTTCCTCATATTCTTCAAATAAAAATGGAAAAGGACACCATTGAGCTTAATCCAATATATGATTAATCCATTGGTTCATAAGAGGTAAATTTTACTGGACATTCTAGGTATGATTCTGCCTCTAACATCCAACCTTAATGTAAATTTGGTCAATTCTTCAGTGACTTAAAACCGAGTCTTCTAAGAGAGTTAGTTATAAGAGAAATTAATTAATATAAATATATTTTTCATTGTTCTATCAAGGTATAAATGGATATTGTTTCTATATATCAATCTCATGGTTTAGAGAGTAATCAAAAGTTGAAGTTCCATGAAAAATATCAAAACAATGGTGAAAAGAAGATGAGTGTTTCCTTACTCTCAAAGTGTGGAAAGAAGCATGGTGAATACTATCTTAAAGGGACTAGAAAATGTTTTAAGTGTGGAAAAAAAGATCATACATCAGTTGAGTGCTAATTTAATGAGAAAAAGTTATCTAATTGTGTGAATAGATAAAAGGCTACGGAGAATGCACCACTCACACTTCAATGCTACAAGTGTAAGGAAATGGGTCATTATGCTAACCAATGACCTAATCCAAGGGTTATCAACAAATATCGACATAAATAAAATCTTAAGGCCAAAGATAATGGAAAATCACATGCAATCACTATTGGTTATTTTGAGTATGAAAATTATGTGATTGAATTATTGAGTGTTTATGTATGGGATTTCCGAATAATATTGAAGAATCACTTTTATGGTATTATTGAATAAAGAAATATATATGCATTGGGAAATTGTGGTTTTCCAAATTTATTTTAATGTATATGATTAGTGTTATTGGTAACCATGAAATGTTGTTGAGGTAATAATGTGATGTTTTTGGAAAACACGTCATTTAGGGAAGTATGACCCATAATATGAACATGATGTTGAGATAATAATATTTGCATAAAGGTATATTGGATATGAATAAGTAAACATGATGATATTACTTACCTTTGAACCAGTTAAGGATTTTTTAAACATTTGGGTTATGCTATCTTGGATGAATATTAAAGTTTTTTGGACTTAAGAATAAGAAAACTTGCAGGTTTTCAATAAGGATATCTCATAATTCAGGATGTTTCTTTGACTCAATAGAATATATGATTAAGTTATTCATGTGTTTGGAATATGACAACAAAGAATATCCTAATGAGATACATGAGATAAATTGTAAGATGATTTAGTTCACCACTTTCTAAATTTTTAGATATTATGTTTTTTGAAGGATTATTTTTTTATCCATTTATGGATAGTATAATTTTTACTCATTTGTAAGTTTGTTACATTAATGAATTATCTCAATATAGGTGGACTGATGTATATTTGATAACCTATGCTAACCTTTTTGTTTAGACATATGTAATGACGCGTCATTATATTTATGGATCGAATGATCAATTAATACCTATAGAATGAAAAATTCCATTTCAATTCATTGAATAAGAGATGAAGTGGAAATTGTTCAAGGCATGTCCAACAGTGAAATTTTACTTAAATCATGTATTTATTTCTTCTTTTGTTATTTAACTTTAGGGAAAGTATCTTGGAAAGAAAAATTGATATCATAGTACCTTCTTATCTGATGAATTTGATAGTCCCTTAAATAATCACAGATTTATGGATTTTATGTTGTTAACTTTCTCCGATCCTTGTTCTCTATCGATCCCCATCAGAACATGATGGTTAGATTTTTCTTCCATATCCATGTTTTCACTTCTCAACTATGTTCTCCCATGTGGAAACCCAATGATGAGTTACTTTGGGTAATCATTATGTTTCTAACGTTCCTTTTTAAAATGATGTTATAGTATTCCTTTTTATGATGTGGGTTTCTATGAAAGAAGGTTACAAGTAGTAAACCTTATATAACCCTAATGAATTTTGTGGGAGAAATTAATTTTAAGTGTGATAAAATGTAACAACCCAATATTTGATTAGATAGATTCTTTTTAATTACTTTTATGTATTGGGTTATATGCTACACCTAGATTAACTTGTGTTATATTCAACACTGTGTTATCATGCAATATAGGAAACACTATTCATGGATAGTGTTTGTCATGACCCAACCCATAATGGGGCTCAATCTAAAACTACCCCAAGCCCGCCTCCATTGGATAGGGACTAGAGATGAGAACTGAAGGCACAAAAAATTGGTGGAGGCTTTTGCCTATGAACCTATACACACACACACGTAGCCAACTCAATGAAAAAGTTCAGAGGGAAAGAAGAAAAAGATGCATCACTGCTATAAATAAACCAAAAATATACAAACCACTAAATATTAATAGTACGGTATAGTAATCTAAATGGGAAAAGGAAAAACATACACACCTGACTAAAAACATTCCACAACCTAGCAGCAAATGAAAATAAAATTACTGAGAGAGCCCTGCTCTTGGAACCCATGCTATGACCACTATACACAGTCCATGAACCTATATCCCTATTCTCCTATAAAGTCTTGATCATCCTTATGTCATCTTCATATGTCATGACAAGTGTGGGAAAAGCCTATGCATGGGGTGAGGATAAACATACTCAATAGGACACCCCACAAAGGTGAATGAGGAGCTGTAAGAGGTACTCCAAAAGGAAAGTTATAGAAAGGGAAAGGTTCAATAAAAGGAGTGTAGCTTAACCCAACAAGAGAGTGATGTAATCTCATCCAAACTCCAAGATCTAGAATTGGTGAGAATATGTCCTTCTCCTCATGTCTTTTCAACATATTGAATGAGAGTATACTCTTCCAGCTGCAAGATGTTAAACGTAAAAAACAAGTGGCATACCCCACATGTATTTTTCTCTCTTAGAAGAAGTGTATCCAAAACCCATGTGGTGGGAAAAGGAAAAGAATATATCTGAACTCAATCACAGAAACCCAAATGAGAGAGTTATGGGATCTCCAATCCACAGATCTAACCAGGAAAGTGAGTAGCCATTAATTCCATGATGGAAACCATATGTGATGACCAGCATCTCATTGCATCTTCATAGGAGGTAGAATTCAAAGGGTCTCAAATCACAACACCTCAATACTATCTTCTTTTGTTGGCACTGACTTTCCTGCATGGTTCTAGGTCATGTCACAAGTACATGTATTAATGGGAAAAGAGCCCCTCTTTCTCATGAGTCTTAAGGAGTGTAAGATAGCAGATCATCACTGTGCCACACTATCAAAGGTCCTGCTCCAGTAGTCATCTAGGAACACCACTTCTCATCCCCACTGGATGGAAACATTGAAATAAAATTGGGGAACACCACTTCCCAACCTTGCTGGAGGGTAAGACCATATGGATCATTGGGGAATCCAACTTCCTAGCCTCGCTGGTGGGTAAGCCTAGAAGGATCATTGGGGAACACCACTTTTCATCCCAACTGGAGGGTAAACATAGAATGATCATTTGGGAATGACACTTCCCATCCCCACTGGAGGGTAACCCCGGAAGGATTTTCGGTGAATGCCACTTCCTAGCTAAGATGAATGGTAATCCCAGAAGGATTATTGGGGAACGTCACATCCTATCACAACTATAGGGTAAACTCCAAACTGTGATTGGGTGTATTCCCTAAACATGCCATCCTTGAACATCCACATCATATCAGAAATTCCGCTTCCAAGGGAACCATTATGTTCTACCTAGAAAAACACCCATGATAGGCATCTCACATGCCATAAAGGTGATGAGTGATTATTGCCCATTGTTAAACTGAATGGAGGAAAGACACTTCTACAGTTAGGCCTCCTCAAATGGCAATAAATATTCATATGGATCACACCATTGCAATCCCTAGAGAAAAACACACAAGATCGACTATTAATTCACCTGAAATGGACATCCGATGGAAAAGTAGTATATCTCCACATTACACTTGAATGGAGTCATGTGAGGCACTTGCCTTGATCATAAAACAAATTATATGGATCAATCCATTTGTGATACTCATGGAAAAACACACGAGATGGACTCCTAATTGGTCCAAAATGGATACTCAGTGAAAAAGTTTCATTTGAACACAACCCGTGCGAACTGAGCCTCATGGGGCTCACACCTCAATTGTGATTTAAATACTCAAAATTGGCCTTCAAATGTCTGTCTTAATTTAATGGTTACAGTGTGGCTAACAATTATTCATTACGATACCAGTTGAAGGATATGTGTCAGATAAAAGATCCCAAAATAATAATAACTTTATTTTTATTGGGTGTTTCATTGACCTGAGAAATGAGTCCAAAAAAGGTATCCAACATTGGTCTTAAAATCACCATCTCAATGTTAGGTTCATGTTGTCACTGACAGTTCATCAATCCGATGTCATACGGAGAAGTTACAACCAAAGCACCAGTTTTCCCATCAAAAAATAATAATAACATTATTATATTATTATTACTTTTATTTAATATTATTTTGAAGGAAAACCCAAACTCAAGTGAGTTTATGAACCTCCATGGAGCTCCTACACCTCCTTTCTTTTCCACCATTAATTCCATTGTGTTTACAATTATTATTCTCAATAATAATTATCAAATAAATTTAACCATTATTGTAGATCTCCTCCCATATCCACACATCCACCATATCTCATCTTCAAAACATAAATATAATTAAATATTTAGTATCAAGCCTTTTAAATTTCATGCCAACAGTATTATTATTATTATTATTTTGTATAATAATAATAACATGTCTTCACCTAAAATTTTATTGACCTAAAATCAATTATTAAAAATAATTTTTACTAGAATTCACCATGTTGACCACATCCAACCACCATCACGTCAAAGCCGAATAGGCTCTAACACTACACCATGGGTCATCGTCCCATTTGGACATGCCTAATGCACACACACTACCTCACCACTGAAAGTTGCACTGACCACCACCTACAGTCTTCTCATCGTCAGACCTGCTCCAGACCATTTCCCCTTCTCTAGGAAAATTTCCCTTGGTTTTTTTAGAAAAGTTTGATACCCAAAGGCCCCTATTATTAAAAATAATGTCATAAAAATAAAGGCAGAGGAGGAAACACAAAAATTCAAGAGCATAAGAATGATATCAGCGCACTCGTGAAGGAGTGTTCACACTGTGATGAGATGTCTGAGAACCCCCGCCACGTGGATGTCTCCCTCTCCACCTAGCCTTTTCCTGCATCCAGGGACCTCCACCATCATCTGGGAACTCAGAAGGTACATCAATGTTCACATGCTTAACTCCATCCCGATCATCCATTGGTTTACTGTCTTCATCACTACTAGCAGATGCAAGAAATTAAAATGAATTATACGTACTCACATTTTTTATAACTTCATGTATTTGAGATAGAGGGGTTCCACAACATGGTGGAGGATGGAGAGATCCTGCCACTTTTTCATTTTTTATTCCCTTCAATCAGGGAGAATATGAATTTATTTCAGGAGATTAGACAGCTTCCTAAAAATCGACTGGTCTTTTCATGATGCCCAGTTAAAAAAAGATTGGGTTTACAAAACAAGCTATGGGTAATCATATCATCCTGCGCATTAGACTTTTTAAGTGGAGAGTAGGCCGGAATAGAAATGTTTGTATTCCTATAGTCTTTATCATACAACAGTGAAGTATTTCCAACAAAAAACTTAGTTGGAAGACCATGAAGTGAATTGGGTTTATCATGGGCTCTAGGAATACCTTCAAGAGGGGAGACCTCCACATTAGTGTTTTTGGGAACTGTAGAAATAGATGTTTCACTATTTGTTTTAAATAGAATGGTGTCTTTGAAATTTGAGGCCTGGGGTAATACCTTTGTATTTTCCTTTTCCAAAGTATAGTTACCTTCATTCAGATCCTTCTTATCTTTATATTTCTTTGAGATAGGAAGATCCATCTTTTCCATGCCTCTTCTACTTTTGGCATTGACCAAAATATGTTCTTGCTTTAGGTAGGAGTCTGCATCTTCTTGGGCAGCAGTTTCCAGAGCATCAATGCTATCAATTGATTCATTATCATCCCCATATTTGAGACCCCTTATCAAAATTTCTTTGAATGAGGCTCCATTATCTGCCACAATAGAACAATCATTAACGGATAGGTGAAAATCATCTCCTAGATCTGCCCATGATAAAAGAACCCTCTTATGTTTTTGTGTAGAAGAGCTATTCTTGATAGGATCCTCAGAACATTCCCTTTTAGCATTAGGTTATTCATTAAGAGACTACTGAGATTTTTCAGCAGAATCAACCTTCTTTTCATCAGACTCCTTTAGAAGGTCAATACCAATGACAGCAGCTTCCGTATTCTACTTTGTGCTTTCTGTTGTACCTTGTTTAGGTAGCTTACTACAGTGCTGTAGGCCATTCCCTTTAAGTTGGAAGTTGTCACAAACAATGTTTCTTCTACAAGCAGATTCTTCATGTCCAATTACATGACAAGGAACGAATAAAGCAGGAGTATTTTCATAGTCAATTCCAAGGCAAATATCATCCTGTTGAGTAGATAAAATCTCCTTATCTATTAAAGTAGTACTAAGATCAACCTCTATAAGGACCCGAGAAAAGTGGTCATAACTTACTGATTCTGTAACTTGATCCATTCTAATAGGAATCCCAATGGAAGATGCAATATCAAATAAAATCTCATCATGCCATAAAACCCAGTTATGACCATGTATTTTTATCCAAATTTGCGCACAAGTATCCTTAAAATCAAGCAAATTGAAGTTCAATTTCCATTCATGATGTCTAAGTGTACCTGGCCTGAGATTGATGGAACCAATACTCCAAGCTCTCCCTTTGAGCTCCAAATAAAGAAACAGGATATGAAATAGTCCTCGAACGAGGGACCCACATTTGAATTCGTTTAATCCTCAAATATCATCCAACCGAGAGATAAGATCAGATGTTCCCCAGGGTTTCATTCTTTCATTCTCTCGGATCCAAGGCTTTGTTGTTGTTCTTAACAGTTCGATGTTCACCAATAGAAATTAGAGGAGAGGAGAGGTTTATCATCATTAAAAAAATAGAATTTTGAGAAAACCCCTCTAAAATATTATTTTATACTCTTAAATTTGGCTTAGGTTATTAATAATACAATTAAAAAAATAATTATTTAATTATTTAATTATATACACAAGAAGGAAAATAAGTCGAACTCCCGATGCTGACAAATGTTATACCCCACCAAGAGTAAAACCTATATTCTGAACCCTACAAAGGTCTTAGATTTCTCATATAAGCTCTCGCCCATTAGTTATTTGGGTTTGAACTATTAAATGAAAAAATTAATAATTTAATTCATCCATTTAATTCACCGCCAACAAGTGAAGGGTCTGAACATCCCACGCCGACTCATTTTATACCACGCCTAGGATAAAAACCTTGTTTCATACCCAACTGTGGTATTAGATTTCTAATCCAATAAATTGTTTAATTGTTTTCCTATTTTCTTTAATAATCCACATGTGTGTAATATAAAATATATTCAATATTGTAATACAATTAATTCTAGGCACATCGGGCCTCAGAATTGAACGTCATCTCAGCATCGAGATATGAAATAATATTTAGAAATATTCCAGTCATATTAATTAAAAACTAGGTCTCTAAATTATTCTCTCCTTTAAGTATTTAATCCTCAAAAAGAGAAAATAGGGAAACAACTCGGGGTACAGAGCTCGTGCATAGCTCTCCCACTCCCAAGGAAACTAGTGGACATTTATTCACTGTCAAAACATGCAAACCATCCGGATGATCCATCCTCATAATATTTTATCCTATAATATGGTCTCATGTTTCCCTCCATTAGAATATCCATATGGTGAAACAACCAAAGATATCTCGTTATTTGATATTTCATAGAAGATGCATCACAATCGAGACTCTATTATATGCTTGAGAAGCTAATGAGTCAACATCGTCGAATGAAGAAAAATTTTACCACACTACTTCACCATGGTCAGCTACAGGGATGATAACTACTCTAAAGCATCCCACACTAGGTGAGCCTCAAATTTCTCACACTTTACCCTAAGGGAATATACTACAAAATTTTCATATCCTAGATTATAGACTATCTTGAAGTCATAATCTTACAGGAATTTCATCAATCATCACCATATCTGGTTCAAGTTTCTCTGTGTGAAGACGTGCCTGAGACATTGGTGGTATTAATAGACCACAAAGCGCTCTCCCAAAATATAGTGTATCCACATTATCTTGGTGAGTACCATTGCTATCCACACCAGGTAGTGAGTCACGCCATTTTGTTCATGCGGTGTCCATAACCTCCACATGTACAAGATAACTGTAGTATCAATACATGACATTGAGCATTCAAGGTACCAATGAACATGGTTGGTGTGTAAATTCATCCAACCATAAGAGGCTAAACACAAAAAGCACCGGAAAACCCCATGTGTATTCCACCCTTATGGATGAATAGTAATCTCCAAAAATAAGAAATTTTCTACATAACCACACCTTGAGTGCACAAGTCATAGGGACTCTACCACCACACCTCGATTAGATCTTCTTTGGGTGGCACTGACTTGCCCTCATGATTTATCTCACATAATAGAAACACATCTTGGCGTGGGAAGGACCAATCTTCTTCATGAATTCAATGCTTTGTCAAATAGTACCAACATAGGGTTACACCAAAACCCCCTGTCACCCTGATAAGAACTCAAGAAAGGGGCATGGATAAAAGAACACTTCACATAATTCCCAACAACTTCTGCTGTAAAAAGTTTAAAATATTCAAGTCAAACCTTTTATCGTTTCATGATCTACAGGATCGTTGACATCTAAAGCCTTCAGTTGTCTATGGACCTACATGTCGGCTCCCTTATCTTGTTCTGGGACTCCTATTTGTAGTGGATAGAACCCATAACGTCGTCCCCCACCTCAAGCTCCTCATTCTCCTCCGTTAGCACCACCTCCCTGGGTACCACCATGATAATGGTGCTGCCTCTTCCATAGTGGACCACCTACAGCCTGTATGTTGTTCTCAGTATGTCAGCTCTGGCAGTCTCATGCCATGTGATGAAACCCGTCACTAGAATAAGATCGGCCCTCTTCGGGCAGACTCGGTACCTGAGTGTGATCTAAAGAAGATCTCCTAAACTGATATCTAATCGACTGAAATCTGCTAGTTGTGGAAGATGTCTTAGCTCTATCGCGTTCACGATCATAATCTCTCTACCAGCAGTGCATGCTTAACACCTTGTCATGTGTGGGGATACACAGCTGAAATATGATAACATAGATCTCTCTACAGATTCCCTACTTGAACTTTCATTCTTGGATGCAGCCATCATGGATCATGTCTAGATATTATCATGATAGGTCTATGAACCCATTCAAGTACTCAGTAACCATCATCCATCACTACTGAAATTGAAGGAGCTCTTGGATCTAAATGGAGCACAAGTAGGAGGGGTGTTAATTCTCACAAAATAGATGTTGAAGTTCATCCTATGAGAGTGCAGACTCCTCGAGTATCTATGTAACCAATCTACACCAATTCATAGTTTCTCTAAGAAAAAGGAAAGTGGCCAAAGACACCATATGATCTATCGGTGTTCGGGGTATCTTGAAGAGGTAGAACACCAAATCTAACCAAACCTATACTGCCTGAGGGCCTATCTCCCCATGAAACCTCAATGGTTTGTATCACTGGAACTCACGAAGTGTGCTCAACCTATTCACATCCATAGCATAATCTACTGGGGCAGTCTTATATTCAACACGTGGAAGTGTTTCTACCTGCCTAAATAGAGAAATGAGGTGACATTATGAGCCCTAAACTGAGGCCAAGTTGCTCATAGAGTCGTCATCATGAACCAGGTCTAGTATTCTGGAAGGCTTGCATCGTAAAGACATCCTGAATGTTATTAATGAGTATTGTGGTTAGATTAGCATATTAACATATCAACAAAAATGGGGATCTGACTCAATAAGGACAGTCATAATATCAATTCTATGTGATATATATATATATATATTATTGTTCCCAAGAACTAGTGACTCAGGTTGTCGAGTCGACAAGCGGTATTCATGGTCCTGGTGAATGTATATGTCATCCGGCCATACCATCACTGGACTCCTTGTCTTGAGAGCCACCCTTGATACACTTCAACACTATTTCCCTAAACCCAACCGAGAAAATTTAATTAATATGTCCGAAAAATGTCTCATGGGTCGAACCAGCTCTAATAACACTCTTTCATGATCCCACACATGTCGAGGCTCAATCCACAACTACCCCAAGCTCACCTCCATAGTCTAGGAGGTGGAGACTAGTGCCGAATGTAAAGAAACACATGGAGTCTTTTTCCTATGAACCTATATATGCAAATAAATCCAACTTAATAAAAAAGTGTAGTGAGAAAGGAACAAAAGGTGAAACACTACTATAAATAAACCAAACATACATGAACCACTAAACAGTACAGGTTTGGTACAATAAAAGGAGTGTAGCTCAACCCAACATGAGAGTGAATTATGCTCATCCTAACTCAAGGAGATATAAGTTGTGAGAATATACAATTATCATTAATTATTTTCTACTTATAGAATGAGAGTGGGCTCATCCAACTACAAGACGATAAACATGGAAAGTACATCACATACCCGGTGTGTCTTCGCCTCTCTTGGAAGGAGAGTAAGAAAAACCTAAGATGTTGGAATTATAAAATAATATATATGTGCTCAGTTAAAAAAAAACCCAAACGAGTGAGTATGTAGATCTCCATTCCATAGAACAGCCCAAGAATGCGAGTAGCCATTTTTTCAAGATAAAAAGTATTTTTGATTCCCACATCTCGTCACATCAGTATGGTAGGCACAAGTCAAAGGGGCTCAAATCAGTAGACATCGATACATTCTTATTTAGTAGGCACTAACTCGCTCTCAGGGTTTTAGGTCACGTCACAAGGGAACATATTGATGGGAAAAGTTCCCCTCCTTGTCATGAATAATTAGGTATGTCAAAACACACCTCATTATTATGCCACACATTTGAGGGTCCTAATCTAGTTTTCATTGAAGAACACTACTTCCCAACCCCACTAGAGGGTAACTTAGAATGATCAATGGGGAATGAAACTTCCCTACCTCATTAAAGGGTAATTCAAGAAGGAAAATTGGGGAACGCCACTTCCCAGCCTTGTGGAAAGGTAAGTGTAACACCCGAGACTTTTATGTTATATAAATCATCAAAGGAATCTTTTTCTACACAACACTTGCTTGGCTTTCTTTACACGCAATCGCGACCTTCCTCGATAGCTTGCGTCGTACGCAATACCGAGTTTCACTAAACAAAAATATGCTATTAAAACTAGCCGTTATGAATAGTAATAACCACTTTTTGAAAATTTATAAATTTTATTTTTCAAAATGGACTTCATTTTTGGACTCAAAATATCGAAATTAGCCTAGGGTGAAATTTTGGTATTTTTCTGAAAACTTTCAATTTTTGATGAATAGTGAAACCACTAAGTGGTAGGTTAAAAAACTGAATTTTTCATAAAACTTAATTTTACCGCTTCTGTGAATGGAATTTCGAAAATCCGAGAGACACGGTTAATATCAAGGACTAAAATGTCGTTCAATGAGATGAAAATAATTTTTTTGGTGAATAGTAACTTTTTACCTTTTTACCGCGGTTAATAGTAAATAGGGTAACTAAGGGTAAATATGATATTAATATTACCCTAACACATGTCCTAATTCTATTGGACAAGTGTAATTCGACCAAAAACAAACTTAGGAATAAAATATGACCATTTAGGCCCACTTGGATTAGATTAGGACATTTATTATTAATTTATTTAAAGAAGGGTTAAAATAGTTAAATTTAAAGTTTAATAAGTAAATAATTTTTAATATGGGGTTATACATAAGATAAATTCGATGGTAAATATTCATTAGAAATCTATAAAGATTTCCTACATGATGGTATTTTATTTGTAATTTTTAGACATCAAATAATTTAATTTATTTATGACACAAAGATGATGCAGTAATTATCTTATTAATGAAATATTGACATAATTGATAATATAAATACCAAAATAAATGTAATTTAAGACTTTTTATGAATTCCACTAATTTTCTAGGTTACTATGATATATTAGTGTTGATTTAATCAACTTGGTTCGAACATATAATTCTGATATGACTTTCACAAAAATCATATATCAAATAGTGTCAAAATTGACACAAAATAGTTTTTAAATCAAATATTATATTATTAATTGTTATTTTATTCCTAAAAATCTAAGGTTCGGCCAAAGGACTTATATAAGGATATATGTATTAATAATATACAATTTTGGGTTCGTTTGGCATGTTATAGTAATTTTATTAACCATATAGTGAAAGAAAACAAAAAGACACGGTAAAAGTTAAATTATTTAACTTAGAGTTAAATCTAATTGATAAGGTTAAAATAATACCCTAAACTTGTCTAAATCCTATTGGTTGATAGTATTTCGACCCATCCCCACTTTAGCTTCGAAATAAGACCCTTTGGAACCATTATAAACCGATTTTGACTTTAATATAAAATAATATTTTGAGGTATTCCTAAGGTGCCCCTCTCCTCCCTTATAAAAGGACACCTCCTCCCCCTCCTCCTCACACCAATTTGAGCACTCAAGCTCGGCCAACCCCTGCCAAAATCTCTTCTCCACTTCCCTAGCAACATCCTAGAGGTTCTGGTCTTACTCAAAGACCAATTTTAGTTCCCTAAGAGGAGGTCTCCAAAAGGCGCTTCAAAGAAGAGGTAATTACCGTTACCAATTCTTTCATCTTTATTTCTTCTTCCACTTCTTCTTCTTAGGTTGTTTCATTATGAAGTAATAACATCAGTATCACTCATATACTGATATGTTATTATAAGTACGAAACAACCCTATTTCACCATCTATCCATCCTACGGAAAAAGAAATCACCGCGCGTGCGTACGTACGGAATACCGTCTCCACGCCGTGGTGTAATCTATTTTCCACCACCACCATAAATGGATGGGTATAATGGTGTAAAGAATAACTATACATAGTTATTACAACATCATATTGATTCTGATATATTCCAATTCAATTCAATATTTATAGAAATGATATCATCGCTCGTGCGTACGTACGGACTACCGTCTCCACGACGCGATGAGATTCATTCTCCATGTTAACCATTTAAGAATGATTATAATGTATATATAAGAAATAATAATGAAATATATGACATTATAAAGCTACTGGATTTATGTATATATATACATATTTATGTCATCTACTTACTTCCATTTCAAGACAATAAGGAAAGGAAAACAGCGTTCATGCGTACGTACGGACTACCATCTCCATGAACGGTGTTTTTCATTTCATTTATCTACCTATTATATATATATATATACTGAATATATATGATATATAAATCATATTTTATATTCTGGAAGTAAGTAAATCATGATATAAGTAATAATGATGTCAAGAACAACAAGTCAAAACACCTACGATAAATGAAACGATTTTACCCAAAACGCTTCTTTAACATGGAATTTACAAAAGAACGGGTAATATAATGTCATAAGTGAACCATATATGATATCATAACAATTAATATGATTCTTTAATAAGTCAATAACATGATTTAAATCATTATACAGGAGGTTCGGACACTTACAAAGCAAGTCGGACCTAAGGTAAGGGAAATATCACAATCTCATTTTTATCCGAGGTTGTTTATTCGTAAGTATTTACTGGGGTGTATTTTATCATCCACATCCATGTTTTATCAATATGTAATATTATTTCCATCCACCTACAATTGATTAAATCCATTTTTACCCTTCGGTGAGTTTTTAGTAAAAGAAATGAAAGGAATCTTTTGATGTTTTTCGTACGAGGTACTTTTGACTTTTCCGACCAAAGTACGAAGAATGTTTTTTTTTAACTTATACGGCACGAACGGATTTATACTGTTTTACAAAGCCTTATTTTCATGAAGCTTCCTCTAAAAGATTTAATAAATATTTTCAATAAAATCTCTTTCTTTTAAAATTGCATGATGTTTTGTGAAAAGAAATTGATTTTGAAGAAGAAAGGATATTTTCCTCAAGAATTCAATTCAAGTGTTTTATCAAAATTATTTTCCATGTAAGATAATAAAGGGTTCTGTTTCTATCCATATTTTTACATTGATTTGACTATGTTGTGATGGAATTATGTTTATGAATTCCTTTATCTTATATGAATGGTTTTATGATGTCATGTTGTTTAAGAATCCCATTTTTTATTACATGGGTTATGCAATGATGTATGATTTATGATTTTGTGGCACACATAAGAAAGGATTCATTAAGAGATGGGTGGGACCTATATCTCCCTCCAATGCATTGGGTAAAGATTTCATATCTCATGAGATAGACATGGCTGGAATGGTAGGTTATACCGGTTCAGTGAAACAGGACTGAAACGAGGATTACTCGATTCAGAAAGGGACTTTGTCCACTAAGATAGTCTTGGCAATGAGTCTTGACTAACAAGAAATGATTCTCTATGATTATGTGTGTATTCCACAATGAGTAATGTTTTAAGTAAGGGTTTCATTTTCACTACTATGATTTATCCCATGTTATGAAATTATGCTCTCTTTTGCAGGTTAAGATTTCCAAAAATGTTATGTTCTTATGAAAATTATGTGATTGATATTTCTTTTGTTTACCCTTACTGAGCATTTGAGCTCACCCCTTTTATGTTTTCTTTTCCCCAGGTCAGGAAGATGGATATTAAGTAGAATATGCTAAAAGGGACCCTAGATATGATGAAATAAATGGGAGACACTGTAGAAGATTTATGAACCAGTTGTTTATGTTTCCCAGTTTCTAAAGACACTATACCTATACGGTCCTTTGTGGTTTTGTCATATGTTGTAATAAGTGTACTTCAATTTTGAAGTATTAACAATGTATGTAAAGTATGGGTCGTTATAGTTGGTATCAAAGGAAAGGTATAGTCAACCTTTGGAAACTAGG
Organism: Viscum album; assembly: GCA_963277665.1. Classification (NCBI taxonomy): domain Eukaryota; kingdom Viridiplantae; phylum Streptophyta; class Magnoliopsida; order Santalales; family Viscaceae; genus Viscum; species Viscum album. Next base: position 212,114,046 of record OY728137.1, read on the forward strand.
ATGTGAAAGACTTAGTAAGAACCCTAAGGATAAGTCTAAGCATAGTACACAATCTTAGTGTTTTAGAAATGGCCTTGAATAACCTAGGATAAGACCATAAGCATGAAAATTTTTATTCTTGAATTATGTGGTTTCCTATTATAATTAGTGTTGCTCACACTATTCTTCTTGGTTTTAGTCAATGGATGGAACCCGAAGGAACCGTGTTAATGCGGAATGCGATGGGCAATGCAATGATTGTCCCCCTGAGCAACCAAACGATATGGGAGTTGGAATGCAAAATCTTGTAGCCATGCTCACACAACTTTCTCAAGCTATGAATCATGCAGGATTTCCAAACGAGTAAAGGAGGGAGCAACATTCTGTTGAATCCTTCATGAGGCAGCGTCCACCTTCTTTCAGCGGGTCTACTGATCCATTAGTTGCTGAACAATGGATTAGTACTACTGAAAAGATATTTTCAGTTCTTCAATGTTCTGAACATGATAAAGTCATCCTAGCAGTGTATCGTTTGGAAGGAGATGCTGATCAATGGTGGAATCTTGTTAAGAATACGAGGCAAAGGGATGAAATTGAGTCTATGGAATGGGACGAGTTCAAGAACTTATTTTTCAATAAGTACTTCCCTCGTATTCTCCGAACAAAGATGGAGAAAGAGTTTCTTGAACTGAAGCAAAGGGATGATGAATCTGTTGGTACCTATGAAGCAAATTTTACAAGACTTGCAAGGTACGCTTCTGGTATTATTATCCAACCTGAGAGTAAGATCGATCGATTCTTTAGTGGCTTAAAACCAAGTCTTCGAAGGGCGTTAGCCATAAGGGACTTCAATAGCTACGAGGAAATCGTTCGATGTGCTCTCAAAGTCGAGATGGATATTGGAGTAACCCATCAGTCACATGGGTTTGATAAGAAGAGGAAGATGGAATTCAAAGAAAAATCTAAAGAGCACACAGAAAAGAAGATGAGCTTTTCCTTATGCTCAAAGTGTGGAAAGAAACATGGAGGGAGTTGTCTTAAAGGGAAAAGTAAATGTTTTAAATGTGGAAAAGAAGGTCATCGGGCATTTGAATGCCGTGATAATGGGAAGAAGATGTCTAATGACGCAAACAAAGGAAGGGATACACAGAATGAACCTACTACACTTCAATGTTTCAAGTGCAAGGAGATGGGACATTATGCCAATCAATGCCCAAATCCAAGGGTTGATGATGATGGTCAACGTCAACAAACTCTTAAGGCTAAAGACAAAGGAAAGTCACATGCAATTTCTATCAGCGATGTGGAGTACGATAACGATGTGGTGAAAGGTACACTTACCATCCACTCTAAAGTAGCAAATGTTTTATTTGATTCTGGATCCACCCACTCTTTTATTTCTGAAGACTTTTCTAAGGGTATCACCGTATTACCTCAACAATTAGATGTTGAGTTAGCTGTGACAACACCTAATGGCACATCAATCGCATCAAAAGTTAATAATTCTTCTCCGATCGAAGTTTGTGGGAAAGTGCTTCCTGCAAATCTTGTGATCCTTCCTTTAGTGGAATTTGATGTGATTCTTGGCATGGATTGGCTTTCTTTACATGGAGATCATATCGATTGCCAAAGAAGGGAAGTCACATTTCATATTCCAGATCAATCTACGATCGTCTATCGATGCAAGGATGAATATAACCTTCCAGTGGAAATTTCTTCCATCTTATGGGTCTTGATTCCACTAAATGAAGGTTATTTATCTCAAATGGTTGGTGAGAAACTCACGATTAAGAATATGCCCATTGTACGGGAGTTTGATGATGTCTTTCCGGAGGAATTACCGGGTCTTCCACCAAATCGTGAAGTTGAGTTTTCAATAGAACTCGTACCGGGTTCTTTGCCTGTTTCAAAGAAACCTTATAGAATGGCCCCAATTGAGTTGCAGGAATTGAAGAAGCAACTCCAAGAGAATCTTGATAAGGGATTCATACGCCCTAGTGCGTCACCTTGGGGAGCACCTGTTCTATTTGTAAAGAAGAAAGATGGATCAATGAGACTCTGCATTGATTATCGAGAACTTAACAAGATCACTATCAAGAACAAATATCATCTCCCACGCATTGATGACTTATTTGACCAACTACGCGGAGCTCAATACTTTTCCAAGATTGATCTCCGTTCAGGGTATCATCAATTAAGGGTCAAAAGGGAGGATATACCAAAAACGGCTTTCCGTACAAGGTATGGACACTATGAATTTATAGTGATGCCATTTGGTCTTACTAATGCCCCTGCTATCTTCATGGATCTAATGAATAGAGTCTTTAGAGACTATCTTGATCAATTTGTGGTAGTATTTATAGACGATATTCTTGTCTATTCAAAGAGCAAAGAAGAGCATGAAGATCACTTGAGAATTATATTGAAGACCCTGAGAAAGGAGAAGCTTTACGCCAAATTTACCAAGTGTGAATTTTGGCTTCAAAAAGTTGCATTTTTGGGTCACATAATCTCAAAAGAGGGGATATCTGTGGATCCAGCAAAAACAGAGGTTATCGAAAGATGGTCAAGACCAACAACAGTAACTGAGATCCGAAGTTTTCTTGGTTTGGCTGGATATTATCGACGTTTTGTAAAAGATTTTTCACGATTATCTAATCCAATCACCAAGTTGACTCGGAAAGGAGTTAAGTTTGTCTGGACAGAGGAATGTGAAGAGAATTTCAAGGAGTTGAAAAGAAGGTTATCCAGTGCACCTGTGCTCACACTGCCTTGTAGTGGAGAAAGGTTTGTGATCTACAGTGATGCATCCAAGAAGGGATTGGGGTGTGTTCTTATGCAAAATGATATGGTGATAGCTTATGCCTCACGACAGTTTAAAATCCATGAGCAAAATTACCCAACACATGATTTGGAGTTGGCTGCGGTAATCTTCGCATTAAAGATTTGGAGGCATTACCTTTATGGTGAAAGGTGTGATATTTATACTGACCATAAAAGTTTAAAGTATATTTTCACACAAAAGGAGCTGAATATGCGTCAAAGAAGATGATTGGAGCTGATTAAGGATTATGACTGCTCAATCCATTACCACCCTGGGAAAGCAAACAAGGTGGCAGATGCATTAAGTCGACAAGACCATGCTAGTTTATCCATGATGAGGATAACAAAAGATCCAATATTTATGGATTTACAAAGGATGGATCTTGGAATTATAATGGAAGGGGAAAAATCTTATCTTTCTCAAATGAATGTTCAACCATCTATACATGTGAAGATTAAAGAGGCACAGAAAGAAGATGTCGAGTTACAAAAGAAGGTGAGAAATGTTCCTGAATTCAACCTTGATTGTGATGGGATAATAAAGTTCAGGAATCGGGTTTGCGTTCCTCCCATCCCCGAATTAAAGAATGAGCTGCTGGATGAGGCTCATAGTTCATCATTCTCTATTCATCCTGGAAGCACGAAGATGTATAGGGACCTGAAAGAGTACTTCTGGTGGGATGGCATGAAAAGAGATGTTGCTGAATATGTCTCTCGATGCTTGGTTTGTCAACAAGTTAAAGCTGAGAGACAGAAGTCTAAGGGGATGTTACAACCATTACCCATACCCGAATGGAAATGGGAAAACATCACTATGGACTTTGTCACAGGACTTCCTAAAACATCCAAAGGCAATAATGCTATCTGGGTCATAGTTGATCGTCTTACAAAGTCTGCACACTTCATTGCTATTAGAGAGGATTTCTCTCTAGATCAGCTTGCCAGGATATATGTAAAGGAAGTGGTAAGATTGCATGGAGTACCACTTTCTATTATATCTGATCGAGATCCGAGATTTACCTCGAAGTTCTGGCAAAGTCTTCAGCATACTCTGGATACAGAGTTCAGTTTCAGCACTGCTTATCATCCCCAGACAGACGGTCAGTCTGAGGGAACAATTCAAACCCTAGAAGATATGTTGAGAGCTTGATCTATGGATTTCAAAGGAGGTTGGGATAAACACCTACCTTTGGTGGAATTTTCTTATAATAATAGCTTTCACTCCAGTATTCAGATGGCTCCTTATGAAGCTCTCTATGGAAAGAAATGCAGGACTCCAACTTGCTGGGATGAATTTGGGGAAAGAAAGCTATTAGGACCTGATCTCGTAGATGAAATGGCAGAAAAGGTCAGATCTATTCAACAACACATAAGAGTAGCTCAGAGTCGACATAAAAGTTATGCCGACAACCGAAGAAAAGACCTAGAGTTTGAAGTGGGCGATAAAGTGTTCTTACGAATATCTCCCTGGAAGAGGGTTATGAGATTTGGAAAGAAGGGGAAGTTGAGCCCTAGATATATCGGTCCTTTCGAAATACTGGATCGTGTTGGGAAGGTAGCTTACCGATTGGCCCTTCCACCGAATCTCTCTCAAGTTCACGATGTGTTCCATGTATCTCTCCTGAGAAAGTACATACCAGATCCTTCACATGTACTCAGCTCAGAAGTTGTACTGCTGGAGCAAGATCTTTCTTATGAAGAACAACCGATAGAGATTCTGGATCGTAGCGAAAAAGTCCTACGAAACAAGACCACTCGCTTAGTGAAGGTTTTATGGAGGAACCACCAACTTGAAGAAGCTACATGGGAGCTCGAGGATATGATGAGGGAGAAGTATCATCATCTGTTTGTAACAAAGTGACGAATTTCGAGGGCGAAATTCTTTTTAAGGGGGGTAGAATGTAACACCCGAGACTTTTATGTTATATAAATCATCAAAGGAATCTTTTTCTACACAACACTTGCTTGGCTTTCTTTACACGCAATCGCGACCTTCCTCGATAGCTTGCGTCGTACGCAATACCGAGTTTCACTAAACAAAAATATGCTATTAAAACTAGCCGTTATGAATAGTAATAACCACTTTTTGAAATTTTATAAATTTTATTTTTCAAAATGGACTTCATTTTTGGACTCAAAATATCGAAATTAGCCTAGGGTGAAATTTTGGTATTTTTCTGAAAACTTTCAATTTTTGATGAATAGTGAAACCACTAAGTGGTAGGTTAAAAAACTGAATTTTGCATAAAACTTAATTTTACCGCTTCTGTGAATGGAATTTCGAAAATCCGAGAGACACGGTTAATATCAAGGACTAAAATGTGGTTCAATGAGATGAAAATAATTTTTTGGTGAATAGTAACTTTTTACCTTTTTACCGCGGTTAATAGTAAATAGGGTAACTAAGGGTAAATATGATATTAATATTACCCTAACACATGTCCTAATTCTATTGGACAAGTGTAATTCGACCAAAAACAAACTTAGGAATAAAATATGACCATTTAGGCCCACTTGGATTAGATTAGGACATTTATTATTAATTTATTTAAAGAAGGGTTAAAATAGTTAAATTTAGAGTTTAATAAGTAACTCATTTTTAATATGGGGTTATACATAAGATAAATTCGATTGTAAATATTCATTAGAAAGCTAAAAATATTTCCTACATGATGGTATTTTATTTGTAATTTTTAGACATCAAATAATTTAATTTATTTATGACACAAAGATGATGCAGTAATTATCTTATTAATGAAATATTGACATAATTGATAATATAAATACCAAAATAAATGTAATTTAAGACTTTTTATGAATTCCACTAATTTTCTAGGTTACTATGATATATTAGTGTTGATTTAATCAACTTGGTTCGAACATATAATTCTGATATGACTTTCACAAAAATCATATATCAAATAGTGTCAAAATTGACACAAAATAGTTTTTAAATCAAATATTATATTATTAATTGTTATTTTATTCCTAAAAATCTAAGGTTCGGCCAAATGACTTAGATAAGGATATATGTATTAATAATATACAATTTGGGGTTCGTTTGGCATGTTATAGTAAGTTTATTAACCATATAGTGAAAGAAAACAAAAAGACACGGTAAAAGTTAAATTATTTAACTTAGAGTTAAATCTAATTGATAAGGTTAAAATAATACCCTAAACTTGTCTAAACCCTATTGGTTGATAGTATTTCGACCCATCCCCACTTTAGCTTCGAAATAAGACCCTTTGGAACCATTATAAACCGATTTTGACTTTAATATAAAATAATATTTTGAGGTATTCCTAAGGTGCCCCTCTCCTCCCTTATAAAAGGACACCTCCTCCCCCTCCTCCTCACACCAATTTGAGCACTCAAGCTCGGCCAACCCCTGCCAAAATCTCTTCTCCACTTTTCTAGCAAAATCCTAGATGTTCTGGTCTTACTCAAAGACCAATTTTAGTTCCCTAAGAGGAGGTCTCCAAAAGGCGCTTCAAAGAAGAGGTAATTACCGTTACCAATTCTTTCATCTTTATTTCTTCTTCCACTTATTCTTCTTAGGTTGTTTCATTATGAAGTAATAACATCAGTATCACTCATATACTGATATGTTATTATAAGTATGAAACAACCCTATTTCACCATCTATCCATCCTACGGAAAAAGAAATCACCGCGCGTGCGTACGTACGGAATACCGTCTCCACGCCGTGGTGTAATCTATTTTCCACCACCACCTTACATGGATGGGTATAATGGTGTAAAGAATAACTATACATAGTTATTACAACATCATATTGATTCTGATATATTCCAATTCAATTCAATATTTATATAAATGATATCATCGCTCGTGCGTACGTACGGACTACCGTCTCCACGACGCGATGAGATTCATTCTCCATGTTAACCATTTAAGAATGATTATAATGTATATATAATAAATAATAATGAAATATATGACATTATAAAGCTACTGGATTTATGTATATATATACATATGTATGTCATCTACTTACTTCCATTTCAAGACAATAAGGAAAGGAAAACAGCGTTCATGCGTACGTACGGACTACCGTCTCCATGAACGGTGTTTTTCATTTTATTTATCTACCTATTATATATATATATATACTGAATATATATGATATATAAATCATATTTTATATTCTGGAAGTAAGTAAATCATGATATAAGTAATAATGATGTCAAGAACAACAAGTCAAAACACCTACGATAAATGAAACGATTTTACCCAAAACGCTTCTTTAACATGGAATTTACAAAAGAACGGGTAATATAATGTCATAAGTGAACCATATATGATATCATAACAATGAATATGATTCTGTAATAAGTCAATAACAAGATTTAAATCATTATACAGGAGGTTCGGACACTTACAAAGCAAGTCGGACCTAAGGTAAGGGAAATATCACAATCTCATTTTTATCCGAGGTTGTTTATTCGTAAGTATTTACTGGGGTGTATTTTATCATCCACATCCATGTTTCATCAATATGTAATATTATTTCCATCCACCTACAATTGTTTAAATCCATTTTTACCCTTCGGTGAGTTTTTAGTAAAAGAAATGAAAGGAATCTTTTGATGTTTTTCGTACGAGGTACTTTTGACTTTTCCGACCAAAGTACGAAGAATGTTTTTTTTAACTTATACGGCACGAACGGATTTATACTGTTTTACAAAGCCTTATTTTCATGAAGCTTCCTCTAAAAGATTTCATAAATATTTTCAATAAAATCTCTTTCTTTTAAAATTGCATGATGTTTTGTGAAAAGAAATTGGTTTTGAAGAAGAAAGGATATTTTCCTCAAGAATTCAATTCAAGTGTTTTATCAAAATTATTTTCCATATAAGATAATAAAGGGTTCTGTTTCTATCCATATTTTTACATTGATTTGACTATGTTGTGATGGAATTATGTTTATGAATTCCTTTATCTTATATGAATGGTTTTATGATGTCATGTTGTTTAAGAATCCCATTTTTTATTACATGGGTTATGCAATGATGTATGATTTATGATTTTGTGGCACACATAAGAAAGGATTCATTAAGATATGGGTGGGACCTATATCTCCCTCCAATGCATTGGGTAAAGATTTCATATCTCATGAGATAGACATGGCTGGAATGGTAGGTTATACCGGTTCAGTGAAACAGGACTGAAACGAGGATTACTCGATTCAGAAAGGGACTTTGTCCACTAAGATAGTCTTGGCAATGAGTCTTGACTAACAAGAAATGATTCTCTATGATTATGTGTGTATTCCACAATGAGTAATGTTTTAATTAAGGGTTTCATTTTCACTACTATGATTTATCCCATGTTATGAAATTATGCTCTCTTTTGCAGGTTAAGATTTCCAAAAATCTTATGTTCTTATGAAAATTATGTGATTGATATTTCTTTTGTTTACCCTTACTGAGCATTTGAGCTCACCCTTTTTATGTTTTCTTTTCCCCAGGATATAAATAAAGGTTTTAGGTAAAAAAAAAAGGAAGATCTTTGTGGGAGATTTTGAAGATCTTTCACCAGGATTAGAAGATTACGTTCCGAGTTTCCAAAGACACTAAACTATTACGATCCTTGTGTGTGTATTTTTGTTATGTATTAAGTATTCCGCAAAAGTAATGAAAAGTCCATGTACGTCAGGCTACGGGTCTCTACAGTAAGCCTGGGAGGATCATTGGGAAATGCCACATCGTAATCTAGATAGAGTGTAATCCCAGATGGGTCATTAGGGAAAGCCTCTTCCTAGCCTCACTGTAGGGTATTCCTGGAGGGATCATCGGGGAACACCACTTACCAGCCCAGCTAGAGGGTAAACCTAGAATTATCGTTAGGGGATACCACTTCTTAGTCATGTTGGAGGGTAAACCCATAATTTTCATTGAGTGTTTTCTCTCTTCATGAACCCCTTGAGCTTCCACATTTATCATAAAAACCTCTTTCGAGGGCACCATCACACTCTATGATGAGAAACACCCAGGATAGGTATCTAGCAGGACAAAAGGATGATGAGCACGTATTGATCATTGTTAAACCATGGGGGGAAATTTACTTTTACTGGTTAGCCTCCTCAAACAACATTAGATAACCAAATAGATCACACCATTGCGATCCCTAGAGAAAAATGCACAAGATCATCTCTTCATTCAACCTGAATAGACATTTTATGGAAAAGTTGTATGTCACATCCTTGCACTTCAAGGGAGTAATGTGGGACCCATGCCTTATTCCCAAAAAATATATATATATCACACCATTTTTATCCTCGTGAAAAAACACACAAGATGGACTACAAATTTTTTCAAAATGGACACTCGGTGAAAAGGTTTCATTTCATTTCAACATGTTTGAATCGGGCCTCATGGGACCAACACATTGATTTTGATTTAAATAATAAAAATTGGTCTCGAAATATCCTTATTAATTTCAAGGTCGAAGATTCACTAAAAATATGTCATTCTAACACTGTATGAGAGAGATGTGTCAGATACAAGATCCATGGATAGTAACAATTTTATTATTATTGGTTGTTTCATTTACCCGAGAAATGAGTCTGGAAAAGGAATCCAAAATTGGAATTAAAATGGCCATATTAGTGTTATGGTCATGATTACACTGAAGGTTCATCTATCCGACATCATGCGAAGAAGTTACGAATGAAACATGATTTTCCCCATAAAAAATAATAATAACATTATTATATTATTATTACATTTAATTAATCTTTTTTCCCAAGGAAAACCAATGATCAGAGGAGATTATGAGCCTTAATGGAGCTTGTGTACCTCCCTTATTTTCCACCATTAATTCAATTATATTTTCAATTATTATTCTCAATAATAATGATTAAATATCCCTAACAAACATGCTAGATCTCCTTCCATACCCACGTCTCTTCCATATATCATCATCAAAATTTAAATCTCATTAAATCTATATTATACAATCTTTCAAAATTCATGTCAATAGTATTATTATTATTATTTAGTATAATAATAAAAAAGATCATCACTAAAATTTTTATTAATATGTCATCAATTATTAATAATTATTATTTTTATCATTCGTCCCATTGAACACATCCGACCATAATCTCATCAAGACTGAGAAGCCTCCACCGTAATGATGTGGGTGATCACCCAGCCTTTCCATTACCTACCATGTGCACACTACCACTCTACTGAATGTCGTACCAACCACCGACCACTACCTGCTCAGTGATAGACCCTCATCGGACCGTCTCCCCTTCTGTCATCCACTACACCTTCATTGTACACAAAAAATTATGAAGATTTTGGATCTATGACTCTAGAGTTTCCAATCTTCACATATCTAGTCTTCAATCGATATTCTATCATTTTTTTATAAATCTCTCCCGAATTTGGGCACCCGGTCGAGCTCTATTCACTCGACAATTATCGAAAAGGGGTCCATATGGATTTCATGGTGAAGAACGTAAAGAAATAAGGGAGATAGGCACACAAATAAATGGTTTGGATTGTTTTACGAGAATTATTGGCAACATGATTTAAAATGTGCATTCCATATTGGATGAACAATTAATAAACAATATATTCTTAGTTATTGGGATAAGTCAAAGGAGCGCTAATTGAAGAAATAATTATCAACATGCTCAACCATTTAATCAGAGGTGTAAAACAACGAAGTTGAGTCTTACCTAGATTGGATCGATTTATATTAACGAGGATCACACTTGTGTAATGATAAAATGAAGATTTTTCATTCGTCGCACTTTGATTCACATGGATTCAGGGATTTATTGTTTTTCTTCATCGTTTATAGTTCTTTAATGGGAAAGAGAGGAGAGGAGAGGGTTTTCATCATTAAAAAAATTGACTTATAAGCCAATGTAGGGTCCTGAAATATCTGCAAAGGAGATTTTACGCAAATTCTTCAAAAGAATTGGGGAAAAGAATGAAAAAAAGAACAAAATCACAGAATGGACACAAATAGTACCGGTCCGCGAACCGGTCCCATGGAAGCATAATGTGGCCAGCCCCCGCAAGGCGCCCCCTCCACAAACCATTGTTGTTCACGAAATGGAGGTGGAAATCCTCTGCAGTCGCGAGCCAAGATGGACACCAGTCCGATTCACCATTATAAACCGCCCCAACTGCGGACCGCGTCGACCGGTTCAAGCTGCAGCCGCTGTCATTCACAGAATAGACGCAGAACCCTCTGTAGCCACATACCACTCCCTGACTTCCATTCTCGGAGGAGAGGGGGAAGCGTTCAATACCCCCCGCGAATCGCGGATTGACCAAGTTAGCTGTAAACCGGGTATTTGGTTATGGGCCTCCACAAAAGATGACACATGGCCATAGATACATCCCTTTCCCCACTCTATAAAAGGAGACCAAGGGGGAATGAAATAGGGGTTAAAGAACTGGAATCAGATTCGGAGGGACTGGAGATTCGGAAGGAGATCGGTTGAAGGAAGGCTTCGGATTTCGCCAATGGCAAAACTCCCATCTGCAAACCTCAGCAGGTATACAAATTAACAAGGAATTGGAAAACACATAATAACTTGGTGAACCGCGAACCTAAAATAACAAAAACAAGGAGAATCACGAACCATACCCCCTCCGAAGATGATTCCCTGTGGACCAGGGAGTTTATGCCTCTTTTTCCAACTGTCGTACTGCATAGCACCCTTCTACGTGGGCAAATCCCCGACCGATGAGCCTCGACCGGCGCCGCCCTTGGCCACCGCTACCCGCCTGGAACCCTCCTCGAACCACCCTGGTTCGCGGATTGATCCCAAAGCCGAAACCATCCTGGTTCACGGGATTTCCCTCAGTCAGCGGACCACCCTTGTTCATGGATGGATTCTCCAGCCGCGTGGTACTTCCCCACTCGAAGGGCTCCACCAGCCATACCTCTCGGTGTCATGACAACCACTTCAGTGTTCCATTTCTCGAGCCAGATAAATTCCCCCTGATCCTAGCCAAATCTTTCGTGACTCCCTCATCGGCCTATTCATCGACCCCGAGCCGAGGCCCCCACTAGAGCCACGGAATCTATTTGGTGTAACCTTCTGGTGCATCAGCGTGCCATTTTGAGTTAACATACCCATGGTAAGTAGAGTCGAAGGGGTTTCCCCAACCCTTGATTAGGTTCCCAAAGCATTCCTAGGTTCACATTCCCACGGTAATGTGGAGTCTGATCTCAGGAACCCCCTTTCTGCCCCTCCACTTGTTCAGAGATCCTTGGGGGTAATAAAATACCAATCAGAAGGAAGCCATGCACTACAATATAAGATATGGGCACATGAGCACCCCATTTCCCTCTCCCGCTGATCTTTGTTGCCACGATCATCCATCTCGGAGTAAGCCTCGACCTCCTGGGCCTCATCAAAGTGTAATCCCTAATCCATCACCATGGGAATCCATCGAGGAGTAAGCCCTGATCTCATGGGCCACCCTCATGCATAAGCCCCACTCCACTCCAATTCTCACGGACGCACCTTTCGCGATGTGATCCTCTGGTCCCTGCTGCCTCTTGTTTCTCACACCGAGCATGACTCAAATGAGCTTAGAGTATGCATTGGCCAGGACATCCCATTATGGGCCTCCTCAGAGTGTAAGCCCCAATCCATCACTATGGGCCTCCTTAGAGTGTTAGCCCCAATCCTTCATTATGGGCCTCCTCAGAGTGTAATCCCCACTGAGTGAACTACGAGGACTTTGATCCATGCCCAAGCATGGTATGTAGGAATCCTCCATGAGGTTCAAGCCCACCACTCGGTCGTTTCTTCATGTCTAGATCCACCCTCGTCTAGCAAGAAGTTAAACTGTATATGCGAACTATGTGGAATTTGATCCCTGCCTCCAAGACAGGGTACGTAGGAAGCCTCCAGGAGGTTCAAGCCCAACAGCCGATCGATCTGACTATTCTCCACGTTAGTTCACCGCACCACTCCTAGTACTTCCTTAAGCAAGTTCTGGCTATTCGAGGTCATTAATCCAATGAGGGATGGTAATCCTAGGTCATAAATGACTTCGTACCCCTTTTTCCAGCAGACAATTTCCAACCAGGGTTGAATCCATGGATACTATGTTTGGGTATAAACCAAAGATTTTCAAACATATGAATATGTCTTAAATCTATAAGAGAGTCACAGAAAAGGCGATAATTCCCCCCAAAAATGGTGTGATGATCCCGACCTCCCATCCTCTCAACCAATGTGAGTTCTTAGGAGTCGCTGGTCAGACCATCCGGTGAACGCCTTCCTTTGGAAAGCAGGTCCATCAATCATTGGATACAGAGTTGTTGGGCATTTCGAGGCCGAAAACCAAAACGAAACAAAAAGGGTGAACCCGACGTGAATCTTTAACCAAACATGACAGATTTAACCTAATCTCACCCTGGGCCCACTTATACTCTCAAGGAGGGCCAAACAAGGTTGTTAATTACGAATGGGATCATGAGATGCTGCTTTGATGGGTTTGCTCTGTGTACTTGTTAAAATGTGTTACAGGTACCTTCAGAACTCCCTTAGATCCAATGGAATCGCAAAGGAGATCAAAAGTGAATGCTTCCAACAATGCATAGATGAGACTTCCTCAACAACGGAGGACCCCGTCACCCACCCAGTGTCTTCAACGCTGGGTTTCAGACGTGCTGATCCAAGAGTACCACGAAAACTGTACTCTCCCAATGGTGGAGGTTCCCATGCACACCCTCCAATCTGTCAAGATTCATCAGTCACTTGTCCAGCAGTGGCCACATAGGCAGATCCAGACATCCCCTGTCGCTGTCTCCAACTGTTTCGGGAGTCTATCCCCGGAACAGGACAATGCGTACCTCCCTTATCTTAGGGAGGCGGATGAGGTCGGCGTTGAGGACATCATCCCTGACAAATGGGGGTTCCTCTCCAAGGCCCCTACTGGAAGGTGTCATCGTGGTCACACCACGATTCAACATTCTTGCACCTAGGAAGATGTCTCCCTGAGGATTCAGGCCCACGGCCTCCAAGCTCCAGCCCCTCGGACCGCCTGACGAGGGTGGAAGATGTACAATCAGGGGCCGGTCATCACCCTTGTCCCTAAAGAGGAGCTCCGCTGCCCATCCACGGAGATGTACCGTGAACATGCACCTATACATGTTCACTCCTCCTGAGCCCTCCATCCAAACATGGAGGCATCATAAGAGCTGGCGCTCACCCCCACCGAGCTCCATCAAGTCCGTCGCTCACACAACACGACATCAACCTGGAAGGAACTTCTCCCTGCCTAGGTCCGTGAAACCCACCAGCTTGACGCGGTGGCGACCCAGTGCCTGCAAGACCTGCTCCTAGCAGATGCTTCTGATGCCCGCCATCTTAACATGGCGGTAACCAACAAAGTCCGCCACCCAGATGTGGCGGAAAATCATAGGCGGGTGAGTCTCCCCGCCTATAAAGGCCATTGACTCGATACAGTGGGAAACCGATATATGCAAGGCCAGCTCCCTGCGGATGCATGTAAAGTCTTCCACCCCAATGTGGCGGAAAGAGGAGAGATAAACCGGCGTATCCCTGTATAGGGTGATATTAGTTCACCTGCCCCGACACAGGAGAATTGTCTGTACCCACTGACCACTAGAGAACCAGAGTAGGATATTCCTACTTAGATACCGGAATAGGCCTTCATACCCGTCCCAGCTAATGATATCTCTCTACATATCCAGTAAATGATGGTGGAGCAAGTATCGATCCCAGATCACATCTTGATGACTTTCCAGAATGTAATTAAATTAGCGCCAATAGCAAGGACTCGGGCCTGTGAGCCCGTCTCCCCAATTTAGGCAACCCGTCTTAGAGACAAGAGAGCCGCCTCGGAGCAGATCTGCATCCGTGCTTCTGCCCAGGAGGGTCGCCGGCTATATTCTACAACGCAAGGGCAACCAGATTGAGCAGCTTCACTCGTTCAAACTGGGAGACACTCGTCCATCACGGTGGATGTTCCAGAGCAGGCATATATCCCTGCTAAAAGCCAGGATGTTTGTTGGCATATCCCGGCAGCATCACGGGACATAATTAGATAGGGACCCAAAGTAGGTGAACGTTGTTGTCAACAGCGGACGGTCCCCCCTCCCCACAAAAGAATGCCCTGAACGCGCCGAAGACAGCCGGAAAATAAAGAGAGGGTTCCTGACTCCGCTCTGCTGGAAGCTGGGGTTCCCAATGCCACTAAGCACACATCGAAGGATCAAGACCATACCCACCCATTACAATATTATGGGAGTGGCAGTAGCAGTTGCGAAGTTCCTCCTTGCAATGTTGCTACCAGCAGCTCTGAAGGTCCTCCCTAGAGAACCCGTGGGGGCCTCCCCTATGGGCATATAACGATTGGTCACAAGAGCTTCTCTCTTGATGCGAGTCACGGAAACCCTCCACGTTACCAGAATATCGAGCATCAAGAAGTTCTTCCACTTGCTGCGGTCCATCCTAAAGGTCCTCCCCAGGTCATACACTACAATCACTCTCCATGCAGTGGGACCACATATTGTGATGGTAGTCCTCACTATCATAGTCGCAACTATGGAGGCCCTCCCTGTAGTGACGTCTCATCACGACAAGAAGGCCCTCCCCTTTTCATGGCATACCCTGAAGGTCCTCCCCAGGGGTTACGCTGCAACAGAACTCCACACAGCTAGGCATCAGGTCATGGTGGTAGTCCTTTCCACCCTGATAATGGAGGTCCTCCCCGTAGAAACGTCAAGCAATGAGAAGGCCCTCCCTTCATTACAGTACATTCTGGAGGCCCTCCCAAGGATGTATCCCGTAGATATTCTCCCTATGGCAGCAGTAATGGTAGTCCTCGTCATTGTCGCAGTTGTGATGGTAGTCCTCGCCACCACAGTCTCCATTTCGAAGGTCCTCCCCGCATTGGCCCCAAGAAACAAGGAGGTCCCCCCCCCCTTGTCGCAGTGTGTCCTGATGCTCCTCCCCAGGATGCGCGTCGAACGTCAAGCCATGATGGTCATCCTCACCATGATGGAATTTGTTGAGAAGGTCCCACATGTAACCACACTACGCAGCCAGAAGGTCCTCCCCTTGCTGCAACAAGCCTTGGAGGTCCTCCCCAAGGCTTGCACAGCAAAAGTCCTCTATGTAGTGAAAAATCAAGCAGTAATGGTAGTCCTCGCCATTACGGCTGCCATTGTAGTGGTCCTCCCCACGATGACATATTATACCGACTGGAAGGTCCTCATCCTGAGGAATCAAGCACTAAAAATCCCTCATATGTTGAGGCTCTTCTAAGGATGGAATCGATCATGTCATACTCCCAGCTTGTTGTCAGTGACACCCTTCTTCAATCGGGAGTCGTTCCAGGGCCACGTTCATCCTCTGAACCACCTCGGAATCGCCCACATAATGACTCAGCACTCACCGGTCCCACTGCCACCGACCATGTTGATAGTGAGTGCCTAAGTTGGGCCGACCAGGTAGAGGAATCACTGGTAGAGAAGTATGCCGATATGCTGCACCTGATAAAAAGACCAGCCAGGGATGATATACCAGTCATGTTTGGGCCCACAGACACCTCTCAGTTCAACGTACCCAGAGAGTTGTTGGAATAATGCATGCACGACATCCACCAAAATATATGGACGACCCTCTGCCAGCTGAAATCGAGCTTCCTGCCCTATGACGGGTATTTAGACCACGTCAAGATGATATGGGACCTCCTACGTCATATCGACATGGGGGACCCTTCCTCAACACGACAACAACACCCTGAGAGGTGCAAAGGGAATATGGAGGCAGCTTGCCTCCATGAACTGCACGAGATGCGCCACCTCATCGGTGATGCCCCGATGAGAGTCCATATCAGGGGATGGGGGGAACATGGAGCTCTTCATTTCACTCTGATCCCTGCTCAAAAGAACCCATTCGACATGGTTTCTTTCAATGTCATCACATCGAGACGGTAATTGAGTGGTCCCCCTGTTCAGGAAAGGAAATACACCCAACAGAGTCAGGCCTTGAGTAAGTCTCAGAAGCTTCAGGGCCGACAGGAACAAGCCATTCAAAAACTCTTGAATCAGGCCACCGAGAGCATCCAGCAGGCCTCTATCCTAAGAGAGGCCAAACAACGATCTTTTCCTGCCTCCCTAGAAGGGATGGACCCACATGTGAATTTAACACCAAATCCATTTCACCCCCGAATAGGGGCACGCAAGATCAGGTAGGTAGTGATAGAAGAAGCCACCGTCGCAATCCAGGGTCAACCCCAGCCTGCAGGGCTGGGGGCATTTTTAACAACAAATGCCCCCATAAGACCAATAAAACCGGTAAGAGACTCAGCATCCAGGGAAAGGAGCCAACCCCTGCCTTCAGGGCTGGGGGCATTTTTACCCCCTCAACAACAACCTTCCCCATGAGAATTAGTGTTCTCTCACCTAGGGTGGAAGGTCATCAAAGGAGGTTCTCGTCCTATCCTGTCATTAGAATCGTCATCCCCTCTGAGAGGAAGGCTCACCGTAAGGTCGCATCAAAGAACTCCCCATGTCACCCTTTGTCAAGAAGTCCGAAGGAAATCCCAGGTCATGAAAGTGAAGGCCAACAGAAGACGCAGGAGATCCTCTTCCTATTTGGAAGATGACATCCCCTCCACCCCGCAATATGCATTCATCAATGCCATAGAGGCTAACCCCATGGGTGACACCGGATAAAATGAAAATCCAGACAGATCGGGAGACGACGGTTCCGATCAGGCTGTGACTCACAACGAACCCCCAGGTGTGCACACTTGGAACTAAAGGGCTGCTTTAAATATGGCCAGCCCTTCAGCTAACCTTTCTCTGCCTGCCCAGTGAGATTCCAATAAGGATAAGAATAAAGGAACGGTTACCCTTAACCCATCCCCTTCTCTCGATACAAACGAGCCACTCACGCTCAAAGAGAGTTTCACTCGACAGGATGAAGAGATGAAAGAATTGAGGCTGCTTAACGCTGAGCTGCTCTAGAGGAACTGCCTTATTGAAAGTGCGTCCCAAGAGGAACCACATCATACACTCCCAGGAAGTGCACCTCAAAGGCTAAGGCTTGCCCTGAAAAACGAAGCATAGTCGGGGCTCCTGCCCAATGAGGTGCCTGGTTTGTCTAGCTACCTAAATGTAGATTCAGATGAATACCAAGATTTCCCTCCCTTTAGGCAGCAACCGGAGCAAGTACGCCTGAACCCTCTGAGGGTGCCCCGAACAGAATATGCACCCTTGGTGCCGGCCAATTCAGATCCTCGGGCCATGCCTCGAGCCACGCCTTCCCAGGACCGGGCCCAACAGGAGGAAAATCAAGGTATCACCAACACCATCGGGGCACTAATAGCTTTATTAGAAGCGATGGAAGGTCGACGAGCTCTGATACAGCCAGAGTGGAATCCCTACCCAGATTGGGTGACAAACACACCACCTTCACCCAATTTTGGGAGCCTTTTATTCCCCATAATCAATGGATCGGGTGATCCGGAGCAGCATTTTATGCACTACACATCCTATTTCCACCATATGATGGGGACTCCAGAGCAGCAAGAAGCAGTGAAACTCAGATGCTTCATACGGACATTGCAAGGATCCACCTTTGTCTAGTACACGAGTCTGCCAACCCATTCAATAAAGGGCCGGGAAGACCTTCGGCAGTAGTTCATGTTCCACTTCAGCTCAACATTGCCTAAAACAATGGTCAGTGATCTCATAAACTACAAGCAGAGGGAGAACGAGAGGGCCGCATATTTCATCGCCAGATGGAAAGGTCTGACCTATTCTCTGAATAGACCAATGCCTCAAGATGAGATGCTAGCCATATGGAACGATAATCATAGAGATGAGCTGCGAACACCACTCATACTAGTGGAGTGCATGACTGGCTTCCGCCATCTCTCAGCCATTGCCCAGAGAATCGAGGACTCCCTGTAGCAAACAAATTCAAAGTCCTGAATAGCCTCATAGGCTCCTGTGAAAAGATCCCCTAGAGCTGAAGTGTCTGCTGTCACACTCAAGCCGGCCCCGGTGCCCGGTCCACCGCTTTGGCCTCCACCAAATCGTCAAGGGCCCCCTGCATATCAGCAGCTGCCCCCGCCTAAACGGGACGATCAGCGAGGACTGAAGCGGAACCAGTTTGAGGAATGAAGACAAAAAGTATACTCATTCTGAGACGATCAAGTCCATGACTACTTCATTTCCACCATGAACTGTAACTTGCTCCGCCTCCTAGAGCCAAGGAAACCTAAAGAGGTCGGCTGCGATGATAAGCCAGATTAATGCCCCTACCATCGGATGTTGGGGAATAGTATCCAAGAATGTTTCTTCTCCAAAGACCTCCTGCAGAGGATGGTAGATTCCAGACAAGTCGAGCTGGGAGCACCCCTAGCACATGTGGCATGTATCTCTACCACCGACTCAGATAAAGAGAAGGGATTGAAGAAAGTAACCAGTAAGTAGGAACAGAAATTTGAGAACTGGATGACTTAGAAGACTATCAACCGAGCCAAGAGCATACTTTGTGCTCAACTACAGTAGCCGATGTTGCCACCAACGACCTCTGAAGTCGCAAATCCAACAATGTTGACCGCACAACCCTCCATGATCTGGTCATTTGGGCGTAGTAAATGGAGGAGGAAACAATCACAAGAGGAGCAGTCCGTGATGGGGACAAAGTTAGCCCCAACCCTGGCAGAATATATGCCCTTGAATTTGGCGTCACAGGCACCGACCCATCAAACAGCACCATCAGAGACTACCAAACAGGTTGACCTGTCAGAAGATGAATAGCCAATATTTGGTTCTATTAACACCATCCATATCATGGAATCATTCCCTGACAAAGGGTATGGTTACGAACCCAAGCTCCCTGCACGAGGAGCCAGGAGGAGGAATCGCAGAGGCAGAGGATACCAGGGGAGGCGCAGCCACGGCTGAAACCAACCTTACGGTTGGACCCCAGATAAACCATTAATATCATAGAAACACATGGGAGAGCCCTTCAGTGGACTCAACAGAAGAGGGAATGCCCCTCCACCTCCAGAAGAATCCACTCTGGCCCTGTTGTTCTGCGAAACCCACCAGAGGAGGAACAAGTGTCTGGCCACCTAGCGCGCACAAACAGACCAGTCGGGCTAAGTCCTCAAAACACAGGAACACCATCAACATCCGTCCCCGCGGCCGGCCCCTCCTAGTCAAATGCCCTATCTCTCAGGCCACCTGTTATAACTCTCCTTCCAACGGAGAAGCGTCGACCACTAGAGATAAAATATGACATCCTTAAGCAACTGGTGTGAGTACTAGCCATGTTGTTAATCCTAGATGCCATGGGTTTGTCATCCGACATTAGGTAGGTGCTTATCAAAGCTTTTATCAGCCCCCAAGAGTTTCAAAATGAGGTTTCTGCCGCCGAAATTTATAGGACAGAGACTGACCCGGCTGAATGCAATGTGGTGATTTCCTTCACCGATTAGGACGAAGATGTTATCATGCAAGGACACATCAGACCGCTATATGTGTCTGGAACGCTGAATGGTATTGAGATCTGGAAAGTCTTTATAGACAATGTCTCTAGAGTTAACCTCCTTTCCCTACAGACACTCTGTAAGTTGGGCTACAGTGAGGACGATCTAATTCCCTCAACCACAACTCCGTTGGGTTACGACAGGAGCGAACAGAAACCAATGGGACCGATTAATCTAAAGACCCATTTTAGTGACCTGGTAGCCTAAACGGAATTCTTGGTGGTTTGGAAAAGAACATAATTCAATGCCCTGGTGGGAAGTCCATGGATCCATAAGCACATGGTCGTTCCTTTATCCTATCACCAGTGTATCAAGTACTTCGTCAATGGACAAAGCGGGACATTGCACACCGACAAGGCCCCTTTAGAGCTCTCTGAGTCACATTACATCGACGCCAGGTTCTATGAGAAAAAGAAAAATAAGCCTTTGGTCCATGGTGTCGACTGGATCCCCGCTCCAAATGGCCTGGAAATGGATCCTGACGACCCCCTTAGGAAGCTTAGAAGAGATTATCTCCTTCCCATCAACCACGTGGAAGGAAGGAGTTCATGTCCGGACACACACTCATATGTCCTCATGACTTCATCCATAACGGCTGAGTGTGACAGTATGGGAACGTCCTCTAAACCTCAATCGGGGGGCGAACGCTCGAGCAAGGACACCCATGACACCTTGCCTCCGGACACCCAAGAACTCATGACAGGAGCTCTCTCCTCGTCAGACCAGAAAGATTTGGATTTGGGAGAAGAAGAGGGGGGTAGATCTTAGGGATTTACCTCCCGCATTTGAGGAAGGTATCTCCACCACTGTGGACAATATCAGGGAAGTAAACCTGGGTACCGAGGAAGACCCGAGGCCCACTCTCATTAGTGCGGCCATGTCTCCTGAGGAACACGAAGTATATACATCCTTCATAAGGCATCATGGGGACGTCTTCACCTATAATTACACGGAAATGGAAGGGCTCGATCCTGAGGTAGCGACGCATCATCTGGGTCTTCCAAAAGACCACCGGGGCTACAAATAGGCCGCCAGAAGGACCCACCCCTCACACACTGCCAAGATAGAGGCTGAAGTCGATAAGCTCATTAAAGAAGGCTTCATCAGGGAGGTCCAGTACCCCATTTGGTTGGACAACATCATATCTGTCAATAAAAAGACCAGACAAATCCACATCTACATTGACTTCAGAGATCTTAATCGGCATTTTCCGAAAGATGACTTCCCAGTTCCAATCACTGAGTTGTTAATTGATGCAACGGCCAGGTATGAGGCTATATCATTCATGGACAGCTATTCTGGATATAATCAAATCAGGATGGGCTAAGAGGACGAAGAATCCACTACCTTCAGGGCCCCTCAAGGGGTATTCTGTTAAAGGGTCATGCCCTTTGGTCTCAAGAATGTTGGCGCCACATATCAGCATTCCATGCATCGGATCTTTAAACCGCTATTTGAAAAATTCATTGAATGTTACGTTGATGACCTAGTGGTCTAGTCTAGACGGCGTTCAGATCACCTATCAGACCATGAGACCGTATTCAACAAGCTCGGACAGCATTGCTTGAAGATGAACCCCTTGAAATGAGCTTTTGGGGTTACCTCAGGTAAATTACTTGGCTTCGTCATACGCCATCGTGGCATCAAAGTCGACCCTAAGAAGATGAAGTCTATCATGAGCCTACCACCTCCTTGGAATCTCACTGAGCTGAGGGGATTCCAAGGACACCTAGCCTATATTAGGTGGTTCATAGCTAACCTGGCAGGAAAATGTTTTCCTTTCACCAGGTAAATGAATAAAGGGTTCATGTACTAATGGACGAACGACTGCCAAGAGGCGTTCGACAACTTGAAAAAATACCTCTTAAGCCCATCGGTGATCAAGCCCCCAGTTAAAGGAAGACCTCTCATTCTATATGTGACGGCCCTAGAAAAATCAATAGGAGACTTCCTCACACAAAAGAATGATGCCGGCAGTGAAAACAGTCTCTATTACCTCAGTCGAACCTTGATTGATGTTAAGACTCGATACTCAAATATTGAGAAGAGCTGTCTAGCCTTGGAATTTGCGGTTCAAAAGCTACGACATTATCTTCAGCATCACGAGGTCCATTTGATCTCATGGAGTTACCCTCTCAAGTACATCCTTAGCCACCCGATGCTAACCGGACACCTATCCTGATGGGCGGTCATCCAACAACAGCTCAACATCTGGTTCGGGCCTCAAAACGCCATCAAGGGCCAGGCATTAGCAGAATTTCTGGCAGATCACCCTTCAACAAGGACCAATGCACTAGACTCTGAACTACCTGATGAAGATATATTCTCGGTTCAAGAGGAGTTCCCAACATGGGAAATGTACTTGGACGGCGTGTACCGAAGCCCAACCAGGAAGAGGATGGAGGATCCCAGATTCAACAAAGTGGGCCTGGGGATAATACTTATGTCCCCAAAAAGGCAATTTTTCCATATTCCTTCTTCCTGTCAGAGGGATGTACAAACAATGAAGGGGAATATCAAGCCCTCATTGCAATCCTAGATCTCGCACTCCAGGCACAAGTACAACACCTTAAGGTAAAAGGTGACTCGGAGCTGGTCATCAAGCATGTCAATGGTGACTATGAAATTAAAAAAAGAGGAGCTAATCCCCCTGTTTGACTATGTACAGGGGATACTGGAAGAGTTCTCCATAGAACCAACATTGAATTATATTCCCTAGTCCCATAACGCTTAGGCTGATGCATTAGCCAATGCGACCACAGCCCTAGCCAACCCAGACCGGGATGAAACGGGCATCATTAGTGCTCACCATAGAATGGTATTTCCATTTTTTCAAGCTAAGACAGAATAAATCCACGAAGACAGTCTTTTCCCTGAGCCATATGCTCCTACAACCGGCTGGATGACCCCCATTGTGAACTACCATCAACAGGGATAGTTTCTATCAGATAGGGCTGAACGAGAGAAAATACGGATAAGGGAAATCAATTTTGTCCTATATGGAGGTGCGGGCCAGCAAGAGGTCCTCTACAAATGAGTCCTCGATGGAGTGCTCCATAGATGCATTGACGGAGAAGAAACTGATGCTGTCATGACTGAAGTACATGCAAAAGGATGTGAAACACATCAACCAGGGACCAAGCTTTCCCATCAGGTTCAAAGGCTTGGGTACTACAAGACCACAGTGGAACGAGACTGCGAGCATTTTACCGTGAAATGCAACTCATTCTAGATTCATTCCAAATTCATACACCATCCCCCAGAGTTACTTCATCAAGATAAGTAATCCTATATGTTTACCATTTCAGGGATGGATGTTAAGGGACCATATCCTCCCGCCACGACCAAACAACTGAAGTATATCCTCACAGCAACCGACTTCTTTTCCAAATGGGAAGAAGCCATACCCCTCAAGGAAGTTGGGAAAAAAATATTTCCAACTTTGTGTAGACCAATATCATCACCAGATTTGGTGTCCCTCATACCATACTGACGAAAAACGGCACCAATTTATGCTATGCTAAATTGGGAAAGATATACCACGAGTATGGTATCAAGAATAACCACTAATCCCACTATCATGCAACGGCCAACGAACAGATAGAAGCTTTCAACAATACCCTGTCCAACATCTTCCAGAAAATGGTGGACAACGACATGAAGTCATGGCTGGATAAACCCCTCCATGCATTTTGGGATTATGGAACCACAATCTGCACCGCTACATAGTCTACCCCATACTCGTTGGTGTACGGCACAGAGGCAGTCCTGCCCATTGAACTCCAACTTCCCTCACTTCGGGGTTCCATCTATGATCAATTATCTGATGATAAGCAGTTAGAAAAGTGGCTAGGTGAATTGGAACAGCTAGACAAGAAGCGACTGCACACTCTGCACCACCTGGATGTGTACCAGAACTGGATCGCACGAGCATTCAATAAAAGGGTCCGCCTCCGGTCTTTCTTGGAAGGAGAATTAGTGCTGTCCTCCAGACCCCAATGATACCCGAAAAGAATCCTACAAAGTTGGAGCCCAAGTGGGAAGGACCATATGTTGTACACAAGGTCTACTCCAATGGAGCATATACCCTGATCTCCATGGACTGACAATTTACAACCGCTCCTACGAATGAGAGATTCCTAAAGAAGTATTTCGCATAGAAATGGTATGGCCCTCATCCTGACCAATGACGTTAAAATGTGTGGCCCACGTCCTCACCACATGATGTTAAACTACATGGAGTATGTCCTCACCGCATGACATTAAACTGCATGGACTTCTTCCTTACCACAGGACGTTAAACTACATGGATAACAAGAGTAAAGAATACCCCCCCCCCCATGTATGGACCAGACCTGCATGGGGTGTACCCTTTGTCTGAGCTACATGACGTTAAACTGCCAAGCACCCAACGGTCCAAACTCTATGACGTTAAACTAAGAGCATTTCATCCTCCCCACATGACGTTAAACTACACGGACAAGATGATTTAGAAATTCCATCCTCCCTTGTGTACAGACCAAACCTGCACTGGGTGTATCGTTTTTCACAGAACTACGTGAGGCTTGATTCATGCCCTTGCAAGATACGTAGTGATGCCAAATTTCCACACCCTGGCCCAGCCACCTAAAAAAGAAAATCAAAAATTCACATTCCCCTATGTACAGACCAGACTTGCACGGGGTTTATTCATATCCTTACTGCATGATGTTAAACTGCACGGAATCTAATAATACCCCTCATCATCACCGCATGACGTTAAACTGCACGAATTTTATAGAACTACGTACGGCTTGATTCCAGCCCTCACAAGATACGTAGCGACGCCATGATCCCTAGTCCTGGCTTAGCCCCCTGAAAAAAATTCCCTTCCCCCCCTGTGTGAACCAGACCGGCACAAGGTGTACTTCTTGTCCTTACCGCATGACTTTAAAATGCATGGAAAATGATTTAAAAATGCCCCTTTCCCCCGTGTACGGACCAGACTTGCACGGGGGGTATTTTTTGTCCCTACTGATTGATGTTAAACTGCACAAAAGTTGTCCCCACCACACAATGTTAAATTGCGCGGACCCCCCTTTTTTCATTCACGTTGGGTCACCTTCGTCCTTACCGAATGACATTAAACTGCATGGAGTTCGTCCTTAACGCATGACGTTAAACTGCACGGACTTCATCGCAACCCACCCAAGATACATGGCGATAAGAGATGGAGATAATCCTTGCACATTTGGATGCATCCTCTCCATACATCAGACTCCACGACCCGGATAACTATGGATCTTCATAACCATTCATGGCCATCAAATGTGGAAAGTTATCGACCCATGTACACCTTTGCATGATTATGCATACCATCCCCCTAGAGGATCTGCAAAATAATATCCCCTGGCTCGTCTACCAAAGGAAATATTTCCATAGGAGACACTCTTCCTAGCTCCGTACACTTACCGGCCTCAGAGACCCCATACCATACCTCCTGACCCAGAAGTTTATGGCGAAGTGGATTAAAAGTTCATTCCCCTTTTCACATCCAGTTGCTTCCAAGGTATCCCTATCTGGCTAGCCTATGTGTCTGTCAGTGGTTCACATAGCGACTTGCATCAACATACATCAATCCAGGACTAGGCTACTTTGACTCAACGGACAATTGTAATGAAGATGATTCTTGTATACCCGGACACCATTATCCCCACGTGCTGAACTCTACACTATGAGCAATTCCATATTTTCAAAATCATTCATGGCCATCAAAAGTGGAAAGTTATCAACCCAGGGAAAACTTTTTACGACTATGCATACCATGCCCTCAGCGGCTCTGCATAATGATATCCCCTGGCTTGTCCATCAAAGACAAGATTTCCTCGGGCAGTGCTCTTCCTAGCTCTATACGCCTACCAGCCACAGAGCCCCCACGCCACACCTCTTGATCTGGGAAAGCTCAAAGTTGCAGTTTACAACCTTCATCCCCCACCTTGTTCCAAGTATACCAAAACATGTTGACTCAGTTATCCTTCGAGTGACTACAACAATAGTCACCCAATGGTCCGAGCTCTATGACCAATAAACTAGGAGTACTTTGTCCTTACCGCAAGACGTTAAACTACATGGAATGAAGACACAGCCCCACACAGAAAAGAAAAAAGAAGAAGAGAAAAGATCAGCGCAGGGGGCTCTTTGAAACTCAACAAGCAACCAGGGATGGATATCCCCGAAATGTCCAGACATTCTCCTGCCAAATGACAAACTTCGTGGCCCGGATAATTGTGGAACCTCATAAAAGTTCATGGCCATCGTAAGAGGAAACTCTTCTACCCATGGAAACCTTTGTACGACTATACATACCATGCCCTCAGCGGCTCTGCATAATGATAGCCCCTGGCTCATCCACCAAAGGCAAGATTTCCACAGGCGATGCTCTTCCTAGCTCCGTACGCTTACCGGCCTCAGAGCCCCCATATCACCTCTCCAGATCCAAGAAGCCCCAGAACCATGATTTACACCAATCAAACCCCCCCCCCATCTCCCACGTCTGGGGAATGTTGACGTATTCAATCCCAATTACATTCTGATGAGGAGTAGCCTTTGCAAAAATTTCCTCGTCCTCACTGCATGATGTTAAACTACATAGAAACCTTTAAAAATGTCATCGTCCTCGCTGCATTACGTTAAAATGCATAGCAACCTTTAAAAATGTCCTCATCCTCGCCGCATGACGATAAACTACATAGAAACCTTCAAAAGTTCCTCTCGTCCTTGTCGTATGATGCTAAACTACACAGAATATGCCCCAACCACATGATGATAAACTACACGGTCATACTCATCATGGGTTCAATGAGAAACAGAGGATTTTATCAATCCTTCAGTGCACGGGTCTGACCTGCACAAACCACCGCCTCACACCAGTGTGAGAAAGAATTACATCACCCATTCTCAGGAAGTTTATTCTAGATACCTCCTTGTATTGAGTCACCCTCTCATCATAAACCATACCTCGTACTCATAAAAAGATGAACTCTCATAAGCCACCCCTGGTGGTCTCAAATCTCAACTTCCCTGAAGTTTCTTGGCTATCAAAAGTGGATATCCTTTGACCTAAGGACACCTTTATACAACTATGCATACCATTCCCTCAGTGGCTCTGCATATTGATCGCCCCTCGCCCATCTACAAAAGGCAAGATTTCTTTAGGCAATGCTTCTATCCATACGCCTCTTGGCCTTTGAGACCCCATGTCTATCTCGGGATTCGGAAACCCTCTGAGCTACAGTTTACCAACCTCTTCCACAATCCTATCTGAATACGGCAGAACATATTTGACAGGATTACTAAGAACCTAGAGAGGTCATTCCATTTCATATGATGTCCCAGCTGCATGACTTTAAACTATGCCAAGCCCCAACCGTCCTTTACTCTAGATAAATGCGTAGGATGGGAACCTTGATTCCACACTCTTGATTGATACAGATGTTCTAAAAACCTTTTAGACATCGCATACACTTCCCAATCCACCCTGATCATTTTTATTTTCTTCCGAACAACCCATTGTGGTTTCCAGTAGCTGGGCTTCGATGAAGTCCCCTGGCCATCAGAAAGGGATAAGACTTTGACTCAAGGACACCTTTGTATGACTATGCATACCATGCCCTCAGTGGCTCTGCATATTGATCGCCCCTAGCCCATCTACCAAAGGCATGTTTTCCTTAGGCAATGCTCTTCCTACCTATGTACGCCGACATGAATCACATATCTTAAGACATGCCCTGAATGTCGCTCAAATTTAAATACATTTCCCCCCACTTGCATCAGAAGGATGTTGAGACATCATTTAGTCAATCAAACCTCATTGGGGCCCTCCCCGCACCATATTTAGTCAAATCTTTTTGACCTTAAACATCAGTAGTGATAGTCTTGACGGCGGGACTTTAAAATTCTCACAAAATAAAGTGGCACAAAGCCTGTTAGGCTGAAAACCCAAAAAGGGAAACCTAAGCAATAGCCAGGTTACACCTTCTAGGTCCACACTAAATGGGACCAGGAAAAATTAGGGCATTAAAAGAATAAAAAGACAAAAAGTTTGTGGGCTTTTCCTACAAAACCCTAGCAATAGTCAGACAATGCTTGCTGGATCCCATGGTCTAAGAAAAAGTTAGAGCCTGAGTTATTTTTAGTCCTGGACTCAGATTATTCTATGTTCGGGGAATTGACATATGCAGCAATCATGCCAAAAAGTTTCTATCACAGGAAAAGGTGACAAGGGCACTAAGGAGAACTGTTTCTTTATTCCATAACAAAGTGGGTAATAAGGGCATCCACAATTCGGAGCCTCCTCTAGTGCAAAAGATGATTACATGAGTTTTTCGGCAGATTGACAAAGTTGTATCAGGCGCTGGTGAGAATCCTCGAATGTCTGAGAGAGACTCTGTAGTAAGGCCATCTCAGATTCTGCACCAGCCCGCAATTCTTCTGTCTTCTAATCCACCTTTGTTCTTTCCCTTATTTCCTCCTCCATCCACCGCTCCCCTTGTCTAATCATGGAGGCAACGTAGGCCTCTTCCTGCTGTAGCCACTGTATCTCATTCCTCAGCACCTCCAAGTGAGAACGCTTCTCAATAACTTCTATCTGAAGCCTTGTGATGACCCCTATGTGGTCATGAGCCTCTGTTAGGCAGAGTTGTCAAGTTGCAAAGAGGTAGGCTTTGGATTGGGCAGTGGAAAGGAGAGATTCAAAATCACCTAGCCTCTCCCGATAAGCGACTACCTACTTGACTATGTCATAAACACCATGATAGTCAAAGAAATCAAATCCCAGAAACATTAAAAAATTGTGTACCCTAGGTAATTTGGTCAGCATCTAGACCAAAGGCATTTGAGAGATCAGTCTCCAGATTTTATCCCAAGCCCTTTGGCGAACGGTCGAAGGATAGAGAGAACTTGTTGATCAGGCTCGGAGTCACTCCCTGATGAGGAAGCATATTCAGGGATGAATATCACCAAGGAGGGACTCGAGGCATTCTCACCCACAAACTTTGGCACTGTGGCAACTTTGCCCTCGACCATTGTGGTCATAGGCATAGATGGGTCTAGAGACACAATCATCAGTGCCAAAGGGTGTGGTCCTGAAGCCCAAGAGTTAATAAGACAGATGAGTACCCATAATTAGAAAAGGGAAGAATAATGAGTTAGTGGTTGGAGGTTGGGGAACTTACTTCTAATCGACCAGGCATCGACATCTACAAGCTCTGCACTATCATGATAGCCACTCGAAGAGGATGCCACATCTTCGATTGGAAAGGGAATACAGGGATCCCCCAGAGGGGTCCAGGGCCTGAGACCATGCCTATGGCCAGCATTTTCCAAAACCGTCCTCAAGTGGTCGCCTATAGAGATGAAGCTCGAAGAAATCAATCCCCTGGTGAACAATATAATGGCTCGATCCAGGTTCCCAGCAACTGGATTAGTGGCAGGATCTTCCTCCATCATCACGGGATCCATTGGGCCTGAGGTGGTTGGCCCCATCAGATCTAGAGCCCCCTCAGAGATCATGGGTGCCCTGTCTTCCTCCGTAATTGAAAAGGTTATCTGATCAGCAGTGGTCTTGGATACCAGTGGTTCCTCCTCTGGTGTGTCTCTGACTAATGAAGATAGGATTAGAGCATCCATATCACCATCCCCTCTGGCAAGGCTCACCATCTCGTCATGCTTGGGCAGGGTTACAGGTGATTCCGCAGATGGTAAGGAGGCTGAAGGTAGAACCACTTGGGTAGCCACAACTAGATCCCTAAGTGGCCCTGCACCATATTCCAAATAGTTAATGACTGACGAAGTCTAAGAATACAAGTTGGTGATTGAGAAAACAGGAAGTCATGATTACCCGACGTTCCCTGTTTGAGTCGTTCCGATAAACGGAACGCCTATTGCCATCTCTGGTTCTTCCAAGGGGACAGTTCGCCTAGAATTCTCGAAGGGACGGGAGGAGGAAACACCCTAGCTGAGTCTGCGATAGTCACTTCCAGGAGCTCAGCTGCGCCAGGGGATCCTTCCTCGATGACCCCTGTGGGTGAAAGTGCATGCTCCCCCACCGCGGTACCACGAGGGGTATACTCCGGAGAAGTAATTACCCCTTGAGATTCTTCAGCACTCTGCATGAAATGAAGAATCCTTAGAACCTCCACAATAAATGATGAAGAAATTAAGAATGGGAAAGCAGAGCAACCTCTTCTTTAGGGTCATGCAATTGGTGATGTCTAATCATCATAGACACCCAGATGCTCCCATAGAGATGATTCCGGAGTGAATGAAT
Source organism: Viscum album (assembly GCA_963277665.1). NCBI lineage: Eukaryota > Viridiplantae > Streptophyta > Magnoliopsida > Santalales > Viscaceae > Viscum > Viscum album. The sequence goes on from OY728137.1 coordinate 212,144,703, forward strand.
GTACGCATCTATCTCCTTTAATGAGGCGACTATTTCATCTAAATCCTCTTCCAACAGCAAGTGGGGTGCAGAGAAGGTTGTCCCAATACCCAGAAGTCTAAGAGGTCATGTTTGAAGAAACGCCCAAACTTCTTCATCCGAACCACTGACCCTCAGGTCATCCCAAATCCTCCAAACCTTCGGGAAGACAGCCATGGCCTGAATCACCAACCGGGGAGGATCAACCTGAGAAATTTGGGTGGCGGTAGAAGCTGGTAAGGGAAAAAATGTCCGTATTTGTTTTTCGGATCCCACCACCACCCTAGAACTCTGTGAGGCTACTAGTGGACGGTTCCTCATGGGTAGGGTTGGGAATTCCCTTGCTTTTTAAATGATTGGGAGATCATTGAAATAATCTCCCCCCTAAAGATTGGTCACTTCCTTCTTCCCCCTCATTAGTAATCGGGTGCAACATGGTCTAAACTCGATGCTTCAACACCGCATAACCCCGGCGTGCGTGAATATAGACCTCAAGATCCCGGAGATGTCGAACGGCCCTCTCGGGCTCCACGTCATAATGAATGTCAGTGGGAGTAGATATGTAACCTAGCCATTCAAAATCTACCTCTGATTCTTGAAGATACTGCCATATAGGATGGAGGTACTGGATGCAGAAGGCTGACTAGGCTTTGAATTCGTCCCATTAGCCCCAAGCCGTTAGAAAGGCAGCATAAGTAGGAATAACTACTCCCCTTCGATAAGCCTCAAGGGCATGAAAGGATACACCTTTTTCTAACAAATTCTTCCCCGGAAGCACGGGTCCAGTAGGGTGTCGAAGGATTTTGCCCGGCCTAGTTGGAGCACCATCCTACTTTTGGTCCATTTTCCCTTTGATGGCGTGGGACTTGAGATGGTAGGCACCAATGTCCTAAGCTTTCCATTTGGGTAAGATTGTACCCAAGATTCAGCATAATTCTTGGATAATAATGGAATGGAGTCCGCAAGCATGGGGGTCATAACCTCACAGCCGGTATCCTCCCGGGTAAACATTAACCATAGTTGTCTGGCCACCATCAAATGACGGTTCTCGCGGGATCTATTAAGTGTGGGGGGACATTGTGCATGGACACAGCCATATTGACACACAAATCAACAAGGCGAGTACCCCTCGCAGATCCGTTCTCCACCAATACGAGCCACCAGAATACCCTCTCGGAGGGAGAGGAGGTAGCCCCGCTTGATATATTCTTTTGTTATGGTGTTCATAATTTGACCAGCTAGGGAAGAAAACAGATGGAAATTAAAATAATCATAATTCGAGATTTGACTTGATAGTAGACGCTTGTTCGAAATTGTCTGTTGACTATCCTTCTCTTGGGTCGCCCACTCTTCGGGCATAACCCCACTGGTCAGTTGCAAGTATGGCCGGAATGTGGTGCCCAAAATCTGAAGAGGGTTGATTAAGGTGTAGAAGTTCTTAATGTGTACGCTTAACCATCCCCAAAGAAATTGGAAAGGGCCGACCTCTCGGTTTGGCCGGCTACCGTCAGTGATATTACCAAGCAACCAGTAAATATTGGACAGTACTGGGATTGCTAGATTGATAACGTTACCAGTATCCAAGTGTGTCGCCATGAAAAAAGTAATGTCTCGCATGCCACCAGCTTCACGTAGGGGTAATAACCATCCACATAAGAACATGGTCAGAAAATCTACCAAGCGGAGCAATCGATCGACATCTGGAATAGGATCTTAGCCCCAGCGGCAAAAGTCACCTTGCTCCAAAGTAAGCCAATAGCTCTCCCTGATTACAGGACTCCATCATAGGGCATGTTATGGGCCTGCGTGGGAGAGCCGCTAACTCGTCAGATTTGTTCTCTCTCAAAAAATCCATGACCCATTCACGGTAGGGTATGAGCTGTTTTGGAGACAAACCCTCGAAGTTCTTTCGATCCTGGTTAATAAGCTGCTTCAATGGGGGGAGTCCTCTCTTTGTTCTCCGACACAGAAGAAGGAGGCAGGAATTCTTCATAAATACTCCCAACAATAGGGACCCCCAAAATCTGAAAGACGTCCCATAGTCTAATGCCTACTTTCCCATGGACCAGATGGAAGGTGTTGGTGTCCGGGCTCCAATGGCTCATAAGTTTCCTGGCGAGGGCTTGAGGTCGGTGGGTATAGGTTTGGGACACCCAGGCAGCTTCATACATGCCTATGACTCGTAACTATGCCCCATATTTTGTGTAGCTCTCGCGAACCCAGAAGGGCCACCCCCAATCCAATGACATAAATGCTCCTCCCGATCAGAGATCCCGATTCTCCGGCCAGCCATGCTGGTAGCATACCATGGCACTGCGTGTAGTACTCCGATAGTAGTGGATTTTTCCTTCCTGTTGATGTGGTTCTCCTATCAGAGATACTGGAAGGTGATTCAACTCAGATCTGACAGCTGTACCCCTCGAGGAAGGCCTCCCGCCGGTAGGTATCACGAACTGGGGAATAGTGGCGGTGAATATCCATGATTCAGGATTGTTGTCACGGGAAGGTTCTGAAATCAGGGCAACGGACAACAAACCGAACACATAGGTAGTAAGGCTATTGAAAAAAGGATACTCCTGTTGTGATTTGGAGAGCTGGTCAGTAAGCAAGGAAGAAGGTAAGGAGTGGCGGACTCCATCTTGAATAGAACTAGCCATGTCCTCTAGGTGTTGATCAGAGTTGAGAGCGTCTCTACAGTAGGCCTCGGTATAGAACGTGGGGGACACATATCTCCCCCCTAAATGACGAGAACCAAGGAAATGGTTAGTCTGTGATAAAATCTAGACGAAAATACCAGCTCATGGAAAAGGCGTCAAGTAGCCTTCAAGTTGGCCTGGTCTGTGATGAAATCATCCCGTGAACCATCCCTTCATGAAATCAGCCCGCAAAACCCTGGTCCGCATAGCGTTGGCCAAGAAACCGTGAAACTAGTTTCTTCGCGGAATTTCAATCCCGAGTTTAAGTGATTAAGTTTGAGGGACTCATACTTTTAAAAGTTCAAGAGATTTTAGACCGCGGAGCATTGAAACCGTGAAGTAAGTTCCTCCGCAGCACATCATCACTTAGTTTTTAATTAGTAAAGAGTAATGGTTCGCTATTGGGAAGTTGGTTCGTAGGTGAAGGCGACCGAAAAGAAGGAATGGTTCGCGGAGGTTTCTGTCGGTTCACAGACGAGGCACTTCGCGAAGGAGTAAGCACACAGAGATGAAGGAGATATGGTTTCGTGAGGAATTTGATATAGGAAAAATTAAGTGCTCCCTGTATTTATAGGCATGGTTCCCTACCGATTCCACCTCTCTACCGCAAACCATCTCAGTTTTAGGACCACTTTTTCATCAGAATGGCCTCCTCTTCATTCCGATCGGACCCCATTCCGATGGGTGGAATTAGTAGGGTCTTGAAAAATCCGCAAAGAAGATTCTACCCAAATTCCCAAAAAGAATTGGGGAAAATAATGAAAAAATAATCAAAATCAAAGAAGGGACTCAAATAGGACCGGTCCGTGAACCGGTCCCATGGAAGCATAACGTGGCCAAGCACCGCGAGGCACCCCCTCCGGGAACCTTTATCGTTAGTGAAATGGAGGCAAAAATCCTCCGTGGTCACGAGGCAGGATGGACGCCAGTCCGGTTCACCATTATAAACTACCCCAACCACGGACCGCGTCGACCGGTTCAAGCCGCACCTGCTGTCCTTCACGGTATAGAGAGCTGCGGAGCACTCCCTGAGTTCTATTCGTAGAGGAGAGGGGGATGCATTCTATACACACTGCGAATCGCGGATTAACCAAGTCAGCTGTAAACCAGGTATTTTGTTATGGGCCACTGCAAAAGGTGTTGTGTGGCCACAGATACATCCCTTTCACCACTCTATAAAAGGAGACCAAGGGGGATAGAGAAAGGGGTTGGAGAAATGGAATCAGATTCAGAGGGATTGGAGATTCAGAAGGAGATCCATTGAAGGAAGGATTCAGATTTCTCCAATGGTGAAACTCCCATCCCCAAACCTCAGTAGGTATACGAATTAACAAGGAATTGGAAAACGCATAATAACTTGGTGAACCGCGAACATAAAACAACAAAAACAAGGAGAACCACGAACCATACCCCCTCTACGGATGACTTCCCCGTGGACCAGGGAGTTTATGCCTCTTTTCCCATCCGTCGCACCACATTGCGCCCTCCTATACAGGAAAAGCCCCAATAGACGAGCCTCCAACTGGCGCCACCCTTGGACGCCGCTTCCCGCCTGGAACCCTCCGCGAACCACCCTGGTTTGCGGATTGAACCCAAAGCTGCAAACCATCCTAGTTCGTGGGATTTCACTCAGTCCGCGGTCCACCCGGGTTCGCGGATGGCTTCTCCAGCTGCGTGGAACTCCCCCAGACAAAGGGAACCACCACCCATACCTCTTTGTGGCCCTCCAACCACTTTGGTGTTCTAATTTCCCGATCCAGATAAAATCCCTCCAATCCAGCCAAATACTCTGTGACTCCTTCATCGACCAATTCATAGGCCCCGATCCAAGGACCCCACTAGAGCCACTGGACCCGTGTGGTGTAACCTTCAGGTGCATCAGCACTCCATTTTGATTTCACATACCCTTGGTAAGTAGAGGCGAAGGGGTTTCCCCGACCCTTGAGCAGGTTCCCAAAGAATTCCTGGGTTCACATTCCCACGGTAATGTGGAGTCTGAGCTCCGGAACCCCCTTTCTACCCCTCTACTTGTTCAGGGTTCCTCAGAGGTATTAAAATACTCATCAGAAGGAAGCTCACATGCACTATAGTAGAGGAGATGGGCACAGGAGCACCCCCTTTCCCTCTCCCGCTGGGCTTTGTCGCCACGGGTGTCCATCTCGGAGTAAGCCCCGACCTCCTGGGCCTCCCCAGAGTGTAATCACCAATCCACCGACTTGGGCATCCATCTAGGAGTAATACCCGATCTCATGGTCCACCCTCATGCATAATCCCCACTCCACTCCACTTCTCATGGACGCACCTTTCGCGACGTGATCCTCTGGTCCCTGCTGGCTCTTGTTTCTCACACCGAGTGTAACTCACATGAGCTTAGTGTAAGCATCGTCCATGAAATCCCCTTATGGGCCTCCTTAGAGTGTAAGTCCCAATCCATCACTATGGGCCTCCTCAGAGTGTAAGCCCCAATCTGTCATTATAGCCTTCATAGAGTGTAAGCCCCACTGAGCGAACTACAGGGACTTTGATCCATGCCAAAGCATGGTATGTCGGAATCCTCCACGAGGTTCAAGCCCACCACTCGGTCGTTTCTTCACATCGAGTTCCACCCCCGTCCATCATGACGTTAAACTATATATGCGAACTACATGGACTTTGATCCCTGCCTCCTAGATAGGGTACATCGGAAGCCTCCATGAGGTTCAAGCCCAACAGTCAGTCGATCCGACTATTCTCCACATCGGTTCACCGCATCACTCCTAGTACTGCCTTAAGCAAGTCTCGACTCTTCGGGGTCATTAATCCAACGAGGGATGGTAAACCTTGGGCATAAATGATTCCGAACCCCTATGTCTAGTTGACCATTTCCTACCAGGGTTGAATTCGTGGATACTATGTTTGGGTATAAACCAATGATTCGCGAACATATGAATACGTCTTAAATCTATAAGAGAGTCCCAGAACAGGCAATAATTCCCCCAAAAAACAGTGTGATGAGCCCGACATCCCATACTCTCGACCAATGCGAGTTTTTAAGAGTCGTTGTTCAGACCATCCGGTGAACGCCTGCCTTTGGAAAGCAGGTCCATCAATCATTGGATACAGAGCCGTTGGGTGTTTCGAGGCTGAAAACCAAAACAAAATAGCCAAACTCTCAAAAATATGATTTTATACTCATAAATTATGTTTAGTTTATTAATAAAATAATTAAATATTTATTTATTTATTTATCCGTCCATGATGGCATATAAGTTGAACTCTCGATGCTGATAAATGATACCAATGAGTGAGGGGTCCAAATGCCACGTGTCGACTCATTTTAAGTCGTGCTAAGGGTAAACACTGAGTTCCAGACCCAACTATGATCTCAAATTTCTGATATGATCAACCGTTTAAGATTTATTCCATTTCATTTAATTAACTACATGTTTGTAATATTAAATATATTTAATATTTTAACATAATTAATTGTGGGCATGTCGGACATCAGAATTGCATGTTGTCTCAGCGCGTAGCTATGAAATAATATTTAAAAGTATTACAATATTATTAGGTAATAAATGGGTCTCTATAGTATTACACATAATTTCATTTTCTCTTGATATAATTTATTTCATTCCAGACCAAGTATAATTGAACAACTAAATTTTATAACCTATTCATTATAATGGTAGGTATGAATATTATTAACATTCTTCTAAAAACTACTTAAAAGAAAATAAGTGGATCAAAAAAATAAAAAAAAACATTATTGATGGATTTTATTGAAGAGAAATATATGTAATATATTAATTCTGGTTTTTAAAATTCATCTTATATCTTTTCCACATGTGGTATAGGAATAGATTCAATATTTCCAATAAAATAAGTATTTTAAAAAAATGTAGTATTATCGCCTTTTGATAGTGCACCCATTTTAAATCTAGTTTTCAACAGTTTAATATATTCTAATTTAAAAAACCGAACATCTTATTTAGAAGTAGGATATAAGAAATTTCTTTATATGAATTTTTGATATTTTTCTGAAATGTTTTAAATTTTGATGAATATTAAAAATATAATATATTTAAATTCGAAACATATTTTATCATCAAAATAATTTGTGTAATTTAATTATATTATGTAATGGTTTTGAAGTATAAGTAGAATATATTTTTATCATACAATATAATTTATTCCATTGGTCTTAATTTACATTGAATTCAGATGTGAAAACATTTCAATCTTTTGCAATGTTTTATCTTTTAAGAACTCATTCTTTCTTCTGAAAATGAGAATAATTTTAAATTAATTATTTCAAATTCTTGGATTGTAATTTTTAAAATGGATTCATTTTTTAGAATCTATCAGCCCAAATTTTGAAAATTGATTTATTTCATTTTTGGTTATTGTGAATAGTAACTTAGGTAATTTTTATTAATATGGTAAATGGGTAATACAGTTTATTAAGGGTGATAATATTATTAAAAAATTATTCTAACACTTTTGATAATATCGTAGATGATTTTTTTTACATAAATCATATTTGGGTTGAAATGGTGTCCTTTGGGAGCCACTTGGTTGAGATTATGACATTTAATTTGTTTTATTTTAATAAAAGTAAAATAGGTCTCACTCAAATTTTAATAACTAAACCATTTTTTATATAAGGCTATACAAAAGAAAAGTTAGATTTTAAATACTTCTTTAAAATCTAATTTTTTATTTATAATGTTAATTTATTTTTAATATTTAGTAAAAATTTAATTACCTTCAAGACATATACATTGATGGTGTACAAATTAATTAATTGATGAGAAATCAATAAAGAAATTATTATTAAAATGCTAATAACCATGAAAATACCCAAAAAAATTACCAATTCTAATTTCATGAGTATATATCAACTATAATAAACCAATGGTAGAGTTTTTGACCATTTAGATCCATATGTAAGAGATTATGACAATTAAAATATTTTATTTAATGTGATGTTAAAGTAGTCGCATTCATAAATTAATAAGTGTAATATTTTTAATGTGGATATTTCTAGAAGTTAAATTCAACTTAAAGTCTTCTTATGAATGCAACTATATTTATCAACATTTTATTTTATTAGTTTTAATTTTTACTCAAAAAATATTTATATTAAATAATTACACAAAACTGAGGTAGTAATTATTTTATTAATGGAAATATCAAATTACTTTTATTAAAATTTTAAAATAAATATAATTTGAGCTAGTTAATATTTCCAATTATTTTTTTAGATGTACTATACCCCCTAGTGATATAATAAATAATATTTATATGATAAAATCATTTCATGAAATTTTTAAAAATCAATGTTTTGAAAAATGTCAAAATTGACACTATTGATTTTTTGTTAAAACAATATTTTATTAAAACAATGCTTTATTAAATTATATAAAAATCATAAAACATTTTTAGAAAATATATAAAATTTTTAATACAATGTAAAATTATCTATGTTACATATGTAGGGTCTAAATTACATCCAATAAATAAATATTTCACCATTTTAATATGGAAAAATTTGTTTTATTAATTAAAATAAAATAGAATAACTATCTGTTAATTAAAATGATAATATTTAAGTTGTCAAAAACACCTGTATAAAAATTAATTATCTATGATATTAAAACCCTATATCATCTCATTTTATAAATTGGTACATTTTTGGGGGTTTTAGGGGGTTTTAATTTTATTATAAATTAATATTGTTGAGGTTTCCAAAAGTGCTCCTCGCTTCAGTTGTAATAGGAACCACCTAACTCACTTATTTATATAAATTTGATCCTTCATTCTCATCCATCCCATAGAATTTTCCATTCTCAAATTCCATATATGTTCCAGTCTTCTTCAAAGACCATCTCTAGTTCTCTAAGTGGAGATTTAGAGGAAGCACGTCGAAGAAGAGGTAATCTCCTCTGCCGATTCTTTCAAACTTATTTCTTCTTCTAATTCCTCTTCCTGATTTGTTTCATTATAATGTAAAAACATCATTATTACATATATAATGATATTTTATAATAATTATGAAACAACCATATTCCCTCTTCTATCCAACCTATGAAATAAAAGGAAATCACCATGTGTGCGTACGTACGGCTTACCGCATCCGTATAGTGGTGTAATCTGTTTTTATCCACAACTTGAATTATATATGTACAATGATGGAAACAATATATATATATGATTATTATAAAAAAAATTATTCTTTAATAATATATATACCATCTACTTTGATAACATATCACAATTACAGAAATAATATCATCACTCATGGGTACGTACGACCTACCGTCTCCACAATGCGATGTGATTCGTTATACGTGATATCTATTCATACATGATTATTTAAACTTATATAAAGAATAAATATGATATTTATTTTTTGAATATAATTTTGGAATAATATAACTAGGAACTAATAAAGAGAATTGAAATTTATTCGATGACATATTCATGAGAAAATGAAGTAGTTAATACCTAAACAACGAGTAATAAAGAAATTTTATTACCCAAAAAATGATAATATGATAATATATGATATCATAAAAATGGATATGATTCTATAATAAGTCTAGTACATCATTTAAATAATTATACAGGAGGTTTGGATACATACAAAGGATATCAGATCTAAGCTAAGAGATAATTTCAGAATCTCATTATTACCAAATAATGTTTATACGTATGTATTTATGGGGGAATATTTGTCATCCAAATCCATGTTTCCTAAATATTTAATAATACTCCTATTATTTTATATCGGTTTAAAGCCAATTTTAGCCATTGGTGACTTTTTAAAATGGCAAGAAATGAATCTTTTTTTGTTCGATATGAGGTAATTTTTTCCTTTTCTAGCTAATGTATGAGGATAATTGGCTTTTACTTATATGGAATAAATAGATTTTTACGGAGATTTTTCTACAATATTTCAGGTATCACTTAAAATAAAATATTTTATTTTAAAATTTATTATAATTGTGAGAATAGAAAATCTTTTTAAAGAATAATGGATATTTTACTCAATAATTAATTTCAAGTGTTTTATCAAAATTATTTTCCATCAAAGATGAAATTCTCAAAATAGGGTTATCTTTATAAACCGATAAATAATATGATTTGATTCTTTTTATGATAAAATTATTTTTATGAAATCCATTTATTTTACATTTATTATGATGGAATGATGTTTAAGAAACCCATTTTTGTTCCTTAGTTTATGCCCTGATGAATGATTTATATATTTGTGGAACACATATGAATCATTTCATTATGAGATGGGTGGGACCTATATCACCCTCTAATTCATTGGTTAAATGTTTATATCTCAAGAGATAGTCATTAATTTAATGGTATGTAAATCTATTTCATTAATACATGGCTGGAATGGCAGGTAAATCTGGTTAAGTAATACATGATTGGAACGACACGTAAACCCAGTTCATTAATAGATTTTTCCCAATGTTATTATCTAGAAAGTTATCCTTGGATAATATGGAAATAATTTTCTATTCTTATGTGTCTTTCACAGCTTAATTTTTTATGCCAATTCTATGTTATCATGGTAAATGTTCCTTTATAATTTATTCCTTAGGAACTGCTAAGATTAATTTCATGACTGAAGATTTTGATATTCAAAAGCAATTTTAATGTTTTTTATATTCACCTATTCAAATATAGTTTTCTTACCATAAATAATCATCTATGAAAATTCTTTCTTATGATTCCATTTCATAGGTTATAAAGAAATCATTTAAGTATGAGTACTGAAGGGGAAGATCTTTGTGGGATATTTTGAAGATTATTCAAGGTTTAGAAGAATGTATTATTAGTTTCCAAAGGCACTAAACTATTATAGTCCTCATGTGTGAATTTTTAAAATGTAGTGAATATTCATCTAAAAAAATGTAATATTCATATATGTCATTCATGGGTCGTTATAGAATGGTTGGCACACAGTTTTTTGTAACTATGCAGCTAGCGTGTGGTAGGATGGGTTTACGAAGAAACTACCACACAGCTTGTACATGGTCATGTGGTATATCCTAGGTAACTATGTGAGTTTTTTCCATTCTAACAGAATGTTTCACATAGTTACCGCACAATTTTACAAACTACATGGACTAACACTACGGATCTTCCATCGCATTAAAAATCTAAGTTTTTTCCTCTCTCCCCCCATTTTTACCAATTACTCCACCTTGCTCGACCACCAAAAAATACCCTATCCTAGGAATGCCTCCCTCTTTCTCTTATCTAACTTAGGCTACCATTTTTTGGTTGTTTTCACCTGGATTAAACCACAAAATCTTATTTAAGTCTATTCTCCCATGTTATCTTACATTATTTTAGGGTTTTGGATCTCTTAATTGAGGATTAGGGTTTCCAGTAAGTATAGGGTCTGATTTTGGGGTTTAATATTTTAATTTTTTGTTTTTTATCTTTGATTATGTTTTCTTCTCACTTTCTTTTAGTGAAAATGTGGTGCAGATGTGATTTTTCACCTTTTCCGGATAGTTCATCATGTGAGGTAGGTGGTTTGTTTCCCTAAATCATTAGATTAATTTATTATGTTTTTTAGATTGTAAATGTGTTCTTTGGTTTTAATATATGGTGTGAATGATGTTTTCTAATTCTTTAGTGTTCTTATTTCCTATGAATGAATTTTGTATAAAGGAATTTACGATGTTTTTCTGTGTCCATTGGAGTAATGTTTCTAGAATGGTCTTTTAGGGATTTTTGGAAGGTGTGAAATATATTTTTAAGGACTTTAAACGTGTTTATGTCTTAATGGGGATTTTAAATGTAATATCTAGGTATATTATCCTTGTAATGTATTTTCACTATAAATTGTGGAGTGTTTAGGATGATGAAAGACTAGTTTTCAAAATGGGTTTTATGCTTGAGTTGTTCCATGAAGGGGCTTGGACCACTAAATTGGTTGGCCATTATTCTGTGTTTTTCTAATGTTATAAAAGGGGAATTTGGGAATTATTTTTACGTGATGGAAGATGTTTTTGAATGGGTATTTTCTATGGTGTTCGTCAACTGGCAGTTGAGTTATATTTTAAATAAAGGTGATTTCTTTGAATTTTTTTTCCTTTTGTGAAATTAGTGGTTTGTGGGGAATGTGTACTTACACTAAAGAATAATGGAAACCCCATATATCTGGGTGGGTGAACTAGAAATTGTATTCTAGTGATACAGAAGTGGCATGTCCTGGTTTCATATACCTTGAATGATGCTTACAACCCAAACTAAACTATTGTGATTATTTATCACCACAAAAACATTGGATATTTCTCAAATCTAGTGTCATGTGAATGAGTACACTAATGGTTGTGGTTATTATACCACCTTTTTCAGTGGTACAAGGTTCTAGAGTCCTATTTTAGGAAGATGAACCATAGGGGATTTAACCATGGTGCTCTACTATATATGTAGTGGTTCCATCCATCGGCATATGGAGGAACACCTAATTGTGTATGCTATTTATAGATTTCCATTTTTTTATTTAAGCTAGAAATTGGGAAATAGTTCTCATTTTAATTGTTCATTTTAATCTATTATCCCATTAATGGTTTTTTTTTAAAATTATTTTAAATTTTGAATTTAAGTGAGACTATAATATTACCTTGTTGAAGTTATGGCACAAAATGTTTTAATTAGGCGGCATCCTAATGGGAATTGGCTCAAACCCTACATACAACTTTGGGTGTATGTAGATCTTGTTCCTTCTCTGTTCCAGGTAAAGGAAACATTCTTAGTGATGATAGTATAGGTTTTTTGTACCCTCATCGTGCAGGTTGGGGTTGGTGGATTGGGCATGTTGCCCCTTATTTTGCATATAGGTTTGGGTATGAGTTTTAGTTTTCCATTGTTGTTGTTCCTTTTGGATATTTGGTTTAGGTTGTAAATTTAAAATCTAATAAATTCATTATGCAACGTCAAATTGTCTATTTTATGTTTTTTTTATTTATCTTTTTAGTTATTTTACATTTATCATTTTGAGAAATTATTCCCATGTGTTGTTTTTGATACCTGAGCACTTGTGCCCACCCATGGGGATTAGGAACACCTTTGGAGTCATGTCGCGGACTGGGTCGGATGTTGACCCGTCCTAGATTGTGAAGAAATCATATCAAAGGTGGTCATCTATTTTGTGTATTGTTCCAGGAAGAAGAGTCAAGGGAGACCATATTAAGGGATATCATAACTGGATATTTTGGTTACGAGTAGGGTGTGTGGCCAGCACACCTCATGGAGAGACTTGAAGTACCATGGGAAGTTGGGTTTTATTTATGTTATTTGGTTATTCCAATTCATTGGTGGATGCGAAATGAAATTAGAGTTGGGTAAATGGTCTAAATGAGCAAACATGGTCTGGAAAGCCATGTGGTGATGGGGACATTATCATGGAATACTCTTTGTGATGGTGGTGTGATTAGCATATAGACACCAAACATATGTCTCAGTCACCCATCGACACTAGTTTTACCTTGAGAAGCATTCTGTGTTCTTTTTTATTCTAAAAAACTTATTCGAAAACCCATATATGGGAATTAAGGAAAATGGAATTTTAAGGTGGAAAAGGCTGGATTGTTAAAAGTGTGGAAAATGAGTTTTTATAACTTTTTTAATTTGTTTTTAGAAAGGGGTATTTCTATGGAACTCTTTTTTTTGTAAAATGAGATTTGGGTTTTATAATTGACACTTTTTGATTGAAAAACTTGTTGGTTTTGAAAATATAGGTGATTTTAGAGTGGGTTTTGAAATTGTATTTTTAATTGAATTTGTTAAAACTGATGAAGGACATTTTTAATGTGATAAAATATTTTGAAATTTTTGTGTAAGGTTTGAAAATGAATTTTTTTTACTTGATTGGTGTTTTTTATAAAATATTGGCGAGGTTTGTATAGGTTTTAATTGAAGACTATGTGTTTTCTCAAAGTGGTTTTTTGTAAATTTGATAAAGATTTATCTTTGTAACCTGTGGTTTTCAATTGAGGAGGTGTGGGTTAGTGGTTGTTTTGGAATATGAAATGAATATTGTTTTAATATTTTTTATTTTCATGGGTAACCATATGCATGGGATATATGTAGAAGGTGAATGGGTTTCTGGTTTTGCATGAAAAAATTGCATGTGGGAGGCTCCATGAAATACCATTGGCAGATCTTTAAAACACCAACCATGTTTTATTTTCAAATATTCTTTTAATAAAAAATATAATTTTTTGAATATTGGTGATTATGTATTGTGTTTTCTTTTATACTTTGAAGAATGTTGTTATAGGGTGTTTTAGGGTAGAAAACCTCTTTGGTTTGATTGTTGATCCATGTTTTTTTCATTGGGGGTCGGTTTGGAGTGGTGGTTAGTGGCTTGTTTTTAACGGTATTTAGGAAGCCTTGTGGGGGATTCCCTCATGTGTTCAGAGTTAGGTTGTGGATTGTGTTGGCTAAGGGACAAGATTGATTTGGTCCATGATCTTCCTTCTTGGATAGTGTATATCCTATAAAGAGTTAATGCGTAATTGACTTTTGGCCACGGATAGTTTGCTATTGGCCATCCCTTAAGTTGATGAAATAAAGAATCTCTTCTTCAATTATATAATTGAATCCACCTCTACATTTCAGCCACATATCCTCTCGCGTCAAGAGGGTGGATGCGGGAAGGTTTGAATGAGAATATTTTTCCTTGAGTTTCATGACAGTCAAGGGTGATTTTTGGCATTTTTAAGTTTGAAATTCACTTTTAGAGGTGGTGAAATAAATTATAGTGAGGAAAGGTGGAAGAAAGTGGAACTTTTTAGTGCATTATGTTATTCCAAATTATGTTTGGGTATTTTGTCGGTTTCTTCTAAAGAAGGGTTCAAGTTTTTCCACTTATGTGGTGAATCTATACATAAGAGGTTATTATTTCAGCTTGTAGAAATGTCTTACTATTGGGACTCAACTTAAGGTCCCTCACCTTATAATGCTCCCATTAGTTTCAAGGGTCATGTTTAATGACATCTTGTAGTGTGGGTTCTCATCTAAATGAAAGAGCGGCCTTATTAGAATCTTTCAAGAGTTCCATTTCTGATAGAAGAGTGTCTTCTTCTCGAATAGTTTCAAATTTATCTATTCATATGGTAGGGTATATCATGTGTTTTTATTTGTAAATATTCTTTGTTAAGGTGAAGAGGTGATGTATGTGAATCATCCAATCCCCTATTTTAGTGAATGTCTCATGTATGAGTAAGTGGAAATTGGGGGGGGGTGTTGTTTCTATTGGTGTTGTCTCTGTTTTGGTATGGTTTCTTGTGGAATCAGAAAAAAGAAGTTTCATTTAGGCGGTTTTAATGCCTGACTTTGAGGCATGAGATGATTCAATCACTAGAGCTCCAACCATAGGTCCTGGAGTGATGTTGTCACATAATTAGAAAAAACCCAAGGTCATGACAGAATTTAATCTAATCTCTATCTTTAGTATGGTATATGGGAATAACATAAACCTTTGGTGTCATTATCATATTTCAATTGTCCCCATTCAAGGGGAAAGTGGTGGGAGGACCTCATTTCCATGTTGTGTCCTTTTTGATCGTAAGGGTTGTCTCTTGGTTATTTAGAGGCTTAGACATCCCACTTTCTTGGAACCCTAGTGGTTGTATCTCACCAGGTCTAGGCCTCTATTAAACTATCCTTATGGGGTCTGTTTGCTTAGTTTGGTCTTAGTTTTGTTTTGTGGTCATCCAGGGATGTGTAATTCTTGGTATATCTTTATTTGTGGGATTAACACCCCGATAGTAGGGCCCATCAATCCAATCCCCTAATGGTGGGAGTGTTTGGTCAGTGCCGAGAACTTTCTGAGTTCGTGTGTTTCCATTAGTTTTATGGTGGTGAGACCAACCATGGGTTTCATTGAAACTTCCTCTATAATGAGTCGATCTTAGCCAATCTCTAATCATTGGGAGTTCATTCGGGCCTACCCGTGTCTGTTTTCAAGCCTCGTCTCAGGTGTTGGTTAGTTTCTTATTGTGGGGAGTTTGTTCAGGCCTCTCCATCTCAGTCTTTTGTTCTGTTCCAAGGGATGTCTTAGTGGTAGGTTCTAGGAATTTTCATTAGGTGCAGTTGAATTTTTTTCATTCCATACAAATGAAGTGGTTTCTATTTAATAGTGCCTGAGGTGTTTCTGTTTGAGGGGATAGATTGTGTGGGTGTGAATGTTTCATTCTTTTATAGATCATCTAGAGGTGTTTTATCTTTTAGGGGTGGCTGAAACATAGCGGGAAGTCCTTTCGGGGTCTATGGAATTTATCCTGTGGGTCCCCCCCTCAGAAAAAAGTGAATATATTTTGAAAACAATTCGATACAGAATTCTACTTAAGACCCCGTATATCAGAGAAAGATAAAATTTGATAGCATTTAGAATGCACAGATCATATACCTTGAATCAGAAGAAGATTGAGTTGAGATGAAGAGACTAACATACATACTACTATAGTATATTATCTATTAGTTTTGAAATATTCTAATTAAGTAATAACATCTGACCAATTAATGAAGTGAAATCCACGATCATGTTGAATATTATTTTCATTAGTGAGTTTTGTAACACATATATATTTCAGAATATATTTGTAAATAAATAAAAATTGTACTGATATATTATTCCACATGAATCACCAATCTAAAATGAGTCATGACATATTAGATGAATATTATCAATAAAATATAAGAATAAAAAACCACAATCATGTAAAAATAACATGATTCATTAGGTGTTCATTTAAAATATGATTAAGAAGACTTATTTTTTTTAATGGGAACTTTTTAATAAAGTGTTTTTTATTTGTATATTTTATTTTCAATTAAAATATGAATATATAAATTTTAGATTTTTTATTTTTTAAAATGAATTTTATTTTTTAATTCAATATGCAAAAATTTTCTTCGGTAAAATTTTTCAATGTTTACTAAACAAGTTTATTTCTAGGTAAATAATGAGAAAATAACAATTCTTGGAATACAATCACTTTTACAACATTTTATAATAAAATAATGAGGCAAAAGTTTTTGGGAAAAAATAATATGAATAAATATAAATATATATATATAAATTAAAAAAAATAATTTATGAATACTATGTTTAATTTATTAAACCCACACTTGATGTTTTGTAAAATTAGGTAATATTTTTCTCAAAAACTAGATTTTATTCTCTTATATTAGAATCATAAATTTCATTAGTTATAGAAAATAAATATGTAAAATGGATTTTATAATTTATATGAAAATTTTTATATTATATAATGAGGTAAATTTCATTCCCTTTTAAAAGATTATGATTACTATGATTAAAGTTAATGATCATGATAATGGTGAAATGGTTATTTGGAAAGATTTTTTGTTTTAATGATGAAAAATTTTTATCTAATAAATTAATTTTATTTATTTAAAATAATTACATTTATATTATTTTTACACATATATAAAATATATGTTATTATTCATTTAATTGGTAATCAATTTTATATTATATTCAAAAAAGTTAATAATTAAAACAACATTTTCCTAAAAAAAATATTTTTCAATATATTAAATAATATAATTTAAAACTTATTTCTATTTTGATAATAAATTTAATTATATTATATGGATCATAAATTTTGGTTCATAACATCAAAATTTGGTTATATAGGCTACCTTAAATTTTTTATAAATTATAAATTAATTGGGTATAAACCGAAATGATAAAATGTTGAAAAAACTAGGGAAAACCTGAAACATCATTAAAAATTTGTTAAAATGAATGGTGGAGTATTTATTAACCTAATCTCAGAAATAAATAATTATTTGTCAATTTTTTTTCCATTAACCCTTGAATAGTGTCATGAAAACAATGGTAAAATAATCAGTATTTACAAATATTCTATTTTATTCTCTTACAAATGGATATCATTACCACCACATTTATCTCCCATGTTAAAAAGCCTTATCATAACCAAAAATAACATGGTCTCTCATAAAATCTCACCCCAATTTTTATAAGTCTCGGTCTTTACAAAATTACCTGAAATGGATCCTTAATGTGTTTCCCATGGGCGGGGAATTCAAATGGAGATGGAATATTCTCAACTGATATCATTTAACTTCATTATTCTTCAAACCACTCAAAAATATTCTATCAAAAAAGCTTAAAAATAATTATTAGTAATATTTTATTATGTTATTATGATAATGTAATATCACATTTCTACCTTACTTGAAAACTATTAGAAAAATGAAAATGTTATCACACATGCATGAGGACTACAACATCCATAAAAAATTTGGTTGATTTTTCATCAACGCCATTACATGGATGAATATAGAATATTTTTAAAATAATAGTATTTTATTTATAAAATTATTAAAATTATGCAATTTGAAACCATTTTTTATCTTCCTCCTAATCTCTGTAAAAATAATCTATCTCCTATTCATACATGCAGACTACCACCTCCATGAAAGTGACATGTTTTATTTTTTAGTTAGTATTTTTTTTATAAAAATAACATAGAATCTAATTAACCATCTTAATAAAATAAAAATAATATCATTATGATTCATTAAAAACTACATTATGACAAAATAAATAGTTTCTTAATCATACTCAAAAATTGATTATAGCATGCCTTCCTTAGTTCAGTTTAATCTCCTACATGAACAATGATTTTAATTTCTATGATGGATGAATATATAAATATATATACTTGTGTTAGTATAAATTAATAATAAATTAATGTTTTTAGAGGTCGTTAAAGATAATAATAATATTTAACTTATTATTATAAGACCATTTTTTCACTAAAAGTTACTGAAACAGGATCATCACCAACATCATCATTCCAAATCGTAATTACAATAATTTTTAAATGTAATTAGAAAATCATAAATCAATAAAAACCAATTTTAAAGTATCTATAATGATCTATAAATGATAAAAATTTAATTTCCAAATAATAATCAACATTTTCATTGAGAATATATCCCTAAACAAGAAATCGATGCTAATAACATCTGATGATGAAAATAAAATATAGCTAACTAATATATTTTTAACAAATTATTAAAAAAAATTCTACAAAAGGTAATACCCATGAATAAGTTTTTAAAATAGGATATTAAGAAATCTAACTTTTTATATATTTGGTTAGAAAATGTTTGGATAAATAGTATTTAA
This sequence comes from Viscum album, assembly GCA_963277665.1. NCBI lineage: Eukaryota > Viridiplantae > Streptophyta > Magnoliopsida > Santalales > Viscaceae > Viscum > Viscum album. The sequence continues at coordinate 212,163,630 of OY728137.1, forward strand.
TCTAAGTATTTTTTCAACTCAATTTTGTTTCATTGAGATACAATGCATAGTCACAACAGGTTTATTTTTTTCTTTTACATATTTTTCCATGGATTTTATTTATCATAAATTTTCATTTAATATAATTGATATATAAAAAATATTGATTTTTACATTTCATGGGATTTCAATTTTAAATATTACAATGATTTAAGTGTTTTTGTTATCCCAATTCTTATTCATTTAGTTAAGATTATTCTTCCAAAAATTATTTCATATAACTTGGGAACATTATTTTATTTCAGTGTATTATGTCATTTTTTAGTTTTTATTCTCATAATTTAAATTTCTAACACATAATACCCCTTTATAAATTTTACTTTCTTCATCAATTATGATATCACTAAAGATTTTGGTTTATCATAATTCTTTTCTTTGAGATAGAATGTTCTTACCTGAACACCATTCTATTAAGTTTGATAAATTATTCAGTATCCTATTTTATTAGATATTTATTATTTTATATCTTGGTAAATTTATTTTTTTCAACAAAAATATGCCTTCCAAATGAAAATATGCCTCATTAAAGTTAAATGGTTTTATGAAAAACCACATCTCTTATAATGATGTTTTTGCCTATATTTCTAGGTTAATTATTCCAAAAAATGGTTTCCATTCTTATTTTGAAATCCATATTTGTGTTTAACCATGTAATATTCTTATTTTTCTGTTACCACCTTCCAATGGTATGTGTTATAAATTCTTTTTATTATGTTTGTTTTCAACAATGGTATTTAAATATTTTAAAAAGGTTCTCCTTTCATTCATAATAAAATGTTTTATCATCTACTCAAAATTTATTTTTGGTAACCTTTATATAATTTCATGGAACTATTACTGATATTTTTAAAAAAAATAATATTCCCCAAAATTTTCACTTTACCTTTTAAAAAATGATTTTGGAATTTAATTTGTAACTTCTTCTTTTCTGATAATGTTAAAATTGGTTTTCAAAAACTGTTTCGTACTTTTTATAACATTTTTCTATTTACCATTAAAAGATGTATTTCCTTAAAGATTATTTTTCAAGAACCACCCACTAAATATTCTTATAAAATACTTTTCTTTGTTGACATAATTTTTCATGTTTATCATTTGTGTTCTTGAGGTTAATTTTGGTGATATCATCTAAAAAAGTTATAAAGCACATTTTTCTTTCCGTGGGTTCTTTATCATGCAATGAATGATTATTTTGAAGTGGTAGAAATATTTTTAAATGATTAATTATTAGGTGCCAATATTGTACCCCAATTCCTTTGTTATGGTATTATATCTCATCAGACAATTAATAATGGATATAAACGTAATTTTCACAATATAAATGATGACCCTTCTTATATTATTCTCACAATATAAAGGGTGATCCTTAACAGATTGTGCTCAGAACATAAGGGGTGATCCATCATAGATTACACTCAAAACATAAAGGTAGAGCCTTCTTAGATTATGATAACAACATAAAGGGTCAGGCTTCTTGGATAATGCTTATAACAAGAAGGGTGTCCCTTATTGGATAACACATAAAACATAAATATTGGGCCTTAATAAACTCTGGATAGAATATAAAGCATGGGACTTCTTGAATTACTTGCACAATAGCAAATGTAATCCATATTTGATTATTCTCACAACCTGAATGACGATCCTTATAGATTAAGCTCAGAACATAAAGGGTGAGACTTCTTGGACTATAATCAAAATATAAAGGGTGGTACTTATAGGATATGATCTCTATATGATGACTAAATGTTCTTGTTCTCTCTGCCATATTTCACTATTATCCTACATGTCCTTTACATGTAATATTTTTATATAGGTATGATTATACACTAGAGATAATGTTATTATATCAAACTATTATACCAGGATAAATTTATGTTCATTTGAGATTACATGTCCTTATATAATGAGTTGTAGACAACACTTATTATTCCATGTTTTTTAAAAATGACACCCCCTTCTCATATATTATCATATGGTTATTATCTGACAATTCATGATATAATGATATGTTTTTTCTGTTATATACATTTGAGATCAACCATTTCTTATATTTTCATTGACATGGCTACTAATATGAATATAACATATAAGGAGTCTAGAAGGGAGACAAATGTGGTTGGATTATATATCAATTTTAACAAGTATCATAAATAAGTCACTTATATAGATGATATTCAATGACACCAAACCTTTCATTATTGGGATTGTGTGGTTATTTTGTTATGTAATGGTTAACATAGGGAGATAATGTAAAATTAAAGATAGGTTCATCTCACTTTGTTTAAAAGATAGTTTTTATGTTAAATTTTTTTATCATCAGATTTTTGAGTATATGTGTGGGGAGCCTTAGTTGCTATCTGAGTAGGTTTTAGTTATTTTTTCATTAGTTTTGTTATTTTTTTGGATGAGGATCAAATAAAATCTTTCAAACCCCTATTGAAATATATAAGTATACAATAAAAACCTCAAGTTTTTGATAAATTAATTGTGTTGTGGTTTCCCCATTATTTCATCCCTATCTAGATGTTTTAAAGTGGATTTGTATGCGGCCCTGATGCACCTAGGTGTAATCACTTGGAAAATTTTTGTTTAGTGTTAACACAATATTAACTCAGTTCACAATGAGTGGTCCATGGAATTTACACCTATCTAGAAAATCACATAACATGTGTTTTGTTTAGTCATATTATTTTTATGGACCATTATAATGGGATTTAATTGAATTTTTGGATGTATTATACAACTAGTTAGATTATAGAACAAAATATGAATATGACAATGGAAAATCGAAGTTAAGAATATAAAGTGACGGGTTTATACAATTATATCATAGTTCAACCAATGTATCATGGGATTAAATGAATTTTTCATTAGAGGATACATCCTAGGTTTGAGATTTCATATTAATATGATCATTCAATTTAATTTTATTATATATTATGTGATGTATTTGGGTTTTGGATATTCTCCAATTTGTATTTTTAAAATTTTCTTCTTCAAACTCTACAGTTTTAGTGGTAATTCTTATTTTTCTATAGGAAGTTGTGTTATAGAGGGTATGGATGTAGAATAGAGTCAGAAAATTAAGGAGAAGCCCTATTGGATATGTAATATAATCCAAGAACATAATTTTAATTGACATGTCTGTATTCTGCAAGACTGTGCCATGGATCAGGTGATACAATTTTCACCTTCTATTTTATTTACCTCTATTACATGGAGTATGATTCTACGGTATAAGTGTCTTGTAGGGGAGTTCAGGTGGTTCTGTAAAAAATGACTGAGTTATTTCATGCATAGTATTTTGAATCATAACCTATCACTGGTAATAGGTCCATGTGCCACGGTGTCCTTGGCTATTACATATCACCCTATCTAGGAAAATAGGATCTATTTATCGGGATATCAGAAATGATTTTATCCAGAATGGTTGCGGCGTGTTCTAGGAGGATGAGTTGTTGTCTTCAAATTTATAGTATGTAAATAAATAACCAAACATATTCCTAGACCACCTTTTATTAAAATATTCTCCATACAAATATAGACCTTATTGAGATATTTTTCAAGGCATTTGAATCCCTTTTCAGATAGGAATCAACTACATCTTTGGAAGATTAGTTCTTGATGATTCCTTGAGGTTCTTGAGGCAGGTGTCCCAATAACTAGGTTTTAATTCTTTAATGATATGATGTTCATGTTATATTCCATTTTTTGTTATAAAATGGTTTTATTTGGTATCAAGGTCGATTTTATTCATGAAATATATATATTTGAAGGGATATTCTTTATAAATGGTTTTAGGAAATCTATTTGTTGATGAAATTCATTAAAGGTGGTTTTTATTACAAATGGGTTTTCATGCTTGAATGAGGAAATGATTCTCTATGAAAAACAATTTATAAATTGTGTTAAAAGATGTAAAATGGTCTTTAAAAAGATTGGAAGATTGAGTACCTTATGTGCATCAGAAAATTGACATGTAAGTTTAGGGTGTCAGCTTCTACTAGAGGTTTTTTTCTATTGACAGCACATTTTGGGACATGGTATTAGTTGAATCCATGTTATTCCTAGTTAATATTTATTTTATGTCTATTATGTATTCCAATATGTTAGAGAATTATCTTGTACTTTTCTATTTATTCTTGGTTTTATAGAATATAGGTTTTTTAATGGTGTGATTTCTCACTTATTTCTCTTATAGTGTATAAATGGAAAGTTAATCTTATGCTCAGATGATTTATTATAAAATCATTTCATAATTTTTTATTTGTCTATATATATTTACGTTACAAAAAATGGATTTTTTGGTTAAAAATCATTTATCACTTGGAAAGTCTTCGTAAACATTTTTTGTTTTAAATCTAAAACTAATTTTTTCTAGATATTTGAATTTGAATAAATTATTTAGTGAAATAGTTTTACAATTTTGTCTCACACCCTACTTTTGAATTTTTTTCCTTTATAAATGTTGTTTTTTGTACATTGGTAATGAGAAGGGTGTTTTATATTTCATTAGCTTCTCTTGGTCATTAATTCCTTCAGCGTGGGTCGGTTTAGTGGCGATGGATGGTCACATGGAGCATCAGTCTTTGGCTTGTCTTGTTTCACTTTTTGTTTCAACCCTTTGGTCTTGAAATTGTATAAATAATGGATGTGTACTCTTTATACTATTTTTTACCCTTTTTTCCTTGTTCAGGTTATACTTGAGAAAAGTGTATTTGATTTGATAATGAACATCTTAGGGCGGAACTTATTGGGTGAATTTTCTAGTTATCATAGGTCAGTTAAATATAAAATAGTATCAGAGGGGTTTACCCAACCAGAAGTGTTATAACACTACCTAGTTTCAGTTTTGGTTCTATAGTATACATGGTTTAGGACTGTCATAATTCATATAGTAAGTGTCAAAGGGTGTCTGGTCATCTCCCTTATGTGTATAAACATGACTTATCATGGGTGGTTAGGAGATTTTTTCTAATCATGAATCTTATAGTATGATATTATTTTGATAAAATGAATTTGGGGGTTTATTATAATAAACATGTTCCTTTTCAAAGTGTTTTATATCATTTTTTATTTGTGATTCCCTTAAATAATTTTAGTTTAAAGAAATTTATAGGGATTTTGGAATTTATTATTATAATTTGGGAAATTCATCTCAGGATGATTGGTAATTTTCGTATTTTCGTAAAAAAATTACTCCTAAATGATATATTCATAATGAAAGATTGGAAGATGTGATACCTTTTTTGTAGGTAAATCCTTTTAAAACCCCTTCTTTGGTGGAATCTATAATTTATTATATTCAGAATCTAGTTCAAGAAGGTAACAGACACTAGGGATGAGTCATGGATCATGGCATGGAATTTACTAATAATAATCCACCCATATTCTATGGTGATAAGGGACCAAAAGAATCTGAGTAGTCTTTAGAGCATATTGAAAGGATATTCCCTTTTATGATGAATACAATGTAATCTATGATAGGGTTTTTCACATACTTTATTGAGGGATTGGGATGGATTTTGTGGGACTCTATTATGCCAGATAACTTACATGAGGATCAAAAATGGTATTCTATCAATAAAATCATCAATTGTTTATTTTATCTCGAAATGTTTCATGTGGTGACCACCATGGAAGATATTCTCTTAGATCAAGTGGATTATAAGATTTTGGAATATTACACCCATTTCACTAAGATAGTGCACCTAGATCATGGGACTTTTAAAATTGATTACCTAAAGGATCATAGGGTTGATATAGGTATGAGGTCTATTATTCAGTTTTTTTTATTCTATTATTTCTTCCAACATTTTTTAAGGTTTTCTATAAATCCACAATCGATAATAAATACATCGAAGAGAAAACATGCCTTGGTATGATTTGGTTGTTGTAGATTTTATCCAAGAGATGTCTTGTGGATAGATAAGTAATCACTCAGGCGCCCATTATTCATCAAGGCCAATTTTAAGAGAATCCATAGGATAGTAGTAGGTTGTTTTCTAACAATTTTTAGTTCCTATGCATACTAATCCTAAAATTATAATGTCTCCCAATATGTGTTATCATTGTAGAAAATATGAACATCTTTGGAATTTTTTTGAGGCTGTTCCAAAATATTAAGGCAATATCCACTCTCAGAAAGGGTTTTAGGATCATTATGATGATAATAAGGGTGGTCAGCCTTACCCTCATATCCAGGAGAGTGTTTATGTGTAAAATAAATCTCATGCAGAAGCTGATATCAGACATATTTAAATTGGAAATTATGCATAGGAAGAGAATAAGGGAGGGATGATTACTATTAGAGGTACAATGTTTAATTCATCTTCTGTGGTACTAGATTTCTTTGATATTGGTTCTACTCATTATTTTATAACATAAAAGTTGGTTGATGTATTCTGAATGAATTTGGGTTTTTAGTTCATTCTAATTGTTACATTCAACACCATTTGAAATGAACAATAAATAGGGTTTTACTTGTTCCACCTATCAGGAGGTAATTTTCGACTTCAAAGTGATGTGGTATTTACTAGTCGCTGATCATGCTATAGTCAAAATAATTATTGGAACGAATTAAATTATTAAAATTAAGGAACATATTTACTTTCATTATACTCATGTTCAATTTAGGTCTACTGATGGAGTCACTGATGTCATTTTGGATAATAGTGATTCGTTTTCTAGGAGAGTGGGGTTGTTTATTTCTTATCTTGTAGAGATCTTGAGTGAGTTTTTGGAGATATTCCTTGATGTCATTGATCCTCATTTGATTATTCCACTTACAATAGTGGTGATTTAATGTCATTAGGTATTTCTAGATGATTCTGATAGGTTAACATGATAAAGGTAGGATTATTTTACTATTTTATCTACTCCCAAGTACAATGCCCATTTCTATTCCATCATATCCCATAGAATCTTCTGAGTTTAAGGATTATAAATTTCAGTTACTAGATGTTGATGCTAAGGTGTTTATTCTTCCTAGAATGTAACTTTGGTCATATCCCCTCCTCTTTTCCAATAAGGCATTTGGAAGCCTCATATTTTTCATTCATTATCTAAATTGAAATCAGCTGAATGTTAAAATGACTTATCCCATTCCAAGGATTCATGATCTTTTAATCAACTTAGAGGGGATTATTGGTTTTCAAAGACTGACCTCTGTTCAAGGTACCACTAGTTGTGAGACTAATAAGTGGATATATCTAATACAATTTTCAGAACCATGTATACAATTACTTTAGTTTCTTGTCATACCAAATGGTCTCACTATCACTATTTTTGAATTTATAGGGTTGATGAACTAGATCATTCATATGTTCTTATACTCTTTTTTGTGGATGATAATTTCATTTAATCTAGAGAAGAGTATGATCACTTAGTTTATTTGGATATCATCATTAGAACGTTAAGAGAACATCTTTTGTATGGTAATCTTTACAACTGTGTGTTTAGATCCACGAAGATAAATTTTTGTGTCATGTAGTATATGATATTTGAATGCTATTGGATCTTCAAAAGATACTTGTTGTAATAAAATAAAAGATACACAAAAATGTTTTTTAGATTCGTAGATTCTTAGGATAGATAGTTTTTTATTAGATTTTTGCTCAAAAAGATTTCAAGCATACTTCTCCAATGAAATCATTAACCAGTAAGTGTGTACAATTTGAGTGTGGTGAAAAAGTTAAGAGATATTTTTAGGAACTATAGGTATGGTTGAATTCATATATAGTACTTATTATTCTAGAATGAGTTTAATTTTATGTCGTTTTATGTGGTGTTTCTGGTATGGGTTTTGGGAGTGTCTTGATGTAGGGAATGAAAGTGGTTATATGTGTCTATTAGTAGTTGTACCCTCGTGAAAAGAACTACACCACCCATGATATTTAGTTGGTAGCAGTTATTAATTCACTCAAAACATGGAGTCACTACCTCTTTAGGTTTTGGTTTATAGTATATTCATATCATAAGAGTCTGAAGTATATTTTCATGTCGAGGGATATGAAACTATGATATAGAAATTAGGATGATTATATCTATACTATTGATTTTATTATTTATTAACTCTTCTTAATGTAATGTGGTCACTGAGGAATTTACTAGGAAATTGTTGACACAATCCATGATGAAATTAGTGTATTGGTTTCTGATGAGTGTGTCTTCTAATATGATATTTCAATTTGAAGTGTAATATCTTGGCCCAGGATCTACTTAAATGGTTCCCCGAGCTAGTTGATCACATGGCCTTAAGCATTGATCCATGTATTCCAGATGTTTCTAACTACTAGGGAGGGTGTAAATGTGGTACAGTGGGGAATATTATACCATCATATCATAGTGTCATAGTGAACATAATAAATAAATATAATACAATTGAATAATATATAAGTAGACACTAAAATTACTTCTCAAGGAACCTTATGTAGTGGAAGCATAAAAAACAAATATACTACTAGACTTTGGAAGAGTAAATAACTAATAACCAAAATAATAAAGTGAAAATAAAAATGGATGAGTAAGATACATAATGAGTTCATAGAATAATAACATACAAAAGGGAAATATGTGACATGCATATATAACATTCTATACAAAAAAATCCAAAATACTACTCCACTAGAATCTCAAGATCATGCTTAGTCCTCTTCGCCCATTCTCCAACTATAAGAAAAACATATCAAACATCTTTAGCTTGTAACTTTCCCTTACCAATACTTATAGACATATAATCTAATCAGGTATCAATGATGGCTTGAGTAGGGTGTCAGATAAAATCCCTATCGATCACCACCAATAGTGTCAATAAATAATCCATGCAGTGTACATAGATATAATAGTGTGTAGATAATAATAATAAATATAAAATGATAAAAAATAAATACCAGCCAAATCAGGTCCCCAAAGAACACCTAGTAGGCTCTACCAACCTAGGAAATGGTTATAATGAGTTTGATTTGTAACCAAGAACATAGTAATATATATATATATATATTGTATAGTTATATATTTTATCCACTTATATGCACTATGTATTTTAAGAAGTAAGTAGGCATGTACCTCGATACTAGGTGCTGTCTAGAATGGGGCATAACTTAAGAATCCATAAAGATTCTAAATGATCTTATCGGCTCGAAAAAATAGTACATTCTCTAAATCGCAAAAGGAATATGAGATTTCATTCTCAAAACATGAGATAGGTGTGGTGTTATTTCATTTCAAACAACCTAAATGGAGAAACATGGAACTTCATTCCTATCATTTATATAACAGTATAATTGTGCAAGACGTCATGGCCAACACCCTATGTATGGAAGAGTGAAACGTAAAACTCAACAAGTCTATTAACCATCATTTGACATCAAAAATCAATGTAAAAATCATAGTAATAATATTAATAATATCATTTTGGTGCACCACTTAATATAATAATCATCCACCCCTATATGAAAAATTGTTTTTATAATTCATATGGTCAAAATTTATAGCACGAAATAATTTTCATGGCCTTTCCACCCATTAGGATTTGTTAAATTAATTAATTTAATTATTTTAATCAAGGAAAACCATCATAATGTAAGTCGTTCAATATAAAATATCCAGTTAATTAACCGAGCCTCTGAAATTCAATATCATTATAATCCAAGCATGTCGGGAGCTATAGAAACTAAAAAATTAAAAATATTAGTGGGAAAACCCATTTAGAATCCTAGATTAATATATAGATTGTTTTTGGTCATTTAATTAATTAAATAAAAAGGTTAAATTAAATTTGACACACCCAAGGGGTGGCATTGATTGGGGATGGAATCCTCCAAATTCTTAGTGATGACCCTTTAAAGTATATTAACATGAAACAAATATTTAAAATCAAAGAACTCATTTTATTGTAATTCATGGAAATGGAAGGAGTTTGGAACAAAAAATTTTCTATGAAAACACTAAAAATATTGGTAATAAAATCTATACCACTTACCATAGGTCCATAGATGAATCCTCATCAAATATCACCTCTAAATTTGAACTACATTTGAAAAACTTGGATGAAGAAGTCAATTCCTTAAATACATGGAAATATATGTTACATCCAAATTACCCAAATTAAATGAAGAGAAATGAAAATTTTAAGTAAGAGGATTAAATATCTTACCTAAATCTCTAAAAAAACATTATACGGAACTTGATTTTGAGTCCAGATCTACGTGTTATCAAAGTACCTAGGTTAGATGGAGGGATATCTCAATGGGAGAGGAGGAGATCTTTTACACTATAAATGAGAAGGAAAAGAAAGGGTTATGGTTTTAATTCACATAAAATAAAAATATTAATTTCAACCAAAAACATAGGGTCACATGGTTTGGTAACATGGTTTGGAAAAACAATGTGCAAACCATTCTCACCTCACTGACCAAGGAGGGACCCTACATAATTAAGGCGTACGGTTTCCCTAACCATGTGAAAACCATGTGAATTACCTATGTCATGATGTCTATAGTTTATTCACTATTTTTACCTCAATTTTCAGAGTTATAGATAAATTTTGTATCCCATTCGTCTCAAAAGGTTCCGTGCATGATCAGTTTTTACCATGCAGTAACCATACGGCCTACCCTGCTTCCACATTTGCCAAAACTCCGTGATCCAAAAAAGCCTCGAACACTCCTGGGTCCTTCCATAAGTTGTAGTGAACATTTAAAATTATTGAAAAAAAAATTAAAACTAAATACAAATGATCCATTCTTTTATGAAAAGACAGTTCATTATAACCTCCCCTTATTTGGGTGCAGAGGTATCATCTAATAATGGTTCTATCCACTAATCACTTATATAATATTCCTACAGCTAGGTCTCGTCATGTACTTATTTTTGCTTCTATATCACCCATACCAGAGGAACTAACCCTCCTTTCAGTTCATTGAAACTCTGATCAAAATTACGATCTAAATACTCCTCAAAGGAAGCATCAATATCTAACTTAACCTCATTAGATAGGAAAATATGTGATGGGTCTGGATGATATCGTTGAAGATGAAATATATAAAATCCATCATGCATAGACATGTATCTTTCAAAGAAGGTGTATCTAGTAATCCATAGGTCCATCCCATTTAAAAACCTAGATGGGTCAAATGAATCCTGAACAAAAGCTTAACTTACCTCTAAATACAATGTTGGCCTAACCTAGGAGAGACTCCCAAGAAAACATATTCTCTGACCTCGAAGTCAAGAGGTAATTAGTGTTGGTTGGAATTTGATTATTGTCTGGACTGAGCTCTCTTCAGGAACTTTCTGATAAACTAGTCCAGTTCTAAAGTCACCCAGATGAGATGAGGTCTATGTAAGGCTTCCACCCCTACCTCTAACTTTCACAGATGTGGATGACAACACCTACCATATAAAGATTCATAAGGATCCATCAGATTTGTACCCATGAAGATATTACTTTAAGATAACTCAAAAAGTGGTACATGTTTCACCCAGGAACCCTTGAAGTCGGGGACACATAGATGGATTGTGTCCTCTAAAACAAAAATCATGTGCTCTATTTGTTTATCGATCTAAAGGTGATAAGATTTTCATATAAGATCATATATACCAAAGTCCTGCAACACCTGCTAGAACATAGATGTGAATTGAGTGTCTTTTTCACGTATGATAGAATGAGGACCTCCATAAATACCTATGACATCATTGACATATATCTGATGTAGATCGTCTACTGAGAAGGTATCTTACATAGGTAAGAAGTGTGTGGCCTTTGTTGAATGGACAATGACTACCCAAAATATATCTTTGCCTCGAGGTTATATTGGTAAACATTTCATGAAATCCATAGAAATATCATCCCATTTTCACTTAGGAATGGTCAATTTCTATAAAATTCTTATCAGAAACTGATTTCCACCTTCATCTACTAACAGGAAAAACTACAAGAGATAAATTAAAAAATATCACATATCATACCAGGCCACAAATACTAGTGATGTAAGTCTCAACACATCTTGGGGATATCAGGATGCATTCCCACGATAGGGTATTAAATTATCACAGAAACCCCTCTTTAATATCTACTATAACCCAAATACACCCAACAAATAATAGGGTCTCAACCTTATCCATTGTTACCAATAGATGAATATTCATCTGAAATACTTTCCCTTGGGACTTTGACTTTGGGATCTCAATGTTTCCACATTCTCACTCTTTCCATAAATGTAGAGGTCACTACTAAATCGTAGAAGATAGTCTACTCATTATGATCCAAAACCTCCACATGAGTATCTAAAAACTATCCTATGAGATACAACTCAACAAAGGCCTCTTGAACCACTCGTGTTAGAGTCTTCTTAATTAGAGCATCAGTTTTAGTGATTCATTTTCCAGGCATATAAGCAAGCCCAAAATCAAAGAACTATAGATACTAGAACATTATATTCTAATTGTTATTAATATAACACTGTGGAAACATGTACATGAGGATTTTGTTATTAGTTAATTCCAAAAAACTCTCTCCAGCTAGGTAGTGTCCCCAATAGGGTAGAGAATGAACTACAAAAATTATCTCAAGGTCATGTGTTGGGTAATTCTGCTCATAAGGACTCAACTAAGATGGCTCGTACACGATGACTTTCTCATATTACATCATCAAGGATCCAAGATTAAAATTTTATGTGTCATAATAGATTATATAGCTCCTTCCCAGTACTGTAATAATAATGATTGGTGGTGAAGTCCATCTTCACATAAATGCTTGAAACGATGATACACCAGTTTCTAAACATATCAATTTCACACTATTTTTTATCAAGCATGTACGCATCACGTCAAGGCTAGAGAAATCAAGGATAACTATCTATAATATCAAACTATCCCTAATAAAATATTTCTGCTAAATAAGATCTTTTGATCCACCCAAGAAACCACCACTCTCACATTCTTTGGGTCTACTAAAACTCTTACCTCTATGAAAATGTGACCTAGGAATTGGACATTATCGATCCCAAAGTGGCATTTATTGAGATTGGAATGAAGATGATGCTCTCCCAATGTATTCATCATGATATCAAAATGTTTTCAATTTTATTCTCTGGATCATTAATACACTGATATGACTTAAAAACTACCAATAATGAATCCATGAAAGGGTGGATGACCAGATTCATTAGATCTACAGAGACTACAAGTGCTTTCTTGACAAAAAATGGCATAACCAAGTAATCTTATATGTCATGTCTTCTCTAGAATGTATTGTAATGTATTTCTGACGACCTTATATGAAATTGATGACATCCTGACAATAGATCAATCTTTTAAAAAACTTGATCTCTTCAGAGATGATCAATGTGGTTTTATATTTGACGTAGTGGCCATTGGCTCTTAACCGTAAGCTAGGTTAATCAATGTTAATCCATGTAGGGCCTTTGTGTATAATCCTCCTTCTTTGAAAAATGACTGTTGAACTCCATGTAGAAGTGATGAGGTGTATATAGTATTCAATCCCTTATATCATCGAACAACTTATTGTGAACTAGAAACTCTACAGGTTCCATTTTGTAAGGAGGAATTCCCATTGTTGGTACTCCTGGAATTAGCTCAATAGTGAATTCTACATCTTGCACTACAGTTATCCCAAAAAATTCATCTGGGAGGAAGTACCGAAAATGATCCACTACATAAGGGAAAATAGTAGGTCTTATCCCCTGGTCATGTATGAAAAGACTATAAATATGAGTTGTCACATTACTCAAACTTTTCTCCTTGGGTCTCGCTCAAGTATAAAGAACATCCCATTCTCCCTAGCAAGCATACCTACCACTCTCTAGTGATGGAAATATCACCATATGATGATATAAGTCAATATGATCTAGATAGGGACTAAACTAGTTCATCCCGATGATTACATCAAACCCTATCAATCCTACCTAAAAAAATATGATATCCTCCATTCTGAAATGTGGGGTAGGGGTAAATTCTTTTTCACCAGAAACTGATGGAAAGACCTTATAGAAGCGTTTCATGTGTCTCATCCTTCCACAACCTCTACATTCCACTTGATCTCAAAAATAATAATGTTTCATATGTCATGACTTCCTGTTCTGGTGACAGATAATAAATATATCGGTCCGATATGTCTAAATTCTAATACCCTAGTGAGAAACCTCTATGTAATTCTTGAATTGTCTATAAGACAAACTCGTAGGTCTAGGTGTTGAACCACACTAGTTCCCACCATAAGCTTCCCTTAAATTTCTCTTAGTCATACTGCATGGTTTACTATCTCAAAAATTGTAGTTATCCTGAAAACATTCTCCTAGGATCGAATCTTGTATACCATCATATCCTCAAATTTCCTCTTAGACATAAGAAAATCTACCAATAGAGTTAGTGTGAACCATTTCATATAAAAAAATAAAGAAGAATACAACAAGAAATCCATTTATTTCTATTATAGGTTCATAAAATCTATAGACTAGTTGGCCCTTAGTGTATTTGGAAAGAAGTAGTCATAGAAGAATGTCTATAAAACTGCATATACCATATATCAATGTTGATATTATACTGTAATAAAATCCCACCATATCTTTGAAGAGTCATGTATCATATATGCAATGAGTTGGACCATCGACCCCAGAGGTATCTCAAGATGATCAAATATAGAAAGAATAGCTTCTAGAATAAACTCAAGAGTATGAGTTCTGCCATCTCTACAAAGGTGGGAGGATAATTCTATTGGAACTCCTGAGACAACTCTACCATTGATAGGATAGGTTGAGTAATAACTTTCATATTTTTCATAATGAAGAACAATACCTCAGGAAACAAGGTTTTAGTGCCCATATCAAGAAAAATAATAAGTTGACTCAGTTGTACAATGGGAGGTATCATTGGTGAATAAATTCATGTCACCATAGATGCATGGTGTTCTCCACCTTCCTGCCCTAAAACTTGAGGCTATCATGGTGGCATGATAATACATTTACAAATGCATGCCACAAAAAATAATTTATCATTTATAATGATTGCATCTAGAAAACATGGACAAGTAAATTTCCTTCATATGAACAGAATACACCTAGAATTATGCTCCTAAAGACATGACTATGTAATATGGATTTACTATATCAGGCACTATAAGATCGTAAGAGAAACCCCTAACTACCATTTATTATGGCTGGGTATGGTTCTAGGTCTTTTATCACACATATAATATGACCATTTTATTTTAAAATTTATATTAAATTTGAATTTGTGATAATTTTTTTATTTTAATCTACTCAAATGGCCGAATTATAGAGATAACAATTTTAGATTTATATGGTCCCATACTTTATATAAATTGAAATGTGTGTTCCACATAACCCAAAACATAACACATTCCACCTGTTGTAATCAATTCTCCATGGAATAGCATTCCATAACTGACAACACATGGTGTCTTATTTAACCTTTGCATAGAAACACTGTTAGGTTATGTCAGGAACTTTAAGTGCCAATGATGTTTTCTTAATCATGAAATAATTTCAAGAACATATATTTATATATAATAATTGGGCTTAAACTATATGAAACATGTTTATTCATGCTGAATATAGATGTGGCATGGAAAATTAATAGCATATAAGTCATATTATTCTTATAATGATGCATGTAATGAAACGCCCTCATTTCATCAGGCAACGTAAGAGAAATATCATTTCAATTATAGTAATAATAATAACATTAGAAGTTGTGTGTGTCACACAATGTTGATGTCATATCAACCATAACAGGTATAATCAAAAACATTATATACCCATCCCATGTAATTTAGGTTTTCCTTGTATGTGGGTTAGCTACGATTAGGAACAAGTTCATTACCAAATTTATTTTTGACCTAATCTCCTATCTAACTCCCAAATAGTAAATAAATATTGAAAATTCACCTCTAATATCACTTTATAACATCCCCACCCAGTATCCACTTAACCGATTACCAAAGATAGTGGGTCACATGGCCTCAACTGTGCATCCCCATATGCAAGATGATGCCGAATAGAAGTGAGTGTGTAAAGGTGGTACAGTGAGGATACTATACCCTTATATCAAAGGGTCATAATGGACATGAAAAATAAATATACTGTAGTGTAATAATATATAAATATACATTAAAATTATTAGACCAATAACCATCTATAGCGGAAGCATATAAAACAGATAAGTTAGTAAACCGTGGAAGCATAATTAACTAGGAAAATGAATAATAGTATAAAAATACCAAATACAATTTAGATACTTGATAATTTCATTGAATGATAATATAAAAAATGGAAATAGGGGCCATGAATAAAAATTATGCCATACAAAATTACAAAAATACCAAAATACTACTCCACTAGCATCTACAACACATGATCGGTCCTTTTCCCCTACTCTTCAAGTATTAGAAATATAAATCAATCATCTATAGCATGGTTCTTTCCCTTATCCATACTTATAGACAAATAATCTACTCAGGTACAATAGGTAGCTCATGTAGGGTGTAAGAAAAAATCCTAGTAGGCCACCACTAACGTTTTCTATTTATAATCCAATTTGGGTATATAGAAACCCCGATGTGTAGGTAATAATAAATATTAAAAAGATATTGATCTAATAAATACTATCCATATGGAGTTCTCAAAGGACACCTGGTGGGATCTTCCTTCTTCAACAAAGGCTGGAATGAGTTTGATCTTTAACAATATATATATATATAGTAATACTATATATATTGTAGTTATATATAGTATCCATCTATATTCACCATGTATGTGATGACGTAAGTAGAAATATACATAGATACCTGGTGCTAGCTGGACCATGGCATAATTCAGGCATCCATAACCATTTCAAATGAGCTAATGGTCTCAATCAAAGGTTACATACCATAGATGTCATAATAAATGTGGGGATTCATGCTCTTCAATCAATATAGGTTTAGTGAAATTTCATGCCTGACTCCCAAAACATGGGAAGGTGTAATTTTGTGCCTGTCATCTACATAAATGTATAATGGTGAGATATTTCATTCTCAACACACTATATAAGGGAGGGTAAAACATATTTGTCAATAAGTCCCTTAACTGTCATTAATATCCAATCTCATTGGAATAATCATAATAACTGTAATATCTTGTGGGTTCACCACATATCCAAATAATCCTCAAGCCCAATATGTAAAGAGGGTGTGAAAATTCATATGATCAAAATATAAAGAATGAAATAATTGGTGTAGCCTTTCCATCCATTATAATTTATTCAAATAATTCATTTAATTTTTTTAATCAAGGAATACCACCATGAAAAAGGACATTAAATATAAATAATACATTTAATTTTCCAAGGCATGGAAATTTCATCCCATTATAGCCAATCAATTAGGGGGTTCTTTTGGAAATAAACAATAATATATATGAGTGGTAAACCCATTTATAATCGAAAATGAACACTTTAACAATGTTCTGATCGTTTAATAAATTAAATATAAATGTTTAATTCCAGACAACGAAGCCAAGGGGTGGCCATGATCGAGGTTTGAATCCTCTAAATACATAGAAATGATCCTTGGGAGTATATTTACATGTAAAAAATTATTTCAAATCAATGAAATCAGTTTATGGTAATGTGTGGAAATGGATTTCATGTGGAATAATGAAGTGGCTATGAAAACACTGATACACTTAAAAATAAAATCTTGAAAAACAACCATATGATCATAGATGACTCCTTGTCCAATATCAGCTTTAGAATCAAAGTAGATTGGAATAAATTGGAAGAATGGATCCACACACTTAAACAATGGGAATGATATTTTATATAAAAAGAAAATTTGATATGAAGATAAATGAACAAAGTTAGTGTGAAGATTCAAGATCATACCTTAATATATCCAACACTTCTGACGTCACTTGTTTTGGTGTCTGGAACTAGGATTTATAAAATTACCAAGGTTAAATGGTGGGAGAGGTCAACAGGAGAGGAGAAGCTCTTGCACATGTGAAATGAGAAGGAAAATAAATGGTTAATGTTTTTAATCAATTAAGTGTAAAATAGTAATTTCACCCTCAGAAATAGGTGTGCATGGTTCAGCAGTATGGTTTGGTTGAATCAAATGAAAACTTTGATCACCTCACTATCTATAGAGGGGACCTGCATGGTTAAGTAAAACGATTTCTCTAACCATGCCCAAACTATGTGAATTTCCATAGTTAAGTTGTGTGTAGTTTTTTCCTCATAGTGCACTTTGGGAATCACTGTTATAAAAAAATCATGTGGGCCTTGATTCTCAAAAGGTTTCCAGTATGGTTATCCCGCACAATTAGTACCAAAAATGTGGTAATAATGTGGCCTACCCTATTTTCAATTTTCTAGAACTCTAAGAATCAAAAAATACCCATACACTCTTATGACCTTCCTCCGTACATATTTAAAATTTAACATGATTAAACTAAATATTTAATTTGAAAACAAATGAGTCGTACCTTTAAGAAAATATTGGTTATTACATGAAGCATCTCATGGGAAGGTGTTATTAACTTTAGTGATGGTTGACTCATCATTTGATACATTTTTTTTATAAATCAAGAGACAAAGACCTGTTTTTGTTGAGTTGGTAAAATCATAAATATTTGGGAGTGATTTGGTGAGTTGTATCAATATCCAATTGTTTATTTGGGTTTATGAGTTAAATTTATTTTTTTAACATATATAAGTTAGGAATTGAGGGGTTAAGGACACTAGGATTTCAATTCCAGGAACCCAAGGACTACTAAGATGTTTCATGTTTTGAAATGTAGATAATGGTGTATGGGGATGAGGCGGTCGATATCATATTTTGTGTCATATTTCCTAACTTGTTAGAGGATTAATGCAAAACACCATATACCTTCTAGTTTATTACAACCTTTACAAATTTCTATTTGGAAGTGGGATAATATTTTCACGGACTTTATCATTGGATTACCATTGGCTCTTAATGAAATTGATTTTATTTGATTGATCCTTAATCGACTTATTAAATGGTCTCATTTCCTCCATATTAAGAAGAGGATGAAGATGGAACATCTTGGGAACTTTTATATCTGATATGTTGTGATACTTTATGGGTTTCCCTCTTTAATAATATCTGATAGTGAATCAAGGTTTACATCTTAGTTTTTTATGGGTTTATAGGAGGTAATGAGTTACCCATTAAAATTAAATATGAAATATCATCTGCATTGAAATTGGTAGAAATATAGGTTTATTTAGGTTCTTAAGGAAATACATTGGGAATGTGTACACAACTATAGTGGTTCTTTGGAAAATAATATTCTTCCATTCGAAATTATAGCACCCCATGATTTTATGAAATATTTTTTTTCGACTTAATTTATTCTTTTTGATATTTTTCAATTCACACAACACTAACAATAGTTTATTTTTTTAAATAACTATTATTTTATTTTGATATATGAAAAACAATGTTAATCATGAACTATACACAACATTAATTTTATCTTACTATATAAGGAATGCTGAGGACGGCTTGTGTTACATGAAATAGTGACATTCCTAGATGGCTTGTGTAACACAAAAGACTATGTTTTAGCAAATAATGATGTATTATTTAATATAACCTAGCCATAAAATTAGTATTTTATTAAAGGGTTATCTAACTTATGAAAATATATGGTTCACACAAATCTAAAATGAATTCATTGATAATAGATTAATTATAAATGAAAAATAAAACCGATTGAATATAATTAAAATATTATTCTACCCCCTAAATTGTTTTAAAATAAAAAAAAATTATACAAAATAGTGAGTGATATTAATTTAATCTATATTTTTTATATTCAATAAAATATTTTTTATATTCATCCAATAGATTTAATAGGCATTAGATAAAAACAACCCAAATTTTATGCTTTAAAACCTATATTTTTATTAAGGAATTTATACCACCTTTTAATGTAGATCCCACATTAAAATAATTATTGGGTACTATTATATGCTCAATATGTCAAAATACACTTCTTATTTATAAATTGGAACATAAGTATTAGGTTACGGTAAATATTTTGTATTTATTTGGGTTGTTTTTTCTAATGAATAGTGAAAATACTGAAATTTAATTCAATAATAATATTTTTGTATAATTTATTATTATGGTTAAATTTAATTTTAAATTTGTTTCAATATTTAATGCGGTTATACTTGTATCATTTAATCCAATTTATTTCACCATAGTCAATTTTACATTGAAATTGGGCATAAAAATTTACCAATTTTAGGACGTTTTTACATCTAAAACTGGTATCATCATCCTGTGTACGAGATTAAATTTTAATTAAATTATAAAACACCTAGGATTGGAATTTGTAAAAATGAAATAAATATTTTTAATCATAATAATTTATAATTTATAATCTGTTCAACTTAAATTTTGAACGAAAATTTTAGTGAAGGCATTTAAAATTAATTAGTGTAATTGAGGTAAAATTATGCCTAATCGGGGAATAATACTTAAATATAAGAGAAAAATGTCTTAGAAACATGTAAAAAACCAATTTTGTTGAAATAGTTTTGACCTAATCCTTCAATTATTGATTTATTTTAGTTTGTTTTGATTTTTTAGGTAAAAATGAGGTTGAGCCTAACTTGTTTTCAAATATGTCATGTGCCCCCCTTCCCTTCACTATAGAAGGACACCACCTATCCCACATTCTCGCACCTCTCAAACCACATAGGTTTAGACATATATCTACCCAATACAATTATCAAAAAATCTCACTTATTAATCAAATCCTTACTTTTTTTAAAAGGACTTCCAAAGATTCCCTTTGGTGAAAACCAAGAGGAGTCACCCGATTAAGAGGTAACACCCTCCCTCAAGCTCCTTTCATTTATTTCCATTCAACAATAAATAAAATATTTTTATTCAATTATTTTATTATAAAACAAGTATCATAAATATACTAGGCATTTTTTCTATTTTATCATCCTACACTAACATGCACTTCCATCTAATTGGTAACTATCATATTGTTTATGTGTATAATGAACTACCACCTCACGAAACGATGATTGTTAATTTTTCTTTTACCATCTCTCATAGTGGAAATTATGAAAAAATATATATTTATATATGATATTTATGATATTTAAAATTTATTTATTATTCATTAATTTTTATTTAGAACAAACCATTTATCTTTCCATCTTGTGTAAATATGTTAATTTCATTTGAGAAAGTGTTGTACTACTGCCCCCTCAAAGCGAAGTAATTCATTAACACACTAAATAGAATGTATTAAAGATATTTTTAGTTAACCAATATGATACATATTTAATAATATTTCTATTTTAATGATATTATATTCATATATATATATATATGTCATTTAATTTCTTTCTTTCCATACGTCAATAAAATAAAAGCAGCGTTCATGCGTACCTGTGACCTTCCGTCTCCATGAACACTATATTACATTGCAAACATTAATTATATATATTAATTATAATATCTTTATAATTTATATTAATTATATGTATATCAATGTTTACATTCTATAAATCATGATATAACTATAAAAACCAAAGATATAACAAATTAGGACACAAGTGAAAAACAAAATGAATATTACCCCAAGTGAAACCTTAACATGAACATTGCTAAAAGAGGGTAATATAAAATCCATAATCAAACCATATATGGTATTATATATAATAATTTCATTCTATAAAATATGTACAATAAAAATACATTTATTATACATTATTTTTGAATGAGTATGATGAGCGCTAAGACACAAGGTAAAGGGATATCTAATCTCACTTTTATTTCATTGAGATTTAATCCTTATTCACCATTAATCTCTCTTGTGTTGTTATTATAATACCAATGAATATATTATATTAATTTTATCCTTAGTTTAATTGGTATTTACATATCCATTTTTTGATATTTAGTTCATAGTGTTTATGTCTCAAAGGTTACCAAATTGGTAAAATAATTTTTCTCAAAATTGTCTTTCTTTGAGACAGATTCCATGTCATAAAACTATTGTTTTTCTAATGAGTATATAATATCATTTAAATGTTATATTATAAATCTCTTTATTTCATGATATTTTAATCTTCATGTAAATTAATTTCCATACAATGATAGTATGATTCCATGTTACCAAGTGGTAAGAGTCTACTGAAACAATCTCATCGCTTTTCTAGATTGTTTATGTTTATGATTCCATAAATGGAATCTTATAACACATATCTTAAATACTATAATGAAATTTAATCTCCTATTTTTATTAAAGATATAATCATTTATTGGTGACATATTCCACTATTTAGTACACAATATAGTTTACAAGGTTTTATTAATAAAGCTTCACTTTACCCTCTCATCAGTCGGAGATATATGTTCCTTCAAAATCAAGATTTCAAAAAATGGTTTCATGTATTATTAATATTTTTTTAATGTATTTTCAAAAAAATGGTTTTAAAAAGTTTTTAAATATGTATTTAAAAATATCTCAAATATTATAAAATAAATGATTTTGAGAACGTTTTCAGGATTCTTCTATAAGTTTTTATGTTTTCAAAATGTTTTCAAGAATTCTTGATAAGATTTAAAGGAGTCTTCAAATAAATGGTTTTCAAAATGTTTTCAATGTTATTTTTTATTTTTTTAGGGAAAAAGGTATTCAAAAAATTATTATTCTTTTATATGATTTCAAGAGAAAATGTTTCCAAAATGATTTTAATACTTCTTTTTATGTCTTCAATTCTTTTTAAATGAATATTGTTTTATAAAGGTTTTATATTTAATAATAATTTTCATAGAAGAAAAGATAATTTCCTCAATAAATTCTTTAAAAATATATTACCGAATTATTTTCCATCTAGTATGGAATCTTTTGAGGTCACTCACAACCTTTTCTAAAATCAACCAAACATTACATTCATATTATTTCTAGAATGGCTATTAATGAGAAATATTTATAAGAATAAATCTTTAAAACATTTAAAATGATAATTTAGTTAGAGTTTCTAACCAAATGAGAGATACATGAATAAAAATTATTGGGGAAATGAAAACATTATAATATATTGATAACAAAGGGATTCATTATATACTAAGTCAAAGTACATCATATACACCATATAAAAGAGAATTGGCACATAACAACAATAAAGTCTCAATGGAATGTAAATTGAGATGAAATCCCTTAAAAATAATGTATCCTTAGGTTAAGGATAAATCAATTACATTGTTTCTTGTGACTAATATAAATACACTAAATATGATTTTATACTTAGTGTAAATCAATAAGAGGACATTGACGCATATTTTTCTAAAAACAACACCAATGACTTGGATGTTTAACTCAATGAATGGAAATTGAGTTAAAATTACTTTTATAAAGTTCATATTAATGGCTTGATAATTTATAAACGAATAGATTATGTGTATAAAAAGTATATACAGACAAAGGGGAGATTAAATTACTACATAAGAACATAAATAGTGATTTCATATATAATCATGGAGTAAATTAATCAAAGAAGTTGGCATCAAACCGAATGAGGGGAAATTGAAAATTGAAATTCCCCTACCGATTTGGTAACTTACGAAACACACACCCCATGAAATAAGGATCATCCAATGATGATTTAAATAACCATAAATTAAATTATATTACACAAAAAGTACAATCATGGGTAGTACATACACTATACAAAAGGTAATAGTGGAAAATATAGCATGAATCTCAAAGGAATATAAGTGAGATGAAAACCCCTTACCACGTTGAAATCAATAGAGTCATATGAACAAAAGTTAATAAACACCAAATGAATCATATAATACCATGAATATAATATCAATCATGATAATATATATCAAATGGCAGAAAAAAATACACCACATGCAAGAACTAATTGGCGAATAATGGAAATCACACGGAATTAAAAGTGAGATTAGAAACCCCTTACCTTGTACATTTCCATAGTTGAGGGTAATCTAATAGCCTGTATAATATTTAAATAATTTTTATTAAATCAAAAATGACCCAAATACACAAATATGATGTCATATATGATCTTCTAATATTGCTTTGTTACTAATATTTCATTAATATCATTGTTTCAGGTGTAAACTGATTTGTTTTCCTTTATATGTTTTGTTACGTAAGTCATGTTTGTTATGGATAGGATGTATTTGATTCATATCCAAAATTATATAAAGTATTTTAATATTTTTTTTAAATATCAAATGAAAATTATTCTTGAATGGTTAATATGGGGAATGACATCTCATCGAGTCGTGGAATCGGTAAGTCGTACATAAGCACGAGCGACAATATCATTATATTAATGGTAAAATCGTATGTAAGTGGATGGTATATCATATATACAGAATAATTAACATGTTATATTTATTATTTAAATCATTTATACTCATTATTATACACATCCAAATAATGAAGTGTTTGAATAAAAAACTACTCCATGACGTGGAGATGGTAAGTCGTATGTATGCACATATGAAGACTTTTTCATTTATAGGATGGATAAAATAACAAATATGACTGTACCATATTTATAATAAAATCACAGTATATATAAGTTACTAGATTTATTATTTTGTTATGGAAACAAAAAAAGAAAGAATAAGTGGAAGTTGAAAAGAACTTGGAAGAGGATGGTGAAATTATTACATCTTCTTCTGGTGTTTCCTTTTTAGTTGATCAAAAGAGCTCCTCAGGTTGTCTTTCTGATCAACGTAAAGCCTCTAAGTTGAAGTAATTGAATTTGGAAAGATATTAGGTCTGGGTTTGTCTGAGCCAAAAGGATTTGGAGCTGTGAAATTAATAGAAGGCGATGTACACTTTTATAAGATAGGTGAGGGTCACTTTAGGAAAAGCTTGAAATAGTTTTTTATAAAAAAATCATTTTCAGTTTCTAATGGATCCAAGATGATTTATTTTGAGGATAAGTTGGGGATGACTCCAAAAACTCTAAACAAATAGGTTTCAGACAGTTTTAGGTCACCATATTAACCTTATCTTTTAGATTTAACTCTTAGTTAAATAGTTTGACATATACCATGTATCTTTGTATTTTTATATTATATGGTTAATAAACATACTATAATAGGACAAGTGAAACCCAAGTGGTACATTATTAATATATATAACCTTATTTAAGTCTTTTTTAGGAACCTAATATTTTTAAAAATATTATATGATTTAATAATATAATATTTGTTTTCAAAATTCATTTATGTAAATTTTGACATTATTTAGGTTTTGGTTATTGTGAAATTCATAACAACTTGATTACTTATAAAAAATACATTGAATAAATAATAACATGTCATATTAATCTATAAAATTATTTTATGACATCAAAACTTTCAAATTATATTTATTTTAATATTTATTTTATTATTTATTTTATTCTCTCATTAATAAGGAAAATACTACATCATTATTATGACATATATAAATATATTTATATTATATATAAAAATTATAAATAAAATATCCTGATATAGGAAATATTTTTGTATTTATAACTAATATTTAGAGTCAAATAGATCAATTATATATCCTCATAAAAAATTGTTTTACTAAAAGATATATGTTTTTGTTATTTTTATCTTTACTTTATATTATTTAATATAAAATGTCATTATCACTATCAAGTGGCTCTATGGGATACCAAAATCGACCCAAGGATTCTCATGGTTGGACATGTATCATATTATAGGAATAGGACACATGTCAGGGTAATTTAATATTATTATAATAATATTTGTTTACCCAAATTTACCAGATTTACCCTTTAACCATGGTAAAAAATATATTTACTAAACTAAATATTCTTAATGACTAAAAATAAAAATAACCTATTTACACATATTTGGACCTCCTGATTCCCAATATGGAATCCATTTTTCCAATTCAAAACATAGAAGTTTCATAAATTAATTTAAAATTAATTCTTATAGTCAAACAAAAAACATTTTTTTAAGAAATAAAAACTGTCAAAATTTTGACACTTGTTTTTGTCCATTTTAAATGTGAAATTACATCCAATGACCCAAAAAATATTAAATTATAAAAATATAACCTAATTATACTCTAAAACCACTAAAATGTATAATTGAACACTATAAATTATTTTTATTAAAAAAGTTGTTTCGTATTAAAATTTAGTATTTTTAACTATTCATCAAAATATTAATGTTATCAGAAAAGTACCAAAAATTTATCAAAACTAAATTTTATGTCCCGATTATAATGAATAATTTAATTTCATTAAATTAAATATATAAAAGTTTCAAATATTGGATTTTAAAAAGGTTTGGCATTAAAAGGTGGTAAAATTTCATTTTTTTAAAAATATCTGAAAATGATAAATTTTTTCTTATATTATTTCTAAGAAACACTAAATATGGATTCTAGAATTATATAGAGTACATAAAATTCCAAATTTTGTTAATAATAATCATGACTTCTTTTTGAATGGATAGTTTGGTAGGTCGTGGTGTGCTCAATCTCAGTGTTGTGTATAGCACAAGGTATAGAATTACATTAATGAAAATAACTTACTATGAAATCTTGGGGTGTTACATTCTTCCCACCTTTTGGAAATTGCCTCTATGAAATTTTAAAAAAATTCTTCAGAACATCATTGAAAGTCCCACATCAGAAAAGAGTTAATAAAACTATCACTTTAAAAGAAATAAGGAGAAGTACAAAGGTCACTCGAGATATCCCAAACTAGGATTCCATATAGGAAAACATGGATATGGAAGATAATCTATGTGTCGAGTTCTGATGGAGAGTGAATGAAAACATGATCAGGAGAAAGTTAACCACAAGAAAACCAAAAACTTGAGATGGGATCAACTCTCATTAGTATTTCCATAGGAAATGTTAATGGAAACAACATTTTTTTTGTTTTAAGTTTTATTTCATAAGGTTGAGGAATTTATTTATGAGATTGACTAAGAGCGTAAAGAGATATAATTAAAATTTTTGTAGAGTTTCGCCCTTTAATAAATTTCTACCACTAACTAATCGCTTTTCAAATGATGAGTATTCAATATGACTTGGTCACACTTGAAGTGCTAGAATCAACTTCTAGATAATCACATGATCCACAAAGGATAAACTGTAAATTTACCCTATCATTAGAGATTAACCAAAACTAAAATGGTTAGTAAAAGATCAGATTATCCCAAAAAAGGATAATCCTTTAGAGAATGAAATAAAAATCTTAATTTCTAAAATTAAAACAAAAATTCCCAAAGTTCAATAAATAACATTAAATAAACAATTTTCCTCAAAATCCTTAAATATAATCCAATCTAATATTGAAACCCAAAACATAAAAGTTTTTGATTACAAAGTCTTCCAGGATAAATTGTATCTCTAAATAACATCGACTACTCTTAAATTCACATACTTAAAATTAATTAACCTAATCACATATCTTCTATGATAGGTTAATCAATTATTTAAATTACCTAAATCTCATTAAATCCATAATAAAAACATAGATAAAAACCCACCATTACTCTTGAAATGAAATTCCATAATATTCTATTTTCCTTAGGCATATAGTGTTCCCAACAGAGCGAACATCTTCTAAAATAACATTTATCACTTAATCACAAAATCATTTTCTTATACTAACGATATCCATTTGATAAGACATAAGATCCCAAATAAACTTATTATTGATTAATAAAATCATTCAACTAAAAAGAATTTGTCACACAAACCAGGGACTTCACGTAGTCCAGTGGTAGGTGATAAATTCCAATCAAAGTATAGTTGTGGTTTCGATTCTTGTAGCTTTATCTGATTCAAAGGGTTTCCACATGGTCTGCATGTTTTCCTTCTTCAAAAACAATATTTTATAAAATTCATAAAATGAGATGAATTCCTCAAAATAACCAGAACATAATTTCACCACAAATGTTTTCTCATGCCTCACATTTTCTTCCCCAAATTTAATAACATGCAATTGACTCAAATTCAAAGATCATATGAACCCAAATGGTTATTTATAACTATATCAACAATTGAAAATATAATTCCTCCTAAAATAGAATTTTCACATAACAAACTACAGGGTTACACATAGAAGAGAAATGTATTCCAAAGAAATCTGATCAACAAAAAGCACTGATACTTTTAAACAATTCACCATCCATTTATTTATACATAGGTTCTTCCAAGACAAATAGTTTATCCTATAAAATAGGAAATTCACTCAGGTAATTCCCAGGTCCCCTACATTTTTGGAAAATTATTGTAAATGGATTCTTGGGATCAATTGTATTTTCTTGTATAGTACTCTTCATTTTTCCTTAGCAATTATTTACTTTATATCCTCATTCCCTACACATAATGCATTTATTTGTTCCATTAAGAAGCTTTCCTTGGTTTCTCTTTCCACATTTCCGGAATGATGGAAATTGAGCTTTCTTTTCTATAAGGTCTCCACTTCTGGAGCTCTTATCATTCATTGTCTTTCTCTTCTTTGTTGAGTCTAGGAGTTGGTTAATATATATGTTATTGATCATATTTTATGAAAATTGATTCAGCATGAACATGATATCTTTTACACCAATAAATATTCCATTTATTTTCTCATTTCCACCACCGTTCCCACCTTGTACAACATGTTAAATGTTACTGTAAATTAATTGGAATCCATCCATTGACAAACACAAGAAAGCATAGTGTGAGTCAAAAAATAATTTAGAGAATATCATAACTCATTATTTTCAATCTAAAACACCTTAGGATTAACCAATGTTATTTATTCTCATTTTATTTGAAAATCCTTTATATTGGTTTGTAAAGAAAATGTGAATTATCATAAGTATATCCCAAAGGAATGTCATAACCAAGAGTGCATCAAGGCCCGTTGTCGTGTACCAAGATACCCTGTGTCAATCCCAAAACTCCTTGTCAATATTTTCACTTCAAGGTATATCTAGGTCAGAGCTGCCTCTACCTGCTCGTATCCAGACATGGATGTATTGTTTGGAAAAACCACATAGTATTTATATTTCCAAAATATTTGGATTTTCTTCCATACTAATCCTCAATGTCTATCGTAGGGTAGTGTTTCCTAATCAGAGTTTTCTCTAAATCTAGCTTCCATGGTTTGTAATAAACATCCGCCGATACCAACTGCACTGCCTTGACCCTAGAAGCTCAGATCTGATGCATTATTTTAATACATTGGCACGATTACAATGAATGAAGTCCTGAAGGATGGTTTAGTTTAGAAGTATTGGAAATAAGATACATACATATGTTCAACATCACAACATGGAATGAAATACAACAATAATCTATTCCATTAGAAACATCCAAGCCTCCTAGATTATGCCTGCAAGTCACTAATAACTAACTTCTTCATATCCTAGGAAAATAAACCATATGAAAGGGCTGAGCTCAAATGCCCAGTATGTATAACAATATAGTGGAAACTATCCTAAATAAGAACAAACATTTAAGGAAATGTATAACACTAGAACATAAGTCTTATAAACATAAAATTTAATATAATATAGAAATGATATATCAAATAATTCTATTTAATAATTCACATGGATATTCTACTAGTTGAATAATCACATATAATATCAATATAAAATTCCATAATGATACAATGCATAATTCAAGATTTTATAACCACATAGTCAGGGCCGTGTTCCAAGACTATGAATAATATTTTTTTCAAGGCCTTGTGCAAAGACACTAGTTTTTCTCATGATACCTCCCGATGCATTAAGGAGTTATAGTGCGCTCTACCAATCTCTTACTAAGTCTAATGCATTCCTCATATGAAAGGGTGAAACAAAATCTAAACATTCATATTAAAAATAGCATATGAAATGTTAGTATTTTAACCACAAACTATGAATGTTATAAGAATAGCACATCCAAAGTCAAACATAACTCATTTAATACAAGATGTAATATTGTATAAATCAAAATCAATCTAGAATAATGAAATATATTTATATATATGAAAATATTCATTAAAAATATTTGAGATAAATATCCTCTTTTTCTTGAAAACTTTTAAAAGTATCACTATTTATCATGAATCTGTTTGAAATAGATTTTCTAATAAAAGTGTCACATACCACTTAGAAAATTTTAAAAGGAATTTTAATTTTAAAACATTCATGTCTATTTAAAAAAATATTTAAAACAATTTTTAAAACATGGACATTCAGGGGAATGATTTATAAGAATAGATCTTTAAATCATTTAAAATGATATTTTAGTTAGAGATTCTAACCCAATGAGGGATGCATGAATACAAAAAATTAAGGTAAAAGATAATTGGTGTATAACAACAATGAAGTCTCAATGGAATGTAAATTGAGATGAAATCCCTTATAAATATTGTATTCTTAGTTTAAGGATAAATCAATTAATTATTTATGTGTGACTAATATAAATACACTAAATATGATTGGATATTCAGTGTACATCAATTAGAGGACATTCGCACATATTTTTGTAAAAACATCACCAATGACTTGGATGTTTAACTCAATAAATGGAAATTGAGATAAAACTACTCTTATCAAGTTCATATCGATGACTGGATAATTTATCAATGGTGTGATTATGTGTATCAAAATTATATCCAAAAAAGGGGAGTGGTAATTACTACATAAGTAAATAAATAGTTATTTCCCAATAATCTTGGAGTAAATTAATTAATGAAGTTTGCATAAAACCGAATGAGGGGAAATTTAAATTTAAAATTCCCTTACCGATTTGGTAACTTACAAAACATACACCCCATGAAAGAAGTATCATATAATGATGATGTAAATACCCATAAATTAATATATATTACAGAAATAATAAAATAATGGGCGGTACATACACCACACAAAATGTAATAGTGGCAAATATAGCAGGAATCTCATGAGAATAAAAGTGATATGAAAACCCTTTACCACGTTGTAAGCAATCGAGTTGTATGACCCAAAGTTAATAACAAAAAAATTAATCATAGAATACAATGATTATAAACATAATCATTATAATATATATCAAATTTTAGTAAACAATACACCACATGCAAGAAATAAGTGGCGAACAATAGAAATATCACGGAATTAAAAGTTAGATTAGAAACCTCTTACCTTTTTTCTTTTCCTTATTCAAGGGTACATTAACCTCTTGTATAATATTAAAATAATTGTTTTAAATTTATAAAAGAACCACATACATAAATATGATATCATATATGATCTTCTAATATTGCTTTGTTAATAATATTTTAGTAGTATCATTGTTTCATGTGTAAACTGATTCATTTTCCTTTATATGTTTTGTTACATAAGTCATTTTTGTTATGGATAGTATGTATTTGATTCATGTAAAAAATTAAATCAATTCTTTAAAAATTATTTTTAATCACCAAATAAAAATTATTCTTGAATTGTTATGATGGGGAATGACATCTCATCGCGTTGTAGATATGATAATCCATATGTACGCAAGAGTGACAATATCATTATATTGATGTTAAAATCGTATGTAATTGGATGGTATATCATATATACATAATAATTTACATGTTATATTCTTTATTTACTTCAGTTATACTCATTATTATACATATCCAAATAATGATGTGTTTGAATAACAAACTATACCAAGACGTGGAGACGGTATGCCGTACGTACGCACGTATGGAGACTTTTTCATATATAGGATGGATAGAATAATTAATATGGTTGTACCATATCTATAATAAAATAAAATTATGTACAAGGTACTGGATTTATTATTTTGGTATGGAAGCAAAAAAATAAATAGGAAGTGGAAGTAGAAAAGAACTTGAAAGAGTGTGGTGATATTATTACCTCTTCTTCATGTGTTTCCTTTTGAGTTGATCAAAATGGCTCCATAGGGTGGATTTATAATCAACTTAAGGCCACTATGTTGAAGTAAGGGAATTTGGGAAGATATTTTGGAAGGTTTTGGCTGAGGCAAATGGCTTTGGAGGTGTGTAATTAAGATAAGGGAAAGTACCCTTTTATAAGAGAGGTGAAGGTCACTTTAGGAAAAGCTTGAAATATTATTTTATAATAAAATCATTTTCGGATTCTAATGGATCCAAAATGATTTATTTCGAGGCTAAGGTGAGTGTGGGTCAAAAAAATCTCAGCAAATAGGTTTTATACAGGTTCACATCCCCACATTAACCTTATCCTTTAGACTTAAATCATAGTTAAATAATTTGATATATACCATGTCTCTTTGTATTTTTATATTATATTGTTAATATAATTACTATAAAAAGCCAAGATAACCCCAAGTGGTTCATTATTAATATATATATATAACCTTATATATGTCCTTTTTATAAACCATAGATTTTTAAAAATAATATATCATTTAATAATATAATATTTTTTTAAAAACACATTTATGTCAATTTGGACATTATATAGATTTTGGTTTTTGTGAAAGTCATAACAACTAGATTACTTCGAATAAAATAAAATAAATCAATAATAACATGTCATATTAATCTAAAAATTACTTTTATGGCATAAAAAATTTCAAATTATATTTATTTTAATATTTATGATATCATTTATTTGATTCTTCCATTAATAAATAAAATACTACATAATTATTGTGTTATATATAAATATAATTATATTATGTATCAAAATTAAAAATAAAATATCATGATGTAGAAAATATTTTTATCTTTGATATTAATATTTATAGTCTCATAGATCTATTATATTTCCTCATATATAAATTGTTTTACAAAAAGATATATGCTTTTGTTATTTTTGTCTTTACTTAAAGTTATTTAATATAAAATGTCATTATCACTCTCAAGTGGCTCCAAAGGGTCCCAAAATCGAACCAAGAATTCCCATGGTCAGAAATGTATCATCTAATATGAAAAATATGTATTATATGTAATTTAATATTATTATAATAAAATTTTTTCTCTTACTTAACATATTTACCCTTGAACCATGGTAAATAAAATATTTACTGAATTAAATATTCTTAATTTCTAAAAATAAAAGTTACCTATTTACACAATTTTGACTGCCTGATTCAAAAAATGGAATCAATTTTTCAAATTTCAAAACACTTAAGTGGAAGAAATTAATTTAAAATTAATTATCGTTGTCATAACAAAAATTGTGTTTTTAAGAAATAATAACTATCGAAAGATTGACACTTATTTATGTCTAGTTTAAATGTAAGATTACATCCAATAACCTAAATTATATTAAATTATAAAAATATAATCTAATTATACTCTAAAACCACTGAAATGTATAATTGAACACTATAAATTATTTCGATTAAAAGCTCTTTTTATTTAAAATTTAGTATTTTTCACTATTCATCAAAATATAAAAGTTATCTAAAAAGTGAAAAAGTTTATCCAAACTAAATTTATATGTCCCGATTCTATATAAGAACTTAATTTAATAAAATTGAATATATAAAAGTGTCAAATATTGGTTTTAAAAATTGTTCACCATTAAAAGGCGGTGAAATTACATTTTTTAAAAAATATCTGAAAAAATGAATTTTTTCTTATATTATTTCCAAGAAACACATAATATTGATTCTAAAATTATATGGAAAATATAAAATTCAAAATTCAGTTAATACTATTCATAACTGCTTTTTGAACGGATTTTTTGGTATGTTGTGGTGCGCTAAAACTCGGTGTTGCATGGAGTGCACGCTATTGAATTAATTTAAAAAAAACTTACTTTGAAATCTTGGGGTGTTAAATTCTTCTGCTCTTCTAGAAATTGTGTCTGCACAATTTTAAAATTGGTCTTGGTAACTTCATTGAAAGTCCCACATCAGATAAAGTCTCAATAAAAATATCACCTTAAAAGAAAGAATGATAAGTAAAAAGGTAACCCGACATAACCCATACTAGGATTTCATATAGGAAAACATGGATATGGAAGATAAACTAAGTGTCAAGTTCTGATGGAGAGTGAATTAAAACATGACCAGAAGAATGTTAACAACCGGAAAACCACAAACTTGTGATGGGATCAACGGTCATTAGTTTCCCTGTAGGAAAATTAAATGAACAATGTTTTTTTGTTTTAAGTTCCATTTCATAAGGTTAAGGAATTTATTTATGTGATTAACTTAGAGCATAAAGAGATATAATTACTTTTTAAGTATATTTTCATCCATTAATGAATTTATTCCACTAATTCTTCTTTTTTCAAACGATGACTATTCAAGATGACTTGGTCAAACCTAAAGCACTAGAATCAACTTTTAGAGAATAACATGATCCAAAAAGGATAAACTATACATTTACCTTTTCATTGGAGATTAACCAAAACAAAAACGGTTAGTACAATATCAGATGATCCCTAAAAAGGATTATCCTTTAGAGAAATAAATACTAATCATAATTTCTAAAATTCAACAAACAATACCCAAAGATCAATATATACCATTAAATAATCAATTTTATTTAAAATACTTCAATATAATCATATCTAATATTGAAACCCAAAACATAGAAGAATTTGATTACGTATT
Organism: Viscum album; assembly: GCA_963277665.1. Taxonomy (NCBI): domain Eukaryota; kingdom Viridiplantae; phylum Streptophyta; class Magnoliopsida; order Santalales; family Viscaceae; genus Viscum; species Viscum album. The sequence goes on from OY728137.1 coordinate 212,198,315, forward strand.
CTTCCTTGCTAAATTATATCTCCAAATAACATCGACTACTCTTAAATTCACATAATTAAAAGTAATTAACCTAATCACATATTCACTATGATATGTTAATCAATTCCATAAATAACCCAAATCTATATAAATCCATAATAAAAACATAGATAAAAAAATACCATTACTCCTCAAATGAAATCTCTTAGTATTCTATTTTCATTAGGAATATAGTGTTCCCAAAAAAGAAAATGTCTTCCAAAATAACATTTATCACTAAATCACAAAATAATTTTCCTATACTAAGGATAACCATTTGATAATACATAAGATCCCAAATACATATATTATTGATCAATAAAATAATTTAACTAAAAATAATTAGTCACACTATTAGGGACTTCACGTAGTCCAGTGGTAGGCAATAAATTCCAATTGCACTGTGGTTGTGGGTTCGATTTTCACAGCATTGTCTAACATGAAAGGTTGTCACACAGGCTGTGTGTTTTCCTTTTTCAAGAACAATATTTTATAACAATCCCAAAATGAGATAAATTCTTCAAAATAACCAGATCAAAATTTCACCACAAATGTTATCGCATACCTCGCATTTTCATCTCAAAATTTAATAACTTTTAATTGCCTCAAATTCATGGTTCATATAAAGAAAAATGGTTATTTATAACTATATCATCAATTTAAAAGATAAATCTTCCTAAAATAGAAGTTCCACATAACAAACTGAAGGGTTACACATATAAAAGGAAATTCGTCCTAAGTAATCTGATCATCCAAGAGCAATAATACATTTAAACATTTCACCATCCAATTAATTACACATAGTTTCTTACTTGAATAAGAGGTTATCCTATAAAATAGGGAATTAACTCATGTAATTCCTATGTCCCCTACAATTACAGAAAATTATTGTAAATGGATTCTTGGAATCATTTTTTTCTTCTATAGTACTCTTCATTTTTTCTCACCAATTATTTACATTATGTCCTTATTTTCGACACATAAAGCATTTTTGTGTTAGATTGAGACACTTTCCTAGGTTTCTCCTTCCAAATTTAATACATGATAGAAATTGAGCTTTCTTTTCTACATGGTCTCCACTACTGTAGCTCTTATCATTCACCAAATTTCTCTACTTTGTTGAGTCTGGGAGTTTCTTAATATATATGCTGTTGATAATATTTTTGGAAAACTGATTCAGCATGAACATCATATCTTTTAAAACTATCAATATTCCATTTCGGTGCTCATTTCCACCACTATGCCTGTATTGTACATCATGTTCAATCTTACTATGACTTCCTTGGAATCATGCCATTGACTAACACATGAAAGCATAGTGTGTGTCATAAAATCATTTATAGAATATCTTAACACCTTATTTTGAATATAAACCACCTTAGGATCAACCATGGTTATTTATTCTCATCTTATATCAAAATCCTTCAAATCAGTTTGTAAAGAACATGTGAATTATCCTAACCGTATCCCCCCGGGAGTGTCGTGACCAAGAGTGCATCATGGCCTATTATTGTGTACCTGGATACCCTGGGCCAATCTCAGAACCCCTTGTCAAAACATTCACTCCTAGGTACATCTGTGCCAGAGCTGTCTCTGCCTGCTCGTATCTAGAGAAGGATGTATTTCTTGGAATAACCAAATAATATTTACATTAGAATTTTTTTTGGATTTTCTTCTATACTAATCCTCAATGTCTATCATAGGGTAGTGTTTCCTAATAAAAGTTTTTTCAAAATCTAGCTTCCATGATTTTTTACTAAACTTCTGCTGATACCAACAGTAATGCCTTGACCCCAGAAGCCCAAAGCCTATGCATTATTTTAATAAATTGGTATGATTACAAGGAATCAAGTCATGAAGGATCGACCAGTTTAGCAATCTTGGAAATAAGATACATACATAAGTTTTACATTACATCTTGAAATGAAATTCAACACTAATTTATTTAATTAAAAACATCCAAACCCCCTAGAATATTCATGCAAGTCACTGATAACTAACTTCTTCATATCCTGGGAAAATAAACAATATGAAGGGGCTAAGCTCAGATGCTCAGTAAGTATAACAATATAGTGAAAACTATCATAAATACAAACAAACATTTAAAGAAATGTATAACACTAGAACATAAGCCTTTTAAACATAAACATCAACATAATTTGGAAAAGATAAATCAAATAATGCCTTTTACTTATTCACATGGATATTCTACTAGTCGAATAATCACATGTAATATCAATAGCCAACTTCATAATGATGGAATTTATAATGCCAGACTTCAAAACCACATAGTCAGGGCCTTATTCTAAGACACTAGTTTGCCTAATGATACCTACCGATTCATTGAGGAGATATAGTGGGCTCCACTCGTCACTTACTAAATACAATACATTCCACATATGAAAGGGTGAAACATAATCTAAAAATTCGTAATAAAACGAGCATACAAAATGTTAATATTTTAACCACAAACCATTAATGGTATAAGAATAGCACATACAAAGTCAGACATAACTCATTCAATACAATATGGATGATTTTATAAATCATCCTCAATCGAGAATAATGAAAGAGATTGAAATAGATGAAAAAAGCATTAATACTATTTGAGAGAAATATCCCCTTTTCTTGAAAACATTTAAAAGTATCACAATTTATCAAGAAGCTGTTTAAAATAGATTTTTGAATCAAAGTTTCCCATACCACTTTGAAACGTTTAAATTTAATTTTAATTTTAAATCATTCATGTCTATATAAATAAATCCTTAAAACCATTTTTAAAACATTGACATTAATGAGAGATATTTAGAAGAATATATATTTAAAACATTTAAAATGATATTTTAGTTAGAGTTTCTAACCAAATGAGAGATGATTGAATAAAAATAATTGAGATAATAAAAACATTATAATATCATGAGAATAAATGGATTCATGATACACTATGTCAATGTACAATATATACTCCACATAAAAGAGAATTGGCACATAACAACAAAGAAGATTCAATGGAATGTAAATTGAGATGAAATCCATTATAAATACTCTATTCTTAGGTTGTGGATAAATCAATGACATAGTTATGTGTGACTAATATAAATACACTAAATATGATTTTAAATTCAGTGTAAATCAATCAGAGGAAATTCACACAAATTTTTTGTTAAAACAACACCAATGACTTGGATGTTAACTAAATGAATGGAAATTGAGTAAAAAATACTCTTATCAAGTTCTTATTGATAACCTGATAATTAATAAATGGAGTGATTATTTGTATAAAATGTATATCAACACAAAGGGGAGTAGAAATTACTACATAATTAAATAAATAGTGATTTCACAAATAATATTGGAGTAATGTAATTAATGAAGTTTGCATAAAACCGAATGCGGGGAAATTGAAATTTGAAATTCCCTTACCGATTATGTAACATACAAAACATACACCCCATGAAATAAGTATCATCCAATGATGATATATATACCCATTAATTAAATTATATTATGAAAATAATACAATCTGGGGAAGTACATACACCCCACAATAGATAATTATGGAAAATATAGCAGGAATCTCACGTGAAAAAAAGTGAGATGAAAACCCCTTACCATGTCGTAATCAATCGAGTCATATGACCAGAAGTTAATAAAAACCAAATTAATTACTTAATAACAAGAATATAAACATAATCATTATAATATATATCAAATGGAAGTAAACAATACACCACATGCAAGAAATAAGATGTAAACAATTGAAATCTCACGGAATTAAATGTGAGATTAGAAACCCCTTACCTTGAACTTTTCCTTAGTCGAGGGAATGTTAACCTCCTGTATAATAGTTAAATAATAATTATTAAATTATAAAAGAACCACAAACATAAATATTATAACATATACGATCTTTTAATATTTCTTTGTAAATAATATTTTAGTAGTATCATTGTTTCGGGTGTAAACTGATTCATTTTCTTTTATATGTTTGGTTACGTAATTCATGGTTGTTATGGATAGGATGTATTTTATTTATATCCAGAATTATATCAAGTCATTAAATATATTTTTTTATCACCATATGAAATTGATACTTGAATGGTTATGATGGGTAATGACATCTCATCGCGTCGTTGATTTGGTAAGTCGTATGTATGCATGAGCCACAATATCATTGTATTTATGGTAAAATCATATGTAATTGGATGGTATATATTATATAATGAATATTTATAATTTTATATTTATTATTTAAATCCTTAATACTCATTATTATATCCATCCAAATAATGAGGTGTTTGAATAACAAACTACCCCATGACGTGGAGACGGTAAGTCGTGCATACACACGTATAGAGACTTTTTCATTTATAGGGTGGATAGAATAACGAATATGGTTGTAAAATATTTATAATAAAATCACAGTATGTATAAGGTACTGTATTTATTATTTTGGTATGGAAACAAAAAAATAAAGAGTAAGTGGAAGTAGAAAAGAACATGAAAGAGGGTGGTGATATTACTAGCTCTTCTTCAGGTGTTTCCTTTTGAGTTGATCAAAAGGGCTCCATAGGTTGGCTTTATGATCAATATAAGGCCTCTACATTGAATTAATGGAAGTTGGAAAGATATTTGGGTAGGTTGGGGCTGTTCCAAATGGCTTTGGATGTGTCAAATTAAGATAAGGGGAAGTACCTTTTTATAAGAGAGGTGAGGGTCACTTTAGGAAAAGCTTGAAATATTATTTCATAATAAAATAATTTTCGGTTTCTAATGGCTCAAAAATGATTTATTTAGAGAATAAGGTGGGTATGGGTCAAAAAACTCTCAAAAAATAGGTTTTAGAAAGGATTCTCTCCCCATATTAACCTTATCTTTTATATTTAACTCTTAGTTAAATAGTTTGACGTATTCCATGTCTCTTTGTATTTTTATATTACATGGTTAATAATGTTACTATAAAAAGCCAAGAGAACCCCAAGTGGTTCATTATTAATATATATAACCTTATCAAAATCCATTTTCAGAACCTTATATTTTTAAAAAAATTATATCATTTTATAATATAATATTTGTTTTCAAAATTCATTTATTTCAATTTTGACATTATTCAGTTTTTGGTTTTTGTGAAAGTCATGACAACTTTATTACTTCAAAAAAAATACATTGAATCTATCATAACATGTCATATTCATCTTTATAATTTTTTTATGGCATCAAAAGGTTCAAATTTTATTTTTTTTATTTATAATATCATTTATTTGATTCTTTCATTAATAAAGAAAATACGAAATCATTATTGTGTCATATATAAATATATTTATTTTATGTATAAAAATATTTAAAAAATATCATTATGTTGAAAATATTTTTATATTTCTAATGAATATTTATAGTTTAATAGATCAATTATATGTTTTACTAAAATATATCTGCTTTTGTTATTTTTGTCTTTACTTTAGATTATTTAATATAAAATTCCATTATCACTATCTAGTGGCTCAATGGGGTCCCAAAATCGACCCAAGGATTCCCATGGTCGGAAATGTATCCGAAAATAGGAATAGTAAATATATTATGGTAATTTAATAATTTTAGTATAATATTTTTTCACCCTTATTTACCGGATTTACCCTTTAACCATGGTAAATTAAATATTTAGTGAAGTAAATATTCTTAATGGCTAAAAATAAAAGTTACCTATTTGCCCAATTTTAACATCCTGATTCCAAATATGGAATCCATTTTTTGAAATTCAAAACATAGAAGTGGAAGAAATTAATTTAAAATTAAATTTCATTCTCAAAACAAAAAACATGTTTTTAAGAAATAATTACTATCAAAATATTGACAATTGATTATGTCTAGTTTAAATGGGAAATTAAATACAATGACATAAATTATATTAAATTATAAAAATATATTCTAATGATACTCTAACACCACTGAAATTTATATTTGAACACTATAAATTATTTCGATTTAAAAAGTAGTTTTTAATTAAAATTTAGTATTTTTCACTACTCCTCAAAATATGAATGTTTTCAGAAAAGGACCAAAAATTTATCCATACTAAATTTTTAAGTCTTGACTCTAAAAAATAATTTAATTATATAAAATTGAATATATAAAAGTGTCAAATATTGGTTTTAAAAAGGATCACCATTAAAAGGTGGTGAAATTTCATTTTTTTGAAAAATATCTAAAATAAATAAATTTGTTCTTATATTATATATAAGAAACACATAATATGGATTCTAAAATTATATAGACTATATATAATTCAGAATTAAGTTAATACTATTCCTAACCACTTTTTCAAAGGCTAGTTTGATAAGTTGTTGTGTTCTCAAACTCGGTGTTGCGTGTAGCGCAAGCTATTGAATTACTTTAAAGAAAATAAATTACTATGAATTCTTAGGGTGATACTGTCCTTTCCCTTCCCTATAAGAGGCCATCACCTATCCCACTTCCAAACTCCTATCAAACCACTTAGGTTCATTAAATATAATTCCAATAAACTTCCCCAAACACCCTCCTTTAATCATTTAATCCAACCTTTTTTAGAATTAAATCCAAGGAATCACTTTGGGGAAAACAAAAAGGACTTACCTGATTAAGAGGTAACACCCTCTCTCAAGCTGCTTTCTTTTAATTCCAATATAAACTACCAAAACTCTTATAAATCCATTATTGTATAATAAAAACACTATTCTAAATATACTATAATTTTTTATGTTATAGTTTCAACCTACACTTACACACACATCCGTCAAATTTCTATCAAACATATTGTTTACGTGTACAGTAAACTACCACCTTATGAAATGGTGATTATTAATTTTTACTTTTCCACCACTCACGGGGAACATTATTATGTAAACTCTATTAATATATGATATTTATAATTTATTTATTCTTATTTAAAATTTATTTATAATATACCCTTATTCTTTCCATCCTATGCAAATATGATAATTTTGTTTGAGGAAGTGTGGACTACCGCCCCCTCAGAGCGAAGTGATTTGTTCACACACTACATGGTATGTATTTAATGTATTTTTAGTAAACCTATATGATAATTATGAAATAATAATTCTAATTTAATGATATTTTATGCACATATTTGTATATATATATTTCATTTACTTAATTTCATTCAATACGTCAATAAAACATAAGTAGTGTTCATGCGTATGTACCACCAACCATCTCCATGAATGGTGTAATTCATTTCATTCTTATATATTATGTAGATTATTATAAAAAACATATATTGAATATTAAAGATATTTATATCATGGTTCAAATTCATTAAATCCATATATAAATGTAAGTACCAAGTATATAATAAATTAGGACACAAATAAAAAACAAAGAAAATATTACCTAAAGTGTAACCTTTACATGAAAATTATTAAAAAGAGGGTGATATAAAGTCATAATAAAACCATATGTGTTTTTATATATTGTAATATGGTTATTTAAAATATCTATAACAAACTTACATTTATTATATAGTATTTTGGAATGAGTACATAGAGAGTCTAAACACACTGTAAGGGGATTTCTAGTCTTGTTTTTATTTTTGTGACATTTAAACCTTATTCACCACTCATATAATTTGTGTGGTGATTATACTGAACATTAATATATTATATGGGTTTTACCATAATTTTTTTTTGTTTATTTACATATCAATTTTATTATATTTCCCTCATATGATTTATGTTTCAAAAGTTAACAAATTAGTAAAGTATGTTTGTCTTAATTTTCATCCTTTGAGACACCCACCATGTTATGCACGAATATTTTTTCATGAGGTGTATATATTACCTTCGAAATTATATATCTTAAATATTTTTATTTTATGATATTTTTTTCTCCATCTAATTCCATTTACTTATAATGGCTGTATGGTTCAATGTTACCCAGTAGAAATAATTTTTTGAAATAATATCATCACTTTTCTAGATTGTTTATGTTTATTCTTACTTTGATGAAATCTTATGATCCACATCTTATTAAATCTCATGATTTTTCATACCCTCTGGTTATTAATGATATATTATTGTATTGGTACCATTTTCCACTCTTTATAATTAATATATTTAATAATGTGTTTTAAAAAAATCATAACTTTACCCTCTCTTCAGTAGAAAATCTATGTACATATAAATATATGTTTTCTAAAAATGTTTTAATTTATTATTCATAAAAATTCAATGTATTTTCAATCAAAAAAATTATATAATTATTTATAAGTGTTAAATGTACTTTCAACTAAATGGTTCTCATAAAGTTTTCAAGATTCTTTTATAGGTTTTCAATGAAACAATTTTCAAAATGTTTTCATGCTTTGTTTGCATGTTTTCAAGGAAAATGGTTTTCAAAATATTTTCAATATTTATTTATATGTTTTCTATATATTTTCAATTAATTTTTTTTCAAAATTTCTTCATTATTATTTTTTATGATTTCAATGAAAACATTTTTCCAAAAAGTCAGGATTCTTTTATATGTTTTAAAGGGAAAATGTTTCTAGAATTATTTCAAGTCTTCTTTCTCGGTTTTCAATACCTTTTCAAATAAAATTTTTTTATAAAGGTTTTATGGTTACAATGAATTTTCAAAGAAGAAAACATGTTTTCTTCAAGAAATTTTTTTCATATCTTTCCAAGTTATTTTCCATCTAAGATGACATTTTTTGATGTTACTCAATACTTTATAGAAAATTATCCAAAAGCCCATTCATATTATTTCTACAATGGATTATGTTTTAATGGAATGATGCTTATAAATCCAATTTCCTTAACTTGGGTTATATGCTTTTGAAACCTACTTATTTTCATAGGTTATTCATGGATGATATAACTATGAAACATATCTATTTTCCATAAGTTATGATTTGAATAAATGTTAGTGATACACATTTCATTTCACGGGTTTTGATTTGATGTTTATAAAACCCATATCTTTTCATGGGTAAAGATATGAAGAATGTTTTGGGGTACATGCATGTTTGATTTCATTATATAATGGGTGGGACCTATATATCCCTCTAATTCAGTGGGTAATGATAGATGACACAAGATTATAAATGTTCTATGTAAACCTGATTACATGTTAACAATGTTATGCATAGACCTAGTTTCATGGCCATAAGTTTATATCAAAACATTATTACATGTTTACAAAATTAAGATAGAACTTTATTATGTGTTCATAACATATTTAATAAACCTGATCACATGTTCACAATGTTATGCATCGACCTGGTTTCATGTCCATAATTTTGTGTTTGAATATGATTATGTGTTCCCAAGGTTATGCATGAAATTTATTGCTTGTTCACAAAATTTTTTGTCGACCTATTTTCATGTCCATAAGTCTATGAGAGGCCCTTATTTCATGTCCTTGACTTAATGTGTGAACCTATTTCTACATATAAATGTTCACATTGTTATAAATCGATGTGTATATCATAAGTAAATGTCTTATTCCTATGTTATTATCTCATGCCTTATGCTCTTGATTTCATTATGATTCATGTCTTACGAACTACATATCATTATTCTGTTATTCTATTTTATGATCATTGATATGTAGGTTATGATATTCTAATGATCGTGATCACATAATTATAAAATTATTTTAATGATATGAATATGAATTTCCTTTATTTACACGTGATGAGTATTTAAGCTCACCCCTTTACTATGTTTCCTTTTCCTTGGTTATAAAGAAAGAATTGTATGTATAATTACAAAGGGGGAAGATCATTGTGGGAAACACCGAATATCATTCAGTATGCAAGAATAGTTTTATTCCATTTTTCCATAGGTACTACACTAATATGGTATTTGGGAATCTGTTTTTATAATGATTTTAGTATGCCAAAAAATTCATGTAATGTATATGTGCATTATGATATGATCATTATAGAAATTTTCCTATAACAATATCTATCAGGCTTCAACTATGATGGATCCCTCAAATGAGATGTATGGATGGCCATGTAGATATTCTTTATATTGAAAAAAGTTGGCTGAATGGTAATTAGTTGAACAGAGACTTTTTCAAGTGCTAATAGAAATGTTGCATTTGATCTAGAGGATATTAGTTAAGGAAGGATGTATTCAGAAATCATATGTAGAACATCTTCATCAAATGATAGATTTTGAGTTTTGTGGTTGGGTTTTTCTTCTATTTTAAGCTTTCTTAAGACAACATTAGTTGGGTAAGTAGGGTAAGTTAGCACTGTGGTTTATTAGAACCTTTGATATCAGGAATATACTTCGAAATCTAGTGTATTAATTGGAATTCTTGTCTTGTTTGACATCGATTCAGGATGTATTTTATGTTTATCTACAGAAGATATATCAATTGAATGCTTCCCATGTGATTTAATGGGATTATGTTTATCCTTAGACTATCAACATAGTGGTTCGGATTATATATCAGAAATATAAGCTATTGTGCTGTAAAAATATTCCCCAGTCTATGTACTATTGCATTATAGACGGGATTTCCATGAGATGTGGGTTCAAGGATTATTGATGAGTCAACAATGTCCTTCAAATATCATGGGTCCATGACCTTGATAAATTTCTATATATATTAATCATTTATATTGGGGATAATTATTACACTGTAACATCCTGAGTTTTAATAAATAAACACTATGTTCAATAGCATACATGACACACTACATCGAGCCTAAACGAACAAATAAATATTCTTATGTTATCAATATAACCTAGAAGTTGGAATGGAAGGAAATAATTTTATCAACTAAATTAGGGAAATATGGTTTACACATTTTTAAATGATGATTCATTGTTCACAAAATTTATTTGAAATTGAAATAAAAACCAATTGAATATAAATGATGTGTTTTTATAAAAACCATTTTAAATAGAGAATAATGGTGTTTATAAAATCATATCACCCTTTATGGATTTTTATTTAAATAAAACTATATTTTATATATTAAATTTAATGTTTTAAATTTATCTTATATGTTTTCTATATATGATATAAGAACAAATTCAATTTTTTGGATAAAAAAATTGTTCTTTTAATGCAGTTTTACCACCTTTTAATGGTAAAACATTTTTTAATATAATTTTTCACGCCTTAATATGTTATATTTGAGAAAATAAACATCTTTTTTATATGAATCACCTAAAAATTTACTTTGGATGAATTTTTCATATTTCTCTAAAAACTATCATGTTTTGATGAATTGTGAAAATATGCTAAATTTTTATTGAAATCAACATTTTCCATAGAGAAAATTTATATGGTTAAAACATATTATTTAATGGTTTAAAATTATAAATATAATATATTTCTATCATTTGTTATAATTTTGGGCATTTTTATTAACTATAAATTGAATTGATATATAAAAACAGTTTCATTCTTTGCACTGTTTTAACATTTAAAAAACCGGCTTTCTAGTTTTGACAATGAGAATTAATTTTTAATTAATTAATTTAACTTATGCATTTTGAATTTTGAAAAATGGATTTTATATTTATAATAATAAGGTTAAAATTTTATAAATTGTTACCTTTTATTTTTGAACATTAAGAATAGTTACTTCAGTAATTATTTTTTTATTTACCATGGTTAATGGGTAAATTAGGTAAATAAGGGTAAAAAATATTGTAATAACATAAAACTACCCAAACACATGTCTGAATCCTATTTTATATACTTGGGTGACCAAAAAATCCTTATGAATAACTTTGTTCATTTGGGAGCCGCATGGGTGTGATAATGACATGGTATTATTTTTAATTTAATGAAAAAGGAGAAATAACATTACCATGTATCTTCTAAATAAATAAATTTTAATTTAGTTTTAAAAAAATGATATATTAATCTATATATATTCATTATAAATATAAAAATATTTCATATATCATGGTATTTTATTTACAATTTTTATATATTAAATTAATTAATTAATTTATGATACTATGATAATGTATTGATTATGTTATTAATGATATATTCATATAAATGATATTATACATATTAAAATAAATATATTTTGAACATCTTTATTCCTTAAAATAATTTTATAGATATTTATTAATTTTTATATTTGGTTTAATGCATTTTTTTGAAGGAATAAATTTGTTATGACTTTAACAAAAATAAATTTCTAAATAGTGTTAAAATTTAAAAAAATAATTTTTCAAAACAAATAATATTTTATTAAACCATATAATAGTAAAATAAAATATTCATCCAAATTACTCATATAATGATCTAAATGTTGTTAATTATCCACTTGTGGTTCCCATCACATTTTATAGCAACTATAGTAACCATATAAAATGAAAAAACTAGAAGACAAGGTAAGAGTTAATGTTTTTAACTAAATTTTAAAGCTAAAAGACAAGGTTAATTATAGAACTAAAATTACCTAAAACCTATTGCATGAGAGTATGTTTACCCATAGAAATATTTTCATAAAAATATAATACTTTGGAACAATTATAATTAGAAAATAAATTTATAATATTATAATATATCTAGACATTCCTAAAGTTCCCCTCCTCCCTCTTATAAAATGCCACCATTTATACCAACATACAAACACCTCTCAACCCTATCAGATCATAAATTTTTTCTAAAATAATATCAAAAAATCACTCCCTTTCTCCTAGAATCATTACCTTTGGATGAATGCAATTCAACAAATCATTTTGGCTCTAATCAAAAGAAGGTACCTGATTTCAAGGTAACGTCTCCTCTCAATATCATTCCCCTTATTTTCCTTCTCTAAACCTCTAAACTCTCTTTTTTCCATTATTTTTATAACAAAAACAGTATCCTTAAAATATTAGGATGGTTTTATGATAATTTTTCTACCTAAAATTACACACACCTTCATCTAATGTATATAGGACATGTACTTTATGTGTACGGAAAACTACAGTCTCACGAAATGATGATTGTTCAATTTTCTAATACCACCTCTCATTATGGCCATTATGGTGGAACTGTATTTATTTATTTTATATATATATATATATATTATATTTATCTTTTCTCTATTATTCTATATACTTTATTTACAACATACATTTATCCATTCTATAATGTGTAAATACAATAATTTCATTTGAGAAATTATGGACTATTTCCCTTTCAAACTTATAAGACTCATTCATGTTGTACATGGAACATATAAAGGATGGTGTTAATTAAAATAAATAATATAGATATTATAATGTAATTATAATATACCCATATAATATTTATTTTTTATTCCATTAATAATACCAAGAAATGAAAGTAGCGTTCATGCGTACGTACGTCCTATTGTCTCCATGAATGATGCATTTTAGTTATTATCTCAAAATGTTATAGAATATATTAAATAAATTTATAATATTTATATATGATATTTAAATCATAAATATCATTTTTTATATGACATAATTATATTCATATAGATAATTTCTAATCATAACATGTTTATTTTTTACTCAAATTTTGAATATCGACTAAACATTCGATATGAAATTTAATCAATAAGTAACTATAATAGCATGTTAATAAGTGATATAAAATTAATCGATACTTGAAAAATTTTCTTAAACAAATATAAATTAACTTATGTTTATTATTCTGGATGATAAAAAAAATGAACGAGATAAGTCGGACTCAAGGTAGGGGACTTCGCCTCAATATCCTTTCATTAGGGAATATCTTAATGTTATGAAGCTTTATTTTCCAAGAATGTATATATACAACCCTTTGACATTTTATATCATGAATAAATATATTTTCATTATATTTGATGTTATTTATTGTCTAATTACTTAATGATATGTATTCAAGTGCTTCTTATGTGGTAAAGGAATTCTCAACTTCTCTTTTTTCCATTCAAGTTCTCTTTTATGTGGTATGTCCTAAAAGTTTCCCTAAGATGTTCTTATTTAAAATTTATTCTATACCTATAAAATATTATGATTATTTTATGAATGTTTTACCCTTCTCCCCTCTCTTTTTAATGTTTTCTAAATCCATATTGCAAAGTCATTATGCTATAGAATTTTCATCCCAAAATCTCTCTATTTTTTTCTGAAGAAATTCACTTATTTTATTTATGTAAATATGTAAACCTACTAAATTTATAAGGGTATTCATGAATACATAAAAATTATATATTTTATTTTGGAAATTAAATAAATAAAACCCGCATTCCCTTTATATTGGTTATAAATTACAAAATGGTCGTGTTTTTAGACGCGTTTTTAAACGTCACGATTTTGATATGAAACCAATTTATTTTGTTCTATTTGGGATGCTTTAGAAATATTTGATTTTGGTATATGGGTATCATATGAAACTAGATAATCCATTAATCCAACATTAAATTTTTTATTTTCCAAACACTTTTAAGGGAGAAGTGAGAACCCTCACATATTACAAGTTTCAGTACCAAATGAAATAATAGATTTGTTGAAAAACAGTTTGAGTTGGTCTAAACTACTCTCCTTAAACAATATCCAGGGGATAGAATTTACCTGGAAGTTAGGGAAGTACTTTAACGTGCCATCATATAATTGATCCACGTTGTCCCTTGCTAGTTTGTATTCCTCCTTTATGATCTTCCCCATGTTGTGTTCTCTAAGAAAAATGCCATCCTGATTAACAATCCACTCATTTTGCTCTTTGGTAGTGGTCACCTGAAGCAGTCTCATATTCTTCGATGCCTTAATATCCACATAGTCCTCTACCATTTCATTAGAATGCATTAGAAGGTCCATGTTTTCTAGCAGCGATGACACCTGATGTTGAGGGTCTTCATTGGAGCCTACAATGTGTTGCTGCCCATCATCAAGCATCCCCTTATCACCTGTGAGAATGACAGGAGTTGCAGTCTTGTATCCTAGATACGCCATGTCCTTGGAGATATTGGCCCCCTCATGCTTGGTAGAACCTTTTTGTTTGATCGAGGGTGTGAAGTCCCCAATTGTAGGGGCCTTTGGAGGCACCTTACCCTTGTATGAGGATCTTGTAACCGGAGGACTAGGTAGATTGGTGTAATCCTTCCTAAGTCGCGCCCTCCGGTTGTTCATAATGAAGCCGTCTGAATCCATAATTTTATTTTTTTCCATTCCACAAGGAGGATCTAATGTAGTCCTCCACTATGAACCATTCCTTGGACTCAGCGGAGTTCGAGGAATCATACATTTTCTCTTGAGATGTTTCCATATTCACTAAGGTGTCCTCTCTATTATCCATCCCACCTACATCGATGTTGACATGGAAATCCTCTTCCCCCAAAACTGAAAACCAGTTTTGAGAATGCAGAGTCGAATCCTCAGATTTAAGCTTCTCTGTATAGGAGATTCTATCCCTCAAGACGTGCTTTGGTTTTCCTAAATATCCTGTCTATTCTAAACCATGAACTATGAATTGGAATGTTGCTGAGTTGTCCTCCAGAGCCAGACACTGGGAAGCCTTTCCAGTGTCTTGATCTGTACAGATATCCTCAACCAACACATATCCATTGGTTGTGGTTGAAGGGGCCATTTTCAATGCCAAAGGAGCATCCATTTGGGCTACACTCACATCTTGATCATCCCTTGCGGAATCAATGTCCGCAGTACTAGAAACACCTAGATAAAACTCCTCGAGCTGCTGGCCTCCCACATCATCCTGATTCAGCCTAGCTTCCTACCAAGGGGATTCATCACTGGATGTTTGAACACCTCCTTGGCCATTCTCGGTGAGGACCGAAGTGCAAGACACTCAGAAAACTTTTTCCAGATGACCAAAATGTCAGCAGGACAGACAATAATCAAACCAATTATCACGAACCCCAGATTGGAAGTAATGTAGTTCATTACAAACCTCAATCTAGACAACTTCAATTGGAGGCTTTGAGATGTACACCTCCACACAAATTCGGGGAGCAATGGGATGGCTTAAGGATCTCAAGCATTCATCAAAGTCATGGAATCTTCCAACAAGGTTTCCTAGCATCCGGGTAATTGCAGGGTTTTCAATAGAAGTTGAAGTCCTTGGAAGCTGACACAAATCCATGCAAGGGGTGGATCCCGTCTCCAGTGAAAATCGTAGCTCCATCCGAGTAGGAAAAAGCGGAAACTATAACAAGATCATCTACCTTTCGACCACACTGTGGCAAGATCAGCATCAGAGGAGAACCGCAGGAGAAAATGGATAGGATCCAAATGGCCAACTGCAATTCATCCATTAAGGGGCCACATATCATTGGCAAACCTATCGAACCTATCAAGCGATGACATGTGCTGACCGAAGTGAGCAACCAGGGATAGACCCTAAATCAATTTTCCCTTGTATTCCCTTATTGAACTTTTTTGTTCTCATCACATGTTTTTAAATGTTATACACATATATTAATATTTTTAAGGACATAAAAGATGATATGATGAAATTATTTGAATTTTTGTATTGAAAAACACAATGTTTCACTTTAATTGTTTTTTTTAAAATGGTGGTGTGTAGACTTTTCTAATTTGAAATATTGAATGTTTATGTAATCTTTTGTCTTAATTCTCTAAAACTCTAGACCTAAAAGATCATTGAAATGAATAAAAATAAATTATTTTCAAAAGTCGCTAGAATAAGTTATTTATAAGTTCGGGTCCTTATATAAACCTTATGTGTTTGGATTTTTTCTCTTTCTAAGGTTTAAAAGTTTAAAATTATATTTTCATTGTTTTGGAGGTAATTTGGAATTTCTGTGGTTTTATAGGTGAATTTGAGCCTTGATTTGTTTGGTTTATGGCATGGAGTGAGATCACTATTTCATAGTCCAATTGATTTCATAATAACATCCTGGAGGATATTTATTTGTTCCAATTTCATATTTGGAATGGATGAACCATGAATTGGGGATTGTGGAATAGGAAATCTATTTAGATCACCACTACGTCGTGGAGAAAATGATTTATTCATAGTGGCCCTATAGGGAGATTTTTAGCGGTTCCTCGAATAATGGGGTAACTATGATATCAGGTATAGGTTTTGGAATAGACCCAATTCAGTGGTGGGGATATGTGGTGTGGTGGTATCTCTTACACCATATCCCCCTCTCCGAGAAAATAGGATCTGTATTTGTTTATTTTAAAAGTATTTTTAACTATAAGGGTTATATTATAGTTTGTAAGGTAACACTATGGTCTTTTATTTTGTGTCTTTGATATAACTAAATAAGAACCCATATAAACCAAGTCTGTAAGGTAAAACTATGGTCTTGTATTTTGTGTCTTTGATATAACTAAATAAGAACCCCTCGGAACCACCTCTTTTCCTAATCTTTCACTCTTGAACTTAAGGCTCCATGAAGATTTTTTCCAAGGTCTTTAAATTCCTTCCCAAATAGAAATCAAATCGAACATTGAGAGGTCGATTTTTTGGTGATTCCAGTCTATTTTTGTGGTATGTGTCTCTTTACAAATGTTTTAATTCTGGCATTACCTTATTTTATTTTTAAATTTATTATTTTATGTCATGGAAAGGATTTATTTTATATCAAGGTGCAATTTCATCTTGAAATTTATTTTTTATATGTATTTTATCTAAAAAGAGTTCCAAACATTCTATGTGTTGGTGAAAGGAATTAAATTTGTTTATTTTAAAAAATGGGTTTTCCACCATGGAATCAGATATTATTTACTGTGAAAAAATGATTTATAAATTGGGAGAATGTTTTAAAAAAATAGAAAGCATGAAACATTAGAGACCATTGGTGTCTCAAGAAATGGACATCTCACTTTAGTGTGTGTATTTAAACAAGAGTTTTTTATTTGTGAATGACTATTATGGGACTCAATATCAACTGTATATACATTATTTTTAGTTTCTGATTATTTTTATGTCACTATGTTTTCCCATAGGTTAAATCCCAAAAATTTTCATTTTCATTCATTATTTGTTTTACACATGATGGTTTATTTCTTTTTTAGATTGCTCACTATTTTATATTATTATGTATCAATGGATGGTTTTTCTATTCTCACATGATTTCTTATATACATTTTTCATATTACTGTCCTATTTGAGTTTTTAATTTATTTTTTGAAAACCCAATGAATATTATATATTACCAAAAGATTTATCTTTTATATATGCATTATAAACTAGTTTTGTTTTAAATATAGAAATAACGATTTCTTAATATTATCCATTAAAGAGATTGTTTAGTGACATCCTACTTGGTCATGTTGTGAAAACCTAATTTTTTCCTTAGTAATTTCAGATTTTGTTTTTTAATACTTGGGAAAATGGAAGTGAATCTTTTATATCAACAACTTCACTTGGTCATTGATGATATTAGTGGGGGTTGGTTTAGTGGTGATATATAGTCACACTGAGATTTGGTCTTCATTTAGTGTTGTTTTACTTTTTGATTCATCCATTTGGGATTTACTTTTTATGTCACATGTATATTTACACATTCTTCAATGATGTACTATATTGGTTTTCCATCTTTTGGAAATACTTGACACTTGGTGTGTTGTTTTTATGATTCTCACATTATATAAGACCTTCATAGGTTATATGTCTTTTTTTCTAGTTTGGTTTGTTACATATTTTAATAATCATTTTGTTTTGATTATATGAACACAAATAGGATATTAAAAATGTATTTTTTATTTTAGTATTTCATAAAACTACTAAAAAATAGATATAAAGGTATACTTTTAAAAAATGGTTGATAATATTAATGTATGTCTGTTATGATTGAAAAGATATGTTACCTAGTCTTCCCTAAGATAGAAAAGTTTGAATTTCTTATAAGAAATATATAAAGTCATTTATATCATCAATATTTCCTTATATATTCTTTTTATTAGGATAAAATTAAAATTTTTAGGTTGAAATTATTTTTGGGGTAGGATTTTACACCTCAAGATTTAGAATATATTTTCATATAAATTAACACGGTATCAATAGACTGTTTCACAAAAAACAACTACATAAAGTGAGTAACAACATATTATATAAATATTAATAAGAAATTTTAAGAATAATAAAACCACTGTTAAAAAATTTGTTCGATAAATTAAAAATTAATAAAAATAGGATTAATAACACATAATGTTTTAAAATTAAATGTTTTAATAAATGAAAGTATTCATTTTCTAATACATTTTAATTTAAAATTTAAAAATAAAAAAATTAATTCTATAAAATTAACTTCATTTTTTAATTCATCATGTTAAAATTTTGTTAGGATTAATTTTCTGTTTTTTCATAAATAATTTATTTTTAGGCGAACATTGTAAAAATACCAATTTTAGTAATATTGTCACGTAAATGGAATGGTCATAATAAATGAATGGATTATAATTATTTGAAACTGGTTTTATTTAGAAAATATATATATATATATAAAGTAAAAGATATCATTTATAAAAACTATGTTGAATTTTTAAAACACATGATTAACAATTTGGAAAACTTTAATAATATTCCTATTTAAAAAATATTTTTATTTTCTTATATTAAAAAAATATTCCATCAATTTGATAAAAATAAATAAAAAGATATATTTCTTATTTTATATCAAAATTTTCATATTATTTAATAATATAAATTTAATTTTGTATTGATAAAATTATTATTACTAATATTAAATTGAATGATCATGTAAATGTTGAAATTTTTATTATTAATGAATGGTTCTATTAATTTATTTTTATTTTCATCTAGTAAACTTAGTTTATATATTTTATACAATTACATTTATTTGATTTTTACACATATTTAAAAATATATTATCCATAATTTATTTTTTATAATAATTTTATATAATCTTATGAACACTTAATAGTGGACATAACATTTTTCTACAAAATTATTTATCTATACTATAAATGTTTTAATTTAAAAGTTAGTTTTATATTCATTAAAAATTTATTTATATTATATAGAGATTAAATTAATTTTTAAGGCATAAAAATTTGGTAATATTGGATACCTTATATTTTTAATAAAGTATAAATTACTTGGGTAAAAACTAGTTACCAAGGTAGAAACCCAAAATGATTAAATATAAAAAAAGTGATAAAATACAAGAAAATATTTTAAAATCTGTTTAAATAGGAATTTTAAATAAATTTTAGACCATATCTCACCAAAATATTCATTATTTCAAACTTTTGAATCCATTAAACCATGAATTGTGACATGCCACCAATGAAAAAGTAATTGGTTTTTACATGAATAACATTTTCTTTACTTATACAATGATATAACTTAAAACACATTTATCGAAAAATTAAAAAACATTATATCCAAAAAACACTTTCATATTCTCTCGTTAAAACTATCACCACTTAATATATTCTTGGGTATTTCCAAAAGAACAAACAAATGATCCTCAAGTTGTTACCCAATAGAGAGGACCTAGTGAAAGAGGTGATGTTCTCAAATGTCCTCTTTTAATTCATTTATTTTTCTATCATAATAAAACCAATCTATCCATAAAATATGAATGGAATAATTATTAATAATAATATGATTTTTTATTATAGTAATGGAATATATATGTTATACATTAATCCAAAACTATTCAAAAAATGTAGATGTCGTCATGCATAGGTGAAAACTACCACCTCTATGAATGAGACGCTTGATTTTATATCACTCTCATAAATAGATGTTTATAAATATGTATAAATAATAAATATTATATTCATAGAATTACTAATAATCTTAAATTATAAAAAAATTCCTTATCTTCCTTGTGTTATATGAAAAAGAAACATATCACTCATCCGTATGTGAGCACTACTGCATTCATGAAAGTGGAATATATTTTTTTCACACAAGTCTTTTATTATTTATAAATATATCTTATAATATGATTATAAATGTCAATGAAATATAAATTGTACCATTATTATTTTATAATAATGATATTATTCCAAAAATAATCACTTTCGTAACCATACTCACCCAAAGATTATTGTTTATTCTTCTTTGGGTTGATTTAAGAACCAAATTCAATAATGATATAAATATATTTCATGGATGAATATTGAAACCTAAATATGGGTGTTATTAGAAATTATTCATTAAACATTTTTTTATAGTCCAAAAAAGGTTTTATTAAAGTTTAGTTTACTATTATAATATCACCGTTTTGTTCATTACAATTTACAAAAACTAGCTTATCATTGAAATCATCGTCAAAACCCTAACTAAAATACGTATAGAATGAAATTTAAAAATTATAAATCATTAAAAAAAAAATTCTAATACCTATTTTGATATTATATATGAACTCTGAATCTACAAACTATTTTAGAAACTAACAATTGGAAATGTATTTATAAAGATGTTTTTGTACCGTAGGTATATCCCCCAAAACCATGGGTATAGTATATACCGAGGCTTTTGATAAACATAGGGAGTTTAGCTATCTATATATCTCTAGGATATACCGATAGTTTTAAAATTCTATACCCATAGTTTCAAACCCAAGTGAATTGTTTTATACCACCGTTTCGTTATCCCTATACCCATGGTTTCGAAACCATGCGTATTGGATTTAAAAAAATAGTGGTCATGGGATTCGAATCCTGGATTGCCTGTATTCTATTCATCAGCCTAAACACTACAAAAAATTTGATTCCTAGTATATAAATTTATTTATATATATATATATATATATATATATCTAAATATTTGATATATTTTGAAAAACATGGCAATAGGTGTTATGGTGGTTTTTTGGTTTCCTCCTATGAAAACTCCCCCCCCTTAATGCGGGGAAGTTGTACCTATGGTTTTAATAAATAGTGGGTATAGTCATGATCTATACCCACATTTTTTGTGAAAATATGGTTATAGGTCTAAATAACCCAATACCACGGGTTTTGAAAAACCATGGGTATAGGTTTGACACATACCCACTATTTTGGGAAAAACCATGGGTATAGGTCTTGAAAAAAACAATATACCCACAGTTCTTCATAAACCATTGGTATAAGTTCCAATTTTTTAATTATACCCACGGTTTTCCAAAATTATTGGTATATTTTCCCATCCAATCCCTATACCAATGATTTTAAGATATGGGTTTTCACATCTATATGATTCTTCATCGAGATGTGGTGGAAATTTACCACTTGATTCCTTATATTTTATTTCTATGTTATAAAATTATTTCACTTTTCATATTTTATATGAGATATAGGAGATATATAAATCTATCATGTGTTCTCCCTTTAATAGGCTTTCAAATTGGTAGATGATGACAACATAAGGGTTTTTTTAACTCAATTCTCATTCTTAGAGTTAAGATTATTCTTCTTGAAATTATTCAATATAAGTTTGGTATATTCTACTCATTAATTATATCACGTTTTATTTTCACTTGTTTCTATATATTCAAATTTTTTACACATATAAACCCTTTATAAATATCTCATTATTCGATAATTTTTATATTTATATTGGATTTGGATAATTAAATTTTCCTTAAAATTATTTAAAATATTATTCCCAGAGAATAATTCTTATGTCTTTTATAAATTTTTATATTTCTTATTTTATTATATATTTTCACTATTATGTTAGAGTAAAATTATTTTTTCATCTAAAATATTCTTTTTAATGATTTGTTTTCTCAAAAAGTTGATTTTTTAGGAAAAAATATCATCACCATTGAAGTTAATTTTTGCACTATTTTTATGTTAATTATTCCCAAAAAATGGGAATCATATTTTCAAATCCTTATTTTTTCACTCATGTTAAATTACTAAAATACATTAAAACTTTTTTCGAAACTTTTATGACCAATTTTTATGATGTGGTTATTTAAAAATAGTATTAAAAAATATTAAAAAAAATCATTCTTGTATAATGAAATTTTTGGTGTACCACGCCACATTTTAATTTTTTAACCTTTATATCTTTTCAATAATCAATTTCTAAATATTATTTTAAAATAAAAAAATTTCAACTTTTTTCACTTCACTTTTTATAAAATAAAATTCAATTGTTATCTATATCTTTTTATTTTATGACAATGTTAAAAACATTTTATAAAACCTATTTTACCATATCTCTATAATTTTACTCATTATATTTAAATTCAATATTACATTAGAAATAATTTTTCATTAATCACCCTAAAAATGTTATTATAAAATAATATTTTTAGGTGATATAATTTTGGGTATCAATAGTTTTCATTCCTAAGGTAAATTTTGGCGATGCCATCTGGAAATGTAATAAAAAAACATTTTTATTTCCACTATTTTTTATGATGTGATGAATGATTATTTTTAAGTTTCACACATATGTATGAAATATTGATGGGTTACGTACTATATTGCCCCTCCTCAATTCATTGGTGAAGTTTTCATCCACCATAAGATAATAAAGATTGGACATATGTGATTTTTTCACAACTTAAAGGGTAAAAATTCATAGATTGTTCTCACAACCTAAAGGGTGATCCTTCTGGGATTACACTCTCAATATTAATTGTGATAATAAAAAGATTATGCTCATAAAAAAGGGTGACCCTTCTTCTATTTTTTTCACATTATTGATGGCGGCTCTTCATTGATAAAGGGTTATCCTTCTCAGATTACGATCACAACATAAAGAGTGAGCCACCATGGATTACACTCATGACATAAGGGGTGAGAGTTGGAATATGCTGAAAATATATATGGTGTCCCATATTAGAAAATATGCACAATATAAATGGTGATCCTTCTTGTATTTTGATCACAATATAATGGGTGGATCAACTTGTATATTATTTTGATAGGATGATTCCATATGCTTGTGTGTTTTCCCTTATTTCCTTATTATGGTACATTTTCATGGCGCACCATATTTTTATATACATTTGATTATTCACCATATATCACATTATAATCAAACAGTATTATATCATGTTACATGATTTTTTATTTGAGTTTACATGTCCTTATATCATTAACATTTTAAATCTATTTTTATTTCACTTTTATTTTAATATGATAATCCTCACCCACTCATTTGTACTCAAATTCTTTTGATGTCAACCTTGATGAAATATTGGCCTATTTTTCCTTACTGAGTATTTGAGATCACCCCTTTCTTATGTTTATATTCCAAATGTTTTGAATATGATTATAACCTATGAGGTGTATAAAAGGTATTATAGTTTGGTTATATTATATAGTAATGATCACAAGTATCGTAAAATAATTTTCTTATTTAGATCCTCCCCAAAGACACTAAAACATTAAATCATGGGATTGTGTAATTATTGTGAGTAGTAATTTTTAAATTATTTTAGAAAATATTTCTTTATCTTGGAATATATCACAAATTATTTAAATATGGTAAGTGATGAATTTATTTTTAACACTAAATCCATGAGTGTGGGTGTGGGGTGCCCCATATTTGGGGGGCTATTGTAAACTAGTTGGATATGGTAAAAGAGAACTATTTAAGAGACTGTAAACTAGTAGAAGATGGTATAGGTTCTTTGGGAGTGAGCGTATTTGTATTCACATTAAAATACTATTTAAGAACATGCAACTCAAACAAGTCCCATACATGATAAAGGAAAGATACTCACATTTAGATTGAATATTGTAAAACATTTTGTATTGTCCTGTCTTTACTTACTATATTGTATGTAGTGTGAATCTATTGAGTGAAACATATGAGATCCATTAATTATAATGGGTTCATAGTTTGAAATATTAGGAGGGTTAATTAATAATTAAAATAATTTGTTATCATTGGTTCATACTAATCCACCCCCCCCCCCCCCCCCGCCACTTAGTGTGACAACTTGATCCTATTGAGTATTTTCAACTAATATTTGTGATAATATATTTTACCTATAACTGGATCTCTTTTTCTCCGAATTTTTTACAATATATATATCTTGTGGAAATTTGAATAAGTTCATATGTTTCTTTTTTTATTATATATATTACATCCCAATCAATACAAACATGGAGGTTTTGGTTAAAAACATGAATAATAAGTACACATAAGTGGAAAATATGTTATGAAATATTTACATGTAAAAATATGGGACAACACTAATTGAAGTTAATCCATGTTGTGTTTCTCCAATTGAATATATTCAATATTATCCTATTATGAAATCATGATTTGATAGTACAGATTTTGATTCTATTGAAACAGTTGACGAAATTTACTCAAAATTTATGGATTATATAAAGAATTTTATTGTTGATGTTTTTACTAATATATTTTATTTTATCAAATAGAAATGTAGTTAGAAAACATATCTTAAAATAAATGGAAAAATAGGAAAATAAAATATTGATTAATATATTTCAAGATTAAATATCTCTTTCCTAATATATTGTAGCCAAATAATGTACTATATTTATTTATAATGAAAGTATAACCCTAGAAAATAAAAAATTTATATGGATATTTGGTCATATATAATTGAAATTATATGATACATGATGAAGAGTTTCATGCATTCGGACAAACACACAAATCCTTAATGAATGTTTGAGATGATTTGTTAGAAATAAATGAAAAAATAAAATATATTCAACATTAATTATTGGATAAGAGTAAGATAGATGATGACTACTGTAAAATTTAAAAAATTAAATGAAGAATATGTTTAGAATAAACTTGGGTTAAGAAAAATAAACTCAACATAAAGTTTCTTGAGATAAAATTAAATTTATGAAATCTTGAAATCACACAAGGTAGATTATCCTAGGATGATGAAAGAAGAAATAATACGATGAAAGGCTTTAAAAATAGTATCAATTACATAAATTATGATATTAGTGTTAATAAGAGCTTCAAATCTTATAGATACAGATCTTCTAAAAAGTCATATAGAAATGAAAACCAAGTTTTTGAAAAAATTAATTTACTAATTTTTTTTATGGATAATATAGGATACAATTAACATTATAAATAAATATATCTGTAAACAAGTGTTTTGAAACTCCCCAAAATATCAACAGTGGATATGTATAAATTTTATGAATATTGATTAAAGAAATCACATAAAAGAATATTTATTTATCTTAAAAACAACAAGATGTTCTTGTAAGCTAGATTTCAAAAAAAAGATAAACAACATGTTTTATTAGCAATTGTTTGTGTTGTTGAAAGTTTGGACAAGGAAATAGACTTCTGGTATGGCATGTAAATCACTAGAGGAAATATTACCCCTATACCACTGTGGTGAAATTATATATTTAATGGAAATATTATAAACTATAATAAAAATAAAGTGTAAAATGAAAGATATATCAGCTAAAAATATATTTGAAAATTATAAAATAACATTCTTGAATTTGAAAAAACAAATTGGTTATGGTGATAATGCGGGGTTGTATAAATCTATCAAGAATTATTTATATATTTTTGTTGTAATAAAACCATAAATTATAATAAATAAATAAAAGAAAAATATGTTTGATATATATAGGGTGTAAATGAAAGAAGTGTGTTCAATGAAGCACAACCATAAGAATCATTCTAAGGAGGATACACAAAACATGAGATACTTCTATTATGGTAGAAAAGAACACGTCATAAACCATAAATACATGGCTAGAAATATAATATTTGTAGGATGAAAATATGCTTAAAAAGGTGAATCAATATAATAAATAATTTAATGTTTTTTTTGAGGAAGAAATACAAGAGGTTAAATTATATAGGTTTCTAAAAAAGTTGGATAAAATATTTTTATAATCTATGTGAGATAGCTAAGAAAGTTGAGAATAAAACAAATAAATTCATGATCAAATTTATCACATGTTTAGATAAATAAAGAAAAAGTGATCCAGTAAAAAAATTATAAATGTTTTATACTAGCTGATTTAAAAACCCCAATTCTAAAAAAATGTAGTTTAATGTAAAAAAATAATACCATTTTTTCCAAAAGAATGTCATGTATGTGGAAAAAAAGAGGATAAAAAATGAAGAGTTCTCATAAGGATAGAGTTCAAAAGAAATCATTTTCTACCTTGATAATCATATCTCATTCATATTTCTCTCATTAAGAATAAAAGGTATATCCATTTATTACTATATATGGTGTTTTTAATTTCCATATAGGGAATTGAAGGTAATGCATGTTAGGGGAGAACCAAAATTATTTTAATGTCTTATAGCATGTATTTCTTTCCTTAATAAGATTATCTAACTAGTATCGTGATGCTTGTAAAAATTAAAGTAGTATAAGACGGATATGCTTCATGTTCAGTTTAATTTAGTCTATCCATGAAAAATATTGATAAAATATTCCACTTAAGGGGAAGTTGAGTAGAAAATTTTTTAGAATATAAATATATCATGTGAACCTGGAAATATGGATAGTTATCAGATATATATATATGTTTAAAGTACAATAATTACTATCTCTTCATTATTTATACAATAATTCTTGGATAAGGGTAATAAATAAATATAGAAGTAAATTATTACAATAAGTTATCAAGTTCAATCAACACTAAGACTGCCCATAAGACCCATCAAAATCATAACCAAATGGAAACACCCTTTGCGGAAATTTCCATACTTTTTTTATTTTACTAAAATATTATTATTAAGGGGAAGTTAGTGGAGTTGTAGAGTAACTTGTTGGGGAGAAACTGAATTGTACTTAAATGTTTTTATGTGTCTTTTTTGTAGACTATAGGTGATAAGTTACTTGAAAATCTACTTGAAAACCCCCTAGAAGTAAGTTTTTGAGTTGGAACCACTTGCTTAATGGTTTTATGGAAATTACTCTTGTTTTCTATACTAATAAATCTCATTTAGACTTAGTCGTGATTACATTATGGATAATTTCATTGAAAACATGATTCCACCCTTCTCTCAAATGAAGGAAGAATTTAATTTTAGAGGGGGACATGAGGGAGTTCCAATATAGATTGGATAATAAGATGATTAACATTATCCCTTACCCATACACCTTAGAATTTATTATTAATAAGGGAGATAATGATATCGACATTTGAGTTGAAGTGGGTATAAACAATAAACCCTAATGGGGATAATGAAGTACCCAAATAGATTCTGATGATTTGTTTTCAAAAAAATTAATACAGTATTGATAAGAAAATTTAATGTTTGTTCAAGTTGGGTGATGATGCAGATATAAATGAATAAAAAGGTTAATGGTTTCATATATAAAGAAAGTTATTATGATATTTATATATGGTTTTTTTCAATTATTAATGTTGGTGGGGACCCATTTATATATTTTTAATGAATTTTTGGTAGGATAAATATTAAAATTGGGGATGAATTTCGTTTTTATAAACTTTAATAAAAACAAAATGGTAAATTAAAATCTAAGAAACATTGATATGATTAAGTGATAATTTTGATAAAGTGTCACATCTATAAATTTTAAATGTATTATAAAATTAATTTTAAAATTAATTTATTGACTATAAATAGTGTAAAATTATTGGTTTTAATTTTTGAAATTATGGATATCTAGTTTAAATAATGTAATACATATATTTAAGGGGATACTAATCACAATTTGATAACGAAGTTTGGAATTAAATCATTGTAATCCCCAAAATCTCACCCCATTCAGTTGAGAGGATTATGTTATTACTCGCTTGATCTTAGTAGTGATTAAGAAAATATTCCCTCATGATTATGGAAGTGAGAGCCCCCTTGATATTCACAAATAGCCCAGGAATAGTTCCTAGAATTTTTTTGTAATAACAACCTGTTGTAGAAGTAGTTGATAAGAATAATGTTTTCTTTTCATAAACCCATTAAAATACCACTCCCTAACCTCACTAACGAATGTATAAAATTTGAGATAAGTGATTAGTATAATATATATGAATAGATCCTTCAATATTTATAGAGAATTGGTAACTAGATCATTGAATCTAGGCTTTGATATTACTATAGATTCAGTGAGAGAGCATTGTTAAATTAATCAATGATTTATTGAACATGAATGTTAATGATATCCAATCAACCTTAGGTCTATATTTATAATATTCATAGGAGTATTAGGTTTCTATGGTTGATAAATATCATTAATGGACCAAGTTAAAACATTCAATAACACCAATTAATTCATATTTATTGTAATGGATTAAAGACACTGGTATGCTGGTGAGATGCCTAAGAATCACGATTTTCTATCTTCTTCCAATAATTGGTTAGTACAATTACACTATCTAGATGGTGGAATTCCTATGGAATATAGATTTATTCACCATGCAATTGGACGGTTAGCGGCACTGCATCGACTAGCTAGTGTTGTCTACAAAATTCATTTTCATAAAGTTCCACCTTGACTTCCTTCCATGGAAATCTATTGGTCTTCCAACCATATTCCAAGACATTAAATCTAGAATAAATGTTTTTCCAATAATTTAACAGGATAATAAATAATCCATTTAATGTAATTTTATAACTTCATAAAGGCCATTGGTGACATCACATAAAGACCAAAAGTTTTAGCTGAAATTCACCAAAATGAAAACTTTACATACACAAGAATTTTTTTGATCATGAAAACCCTATAAGAGAGAGAGTTGCAAAAATATCCCTATTTTATATTATCACAGACAGTTAATATAAAAAATATATCATGTAAAACAGGATTCTTATATATTTATATATAAGATATCAATATGTACATGATATTCAAGGTAATATGTTCAACGTCCAAATGAAGTGAATAAAATAAAAATTTCAAATTTTAGATAGGAGTAAAACATTGAACTCCAATTCTAATAATCCTTCCTTATAAAATAATAATATAATAACACGTATTTCAATATATTTATCTAATAATATACTCAATGTTTAATGTTCAAAAAATTATCCCCCTAAAAGGATTGATGTATCTCACCCAAAAAATCTCACTTCAAAAATTCTCTAACTTTTTGAATATCAAAAAAAAAACAATGAGACAAAAGAATAAATTTAAAAGGAATAATTTGATGAAATTTATTTGATATAATTTATAGTAAATTTTTAAAAATAAAAATTGATATGAAAAACGAGATCAATAGGTAAAGAAAATTTGAAAAATATATGTAATGATAACAATTGTTCGAAAACATATCTTAGCTTCCAAACTACACGTTAATAATAGTATTACAGAGAGAGGGGTATGTTTAAAAGAATATTATCAATAAATTTATTTTTGGTGGAGAAGATAAATATGAAATGTATAAAGATAGAAAGAAAATAAAATCCATAAATACCATATACCAGAAATTCATTAACATAATGTGTGGTTTTATATTTATTGACCAATTAAATCATTAAATTTTTTGAAGGAGTTCCTTTGAAATTAAAATCTTACATTTAAGGCTCCCCCTATTATTTATTCATCTCATGAAACATTTTTAGAGATTAAATTATACATAATATTTTTAATCACAATTCATCTTCCTTTAAGAGAGATAAAAAAAATATTTATAGGAGATTACATATACATTCTATTATTGTTGGGAATATATATTTTTAATTATTTAAATAATATAAAAAGTGTATTAAATGTTAAAAAAAGGTTAAATTTTAAAATACTTAAAATTTATACTAAAAATTACTTGTTTCAAAAAATATGGTATTGATGTTTAAAAATAGTGAAAAATATTTTTTTTTGATTTAAAAAAATTAAAAAAATGAATCTATTATGGAAAATTTTAGAATTTGAGATATGTTTATCCCATAAAATTAATTCAAAAGTATGATATAGATATCATAGAAAATAAATGAACAATAGATATAGAATATAATTCAAAATAAGTCAAGAATATCCAAATTTTAGAATAAAGAGAAAAGAATTCAAAATAAATATCAGGAATCAAATAAAAAATTAAAAGAATACACAAGTTACCCATCATTAAATAGAATGCATCCAAAGTATACCATTTCATTTTCACAATTAATAAAATATAAATAATCTTAGAAATGGGTTTTAATAAAGACAACAACAAAATAATAATTATTCATAATAAATTCCAATAAGATGTTGCCCTTTTGGAAGTGATATCATAATAAATGGTGCATAAGTTCTATGTGTTTATTAATATATTTTTGGTTATGGGTTTTTGAAATATTAATTAAACTACTATTATTGCATCTAATAGGGATATGGTCATATGTATGCTCAAAGTCTAAGAGTGTGTATTATATCTATATTATTTGACCACAAAAACTACGATGGATATGTATTCCACTTCTACTAGATATAAGGAAATAAATATTTACTTCTTACTACTCCCTGAGTTTTGGTATTTTCTAGATATGTAGAAAATCCCACTTTTAATTTTTCTACCTAGTTGGCATTCACCAAAATCAACATCATAAAAAATATGTTAGTTCTAAATAATTTCCATTAGGATAAAACAAACCAAAAATTTTAGTTTCTTTTAAAAAATCTATTTAATATATTTAGTTAGTTATTCATTTATATTTAATTAAAATGAATAGAAATACAAACATTGAACATGATTTTAGGATGGGTTTTAGTAAGATAAAGTGTAATAATTTTAGTAAATCAATAAATATTGGTGTTCACCATCTTACTGGATTTATACAATGTTATCTAACAAGTGGTGCTCATGAGAGTATTTATTTCCCTATCGTAGTCAATGTTTAATAGTTTTAAGAGTTAATTATTTTATTCCTTTTGTTTTATAAAAATACCATCATTATTTTTTATAAATTTACAAATTGAGAAATAATTTAAGTTCACATATAAATCTCATTTCAAATTAAATTTTCATTAAATTGTAAATTTGAAGAAAAATATATTAATTGGTTGGGCCAAAATTTACATCACCAATGTAAATATAAAAAAGTAAAAAATATTTTGTGATGTCTTTTAGAGAAGGTGTTTCATTATATTTTCTCATTTCAAAACAATTTGATAAAAAAAATTTGATAAAAAATCATACCAAGCATAGGGGGTTATTTTAAACCATAAAGAGCAAGAATAAACTTTAAAACATGATTTGGAAAATTTGGATTTTCAAAAAAAGGTGGTTGTTCTAAAAAAACACTTTGGTTCATAAAACCATTTTAAAAGGTTCATTTAACATCAATTTTAATGTGTTTAAAATTATGGTGTGAGGTGAATTCCAATAATATTATAATGTATTCTAACCGATTGGTGGGTGTAAACATTTCCCAATATTTTTGTGTCTTATTCTTCATTATAACCATTAAAAACTAGACGGACTTTATTTCTTATAATAGTACCAAGTTCATCTATCTTATTCTAAAAACCTTGTTTTGAATATATGATGGGATGATCATTAGGTATATCCATAAGATACCATATATAATTTTATGTGAATTCATTTAGTTTCTATTTTAAGGTAAGAATCCAATTTTTATTATTAAGTGAATCATTTAGATTTTGGGGTTTTGAGTGATAGATGAAGGCAAGGTGCTCTACCCCGTTTAGGATCTATATTCTAGTATGAGTTACCACTTTCAAAAATTCAATGATATTTTCAAGTTAATGGTATTTTTAAAAAAAATTAGGGAAAAACATGAGATAGGTTTTTATTCCACATAAACATCTTTATAATTAAAATGAGAATTTGAAGTTAAAACATCATTTTCCAAAACATTTTGAGAAGTTTATTTTGGAAACATTTTATAAAAATAACATGAATTGATTCTTACAAAAACATTTACCTTTGCCAAAGACTATGTATTACTTTCTAGAAATGGATTATCCATGAAATAAACTATCATCTAATTATGAATCAAATTTTCAATGTTTTTCATTAGTATTGAGAATAAAACCTTAACAACTAAAAAATTAAAAAATAAAATTTTACATTTTTTATTTTTCCAATATTTATAAGTGTATGTTTTGATAAACGGTCTTTTGAGAAAATGATTTTTGAAAAAATAGGTGGTATTAAAAGAATTATTCCAAAAACTATTTAGTTAAATTAAAATCATTTAAAATAGTACTGCTAATTTTTTAGACAATTCTTTGTCTCCTTTCTACAACCTGATTTTTATGGGTTTTAAAAGTAGAAAAATAGTGATTATAAATTTAATAATTGTATAAATAAACATATTATTTTTTGTAAAATTATTCTTCATGATCACTTCAAATATGACTAATTTTACCAACTTATTAATTTCAAATTTCTTTATACAACATAATGATGTATTTTCAATCTTCAATTTTACGATATAATAAGTAAGCCCAAGTGAATCTTGTAAAGTCATCACAATAACAAAATTATAGTATTTAACTCCTAGACTATCAAATTGAGAACATAAAAATAAATCAATATTAATTAATTCAACCAAAATAAAAGAACAAATTGTTTTCTAGATTTCAAAGATGATTTATGTTTCATAACATGTTGACTTTCTTCACAAAACATGTCGTATTTGAAAGAAAGTTCCAGTAAATCTCTGCTAGAAGATAACAATTGAGTTTTACAGGTGAGTGTGCACTAAAG
This sequence comes from Viscum album, assembly GCA_963277665.1. NCBI lineage: Eukaryota > Viridiplantae > Streptophyta > Magnoliopsida > Santalales > Viscaceae > Viscum > Viscum album. The sequence continues at coordinate 212,231,824 of OY728137.1, forward strand.
TTACCAATGTGTCTTTGCCAAATCCATAACCCATTAACTTTTTCACTCAAGCATTTGAAATTTTTTCTATGGGGACAATTTAAATTAACTTTATAAATATTTTTTGAAATCAATAAATTTTAAAAAATTAGATATCATTTTACGTTAAAAACATTAAAACATAATTTTCAAAACAATATTAAAATTGTATCACAAAATTACATATATATTACAAAATTTTGTTTGATTCCCTTGGAAACAAATCATTTTTTAGAAAAGTGGACATGGAAAAAAATTAGGGTTTCTTCCCTAATAATCATACTCTTATAATTATCATCAAAGGTTATGTGTCCAACATCTAATTTCATAATTTTATTTAATTAATAGGGGTAACCACACATGTGTCTCTATAAACAACTACAAAGGTACAATAATGCTTCTAGGGATTTTTTCCCAATATACTTTTCCAAAATAATTAGTTTACTATTGGTTTTGTTAACAAAAAAACATTGTTTTTCTAATTTTAGATAACACTAATTTTTATCAAGAATTAATTAATATGATATTTAATTTTGTAATTACTAGATGAAATATGAATTGATTTTAGTCTCTAATATCATTCATTATTGCAATCACCTTTATAAATTAAATTTATAATTTTTTTACAATAATTTAATAAATTATATTGTGTAAAACCTCATATTATAGTGGTATTCAACGGATTTTTAAGGTTCAAGAATGATCTGACAAATAAAAATCAATTATTTCTTTTCTATGGCTTTGGGTGGCAAAAATTTTACTTTGATTAATTTCACCTTAATTGAATGTGGATAGTGATTTCTTAAGATATTTTATTCTATATACGAAATTATAAACAATATATTAATTATTAATTTTCAAGGACTATTATTCATTTTACTATAAGATATATCCACTTTCTTTTTGAACATATTCGTTATTATAATCAATAGATTTTAATTCAATTCATTTTTCTTCTATAATGAAAATTTTTTATGGAAACCATTTTCAAGTAGATCATGAGTTTTATTAAGGTATTTATAATTAAGGTGAATTGAGGACAATGAAGAATAAGAAGATGGTTAATAAGTTAGAGAAGAGAATGAAGGGGAGGAAATTGTATGTCAAACCATACTTTTAATACATAGATATTTGATAATAATATAACAATAGTAAATACATTTTAAAAATACTCACCTAGGGAATATGATGGTTTAGTTTATTTGAAGAAAAGATACAAAAATATTCTTATTTCATGAAATAACATCCACACTTCCCATAGAGCTTGATGTTTGACACTAAATAAGTAAACATAATAGTGAGTGATCTTAGATACTCAGTAAGATAAAAAAGAGAGATATTAATGATTACTTAAATAGAAAAAGTGAACAAGGGCAGGGTCACATGAACTTAACATTTCATAATCCATACCAATCATATCATAAATCATATTCTTGAAACATGGCATATATTGTGGATGTTCGTAAGACAAGAATCATAAATTAATACAATAAGATGATCAATAAAAGCATAACATTAGTATATGACCTATGTTATTTGGAATAAAAATATTAATAAAATGTTAGTAACTTAGTCATGGTTTATTTCCAATACAATCATAGTGGATTTATTTCACTCCCCATTCCCAAATATCTTTATTCAATGTTTACTCCCAAGTATAAAATAGTTGATAGAGTCTCTTATTGAACTAGGTTCACTCTCCATTCAAGTCCTTTTTATCTGATGATATATCTATCTTAAACCAATGAATTAGAGTTATATGTAATTCTAAGGCAATCTGTTACATAATCATTATCTATTAACAAGTCTTCCATAAGATCATAAATAATTTATAGTGTATTATAACACATAGAAAGGAAATTTATTTAATTAATATCTTGACATTTGATAACAACATAACCCATGGAAAATAAACGGGTTCTATAAGAATCTCATTATTAGAATAATAAATAATTATAGAGAAATATTAAGGATGGTATAAATGAATCATATACCTAGTAAATAATAAGTAACGTCAAAGGATGTTATCATAAATGAACATTCATTTAAAGGGTAATTTGTAATATTTCTTGAGGAAAATAACCTTTTCATTTTGGATTAAATTCATTAAAATATAAAAACATTATAAAAATTATGGACAAATATTTCATTTTATATAACCATGGTAACTTATATTAGATATTTCAAAACATTGAGCAGTCATGATATAAGGAAATTCTATGCATGTTGTGTACATTAAAACAATGATTCCTGTCACATTTTTAGTAAAAACCAAAAAGTAACACATTTGGAAAATGACCAGAATATTCCTTTTAAATAATATTTTAAAAATAAAAACATGGAGAAAATGAATTTATACAATCATTATAAAGTATTAAAAACATTCTCGAAAATATTTTGAAGAAAACATGGACATGTCAGTAAATGATTCCCAACCAAAGATAAAATAAAGTATGTTTTTCTTAGAATTAATTTCTAAATTATTTTAAGTTAAAAAAAGAGGAATATGATATTATTTATTAAAACCTACATGAATTAATGGAGGATAAATAAATTCATGACATTAAATATAGGTATATCATAAAATATCATTATCAAAATTGTGAGCACAAATAATCCTCATAAACAATGAGATTGTAACATAAAACATTTACCACTTTGTAAACTATTGAATCATAAGCCCCATAAAAGAATAAATAAAAATTAAATGTTAAATATGATTATAATAAGTATAAAAAGTATATAACATGTAAAATAAGTAGTGTATACAACTCATAAATATAAATAAGTGTATAACATCAAACATATCTCAATGAAACAATATTGACGGGAGGAACTCTAACAACTTTGGTAATCTATAAATAAAAACCTCATGAGATAGAGAACCACATATATATTTTTAAATGAAAATAATATTCATGAATATAATCAAGAAATAAATTCATGGTCATTACATACACCATAAAAAGTAAACAAGTAGTGAATATGGTTTATGACTTATGAAAATAAAAGTGACGTAAGAATCCCCTTACCTCAAGTTTGATATAACAACCCTGCTCTTTATTTCACACATAAAAATATTTTATTACATAAAACCTTCATTTTATGAAACCTAGAATATTGAGAGGTCTAGTGTCTTTTGGTCTTTGGATAATTACATAACAACTTAAAACATGAAAAAACACATCTTTATTGAAAATTTCTTTTATATGACCAAATACATTCCTTCATACTTAGCATTCCATGGGATAACATGAGGAAATTAATAAGAAAATGGTGAGCTATAAATCCAAGTAAAGGATTAAACAAGGAATAACTTGAAGAATACAGTACATGTTAGGCAGTAGGCATATTAATGGATCATAAGAGAAATATGGACCTAATGGCATGATATAACAATATTATCATAACATCTAAATGTGCCAACAAAATTTAGCATGATATTAGAATGATCCAAGGATAATTGCATATAGATCATTAGTAAAACCTCATTTCACTTGAATTATAATTATTGATCCCTCATTTCACTTAAAATTTTATGATACCACTCTTTACCCAATGAATTGAAGCACTATCATAGCGCACCCTTCTTAATCATTTCATTTCATGCATAAGTGCGCCAGATGGATCATATAACATGGATTCATTAAACATCATAATTTATTCCACGATAAAAGAATTTTTAATTCCTACATGAAAATATATAATCAATAATTATATGTTCATAAAGGTGAATAGAGAAATTGGATTGGTATTCACTACACAATGAATTAGGATTGGAAAATTGCCGCGCAATTTGGTAGCATAACGGTGTGACATAAGAATTCATAAAAAATTGTTGATGAGAAATAAAATGGCATCTCATAATATGTACATGAAATTGAAATTAATGGGTTTATATATATACTTTTCCCAACATATGTAATAAAATTTAGATGAATAACACAAAATAATTGCCTGAATGTAAATGAGAGAGAAATCCCTTACAAAATTTTGGCACGGTAATAGGTGTACATGGGAGGCACTAATAAGACAGAAATAGGTATCTCATCATTAAATAATATTATGTTATGTATGGGGGAAGTTCTAAATCATACCCTAACATTTTTATATGAAAATTCAAGGGTATTGAAACATAAAGGAACTTGGACAAAAAATGAGAGGGAAAGAAATCCTTTACCAGGAAGTGTGATCCCAATGGCTTGGGCGAGTCTTGAGATTGGATTATTGGGATATTGTGGAACCTTTAGGGGATTATAGAGAGATGATGGAAGAGGTTGGTAAAGAACTAGCTATTTTGAGGGAAGAGAAGAGGGAAGATGGGGGTTTATATAAGAAAGGAGAGGGAATTCTTTTTTATTTAGATTTTGGACACCACATATTAAAATAATCAAAACCACAAACCAAACCATGGTTTTTTCCAATGGTTTTTTCCATAGGGAGTGTAAAACATTATTTTATAGGGCCAATGGATGAAATTATTAAAATATTATGCTTTATTATGTAGAGGTGAGTCACACTCTCAATGAAATAATTTTTAAAAAGTTAAAATGTTTTATAAGTCATGGAGGGTCCACAAAAGAATTGTAAAATATATCAAAAAAACCTAAAATAACTTTATTTTAATGTTAAAAATATATTGGCTCAATATAACATTTATATTATTTTATTTCATCACTATTGGGTCATTATGATTTCATAAAACAAATTATATATTTAAACTGTATTTAATTTTATACCCAAAAATTTGACTGTCTCAGAAAATTATGAAAAATTCTCATTTAGATAATTTTTATGTCCTTATTAAAATAATAAAATTAATTTTATCTAAATAATTTTCTAAATATTTGAATTTTAAATTTTAAATTAAAAATCAGCATTTATCAAAAAATCATGGGTTTTGACAAAAACAAGTTTCAAAACTTAATAAAAATCACAACAATTGTATTCATAAAAAATATATGATCATTTATATTAAATAAAAGTTAATTTAGTAATAATATTTTATTAAAATATTATTTAATTCAAAAATCCACTAATTCATCAAAATAGATTTCTTAATTGAATATTAAATAAAAATACTATTTGTTCTTTAAAAACTATTTACAAAGTAACAATAATAAAGTGAATGTATCTTATATATACAAGAATAATGAACCTAATCATATTGCTAGGTTCTTGTTGAATAACCACTTATAACACACACATTATACTGAAGGGTAAGGTGTGAGATGGTGACAGACTCTTGAGGTGGCTCTGATAACATCGCTCGGGTGGTAATCTCTATCGACTTCCACTTCTCCTGTAGACGATTCTATTCAAGATTAACATATTGAAGATCAGCTTCGGCTTGGTCAATTGGGAATCCCTATGAAACTACATCCTTTCTAAGCTCTAAAAATGGGCTTCGTACGGAGAAATTCTACAAGATGAGGGCATCACTTCCTTTGTCTGAGTAAATTGGATTTTTTAAAGCCCTATATTTATACTAATAAATTGATCATCGTTTAATGGATATATTAGCAATGATAAAAATTATTAATGGAATTTAGAAATGGAAAAACATAAAACCAAGGAAGATCATATTTTATATAACCATTTTACATAATAATTCATTTAATTAGACCAAGAGGAATTATTATTAATAAAAGTTTTCATTGTTTCAATATTCCCCCCTTAATAAAATTTCCCCTCTCTACACTAAAAATATAATGGTATCTTTGCTTCTTCACTTCCTCTGATTCCCACGTTGCTTCTTCAAACTTGTGGTTGAGCCACAACACCATGATGTGGGGAATTCTCTTATTTTATAGAACTTTTTCCCTACTATCTAATATCTCCATCGACTTCTCTTCATATGAGAGGTCAATATATAATGGTAACACATCTGGATTGAGTACATGGGATGGGTCAGGTATATACATCCTCAATATTGATTCATATAATCTATCATGGACTTGAGACAGATTTGGTGGGAGTGTTAGTCGATAGGTCACTACCCCAATGCAATCAAATATCTCAAATGGGAAAATGTACCTTGGACTAAGCTTTACCTTCTTCCCAAATCTAATAACTCTCATCCACGGTGATATACTGAGGAATACCATGTCTCTCACATCTAACTCTAGGTATCATCGATGATAATCATCATAGCTCTTTTTTCAATTTGGAGTAGCTTTAATGTGTTGTCGGATGGTCTTAACCTTCTCCACCATTTCTTTGACCATTTATGGACCAAAGAGTTTTCTCTCCCCAACTTCATTCCAAAATTCCAGTGTTCTTTACCTCTTCCCATAAACGGCTTAATAAGGATCCATTTGGATGCTTGAGTGGAATGTTTTGTTGTAATATAACTCAACCAAAGGAATATATTGATCCCATCCTCCTTTAAAGTCCATTAAAAATGCTCTCAAAATATTGTCAATTGTTTGGATAGTCAACTCGTATAGGACATATGTTTTTGGATGACAATCCATACCGATGTTCAGCAGAGTATTTAGAGCTTGTTGAAGAGTCCTCCAAAACATAGAGGTGAATCACGGATATCGATCAGATACAATTTATTGTGGTACTCCATGTAGCCTTACCACATCTATAATGTATGTCTGTGCCAGTTGAACCAATGATAAATCCTTCCAAATTGAAATTAAGTGTTCAGTATTTGTATGATGATCCACAATAACCTAGATTGAATTGTTTCATTTGGATGTCTTTAGAAGTCTGGGGAAAAAGTCCATGGTGATGTTCTCCCACATCGATGTTGGTATAGGTGATGGTTGCATCATCCCCTTACACTTCCTCCTCTCAGAATTCACTTTCTGACATATCTGACACTTCGATGTATACTCAGAGATCTCATTATTCATGTTATCCCTCCAATAATGATCTCAGAGATCTCGAAACTTCTTTGTGTTTCCTGGGTGAATGGAGAAATTCAAACTCTGTGCATAATCTAAAAGTTCTTTCTTTAACTTTAGATTTTATGTAATTCATTATTATTACCTAAATCTCACAATTCCTTATTCATTAACATTGAAATCTAAAGATTTACATTTTCTGATAGTTTACATATTCTTCTGAATTCCCACATCATCCTTTTGAGCACCGTTTAACCTTTCCAAAAGAGAAATCTAAGCAATCATTTGTGAAAGGGCTGAGGATGTTCCCTACTTTATGATTCTCATGTCCATCTTCATCAAATCTTAGAAGATTGGATCTTTTCAAATTATCATCAATAATATAATTACTGGGTGCTTACTACATAGATCATCCACCACCTTCTTCATTTTCTAGGGTGGTAGTGGATTGAGTATTCATAGTCTTTGATGAACTATAACCATCGTTTTTGGAGCATATTCACCTCTTTTTATGTGAATATATACTTGTGTCTTTTGGGATCCATTTATATTTCACACTTATCCCCAAAGAGGTAATATCACCAAAATTTTAAAGTGAAGATTAATACAGCCAACTCCAACTCATGTGTTGGGTAGTTTTTATCATGAACTTTCTATTCCCTTGAATCATAGGCAATGACTTTGTCATTTTTCATCAACACACAGAATGGGCCCTTCTTTGAAGCATCACTAAATACCACAAAAAGTTCTCCACTTGTGGGTAATTTTAGGACATGCACAATGATAAGAATCTTTTTCAACTCCTTGAATATTTCTTTACATTAATCACACCAAGAAATCTTGAATCCCTTCTGAGTGAGCTTGGTAAGAGGGTTTCACAATCGTGAGAAATTTCACACAAATTGGCGATAATATCTAGTTAACTCTAAGAGTCTATGGATATCTATCACTGATGGTGGCCTCGACCATCCCTCTATTGCAGCTGTCTTGGAGGGATCCATAGATATCTCATTGCTTGTGAGGATATGACTCAAGAATGATACCTCCTTCAACCAGAACTTGAACATGCTATACATATCATATAGCTTCTTGTTTCGCAAGGTCTATAGTAAAATGATTAGATAATTCTCATACACCTACATGGTTTTAGAGTATATTAGAATATCATCTATAAAGAGTACAAATTTTTTTTTGAGGTAATCTAAAAAGACTCAATTCATTAATTGCAAAATGATTTCTGGTGCATTATTGAGTCGAAAAGGCGTTCCTATGAATTCACAGTAATCGTACCTTGTATGAAAATTAGTCTGGAGGATATCCTCCTTCTCATCATTACTTGGTAGTATCTCAGCTGAAAATCCACCTTGGAGAAGTATTGTTCCCCACTTATTTGATCAAACAAATCATCAATTCATCTCAAAGGATACTTGCTATTTATCATGATTTTGTTGAGCTCATTATAATCAATGAAAATGTGCATTGACCCATCCTTCTTCTTGAAGAAAAGTACTGGCTCACCGAATAGTGATGCACTTGGGCATATAAAACCTTTATCTAGATTCTCCTGTAGTTGTTTCTTCAACTACTCAAGCTCTGAAATAGCTATTCTATATGGAGTTTGGGATATTGTAAACATCACAGGTTTAATATCAATTAAAAATTCAATAACTTCTTGGAGGAAGACCAAACAATTCCTCAGAAAACACTTCAGTGAATTCCCTCACAATAGGCATGTCTTCAAGAATGGTTGATTCCGTAAACTCAATCATCTATGAAATATATATGTTCTCCTAGGGTATTAATATTCACTCTTGAGATGATGGTGATAAAAAAGTCTCATCCTCCTCCTTGAATTTTTACAGAATCTGGGGTCGATTCACCACATGGAGATTGATTTCCCTCTCATGACAATTGACGTTGGATTTTTATAGGGAAATATAATCCATGCCAATAATTTAGTCAAATTACACTAGAGGGGTATGAAGAGGTTATCCCGGAAGTTCAATACACAAATAATTACAGGAGAGGAGTTATATTTATGGGATGCAATGATTGACCCATTTTCTATTCTCACCAACATCTTTACTTCCATGATTTGTGGTGGTGTTGGGATTGTTCTAAAAAACATTATGGATATAAAGGAATTCGTAGAACCATAAAAAAAGATAACTTTCGCTATTCTTGAATAAATAACTTGCATACCTATCACCACTTGGTTTTCAGTTTTCACTTTGGAAGTAGAGATGGAAAAGTTGTCCCTTACTGCATTGTAGGTTTTCGGTTGCCTCTGAAAACCCTTGGCTTAGGGAACTGGTTTTTAAAGTGTCCTAGTTCTTTGTAGTTGAAGCAACGAAAAAACATTTAGGGTCGAACCAAGTGTTCCCCTCTTCTGTTGTAGCTGTAGTTTTTTCTTGATAGTAGTTAATGCCTATGTGTCCTTCTCTTCTGCACCTAAAGCATTTCCTTGTCCCGTTCAGGCAATTTCTAGGGTGTTTCTTTCCTCATCTTTGGCGAGTGTGGTGTTGGATTTTCTTTGCACCCTTGGATTTATCCATCAGACCATTAGAATTAAATTCCACAATTCACATCTCATCCTCGTGATACTCATGAGATTTGCTGATCTCCATTTCAACATTGAGAGAACATTGGACAATTTCCTCATAACTATCGAAATCACAGATCATCAGGGCTTTCCCTAGGCTGGGTTTTACTCCACAAAAGCAGCAGTAAACCATGAATTCAGGAGTAGAGAAAAAGTTGGAGGTGTATCATGAAATCCTTGTGAAGTTCTCCTTATATGTTCCGACGAATTAATAATCTTTTTTCTTGAAGGAAAGGGAGTCCCATTCCATACTAAGTTCAAGGTTGAAAAGAGTATATTTATTGAAAAACATTTTTCAGAAATCCTTTCATTCCAACTCCTTAATATCTTCCTCGGGCTTTGTATTTTTGATCAATTTCCACCATTGATTAGCTTCACCTTCCTTAGGATAATCATCCAGAAGAACATTCCCTGGTTTGGAACATTAAAGGATGGATAAGATCTTTTCATTAGAGTTGATCCATTGTTCAATGATTAAGGGATTAGATGATCTATTAAAATTAAGAGGCCTATGTATCATGAAGCTCTCGATTAAGACTTTTTCTTTCTTGGGGGGGGGGGGTTGAATGTTCCTCTTGACCCTTGTTTATTTTCAAAATGTGAGTTAACTGAGATAGTATGGTGACAATGTTTTCGATTCCCACTCCCATCAGATTGGGCATCTCATTATAACAATCATCAGATTGATCATCACAATTTTTGTTAGCCAGATTCCACTTTTTACCATCTATTGGCTGGAATAAAAGGAAATTTAGGGGTAATACATAAAGGGTAATCCAAAGAAAAAAATAGATGACTTATAAATTACGTTTACTTTCTTAAGTTATGAATTTATAGGATTAAATATATATTATCCATGATCTACATCCCAACATATATTATTAGGAATATTTTTTATTTCCTTAATAATGGTTCATACTAAGCTTATGAATTTACCAAATCATATCATGTGGGAGTGTCATAATCACGATTGTAGCAAGTCCCGTTGTTGTGCACCAGTTCCCATTCGAGTCTAGCTCAATGAGGTGTTTTCGGGTTTTAACCCTAGATACATCTGTGCCGGAGTTGCCCCTACCTGCTCGTATCTAGATTGAAATGTATTTTCATGATATACCAGTTAATCAATACTCAACAAACTTTAGGGATGTTTTTATTATTCATATTCTTATCCCTAAGGCTTTCACTAGGGTTTTCTAATCCTAATTCAAAAAATAACTAAACCTATCCTTTGATACCAACTACAACATCCCTGCTCTTTATTTCACACATAAAAATTTTATTACATAAAAAAATTCGCTTGATACAAAATTTAATATCGAGAGGTCTAGTGTCTTTAGGGATTAGGATCATTACATAACAACTAAAAACATGAAAAAAACACATCTTTATTTAAAATTTGTTTTATATGACCACATACATTCCTTCGTACTTATCATTGCATGGGATAATCTGAGGACATTTATAGGAAAAGGGTGAGATATAATGCCCAATGAGGGAGTAAAAAGGCCTAACATGATTAATACAATAAATTTTAGTCAATAGGAATATCGACGGAGCATAAGAGAAACATGAGAATAAATGAAAGATATAGCATGATTACCATATCATGGAAATGTGGCAACAAGATTTAACATGATATTAGCACGAGAGAAGACTCATTTCACTTGGAGCTTTATTAAACCCTTATTGGAATTGAATTATCATGATTATACCCTAATTTCACTTATCTTATCATGATAAAACCATTTACCCAATTCATTGGATCATTATCAGGGTTCACCCTTCTTAATCATTTCATTTCTTGAATAAGGGTTCCACATGAGTCATATAACATGGATTCATTAAACATAATAATTTATTCCCTAAAAAAGGAATGAAAATTCATACATGAAACTATATAATAAATAAGAAATTGTGCATAAAGGATAATACCCTTTATATAGAAATGGGTATGGTATTCACCATACAATGACTCTAGCATGGAAAATCACAGAGCAATTTCGGCAGTATAACAGCATGACATAAGAATTCATAAAAATGGTTGATGGAGGAGAAAAGGTTATATCATCGTATGTAAATTAAATGGATAGTAATGGGGTCATATATATACATGTCACAAATAATTTAATGTAATTTATATGCATGACACAAAAATAATTGCTTGAATGTAAATGAGGAGAGAGAAATCCCTTACGGAATTTTGGTATGGTAACAAGTCTAAATGGGAGGCACTATTGAGAGAGAAAAAGGTCTCTCATAATTCAAAAACAATGAAGGTAGAATGGGGAATCTGAGAAATCATACCCCCAACAAATTTAAATGAAAATACAGGGGTATAACAACCTAAAGAAACTTGAAAAAAATGGGAGAGGAAGAAATCCCTTACTTGGAAGTGTGATCCCAATGGATTGGGAGAGGCCTGAGAGAGGCTTTTTGAGAGCTTGGGGCACCTTGTAAGTATTATAAAGAGAAGAGGGAATAGTTTGGTCTAGATCCAAAGGTTTTATGTGAAGATAGGTGGGATCATGGGTGATTTTATATAGGAAATGAGAGGGAATTATTTGTTGTTGAGGTTTTGAACACCACACATTAAACAAATCAAAACCACAGACCACCGCATGGTTTTTGCCCATAATTTTCACCAAATGGGAGTAGAAATCATTATTTTATATGTTAGATGGCCAAAATTCTAAAAATATTTTCCTAGATTATATGAAGGTTAGTCACACTCTCAAGGAAATCATTTTTAAAATGTAAAAATATTTTATAAGTCTTGGAGGATCCTCTAAAGATTTCTAAAATAAGTCAAACAAACCTAAAATAACATTATTTTATTGGTAAAAAATATATTGGTGAAAATTACATTTATATTATTTTATTACAGCACTATTGGGTCTTTATGATGTCATAAAACATAATATACATTTAAACGGTATTGAATTTTTTACCCAAAAATTTGAGTGTCTCAGAAAATAATGAAAAAATCAGAATTAAATAATTTTGACATCCTGATTTAAAAATTAATATTCATTTTATCTAAATAATTTTATAAGTATGTAAATTTTTCGTTTAAAATAAAAACTGACATTTATCGAATATTCATGGGTTTTGACAAAAACTAATTTCCAACCTTAATAAAAATCACAATTGCATTCATAAAAATAATCAATTATCTATATTAAATAAAAAATTAATTTAATAATAATATTTTATTAAAATATAATTTAATTCAAATATACATTAATTCCTCAAAATAGATTTCTTAATTGAATATTAACTAAAAATACTATTTGTTCCTTACAAACTATTTACAAAGTAACAATAAAAAAATAAATGAATATTATCTATACTATAATAATGAACATAATCATAGTCCTAGGGTCTTGTTACATAACCCCTTATAACACCCACATAAGACTGAAGGATAAGGTGTTTGATGGTGACAGACTCTTAGGGTTGCGCGGATAACGTTGCTTGTGTGGTAATCTCTATCAACATCCATTGTAACGCCCCGACCCCAGTTACCTAGAGTCAGTGCATTATTGTGTAATGTTGGCATGATCAAAAAAGATCAAGTCTCGAAAGAACGATTAGTTTAGTATCTTTGGAAATACTAGATACTTTCATAAGTCTTACATTACATCATAAAGTAAAACAAAACTACAATAACATCTTGTCTTCATATCCCCTCATACAATCCCTGTAGGTCATTCATAATATACTTCTTCACATCCTGGAAATATTAAAACATTGGAAGGGGTGATCTCAGATGCTCAGTAAGGATAACAATATAGCAGAAGCTTTCATAAATAAACATAAACATTTAAGGAAATTTATGACTAAAACTAAATCCTTTAAACCTTGAACTTCAACATAATATGGAAAAAGTAAAATGAGATAATGCCATTTACTTATTCACATGGATATTCTATTGGTCGAATAATCACATGCAATATCAATAACCACTTTCATAACGATGGAATGTAGAATGCCAGACTATAATAACCACGTAGCCAAGGCCTCGTGCCAAGACTACAAATAAGATTTTGTCAAGGCCTCGTGCCAAGACATTAGTTTGTCTCATGAGACCTGCCGATACATCGAGGAGCCATAGCGGGCTCCACCCGTCACTTATTAAGTCCAATGCATTCCTTAAATAAATAGGTTTAAACATATCATAAACAATAACATAATCGTATCACATAAAACATGCATAAAGGAAACAAAAAATTTCCAAATTTCAATCACAAGATATCAATACAACACATTTATAAAATAAAAACACTTTCAAAATCATTTTCAATAACAAAATGAAATAAAATTAAAACTTTTTAATTACTTTTCCTTTTATAAAATTTATGGATTGTAGAGGAAGCCGAAACTCAAATAATGGTCATGGCGGTGGAGAAGTCATTGTCGCCTCATACGTATGACAAGAAAAACATTCCCTTTTTTCGTTTAGTAAAACGCTTCATATAAAAATATTCCTTTTGAATAAATGTAAAAGTCAAAGGGGTTTGTACACCGTATAAAAGAAATTTGTGTATAAAACAAAATATGCCTCAAAGAAAGGATATTGAGAGGAAGTCCCTTACAAAGATAGTTTTCAAATAAAATAAATCTATTATGTGTATTCACTATAAGTACACATAAATAAAGTAAAAATACAAGATAGGACATAATAATATCATGACATAATTTGAAAGTAGGAGATTAACCCAAAGAACGAAAAATAGGTTAAGAAGTTCCCTTACCTCGTGTCCGAATTGAGTCAATCGTTCTTTAACCTCTTGAATAATAAACTAGAGTTAATTTATACTTACTTAAGAACTTTTTTCATGTTCATTATTCCTTTTATATCACTTATTACCATGTTATAAACATTATTAATTATTTAAGTTAGTAACGGTCATTTTGTCGATCTTTGGTACATGAGTCAAAAATAAAGTTCTTATAATTACAAGTTGTTCATGTGGTAAAATATAAATTATATATAGAATTATATTCATGATTTAGATATCATATATATCATATATATTCTGTATATATATGCATTTATAATATTACATAACATTTATAGGTAAGAAATGAAATGCACCGTTCATGGAGATGGTAAGTCGTACGTACGCATGAACACTACTTTCAATTCTATTTCATATTTAATTTAATGAAATTATAAATATATAAAGTTATACTGTAATTACAGTATAATATAATGTATAATACCATTTAATCCATCCTTTATACATCCAACATATGGCATTAACGATTCAAATCACTTTTAGGGGTCGGTAGTCCGCACTTCCTAAAATGAAATTATCGCGTTTACCCCTAATAAAAATCATAAAGATATTGAATAAATGAAAAATAATGAATTATAATGAAATCATAAACATAATATATATCATATATATAATTATTGTAATCATAATGTCCACCATGAGAGGTGTTAAAAAAAGATTGAACAATCATCGTTTTGTGAGGCAGTAATTCACCTCCCACAGAAACAGTATGTTCTTTAACCATTATACGAAGGTGTGTGTACTTTTAGCTAGAATACGTATCATAAAAACATACTAGTATATTGGAGATACTGTTTTTGTTACAAAATAAAGGAATAAAAAGAGTTTAGGGGGTTGGAGAAGCAAAATAAAACAAAAGAACATAAAAGAAGACATTACCTTAAAATCAGGTAACTCTTTTTGATTTGAGCCAACGGCTTCCTTGGGAAGACTTATGCCCAATGTGATGCTTCTAAGAGTAATATAGGGAAGTTGAGAGAGTATTTGGACAGAGTTTGGCTGATTCAATTGTCTTTATGGTGTGAATCGGGTGGTAGAGGTGGGGTCCTTTTATAAGAGGAGAGGAGGTGAACTCTTGGAAGGTCATAAAATGTTACATTATTATGAAGTGATTTTCAGATTTAAACGATCCCACACTTATATATT
Organism: Viscum album; assembly: GCA_963277665.1. Lineage (NCBI taxonomy): Eukaryota > Viridiplantae > Streptophyta > Magnoliopsida > Santalales > Viscaceae > Viscum > Viscum album. The sequence continues at coordinate 212,247,249 of OY728137.1, forward strand.
TCTATGATAAGGTGATAAGGGTTCTAAATATACTCATCCAATAGGTTTTTGACAAGTTTAAGTCTTAGATTTTACATTATCTTTTCATTTTATTTAAATCGTTAATTAAGGAGGTAGTCGTTGCATCATCATGGTGTCACAAAACATTTAATTTATTTAATGTATAAAAATTATAAAAAAAGTATCATGATGTAGGAAATAATTTTATATTTCCAATGAATATTTATAGTCAAAATTATAACTTATATAACCCCATGTAATAATTGTTTTAGTAAAACAACACATGTTGGTGACGATTTTACTTTTACTTTAAATAAAAAGTTATCAATGTCATTTTCTTACCCAAGTGGCTCCATTGTGTCCCAAAGTTGAACCATGGATTTTTTTGGTCGTCTGTGACTCATACAATAAGGTTAGGACAAGTTTATGGTTATTTTCAAATTTTTATAATATCATTTTTACCTTAAATTTCACTAATTACCTTTAATCGTGATTAATTAAACTTAAAAGTTACTATTACCCAAAACAATTATTTTAATCTCATTGAACCACATTTTACATAATAATGACAACCATGTATGTTGGATTTTTGAAATTCAAATCACAGAAGTGGTAATGTTTCATTTAAATGAAAAATCAGTTTTTTAACTACCACTTAGTGGTTTCACTATTAATCAAAAATTGAAGTTTTTCAGAACAATGCCAAAATTTCACCCAACGCTATAATTGATATTATGAATTCAAAAATGATGTCTATTTTGAAAAATTCCAAACATATAATTATCGTTAATTAATTTTATAATTAATTCCCGCTGTCACAACAAATAGCGTGTTTTTATGAAACAATATAGATCAAAATATTGACAATTGTTTATGTCCAATTTCAAAATGAAATTAATTATAATGAACACCATTGGATAAAATGGTACAAATATATTCTAATTATTCTTTAAAACCACTCAATAGTATAATTTATCACTATAAATTATTTTGATTAAAAAATTTGTTTTTAAGTATTTTTCACTATTCATAAAAAATTGGAAGTTCTCAGAAAAATACCAAAAATTCAACATAGGATAATTTCAATATTCCGAATAAAAAAATGAAGTCCATTTTGAAATATAAAATATATATATTTTCAAAAAGTGTGTATTACTATTCATAATGGCTATTTTGATTGGTCACGGTGTGTTAGAATCTCAAACTTGCGTACAATGCAAGCTACTGCATTATTGAAATAGAAGCATATCGTGGAAGCTTGGGGTGTTACATACACTTCCCCTGTATATAGCTTAGTTTAAGGTTAAAATGATTAATCTTAGCTAGGTCTTGGTCATGAGTGAATCCCAGTGACATAACCTCCTTTCTGAGCTCTGAAAAATGGGCATCGTACGAGGAAATCCTACTAGATGAGGTTATCGCTTCCTTTGTTTGAGTAATTGGATTGGTTAAATCCCTATATTTAATCTAATAAATTGATCATTGTTCAATGAATATATTATCAATGGTAATAATTACTAACAGTATTTTGAAATCCAAAAATATAAAACTAAGGAAGTTCATATTTTATATAACCATTTTACATAACAAGTCATTTAATTGGATTGAGAGTAATTTTCATTAATAATATTTTGGGTCGTTACATTTTAATAGTTTCAAAATCACTATAACATACTTTATGATAAATTTAAATTTATTATAACTCAATAAAAAACATATAAATACTTATAGAATCATATTTGAACCAGTTATAACATTTCAACACTCATTTGTTAATAAATCTTTACTAAACATTTCATTTATAGGTGTTAACTATCTTCCATTCTCCTCAATGTTTTACTTTTGAAGTTCCAGTCCATATATAGTGACCATGGTCCCATCATCTTAAAATTTATATTTATGGTAATAATAATAACCATATTAATTATATACATGTTAACAATCATCTATAAATGTTAGATATAAAAAAATTGCACCATTTTATAGAGAGGGTAGGTCGTATATATTCAAAAATGTTTCCTTCATTTTCTAATGAAAATAAGGAAATAAAGATAGATAATATTTTTCAATTATATAACCAAAATAATATTGTGAATAATATATATTTATATATATATTTAAAATTTAAAATTTTTTATTCAAGTAAAAATGAAAAATGAATTACATCTCTTCATGGGTGTGGAAGTCGACACTTACACATGAGTGACAATATCATTTTACAAAGGATGGGAAGTTAAGAAAGAAGAAATCATATAATAATTTTATAATTATAATTATTTAATAAAATGTATATATAAGAATTAAACTTGTAATTATAACCATTATAGAAAATTGTTTTCTATAAAATGAATTTTATTGCTACGTGGAGTCGGTAGACCACATGTATGCATGAGCAATACTTTCATTTCCTATTTGATGGTAAATGTAACACCCCAAGCTTCCACAGTACACTTATCTATGAATAACACAATAGTGTGTGTTGTATGCAACTTTAAGTTCTAACACACCACAACCAATCAAACTAGCCATTATGAATAGTAATACCCACTTTTTGAAATTTGATAAATTTTATCGTTCAAAATGGACTTCATTTTTGGATTCTGAGTATCAAAATTAGCTTAGGGTGAATTTTTGGTATTTTTCTGAAAACGTTCCTTTTTTGATGAATAGTTAAAAACACTAAGTTATAGTTTAAAACAGAATTTTAATTGAAATAATTATATTTTTTATTTAAATTTGTTTTTTGTCAAAATAGAAACATAATACCTTTACATGCTCAATGTAATTCATTGGAGTCAGTTTATAGTAATTTTACATATATAAAAATTTTATTGAACTTCTTACCATCTTTTTCCCACCTCCTGGGAGCATTTATAAATTTACATAAAACATAATTTTACCACTTCTATGGGTTGAATTTCCAAAATCCGAGAGACATGGTAGATATCAATAAGTAAAATTTGGTCCAATAAGATGAAAATAATTTTTGGTGAATAGTCACTTTTAACTTTTATTACCATGGTTAAATGTAAATAGGGTATTTAAGGGTAAAAATGATATTGTGATTGCCTAAGAAATGTCCTAATTCTATTAGATAAATTTAATTTGACAAATAACAACCTTAGGAATAAAATATAATCCTTTAGGTCCACTTGGATTAGATTAGGACATTTATTATTATTTAATTCAATGAAGAGTTAAAAGTGTTAAATTCAATGTTTAATAACTAAACCATTTTTAATATAGGGTTACACATAAGCTAAATTCGACTATAAATATTCATTATCAAGATAATAATTTTTCATAAATAATGGTATTTTATTTATATTTTTTGGACTATAAATAATTAATTTTTTTAATGACACAATGATGATGTAGTAATTACAGTATTAATGAATGATTAACATATTTGATATTATAAATATCCAAATAAATGTAATTTGAGACTTTTTATGACTTTAACTAATTTTATAGGTTAATATGACATATTAGGGTAGGATAGATGAATTTTTTTCTAATTAATAATGCTTTTATGAATTTATAAAAAACAAAATAAAAAATAGCATCAAAATTTACATAAAAGTGTTTTTAAAACAAATATTATATTATTAATTGATATTCTATTATTAAAAATCTAAGGATCGTTAAAAAGACTTTTACAATGATATATGTATCATTAATGAACCACTTGGGGTTCTTTTGGAAGTATATAGTATGATTATTAACCATATAATTTAAAAATACAAAGAGACTTGGTTAATGTCAAACTATTTAACTAAGAGTTAAATCTAAAAGATAAAGTTAATATAATGACCTCAACCAGCCTAAAACCTATTGTGTGAGTGGATTTCGACCCATACCCACCTTATACATTAAATAATTTATTTTTTATCCAATAGAAACTGGAAATGGTTTTGTTATAAAATAATATTTCTAGCTTTTCCTAAGGTGCCCTTCACCCCTCTTATAAAAGGCTACCCCACTTCTCTCTAATTCACACCTTCAAAGCCGTTTGGCTTGGCCAACCCCTACCCAAATACCCTCTCAACTGTACTCCCTTAATCCTAAAGGACTTTTTTTGTCAGAAAGCTAACATATGAAGCCATTTTGATCAAACCAAAAGAAAGAACCTGAAGAAGAGGTAAAAATTTCATCACCCCTTTAAAGTTCCTTTCTTCTTCAACTTCCTCTTTCTTTTTTGTTTCCATTCTAAAATAATAACTACATTATCTTCTATATACATTGATTTTATTATAAATATGGTACAACCATATTAATTATTCAATCCATCCTTCGAATGACATGTCACCATACGTGCGTACGTACTGCTTTCCGTCTCCACGTCATGGTGTAATTGTTACATTATTATTTGGATGGGTATAATAATGATGTTTAATTGAAATAAATAATAAATATATCATGATAATAATTATTTATATATGATATACCATAAAATTATATATTATTTTAATATCAAAAGTATGATATTGTCGCTCGTGCGTACGTACAAATTACCATCTCCACGAACAAGATGAGATTCATTCCCCATCATATCCATTCAAGATTAATTTTCATCTGATGATTAAAAATAATGTGTTAAGACTTAATATAATTATGAATATGAATAATATACATCTTATCCATAACAAACATTACTTACATAACAAATCATATAAAGGAAGACGAATCAGTTAACACCATAAATGATGATAATACTAAAATATTATTAGTAAAGGATTATTAAAAGATCATATATGATATTTTATTAATGTATATGACTCTTTTGTAATTTAATATAAATTATTTAACCATTAGAAAGGAGTTTATTCTTCCCTTGACTATGGAAAAGTACATGGTAAGGGTTAATTTTACAATCTCTTTATTATCCGAGATTGTTTTTACGTAAGTATCTAATAGGACCTCTTTATCATCCACATCCATGTTTCTTAAAAATGTCTTCCAAAACATTTTTACTATTTACTAGAATATGGTATAAAGTCATATATTCCCTTTTTTGACTATTTAAGAAATGGTTTGAATGGAATCTTTCTATCATTTTCCAAACAAGGTACCTTATGACCTTTTTAAAAAAAATAAGGTAAAAATGTTTTTCGTAACATACAGGGTGGCTGTGGCTATTTTCTACCATTATAAAATCGTAGAAGCTTCCCTTACAAGCTGATAAGAATATTTTCAAAATAAAATTTTTCATAAATGATTTCAAAATAGAAAAAGATATTTCTCTATAAATGTTTTGATTTCATCTATGTCAACATCCATTGATGGATTTTAAGCTTATTTGATGTTGATTTATTATGATACAAAACATCCATATTTTATTGAAGGTTTTCTGATATGTTTGACTATGGATGTGTTATTTTCATACCATTCATGGTTTATGGGTAAAGTATTGACATTTCGAATGCCATTTGTAATGAGATTGTTTATGTTATGTTTAATCCTTTTCATATGAGGAATGTATTGGACTTCGAAAGTGACGGGTGTAGCCCGCTATAGATCTCGATGCATTGGTTGGTCTCATTAGAAAATCTAGTGCCTTGGAAAAAGGCCTTTAAAAAATCTTTTTTGTAGTCTTAGTACAAGGCCTTGACTATGTGGTTATGAAAGTCTGGAATTATGCATTCCATCAATATAAAAGTAGTTGTTGATATTTCATGTGATTATACAACTAGTAGAATAACCATGTGAGTAAGTAAATGGAATTATTTTCATTTATATTTTACATATTATGATGATGTTTATGTTGAAAATTATTTTTTTAGTTTTATACATTGCCTTAAATGTTTATGCTTATTTATGAAAGTTCTCGCTATATTGATATCCTTACTGAGCATTTGAGCTCACCCCTTTCTATGATTTATTTTTCCCAGGATGCAAAGAATTATATTAGTACTAACCTGAAGGGATAGTCTATGGGATCTCAGTGTTGTCCATGGAAACAATGTTGTTGTAGTTTTCCATTTTATGATGTAATTTAAACCTTATGAATGTATCTAGTACTTCCAATGCTACTAAACTAATCGGTCATTCGAGACTTAATCTTTTTTTATCATGCTAATGATACATAATAATGCACCAACTCTGGAATTCTGGGGTTGGGATGTTACAGTTGGAATTAGAGGATGTTTAGTACAAACCTTGGAAACTAGATTTAGATAAACTCTGATTTGAGCACATAGCCCTAAGATAAAATTTGAGGATTAGTATTGAATAACTTCATTTAATTTTTGTATTTTAAATATTTTATGACTTTTCCAAGAAATACATCCATGTTTGGATATGAGTCGGTAGAGGCAGCTCTGGCACAGATGTAACTTGGGGTAAAACACAAAAACACAACTTTGAGCTAGACTCGAATGGGAACTCGTGGACGACAATGGGCCTTGCTGGACTCTTGGTTACAACACTCATGGGGGATACTCTTAGGATAATTCTAATTTTCATTACAAACCATTATGAAGGGTTTATGATTAAATACTTACTCAAAGAAAACATTTTTTATGATTATGGATTATTTCCATAAACTGTTCAATTTATGTTAAGTGTTTTACATGTTTGGAATTATGTATTTCGATTAATAATCTAATCTAGTTTATGTAATTGTTTAGAAATGTCACCTAGTGGATGGAATGTAAACCATATCAATGCACACACTCTATGTTGTGATTTCCCTCCTACTCAAGATAACTGTAGTGGAACTGGTGAAACAATTGGTGCTGATCAGCTTATCGCTATATTAGGACAACTCACTCAAGTTATGAGTAATAACCTTACCCATATAGAGCACCCTAATCTGTAGCATGGAGGATAAATGGTAGATCGCTTCATGAGGCAACAACCACCAACATTCAATGGGGGTACAAATATACTAGTAGCTGAGCAATTGATAAATTCCTTAGAGAAAATATTCCATGCCTTGGGGAGTAGTGAAAGGGAAAAAGTTGTCATCATAGTTTACCACCTCACTAGAGATACTGATCAATAGTGATCATTAATTCAAAACACAATGGAAGATGATGAAATATAATATATGAAATATAGGTAGTTTAAAGAAATTTTCTTAGAAAAATACTTTCCACATGACCATCGAGTGGATATGGAAAGAAAATTTTTGAGTCTGAGGCAAAAGGAGGATGAGAATGTCGCAAAGTATGAAGCTAAATTTAAAAGGATAGTGAGGAATGATGCTGATTATATACATAACCCAAGAAGTAAGATTGGTCATTTCTTTGATGGGTTAATACCATTTCTTCATAAAGTAGTAGTCTTACAATCCACCTTGTCATATGAAGATATTGTATTATGTTCTATCAAGATAGAAAAAGAATTCTCTATGTATTATGAATTTAAAGAAAATAAAGAGAAGAAGAGATCTTCTGAACACTCTAGAAATGGAAATAAGGGGAAGAAGGGAAAAGTTGAATATCCATCCTACAGTAAATGTGGGAACAAACTCCCTGGTACTTGCCTGAATGGAATTGGAGTAAGTTACATGTGTGGTGAAAAAGGCCACCAATCTCATTATTGTAATGGGAGGAAAGTGGTTTTCACTGTTTAATGCTACAATTTTAGAGAAAGGTGGAATTGTGTGAATGAATGTCCTAAGTTTCAAGGGAAATTACCTCAGAAAATGCCAAGGGATCGAGGCCAAGCTTATGTTATCACTACTATTGAGTTTGAAGCTCTGAAAGACGTAGTGGCGGGTAATTTAATGGTTTACTCATGTTTAGAAAATGATTTATTTTATTCTTGATCATCACATAGTTTCATATCTTCACAGTTTGTTATGAAAATTAGATATTTACTATTTTATTTAAGAAGGGAGTTTTCAATCAAAAATACTATGGTAAGTATCATTGCAACAAAGTTTTGTGAATCAGTCCCCATTAGGGCATATAAATGTTCTTTATCTGTTGATCTCATCATCATACCCATGATTGAATTTGATATAATCCTAGGTATGGATTGTCATTGGGACCATGATGAAAAAATGTATTATAAGAAGAAGTAGGTTACTATTTTTGATGATGATGATAAAGAACACCTAACGCTTAGAGATGAATCGTTCCCACCTAATTCTTATCTAGATCCACCCTCAGTAGCTGAACTAAATTCAATTATTAGGGAGGAAGATAATGGAATAATTGTGGGTGAGGAAAAGAATGTTCAAATAGAGGATACACCTATTGTGAAAGAATGTTTTGACGTGTAATTTACATAGGCATCCTCCAGAATGAGAAATAGAGTTTTCCATTGATTTAATTCCTTGATCAAGGCCCATATTGAAGACCCCTTATAGAATTGACACTGTGGAATTAGTGAAACTAAAGAAACAACTGGAGGAATTGAGTAATAAAGGATTTCTTCTCCCTAGTGTTTCTTCATAGGGAGCCCCGGTCCTTTTTGTTATGAAGAAGGATGGATCTATGAGGTTGTGCATTGACTACAGAGATATCAATGCTATAATAATAAAGAACAAGTATCCCCTACCTCACATTGATGATTTATTTGACTAACTTCGTGGAGATAAATACTTATCAATGATTGACCTTTGATCTGGATATCATCAGTTGTGTGAGAAAAAGGAAGACATTCCGAAAATAGCATTTCGAACCAGATACAGGCATTACGAGTTTACAGTAATTCCTTTTGGGATGAATAATTCACCCTACGTTTTCATGGATCTAATGAATAGTGTTTTCGAGGAATATATTGATGACTTGGTAGTGGTTTTTATTGATGATATCTTGGTATACTCCAAAATCTACGAATATCATAAAAATCACTTACGCATTATTCTGAAGTCTCTTAGAAGACATGAATTATATGGGAAGTTTAACAAGTGTGAATCCTAGCATCAGGATATTTATTTTCTTGGCCATATTTTCTCTAAGGATGGAACCTTTGTTGATCATTCTAGGACCAAGGCAATCCAAGAATGGCCAGCACCAATGAGTATAGCTGAGGTACACAGTTTTACTGGTTTAGCATGTTATTATCAACATTTCATCCAGAATTTTGCCTAGTTGGCTAACCCATTAACAAATCACACATAAAAAGAGGTTAAATTTGATTGGAAAAAAGTGTGTAAAGAATTATTTAAAGAGATAAAGATAATATTATTGAATTCTCCTATATTGACTCTACTATCGGGGAATGATGGGTTTGTTATTTTTAGTGATGCATCAAAGAAAGGACTTGGTTGTGTCTTTATGCAGAATGATAGGGTTATTTCCTACGAATCAGGACAGCTAAAAATTCATGATCAAAACTATCCTACTCATTATCTTGAGTTAGGAGCTATGATCATTGCTTTGAAGATATGGAGACATTATCTCTATGTTGACAAATGTGAGATATATACGACTACAAGAGTTTTAGGTATATTTTCTCACAGAAAGAACTCAACATGAGGCAAAGGATATGGATTGAACTACTCAAGGATTATGATTGCACTATACACTAACACCTAGGGAAGACGAATAAGGTGGAAGATCCTTTCAATAGAAAGGATCATTGAATTTTAAAAAAGATGAGATTTTAGAAGGATCTTATATACATGGATCAAGTAAAGATGGATATGGAAATCACCATAGATGGTGAAACATCAATACTTTTTCAAATGGTTTCCAAACCATCATTACTATTAAGGATAAAGAGTTATTAGACCAGTGATGAAGAGTTTCCAAAGAAGATTAAAGGTATGAATGATGAGAGATTGAGTGACTTCGTATATGAAGATTTAATTTTGAAATTTGCGAAGAGACTTTGTGTTCTCGATATACCTGGTCTAAAAAGGGAATTGTTGGATGATTCTCATAGTTCCTATTTTTCTATACACCATGGTAGCAATAAGACGTATAGAGATTTTGAGGAACATTTTTTGTGGTAAAACATGAAGAGGGAGATTGCTGATTTTATGTGAAGATGTATGGTTTTTCAACAAGTGAAAGTTGGAAGGAATCAGCCTGGAGGACTCATGCAACCTCTACCCGTACCTGAGTGGAAATGGGATAATATTACGATGCACTTTTTCATGAGACTACCAAACACTCCTAGAAGGAATGATGCAATATGGGTTATTATTGACCATATTACCAAGTCAGCACATTTTTTCTATAAGAGAAGATTTAACACTTGAACGTTTAGCGGGACTATATATTAATGAAGTTTTAAGACTTCATAGAGTAACACTATCGATTGTTTCTGATCATGGTCAATGTTTTACATCAAGAGTCTGGAAAAGTCATCAGAAATCTCTTGATACTAAACATTGTTTGAGCACTACCTACCACCCCCAAACTGATGGACAATCAGAATGGACTATTCAAACCTTAGAAGACATGTTGAGATCATGCTCACTTGACTTTCAAGGTATAAGGGATAAATATTTACCTATGGTATAATTTTCCTTTAATAATAGCTTCCATTCAAGTATTCTGATGGCACCATATAAAGCGTTATATAGAAAGAGATGTCGCACACCAACCTGTAGGGATGATGTTGGTGAACGAAAAATCATAGGGCCAGAACTGGTGGAGGAAATGATGGAAAAGTTAAAGGTAATCCAAAACCACCTAAAAGTAGCTCAAAGTATGCAGAAGATCTATGCCAATAACCGAAGAAATAATTTAGAAGTTCAGGTAGGAGATCATGTTTTCTTGGAGGTATCTTCCGGGAACGGTGTTATACGTTTCGGTAAGAAGGGAAAATTAAGTCCCAGGTACATCGGACCTTTTGAAATTATAGAACGATTTGGGGATGTAGCTTACCATTTGGCAATGATGCCAAGAATCTCCAATGTTCACGATGTATTCCACGTATCACTGTTGAGAAAATACATGCCTAACCCAACGAATGTTCTCACCTATAAAGAATTTGAACTGGAACCTGATCTGTCTTATTGCGAAGAGCCTGTCAAGATTCTTGATACAAGAGAACAAGTGCTGAGAAACCGGACGACTCATATGGTAAAAGTTCTATGGAGAAACCAAAAGATGTAAGAGCCAATGTGGGATCCTAAGGAACATATGATGAAGAATCACTTGATTCTTTTTATGTAGTAATATTCAAGAAATTTTGAGGATGAAATTATTTTAAAGAGGGGATAATGTAACACCCCAAGATTCCACGATACGCTTCTCTTTGAATAATATAATAACGTGTATGGTACGCAACTTCGAGTTCTAACACACCACAACCAATAAAACTATATGTTATGAATAGTAATACCCAATTTTTAAAATTTTATATATTTTATCTTTCAAAATGAACTTCATTTTTGAGTTCGGAATATTGAAATTAGCTTAGGGTAAATTTTTGGTATTTTTCTGAAAACATTCAATTTTTGATGAGTAGTGAGGACACTGAGTTATAGTTTAAAACCGAATTTTTATTTAAATAATTATTTATTTTATTTATATTTTTTCAGTAAAAATTGATATAAAATACCTATATTTTTTTAATTTAATTCATTGGTGTCATCTTCTAATAATTTTAGATATATAAAAATTTTATTGAACTTTTTACAGTATTTTACCCACCTCCTAAGAGCATTTTCAAATTTACATAAAACATAATTTTACTGCTTCTGGGAGTTGAATTTCAAAAATCTGGGAGACACAGTTGATATTAGTAAGTAAAATTTGGTTCAATAAGATGAAAATAATTTTTGATGAATAGTGACTTTTTACTTTTATTTACCACTGTTAAAAGTAAATAGGGTATTTAAGGGTAAAAATGATATTATTATTAGCCTAACACAAGTCCTAATTCTATTGGATAATTGAAATTCGACCAAAAACAACATTTGGAAACAAATATGATCCTTTAGGTCCACTTGGATTAGATTAGGAAATTTATTATTATTAAATTCAAAGAAGAGTTAAAAGTGTTAAATTCAAAGTTTAATAAATAAACCATTTTTAATATAGGGTTTAACAAAATTGAAATTCGGATATAAAAATTCATTATAAATCTAAAAGTATTTCTTACATAATGGTATTTTATTTATGTTTTTTATACATTAAATATTTAAATTAATTTATGACACAATGATGATGCTATAATTACCGTATTAATGAATGATTAAAATAATTGATATTATAAATATCAAAAATAAATGTAATTAGAGACTTTTTATGAATTAAAACAATTTTATAGGTTAATATGACTTATTGGGTTTGGTTAGAGGAATTTTTTTCGAATGGATAATGCTGTTATGAATTTAGAAAAATGAAAATACCAAATGGTGTCAAAATTGACATTAAATTTTTTTTTAAAACAAATATTATATTATTAATTGATATTCTATTCCTAAAAATAAAAGTTTCATCCAAAAGTCTTATATAATGATATTTTTATCATTAATGAACCACTTGGGGTTCTCTTGTAATTATATTGTAAGTTTATTAACCACATAAAATAAAAATACAAAGAGACATTGTAAATTTAATATTATTTAATAAAGAGTTAAATCTAAACGCTAAGGTTAATATAGTGACCCAAACCAGTCTAAAACCTATTGGTTTAGTGGTTTTCAACCCATAACCAACTTATCATTTATATAATAAATTTTGGGGAAATTAGAAACTGAAAATGATTTTATTTTAAAATAATATTTCTAGCTTTTCTAAAGGTGCCCATCACCCCTCTTATAAAAAGGAACTCACCTTCTCTATAATTCACACCATCAATGCCATTTGGCTCAGAAAAACCCTAGCCAAATACCCTCTAAACTTTTCTACCTTCATCTTAAAGGCCTTACCTTAGTCAGAAATCCAACCTATAGAGCCCTTTGGATCAAATGAAAATGAAGACCCCAAAGAAGAGTTAAATATTTCATCACCTCTTTTGAATTTCTTTCTTCTTCCACTACCTCTTTCTTTGTTGTTTCCATTATAAAATAATAACTCTAGTATATTCTATATAATATGATTTTATTATAAAAATCTTATAATCCTATTCATTATTTTATCCATCTTTTGAATGACATGTCACCATACTTGCGTCTTTACGGCTTACCGTCTCTACATCGTGGTGTAATTGTTATTCAATACATTATTATTTTGATGGTTATAATAATGATTTTTAATTGGTGTAAATAATAAATATAACATTATAATGATTCTGTATATATGATATACCATCCAATTATATATTATTTTAATATCATAAGAATGATATTGTCGCTCGTGCATACGTACGGATTACCATCTCCACGAACGCGATGAGATTCATTCCCCATCACATCCATTCAAGAATAATTTTCATTTTATGATTAAAAATAATGTTTAAAGACTTAATATAATAATTAATATGAATAAGATACATCCTATCCATAAAAAACTTTACTTACGTAACAAAGCATATAAAGGAAGATGAATCAGTTAACACCCAAAACGATGATAATACTAAAATATTATTAACAAAGCAATATTAAAAGATTGTATATGGTATCATTTTAATGAATATGATTATTTTATAATTTAATTACAATTATTTCACCATTATACATGAGTTTAACCTACCCTCGACCAAGAAAAAGTACAAGGTAAGGGTTAATTTCACAATCTCTTTATTATCTGAGGTTGTTTTTACGTAAGTATCTACTAGGACCTCTTTATCATCCATATACATGTTTCTTAAAAATGTATTCAAAAACATTTTTACTATTTACTAGAATATTGTTTAATGTCATTTATACCCTTTTTGACTATTTATAAAATGGTTTGAAAGGAATCTTTCAGTCGTTTTCCAAACAAGGTACCTTATGACCTTTTCTACAAAATTAAGGTAATATTGTTTTTTTAAACATATAATGTGGGTGAGACTATTTTCCACCGTTATAACATCGTCAAAGAATCACTTACAAGATTATAAGAATATTTTCAAAATAAATTTTTTCTTAAATTATTTCAAAATTGAAATAGATATTTCTCTAAAAAAATGTTTTTATTTCATCTATGTCAACATCCTTTGATAAATTTTAAGCTTATTTGAATTTGATTTATTATGATACAAAACTTCCATATTGTATTGAAGGTTTTATGAAATTTTTGACTGTGGATGTGTTATTTTCATATCATTCAAGGTTTATTGTTAAAAATTTACATTTCATATGTCAGTTTTAATATGATTTTTTATGTTATGCTTAAACCTTTTCATATGAGGAATGCATCGGACTTAGTAAGTGTCAGGTGGAGCCCACTATAGCTCCTCAATGCATCAGTTGATATCATGAGATAAACTAGTGTCTTGGCATAAGGCCTTGACAAAATCTTATTTGTAGTCTAGGAATAAGGACTTGACTATGTGGTTATGAATGTTTGGATTTATGCATTCCATCATTATGAAAGTGGTTATTGATATAGCATGTAATTATTTGACTAGTAGAATATCCATGTGAGTATGTAAATGGAATTTTTTTCATTTCTATTTTACATATTTTGATGAAGTTTATGTTTAAATGGTTTTTGTTTTAGTTTTATACATTGCCATAAATGTTTATGGTTATTTATGAAAGTTTCCACTATATTGATATCCTTACAGGGCATTTGAGGTCAACCCTTTCTATGTTTTATTTTTCCCAGGATGTGAAAAATAATATTATGACTGACCTATAGGGATAGTCTATGGGATCTTTGTGTTGTCCATGGAAACAATTTTGTTGTAGTATTCCATTTTATGATGTAATGTAAACCTTATCAATTTATCTAGTACTTCCAAGGCTACTAAAATAATTAGTCTTTCAAGACATGATCTTTTGTGATCATGCCAATGATACGTAATAATTCATTGAATATGGGCTTCTGGGGTTGGGGCGTTAAAGTAAAGATGGATGATAATGGTGTTTCAATAGTAATAATAAACATTCTATAAAATTACGATTATAATTTGTTATTTTATGACTAATAATACATATCTATAGTGTTTAGGAGAATAAAAAATTGAAATATATTGTCTAAGATGATTACCACTTCTTCAGTAGGCATCGTTTAGATTCCTTATTAAGGACCCTTGAAATGTTATGTTAGGAATATTAGTACCTCTAATAAATATCATTGAAATTATAGAATAAAATTGGGAATGTTTTGGTTGATATATA
The DNA here is from genome assembly GCA_963277665.1 of Viscum album. Lineage (NCBI taxonomy): Eukaryota > Viridiplantae > Streptophyta > Magnoliopsida > Santalales > Viscaceae > Viscum > Viscum album. The sequence continues at coordinate 212,262,376 of OY728137.1, forward strand.
TTGCAAAAAAAATTTAATGATGATAAAGGAGGTGTTCCCTATTATAATTGTTGGAGAGGACACACATATGATTTCTTACATGATTAAAATATAATAATGGAATACTAAATAAAAATAATTTCAAATGGATTTTATATTAAATACGGGATAGGATTAGGTCTAAATATTTCCATAAAATACTATTCATACAATTTTAATTGAAAAAATTATCCTTATATCTTGGTTTTACCACTTCACCCAGTAAGAATGTATTCCCCTTAACAATGGTAACTACATTTCCAATCTAAAATGGTTGTAATTTTTCTTATATGGTATCAATTTTTCAATATACTGGGAAGTGTTGAAATTTTATTATCATTTATAATCATACTTATCCTATTGATATATTTTTATGATTTTTAAATAAATTATTAAAAAAATATTTTGTATAAAATCCATTAATGTGATTTTTTACTATTCATTTAATTTGAGGCTAGAAAAATAATGATAGTAAATTAGTTATAGAATAAGCCCTTTAACCATAAATAATACTTTATTATTGGCCATATGATTCATGTGACATCATTATTCATCAAAAAAATATAACATTTGATTCTTTAAAAATCATTTACCAGGACTTTAAATTGTTTCCACAGTTATTATGTAAGTATTTAAGGAAATTATACCATTAAAAAATATTTAAAAATATATTAAAATTATAAAAAAATTATTCATGTTAAAAATAAAACTTTATATTCATTTATAACTTATTATTATCCCAATGTAATCATATAAAATAAATTAAGGTTAAGAGAGTGGCATTTTTTTATTTGTCTTTACATAAAATTATATAAATAACATCATTAAAAAATATATAAGATGTCATATATTAGAATTTAGTATTTAGATAGTCTAATTAATCCCATATAATAAATAAAGTATTGTTTTCTTTTGATTTTTATACCTTATCTCATGGTTTGAACCCTATTTTACCCATTTTACCCTTATCGAAGTGACAAATTTTTACCATGGTTACAATTTAATCATATTAATACCCTAAAATTCAATGTTTGGATTTTAAATGTCACATTTAAATAATAATATTTCTTTAATTTATCTCAATTATCTTAAATCTTAGTGCATTGTGTTAAGAAAGATATTAAGCCTATTATAATTTAAAAAAAATTATATGGTGGTACATTCTCCCCATATTAAATAAATTTCAACCTCTAAATTTTATCTTAGTCATCAAAGGTTCCATATTTAAAAATACCTTTATTGGAAACCCAAATCCTTCAGAGGGATAGAAAACTATCATTGAAAAGGGAAAGTGGGAAACATAATGGTTGCCTAAAATAATTCATAATTTGGTACTAAAATAAGTGAAACATTTGTGGGAAGATAAATTAAAAAAATTAAAAAAATAATATAATAATGAGTGATAGAGAACATGGACATTATAATACTAATGATCATAAAACCATAAATTAAAAATGTCTGAAAATACCATCAATTCATCATAAATGTAGGTAAAATTACATAATTTTATTTCAAGATCCAATTACTAATTTTGAGGGGTTTTTATGATCAATATAGAGAACAAAATAATGTACACATATGATTACCATTCCATTTAATAAAAATAGTTTCACTAATTGGTTGTGATTCAATCAATTACCACTTCATCTCTTACACAATGAAATGAATATTTAAGATAATTGTTTCAATAATGAAGAGAAAAAATTAACATTTAAGGGATAATAAGAGCCATAAAATAATAAAAATCTATTCCTCCTATCTCTATATATTTATCAAAAACAAAAATGATTACCATAGGTTATCCAATGTTGATAAATCAAAAATTAATCTTAAAAATAATATCCAAAGTTCATCTTAAACTATTCCAAAAATGTTAACCATTAAACACATAAAAACATTCTTGAAAAATTTCAAAATCAAAAAATTTAATAATTAGGTCACTAAATTTCAAAAAACAACATTAAATTAATCCCCCAAAAAACATAATGATTCTCTTAACGTCACTTAATAAATATGTGAATAACTTAACCCTACAATCTCTAAAATCATAGTAATAATCTAGATCACCATAACTCCTCAATGAAAACTAACATTCTTAAAAAAAACTCTTTCCTTATAACATAAATAAAATAATATATTATAAAACTTATTCTATAAATCAATAAATGTTGTTACTCTATAAAAGATAATGTAAACCACTTTATCATCAAACCAATAACCAATTTCTAGGTTATGAATAATATCTAATTTAATTTATCAATTTCAAACATCATTTTATCCCAATAAAAATTTATTAACTCAAAATCATGGTCTTAATGGGGTTGAAATTTCCCTTAACCATGTTTTATTCTATAAAATATCACCCTAACATTAAATTAATTTTCTAGTTTATCATTAGTATTTGATGTATTATTATAAATCCTTGATGAAAAAATTCTAAATAATCAAGCTTATATGTTTAAAAATTATTATAACTAGAATATCATTAATAAAAAATTTCTACAAAGTTATTCTAGAATACCAGTACTTAAACACTAAAATTATTCAAATATCAATATAGAGTAGTTTGTTCATTATTCTGAGATGTAACCCATGGATTGGTAAATTTAATTGGATAATTCCCAAATTCCCTACAAATAAGACATTGAATTACTCAACAGTTCATTCCATTATGACCTTCATTTCCACAAAGAAAAAATATTATCATTACTTTAAGATATTATCAATGGTGATTCTTCCCAGATTATTTACAATAATAAAATAGAACGCTATTTCCTCAATGATCATTTCCATATAAACTTTCGTAAAATTACATGTTCTTTTAATTTGATGTATTAGAATACTCATTGATGTGTATGTTTTTAATCATATATCATGAAAGGTTATTAGAAATAATTTCTAGGTTTTTTCCTTCCAATTCCTATTTTATTCAGTTTATCATAAAGATAATCATTGCATTCTTTATCACATTCTTCCTTAATAATAATCAACCTCGTTTCATCAACTATCTAAAACAAAAAAATAGTTTGAGAAACAATAATAATTATGATGGACCACGAAAAAAATATTATACACTATAAAATTCATGAATCCTTCTTTCTAATATATGAAACATTAGGTTTAAGCTAGGTCATCCTCATTTTTCATCAATTCAAATCCTTCATAATGGTTTATAGATAAAATTTGATTTTATCTAATAATATTCTCCAAGAGGGTCAAACATGATACATAATAAGGTAAAATTCTACAAGAATCAAGAATTATGGAGCAGATATACTCAACCAACTCTTTTTAGGTTTATTACCCCTTAATGAATCTATATCAAAACCAAGTCTACATATAGTATCTATAATGCGATTTGTTTACACTAAATGCATATAATATGTGTCTTACCAAAAATATTATATGTTACCCAATATTTAGAATTATCCCTAGGTTTCTTCATAAAATATATCTAATATTAATCTCTTGAGGTTGATCATACAGTCCCAATAATTCCTATTATATTGTCCCATAATATTCAAAAAATAGATATTAAATCTTAATATATGAATAATAAATATACTTTATAAAGACACACTCAATGACCATTAAGGTTTTGTGTATTTGGAAATAAGATTCAAAATATTTCTATTTTGTGTACAATATTTAACTTTTCAAAAAAATATCTTTCTTTGTGGTAATCTTTTTCGATATGGATAACCTCAATCCCTTCTTCATAACTTGGTGAAAGGAAACATAAAAAAGGGTGAATCTGTATAATTAGTAAAGATAAAAAGGGATATAATAATGATCACTCAAACATAACATGATTATAAGGGTATGACAACATGATATTTACATTTTAAAATTCATACCCATTCATCCAAGATCATAATATTGAATAATAGAATAAATCTTAACAGATCAAAAGACATGGATCATAATAGAATCAAATAACATGAGACTTAAGGGCATAACCTCGGTATAAAACCTATGTTTGTGGCATATAAATAATAATACAAAATCACTTCCTTGGTCAATCCTCATTTAAAATTCTATAATATAGGATGGGGAACACTCCCAATTATATGATATCCTAATTTTTTGTTTAATATAAAGATTATCATTGTGAACAGCTACCCTTATTAAATTGGGTTCAATCCCCATTCAAGTCCTTATTATCTCATTAGATGTCAATAATTATAGAATTAATTGTGGGGTTATATAATTCTAAGCCCACCCCTCAAATAAATATAATCCATTATAATGTGTTCGGTCATGACCCGTCCCCTAATGCCCGTGTTATAACTACCCCAAGCCTGCCTTTCATAGGGTAGGGGCTGGCAACTGGCACTGGAAAGGCATATCCCAAAAACAGGGAATGCATTGCCTTTTTAACCTGTAAACTCAAACAACTAAGAACATATTAAGATACAAGAACAAAGTTAAACTGTATAGTAAAAAGTGTGTATACAGTAGGTAAAGGAGCCAGAATACAAACCCAATAGGAAGTACAAGTAAAACTAAAAAACAGCTCCTACAAACACCCACCAAGGATCTCATATGAAGGGTTGGTACAGCTCTCAAATGTTCATCTCTGTTTTATGCCTCATATAAGGTCCACTTATGTGTAGCCTTCAGTCTAGGTAACCTCAACCCCGATCCGTATTTTCCGTCGTTTTCACAAGTCATAGTAAGGCTCGAGCATAGCCAGTGTAGGGGTGAGTATAACAATACTCAGTAGGGATCCCGAGACACCATAAGGTCTCTTAGAATCCACAAAGGATAAACCACTTATCCTGAAATAAACAATCAACGTTACTTAGGTATATTCACATACATATACCTATGTTGTCAAGCATACCAATCACATTCATGAGGAAAACAAGGCCCAATTCTTTATCAAAAAGCACAACTGTTCCACGAAGGAATGAATTCCCTGAAGGTAACACCACAAAGGTAAGTTCCACAAAGATAATTCAACACAAAACAATACCACATAGGTATCACCACGAAGGTAAGTACCAAAATGGTAACACTGCATAGAAGAATATAACACAGGTATCACCACAAAGGTAAAGACTCAGCTCACACTAGGTATAAAGTAAGTACGAAAGTAGATATGATTAGATGTATTGCTATTTAATCTTACTTTGTCGACAAGATCTGTTGCTAACCCACACTGGATTGATTATGACCCACATAGGATTAGAAGATGACCCATACAGGATTTGCAGATGACCCACATAGGATCGATATGCACTGACCAACACATGGTCGCTAAGCGCTGACCCACACAGGATCGGTATGCGATGACCCACACATGATCACTAAGCACAGACCCACACAGGATTGGTATACACTGACCCACACAGGATTGCTGAGCACTGACCCACATAGGATTCGAACATTCTTCAAGTACACCCAGTAATAGGGTTCCCGCACTAAGCATGCTTGATTCCGGGAGGTTCTCCTCCTCAAGCCAATGGTTGATAATTCAACTTCCATGATGTCTGGAAAATAAGTATCCCAAAGTTCTGTCACGTCATAAGGGACCCAACGCGATAGACGACTCTACAATCGAACGCCTGGTATGTAACTTAATAGCATTCTATTTCTAAGGGTCTTGTTGGATTTGGATTCGATCCAAACCATAAATACCGTAGCTTTATCCAAAACTCACGTAGAGTATACCAAAAGGACTATATTGATCTCAGGAACATGGTTCCATAGACGGTTCATCAAATGAATGCTCGGTTCTCAAGATATGGACAAAAACTCATATCTGGGTCCAGATAGGCCCAGGTATGGTCCCACCCAGTCGGCCTGACCTGGCCCCACCTAGCGTTGTCCAACCTGACCCAGTTCGGGTCACCCAACCGAGTCTAGATTAGCCCGCAAAGGGGTTATCCCAGCCCGCTCGGCTGGGTGGTCTGTTGTGGTGAGGTCCACCCTAGCTGACACCCGAGAGGGAGCCCCCCCCCCCGTATCGCAAATGGTTCAACAGACCATTCAGCCTACTGTAATGTGGGACCCGCCAGATAGGGTCATTCTTGGCGTGTCACAGTCGGCCAGATTCTTAGCTGGTTCTCCTCCCAGCGGTGCAACGGCGCCGCTGTCCTCCCGCGGTTGGCCGGGTCCTGGCTGCTCTCTGGGTGCGCCGATGTGGCTTAACAGCCATGGCCGGCCAGGTGTCGTCCTTCCCTCCAGTGTTCCTCCTTCTCAAACCATGGTCGGTTGGGTCCCGTATGCCCTCTATTGTGCCGCCACGGCTTGAAAGTTGTGGCCTCCTCCTCTACCGGTGGCGCGGATCCATGCCACCCTTCTTCCACACGTAATTTCAGCTTCATTCTTGGCCTGAAAAATTTAACGTCTGCATATTCATGATCCTTGGGTCGAGATCTCCACCTCCACATATCATGTTCAATGATACATTTTGTTTTCAGTGCCATTAATTATTTGGCGTCGAAGAACGCATGAAGAACACGTGAAGAACAAAAGAAAAGGGCCTTGGTATAAGTGTGGAACGATGGCCATGTTTTTTTTCATTATCGTTGTGAATCAAGAATATCGAAAAAATCAACAAATAGATTTAATCAAACTTCAAATTAAAACCCCTACCTCGATCGTCCATTGGAGGTGTCATGAGGAGGAAGACGATGATGGTGACGTCGGCGTTCATTGCTCCCACAAGACCCATCCAATCCGAGCTTGAGTGTCATCATTGTTCTTCGTTGGGGGTGGTTCTTCATTATAGGATCTTGTTTTGTGGTGGATCATCCTTCAAAGGCCTCCTCTACCTTTCACCAATGGAGAAACAACCCTCAATTCTTTCAAGAAGAGTTAACAAAATAATTCTATATTTACATGTTGATTCATTAATTTAGATTTAATGAACCCTATTTATTAAAGAGAGTCATGGTTACATAATTTGTTTAACTATACATTTAATGTCCAAACATAATTTCCCAACAACCCTCGTCGGCTCCCCACCTCCACAATTCAAAAAATAGAGGTTTAAAATAGAAAAATAAAATGACAGTTGTGGTTTTATTTTATTTATATTATTTTAACTCTCCCACAAAAATCAATAAAACTAAATTCCATCATCGACCAACTGTGGTCAAGGTGAAGGTATCATTAAGGGAATATCTGCGTTGAGAGATCAATGGTGTACTCAGATTTTAATTCCTAGCACTGGATCAAAAGTTACAAAATGCCGCTCGCGTGTTTACTGAACATACCTAAAAAAAGTTCAGTAATTCATTCAGAGCACACTGGGCCTTGGAATCACACACTTTCAATTTTTGCAGACTCATAATATTTCCATATAATTAAACAAATATATGGACAAATACAGGTCTTTACATTCTCCCATTCTAAGGGAATTTCATCCCCAAAAGCCACCACACAAACTAGGGAATCATGTGGGGGTACTGAGCACAAATTTGAGCCACCCACAACCATGTGCTCTCTTGGAGGTTCCCGTGATGCCGATGCACATGCACCGGAGGTATCAACCTCCCAGGAAGGACTCTCTCCTATCGATCCTTAGTCTCTACTAGAACCTCCGAAAATATCGCTCTATCTTCTATGTCAAGCTCACCCAAGTCAATGATGTTTGAAGGATCATGTACGTATCTCCTTAGCTGAGATATGTGGAAACTTTTGTGCACCCAGTACAACAAAGGTGGAAGAGATATGTGGTAAGCCACCTTGCCAACTCTAAAGAGGACCTGAAAGGGTCCGATGAACCTTAGAGATAACTTGCCACCATGACCAAATCTCCACTAACCTTGTCAATGTGAGACCTATAGAAAGACATGGTCACCAGCCTCGAACTCTATAGGTCTCTGTCTCCTATCTTCATAAGACTTATGTCTGCTCTGTGCAGTCTTCATCTACTCCTGGATGATCTGAACCTTCTCCATGGTAACCCGTACCATCTTTGGTCCCACGAGTGCTAACTCCCCTAGGATAGTCCAGTAAAGAGGTGATATTCCAGGCTTCCCATACAACGCCTCGAATGGTTCCATACCAATAGTGGAGTGATAGTGGTTGTTGTACGCAAACTCCACCAAAGGAAAGTGATCCTCCTAACTATGGCCAAAATCTAGGCCGCAAGCACGCAGCACGTTTCTCAAGGGTTTGAATGGTATGCTCTGTATGACCATTCATCTGAGGATGGAAGGCGCTGCTCAACCGAAGCTGTGTCTCAAATGCCTCTTACAACCCCTTCCATAGCTGGGAAGTGAAACATGAATCACAACTAGAGACTATCAAAGATGGAACTCCATTAAGTCATATAATCTTCTGTACATAGAGGAATCCAAAGCCCTCTACTGTTCCCTGATCTCTGATAGGTAGGAAGTGGGACGACTTGGTGAGTTGGTCAACAATCACCCAAATTGAATTATTACCTCTAGTAATACATAGAAGTCCTACCACAAAATCCATGGAAATTTCATTCCACTTCCACTCTGGCACATCTAGTGGCTGAACTGAGCCTGCTGAAACCTGGTGCTCTTCCTTCACGTGCTGGCAAGTGTGGCACCGTGAGAAAAACTTTTCCACTTCATTCTTTATTCTTGGACACCAGTGCTAATGCCGATAGTCCTGGTACATTTTCACCACTCTTGGATATACTACTATAGGGGCCATATGGAAATCCCTCAACACTTCTTCTTGTAGCATCACAGGTACCATAGTACGTTCTCTGAAGAGGATCACATGCTCCCCACCTTCAGAAAATCCATCAGGTGCATGTCCTGTGGATATCTGAGCACATAGAGCCTTGCAGTTAGTGTCCCAATGTTGTGACTCCCTGACTCGCTGAAGTGGAGGGGGAGTGACTTACAGAGACTAAAGATAAACTGTTCCATATCGATCCATGTTGGATATCCAAAACGCAGCTAGCTAATCTGTTGCCTAACTCAGCAACTGTATACAAGATCTCCTACTGAGTAAATCAGATACTAAATTCCCCTTTCCAAGAGTATAGACTATCTCTTAGTCATAATAATTGAGGAACTCTAGCCAACGCTATTGTCTCAGGTTCAGGTCATTCTGAGAGATTATATACCTAAAACTCATGTGGTCAGAGCAGACTTTAAAATGATCTCCCATCAAGTAATGTCACATCAACTTCAAGGCGAATACCACTACTGCTAACTCCAGGTCATGGGTAGCTTTCGAGAACCATACCAGATCACTGCTTGCTCCTGCATCAGGACACATCCAAGATCAGCCCCTGATGGGTTGCAGAAGACTACGTACCCAATGCGCTCCTCTCGTAGCCTTTAGATAGGGGCACTCATCAGTATCTGACTCATCTCTTGGAAACTTCGTTGGAATCTCTCCGACCACAAAAAGTTTGTCCCCTTCTTCAACAACGAGGATAAGGGTGCCACCACTCTAGAAAAGTTAGGCACAAACCTTCGGTAGTATCAGGAAAAAACTAAGAAACTTCTTACTTCCGCGACACTCCTGGGCGGCTCCCAAGAAAGAACAACCTCAATATTTGCTGGATCCACTACAAATCCTGCCTTTGAGATGAGGTTTCCTAGGATTTGAACCTCTCAGATTCAGAACTGTAACTTCTAGAGCATACCATAAAGCTGGTGCTCTGAGAGTGTGTCCAGATCTATCTGTAGAAGATAGGCGTTCTCCTCTATCGCTGAGTACATCAGGATTTCGTCGATGAACAATACCACAAAGCTTTCCAGGTACTACTGGAAGATCTTTTTCATGAGTCCCATGAACACTTCTGAGGCGTTGGTCTTGTAGAATGGAATAACCAATACCTCATAATGTCCATATCGACATCTAAAGGTCATCTTCTGCACATCCTCATCTCATACCCTAAGCTGGTGATTGCTGGATCTGTGGTCTATCTTAGAAAACAATCGTGCTTCATTCAGTTGATCAAAAAGATCGTCAATCCTAGGGAGTGGGTACTTGTTCTTCTCAGTCACCAGGTTCAGGCACTGATAGTCCACACATAGTCTAAAACTCCCATCCACCTTCTCAGTGAACCAAATTAGGGATTCCCAATTAGAAACTCTAGGCCTAATGAACCCCTTTCCCGGCAAGTCCTCTAGCTGTTCTCGCAACTCTCAAAGCACTGGTGGTGCCATCTGATATGCTGGTGTAGATATCGATGTCATCTCAGGGTACAAGTCAATATAAAATTCCACCTCTCTGCATGGAGGTAGACCTGAACATAATCATGGAAAACATCAGCATACTAATCCACCACTATAGGATAGCTCATACTCTCAACATCAACCATTCCGAGGGTAAGTCTAGCCAACTAATGTGTGATCGGCTGCACCGTCCTCCGGATAAGTCCATCATGTGATTCAAAGGTTCTATTCTCTCTGGTGAAGGAAAACGTGGTCCCATCTATGGAAACACAATGCACTTTGCACTTAACATAGTTTATCTGAGCATGGACTGTATATAACCAATCCATACCCTAGATGAATTCTAAGGCCTCGACGCAGCTACTAGAAGATCCATGTTGAAGCTCTCACCTCCTAGAGTAAGCTCACACAGCTGGAACCAGTGTGTAATCATTGAATCCTCTCCTGTAATCGTTTCTAGCTACAAGGATCGAGCCAACGGTTCCACTTGATTCTCTGAGCTCTGAATGAGAGCAGTGGCAATAAATGAGTGACTAACACCTGTGTCTATAAGTAATGCATCTATGGTGGAGTAGACATAGATCATACCTCATATCATCTCTAGAGTTTCGTGGTCATAGGACTCAACTACCTGAAGCTGAGCTCGTCCCTATCCACTTTCCCCCTATGGTTGGGGTAAACCACCTAGTGGTGGTGGCGGTAGAACCTCGAATCGACACCCACGTACGGCGGGTCGGGCATTCACGAGCCATGTTACCCTACCTGCCGCATGAGTAACACTGTATGTTCCTTTCCTCTCCTACTCTATCCCGAGATCCCAACACCACCGACCCTATATCCAATGGTTGTCCACCTATAGGCTGTGTCCTCTTGGACCTCTGTGTCATCTGTCTGCTACCAGCTATAGATGTCTTCTACTACATAGCGTCTGGTGGTGGTTCTCACTATCAGTGACTACTCAGGAAGGAAGCTCTCCACTAAGAGTGCTCACACTAAATCCCCCATGTGTTGGGATGCTAAGATAAATCATTGAAGCTACAATCTCCCATCTGATCTCTTGCATGAAGGTCTGGGCCTGAGTGTAAAGTCGCTGGGAAAAACTATTCCCTGAAAAGGCTCTCAAAGTCCGCCCAGGTGAGAGTCACCTCGTTGTGAACTGGGATCATCAAGCTCCACCATATACTCACTACTACATAAATAATAATGGCGGCAAGAATCACCATGAGATCATATGGTGTCCCTACCAGTCGAAAAAATCTTACCACAACCTCTAGCAAGTCCTTAGCCGCTTGTGGATCTTCCTCAACCTGAAACCTCAGTGGCCTCTGGCATTGGAACTCATGTAATTCACTCAAGTGGTGTGCACCCTCTGTTGCTAGGGATGGTGGCATCGGCTGCCCAATGGGTATGGGTGCTGCCGGTACCCAACTCGATGGTATAACTATCGTAAGGGGGTCTACACTGAATCCTCATCGCTTGGCGGGCTATCATCACGTAATCTACCAGGAACCCTAGATGGATGTCTGCGTGGAGGAATCCAGAAAAGTAGTAGGTGAAACATGGTCAATAATTTATACCTGTTGATCTTACTCAAAGTTATCTCAAAGAAAACTTTTCAAAAACACACACGGAATCAGTTTTTCTGTGCACTGAGTCAGAAATTAGAAGTCAGTGTCCTGGTGCATGGATACGTCAACCGCCGCACCAACACTGGGTTCCCTAAACTGAAAACCATACTCATCACACTTATCACTATTACCACACAAAATAGATTAGAGTCCTAGTTATTTTATAGAACTGAACTCCTCTAATGCCAATTTTTCATGACCTATCCCCCAGGGCCCATTCCGTGACTACCCCCAGCCAGCCTTCCATAGGCTAGGGGTTGGCGACTAGAATCAGAAAGGAATATCCCTAAAATCGGGAAGGCATTGCCTTTATAACCTGTATACTCAAAAAAACCAAGAACACAACAAGATAAAAGCACACAGAAAAACTATATACTAAAAATAGAGAGTATAGTATGTAAAGAGGCCAAAATAAAATCCCAACTGGAAAGTACAAGTAAAACTGAAAAACAGCTCCTACGAACACCCACCAAGGATCCTACCTAAAGGGTAGGTACACCTCTCGAATGGTCATCTCTACGGTACACCTCGTCTAAGTTTATTTTTCGTGTAGCCTCTATTCTGGGTATCCTCGACCCCGATCAGCGTTGTCTGTCGTCTGAAAAAGACATCGCAAGGTGCGGGGGTAACCCGTACATGAGTGAGTATAACGACACTCAGTAGGGACCCTGAGACCCCTTAAGGTCTCTCAAAATCCAAAAAGGATAAACCACTAGGCATGAAATCAATATTCAACCCTAATTAGCTATATTCCAATACATAAACCTAAGTTGTCATGCATACCCATCACATTCTTGAGGAAAACAAGGCCCAATTATTTAACCAAAAGCACAACTGTTCCACAAAGGATTGAATACAAAAAAGGTAACCCCACAACGGTAAGTACCACAAAGGTAATTCCAAATAGAAGAATACCACATAGGTATCACGAAAATGGTATGTACCACAAAGGTAACACCACAAAGAAGAATACAACAAAGGTATCACCATGAAGGTAAAGACACAGCTCACACTAGGTATAACTTAAGTACGGAAGTAGATATGATTCGTTGTATTTATAAATCATCATAATTTGTTGAGAAGATCTTTTGTTGACCCACACAGGATCAATGATCACCCACACTAGATATAAAGATGACCCAAAAAGGATCTGGAGATCACCCCCACAAGATCGGTATGCATTGACCCACACAAGATCATTGAGCACTGACCGACACAGGATCGGAATGGGGTGACCCATACAGGATCACTGAGCGTTGACCCACACTGGTTCGGTATAAACTAACCCACATAAGACCTCTGTGTGATGAACCACACTGGATCTCTATGCGCTGACCCACACATGATTGTTCAGTGCTTACCCACACAGGATCTGATGATTTTTCAAGTATAGCCAACAACAGGGTTCCCGCACTAGGCACTCTTGATTCCGATAGGTTCCGCTACTCAATCCATCATTCAATACATCAAATTACACTAATTACCATGAAAAAATATCCCAAATTTATGTCATTTCATATGGGACCCAACGCGATAGATGGAACGTCAATCGGACACCCGGTCTATATGTTATTAGCGTTTCGATTCCCAAGGCCCTGTTGGATTCAGATTCGCTCCAACCTGGTTGTACCTTAACATTATCAAAAACTCAAGTGGAGTACACAAATTGGACTATCTCAATCCAAGGATCTCAGTACCACAAACAGATCGACAAACAAATGCGAAGTTCTAAGCATATGGACAAAAAGGTGTATTTGGGTCCAGATAGGCCCGGGTCTGGTCCATCCCAGTCGGACCGACCCGGCCGGACCGGTCTGGCCTGACCTGACCCAGTTCGGGCTGAACCTACCCAATTTGGGCCACCTGACCCAGTCCAGGTCTAGCCCAATTGATCTGGATCGCAACAGGCCCAGCCTGCTAGGAGCAGGATGCTCGACTGTGTGGTCTGCCATGGCGGGGTTTTCCCTATCCAACACCCAGGAGGGGAGACCCCCCCCGGATTCCCTAACAGTCCAAAGGACCATTTGGACTACTGGCATGTGGGACCTGCTAGAGCGGGTCTTTTTTGGTGCGTCGCGGCTGGGAAGATTCCTGGTCGATCCTCCTTCGAGTGGCGCGATAGCGCCACTGTCCTCATGCGGCTATCCGGGTGTTGGCCACATTACGGGTGCATAACCTACTCATGCTATAGTCGATCGGGTGCCGAACCGCCCTCCCATTCTCCGCCTATTCAAACCATGGCTGGACGGATGTCGGACAGCCTCCAGGGCACCGTCACGACTCGACAGCCGTAGTCTCCTCCTCTACCGGTGGCACGGACGTGCGCTGCCCTTCTTCCATGCGTCATTTCAGCTTCATTCCAAGCACAAAAAATTTGACATTTATATTTTCACAATCCTCGAGTCGAGATCTCCATGTCCCTATGTTGTGCTCAATGGGACATTGTGATTTTAGTACCCTTAATTATTTGGTGTCGAAAAACGCATGAAGATCGTTTGAAGAATGAAAGAAAAGGGTCAAGTTATAAGTGAATAATGGTGGCCTTGTTTGTTTAGCCATTATCATTATGGATCAAGAATATGAATAATCGAAATATAGATTTTATCATATTTCAAATTAAAACCCATGCCTCGATCGTCTGTTAGAGGTGTCGTGAGGAGGTTGATGATGATGGTGATGTCGTTGTTCCTTGACCCCATTAGACGCTTCGGATTCGGGCTTGATCGTCGTCCTTGTTTTTTGTTGGGGGTGGTTCTTCATTGGAGGATCTTAATTGTTAGAGAATTTTCCTTCAAAGGCCTCCTCTCCATTTCTCTAAAAATGAAACAACACTCAATTCTCTCAAGAAGAGTTAATAAAATAACTCCTCTTTAACAAGTTGTTTCATTAATTTAGATTTAATGAACTATATTAATTTAACAAAGTCGTGGTCACATAATTTGGGTAAACGAGCATTTATTGCCCAGCCTTAATTTCTCATCCACCATCGGGTGGTACCCACCTCTATAATTCAAAAAAAATTAGGTTTCATAAATAAAAATTAAATTAAGGTTGTTGTTTTGTTTTATTTTTATTCTTTTAACTATCTAATAATAATATAGAAAACAATCTTCTATACTCGACCTACTACAGTCAAGGTGAATGTCTCCTTAAGCGAGTATCGACACTACAAGATCAACGGTTTACTCAGATTTCAATTCCAAGTATCGGTTCATAAGTTACCGAATGTCACTCACATATTTACTGAACGCACATAAAAAAACTTCAGAAATACAATCTGGGCACACCAGGCCTCAAAAACAGGCTCTATCAATTTTCGAGGATTCCTAATATTCCCATATAATTATAAAAAATCATGGAAAACTCTTGGTCTTTACATGTTTAGCAAGACCATAAATAATTCACTATGTATCATAACTATAGGAATGGAAAAAGGTTTCATAAATATTTCAATAATTATTCATAGCATAAATGGTGGAAGATAAGTGGATTTCATAAAAATTTAAGAATCATAATTATAAACCATATAAGGAATATATAATTATTTTATACATAGATAATATCCCTTTAAAATGATAAGTAACATAAAATAATGTTATTATAATTGAAAATGAAATTAAAAGATCTCTAGGAATATTTCATGTGGAAAAAACCTTTTCATTTTACAATTACTTCAATAAATTATAAAAATTTAATTAATATTATGGGAAAAAATATTATAAATGACCCATCAAAACTTTTAATGGAAGATTAAAATATTTTATTGGTCATGATAGAGGAAACTTTTATTCATGTCGTTTATATTAAAACAATGATTCCTTTCACATTTTTGGTTAAAACCAAAGTGTAACTCATTTGGAAAATGAAAAATAATATTCCTTTTAAAACATTTTAAAAAAAATAAAAAAATTTCTAAGAAAGAAAAAAAGTAATAGGATATTATCAAAAACATTTTTCAAGTTATTTTAATTAAAACATAGACATTAAAGAACAATATTCTCGATAAAATAAGAAATAATTTTTATTTACATAAAAATATTTCTCAATAATTATAATAAAAAAGATATTAAAATTTTATTATTACATGAAAATTTTATAAATATACATAGTTGAAAAAAATTCCAGATATTATTGAGATATAAAACATGAAATTACATCTTCAAAATCATAATCATAGACAATCTCAAAGCACAATGTGATTGTAACATAAAAATCAGACCATATCAGTACCTTTTGAGTTGTAATCCACATGAAAGAAAAACCTCAAATGAAATTTTAAATATCATTAAAATAAATATAATCATGATATAACATGTATAATGCTTATTATATACACCTCATTAACAAAAAAATAATTTTATAACATCAAATATTTTACAATGAAACAATATTGAGGTGAAGAATTCCTAAATCTTTTGTAATCAATGAATCAAAACCCCATGAAAGGGAAACCTCATGTGTACTTTTAAATTAATATAATTTTCTCGAAACTAACCATAATATACATTAGTGAGAATTATATACACCACACTAAGGAAACATATTCCAAATATGGGAAATGTATAATGGGAAAAAAGTGAGATAAGAAACCCCTTAGCTCATGTTCGACTTGCTTTGAAAGCACTCAAAAATACTATATAAAAATTTAAATTTGTTATAAGTTTATACAGGAATTATTATAATACTTATAGTATCATATATGATAAGTTTATAACATTTAAACACCTATATTAATAATTTTTTATTAAAATTGATATTCTTAGGTGTTAACTTTTTTCATTTCTCATGAATGTTTTGCTTCCATAGTTCCAGTAATTGTACAATGATCATAGTTCCATAAAAGTATTATTTATATTTATGATTTAAAAATAATTTATATTAGTTTTATAAATATTTAAAATCATACATAAATTTTAGAGACATAAAAATGTTTTTCCATTTTCATGGGGACGGTAGGTCATATGTACACATTAACATTGATTTCATTTTCTAAAAAAGAAGCAAAGATATATATATATATATATTATTTTATAACTATATCACCAAAATTATAACATTAAAAACATAAATATACAATAAATTTATCATTATTATCTTCAAAGTAAATTGGAACTGTTAAACAAATCACATCACTTCGTGGTGGGGTAGACCACAAGTATGCATTAGCGACATTGTCATTTTCCAAAAAGATGGGAATGTAAGAAGGTACATATTTTATTATAACTCAGGAAGAAAAATTATTTCATAAATAATATATATATACTTTAAACCCATATAAATAAACACCCACGAAATATTGTTATGGTAAATTAATTGTATTACACATAGGGGTGATAGCCCACACATACGCACAAGCAATACTTTCACTTCTCATTTGACAAAAAAAATGTGAATAAAGGTGGTTCAATAAAAAATAAACATAACTATATTTAGGAAACTAAATTTAAAATTTTATTATTAATACTATATATTTAGAGTAGTCCAAATAAGAAAAAATTAATATAGGTCTTATATGTTGATATTCTCTTCTTCAATACGTCACTTTTAGATCACTTCTTATGAACCCTTCGAATTTTATTTTAAGAGGAAAAAATTAAAAAATCATGAAGTGTAAATATTAGAATATTTTTTTCTAGGTTTTATTCAAGATATATGGCTCAATATTGTGTAAATAAGAGAAATTATTGGTGGTTATTTATAAGTGGAGGAGATGAAATAATTTGTACTTCAGAAAACATTAAAATATAAAAGTGTCTAAATGAAGAAAAATTATACTAAATATATTTATTCTATTTCAGGAGCGTATTAGTTGAAAATATGGAAATAAAATATTATTTTTTACAAGTTTAATTGGAAGACATACATTTATATCATGGTTTAACCTCCTATAACTCATTTTAACCTTAATCGTGATAATGTAATTTTCATTCTCAAAGGCCTGTAATTTTACTTAAAAGTAAAAAAATTTATCATTGATTTAAAGGATAATAAATTTTAGACTATTTAATATTATAAATTTACTATTACAATATTCTTAGTATTTTTAATTAATTTATTAAAATATTATTTTTTGGAAAATTAATTAATGTCATTTTTAACAATGTCCATTTAATTTGACATTAAAGATATCAAGATAAGAAATTAATTAAAATATAAACACTTTAACTATAAATAATATGTTATTTTAAACTATAAATTTCATGTCACACCATAAGTGCATATAAAATTATTACTTTCGATCGTTGAAAAATTATTTACCTTGATTTTTCATCGGATGGGACAAGCAAAATGTTAGTCTTGTGTAAGCATTTATGATAATTATATCATTACAAAAACACAAATAAATAAACATAATAAAAATATATTAATAATTTTAAAAATAAAATTTTATACTGTCTTATAATTTTTTCACATCCCTATGTCAAAAAAAATGTTGGAGAGGACAATTTTAGAATTTTCATTAATTAAAATAATAAAAATATAATTATAAACCAAAAATGTAACCAAATTACATATATTAGAATTTTGGATTTATATTTTCTAATTAAACCCATAAAATGAAATAAATGAATGTTTTGTTTTATATTGATATATTATCGCATTATTTTAAACCTATTTTACGCATTTTACCCTTACTGAAGGAAAATATATTTATCACAATAACTATTAATTAATTTATAAAAAAAGAGAACTATTTATCAAATTTGAACGTATTGATTCCAAATATTGTGTCCATATTTGAATTTCCAATCTCTATAATTTATATAAACCAATTTTAATATAAATGATTAAAACACAATGAAAACCAGTTTAGGAAAAATGGATTTTTGAAGAATACAAATTAACTTATAATAAAATCATGAATAATAATGATTAATATGTAATTAATTATTATTTTTAAAATAAAATGTTTCATAGTTCATATTAAGACTGAAACCAAAAAAGTATGGGTCTTTAAAATTAATTTATTTGATGAAAAATATAGAGTATTTGAAAAATATTTATTTTTAACTATTCACTAAAAATACAATCATTATAGAAAAAATAAAAAAAATCACCATAATTTAATTCCGATATAATTATTTAAAAAATTATTTTCATTTTATGAAATACAATTTTCAAAATTTAATTTAATTAATTATAATATCCATGCCAAAAATGCAAGAAAAATAATTATTGAAGAAATTGCATTTTTGAAGCTTAAATGGTGGAACCTAAAAATGAGTGTCTATTTTATAAAAACTAATCAATAAATTTTTATTGAGTGGGACCATATATTTCATAATATGGTAACACGTATTCATACCCACCAATTAATTTTCAAGGATATAATGGTGAAATTTAAATAATAATATTTTTTATTATATCCTAATTCCCTTAAAGATCATTGTTGCAAGTTACTCTAGATATAGACCTTATTAATATTTTAAACTAAATTTTATGGGTGTTAAAAATGGAAAAATTGGTAAAATGATATATATATATATATATATATATATAAATTCATAATCCACTTAAAACATGATTCACTTGAAGAGGATGAAGAATTTGAGTTTGTGGAGTATTCTCTTTCACTATAGGTTATATCTTTGAGAGATTTTTTCCATGTTTCCTGTATTTGATATTGTTTTTTTATATGGGGAATTTCAACTTAATGTGACCTATTTTATTTTATTCAAATCATGTCACTTCTTATTTTATGTTTTTATTCCCTTCTTGGTTCTATTGAAAGCATTACTTTAATTGAAGAATTTATTCATATTCTTTATGAGTATGAGAATGTTTAGAACTTAACCTATATATAAATATTTATTGGTGACCTTGATGGAAATATTTTTTATTCATATTTATATTTTTTTACTCTTTCCCCACTTTTTACTTCATTGTAATTTTATACGTCATTAATAATCTTATAAGATCTTTAACTACCATTTTCTATGCATTATTCATGTTTTGTATTGTAGTGACCATGGCAAAATAATTTCTTGGTAATAACTATAGTATCATTTTATCTAAGTTTTATTTTGAAAAATAATCCCCAACAAACTTATGAAAATTGTATATGTCAGTAAATTGTTTCAATATAAAAGTAATGGATTCATTTTTATAAATAGAAAAAAAATATTTTTATAAAAAAATTTAATATATAATTTTTTTCATTATTGGTTCCTTGATAAGAAATGTATAAAAATTTATATATATCATATAAAAACACAAATAATTCATTTTTCTCAAGGTTGAAATGTAGATAAAACATGTATTTTCAATTAATCTCAAAGGATTAAATATTACATGGTGTCTAAATATCTTCAGGTTCATTAGTAGGAATATATTAATGCATAACCATTTTCTATACATGGTAACATATTCCACTAAGAAAATTTAACATAATTTTTTTTATAATAGGAATAATTCATGCCATTAAGATCATGATAATGAGGAAAAAAATTATATTCATTAGAAATTGATAGAATATTAAAATCCATTATGATTATAAAAAAATATAACAAAAATTTGAAAATGGGGATATTATTAAAATAAACACAAAGAAAAACTCGGCACCAATCATTGGTTAGATAAATATTGAAAGAGGGTGTATGAATTTCAATTTTTTAAAAAATAATGTAAAAGGAAATGGTAAATTGAAATACATAAGAAAATGATATTATAAATTGACAGATTCAATAAAGTGATAGATTGGTAAATTTGATATATATTAAAAGGTTAATATTAAAATTAATTTACTGATTTTGAAATCTATAAAAAAAATTAAATTTATGAAATTATATTTATGAGGTTTAAATAATGTAGTTTTGTTAATTGGAAGAGTTAAAATGTGGTTTGATAATGATTTTTTCAATACACCATTGTTATCCCATGTGTATCCTCCCCTCAGGTTGAGAGGTCAGTGTCATTACTCACTTGATCATAGATATTATCAAGAAATGCATCACTCAAAATTTTTGTTTGAAGTACACTATTGAGATTCTTCAGTGACCAAGGAACCAATCCCACATTTGTTTGGTAGTGAGCGTCCATTATATATGGAGAAGAGAAAAAGATGGTTTTCTTAGTGAAAACCCATTACAATTTCAGACCTTAACCTCTCAAAATAATGTATACCATTTCATATGAGTGATTGGGAGAAGATGTGGGAATGAAGCCTTTGATTTTTATAGATATTTTGATAATCTCTCTTTAAATAAAGGCATTTATATTTCTAGTGATTTGATGGGATCGAATAAATAAATCGATCAAATAATTATTCGATAAGTGTTTTATGAGATCGAATATGCATTAGATCTCTATTTCTAGGATTCATAAGAGATGGAGTTGTCAAGGTTAAATCCAGAGCTTTAATGGTCTATCTAAAAGAACTTAATTCCACCATCAATGCAATTTGACTATTCTAGATCAATTCCACAAGCTATACAACAAGACACCTAGGAATCAACGGGTTTTTTCTTTTCTACCTTCTGGTTGGTACACCACTATCGGTTTTCTGATGGAAATCCCAAAGTCTGGGGAATTATATTCTAAACCACTAGTTGTCTAGTGTCACCTCATTAACTAGTTGGTTATTCTTGTAACCTTCCTCTTCAATAAGGACCTCATTTACTTCTTTAATGGTATTCTATAAGTATTCTAAATTTATTCAAAAATCTAAAATAATTAATTAAGACCGATATAATACATAAACAATATCATCAATAATACTTGTAATAGAATATAATGGATTCAAAAATTTAATAAATTACATCACTTTTAGTCCAAAAGGTGAGGCTGAAATTCACTTAAATGAAATAATTTAATACAAAAGATAGTGGTTGTGATTATTAAAACATTATGATATATATACTTATAATATAAAGATGAATATTGGGACACTTATCCTGAAATTAAGAAAGGTATACTAATGTTTGATGTTTTTAGGAACATACATTTAAGGCTGTATCATAATGAATCTAATTTTTTTAGAAATATTTAATGAAATTTAAATACAATTTCTAGTGGAAAATTTTATCACTATAAACCACATGGTAATTTATTAATTTCAAAATATATTAAAGGATTTTATTTAGATACTATGATTGAATAAAAAAAATATCTAGATAGAAGAGCTAGTGGGAATCCCTATGTTATCAAGCAAAAATACTTTTTCATATATTTGTATAAAAACATGAATGATGTATGTGTAATATAGAGTTTGAATCTGGAATTGATGAGGTGTTGAAAATTCTTTAAAGTAGTCATAAAGAGTATTTATATTCATCAATATGCTTTGGTAATTCTACCAAATATATTTTTTAGGGATTGGAGATTTTTAATTGTTATTTAAATTTTTTTGAGTTGAATTACACTGATTAAATATTCCCTTATAATGTTTAAAGAGTTTCTAGAATAACTTGAAAATGTTATAGAATTTTGAGTAAAATAAAAAAAAGAAAAGGCTTACATAAGAATTTATTATAATTGTAATGTACTAAGCCTCACTATAAAATATAACATTATATTGAGGATATGTAAGATGTTTTTAGAGTTACAATGTGATATTTATAATTTTTAATATTGTATGTAATGTTTTTCAAATGATACATAATATATCCCAGTGCATATGGGAGATATTTTCTAAATCAAAAACCAAAATATAGTAAAGGAAACATCATACGGTGATAAATAAGAAATTTCATAGAATATAGATATGTATAGAATTTCATGTTAAAATAAAGTAAAGGTAATATTGCATTGAGATATCTAAGATAATATAGAGTATACTAAAAATTTATAAATTGATATATAATATCTTATAGGTTATATTTACCATTTTTATGATGATATGAATGAAAATGGAAAATTTATAAATTATAAATTATCAAACCAAATTTTATATGTAAGATATAATTTTTGATATAAGAGATATGAAATGTCATATGTGATATTTTTTTGAGAATATATAAGATCCTCATACACATATAACAATATATTCTTAACGATGTGTAAGATATGTGATCCCTCTATAGTGATATATAAGATACATCATTTATTATGTAAGGATTATCAGTTTGAAAAAAGTGATGATTCTAGAGGTTGAATTTAAATGATTTCGTGTTGTACTTTATGGATTAAATAAATTGATTGAGTAATGATTCCATTCACATTTGAATGAGAATTAAATGTGGGCTTAATAAGGATATTACTTCTTAAATATTAATGATTTTCAAATACAAATATTTTAATATCATTTATTATGATCAAATCAATAGAATTTACATGAATAAATATTAAACCATTTAAATTAAGAAGATAGGTTTTTCTAGAATATTAGTTGGTAAAATATTTTAGTATAATAAATATATTAATATATTTCATAGATTAGGACAACATGAATAAATTTAGAGTTTAAATGAGAATATAAGGCTAATAATGGTGTTGATATTATAGAGTTTCTATATTAAAAATATAAAAACATTATTCACATTATTTTATATGTATGAAAGAGAATTAAATAAAAAGGGATTTTGATTGGAAATCAGTACTATATTCTTATGAATACCCTATATATTGATGAAATAGAGAAGAGGATTTTATCCATAAAGAGGAAATATTATGCTTCAAATACGGGGAAGAATATTGAGTTTATAGAAATATACAAGAATGAATTCTATTGTAAAAGATCATTTATTTTCTTTTGAAGACTCTCGCTGAGGAAAAAAATATTACATGTTGATGTAGTGATATCTAGGAGAAGATTAAAAATTCTTTTTGTTAGTTATTTTGGGATAAAATTCTGAAAATGGTAGGTTCAATTATAAAGAACCAATTTAAAGATAGTAAACCATTAAGTATAGAGTATAGGATTTTTGGAAGATAGCCTATGTTTAATTACATTTTTAGTGAAGAAATTTCATCTTAAACTCGACCTAAAAATAAAATTGAGTAGATAGACACTTTGGGATTAAAAAATGTAAAACTATTTTGTTCCATGATATCTTTTATTTATATTTTACATGTAGTATGAATGTGTTTATTGAATCATAAGATATATATTCACCCAAATAGGCATAATTATTTAATTAAAAATATGTAATTAAAAGAGAAAAATCAATTAAATTGGTTCAGAAGGATTCACCACCCAAACCCCACCTCTCATTGTGACATCACAATAATGCTAGGAATTTTTACGAACAACTCAACTGGTGAATTGTTTTATAAAAAATAAAATTTTGAGGGAGAAACAAGGTATTATGAGTATTAATAAATAATATTTATTTAAATTTAGTTTTCAAATTAAATATAATTTAAAATATTGAGGGCAAATTTATATTAATGTGGAGAATGAAAGAACTAATATTCTATACACACACCAACACCCAAACAGACAAACACATGTACACACACACATATATTTATATATTATTTTATAAATTAAGCTATATATATTCTTCATTGTACATATACAATCTAGAATACATACAAATATTTTATTATTTATTTGTTTCCCCATTAAATTGTGGGTTTTAATTAAATAACTGATTTTATGAAAATATAAATTCAATAAATAATACAAAATTTGAAGGACAATAAAATTAATATCATTTTATTTCATTATAATATAAAATTATAAATCAAGTATTTGTACATTATATTTAATAAAATGAAATTTAAATTTGGTAAAAATATGGAAAATTATTAGGACTAGTTTTTGGAAGTCAACTTTCTCATTTTCTATGATAAATATCGTATCTAAAAGACAATAACATGAAAGTAATATGCATAAAATGAAATTGTGATTTTTATAATATATTGATATAATGAGAAAAATTATTTTAATGTATGGAATGAAGTGAATTTATAAGATGTTAATAAGGTATATCTTGTCATTATAATCCTTCCATTGTAATCTAGTAGTTATTTAGTTATTACCAAACCATTTTTTTAATATCAAATATAATTATCATATAACCATTAAAAATTCCAAATATAAATTAAAAGAAATTCATTAATTATATTTAAATATTATTTAATTTAATATCAATAATTATTAAATTATATATTTAATTATCTAAAAAAATCACTTTCACTTAAAACATTCAACAATAAGTCACCTATATATTTTATTAAATAATTAAATTTCATAAACATAGAGTCATATTTTAATAAATTATGGGTATTAGGGCATCAGTATCTATTAAGTAAAGTTTCTTGAAATTTTTTAAAAATAATAAATGTTATGACTAGTTTGTTGCAATGTGATTCCTAAGGTGCCCTATGAGTGGGGTGAATTAGAGATTCTTCAGGAGAAGAGGTGTGGAATGGATCGAAACGACAGATTTATTGTGGGGGGGTTTGAGTTGTGCACAACCATGGACATTGGGATACCATTGTCACTCTGACTAGAAACTCACAATGGTTCCCTCATCTATATCTGAGTGAAGACCATCCTTCCAATGGCAGGAGATCATAAAGGTTTTCAGGCCCAATGACTCTTGGGGACTCGCATTAGTCGATAGGATGGGAGTTTGAGCTCATCACTCCCTTTTAGGGGGAATTATTTCCTACTATACGACTCTCTTATAGATTTATGATATGATCGTGAATCTCTTTATATGCAATCTACAATATCCATATTTCCTTTAGCTACAATTTTTTGAACATTACTTGAAGACCATGACTGGTCTCCTTGAAGCACAATCAACTCCACATTTAAATTCACTCCATCTGATTTCTAGAACCACAAAAACTATCAAATATGTTTCATACTACAACAATTATTTTTTAATATAGCTTAATAAACTAAGACCCTCCTTATACTTAAACTATAATCATTACATTGTTTTTCATAAGGAATGAATAAAATTTTGACAATTTTGATCTCCTAAGTGTACATATGTATTTATCAAAAAATTTATTCAAATCATGATCATCATATTTACAATAACCATGGTAATGTATTTCTTTATACAATGTGATCATATATAATTAAAATATAGTTTTCTCCTTCTTTACAAAACTATTTTTCTTCTTCAAATAAAATCTACTAAGACATTATTTCAATTATTTTCTCAATTAACTAAAATAAACAATGTAATGTCACAAAACCTTCCATTAAAAATTAATGGTTGATAACCTTTATTTATGCAGTCTTCATCTACTTTATCCTTACATATTATTCCCATTCTATGTTAAATGTATATTTTATTTTCTATAGTTTCCACATATAAAATGTAGTTACTTTAATAATTACTCTCCTAATCATTTATGCATTACTATAATAATCTTTGTACACTAATTCCATGTTTTTAAATTTCATAAATCCTCCTACAGACACTTTTACTCATGTTTGTGGAATGATATTCTCTCTTCACCAAGTATAATTTCCATGTATGAAAAATAATTTTATCTTTCTTAATGAAACACCATGTTTCCTCATGTCATCATCTTCTTAGTTTTCACACTCACCACAATAGATAACCTTTCAATGTAAAACAACATAGTTTCGATATTTACCATGTTTGTATTTTATTATTTAATTAGAACCCTATATTAATTGGTAAATAATATAGTTATAATTGAAAATAAATCCAGTACATGACCTTTGGTAGTAAAAGTAAACTATTTTAATAATTCCAAAATATATAATTGCTATATGATATTTTTTATAGGAAAATATTGATTACTTATATGTAAATAAATATTATAGAAACATTATTTTTGGATCATTGAATAAAATTGTCGATCAAATTATGGTTTTATAACAATCCCCTTTTAAAAATATAAATTTCATGCTTCTCAACAGCGCTAAAGTTTCAAAAATTACCTTTACCAATTCCACATTACAATGAAATATCTCATAGATATCATCTATAAATACCGACCAAATCAATAAATTATCCTCATTTTAAAGCTATTTATATACTTCATTTCTCTATAATAATCTATTTTTTATTTATCTCTCTATTTTTTAGTACTTTTGATGTTTCTAAAGGGTTAGCTCTAAACAAAGGAAGTATAGTGAAGTAAGAGATCATATTCTTTACTCTTTTCTTATGATAATTATTCTTTTATAATCTCTCTTAAAAATAAATTTCATGTGCTATTATTCTGATATTTGCGTTCTCTTATCATCCCTTAGATGAATTATTCATAAGTTATTACTCATTTACTCCCATTTTACCATTTTTAAGTCTTTATTATATAATATTATTCTAATGATTCATAAAAATTTAACATATTCAATTTTTTATGTATTAATTGTTATATATGACAAAAACCATTACTAGTGGCACACCAATAGAATATCATTTGAGACCACATCTAGTTTTATGCTTAGATTGACTGTAGAATGGTGAATGTAAAAAAATATTATTAGTTTCATGGGTGTTCATATATTAATTAATGTTGTATTGATAAAACACCTTCTCTAAATTCATTATATCATTCTTAGTTTAATGATAATATTCTAATAATATAATAAGTTTGAAAATCTAACTTATTTTTTTAACATTAATAAATTAATAAAAATGAAGAGTATTGATATAAAAATAGTTATAACTCATGATGTGTACATTAAATGTTTCTCTATAAATTGATGAATGTTTAATGTATCCATGGATGATCTATATAAAGAGGCTCATTGTTTCTGATGGTGGTGTTATTCTAGGGGTAGTAGTGACATTCCAAAACACATCAAAGATGAATCTCTCAGGTTATCTCGATCTCTATCTCTAAACCGTGTTCTAGTAAATTGTGTGTAATATAAAATATTTTCCATGCGTTGAGATATTTATTTATATTATGGATACCCAATGAGAAATAATTTCATTGGATACTTATCATTGAACACTATCAAGATCATGATGAATAGATTGGATAGATTCAGGTCATTATCAAAATGTTACACACCTATTAATTTATAAACTCCCATTAAAATATTGGGATAAATCTTATGGTGTAATAGGTTTAGGTTGATGTTTTTTACTATGCTTTGATATGTTTTATTCCCTAAAAAACACATCAATAGTATGAGATACACTTACATCACATTTAGATTTAATAATCGAAGGGGTGAAGAAATTGTAATATGATAATATCAATAAATCAGGGCATATCTAAGTTCAAAATGCCCATGGTTCGTGGTTTTAACTAAACCATGGAATAAAAAGTTATAAAAAATCATGGTTATATAATAGTTATCATAATCTATAGAATTTTATTAGAAATATCCAAAAATATATCCTAAAAATAGAGAATCATTTCTCCAAATTACTATGATGAGGATAATAAATTACTATGTCATAGTTTATAAGGTTTTCTTCCCCCGCTACCATATGTTCCCTGTTAATAATCTACATGTGTTCTCCCTCAATAATATTTCATGTTCCCTAATGAATCTCCATATGTTCAATATTTAATTATTGAATACATATAGAGTCACACATGGGATCACTATTTATTACAAGTGGTTACCATATATGGATGGGTTCCATGGCCAAGGTTTCCATTAACCCTCCCCCCAACCTCCCATTTAAATACTGTTCTCTATTGAGAACCTAGAAATGAAACAAAGGAATATCTAAGTGAATTAACACATACTTCATATTTCTAAACTCTTCATTAGGTGACTTTTAATGTCAAAAACTATGAGAAATAATGGAGACTGTTGGTATCTGGGTCATATGATGGTATTTCCCTCCAAAAAAATATAAAAGGCAAAGATACCAAAGCCTCCATATTGGAAGGAAAGAAGTACCACTTTGGAGAAAAACCCCTCAAAAAATAAGGGGAAACTATATTGATTCTCAGGATTCTATAAATTTAGTCATTCCAAGCACTCTTGGGCTCACCAGTGTTCAACATTAACCTATGATAACCCTACTCGGATTCAAAATTATCTATCATGGTTGATTAACTATCATTCTCATTCTTCTTAATTTAAATGGTTTTTATTCAAACATCAAATCCCCAACTAGGGTTCCTTGATAAAAAAAATTCTCCTACTAGGCAATGATTGTACTCCTCTATCTTCTTGTATTCCAACCCCTCATTATATCCCTTTTTCCTTAGACCATCCCCCAAAAAGTTTACCAGATATAGGATAATTCCAAAACCTCCTGATATACCTGCTTGGGTAACTCTCCACATTGAAGTTTACTTTTAATTTATGTATTCATTTGATAATTATAGTCACTTATTTGATGAAGGTTCCTTCAAAAAAATTCTCCCTCACTAGTAAGGTCTTTAAAATACAATCAATGAAGCATTCCATTGATAATTAAGATCTATCCTCTTTGTTTAATAGAGATAATTGTTCTCACTTCACATGGCCAACTTGATTATATTTGTTATTTTAAATGGTTCCCATTTTTACCAATCACCTGGTGAACCTCCCTAGGACTAATCAATGAGTTAAAGGTAAAAATATTCTACCATCTAAGTGTTAATTCAACATACTCATTTATTAAGTAAAACAAAAAAAAGAGATACTCATTTTTTAGGTTAAACAAGAAAAGAGATACTCATTTATATGTCTCACACTAATCTCTAGAAAAATGTTCCAAATTTCCCATTTTACATGTATTTAAAAAAATTGGATGTGGACATTGTCTTATGACTATAGACTAAAAGACACTATGCTCAAGGATTCTCAGCCATAAATGACACATCATTTCACATTGATGCATCAACTTAAAAATAACCATTATAGTCCTTGTTAAATAATATAAAAGTTACGACATTCCTCTTTATATGAAACTAAAAACAAGTATTTTCACTAAATTCATAGATAAATGTAGAATTACACTCTCAAGGATATAAAACTTATTCTGCAACACATAATTATTTTCTAGATATTGATATACTCTAGAGTACCTATATACAAAAATTAAAACTATAGTATAATTATTTAGTGATGGATAAAAAAGGACCCCTAGATTTGTGTTTCAGAATATGGATAGAATTAATTTCCCATTTTCATAACAAGTTTTACCAATTTTTACATTTGTGGATTTATTAGGAACTCATAAATCAATAAAAGAATCTCTGAATAGGAAACAAGATCCTCTGTAGGATTAGTCGATCACCCATCATCTCAATTGTAATATGTATCTCCCTGATTAAATACACAAATAGGCATATGGGAAGGGAATATAAAAAATAATTTCAAACAAACTGAAATTCTTTACACAAGAAAGATATATGTCCACTATGTAATCTCATTTGTGATACTGAATTGATGGGATTCGTATCTTTGATTCTCTATTAGTATCCAAATTTCATATATAGGTAATATACCTCCAGGTACTAGTATCCCTATCCAAACTGTGGGTAGTTGTAGGAAAATATGAATAGTTTTGAAACACTAGTTAAGAGAACCGTAGAATTATATACTATAATTAATGAATACCTCAACTCTAAAACATCAATGAATGTTATCACCCAGTATAATCTTTTAAAAAAACATTTATATTTTCATAGTACAAGAGAACATATATAAGGGAGGTATCCTTACTTTGGAGAAAACTCGTGCTAGCCTAGAGGAGTTTAATCCGTGATTGTCATCACCTCAAATACAAGTTGGTAAGGGAAAGAAGGCCCTCCTATGTTACTGGAAATGACTTCATGAGTCTCTTTTCAAAGTAAAACAATTATCACCTTCTATATATAAAAGATTAAAGGCTCAAGAGGGGATATTCCACTATTAAGTGGGGCGGTGAATCTGTGGAAATAGAAACACTATGTTTCAATCATTTTTCCCTTTTATAGTTTTTTTGATTGGATCATAATAGTTATGGTTTGATGGAATTAGATATAGTGATAAAAACACACTGATATTAGGATTTTTATCAGGTTCACACACTCTTATTATCATGTGCCTAATCCTTGGTGTGTAGTGATTGTGATTATACTACCCATGTTCCTATTTATTATAAATGGAATATGGGAAGGATAAAGTATATTATCTTTTACTCCTATTAAATGATAAAAATGAGTGGAAAAGAGTGGAATTATATTCAATTATCATACCTCACATTACTCTTGAATCTAGATTTTGTATTGACCCTTGTTCTTCTTATTAAATTCTTACCAAATATATCGTTGAATGATCCTTTGAAGGGTGGTTTAATCTCTAAGAATGTCTTCATTTCTTATCACACAAAATCCATATGGGTTACTATTTAGTTATAGAAAAATTTATATCTATGATGGTGTTCCTAGTATAATTATATGATCCTTAGATAAAAAATATAAAAGAAGGATAAATTATAGATATCTTAAAATAACTTTGACATCCTTTACAGAATGAATTATAGGTTATTTAATAATAGGATGGATATATCTATACTAGAAACTATGTGAACTATTGTTACTAGACTCATTACATTCTTAAATTAGTATAGTGACCTAGAATTCCATGAATCATCATAATAATAAAATCCTCCAAACTCTATCATCCATTTCATAGAATTATGGTTCCTCTTATTATGTCATTGTATTTTTCACTTCTCTAGATAATGTGGCATAAACACTTGGTTTTTCGTGTGAGTCCACTTAGATAAAAAACCAATGAAAAAAATATCTATTGGGTTAGTATTTGCATTACATTCAACTCCTTATGAATTCCTCATATGATATTTCATGGAGCAAACAAATGAGCTACAATATGAATCTTCATACATTAGAGTAACTCCCGAGAGGACTACATCGAAATATACTCAACACTGAGAGAGTGGGTGAATCGATGTTGGGAACTTTTTTAACCAATTATAACATTTTATCCCTTTACCTCTTAATATTTTTATAAATTTAGTTATATTGTTCTCTTTTCCTTATATTGAGTTATTATGTGATAGCTAGTAAAATATAGAACATGATATTTTTTTCAAGGTTCACTAATCTTTAAGTGAAGCTAGTCCTTGTCGCATATGGTGACGATCAATGCATGGATTCTCCACTATAGTGAGATACCAAGTACATTGTTTTGGATAGAAAAAACCAATATCATGAGTGTGGTTCCATACACTTTAAGAGGAGGATGGAAACAATCTTGAATCCCTGGACAGGTGATGACCTCATCCATCTTATAGTTCCTCATCAGTTCTTTGTATTGTTTATGTAGATAGTCTTTAATTTATTCATTAAGTTGCATTATAACACCTATAAATTACTCCACCTATTTTTAATTTTATTTTATTTCATATGGATACTTTTTTCTTCAATTCATTCTCATTCACTTATCACTTGAGCAGTAACAAAAATAACACTCTATTTATTCTTCCTTCTCTTCTTCTTTCATATGGAGATTGTCGACAAGATAACTTCATCTGATCATATTCATATGATAGTGATTCTTCTAGTGATATATCATTTTATCCTTCTTCTTAAACCATTTCTATAGATCACCAATTTTTAGGAAATACTTATTTGGTAACTGATAGATTCCTTATTCTTCTTCATCATTATCTGGTGTATATTAATCTAGTGCTACTAATCCATTTGATATCTTCTTCTCATTATATTACCTATATATAATCACTTATTCTCCTTTATCTGATCACCGATTAGTAATGAAACAATATTCCTTTTATGTTTTATCCTTTATTATTACCCTCAGTATATGTACTATTTCTCTGATGTTGCATCCACTCAATTTGGTAAACCCTGTTTCATATGGTACCCATTCAACCAAAACATCATCTTCAATGACAATTGTTATAATGATTCATGGATGAAAAAATTTTAGTTACATAAATTCTTCAAGGAAATTCCCAAATATGATATTATAATCACATTACACATTTACCAACTGATCAATACCCATTTAATAGGAAATTATTCTTCGAAAATATTAGATGACCTCAATACATAATTTCAAACTTCCCTCTCTATATTATAATTTATCTTCTTGAAACTTCATATTTTTTACTAGATTAAAAATTCATCAATGATAATAGTAACCAATATTTATAGAAAACTTCTATAGATATCATCAACATTATTCTTCTCTTATCATTCTAAATTATTGACTAGAATCACAATATTTCTTTATGCATATAAAAAATTGATTTTCCAGGTCTTCATGAACAAAATTAATTAATTTATTAAAAATTCATAAAGACCATCGAACATTTCAAATGGTTAAACTTCATATCACTTGTTTTATTCCATTAAACTTCAAATGTTATTCTTTCATAACTTCATAGTAATATCATGAAATACTTTCACAAAACACTTCATATAACCAATGAAATGTTTAATAAACATCATCGGTTTCTTTAGCATGGTAACCTATGAACGATGAAATTCATATGTGGCCATTTTTCTGATGAACCTATAAGTTCCCATTCTGTGGATACACAAACATTATTTTGTTTTAAATCAACTTTCTATTTCCACTACTTATAAACATTTGTTTGAAGAACGTCACATGAAAACACCTATCTAGAAATTTCATGTGGAGACTTGTGTCTAATCCAACTGATTATAATCATTAATAGTATCTATATTCTATTCTCTAAATTTTTTCTCTTACTTTAGGAAACAGGTGTCCGATCATTTTAAATACTTTTGCCTTTAACTTTATAGCCATTCTTTTGTCTGATTACATTCTTTAGAAATATCTTCACTATTTGATCACTTTTAAATTCCTTTCCAATATTTCAATAATATATTAATTTGATGATCAACACATGTTTACATTATTTACTAAATTCATAAGGGAACCTATAATTCATCATTTAAGAATTGTTTCCTGGTGGAGTCTATTTATTTTCTCACCATGCTCGTGTGACAAACTGTATACTTCTATTCGTTAACTATAACCAAGTTAGTATATTACTTTGTTTATTGGAAACAAATTATTAAATTCACATCTCAATCTTTATAAAACCCCATATAATGGAATTAATTCTTCTATTAATTAAAATTCAAAAATCACTTCATAGTTTTTGTAAATGAAATTTACATAGCACTATAATATCTTCAGGACATAAACACTACAAAGTCACTCTACAATACCCCCTTTCAACTTAGCTGATTGAACTCTCCTTCAATGAATTTTACATTCTTAGAAACTTTAGTATGAATCACCTCCAAAATGAATTGTGATGTTTGGTCAATACAAACACATCACTAAGAATCTATTGATATTGTTTTTTCATCATAATCTTTCCGATCTCACCTTGTATGTAATCAATCAAACATTTATTTCAACTTGTCTTCAAATCAACTTAGTATGTTCACATCAGTTTGATGTCATTATGAATGTTTCTTTAGTTATAATTTAGACATTACTAGGTCTAATTAGAATTTTAATCTTAGTAAATTTGGTGGAAAATGTGAGAATACTTCGTAAAGCTTCATCTGATGGACTCTATGATGACTTACAAAAAGTATGTTCATGTGGTACTCTATCCAAGGGAGTTACTTGGAAACAATCATTTGATTATATTTTTCTGATTGAATTTGTAAAATAACCTCAATATGATAGACATTATCTGGACATTTATCCTATCTACATCACTTCATCTTTGCAAGTTTCTTAAATAAACTCTTTATGGAATCATTCATAATGATGATAAAAAAACATGGTTCTTTAAGAAACTAGCATATTTTTTATACCCTAAGCTAATGTCACCTATCATTATAAGTTAAACTAAAAGTATTAAAGATGAAATTCTACATTACTGATAAAATAATACATGTCCTTTTTTCTAATGTATTCATTCATCTAGGAGACATCAACTTTGTTTTCAAGGTAGGATGCTTCAACCAATCATTCGAGCATCTTTTTCATTAAATTTTCATCAATATGTTTACATCAATGAAATGTTTATATTTTTTAAAAAAACATTGAAATCCAATAAAAACCACTAAAAACAAATAAAATCACACTCAATGTGGGATCCTCAATATCACCTTTTGTATTTGTCAGAAATACCATCAAAAGTCCCATCAAAATGTATATGTCAATACATGAGTCTCTATCTAATTTCTCCTTCATTTATTTTCATAATATTCATTTCAATTTATCTTCCCATTGTTGAAAACAAATAATAAGTTCAAGGTAAAATGGTATCATTTCATATTTAATCTATACATCGTCCATAATTTCACAATAATTCAATGGTATCCATGATGGATATATAACATAAGAGGATTCGATTTACATAAAAATGGGTTTCTTTACTAACAAATGTTTATATCATGTATAATGAAAAATTTTAAAATCATTTTTAAGGGTTATCCACATTAATTATAGTCTGAACATACTAATTGAAATATAAAACACTTGAATGATAGATTAATATGTAACACATGTATTCACTTTAACAAATTGATCAAAAAAATATTCTCCAACTAGTAGTAGAAGTGACCTTAAAGAACATTAATACCTCAAATTGTAGTATATCATTGACTGATTAAATTACACGCCATTTGAGTTAGGTTTTATATTTTAGTAACCAAGGATGAGAGATTAAGAAATGAGTACCTTTCTAAAGATGCATTCCTTAGAAACATTCTATAATTAATATATTTGTTTGATATAGTGATTTTGGTAGCGTCTTCACCACTCTGAAAATGTCTCCCCCTTTAAGATAATTCTATTACTGACTTCATATTGATGAATCTCTTAAATATAATGTCCTTAAAAAATTGTATTGAGAATCCACCAGAAAGTATGTAATCTAATTTTAATTCTCAAAAATGAAAATTTTCACATCTTCATCAAGGATAATCCTTTTTAAAATTTGTTATTATAAACCAACTTATAAAACATTCCAAGATAGAAATATTATATGCCTGTCAAACTAAATTTGGAACTCTTTCCTAATACTCTGGATCTCCCAATGAGTACATTATTCACCTTAAATCCATTTTATTGATAAAACACACAACGGCTAAATGAATTTGGTGGTTCTTCAATTATTTGTAATGTGAAAAAAAGGTTTAGATAGTTTTCTCAACCATTTTACTCCATTTTATACACTCTTCATACATGCACATCAGAAAATTAATTTATATTGGGGTTTCATGGATCTTATCACTTCTTTAATTTCATTGTGTGCAAACAATCTTTTATTTAGAGATTTTAAATAACTGGTATCACCTAGTGCAACTATCATTTTATGAAAAAAATCATCTTATACTAAAATTTTTGTAAATTGATTTTTTAGAGTGAGAGTATCCATGTCAAACCTCAATATTAAAATTTTATTATCTTAGTGTGGTATCAATTCATTTTCTACTACACTATCCTTCACTTAGGCTTCTTCTATTTTACTTATTATCTCTAAAAATTCTACCCATATTACTTATATAGAATTAAGTAAATTTTCAATATGTATGGATCTTTCACATGGATTCTTCTGAGTTTCATCATTCGTAACATTTATTTTGGATGATGAAATTTTCTTCTAATTATTGGATTTTAAATCCAATGCCTTATCACATTTCTTCCTTGATATTTTTAGGGTATATTTTGTTTGTAACATTTTCATCATAATTTCTAAGGATGATTCATTGTTGTTTACAAACTTGTATAGAATTATTTTCTTATCAAATATGGACTCATATTGATTTGAGTATATACTAATATTGTAAACACCACCTCTGCCAACATTTTGGGTATTTTTAAACTTTCAAATTCCTTTTGAAATTTTTAAAATTTACTTATAGTGTGAATGTTTCTTCTTCAATTATGGATTACTCCCCCAATGAATGGGATTCCTTTATGGTTTTTCCATTATGATAAATTTATCAATAATCTAATGAACAATGCCTAAAATAGTCACAACACAAACATTGACCCAAAACTATGATCTTCTTATTTGTTTTGTATATAGTTCTTGGGACTTCTTTATAACTTTTGGGCTCTTCATTGGGAACCAGTTTCCTAAATTTTTGTATCCACCTTAGATAAGTTGGTAGATATCCTATTATCATAATTATTTATTTATACTTATATATTTTTGTTCCAAACATGAAATATTCATGAAATATATATGAAAATAGGTTTAGAAACATTATTACAGGATGGTATAAATGGTACAACTTTCTTCACAACTTCATATGATTGATCATTGAGTGAATTAGTGATATTATTATATTGTGTTGAAGGTGTATCAATAATATCATCATCAAATCAGCATTTTGTAGTACTATTAACTTTATCATTATTTTTTAATGTCTCTATTTTTGTCTTCTCAAAGTTATGAAACTTAACATTAAATTCTAGACATCTCATATTAATGATGTTTTTGTGATATTAAATGAAAATATCCCTATATTATTAAAGATTCTAAATTATTTCAACATTATCTTCTTGAATGATAACTTTATTTTCTAATAGATTTAAGTTATTTTATTTCCATGGATTTTACATTAAATATCAAATCACATAAATTCTATTTTTCAACTTTTCTTCATATGCATGGATATTTTATTCGAGAGTCTTCATGCCTCCATATTTTTGTTCAAATTCATTAATTTATTTTTATTTGAAAATTGAGAAACATATTTGAAACACCACCTTTATTTCCCCAAATTCCTCAACCTATTTGGAGAGATTTATGAATTCAAGAAATTTCCTTTGAAAAACATTCCCTATGTTATCCCCTTCATCTTCTGGATAACTGATCTCATCCAACATTCCAATAAAGGATCCACAAATAAGAGATATTGTTTCTTGGGGAAGGAAATGTGTAATATCTATTAATCTATATACTGATATATCCTAATAATTCATAGATTGATCATCAATTCCACTTATGATTGGTTTATGTTCTTGAAGATAATTTGAATACTAATTTTAATATACCATGTTATCCATTTTCATACTTGATTTTCTTAAGGTAGGAATTTGTTTTCCTTTACCTTGGTGGAAACATAATCCACATGCTCTTCACTTTCTAAGACTAATATATCTTCTTTGTTATCATGGAATGGAGAAACATACATTTCCACTACTTTAATAAAGAGAGATCTATTATTAAAATTTTTTATATTTATTTCTCTTATTCATTATGGATTTGGTAGAAATATAATTCTACTTAGAGATAATTTAGTTATCAACAAAAAATCACTGCATTATTAGTTTACGATATAAAATAAAATCATAAAAATAGAATAATTTCAATTTATAAAATATAATAGAGGTGAATTTACCTCTAATACAAATTGAGAGGAAAAATTAAGGATATACTCAACACTTAGAGGGGGTGAGTTAGTATTGGGAAATTTTTAAGCACTTATAAATTATAATCTATTTACCTCTTAGTCATGTTGGGATCTTTATTCTCTTATTATAATTTCCTTACTATCTGTATGTATATGAATGTAGGTAATATAAGTCACATGATATTTTACAAGATTGTCTACACAATATAAAAATCTAGTTGTTATTATATAAGGTGATGACTAAAACATGGATTATCCACTATAATGAGATAACAATTACAATTTTGAGGCAATAAAAAATATTTAACTTAACTACGGGTCCCAAATATTTTGTACGAGGGGTGGAAATAATCCTAAATCCCTAGACTAGTGATCACCTAATTAAACTTGAAGCTCCTCCCTAGTTTTATATACATCATATGTAGATTTTATCCAACTTCTTTATTTAGATAGTTTTCAAAACATATAAATTCTTACACCTTTTGAGAAATATTTTGGTTGTCAGAGTGCTGTTTTGTTCTTATATTCCATCTTATTCACTTGTTACTTGGATGGTTGTGGGAAATATTATATTATTCTTCTTCTGTATATTTTTATTTTATCTGGAGATTATTCATCCAATTAATTTTTATGATCATTTTCATCTAATGTTGATTCATCCGAAGAAAGCTCATCTCGTCTCTCTTATTTGCCTTATTCACCATATCATTGAATTATAAGAAATATTTTTTTGGTATTTAGTAGATTCCTTCTTCTTCTTCGTGACCATTTAGTGCATGTCGGTCTAGTGCACCTGCTCTGTCTGATATATTTAGATAAGTATGGTACATGTACATCTGATCACATACTCTCCTTATTTTCATCTAGAATTTGTATGGAAAACATATTCAGTACATGGTTACTCGTTTCTTCTTTCCTCTAGTTGATACATTGATTCTATGTCTGGTGCTTCCACTCCATTCGCTACACCCTTCTTTGTCTACTACCTATTCAATGAACACTTCATCTTAAAAGAGAATTTCCCTCATGATTCATGTCTAATTTTTTTATGATACTTAAATTCTTTATCATAACACACAGTTGCAAAACTATCATCTCATTAGACCTTTCTCAACAAAGAAATAACCCATTATATTGGTAGTGGTTTTCTAGAAATTTAAGGTGAGTTACCTAGTTAATTTTAGGCTTAACGCTAAATATTTCCAACAACCCACATGAAAACTTTATCCTATAGGATGTATTCATATTTCACCAAAGATAAGAGTGATCCAATATTTATAAAAAACCTCTTTAGATCTCTACATTCACACTCTTCTTAAAACCTCTTTAAATATATGATATAATTAAAATATTAATTTTTAATTATTAAATCGTTGATCATTTATCTGAACATCACCACAATTAATAACTTTACAAGAACGACATAAATGCCTTTGAAAATTTCATATGTAACTACTTAATATGATGTATTTCATTCATTTAATTTTTTATCGATGTTCCTTTACAACACTATAGTAATAACCTAGAATATTTTCACAAGAATATTCTTTTGACTAATTAAATACTTTTTAAAACATTGGTTGTTTCCTTAGCAAGGAACCCTCTGATTGATGAACTTCATACAAGATCATTTTTTAAATAAACCACAATGTTATCATTCTATGGATGAAAAACCATTTTTATTCATTCAAAAATCATTTTTAGGATTCCACTACTCAAATACTTTAGTCTATTGAATGTCACTAAGAGGCTTCTATCAGATTACTACATACAAAGACTTTTTTGGATCCAACTAATCAAAATCCTCAACAAATTCAAATAATGATCTCTATATGTTTCATATAAATTTTTTTGGAAACATTTTACACATCATTTGAAAATAAATTTATTTTTTGACTTCATAACCATTCATCTGTTTTGTGAAATGATTTTTGAAATTATTTTATGTTTGATAATTCATAATCTCTATTTTGATCATTTGGTAATCATGTTGTTTTATGATAATCCTATGTTTCCTATATCCATTAACATCTTTATAAAATCCATTCTCAATCATTTATGAACATCTATTTGATATATTCTATTTCATGAACCACCAAGATCATGTGATGCACAACATAATTCCTTTTTTAGATACAATATAGTCAGTAGATTTTTACATTCATTCAACATATCGTCTTCACTCAACAGCATGATCTTAATATAAGCTTATCTGATTGACTTAGTACATC
This sequence comes from Viscum album, assembly GCA_963277665.1. Lineage (NCBI taxonomy): Eukaryota > Viridiplantae > Streptophyta > Magnoliopsida > Santalales > Viscaceae > Viscum > Viscum album. The sequence continues at coordinate 212,302,555 of OY728137.1, forward strand.
TCTTCATTCAACATAAATTATCACATTTCAATGTTTAGGAACCAAATTTTTATTAAATAATAATATCTTCATGACTTAAACACTACATATTATCTCCTCAATATCACATTTGTGCTTAGTTGACTGAATTCTCTTTAAGAGACTTTTCACTTCTTCTAAACATAAGTATGAATCACATCCATAATGAATTGTGATTTTTGATCAATAGAAACACATCAAAAATATTCTGCTGATTTTTTGTCAATGATAACATGTTGGATGTTACCATGAAGGTAAATAATAAAAAATTTATTTTCATTTTTTATCTAATTAACTTAGTAATTCCATATTAGTCTATTTTAATTATGAACATTTATTCAGTACTCTCCCAAAAATTCCACAATCTAATCATACTTTTCATATAGTTCCATCCAATGTACTATGTTAGGAGGCATTGTAAAATTTCATTTAATGGTGTCTTTAATACCTTTATAAAAGTGTGTCCATAGAGAACTATGTCTGATGGTGCAACTTGGAATCCTTCATTAGATTTCCTAAGTCAAGTTGAGTTTCTCAATTTCTTCTATATGATATACTCTTTTTAATTTTATTCCAAATCTCCATCCATTTGGATCTTCAAACTGGTTAAGGAAACTTCCATAATTTTGAAAACAAATATACATCTTCAATTATAATGATCATTTTTTGATAAATTAAGAGAAAATCATCAACCATCATAAATTAAACTCAAATTATTTGAAGGGAAATTATTTTTTCATGATATAATTTGACTTGATCATGTTATTTGTAATTCATTCATCCAAGGAACATCAACGTTGTTACCAAGCTTGGATTCTTCATCCAAAAATTTTAGAAACTTATTCTTTTCAATTAATTAAACATATTTACATTAATAAAATCCTTCCATTTCATTAAAACCCATTCACAATAAATAAAACTAACAAAAAAGTGGGATCTTAAACACCATTCTCTCATAAAATTAACCCATCTACTTGATCCTAATATATAAGAGTTAATAATCCCTATATCTTCATTATCATAGTTTGAAAAAAAATCTATAGCATGAACTTTATCAAGTAAGGTAAGCTCATCCAGACTAAGATTAAATTGAGAATTTTGTGGTTTGATCATCACCATTCATAAAATAGTTTCATCAGCCACTAAAATATAATCCCTTATCATCTATACACAGCTCCAAATATCATCCAACTCATCCATGAGAATATTTCTCATAAATATAATATTAATAAGATCCCAAACTCACAAACCAATTGCTTTAAAAAATTCATAGAACCCACACAATATAAATGTTATTAAAAATTCCAACCTATAAGATAGAACGGTGTTTTTGAGACTACACAACCCATGGTGTAACATTAATTTCATATCAATCGTTTATCAAATGAGATCAACTCATATTCCCCTTTAAAAATTCACTTCATCAAAGTTTATAAACACTCAACATGATCTTAAACCTCCACCGTTGTATCTGTTTATAATAGGGAATCTATTAAACTTAAGATCATACCAAAAATTTATTTCCAATACCTCAAACTCCCCTTACATTAGAAAAACATTTTTCTCATCTCCCTCATGATGATCACTTGTAAATGAAATAAGAGTATTTCTTCATTTTCAATATGTGGTCCTTTTTTATTCTCCCCACATTTTAAAAATGTAAATGAATAAACAAGTTTGAATACCCAAGAAAACATACAGAGATGTTATAAAATAATACACTCTCAACAACACTATCATTCTTTGGATGGTATATTTTGATAGTGGATTTTTCCTGATATTCGGGGCATATTTTTTGGTTAGTTCACATTCTTAGGGAATATCATCGCACTCCACTCTCTCCTAGATTAGGTGGCGCTTAATATGAATATGCCTCAACATTGAATATTGATCAGGATTCATTGATTAATTAATTTCACTTGGATTTCCACACCCAATCACCATTGTGTATGAAATATCAAACCTCAGTTTCTCAATATGAAACTTCATCCATGTAATTTGATTTGTGTCTTGTGAAATCACAATATACTCAACTTCTATTGAGTTAAGAGTGAAAAAATTTATTATTTGAGTTTTATTTAACAAATCATCATTGGATAATGAAATCTCCACCAATAATAGAGTTTATATTTCAACAATATCAAATGTAATCTATATTAGCATCTCAGTAAAGTTTTTATTATATAATTTTTTCATACATTAGGCTTTAATCAAGAGTTACATTAATGTAGTACAAGATATATTTCTTTACATAATATGATAATCCATCATGTTTCTTTGCAGTCATTCACATAGAATTATTTCAAATATAATATCTAGACTTTATTTCATCAAATATAGTAATATGCCAATATGCCTATTGATATAAATTTGATCCATGATTCCTTATTCTTCATCCATGTAAAAATTACTCCCAAGTTTAATATTAGCATTAAAATATCTTAACTTCAATATTCAAACATTTTTTAAGTTACTCATGAGCATAAGTTTTCCTCTAATTTAGTTGAAATCAAGGACATCAGTCCACACACATCTGATTATACTAACTGAGGAGTTTTCTTTATTTTTATTTCAATGAAGTTAGGAAACATGTTCACTATATTTACATTATGAAAAATAATACATTTGTCGATTATTTCAATTTGTATATTAATTATATTTCTTATACCATCATTCTTGATGATATTAGAGAAACTCATAAATCCTAAGTGTTAATTACTTCAAGTTAAAATTTGATTATCCACTTCTATGCTCATGAAAAAATAATTTTGATCCAAAAGAATAAAAAATAAGTTGAACTTTATTCACTTCCCATTCATCAAAATTATTCTATCTTTAGAAATATGTATGATGCATTAATAATTTTAAAATATCCCCTCATTATCCTTATCAAAATGTTTTGAAACACTCTTAGGATTATTCATCAATATATTGACAAGACGGGAATTACTTTATTTATTTAAAAAAATCTTTATGTGTCCAAGTCATTGTGCATTGAGTTCTCAATCATTTTTTTAATTCAAAAATGAATGCTTCATAACATTTAATATATTTCAAAATATTTTTATTATTGTTCATATATGATGAGTATCCACAATAAATTATCTACAAATTCTTCCATTTTTCAGGCTTAAAGACACCTAAACCACCATTTCATTATTTGGATTATTCATCCTTCAGATATATTTGGAATTTTTCTTCATCAACAAGATTTTTTGTGGCTTATTGAGACATTTTTTGATAGTGATTATGGGTTGATCACACCTCTCAAAAGTCTTATTAAGAGAATCAAAATTATATTTAAATTTTAATCTTCTGCTATGTATGTTATCTTCATGAATCTTTAGGAGATTATTATTTTCTCACCCATGATCCATTGTCTCTCTTAAATTGGGGAGGTGGAAAAAAATATCATCTCACATATTATTTGTTCCAATATAATCTATATTACGAAAATACTCTTTCGAATAAAAATCTCATCAGTTTTAACATAAGAAATTAAGAATCTATTTTTCTGGTTTTACTCTAATTTGGTATCATTTACTTCTTCTAAAACAACTTATACATAGCAGTCATATTTTTTATCATATATTATCCTTTAATATTTTCATCAGTATTCAAATTCTTCTAAACATTTTTTCCAATAGTAATTTTTGATCCATCATCAAATATATTATTGTGTGTATTATCATTTTTAGGTGCTGTAATCACCTTCTTATTTACATTTTTTCTACTTTAACAACTATAATTTAATGTTGAAGTGTCCAAAACATTATTTGTATAAAAGGATGGTTAATAAGTCTTATAGAAGCCTTTGTAACATTATCTAAAATTTTGGATCTTTAACCAATTTAATTCACTTAATTTTTAAACTCCACTATTTGAGAATTTCCCAATGATTCTTAATTTTCCAATAGTTTTACCATAATAAAATATACCTCATAATTCTTGGAAATTATATTTTTAGGGGTTATTAAAATAGTTCTATCTATTTCTTCTAGAATTTCATTCAAATATTTCATATTTTTTTAATGTGATTTCCATATCTATAATAATATTATCATTTAACAAATCAAGGGATTTATGTAGGTGTTGTACAAGTATAGTAGTAGTTACTACAACATTACAATATTACTATAGTAGTGTAATTAATAACACAGGTACTGTAGTAGGGTAATGTATAAAAATTACTATTCCACCTAGATTGGCTATTGGGCCAAATATATGGGCCTTTGGGCCACTCTATGACTTCATGCCATAAAGCCTTCCAAATATAGAATAGATTCAAGTATATTATGCTAGATCTATACCCAAACAGTGGATAGTAGAAGACGGAATGGCGGTAGGTGATAATGGTTAGATTTTGAGGTTCATTAATGGATTGGATAGTATGCACTATTTTAAGACCCCGACTAAGGGAAGTAGTGATGGCTAACCACAAATGTAATTTCAGAACAATAAGATGGATTGAAAAATACATAAATAAAAAATAGTGTTATTTCCATATAGGGTGTTTGCAATTGGGCCAACATTTCTTATGTTATTCCTCTGTGTTTTTGATCCTATGGTCCATGCTTGGCCTCTTGCGATAGGGTTTTTGATCAATATAAGGGTTCTCTTCTAATCTAGTAAAAAATATTTTTACAACAAAATTTAAAATAAAAATTTAAGGCCTTCATTCCATTGTATGTATATACAATAAATAATTTTATCTTAAAAAAATCCCATTTTCATTCAATAACACCATTTGATCAACTCTAAGTTTACACTATTTTAGGGTCTCATCATCACAACTTTCTTCTCCATTACCTCCTACTTCTTTTTCTCCAATCAAGAAATCTTTGGGTTGTTTCTTTTTTTCCTTGAAGGTTATTTTACCTTATTTCTATGAGTTATATATATCTTTTTATCTTTATTCATCACAAGAATTGTTGTCATTTTTAAGAGATATTATTCCTATTATTTTTGTTGATTTTTCCTTTACCTTTATAGAATATTCCTTTAGTGTGACCACAAGCCATATTGATCTTCCAACACAATATTTTGGTTTGATTATAATAATTATCTTTATAAAGCTACTCAAGGAACCTAACTAATAAATAGACATATTTTTTATAATTAATGCCTTTAAATCTTGTATTTCCTCTACAATTACCACTACTACACTGTAATCATTTTGAGAATAAAGAGATAAATTCTTCCAAATTTATGGAATCTTCTTTATCATTATTTTATTCCTCAGGAGTCTTAGTTAACAGAGTATAATTTGAACCTTTTAAATCATTTAATGTGTTATCTAATATATTATTACTTTCCTCTTAAAGGTTATCCCTCTTTTTATCTCAAATGTTATAAAAAAATTTGTGTTTATTGATGGTCCACTCATCCAAATATTGATCCTCAAGGGATGAAATTGTCATATCAAATTTATCTAGGAGGATTCTAATAATATTTTTCTTTATGGTGAAATCATAAATAATTTCATTGTAGTTTCTAATCTGTATTACAACATTTTTTACGCAAATAAATAAATCATACAATAATTCTTATTCTTTTATTCTTATATCGTTTAATTGAGCCTGAAATACTTTTAGCTGATGTTCATTTACATTTAATTATCCTCCACTGATATCATGGAGTTTAATTATGATTATATTTCCTATCTTAAATACCAAAACTCATATCAACTTATCCTCCAAGAGTGATGAGTGTAATGTGTTGCATGATCTTGCATCATCTCCATCATTCTTCTTATGCCATAAAGTATAGGCCATTCTGATTTTTGGAAGATTGAATTCACTATTAATTATATAAAGAATAGCCAAGCCGAGTGAAAAAAGATGTAATATATACCCTATCCACATAAATATATTCCATTTCTATAAAAAATTGTAAATAATTTATTATTGGTGATATTTATTGACTCCATCATTTTAATTGATCCAAGAGATAATTAATTAAAGAAAATGCATATTCTCATATTCTTGGGATAGTACCATTACCGCATCTCATGAATTGGTTGATATCATGTGAAAGGTATTAGGTGATGAAATCACGAAAAAATACATTCAATCAATTCATATCTATTAAAAATTAAAATTTATTAGATTTTCAAACAACTGAAAATGATCATCAAGAAACTTTACATGAATACCAATTGAGATAAACATGAGAGGGTGTGACACTACGGAGAGGGGGTAAATCAGTGGAAACCAAAACACCAACTCTCAATATTATTTTTCTCATTATTGGTTAGTGTTATTGGATCAATATAGATATGATGTGATGATTTGAAATTGATCAAGATAGAACACACAAAAACAAACAGGTTTTTTTAATTTTCATGTACCTTAATTTTCATCTAAAAAATCCTTGATTTTAATCAGTTTTGATCCTTCTAGACATGTTCCTATTTATTATCAGTGGAATAAGGATTGGACTAAGGTTATTTTTATGGAATATGAATAGAAAATCAATAATTATTATTGAAACATCTAATAATCTTCACTTCCAATACATTTGGTTCCTTTGTAATTTTGATTATATGTTCACTTGTGTTCATCTCCTCAATTTCATTCCAAATATATATTGGAATGATCCTTTCAATGTCTCTCAAAATCTATCATATTTTATATCTTTTTCATATATAACTCATTGAAATTTCAAATTTATTTATAGAAAAATAAAATTTTATGACATGGAACCTGAAACTATTGTATGAACCCCCAATGTAAAATAAATTGAATGATAAATCCAAAATATATTAGAGTATCTAGAACATTCATCATTGTGTGATAGGAAGGTTTTAGTGTGATATTTTTGACATTTCAAGAACTAGTAACACAAAAAACACCTCACCCAAACTAATTATGGCATGAAACAAGAACAAAAACTTTAAATACCTTGACACTATAGAATCAAAAAAATTATTAAACCTATTATACCCATATCATAGTGGTGTGGTTTATCATATTACATTATGGTATTATTATTTTTATCCTTCTTATATGATGTTATATTTTTCTATGTGGTGGGATATCACATAGATTTTCAGCTAGCATGACATTGATATCACTCAAGTTATTCTTCACAGCATAATAAACTCCTTAATAATTCTTTATATGATCTTTCAGGGTGAAACTAATCAATTTATGGTGCCAATTTGTCTTATGTTGGTCTTGAAGACATATTCAAATCCTGGTGAATTACCCATATGATCTTATATGATGAAAACAAAAAAACTCTTTAGAGTTTGACTTATAATACATAAAAGTAACTCTTTTTACTCATCAATATAACATAACTAATTACCCTAGGTAAATAAGAGTAACTCATTCCACTATAAACATTAACATGAAAAAACAAAAAGTTTTTTGTGTGATCCTTATAATCACAAAAAAACACTTTCATACATTATAGTAATTAAATAATGTTATGTTGTGATCATCACCATTTACGTCATTGATTCATTTTTCTCTTTAAAACTCTATTATATTATATCTCTAGTAAAATCCAAAGAGTTTAAAACACATTCATGAGAAATTTTTTAAGGAATAAAAAATGAAATCATCCCAAACTCATGAAGTAATTACCTCAAGAAACATGCAATATCATTACCCAATATAAAGGTTACCAAAACTCCACACCATAAGATCGAATGGTGTTTTTTAATGTAATCTAACCCATATTGTATGATCTATTACATATTTACTAAGTATTAATTTAGGTCAACTCAAATCATGATTTTTCAATTCACATAAAAAGAGTACTTTAATCATTAAAATATATCTTTAAAAGAGGAAAGTGAATGTATTTTTTATTCCATATAAGTTACCCTAGATATTCCTAAGAGAAATCCTTTAAATCAGAATTTTATTCATTATTTTATAGCTCCTATTCCACAAAAATATGTTGAGGAAGTATTGATAACCACAGTAATTCATACAAGATAACAAAAAGTGAGGAACCACATGAGGAAACAAACCAATAAATTTCAATGGTAGGTTCACATTCTTGATAATACCAAAATACTGAAAGTCCATCAATATATTCTAATATTATTCCAACGGAAATTCCATGTCATCATTTTTAAAAATCCTCACAATTAATCAATGTAGTCATTGATGATTATATTAAACAAAAGATATCACATTATTAAGAACAAAAACCACCAGGGAGGTCATCTATATAGAGACATTTCAAGAATATCTAGAGGTTCTCCCTAAAAAACCTATCATGAATTACCGACCGAGGACAAAATATAAATCAACTATAGAGGTCCTATAATTATTTAGACGCAAATAAAATGTTTTTTAGGTCCTACTTTGGGTACCCATTGTGATGTTCATCCCTATGACACATCAATTATCTAAAATGAACAATTTAGGTGTATAGAAAATCAGTAAATCAGTAACCATAAACTTCCTGCCCAAGAAAATATTTTGGAGATACCCCCTATGGTGGTGAACAACATAATTCCCACCATTCAGGTCCTCCCTATGGTATTAATCATAAACTTCTTCCTCATGTTAGAAATTTAATTAACAATAACTATAAAGTTACACGCCAAGGTGATCGAGTAAAAAGATAGTGTAGAGGTCATGTCTGTGATAGTGAATACGAATATTTTAGCCATGGAGTGTAGAGGTCCTATCTATGATAGTGAATACGAATATTTCATCCATGGAGTTCCTCCTCATGGTATTTGACATGAAAGTCCTCCCCATGCTAGGAATTAAAAAATTAAAATCCATTAAGGTCCTCCCTATTGTTACAACAAAAATGACTATAGAGATCCTCCCAAGAGTGTGCGTCCTAAAGGACCTACTCAATCCATTGTCATCCTAAAGTCTACATCCAATAGAGAGGTTCATGTGATCTAATATCTATCCATGCCAACAACTTGTCCATTAATTGTAAAACATTCTTTTAAATCAATGGTAAAGAATATGTAATGATAATCATTGGTTACTCAGCTTGCTCTGGATTTCCATTATATAGTAAAAGATATTAAAGATTATTTATCTTCCCCTATAAGGAATTTTATAACAAACCTATATGGTCATTAAAACATGATTACCCATTTATCAAATATGAGGAAGGTCATATCATCATGTGAATAGAATCATCCAAATAAAAAAACTTGATCATGTTCTATCGTATATTTACTGCTCAATATGAAATTCATTAGATACTAAATTTTGAAAGATTACCCCATATTCACCATAATATATAAATGATATTCAGCCAACTCAATTGTTAAAAAATACCTTGTGGAGGGTACGAAAATCACCTCAAGGCATTAAATGAGCAGTTTCACCAAGTTGATATAGCTACTATTTTGGAACACTCAATCCTCAAATACAATAAATATAATGAATATATCTAAATAGATTACATCAATAGACTCAAGAATCATTTGTAGATTATACAAGAATATCCTCCTCATTTATGCGTTAGAGTGTAGGGTGAATTCAAGGAATTGAATTTCACCCTACATACTAGTCAATATGGTGGTTCCAATAATGTAGTATTCAATTTCATTACCTCAAGTCAAACTATAGATCAATGATTTGGGTATTCTATTGAGTAATTTATAAAAAGGGCCCTCAAGATCAGTGGTAATTCAATAAGAGGGGGTGAATTGGTAAATTCAATTCTTTAAATGTTTATTTTACTAACAAAATTTATCACCAAAAAAATTTAATATTATATCTCTATTATAATCTTTAATGACCACACAACGTAGGACCAGAATATTTATATGTATTGATACTGAAAATGAGTCTTTAGTCCAGTGAATGATCTAGGGTGAAAATATGATCATAGTGTCCAGTAGTTTTTTCATTTGTAATACAAATGATTATGTTTTATCCTTTAACCATGTTACAATATATTCACCTAAATTTGTAAATTGATCCTACACTGATACAATGATAATGAAATTGATTTCAATAATAATAGTCTCAATCAAAAAAACATCCATCATGTTTCCTTAGTATTGTTTCTTATTCTCCTTCTTCTACTTGAAAAATGGAGAGTCTCTTCTTCCTCAAATTTGTATCCCTCCTAAAAAATCTCTAAAAAATTTCTTTTCAATACATAGAAATTTAGTTTCATAGATTAAATGAATATATTACCCTCAAACATCAGAAGAGATCCTAAAAAGTAAAATTTGAATTTAAATTTTAAATATTTATAAGAATAACTATCTTCCACTTAAAAATTATTCTTCAACTTTTCCATATTCATCATTAGTAAATATAGTTTTCTAGATTTTTATGGTGCTACAACCTGAACTATGATATTGAAAAAAAATTAAAAATGAATCTTCATTCAGGGTGAAAAACATTTCTCCATGTCACAACCCATCTTTCATACTTAGAATGTCTTGAATCTATAATCTCAACAAACTCATCCTGGTGAACATCTCTAATTATTTCTCCAACCTTGAATGATTGTGCATAAAACTTTCTCCATGATGAGAACCATCTCCATTTGATAGATTCCATCTGGAATTTACTTCAATATATTTAATCCAAAAAATATAATGTTTATCTTCATCAATACAATTTTACATGGGTCTTACTCATCTGATTCAATCTAGAAAAATAAGGAACCATTTATTAATTATGTTAGGCCAAACTGTCCCAGACATGACCCTTTTATTAATCAATCCTTGAAAAAAATTATGCTTCTTAATTGATCTGGGAAAAAATATTATTTATTAATCAGTCCATAATAAATTATTAAATAAAATAAACTTTATATATTATAATCATTAATTTGTAATATTGAAAATATAATAGTATAAATTATAAGATATATTTTTATAATATAGATTATTATGGTCTTGTTGGTCTTGTAATATGTCACTTATTAAATCTTTATCCCAGTCCCATTATTAATCAACATTCAAATTTAGGATCTTTCAATAATCAATCCTAAAAAAATAATCCATATTCGGCCTTTTTATCTATTCAGGATTATTGGGATGGGCATGTTAGATCTTGGTATTTTGTTTTTCTCTTTTATTAGTATTATTATTTTATTTTTTTAATACTAGAAAATATTGGACCATAATTTATATATATATATATATATTTTTTAAAACTATATTTTTTGTTATAATTATATCTTATTATATTTTATTTTAAAGAATTATTTAGTGTAATCTTTAATGTGTTTAACTTTTATTTTGTCCAAAATTCTTAATTACATAAATTATTTTTTATCTTCATTTTATGATTGGTTATGACATGTTATAAAAGTCTTATTAAGAGTTACATGTATAAGTAGTTCATTTGGGACCGCTAAATATCATTTAGATGTGCATTTTACTATTCAAATGTATCCAATTTATTGTACCCACATAGATGATTTGTTATACATGTAACATATTTTTCATATTCGAGAACCTTTTGCATTAATCCATTAATTAGGATAAAAATCTAAATTTATTGATTAGTTTTTGTTGAAAATATACAAAAATTATATACATTTCATCAGAAGACAAAAAAAATTGAATTTATTTTTCTCATGTTTAAAATTAGATTAAAAAACCAATTTATGTTTTCACTATGAATTCTACAGTTTTCTCGAACTATTTTTCTTCTATTTTTTAATCATAACGTAAGTTATATAAATATTATTAAGGTTATTCATAATTTTCTAAAAAGATTAAAAAAATTATAAATATATATAAACTACGCTCAATGTTAGTTTTTCCTCTATTAAGGTATGTTTTAGGTTTGAAAATTCTTAATTCAATTGTTTTATAGATTTTATGAATTCATATATATGAATCACTTACATGATTTTCTTATGTAGATTGGGCTACAAGAGTAGCTTAGGTCTATTTTACTACGTAAATTGACCGTTATGAAATTTTCTTATGCGGTTTTTCATCTATATAGTGAAAAACACATAAATATATTTTAAAGGTAGTTCAATGTAATTTCTACAGGTTTTTATTAATTCTAGAAGTTTTCACTATTTTACATATTGTTTCAAATTTAAAATTTTAATATGTTTACTTATAATATTTAAAATGTTCTATTATATTTATATATTCATATTAATTATTTTTAACTTTTGAAAAGTGTTTAATTTTTTTAAACTTGTTTTTAGGAAGATCAAAGGGTGAACTACCTTCAGGTGTGAACCATACATGTTGAAACTCAAAAAATATTTTTTTTATTATATGTTTTTTTATTCAATTATATTATTTCTAAAATAATATTACTTGATATTTAAATCATTAAAACTTTTTTTAATTATATTCAACGTATTTTTATTAATTCTTGATATTCTCTATATGTTTACTGATTTTTTAAAATTGAATGCTTTAAAATTTCATATTTCAAATTGAAATTTTAAATTTTCATGGATTTTTATTAACCTGTTATTATATAAATATTTTAAAGATATTAATGCTTTTATTTCAGGTTTTTTAAGTCCAATTGTTTTAATTTCTAGTCATTAGTTAAGAAATTTTGTGAAATGATAATTTCTCTCTTCTCTCACTCTCTCTGATAATTCAGTTTTATCATTTCTAAATTTTTAATTCTCTAAAGTCTCTCATATGTGTTAAGTTATTTTTTTAAAAGTAAATTGATATTTTCTTATGGTTAGTGGTAATGTGATAGAACTCTGACATGATATTTTTTTAGTAGTAGGTTACATATTTTCATGTGATACAGTGTGAAGTGTGGGGTGGTGTTGATATTGTGAAGTAATATATGTTCTTCTAGTGCATAACATTTCTCACTACTATTAGATTATCATTCAAGGGATAAGAAAACATCTATGGATTATTCTACTACCTTGAAAATAAAATCAAGCTTATAAAACACTCAAGTAACAGTTACTTTGTTTTATTATTCCTCAATATATTTTATATTGGTTACTTGAGTCTGTCATAGTTATTCCCCTCTGTTATTTTCTTTCACTCTCTCATTATTATTTTTCATAAAAAATAATTTTCTATCTTCAAGATTTAACTGTTGATTTATAAAGTATGGACCATTCCAATATTTATTCCCAATATCTAATGTGAGGTTTGTAATTTGGTTTTGAATAACCCAAAAATTCATATTTCTATTGGAAATACTTTCACCATAATAAGTCTTTTTGAATCAGGTTAGGATTATATTTAAAAAAATCATATTAGTGCCAAACATATCTCTCGCTAAGTAAAGTTATATAATTTTATAGTAAGACCACATTGGAGTTAATTTCTATAAAAAACATCCTTTTGTTATTTATTTATTTATTTATTTGTTTCAAATTAACTATGTTAATTATCTTTGATAATTAGTTTCAATTGTTAATCCATATCTTCAATAAATTGATTCGTGTATATTCACCCCCCCCCCACACCCAGACCATATGTCATCTCCTATCTGACCTAACAGTTTGTATCAAAGGGTAATTATTTTAGGAATTTTTAGTTTCGTATTATTTTCCATTTACTGATACCATGAAATAAAATCATAGGTTATTCCTTTTGTAATTTATATAATCCTTCCATAGATAGTGTTTATATTTTGTCATGGTAATGTTTTTACAAGACCTATTGGTCAAATGATATGATCTATAAGATGGAATGAATGATTGAAAATGATAGATAGTTTCATTATAAACCCATCACTTTGACAACAACAATTATAGTTTTTGTAAATCTTGAATGTAGGCATACGTTAAACAATTAAGCATGGGACACAGGTCAATCATGGAAAACCTTAAAAGATACCAAAAGATAAACTAGATACTCTAAATTGAAATGTTTCTTCTAGATATGTTTTGAATTACAAAGTAGTAAATATTTTAAATTTTGATATGAAAAGAATTATGTTTACATAATTTTCTATATGTAATATAGCACATTGTATCTAGAAGATTTTTGAATCTACTCACCTTGGCTATGCTAAGATGATTAGAACCACACTCAGAATACATCAAATGGAATATTTTGATTTGATGATGGGTGAGTATGAATGTTTCAATAAAATATTTCACTAATTTACAAGTCTTATAAATGAAATGAATTCCCATGGTAAACTTTGGATAAACTAATACTTATGAGTCCGAAGAGAACTGCCAAATAAATGACATTCGAAGAAGGTTTAAATCAATGAAAGTAATAATGTTAATGAATTCACATTGCATGAACTAATCAAATAATTTGTTCAATATAAACATTATATGGAGAATATTATATAATAAGAGAACGTGGCAAAGGAGAAATTGAAAATATAAGAAAATGTATTTATAATTTTATGAAGATAAATAGAAAGTTCAAGAATTAACAATGTAAGGATCAATATAATTATTTAAAATAATAAAATATTATTACATATTAACTAGATATAACCTGTTATAAATGTATAGATAAGGGACATATCAAACCCAACTTTAAAAAGTTTAAACAAGAAGGGAGAGATAAAAAATACAAGAAAAAATTGAAATGTGCTTTTAATATCTGATGGATTTTAATTGAAGAATCTGATTCAAATGTTGAATACATAGCGAGAAAGAATCGTCCAACCTATGTTTGATGAAATAAAATATAAATGAGGTTATTAATGATTTTTATTATATTTATTATTATGATATTGATGATTATTGTTATGATGAGTTGTATGATGAAAATTAAAAGCTACAAGAATATGTTTTAAGAGTTATTAATTTGTTTAAATAATTAAAGGAATAAAATAATATTTTATTCCTGTAAATTCAGAAATTAAATAAGGATATTAATGATCTTAATAAAAATAATAAAAAATACTAATTCATGTTCTAAATGTTAGGTTTTTTTGATCTTGAGTCTGTTAAGGAAGAGAATGATAATTGTAGAAAGGAATTTGTATGATTAAAAGATACAATATAAAATTTTATTTAATTAATTGAGAAATATGAAAATATGGTTGCTACGATGAAATCAAATAATGATAATAATGGTTTTGTTTATAATCCACATATTTCTATATTATCCAATACTTCCGTTGATAAATTTTTTACTATAAAGGATTCTTTAGTTTCATGATTTAAATGGTGTTTGTAAAGAAATCATGCTAATGAATGTATGAAATTACTTGACCTTAGTTTCATGTAGTTATTGTGTTATTTTATTACATTGGAATGGTTACAAGAATTTTTTATCTCAAATGAATGAATAGTTTAGTAGTTTTGGAAAACAAGATACAAACATAATTCCAACTTTTCCACTTGAAATGAATTCCATAATAGTAATTCCATTTGAAACATTTATGACACATAGATTATCTCATTAAGTCATTTATAATATTCATATTCACAACTTGGGGAAAATAAATCATAAGAAAGGGGTGAGCTCAGATGCTCAGTAATGCTAAGTAATATAGCATAAGTTATCATAAAAATAAACACTATGCATGGTGACCAACTAAAAACACTTGCATTTAAAAATATACTAGAGCATAGTATTAAAAGGAATGAAAGATGATTGGATAAGGACATATAAGTGATCGTAATAGAATGAAAAATAATAATTTGATATTATATTAGTTGAATAATCACATGTTTTTTGAATTATAATATCATAATTATGGAATGCATAATGTGAGACATCTGAAACATATTCTCAAGGCCTCATCCAAGATGTCTGAAAATACTATGGTAAGGACTCAACCAAAACCCAGAACTGTATAGTATCATGAGAACTACTAATGAATCAGTAGTCTATATTGGGACCCACATGTAACTTATTATGTAAAATACATTACACATATGAAAGGGGATAAATATAAACAACATTAACATATGAAATAACTTTCCCCAATTTGAACACATAAACAATCCCATTCTTAGTTGTATGGTGATTTGTATAAAGATTGAACATTCATAGTCAAACTAGTAATAAAGCATTTGATGAAATATTTTATATGATAAAAATAAGATCTAAACCTTAATAGGGCATAAAATTAAATAGAGGTGTTGAAATAGATAAAAATACTCAAATAAAATCATCATGGAAGTTTTGAGAGAAATACATTTTTATATTGAAAAGAAGAGTTCTGTTGGAAAAAATATTGTGCATAAAACCATAAATTAAATAAAATGGTTTTTAAATGATTAAATTATTGGTTTTATAAAAATATTTTTGGCTTAAAAAATATTATATAATTCATATGAAAATATGTAAGAATTTCATAAGATCCCTCGAATTGGGCTTCTTTATCGCGAATAATTTAGAACAATATTTATAAAATAGTTAAATCACTATAAAATAAAGAATTATTATGATTGGTACACATATATAGAACAACGAAATATATTTTTTAATTGTACATAATAATAATTAATAATTCAATTGTGATTAATATAGATAAAAAGTAACTCAAAATAAAATGCATGTTCTTGTAGTAAACCCTTACCTTATGTTCAAACATGTTCTGGACTTGGCCATAACGTCTGGGGTAAACAAATTAAATCCATTAATTAAATAATAAATAACATCATATATATTTATTTTATTTATAAAAATTTTATTAAAATCATTTATAGTTTTTTTGATGAATTATAAAATACAATTTTATAGCTCGAGAGCATTCGATTCCTTGGTTTTCAGGATCGGTACACTTGTATATGAGTATGGAAGTTCATGTGAAATTTCTATAATTATACATAATTGAATTTAAATGATACTAATTAAAATAAATAAGATTAAATGTTCCTATAATTCATTTTTATATATGTTATGTCGATGATTTATTTGATAGAACATTAGTGATAACCATCAAGATTGTTTTGGCGATATTTCGATTATTACAAACTAGTTTTGTCGTGTGGATTGGTAATATGTATATATATTTGTAGAAAATTTAAGAGGTTTTAATAAATATATTATAGTCTTTATCAACCATAAAAAAAATTTCATGATCATCCTTAAATGAGAAGTTGAAGACCAAAGGTTCTTCATCCATGATGGTTGTAAATTGTTACCTTCAGGACAATGATTTCATTTTTAAAACAATAGAGAGGGAGATAGTATTTTGAGAAGGGATATTCTATTAAAAATATATCATTTCCATATATAGATGATACTGGAGTTATCATATAAATTTTTATAGAGTATTTGAGGAGGTACTAATAAAATAAATTGAAATTAAATTAAAAGAAAAAGGAAGAGGATTTACCTCTTAAAATATCCTCCTTAAGAACCTTTTTAAGTGAAGGGGATTTGGTATTTTTGAAGGACCAAGAGCTTCAGGATGTGGGGAGATAAGAGGGAAGATAATTTAGGCATATCTCTGAAAATCTTCAAGGATTACAGGATTGATGGGAATAGGAAGTGAGGGTGGGTTTTATGGCAGAGGAGAGGCGTGATTTTTTTATTATCTTATTCATTATTTTATTATCTTGCTCATGAAAAGAAATAGTGTTGATTATTGTGACCAATAATAGAAATATGTTCATGTGAGTTCAAACTAATTATTCTTACATCAACATCGACCCAAAGAATACTTTAGTTAGATTCAAATGTATTTATACCGTAAATTGTCGTATTTTACTATTCACCAAAAAATCAAGTATTTTAGAAAAATATAAAAAACTCACCATAACCATTTTTTGACGTGTGTAATTGAAAAATGGACTCAATTATATCAAAATAATTTTCAAAATATGTGAAATTTATTTTCAAATAAAATCAATATTTACTTGAAAAATACATATTTTAATTTTCAAACTGATACTATAACAATTTGGAAAATTAACTAAAGTCTCATAAAATTACTCTAAAATAATGTGAAAACAAAATATTTATTTAGGAATACATTTTCAAAAATTGAATCTTATTTTAAATTAATTCATTAATTTAAAATTGTAATAAAATATTTATTACTCACAAAAATACCAACACTTAATTATTAATTTTTAAAAAATTCACTCCAATTTATACGGTGAAAATGAGAGAATGCTCGACCCATTGGTGGATTCGTTGCCTTCAGGCACCCATCAGGGAAACCCTAATACAACTGATTAGCTTAGAAACTAGGATGCTTGATCCTTCATGGATGTTGTCATGGGTCTCGTTTCACCGACTGAATTGATGACCTCTACACACATTAACCCCAAGCATTTCGGCCACCGAGGTCTATCGGAATTTTTTTTTGATAGATGAGGTGCATAGTCTCTCTTCGGATCTTAAGTTTTCTTTGGTTGGTAAATTCTTTAATCATAAACCATCCCTTGTCTTCCTGCGCAAAACTTTGGAAAGCATAGGATTTGTTAATTCATGCATTGGTCTTCTAAACTCATTGCATGTTCTGTTTCGATTCACCTAGAATGATGATTTCTATCGATTTTGCAATCGGGGTTTCTAGTCTCTTGGGGGTTGAGAAATTAGGGTATTTAAATGGTTTTCAGATTTCAATTTGGATTTTGAGCCCCCCATTGTTCCACTCTGGCTAGGTTCCTCGAATATCCCCCTACACCTCTACAAACAAAATACGTTATTTTCCATAGCAAGTTTTTTGGCCAAACACTAGTGCAGAAAACGTTATTTACGTCACCATTTTTACGTCGGTTATATATAACTAACATGATAATCTTTGAAATGTGGTTTTTTACGTCGGTTATTTTATAACTGATGTAACAAATGTGGTGAGTAGATTTTTAACGTTGGTTATTTAAATAACCGATGTTACAAATCGCGCATGTTCGGTTTTTACATCGGTTATAAATTAACCGACGTTAAAACTCAAAGCTTGAGGGTTTTTTACATCAGTTATTTGATAACCGACGTAAAAAACGAGATATCTACACGTTTTTTGCGTCGGTTATATTATAACCGACGTAAAAAAACCCCTCGGGCTTTGGTTTTTTACTTCGGTTATCAAATAACCGATGTTATAAATTTAAAAAAAATATTTATAATGTTAGTTATATTATAACCGATGTTATAAAACATTTAAAAAATTAAAGCCTCGTGGACTGTCATTTACGATTTTTCGATTGACAGTCCGCCGACTCGTCTCTCTCGCGCGGTAAACCCTAATCAGCTCGTCGATCAACCTGCGTTAAACTCATTTTGGCTTCATTTTTTATCTTCTTTACTCCTCTCGGATCTATCATCTCAACTTGAAACACTCAAGTAAGCCTTCCACGAATTTATTTCGTTCGTTTTTTTTTTCACGGATAGTCTATAATTATGTTTTGTGATTTTTTTGTTTAAACTATGTTAGATTCTTCCATTTCGAACCCTATTACATCTTTTTGAATATTGTTGGCTTTCTATTTCCTCACCATCCACTATGAATAAAAATAATTTCTATATATGAATAATGAAACGTTATTTTCTATTATAGGAGTGATCCATCACTGGCTTTTTATTTCCTAACCATCCACTATAAATAAAAAACAAAATTATTCTTATTCCATTCATTTTTGAATACCATGTTTTCTATTCCTTTTATTGAAGGGTGTTCAACAAGATATCATAGATAAAATGATTGAGAAAATTCTTGACTAAACTATATACTCATTATTTATATGGTTTCAATACCATATAATCATTGAATGGTATCTACCAAGAAATTTATTTAGTATCATTTGGAACCCATTTATATTACATGGGATTATCATGTTTATTGATTGAATTATAATTTTTTTATTTATATGATTCCATTTTAAATGGATATTAAACCCATTGTTTCCATGTATTCATTGTGATATAATGATTATTGATTTTATATCTCACACATACGTATAGATGTTGATGGGTGGGGTCATATATCATCATCCACTTCATTGATTTTGTTTTATATCTCATAAGATAGTAAGGTGTGGATATAATGAGTTTGTTCAAAAAGGTATGGGAATAATATTTTTTCACACATGTTAATGTGTGGACATAATGTGTGGACATAATGAGTTTATTTGATGTAGGTTTTCTTTTTCATGGATTACTTTATAAAGTGGTCTCGGTTCATTTTATTTTGTGTTTCCTTTGACACCATCCCCCCTCAATGACTATGATCCCTCATTACCAAGTTTTTCTCTAATTTTTCTCTCATAAACCTTTTGGATTTGATGGTTGATTACAAACATATTTATTCAAATATTTAAGCTGTATTATATGCATTTTATAAGATTATATTGTTGTTTTATGCCACTTTATTTACTATTCTATCCAATACTAAGACCCTTTATAGTATGAAAAAATTCATAAAAAATACGATTGGACACTTCATCATATTTCATGAAACGTTTTTAATAATGTCACGTTCTTAAAAAAATATGTTATATCAAAGATGTGGAAATGGGTGGTGTTCGGGGGGGTGTCCAAGGGGGTAGGTGGGTGTGAGTGGCTTTCCACATGGGTGGGGCCTGTCCATGGGGTTTTGGGGGTTTTTCGGTGGGGTGGGGGGCTGTCCAGAGGGTTGGGGGTGTCTAGGGGGGTGTTCAAGGGGTAGGGGTGGGGGTGGTGTCTAGGAGGGTTGGGGGTGCTGTCTAGAGGGGTGGGGGGATGTCCGGAGGTTTGGGGGTGTCCAGGGGTGGTCCAAGGGGGTGCGTGGGTGTGGGGGCTATCCAAGGGGGTGGGGTCCTGTCCAGAGGGTTTTGGGGGTTGTCCGTGGGGTGGGGGTGATTCTCAGGTTTACTCTATTTTCTCCAATTTTCTATCAACTATGTAGGCGTCATGGTTTTATTTGATTCAATGAAATTTAAAACTGTTATATCAGACTATATTTTGTTTTAAAAATAATATTCAAGCATATTTTTTTAAATACCCAGAGATTTGTTTTATATTTTAAATTTTTTTACATTCAAATTATGATTTTTTTCATATAAACAAATATTTGTCTTATCTTAAAAATATATATTTTTTGTTGATATTTGTTATAGGTAATAATGAGTCAAAGTTGGATTACGGCACATCGAATGAGCAATGAATTTGAGGAAGGTGTTGATGCCTTTTTGGAATTTGCAAAACGAAATGTTCCAAGTAGTGACATTTTTTTCTGTCCATGCCTGAAATGATTGAATATGAAGAAGTTGAAAAGTAGAGAGATAAAAGATCATCTGATTTGTCATGTTTTTAATCCGAGTTATAGCCCTTGGATTTGGCATGGTGAAACTGGATGGAATGTCACTGATGATGATGATTCGCAAGATGGTAACTCCGATGGAATTGAAGAAATGATTCTCGATATTGTAGCAGAACAAATTGAGATAGAACTGACAGTTGTGCATCTATATAGTGATGCGAAAAACCGTTATATCACGGTTGTACATATTTTAAGGTTTTTTCAGCAGTGTTAAGATTTATTAACCTGAAGGCGAAACATGGATGGAGTGAATGAAGTTTTATAGGGCTACTACAATTGATGAAAGACATTCTTCCAAAAGATAATGATCTTCCAGATTCACATTACAAAGCCAAGAAAATATTATGCCTGATGGGATTGGGATACAAGAAAATACATGTCTGTACGAATGACTGCATTATATATAGGAAGGAATATGAATTTCTGTCAGAGTGTCCTAAATGTGGGACATCACGGTATAAGGTGAAAGAAAAATCACAGGCTGGTGTAGAGATTACAAAGCTCCCTTCAAAGGTATTTTGGTATCTTCCTATAATTAATCGTTTAAAACGTTTATTTGCTCATTCACATGATGAAAAAAGGTTAAGAAGGCATGCTGAAGAGTGGGTATGTAATGACAAAATACGTCATCCAGCTGATTGTCCACAATGGAAGAAAATTGATGCGCAGTATTCTACATTTGGAAATGAAATTAGAAATCTCAGACTAGGGTTGTGCACAAATGGAATGAATCCATACCGAACACTCAGTAGCACACATAGTTCATGGCCTGTTTTATTGGTAATTTACAAACTCTCTCTTGAAGTTTGTACGAAGCACAAATATGTCATGTTGACTACAATGATCTCTGGTCAAAAGCAACCTGGTAATGATATTGATGTTTACTTGTCATCGTTGATTGATGATTTGAAACTATTATGGGATGGTGGTATTAGGGTGTATGATTCTTATAAAATGGAATATTTTCAACTGCATGCAGTGCTTCTGTTCACTATAA
This sequence comes from Viscum album, assembly GCA_963277665.1. Lineage (NCBI taxonomy): Eukaryota > Viridiplantae > Streptophyta > Magnoliopsida > Santalales > Viscaceae > Viscum > Viscum album. The sequence goes on from OY728137.1 coordinate 212,324,659, forward strand.
ATGACATCCCAGCATATGGAAATTTTTCTGGATACAGTGTTAAAGGGCATAAAGAATGTCCAATTTGTGAACAACAGACGTCATATTTTCAATTACATCATGGGAGGAAAACAGTGTACATGGGTCATCGAATTTTTTTGCCTATGGAACACCGTTATAGAAAACTAAAAAAGGAATTCAATGGCACACAAGAATTTGATACTGCTCCAAAACCTTTATCCCCCGATCTATATTTTGAGAGGGTGAAAAACCTTGACGTGACATTGGGAAATACACAGAAATCTGGTAATGATAGACATATTTGGAAGAAAAGGTCAATTTTTTTGAGCTACCATATTAGAGGTATCATGAAGTTAAACATAATATTGATGTCATGCTCGTGGAGAAGAATATCTATGATTATTTCATTGAAACATTGTTAGATATTAAAGGAAATACTAATGATGGGTTGAATGCAAGATTATACTTACTATCAATGGGAATACGTTTGGATTTATCTCCCACTCCTAAAGGAAGACGAACATTTCTTCCCCCAGCTTGTCATACATTATCAAAGAGGGAGAAAATTAGCTTTTGTCAGTGTCTTCATGATACCAAAGTGCCTCAAGGTTATTCTTATAATGTAAAAAATTTTGTCTCATTGAAGGAATTGAAGTTGATAGGTATGAAATCACATGATTGTCACGTCATGATGCAACAAATTCTACCAGTTGCATTGTGTGGAATATTGTCCATTCCTGTCAGAAAGACTATAATGAAGTTGTCTTATTTTTTCAATTCAATTTGCAATAAGGTGATTGATGTGAATGCTTTGTACATTTTGGAAAAGGATGCAATTTTTATACTTTTTCAATTGGAAATGTATTTTCCTCCAACTTTTTTTGATATAATGGTGCATTGAATGATTCATCTGGTTTAAGAAATAAAGCATTTTGGACCTGTATATCTTCGTTGGATGTATCCTTTTGAAAGTTATATGAAAATATTAAAGGGGTATGTTAAAAATCTATATCGACCTGAAGCCTCCATTATTGAAAATTATATTTCTAAGGAGGTAGCAGAGTTTTGTACGAGATACTTGGCTGCGGCGCAACACATAGGTTTGCCTCCATCTCGGCATGAACGAGTTAATAATGAGGGAAAGGGGATTCACGGCTTCAATGCCAAATCATTGTCAGCTGAACAGATGAAGAAGTTAAAATCATACATCTTGAATAACATAGCTGATGCTCAATCGTATATCACATTGCATATCAATGAGTTGAAACAATGTCATCCAAAGAAGAAAGAAATGTGGATTTTGAATGAGCACAACAAAACTTTTTTGTCATGGATTAAAAATACTTTGCTTGGTAGATCAGATGTATCAGAGACATTAAAAAGGATAGTGGTTGGTCCATGTTTAAAGGTGATAACATGGTCCGGTTATGACATTAATGGTTATACATTTCATATGAAAGATCAGGACAACAGAAGTGCAGTTCAGAATGGTGGTGTATTGGTGTTTGCAGAAGCAATGCATTTTTCGAGTGCTAAGGACAAACAACCAATTTCTGCATCAAGTGCATATTATGGAGTGACTGAAGACATATGGGAGGTTGATTACTTTAAAATTAAAGTTCCCGTTTTTAACTGTAAATGGTTTAACGGTAACAAAAGTGTCAGACACGATGAATTTGGAATGACACTTGTTAATCTGAATAGATTGGAAGACATAACTGATTCTTTTATAATGGAAACACATGCAAAACAAATTTTCTATGTAGTAGATCAATCAGATATGCAGTGGGTTGTTGTTTTACAAGGGAATAAACAATATTTTGGTGAGGATGAACTTGATGAATATGCTAATTTCTGTGAGATCCCTACTTCCATGGAAATATTAACAGAACATAATGATGATTATGTTGAAGACATAGTTTGTGCCATAAGGAACGATCACGGCGAAGGAATTTGGGAAAACAATCCATTTGTACATTCCTAAAATTACAGGTAACATATGTTTATTTCTTGTTTACATTTATTTTTTCCATAAATATTAGATATTGTATGTTTTTTATTTATTAAAACATGTTTTAAAACAAAATAAGTATATGTTTTTGTTTGTTTTATGTTTTTTTTAGTTTACTTTATCATGTTTATAACCATTACATAAATTATATATCTATTATTTTTGTTCACTAACTTACTTTACCATGTTTACCATGTTTACCAGGTTTACCATTTTTACCATCTTTACCATCTTTACCATCTTTACCATTGTTTAACATGCTTACCATATTACCAATGTTTACTATTATGTAACTTTGTACAATTTTCTATTTTCTAATTACAGTAGTATTAAAATATTTGAATTTGTATATTTGTGAATAGACATTTGTTTTTTTATTTGAAGGATAGTGACAGATCATTCAGATGATCACCCACATGATTCTGGAGAAGAGCATATTGCTGGACATACCTCTGGGGATGAACATTCACATGCTCCTATTACGACAAAGAGTTCAAAGGTTGGTAAACGTGGGTGCACACGTTTACCAAAATTATCACTTGCCCGTATGCAGGATCAGAGGATAGTCATTGAGTTTGATGATGATGATATTCCTAGAGGTCTAAATGCAAAAGATTTTACAAGTTTTGTTGCAACTCAAGCTAAGAGAAAAGTAAGCATTATGTATGATGACTAGAGAAGTGTGGATAAAGAGATTATCTCTCAGTTGTGGGAGACGATTTTGGTAAGATCTTTTGTAATTGTGTGAACATTCTTTTAATTTTTCTAGTATATATAATATGTTTAACCTCTTCTTTATCAGATGAAATTTGATATTCCTGACACTGGAGGAGTCAGGAAGAAATGATTATCATTGGCTGCCAGGAGATGGAGGGATTTCAAATCAACCCTCTCATCTGATTTCATTTAAGGTCATAGGAGTCATGACAATCCATGTCGTATATATCCTTTTATAGATGAAGACACATGGAGACATTTTTTTGAAAGTAGAAGAAAAGAGTCATTTCTGGTAAGAGCAATGTAAACTTTTATAAACTTTCTTATATAAATGATTTTTTTAATGTTTTGTTAATGATTTCTTATTCTTAAATTACAGAAAACAAGGAAAGCTCATCAGGAGATCCAATCTAAAAATGTATACCCTCATAGTTTATCTTGGGGAGGGAATGCATTATTGGAAGAACAAATGATGGAGGAAAAATTTCAACAACTAAGAGCTGAGTCTTCAAGCTCTGGAGAGGTGGCCCCTCCATCCCCTCCATCTAGACATGAAAAATGGAAGAGAGCTCAGAAGGGAAAAAAAGGGTAATATCTTTCGACAGATGAGGTGGCGACAGTTGGACAGAGTATCGGCTGTTTTTTATTTTGGCCATCCAGACTTCTTCGACTCATTACCATAGAGGTATGAATGTTATATCTTTTATTTTATTTTTTTATTAAAGTTGTTTTATCATTTGAAAACTAATATATTTTTCAATTTTTTTTACAAGAATACTTCAAAGGTAAAGAAATACTGTATAGACAACAATAAAGACAAATGGCTATGACATCAGATACAGATTCAAATGGTCTTGACAGATTGTCAAGATATTAACATCTGTTGTTGGGTTATTATGAGTTTCCAATAGAAGCTCATGTTTGTGGATGTGAAATAAGTGTGGGGATTATAAAAACTGATATCATGGAGCTTGTTACTAGAGATAAGTCAGGCATCAACGTGGTGAAATTTTTTTCCATGTTAGTCTTAACACCTTTTCCCTGCGTTATATTTATTAAAAATTTATACTTATGTATGTTTTGTATTAGGTATATTTATAAAATTTGTGAGAGGAATGAGCTGACAGAATTATATGGATTCATGGACTCACAATTGATTTCCCCTGAAGCATGTGCATTGAATGAGGAACAAAGAATGGTTTATATTGCTGAAAGATTTGAAAAGAATATAATCACACAATGTTGGATGATGCCTTTTTGTGAGAGGTATGAAACACATTTCTCTCAAAGAGATAATTATCTTTTAACATAAAAAACCACTAACATTAAATTTCCTTTTATCAGAGATCATTGGATGTTAGGGGTTTTTTTCCCAAGGGAGAAAGCTCTTTATTGGATATGCTCTGTCCATAGTGATGTGCAGGAAAGTTTTAAGAATATATTGGAAAAGTAAGTTTCAATTTCTCAATAGTTTTATATATTATAATGAATTTTAAATTTACCCCATTCGTATTATTTTCTAACAGTGTAGGGGCCTACTTTCGAAAAAACACAGAGAAAAGAAATGAAAAGTTCAAATATGTAAATGCGAAGTTAAATTTCCATTTATAATTTGTACTTTTTGATTTATTACATAAAAATAATATATTGAATTTACACTCATTCAAACCGAATTGTCCTGAACAAAAAGGCCTCATTGAATGCGGATATTATATGTTAAGATTTATGTATGAAATAATAACAACTGGGACAGTTGTGAATTTTGACCTGGTACGATTTCCTCTTAAACTTTTCCATAATATTTCAATTTGATTTATTCATTATACACGTTAACTACCTTCTTTTTCATTTGTATCTTTTTGATGACCCTCAACCATATACTGCTGAAGACATAAAACACTTACAAGTGGAGTGGTCAAATTATTTTACAGGTTTGATTGAATTTTAGTTGTTTGTATGGTAAAATTTAATTTTGAATATTGTCGTTGTAATTGTGTATTTGGTAGTTGTTTAGGTTGGATTTAGTTTTTTTTAAAGTTGACAGTGTAAGTTTTGAATGTTATATAAGTGAATGTTTAATTTTTCTCCACTTCTTGTTTTGGGTTACTTTTGATGGTTTTTCTGGTATGGATTTGGGTCTGTGGGGGAGGGGTTCCAAGGGTGTGGGGGTGTGTTCAGTGGGGTTGGGGGGTGTCCAGTGGTCTGGGAGGGCTGTCCGGTGGGGTGGGGGGACAGTCCTGGGGGGTGGCAGGGCTGTCCAGGGGTGTGGGAAGGCGGTCCAGGGGTGTGGGAGTGTTGTCCAGGGGTGGGGGGTTGTCCAGGGGTCTTTGGGGCTGTCTAGGGGTGTGGTGGGGGCTGTCAAGTGGGGTGAGGGGGTGAGGGGGTGCTGTTCAGACGGGTGGGGGGTTGTCGAGGGGTGTTTGGGGCTGTCCGGGGGTCGGGGGGGCAGTACAGGAGTGTGGTGGGGGCGCCAATGGGGTGGGGGAGGGTTGTCCAAGGGGTATACATGAGGGTGGGAGCTCTAATGGGGTGGGGGAGTGCTGTCCAGGGGGTATACATGAGGGTGAGGGCTCCAACGGGGTGGGGGAGGGTTGTCCATGGGGTATATATAAGGCCCCGGCCTTAAACCTTACTTAATATTGAATTAAATGAATAATTCACATTGAGGATATTTTCAGGTTTAGAGTTTTAGAGAATTAGAACATAACTATTACATCTCAAAAGATTACAAAGTAGAAACTTCTACTAAGTTTCCATAAAATAAAACTCTTAAAAAGAAACATGTCTAGTTCTATGTTTTAGATAGCATGACTTTCCCTTGATCCCATCCTTGACCCTATTCCACATTAAGTCCGGTGAAAAACATTTCAAAAAACTTGGGGTGAGCACAAAAAGCTCAGTAAGGGATACACCAAGAATGAAAAATGGTATTTTATCAAAACAACAAGTAAACCATGTATACCTTATCAAAGTAATACTTTTCACCTTTATGGAGTAGTAAAAACTCTTCACTGAATAAAAGATCATTACATACACTTTTGAAACCAAAATATTACCATAAAACACATATAAATATCACATAACATATAAAGGTAACTTGGGACATAAACAAACTTAAGTGGAATAACCTTACGGTCGACTTCCACTCATATCACTTAATGGAATAGCCATTTGGCAAATTTCCATTCATACTTAATGGAATAGCCATACGACCGACTTCCATACCCAATGCATTGTAGGTTATAACGTAACCACCCATCCTGGTATTCACGGCACCACCCATCATATGGTTTATTACGTAACCACCTGTCAAATGTCCAAGTACCAATATAAAATCATAAAACATAAAACCAATATAAATGAATGATAACATTTCTACATTTCGATCACAATATATAATTTAAATATATTGACATAATAAAATCCTTTATCAAAACCATTTTAAATACCAAAATACATAAAAGAGTATATGGTATTTATTTTATTTTAAAAACATTACGGTTTGTTGAGGAAGCCAAAGACCAAATAATACTTGCGGCGGCGGAAAAGGTCGTTGTCACCGCGTACGTTAAAAAAACATTCCTTTTGTCGTTTAGTAAAATGCTTCGTAGAAAAAGATTCCTTTTGTATAAAAGTAAAAGTCAAAGGGGTTTATACACCGTATAAAAGAAAATTGTGTATAAATCAAAATATGCCTCAATGAAAGGAGATTGAGACGAAGTCCCTTACCTCGGGTCCGACTTGACTCGATCGTCTTTTAACATCCTGAATAATAAACTTGAGTTAATTTCTATTTTCCTAAGAACCTTTTTCAAGTTCATTATTCCTTTTATATGACTTATTTCCATGTTATAAACATTATGTAACCATTTAAGTTAATAATGTTTGTTTTGTCGATATTTGGTTCTTAAGTTGAAAGTGGACTTCTTACAATTACATGTTGTTAGTGTGGTCAAAGGTTCTTTATATCCAGAATGACATTCCTGATTTGGATATCATATATATCGTACATATCCATCATATACATGTATTTATAATATTACATAATCATTTAGAGGTAAGAAATGAAATGCATCGTTCATGGAGACGGTAAGCTGTACGTACGCATGAACGCTACTTTCATTTCTTTATCATATTAATGGAATTAAAACTAAATGAGAGTTATGTATATTTTAATTACAGAATTATATTCATCATTTAGATGTATCATTCATCATATATAACCATTATATACATGTACTTATAATAGTACATTACATTTGGGGAAACGAAATGAAATGCACCGTTTATGGAGACGGTAAGCTGTACGTACGCATGAACACTACTTTCATTTCTATTTCATATTTTTATGGAATGGAATAATAATTATATAGAGGTATATTATAATTCCAGTATAACATCATATATAATAACTTTAAATCCATCCGGTATACATCCCACATATGGCATTAACGAATCAAATCATTTTGAGGGGGCGGTAGTCCGCACTTCCTTAAATGAAGATATCGCGTTTACCCATAATGGAAACAATAAAGGTATGCCCAAAATAAAAAATACAGAAGCTTAAGGAAAACATAAACATATTATATATCATATATAAATATATTGACATCTTAATGGCCACCTTTGAAGGTGTTAGAAGAATGTAGAACAATCATCGTTTCGTGAGGAAGAAATTCGCCATCCACAGAAACAGTATATTCTTTAACCATTAGATGAAGGTGTGTGTATGTCTAGCTCTAATACTTATTATAACAACATCCTATTATATTTAAGATACTGGAGTTGTTACAAAAGAAATTAATAAAAAGAGTTTAGGGGGTTGGAGAAGCAAAATAAAACAAAAGGACTCAAGTGAATACATTACCTTAAAATCGGGTTACTCCCTTTGGTTTGAGCTCAAAGACTTCCTTGGAAAGACTTATGCCCAAAGTGAGGCTTCAAGGAGTAAGATAGGGAAGTGGAGAGAAAAAATGGGTAGGGGTTGGCCGAGCCAAAGGCTTTGGAAGTGTGGTTAAGGAGGTAGAGGTGGGGGCCTTTTATAAGAGGAGAGGAGGGGCACTCTTGGAAAGTAAACAAATATTACTTTATTTGAAAATGCATTTTGGATTTAAAAGGTCCGATATTGATATAATTCGAGGGTATGGTGATAAGGGTTCGAAATCCACTCATACAATTTGTTTTGGACATGTTTAGGTCATAGATATTACATTATCTTTTCATTTTATTTAAATCGTTAAATAATGAGGTCATCGCTGCATTATCATGATGTCATAAATATTTTAATTTATTTGATGTCTAAAAATTATAATAAAATACTATGATATAGGAAATTTTTTTATCTTTCGAATGAAAATTTATAGTCAAAAATCTGACCTGTATAACCCCATGTTAAAATTGTTTTAGTAAAACATTTCATGTTTGTGTCATTTTTACTTTAACATTTAATAAAAAGTTATTTAGGTCATTTCCCAACCAAAGTGGCTCCATGGGGTCCCCAAGTTGACCCATGAATTTTCTTGGTCGGCCATGAGACATCCGATGAGGTTAGGACATGTTTCACGCTCATATCATATTATTAAAACATTATTCTTACCTTAAACTACACTAATTACCTCTAATAGCAATTAAGAACTTAAGAGTTACTATTCACCAAAAAATTATTTTAATCTCATTGAACCACATTTTATTTCTTAATTACAAACATGTATGTCGGATTTTTGAAATTCAAAACACAGAAGTGGTAAATTTTCATTTAAACGAAAAATCAGTTTTTATAAGTACCACTTAGTGATTTCACTATTCATCAAAAATTGAAGTTTTTCAGAAAAATACCACAAATTCACCCTAAGATATATTTTATATTACGAATTCAAAAATGAAGTCTATTTTACAAAATTCTAAACATATAAGTCACATTAATTAATTTAATAATTAATTCCCGTTGTCATGACAAATAGCGTGTTTTTATGAAACAATAAGTATCAAAAGATTGACACTAGTTTATATCCGATTTCAAAGTGAAATTAATTCCAACGACTACTATTGTATTTAATGGTAAAAATATTTTCTTATTTAACTTTAAAACCAATTCAAATGTTAATCTAATCATGTAAATAAATTAGATTAAAAAGAGGTTTTGAATTAAAATACAACATTTTATACTATTCATTAAAAATGAACTCTATCGGAAAGATACCAAAAATTTACACAAAGTAAATTTTGATGTCCCGGTTCTAAGGAAGAGTTATATTTGGTCCAATAGAATTTATAAGATTGATCAAAACTATATTTAATGAAGGTTCGCCATCAAAAGGTGATAAGTGAACCTTTAGTGAAAATTAGGGTATAAATGCCTAAAATTGAATTCTTTTCGTATTTTAAGCCTTTATCTTTTATTAGATAAATGTAAAAACATTTATCAAACATATATAATCATATTTTAGTTATTTCTATCCATTCCCTCTAGTACAACGGCTACGTGTTAACTAACATTTAAAATAATATTATTTTATTACTAATGTGCAACGTACGATTTCAAAGAAACTCTTTGTTGTGTATCGGGTACGCTATCGCACATAGCAACCCCTTTAAAGTAAAATTAATATTTAATTCGAAAATATTAATAAATATGAAAACGTATTATTCTTTATTTACCTAGGATGTTATAGTATACATGAGGGTGGGGGCTGTCTAGGGTGTAAGTTTTATATGTTATCAATGTACATGCTTAATTTTGATCTACTTCTGTTTTTGTGGTATGATTTCTTGATTTGTTTTCTGGTTGATTCTGGTGGAGAGAATATGATTGCATTCAATTTTTTTTAAAAAAAGGGTTTATCTCGTCGGTTATTTGATAACCGACATGATAAAAGTCCTGCAAAATAGTTTATCACGTCAGTTATTTAATAACCGACGTGATAAAAGGCCCGGAAAATTTTTATCACATCGGTTATTTAATAACCGACATGATAAAAGGCCTAGAAAATGGTCTATCACATCGGTTATTTAATAACCGACAAGATAAACCCCTTCCCGCCAGTTTATCACGGCGGTTATATAATAACCGACATGATAAACCCCCCTCCCTCGGTTTTTCACGTCAGTTATTTAATAATCGGCGTGATAAACCCCCCTCACCCCGGTTTATCACATCAGTTATATAATAACCGACCTGATAAACCCCCCTCACCCCAGTTTATCATGTCGGTTATTAAAAAACCGACGTGATAAACCCCCCTCCCCCCCGGTTTATCACGTCGGTTATTAAAAAACTGACGTGATAAACCCCCCTCCCCCCGGTTTATCAGGTCGGTTATTAAAAAAACTGACGTGATAAACCATTTCCCCATCCTTTTCTCACGTCGGTTTTTTAATAACCGATGTGATAAACAATTTTCCAGGCCTTTTATCATGTCGGTTGTTAAATAAACGATGTGATAAACCCTTCCCATTTTATTTATCACATCGGTTCTAAAATAACCGACGTCATAAACATCGCGATTTTATGTTTTTGACGTCGGTTTTTAAATAACCGACGTCAAAAATGTTATTTATAACGTCACCCGTATTAATGTCGGCTAGAAACCGACGTAAAAAATGAAAAATAACCAACGTAAAAAACGTTTTCTACACTAGTGAAACCATTTAGTTATAATTTTCTACCCTTAATATTACTCCCCCCTCAGTTGCTATAATTTTCAATAAAATCGATATCTCTAAACCGCTCCCTTCAAGATTCTGAATACAAAATGGAGACAATGGGTTCATTCAAGATGTTGTCTTTGAGAATGTTCTAGCATTCTGTAAGAAATAATCATGCATTGGTCACTCCATAAATGAATGTGAGACCACTTGTTATGCTCCTTGATCTTCTGCCCGCTCCAAACCAATTTGGGTAAAAAAAAAGGAAGCCTTCAGACCCCCTATTAATACTTGTATTCTGAATCCTACTAAAACATCTATGACTAACCCTCTATGTGAAACTGAGACCTTTCATACTACTAGGGAGGAAATTCAGGACACCTCCAATGTCAAAGTACCCATTCTTGAGGTAGGTAATTATATAAAGAACGAGGAAGAAATTGGGAAAGCGGATCAAGAATCATTTGATCTTGAAAAATATTTCCAATTGAAAAATGATTACCTTAAATCGAGTTCTAGACTAGGTAGAAAAGATATAATTGACTCTAATGGCTTCATCATGCCAAGTGCTAGGAACACCTGGAAATGTAGGGACTCTACTAAAGTTTAAAGAACAATAGTCACTTGTTCTCTTGATGCTATATTAAAGGTACATAACACACTTCCCCCACAACCACTTCCTAATGATAAAGTAATTTCCTCCTTAGATGCTGAAGCTTCCTCTTCTGATTCTGACTTAGAAGAGTCATCTTGTAAGAATGATGACCCTACATATAGGAATGCATATCAATTACCAGAAGATCTTGATCTCCCAAATGAGCTTGAATCATGGATTTAAGATAAAGATACCATTTCTTTTGGTCAGTATAAGAATGGAGAGATATGAGAAGATACCTATCTTGATCTCCGAAAGAGGCTGTTCATCAAAGTGGTTGATGAATTTAAAATGATCCAACCCTTAATTTTAATGACATCACCAGACAGTAATTTTTCTCGAGGTTTCGATGTAACATGATTTTTCATATTTGTGCTGCTTTGCTCTGCCGTTTTCCTGGTTTTTACTTTGGATTGATTCTTCTGCTGCAATTTCTTCCTCTTGACATGAGGCTCCAGATTTTTCTAGCTGGTCTATCCTGTAGATGGTTGTAGTCTTCCACTGCTCCCTTCATATTTTTGCACTGTAATATGCAGTCATGTGACCGCCTTGGAAGATGCCTGTTTGATATGGATCATCAAGTGCCAAGTATGGAAATTCATAAAGATGGTTGTAATTCTTTTTTAAGTATTTAGAAACATGGATTATAATGAAGATACTTCAAGTGACTGATGGTGAAAGAAATGATGTCTTTACAATTTGAGGTGATGCTTAATATTTTTTGGTCCTGATCTCTTTTTTCATGTCAAATTCATTTATTTTTCTGTTGGGGCAATCTCATTTCACCTCATGTAACCATTTTTCCCTTTTTGTTTTAATAAATTCTTGAGAAGTGTGGGGTGGTTTTCCTTCTTACTCTTCAATCTATTAGAAAACTCCCATTTATAAGGTGCTTAATTTTATTTATACTTACATGAGTAATGTTACTATTCATTAGGTTCATATTACTATTTATAAGGGTAAATTATTATTCATAAGGGTACATTAAAATTCATAAGGGCCAAGTTACTATTCACCATAAATATAAGTTGATCATATCATACACTAAATATCATACTGATCAAAACTATATATGTCCATTTTTCAAAATTTAAATCAGAGATGCGATGAAATTATTTTTAATGGATGGGTTAAAATAAAAAAGTATTGTTTCAAAGTAACTTAATGTTTTTTGCATTACATTCTATATTAAATTTATTTGTAAATCCTTGTGGTGTTATAATGTTCTCTTAAATATCCTCAAACTCTTATATATACAGAGAAGTATATTTCAAGAAACTTATCTACTATAGTACCTTATAATAAATTTTTTAAATCAATTTAGGTAGCTAAGAAATATATTTCTAACCTAGTTGGACCCAAAATAATATGGGTACCAAAATGTCAAGTAATTGATTATTATAGGAAATATTCCACCAATGTATCAAGAATGACATGTGGTACATGGGTTGTGGGTATTTGTTGCACATTATCGGTGACCTATAAAATTTCCTTCCTTATACCAAATGTGATGGGGGCTCTATTACTTTTGGAGATAACTATAATGGTATGGTTAATTGATTTAGAGAAGCGGGTATCTCTAATGTTGTTTTAATTTCTAAAGTTTTATATATTTATGGTATGAAACATAAAATAATAATTATTTCACAATTATGTGATGATGGAATGTATGCTAAATTTTAAGATAAAAATTATTTTGTTTTTTAAAAATCAAAATTTTATATTTTTTGATAATAGATATATCTTATTTATTCTATCAGTTTATCTAATATATCTAATAAAAATCTTAAGTGTATCAATGATATAGTAATAGAAGATGTTATCTGGTATAAAAGGCTAGGATATTCTCATTTATAAATTTTAAAAAAATATATAAGCTTGGACATGTTATATAATTACCCAAGTAAAAGGTAAGAAAATATTTTTTTATTCATGCGAAAAAATTAATCAGCATAAGGAATATTTTAAATCTGTCAATCAGGTTTCTATTCTAGAAATATTGAATTGTTAAATCCTGATTTATTTGTTCCAAGGATATTCTATATTTTAAGTGGAATAAAATATTCTCTTTTTATTGATTATTTTAGTATATTTACATCGGTTTATTTTTAGTCTCATAATCATCGAAACACAACATGATTTATTTATTTTTGTAAGCTAGTTAAAAACAAAAAAAATGTTTAATTGTTTCTATAATATGTACTAATGGAGGTAAATATTTAATTTTAAATTTGAAAGATTCTCCAATGGAATGATTTGTGCTCAAGAAAAATTCTACTCCTCGAACGCCACAACAAAATGGTTCTATTGATGGGAAAATATATTTATTCAATGGATTTATGGAAATATGATTAATGAATATTATTTACTAAAAGGTATTTGGGATAAATATATTAATACTAATTACAATGTATTGAATAGAGTTTATGTTAGATATTTTTTTAAGAAAACATCTTATGAACTATTATATGGCTAAAATCTAAATGTTAAATTTTTTTAAAAAATGGTTATAAGTTTCTGATCTTGATTATGAAATAAAATTTAGATAAGATTCATGATAAAATTCATGAAGGTTAATTTATTGGTAATTATTTTAATATTAAATATTATAGAGTTTATAATATGCATACCCTAACTACTGAATAATTTTGGCATATAATGTTTGATGAATCTTCTAATATTAATTAATTGGTTTTGGAAAACATTGAAGATGATTTTCAAGATTTCAATTTTGGAAAAGATAAATATATAGACATTGTTTTTGTTGAGTGTAATAAAAATAATTCCAAATCTGGTCCTAGATCATAGAGGATTTATAAAGACAATAAAATAAAAAATTTGATTGGTAATATTTTCTCTATTATGAAAATTAGAAGCTCTTCTTTTAATTTCCTTTCAAATTCTGCATTTTTTTATGATTGTATGTATAATGAAATTTTAAATTATTTGAATTATGCTAATTGAATTATTTATATGCAAGATGAACAAAATATTTTTTCAAGATATAATTTCATTGATTTAGTTTAACTACCTATAGAAAATAATATAACTATAACTAAAAGGGGTTTTAGAAATAATATTGATAAATATGGTCAAATTGTTAAAAATAAAGTAGTACTTGTTGCTTATGTTTTTTTCAAGAAGTAATAGATTTTGAGGAATATTATGTGATTGTTTCTAAAATTGAATTCCTTAGAATATTTATAGGGTTTTTCTATTTTCAAGGTCTATTGTTATTTCAAATGGATGTGTAAAGGGAATTTTTAATAGGTTTTATTTCTGAAAAAAATTATTTTTCTCAATGCCTTGTTTTTGAAAAGGACAGATTTATTAATCATATATATAATTTATCAAAAACATTATATAATATTAAACAAGAACCTCATGCTTGATATGATAAATTTACCATGGTTTTTTTCAAAAAAAATATTTTAATATAGGTAAAGTGTATCCTACTTTCTTAATCAAAATAATTATAAATGATATTTTTATTTGTTCAAATTTATGTCGATAGTGTTGTTTTTGAATCCATAAATTATTTTCTATGTAAAGAATTATCTTCTTTATTTGATAGTTAATATGAATTCAATCTTATTTATAGTGATCCATGATTCTCTAAAATGGATATTACAATTTTTTTTTTAATATTCATTAAATTACGAAAAAACATGCCCAAGGACCATAATAGTTTAGTGTCTCTATAGATTAGGTACAAAATTTTCAAAATTTAAGAATTATATTCAATATCTCCCATAAAGATATAACTTTTAAAACTCTTTAAAAACACACCCGACATAAAATCTTTCTTTATTTCCTATTGAAAGGAAACAAATGGAAGGGTGGGTTCAAATGTTCAATGAAGGTAAACAATGGATATATCTATATATAACAAGAACATGATGGTATGAGAACATGATACTAACATTTTACAACTATACCCTACATATCAGATATCATAATATTGAGTCATGGAATAAATATTATCATTTATTAATACATGAATTATAAGGTATTCGAAAAAATGATCCATGAAGTCATAACATTGGTGTCACAACATAACCCACAGAGGTCTAACCTGTGACTACCCCAAGCTCACCTCTAATATGATATGGGATACTGACCAGTGTGAACTAGAAATATCCCACAAATTGGAGGCATTATCCTTCAAGACCACACAATGCTAAACTGTAAAACAACTTGAGAAATGATTGCATACATCTAAGATCCCACAACAGAGTATAATAGTAAAAGTAATGAGAGAAGAATAATGGGTCCAAATAAATGGCCAACCAAAAACTATAAAAGTACCAATTGCTCCATGGGTAAGTACTAAGACAAATACAAGGTCACAGAAAAAAACCTTGGTCTCCCAATCTCTTTCTATGCTCCACCAACTCCATGTCCTCTATAGACACCATCAAAATGGTCATCTTCTACATAAGACACAACATGTGTGGGAAAATACTATGCAGGGGTGAGTATAACACTACTCATTAGGATACCCCAAAATAGTTAACATGTAGTACAAATTATAGTTACCTTAATACATAATATAACAATCAATTTATAATTGAAACACCAAGCCATACTTAGGAAATATACCACGCTCATTTCAGAAGAATCCTAGTAATGAGTGGTGATATCATCGAAGACACTTGACGAAGAGGTATAGTTCATTGGTCCGTCACCAATGAAAGATAACTGGTCTAAGAGAACTTTGATAAATAGATATGGGTTCATTCCTAGAACCACAAATGGACACCATGAATCCAGTCTAGATCAAACCGCTTCGTAGGGGATCATATGTTAATGATACACCATACCATACCAATATGGCCTTCTAGATTGAAGATCAACACCCTTCTTAGTGAGGTTATGCTGATTCCATAAACTCATACTTGTTTACGAAGGATATTAGAGGATAACACTCTTGTCTCATGGAGGGAAACCATAACTCTATATAAGACTCTAACTCCATAGGGGATCACAATCTAGTGATATGGATGTAATGTCTTATTCTACCCTCGATTGAAAGAACCATGGGAAACAAACTCAACCTATACTGTACCAAAATATGAAAATAAAGATCCACAATAACTCTATAAGGGGATATATAACATGTTTCAAGGGTACATGTCTTGTACAGTTATCCCCACGCCTTGTTTCATGTGGAATAGCCTCACACAGCATGTAGTATCCATAAACATGGTGTATAAATTGAGTACACTACATTAGAGACACATGGTATGTTGCCTATTTTCCTTGGCCATGTCCATGTACAGTGGTCGTGTCTATATACCAACCAATGTACCCCATGAAGTAAATGTGTACACAAAGATGTAAATGTGTACAAGTACACGACATGACATCTGATAGTGTACTTTTACCTATGTTTGTGTATCTCTGATGTACACAATGAGTCACACGGAAGGGTAACACATCATGCGATAGGGGTCACATGTCGAGTGATGCTTAAATTTATCCTAAAACCTAGTACTATAGCAAGGGGTCCCCACACGGCATGAAATCCTAATGTACAGGTCATGTTGTTCATGATTTCTAGATCTGCTTCTTCACCATCCTATGGCTCACTGGAGCTTACTATCTTGATATAACTTATAGACTGGGGTTTGGTCAGGACATCGGTTATCTAATATTGGGATTATGGTTACTAAAACCTCTAATATAATGTTCAATCAATAAAAATGTCACTGTTCTTCATAACTATGAAGAATAGGAATCAAAAATCATTCTGTTCTGATCCCACATATCCATCACCATTTTAGCACCTCGACTACACCATCAATAATGAATCACACCCATGGAATTGATTTTTTTTCATTGAATAATGAATGTGTAATGATCAAATACTGGGTATTCATCAAACCATAGGCCAATAAAAAACACCCATGATGAACATGTGAATAATGGAGGGAGAATACCTAAATCCATAAAATGTGAGGACTGAACATTGAATATTTTTCTTGTTTCCTTGATTCCATATCATATAGAAAGATGAACAAAGAGGGATAAATCAACAAAAAAACAATTATATCAAATTAAATATGCCAGTGATGTGGGAATAAATTTGTTTTGTTGAATTGTTCTGTGTTTTCCCGGGATCAAATAACTTGATTGAAAACACACAAAAAAATACCCAAGAAGGAGGTTGGATTGATCATTAATGAAGAAAGGATTTTTCTTTTTTGATGAGATCTATAGGCTTCGATGGTGTGATGGACCACAATATGATCCTGATCTGTTGTCATCCACCATGAAAAGCTCTCTAATGGTTAATCTAAATCTCTAGGATTTGAGCATCCAACCCTGAGAAAATACTATAAATGTGCATCTAAAGTAGAAATTGACACTAAAAAATAATGAAAAAAAATAATTATTTCATTTATTTCATTTAATTATTCCCATGATGAATTTTTCACAAACGGACCACTCCGACAAATATTATGTCACACCAAGGGTAAAACCTGCATTCTGAACTCAATGACTACCACTGATTTCTGATCTAGGTCATCGTTTTGTAGTTATTCTACTTTTTCAAGAAATTTTTTTGCTTGTTATGTTTAATAAATTTAATGATATTTTCAAAATTCATCCTGAGCACACCATGCCCCATAATCACACTCCATCCTAGTGTCTAGTCTAAAAAATAATCCATACAACATCCAAAAAAAATATAGAAAAAATCTCAGATATTACATTCTACCTATATAAGGCCCCAACCATAAACATTAAATAATATTGAGTTAAGTATATAATTTGACTTTTATTCCCATCAATGATCTTTTCAGGTTTAGATTTTTAGATAATTATTCCATAACTACTACATAATAACTCAATTTTTACAAGTAGACACTTCTACTCCATATCGATTTTTTCATTATATAAATCATTTTAAAATAAAACATGAATTCTCTCCTTGGCAAAAATATTATTGAATTCTTCTTTTCTCATTCCCATCCTTATAACCTATGGAAAACATTTAAAAAACTTGGGATGAGCATAAAAATCTTAGTAAGGTATATACAATAAGGAATGAAACTGTTAGTCCTTGAATATTTAAAACTCATGAAAACATTCATACAAAATCATACTTTTCACCCATAAAACAAAAAATATTTAACATACCTCAAGAAATAATAATATTTTCTAAAACATCATTGCAATAATATATTATAAAGAAAAATTTTGGCATCCATATCATACTTACATTGTATATTTTAGTGTTAGATAGGGAGTAACATTCCTGGTTATGTTTGGAATACCCATTACAGTATATTCCCTAAATCTCATAGGATTTACCTTATCCTTTAACTCTGTATCATTACCCAATTCATTGGAGAGCTATCATGGAACCACCCTTCCTCATTTTATCACAGAACCACCTGTATACATAAGAAATTCCCAAGAACCATAAAATAATCATTAAAAATAAAACAATTTTAAAGGAAAAATAACATTTCCACTTTAAAACCACATTTCATTTTTACAAAGTCACACACTAAGAAATAAAAACAATTTATTTGAAAATAAAATTGTAATATTCTAAATTAAACATAAAATCATTAAAGTGGTATAAAATAGAGAAATTTGGTTCATGATTTATATGTTAAAAATATATTCAAAGATATTGAAATAATCAATCCAATTTTAAAACCCATTTAAATCACTTAAAAAGAATATTTTTGAATCAAATTTTCTCATACCACTTTAAATAATTTTGAATGTCTTGAAAGTTTAAAAAAATTCATGTCAATATAAATACATCAATAAAATTATTTTTAAAACATGTGCATGAAAGATAAGGATTTAATAGAATAAATCTTTAAAACATTTAAATGATTTTTTAGTTAAAAAGTCCCTTAAAAAGATAATTTTTTTAATAAAATAAACCAATTATATATTTTAATAATAAATCCATATAAAAAAGTATAAATACAAGATATGATATCCAAAATTAATTTCTCACATAATCATAGCAGGACATAATCAAAAAGTAGAATTTTAACCCAAAGAATGGAAATTGGGTTGAGAAATTCCCTTACCACATGTAATCTGTCAAATTTCATAACACATAAAATTAATAATTAATGAATTGAACATTTAATAAAATGAATAAAAATATATTTAAAATATTTAATATCAAATTTCATTATATATACACCCCACCAAAGTATTTAGTGGTTAATAATTCGTATATCTCACAGTGGTAAAAACTGAGAGAAGTAAATCCTTACAATATTTGTATCAATGACGTACGAATTTATAAATGGGGTGATTATGTGTATAAATATTATAACCTCAAAAATATAAGTTTAAATAAATCATAAATAAATAAAAAATTATTTCATACATAATCTTGGTGTAATAAAATCAACCAAGTAGACGTGTAACCCAATGAATGGAAATTGAGTTAGAAAAATCTCTTACCTAGAGTCTGAATCATCATGTTCAATATTTATATACCTGAATAATAAAATTATATTAATTTATAATTACATGAGGAAATTTAAAATTTTTATTATTCCTTTTATATCAATTATTATCATGTTATAAAAATTATATAATTATTTAAGTTCATATCATATGTTTTGTCGATATTCAGTACTTGAGTCGAAAATAAACTTGTTTATGATGTAAATTATCCATATGGTCATAACAACTCTATCTACAAAATATAAAACATGATATAAATATCACATATATTCATTATATATGTATTTACAATAATCTTTTACTATAAATTATGAACACCATTCCTGGAAACAGTAGGTTGTAAGTATGCATGAACGTTATTTTTGTTTCTCTTGTCATATTGAAAGAGTGAAATTAAATAAAATTTATATAAATATTTCTATATATATAATATAATTACAATAGCATTAATATTTCATTTGTATCATATATTTTCACTAAAATATTCCTTAATACACTCCATTTGATGTTTGACTGGATCACATCATTTTGAGGAGGCGGTACTCGACACGTCCCCAAACAAAGTTATCGAATAAAAAATATGGAAAGAAAGAAGGTATTCTTAATATAACATATCAAAAATATTAAATAGGTAATAGTAGACATATTTAAATTTTAATTTACCAGAATATTGGTTTTAAGACTATCCATGAAGTTGGTGATGAAAAAAAATAACAAAAACATTATTCATGAAGGCGATTAACCTGTATAACGTAGACCAAAATTTCATTTATTTGAATCAGATGAGGTGAGAAATGAAATTAAAATGCATTATTACATTATAAAAATGAAACTAAAATATATACATTGTTTTGGTGTAATCATTAATTTATGTATGAAGGAAGTGAGTACAAAGTAGAAGAAGAAATGAAATTCAGAGATGTACTTTGAGAAAATTACCTCTTGAATATCCCCACTTCGAAAGACCCTTGGGGACCTTAGATTTGATCGTTTGGTGATAATAGAATAACATAGACGTGTGGATAGTGGGGAAAAGATTTTTGGGAAGATATTTAGGATCTAAGATAATTTTTGGGTTGAAATTGGGTGGTGCATAGGTGATATTTATACATGAGGAGATTTGGGTTAAAATTATTAGTTTATTTATTATCTTATATTTATAGCCAACAATAAGGAGGTGGCATTAAATTGTATAAATTTGAATTTTACTTAATTTTTTTAGTCTTTTTCGGTTTTATACACACTTGAAACACTTTAAATGTTGTATTTTATAGGTTGGTTAAGCTTTTATCTTTTAACTTTAACCCTTTCCCAAATTTTACTTTTAATAAGGTAAATAGTTTTGGTACCATGGATAATTTTTTATACCTAAAATTTAAATTGACCTAAAAAACTATTTTATAACTTCTATTTACAATTATTGAATCCATTTTATCTAATTTAATTCACATAATTGGAAAACTAGATTTAAAACTAAATCCACAGACAAAACTAAAAAGCGGGGTTTTAAAGTGAAACATTAAAATGTTTAAAATGTTTTTTTATATATTTTCAACTTGATATGGATTCCAATGGAAAAAATTGGATTAAATGATAAAAACAGAGTCTAAAAATTCTTTAAAATCAGTTAAAAATAAATCTAACAATTCAAATAATTTAGACAAAAGAACCGGTTTGAATAAAAATGATGTATTTCTCATTATTCACTAACATATAAATGTTTTCAGAAAATATCAAAAAATTCTACAAACTAAATTTTTATGACGTGATTCTTAAAAATAATTTTCTTTTTTCATATATAACATATAAAGGGGTCAAAAAATATATTTAATATGGGTTCACTGTCAAAATGTTGTAAACCTACCTTTTAAAAATATTAGAGCTTGAAAGCCTAAAGTTGAATTTATTCTTATTTTAGACCTCTATAATTTATTAAAAGAAGGTAAAAACATTTAATAAACATGTTTAAACATAATATAAACAATTCTGTTCATTCCTGCCAATACAATGGCTTCCCAATAACAACCATTAAAAATAATAATATTAAAAATGTATTATTTTTTAGTATATCTCGGTCTAGTGTGCAACATAAGATTTCGGAGAAACACATTATTGTGTGTCGAGAATTCTATCTCACATAGTGTCCCATTTAATGTAAAAATAATATATAATTCATAAATATAAATAAATATTAAAGAGTTTTTTACTATAATTACTTGGGATGTTATATTCTCCCCCATTTTGGAAATTACATCATTGTAATTTTAATTCAGGGTTATAAATTAAGGTATGAATTTTAAAAATTGATTCATTGAAATTCCACATCAAAAAAAGATTCAATAAAACATACACTTTAAAACAAATAAAGTAAAGTAAAAAATTTCACCTACGATAACACATACTAGGATTCCATATTGGAAAACATGTATATGGAAGAAAAACAAACTCTCAAGTTATGATAGAAAGTGATAGAAAACCTAATCAGGAGAATGTTAATAATTATAAAACCACAAACTTGTGATGGGTTCAATGATATTTGACTACTTATTAATAAAATTAAATAGAAAATTTTTCTGTTTAGAGATCATTTTCATAAATATGTGGAATTTACTTATGATCTTTACTACGAACATAAGGAAACATACTTGTCAAGAATAGTTTCATCCTTTAATCAGTTTCAACCAAAAACTCATTTTTTACAATAAAATATGTGTATACAAGATGAATTGGTAACAACTGAAGCACTAGAATCAACTTCTACATAATCACATAATTCTCAAAATATTTACTATCTATTCATCATCTATTGAAACAATAACCAAAACCAACAAGGCTAGGATAAAAATAGATAAATCCAAAAAATAATAAACCATTTTATGATGAAAAACTACTTTTAATCTCTAAAATTCAATAGTAATACCCAATTTTTTATATAGGCCATTTTATAAATAATTGTCTGTAAAATTCTTCAAAAATAATTAAAACTATGTTTGAAACCCAAAACTTTGAAGGATTGAAAAATATTGTTTTCCAATATAAATTTTAACATTTATCTATAAATAACATCAATCACTCTTAATGTATCATACAAAAAATTAAATTTCCAAAATCATATATTCTCCAAGATAGGTTTATCATTTCCATAAATAACATGAATTTCTATAAGTCCTCAATAAAAACATAGATTCTAAAAAAATAAATTTCAATAATTAATCCTAAAATAAAACCCATAGTATTTTTTTCAAGGGAATATAATGTTTTTCAAATAGTGACTAAATTCTAAGATAGTTTTACCACTTAATCCCCAAATCACTTTCAAATTCCAAGGATACCCATTTGATAAAAACTAAGTTCCCAAAATCAACTTTACCTTATTCCATAAGCTAATTTAACTAAAAATAATAATTCATACTAACCATGGACTTCATGTTGGAAAGTGATGGGTGGTAATTCTTTGTCGAAAATCAGTTGTAGGTTTGATTCCTATAACCATGTCTGACAAGATGGGTTGTCACATGGTCTGAGTGTAGTCATTTTTTAAAAAATATATAATTATTATAACATTCCAAAAATATGGTTAAGTCCTAAAAAATTTCCATAACATTTTTTAAACTAAAAGGTTGTCTTATACCTCTCATTTTCACCCCAACTCATTATGACAAAAACATATTAATTCATGAAGTCTTATATATATTGACAATTTCACTTTCATATGATTTAATAAAACTATTCCCAAAAGAAAGAACGTTGTACCTTTATCATGAAGACTGCCTAGTTTCATCTTCATTTTTTCACATAGATAGATAGTCCAGGTATTGAACCAATGATTTATAGATTCTTAAAAATCAATTTCTTCTGTAATCCAAATACACTTGGTATAACTTTGTTCGTATGGGTGTTCATAGAAAAATAGTTTTGGAAAATAATCCTAAATGACATATAATTTCGCAACATCTGATAAAACCTGATATTTATAAACCATTTGGACCATGATCAGCTTGAAACATTCAATCAATTGTCCTCTTAAAATACCATAGGTATGTTTGGAATGATTATATTTTAAAAGAATGTAAAAATATGTTGTGCAAGGGTCTCTTAATTTAGAAGCTTTTTTAAAATCAAAATAAGCTTCATAATCTTATGCCTAGATAAAATATTTAAAAATTCATCTAAAATATTTACCTTTCTTGAAAATATGATAATATTGAGAAAATAGTATTTGATTAAAAACAACCCATGATCTATGATGGTATCGAGGTATAGAGGAGGTGTCTGATATCTCATACAACTATTTTCAATAGAGTTGTATGCTAGAAAAAGTTTTTGAATCCTCTGAACATGAATTTTCAATAATTATTGCTAGCAAGTAATTAGGAAGAGATGGGAATTCTGTTTGAGATCCTACTCCATCTATTTGTAACCAACTTTCCTTAATATGAAAAAGATATTGAATAAGTATTTAACAAAAAATAATAAACAATTAAATTTTTCATTTGTTTAACCTAAACTCTTAATTTATAAATTTTTCTAAAACTTTCCTTTGATACAAACTATAAATCCTTAACCTTAAACATTGCATAATATTTAGTTAAGTCGGTAATTTTACTTTTATTCCTATTGAAGATCTTTTTAGGCTTATAGTTTTAGAGAATTGGTCCATAAATATTACATAACAACTAAAATATTACAAGTAGACACATCTAATCACTATCCATTTTTTCCTAATATAAAAAATTTTAAAATAAAACATGATTTCATTTCATGATAAAAATAGTCATGAATTCTTCTTTTCTCTTGAAAATCCTTATACCATGTGGAAATAATTTTAAAAACATGGGATGAGCACAAAAACAATTGTAAGGGATATAATATAATGAATGAAACTGTAAGTATATTAATATTTAAAACTCATGAAAACATTCTAAAAAAATATTACTTTTCACCCATAAAACATAAACTCTTTAACATACCTCATTAAATCATAAGATTATTGAAAGTTTATTAGAAATCGTAAATCATAAAGGTAACTTGTGGAATCCATATAATACTTACATTGTAGCTTTCCCAACTACATAGGGAGTAACCTTCATGGTTAATTTTCGAATATATATCACCGTATATTCCCTAAATAACTTAGGAGTAACCTTATCATTTATCTTTGTCTCACTACCTAATGCGTATGATATATTTCATGGGATAACGTACACTTATTTTATCATAGAACCACTCGTATACATCAGCAATTTCATATAACCCTAACATAATCATAACACATAAAATAAGCATAATGGAAATACGAAGTTTCCACTTTTCAATCAAATTTCATTTTTTTAAATCCATGCACTCCAAATTTAAAGAATTGTATTTCAAAATAAAAGTGTAAACATATAAATTAAACATCAAAACAATTAATCGGCATAAAATTGAGAAATTAGGTTCATGATGTATATATTAAAAAATAAATTCAAATATATTGAATACTTTTGAAAGAATTTAACATTTTAAAACATTATTTTTGATATAAATAAATCTATAATAACTATTTTTAAAATATATAAATTAAATATATATATTTATTAGAATAAATCTTTAAAACATTTAAAATGATTTTTTACCTAAAAATACCCTTACAAAGATCATTTTGTTAATAAAAATTTAGATTACATGTTTTCACTATAAATACACATAAAAAGTATTAATAAACTATACTATATCCAGTATTCATTTCCCACATAATCAAAGCATGACGTAATTAAGTATAGAATTTTCACCCAAATAATGGAAATTGGATTATGAAATTCAATTTCCACTTGTAATATATCGAATTGTATGGACCATAAAATTAATAATCATAGAATGTAACATTTAATAAGATAAAGATAAAGAGATTCATTATATTCCATATAATATTTCATTATATATTCACCACACAAAATTAATTAGTGGTGAATAATGCATATATATCACATTGGTAAAGGGTAAGACAGGTAAATCTATAGAAAGTATGTATCAATGACGTAATAATTTATAAATGGGGTTATTATGTCAATACAAAGTATATCCCCATAAAAATAAATTTAAATAAAACATAAATAAATGAAAAATTATTTTACTCATATTCTTGGCATAATATAATTGACAAAGTAGGCATATAGCACAGTGAATGGAAATTGAGTTAGAAAAATCTCTTACATTGAGTCCAACTCATCACATACAATTATTATATTCCTAAATAATAAAAATAAGTTGATTTATACATGATTTACCACCTTTCTTAAATTTACTATTCCTTTTATATCACTTTTTAACCTATTATAAAAATTACATAATTATTTTGGATCATATTTAATGTTTTGACGATATTCAGTACATGAGTCCAAAATGAAGTTGTTTATGATGTAAATTTTCCATGTGGTCATAAGAAGATATCTCAAAAATATAAAACATGATATAAATATCTTATATATTCGTTATATAATTATTTATATTATTCTTTGGTTAAAAACAAGAAACATCATTCGGGGATACAATTGGTCGTATGTACGTGTGGACGCTATTTTCGTTTTTCAGGTCGTATTGAAAGAGTGAAATTAAATGAAATCTATGTAAATATTTATAAATATAAAATATCATTATATTTTAATTATTATATCAATTATATAATATATTATTACTAAAAATTCTTAATACATTCTATGTGATGTGTGAACGAATCACATCATTTTGGGGTGGTGGTAGTCCACACGTCCCCAAATGTAGTTATCATATAACAAAAATATGGAAACTATGAAGGTATGTTTAATATAACATATCAATAATGTTTAATAGGTTATAATATAAATATTAAAATATCATTTACCAGAATAATTCTTTTAAGAATATCCATAAAGGCGATAAAAGAAAAAGAACAAAAATATTATTCATGAAGGCGATTAACCAACATAATTTGGACAGCAATTTCGTGTATTGGAATAAGAGGAGGTGAAAATTGAAATGCATATGGTATATTCAGTTAGAAATATAACACTCTAGTATATAAATATTATTCTAGATTTATCATTCATTGACTAATGAAGGAGGTGAGGATAAGGTAGAAAAATAAAAAAATTAAGAGAGGTACTTTGAGAAAATTATCTCTTGAATATCCCCTCCTCGAAAGACCCTTCAGGACCATGGATTTAGTTTTTTTAGACCAATAAAACTAGAACATGGGAAGAGTTAATATAAGAGGGTTGGGTAGATATTTGAGGAGCTATATGGCATTTTTTATCGAAATCGAGTAGTGGAAAGGTGGAATTTATACTTGAGGATAGGTGGGTTCAAGTGATTAGTTTATTGATTGTCTTATATTAAAATCCAACCATAAAAAAGTTGAATTAAATTACAAGAATTTAGATTATAAATAATGTTTTTTTTTATTTTTAGGTTTCATACACACCTCATCAACTCTTTAAATTTTGTATTTTTTTAGGTTAATCTTTCCACTTTTAACTTTAACCCTTCTTAGAATTTTACTTTTACTACGGTAAATAATTTTGTTACTATGGTAACCTCTTTATAGCTAAAATAAAATTTCACATAAAACCTAATTTGGGCCATCTATTTCAAAATGTGGAATCAATTTTATCTAATTCAATTCAGCTAATTTTGAAAATTATATTTTAAATTAATTCTACATATAAAACGAAAAAGTGGGTTTTTAATGTGAAATGTTCAAAAGTATGAAATATTTTTAAATCTTTTTTCAAATTGAAACTAATTACAATGACCAATATTGGATTAAAAGAAAAAAAATAATCTAAATATAAATTAAAATAAATTAAAATTATAAACTAAATATGTAAAAAATTTAGAGAAAAATAGTTTTGAATTAAAATGTAGTATTTTTCACTATTCACTAAAATGTGAATGTTATTAGAAAAATACAAAAAATTATCAAGATGAAATTTTGATGTCCCGCTTACAAAGAATAATTATATTTCTCAAATATAACATATTAATGTATCAAAAAATATTTAAATGGGTTCTCCATCAAAAGGCAGTAAAACTACCTAATAAAAATATTAGAGATTTTATGCCTAAAAATGGGTTTATTCTTATTTGAAGCCTCTAAAATTTATCAAAGGAAAGTCAAAAAATTTAATAGATTTGTGTAAAATAAAATAGTTAGATCTATTCATTATATCCAATACAACATCTAGGTTATAACTACCAACTAAAATAATAATATTAAGAATGTATTATTTTTCTGTATATCTTAGTCTTGTGTGCAACATAAGATTTTGGAGAAACCAATTGTTGTGTGTTGGGTATGCTATCACACATAGTGTCAATTTTATACTAAAATTAATATCTAATTCATAAATATTAATAGATATGGAAAATTCTTATTCTATAATTATATGAGATGTTATATCCCACCTTTTGGATTTACATCCCAATAAAATCTAGAACATGGGTTACACAAAGAGATGTGGGTACTAAGCACAAATTTGAGCCTCCCACTCCAATGTGATTTCTTAAATATTTTTGTACTTCCACCAAAAATAGACTATGGGAATCAATCAACCATGTAGGATCTTCTCATGATGATCCTTGATCTCCACCTGGTACTCTGTAAATTAGCTTAGTCCTCGATCTTCTACTTTCCCCAATCGATAAATTGCAATGAGTGATTCATGTACCTCCTCAACTGTGACACATGGATGATATCATGTACCCGTTATAACGGTGACTATGGAGCTAAGTGGTATTCCACCTTTCTAACTCTATATAGTATCTAGAAGGGTTTATTGAACCTCAAAGTTAAATTTCTACTATAGCCAAATCTCCTCAATCCATGTCAAGGTGAGACTCTCAAGAACACATGGTCTCCTACAAAGAACTCCATAGGTCTCCTTCGTTATAGCGACCAGTAATTTATATACAATGATATTACATATGAATTTATTCATATTAATTACAACTTATAATGAAACCATGAAAGGAATATAAAGGTATAGTGTCTTTAGAAAGTAGGAAACATTAACAATTGGTTTATAAAACACCTACATTGTCTCCTATTTATTCCATCAAAACTAGACTCTTTTTTGGCATATCATACTTAATACCCTTCTTCATAACTTGGGGAAAAGAAACATATGAAAGGGTGATCTCCAATTCTTAATATGGGTAAATAATCTAAATATCAATCATATCATATTCATAAGAACTTGACATATAAAAATCTTATCCTGCATATAAAATATCATTATATCTTGTCATGGGATTAACCATAAAAGTGAAATGTAATTACAACAGTCATAAAATAATACCTGAAATTATTTGGCATACACGTATAAGAATATAAAATAATTTCATATTAGTCAAGTCTCATTGCCAAGACCATTATAGCGGACAATATCCATTAATAAACCGAGTTCACTCCTCATTCCGGCCATATATTACTATACTGGATTTACATTTCATTCCAATCAGGTCTATATCATTAGATATAAATCTTTACCCAATGCATTGAAGGGAGATATAGGTCCTACCAATCTCATAATGAATCCATTCTTAGGTGTGCCATAAAAAATGTAAACCATTCATCATTGCATAACCCAACAGAAAAAATCGGTTTCTTAAACGTCCTTCAATCATAAATTAATCCATATAAAATAATTTATTTCATAAAAAACTTCCATCATAAACATAATAAAATTTATTTAATAATAAGGATAAAAACATAACCATATGTCATCCTAGATTTAAAATAATTTTGTTAAAACACTTGAACTTAGTTCCTAAGGAAAATAACTTTTCTTTTTCTAAAATGTTTCCTTCTCTAAAAATTTCAGGAAATTTTAAAAAAAAGAATATATTTAAAAATACACTTGTAAAATTTTCAAGGAAACTTTATGGAAATAAGGCATTATGAAGATTTAAAAACTCATTCATTCCATATATGTTAAAAAACATCCTCCTTGTAAATTTGTCGGAAAAGTGAAAAAGTACCTTGTATGGTAAACAGAATAGAGATTCCTTCAAAACCACGTAGTAAAAGTTAAAATGGGTAAAAATGAATTTAAACTTTTATATAATAATAGTAAACCTTTTATGAGAATAATTTTAGAAAACATGGACATAGATGATAAATATATCTCTCGTATATACTTACATATAAACAATCTTGGATAAAACGAGATTGGAAAATTTATCCCTTACATTAGGTCCGATATGATTTGTATGTATCTAAACCTTCTGTATAATGATTTAAATAATTTTACTAATTTATTTAATAATCATAATAATTTGTATGATAACCTATTTATTCATATTTTTATCTGTTTTTTAGTAACATTGCATTGTCCTATAAGTTCTTATTTCTCTTTTTATGTTAGAGTTATATCATTTACATCATGTTATATATCATATTTATACATTAAATTAATTTATATAATCCTGTTTTAATCGTGATTTTGTAGAACGAATCACATCACCTATTGGAGACGGTAAGTTGTACGTACGCATGAGTGAAGATATCCTTCACTAATTGTTGAACGTTATTGATTTGAATGGTGTATATTATCTTAGAATTAGTATAATTTTATAATAATCATATATAGTTATTATTTCAACCATTATACCCATCCACATAAGGTGGTGGTGAAAAAATAGATTACACCACGGTGTGGAGATGATAAATTGTACGTACGCCCACACGGTGATTTCTTTTTTCATAGGATGGATAGAAGTTGAAATAGGGTTGTATCATATATATAAAAACACATAATTATATTATTGATACTTATGTATTTAATTTATAATGAAACAACTAATTAGTATGAAGTAGAAGAAGAATAAATTTTGAAAGAATCGGTAGGAGTGATTACCTCTACCTCGACTTTCCACCTTTAAATTTCCTCTTAGGGCACTAGAGATGGTCATTGAAGAAGACCAAAACCTCTATACTAAAAATAGAGAAGTTGATAGAAACATATGGTAGGGGTGGTTGAGTTTAAAGTCTCAAAATAAAGTGAAGAGGTGAGAGAGGAGGTTCTCTTTTATAATTGAGGTGAGGGGAACTTTTGGAAACCTCAAAAATATTAAGTTATAATAAAATTAATCCCCATGTAAAATTTTTCAAAATGTCCCAAATTAAAATATGAGATGATATAGGGTTGTAATCTCATAAACCAAAAACTTTTTGATAACATAATTTTTCACTTTAAGAATTATCATTTTAATTAACACTTAGTTATTCCATTTAATTTTAATTGTGGTAATAAAATTCTAAATATTTAATGGTTAGAAATATTTAATTATATGGTGTTAATTGAATATAAATGGATATTTTATGAAATTATATACCTTATAATTTAAAATTTTTATTTTCTAAATATTTTTATGATTTTAAAACAATTTAACAAAATTTTATTTTTATAAAATATCATGTTTCGATTTTGACATTATTCATTTATTTGACTTTAAATAAAATCCACACAGAACATAAAATCAAAAAAATATTAAATACACTCTTTAAATGTCATATTCACATAGAGAATTATTTTATCACATTAATTGGTTCATATTATAATTATTTTAATATTTTTAAAAAAATATATTTGTTATTTGTATTAATAAAATAATTTTTACATCACTATTGTGTCATAATTAGTGGTAACTATTTAATCTATAGAAATTATTGTAAATTTATATGATGTAGGTAATTATTTAATATTTCTATATACTATATATAGTAGATATTATTACCTCGTTATCTATATGTTAAAATTAATATACTTCTATAAAACGAGATTCTGATATTTGGTCATATTCATTGGTTTTTATTACATTCATGTCATATTCATAGGTACATGGCCATAATGTAATTAAATTTATAAAAATAGATGATAAGGTTATAATTTAGTCATCGAATAGTAATTTTATATGTGTTAAGGAAATTTTGTAATATTATTTTTACCCTTAATTAGCTAATTTACGTTTAACCATGGTAATAAAAATAATTACCAAAGTTACTATTAATAATTCATGAAAATGAAATTATCCTATTAACATAATATATAAATAATAATTACAAATAAGGAATCTATTTTTCAAAATTAAAAACATAGAAGTTTAAGTAATTAATTTAAAATTAATCCCATTGTTAAAATGAGAAAACAGGTTTTAAAAGCTAAAACATTTCAAAAGATTGAAAAGTTTTTACCTATGAATTCAATGTAAAATTAATGATAATAACATAAATTAAAATAAATTGTAAAAATATGTTCTATTTATACATTAAAACCATTAAATTTTATAATTTAACAATATAAATTATCTCAATGAAAAAAGTTTTTTTGTTTAAAATTTAGTGTATTTTTACTATTCATCAAAACATGAAAGTTATAAGACAAATATCAAAAATTTATCCAAGTTAAATTTTTATATCCCTCTTAAAATTAATATATTTATTTTTTCGTATAAAAATTATTAGTGTGTCCAAATACTAATTTAAAATGGGCTCTCTATTCAAAGGTGAAAAATTAACATTTAAAATAAACTATACATAAAATATGGTTTTATTCATACCCTATGACTAAAATATCCATTGGATGAATATAAAAAATATTTTATAAAGTTTATAAAAAATATAAATCTCATTATCTTAATTACCATAATTAAGTCACTCAAAATACAAATATCTAATTGATTAATATTTTTATGAAATAGTTGATATCCAATGAATTCATAATGCATTCTCATAAGTAAGTTATAATTAATACTAATAACCTAACAACAAGTCTATAATGTTTATTTGATAATAAGGTAATCATGTGGTTCGTTTAAACTCATAATTGGGTACAAATAAAGCTACTAAGGAATAAAAATTATTCAAAAAAAATATTTCATAAAAATATCTGGGGGTTACATTCTACCCCCCTTAAGCTGAATTTCTCCCTCGAAATTAATCACATAGAAACAAATATATTAGGATACTTCTCCTTCATTATATACTCAATTTCATATGTATCTTCTTCAAATTGTTGGTCCCTCTCTAAAACATTAACCATGTGAGTGGTCTTGTTTCATAGAACTTTTTCACTACGAACTAGAATCTTTATCGGTTGTTCTTCATAAGAAAGATATTTCTCCAACGGTAAGACTTCTGATAATAGTAAATGTGAAGGATCAGGAATGTATTTCTAAGTATAGATACATAGAACACATCATGATCTTGAGAGAGATTCTATAGAATCTCCAATCGGTAATCTACCGTCCCAACACGATCTAGAATTTCAAAATAACCAATGTGCTTAGGGCTTAGCTTTCCCTTATTTCCAAATATCATTACTCTCTTCAAGAGAGATATTCATAGGAACACCTTATCATGAACTTCAAACTCTGGGTCTTTTATTTGATTGTATTAATAAATTTTTTGTGGAATTTGAACTACTCTTATGTGTTGTTGAATAGATCTGACTTTTTCTGCCATTTCATCAACAACATTAGGTCCTAAAAGATTTCATTCCCCAACTTCATCCCAGTAAGTTGGAGTTCTACACTTCTTTCCATAGAAGGCTTCATAAGTATCCATTTTAATACTGGAGTGGAAGTTATTATTATATGAAAATTACACTAGTGGTAGGTTTTGATCCCAACAAACTTTAAAATCCATAGAGTAAGCTTTAAACATGTCTTATAGAGTTTGAATTGTCCTCTCAGACTAAACATTTGTCTGAGGATGATAAGAAATGGTGAAACATAACTCTATATCTAGATCATGCTAAATAATTCTCCATAACATCATGGTATACCTCAATTCATGATCTGATATAATGGAATGTGGAGTTAAATGAAATCTTACCACTTCTATTACATATATCTTGGAAAGGTGATCAAGAGAAAAATCCTATCAAATAGTAATGAAGTGTGTCGACTTTGTAAGATGATCAACTATAATCCAGATAGCATTATTTGTTTTAAATGTTTTGGGAAGTCCAGTGACAATGTCCATAGTGATGTTTTTGCATTTCCATTCTGGTAAGGGTAATGGTTGTAACATCCAGTTAGACATCTACATCTCAGCCTTAACGTGCTGAAAAACCAAGCATCGAGAGACATATTCGGAAATATCTCTTTTCATGCCATCCCAATAGAAGTACTCATTCAGATCCCTATACATATTTCTACTTCTAGGTTGTATAGATAATGAATAAATAGGATCCTCATCCAATAACTCCTTTAATTTTGGCATGGGAGGAATACAATCCCGGTTCTTGAACCGTATTATTTCATCACAATCAAGGATTAATTCACGAACATTTCTCCCCTTCTTTTGTAGCTCTACATCTTTCTTATAAGCCTAATTAATCTTCAATTATATTGATGTTTGAACATTCATTTGAGAAATATAATATCCCACCCCTTCCTTGAAAATTTCAATATCCATCCATTTAACATCCATAAATATGGGTTCTTTTGTGATCCTCATTATCGATAGGCTAGCATGGTCTTGTCGACTTAATGCATCTGCTACCTTGTTTTCTTTCTCAGGGTGGTAATTTATTGACCAGTCACAATCTTTGATCAACTCCAAACATATTCTTTAGTGAATATTCATCTCCATTTAGGTGAAAATATACTTTGACTTTTATGATTGGTATAAATATCGCACCTCTAACCATAAAGATAACACCTCTATATCTTTAATGAAAAAAACACTACAGAAAACTCCAATTCATGAGTTGGGTAAATTTTCTCATTAATTATAAACTGTCATGAGGCATAAGCTATCACAATATAATTTTTCATGAGAATAGATCTGAGACCCTTCTTGGATGTATCACTATAGATCACAAACCATTCTTCACTACAAAGTAGTGTGAGCAGAGGTGCACTGGTTAACCTTCTTTTTAGCTCTTTCAAATTCTCTTTACATTCCTCTATCCAAACGAAGCTAACTCTTTTCTGATTGAACATGGTGAGTGGATTAGATAACCATGAAAAAATCTTTTACAAAACTTCAATAATATCTAGCCAAACCAAGAAAACCTTGGATCTCAATTACTATTGTTGGTCTAAACCATGTTTCAAAAAAATTGTTGTATCTACATATATTCCCTCTCTTGAGATTATGTGAACCAAAAATGAAAATTTCTGTAGCCAAAATTCTCACTTGTTAAATTTGGCATAAATATTCTCTTTTTTCAGGGTCTTTAGTATAATTCTCAAGTGATCTTCATGTTATTCCTTTCTCATTGAATAGACAAGAATATTGTCTATAAAGACTACTAAAAATTGATCAAGATAGTCTCTATATACTCTATTCATTAGTTCCATAAAGATACTAGGGGCATTAGTAAGACCAAAATGAATCACTGTAAATTCATTGTGTTCATACCTTGTATGGAATTTCATAATTATTATATCCTCTTTTGACCCTTATTTTAGGATATCCTGAATGTAGATCAATCTTGTAAAAGTATTGATCTCTATGTACTTGGTCAAATAAGTCATCAATGTGTGGAAGATGAAATTTTTTCTTGATAGTTATTTTCTTAAGTTCTCGATAATCAATGCAGAGTCTCATGGATCCATCTTTCTTCTTAACAAACAGAAAAGGTGCTCCCCAAGGTGATGCACTAGGGAACATGAATCCTTTATCTTGATTCTATTAAAGTTTCTTCTTCAATTCCAGCAACTCAATTGCGGCCATTCTATATGGTGTCTTTGAATAATCAAAGTACCCGGTATGAGTTCTATTGAAATCACAACATTAAGAATTTGTGAAAAACCAAGAAATTCCTCTGGAAATACATCATCAAACTCTCGTACAGTGGGTGTATACGTAATCTTGAGTTTCTCCCAATCCATTTGAGATAAATAACCTTTATTTATTAGAATCAAGACCTATAATATGGAATATATTTCTAATAGAAGGTTATATCCATCCTTGCATTGATAGATGATCATAGATTGGTCTGGAATATGAAATGTGACTCCCATTCCTTGGAAATTGATATGATATCCATATAGAGAATTCCAACTCGTTCGAAGAATCCAATAAAATAACACTATAGGAAGGATCACAAGATTTTTAGGAATAAATTTCCCACAAACTTCAATCAAAGAAGAATTATAAACATTTGATGAAACTGTTCTACCATTAAGAGTGGTCACAGCTATGTCAACATCTAATTGTTGATGTAATATAATGATACCATTAAAAAAATTAGAAATAAAAGAGTGGTTGGAGCCATAATCAAATAATACATTTTCTACTTTAGAGTGGATGGTAAGTTTACCTTTCAACACTTCATTATCGTACTCTATATCACCGATAGTAATTGCATGTGACCTTCCATTGTATTTGGACTTGAGATTTTATTGACATAGATCATCATCCATAACCCATGGATTAGGGAATTTATTGGCATAATTACCCATTTCCTTGTACTTTTAACATTTAAGTGTAGGAGGTGAATTCTATGTAGCCTTTTCTTTGTTCGCATCATTGGAAATCTTTTTCCCATCACATTGACATCCAATTGCCTGATGACCTTATTTTACACACTAAAAACATCTAATAGCCCCTTTAAGAAAATTTCCTCCTTATTTATTTCCACTCATTGAACATAAAGTAAAACTCATCTTCTTTTCAGTGTAGTCTTTTGATTTTCCTTTCAATTCCATTTTCCTCTTCTTATCATACTCATATGACTGGTGGGTTACTCCAATCTCCATTTCAACCTTGAGATCACATCAAACAATTTCCTCATAGCTATTGAAGTCCCATATGGATAATTCCCGTCATAGACTTGGTTTTAAGTCACTAAAGAATTGATCAATCTTACTCTTAGGTTGGATAATAATTCCAGAATCATAGCTTGAAAGTCTTGTAAAATTTTCTTTGTAGGTACAAACAGATTCATTAACCTTTTTCTTAGGTTCAAATAACTCCTTCTCTATCCTTTTTCAAATAATATGAGGAAAGTACTTATTCAAAAATATGTTCTTCAACTCTTCTAATTTCATGGACTATATTTAATCTCTTTTAATTGTATTCTTGATAAGATTCCACCATTGATCAACATCAAATTCCAAATGATATACTGTTAAGATGACTTTATCATGTTCAGAATATTGGAGAATTGAAAATATCTTTTTAGTGGTACTGATCAATTGTTCAGGCACTAATGGATCAGAAGACCCACTGAATGATGTTAGATGCTACCTCACGAAGGATTCAACTAAATGATGATACCTCCTTTTTTATTTTGGATGTTCGGGTTGATTCATAGCTTGGGAAAGTTGTGTGAGCATGGATATATTATTTTTCATTCTAGATCCTAGAACATTTTATTTCTCAGGGGGATAATCATTGTGATCCCCGTCCTATTCAACATTAATATGGTTCTTTAGGGTTCCATCCATTGACTAAAACCAAGAAGCATAGTGTGTGAAACACTAATAATAATAGGAAATCCACATTGTCAAGAATAAAATCTCAATTTTGGACCCTTTTGGTTTAATCCTAGGTTATTCATGGTCATTTCTAAAATACTAGGATAGTAACCTATACTTAGACATATCCTTATGGATTAAACTAAGGATTTCTCATCATATTTTTCAAAAAATAACTATACCATCACTCTGATACCAACTATAGAAACCCATAACTTAGATATATTTATTTTAAATTAGAATTTAAGTATATTCATTAAAACATATAACAAAACCATGACAAGACCATATTAGTATAATTTATTTATAAACTAGGAAACATAAACAAATGGTTCGTAAAACAGATACATCGTCTCCCATTTATTTCATCATAACTAATTTTCTTTTTTGACATATCTTATTTAATACCTTTCTTCATGACCTGGGGAGAAGAAATATGTGA
Organism: Viscum album; assembly: GCA_963277665.1. Classification (NCBI taxonomy): domain Eukaryota; kingdom Viridiplantae; phylum Streptophyta; class Magnoliopsida; order Santalales; family Viscaceae; genus Viscum; species Viscum album. The sequence goes on from OY728137.1 coordinate 212,362,033, forward strand.
AAGGGTGAGCTCAAATTCTCAATAAGTGTAAACAAAGGAAATACCAATCATATCATATTCATAAGAACTTAACATTTTAAAATCTTATCCTACATATAAAAGATCATAATATTTTGTCATGGGATATATTATAAAAGTACAATGTAATCCCAATAGTCATAATATTAGACAAGAAATTTTATATCATACACACATAAGCATAGAAAATAATTTCATATTATTCAAGGGTCATTTCCAAGACCATCTTAGAGGAAAAAGTCCATTCTTGAACGGAGTTCATTCCTCGTTTCAGCACTGTATTAAAAAACTGTATTTACATGTCATTTCAGTCATGTCTATCTCATGAAATATAAATCATTACACAATGCATTGGAGGTAGATATAGGTCCCACCTACCTCATAATGAAACCATTCTTACATGTTCCACAAAAATATAAACCATTCATCATAGCCTAACCAATGAAATAAAATGGGTTTCCTAAACATCATTATATCATAACATAATCCATATAAAATAATGGATTTCATAAAAATAATTCCACCATAAACACAATTAAATCAAATTAATAATAAGAAAAAACATAACCCTCTTTCATCATAGATGTAAAATAATTTGGGTAGAACACTTATACTTAATTCTTGAGGAAAATATCCTTTTTTTCAAAAAAGAATTCTTTTCTCCAAATGTCATCCAATTTTAGAAGAAAATAATTTATTTGAAAATACACATGTAAACATGTAGATAAATATTAAAGAAAATTTTGTGTTATGAATATGTAAAAACTCGTTCAATTTGTATATGATAAAAAACATTATCCTCATAAATTTTTTTGGAAAAGTCAAAAAGTACCTCATATGGTAAATGAATGAAATATTTCTTCCAAACCATGTAGTAAAAGTAAAAATTGGTAAAATTGTCTTTAAACATTCGAATAATAATATCAATCATTTTATGAGAATATTTTTAGAAAACATGGACATGGATCATAAATATATCCCCAGTAGATACTTACGAATAAACAATATCTGATAAAATGAGATTGGAAAAGTTATCTCTTACCTTATGTAAGATATGAATTTTATGCATCCAATCCTTTTATATAATGATTTATCTAATATTACTGATTTATTCCAGAATCAAAATCATTTTCATGAAAACATTTATAATCATATGTTCATCTGTTTTCTAGTAACGTTGCATTGTTAGTTGTTATTTGGGTATTAACTGCTTTTTTTTGTATGCATGTTTGGTCAGATAAGTTCTTATTACTATTTTTAGGTTATAGTTATATCATATTTATTCATTCAATTCATTTATATAATCTTGTTTTAATAAATATTATGTATAATGAATCACATCACACTGTTGAGACTGTAAGTCGCACTTATGTATTAGTGACAATATCGTTCCTATAACTGTTGAATGGTATTGAATTTTATGGTTTATAATATCTCATAATTAGTATCATGTTATAATAATCATATATAGTTATTATTTCCACCATTATAGCCATCCTAGTATGGTGGTGGTGAAAAAACAGATTACACCATGGCGTGGAGACGGTAAGCTATATGTATGCACACACAGTGATTTCATTTTCTAAAGGATGGATTGAAGGTGAAATAGGCTTGTTTCATATTTATAATAACATATCATTACATTAGTGATACTTATATTATTACTTTATATTGAAATAAATAATGAACAGGAATTATAACAAGAAATAAATTTGAATGAATCGGTAGAAGAGATTACCTCTTCCTCGACGTGCCTCGTTTAAATTTTCTGTTAGGGCACTAGAGTTTGTCCTTGAAGAATAATATAACCTAAATAATGAAAATAGGAATGTTGAGAAGGAAACATGGCAGGTTTTTGTTAAACTTGAAGGGTCAAAATAAAGTGAAGAGATGACGGAGGAGGTTCCCTTTTATAATTGAGTTGAGGGGCACTTTTGGAACCCTCAAAAATATTAATTTATAATAAAATCGAAACTTACATAAAATTTTCAAAAAATATCCCAAATTAGAATATGAGATTACATAGGGTTGTAATATCATCAACCAATAAATTTTGGAAAATTTATGTTTTCATTTTAAGCATTATCATTTTAATTAACACTTAGTTGTTATATTTAATTTTGATTTTGGTAATAAAATTATAAATATATAATGGTTAAAAATATTTACTTATATTGTGTTAATTGATAGTAAATGGATATTTAATGACATTTTTACCTTATAATTTTCATTTTTTTTAATAATTTTATGATTTTTAATAAATTTAATAAAATGTCAATTTTATAAAATATTAGTAGTGTCAATTTTGTCACTATTCATTTATTTGGCATTAAATAAAATCCTAACAGAAGATAAATTTGAACAACAATATTCAATACCCTCCTAAAATTTCTTAGTCACAATTAAAATTTACAGATCACAATAACTAGTTCAGATGATAATTATTTTAAAATTTTTAAAACCATTTATTTAATATTTCTATTAATAAAATGATTTTTACATCACTAATGTGTCATCATTAATGGAAATTATTTAATCTATAAAAATCATAAAAAAAATTCTATGATGTAGGCATTTTTTTTATATTTCTATATGATATCGATAGTTGATACTATCACCAAATTATCCATATATTAAAATTAATATACTTATATAAAATGAGATTGCAGCATTTTTTCACATTCATTAGCTTTTATTACATTTGTGTCATGTTCATAGGTAAGTTGTCATAAGGAGATTCCATTTTGAACAATAGATGATAAGGTTCTAATTTAGTCATCAAATAGTATTTTTACATCTCTTAAGGTAATTTTATGATATTATTTTTTCCCTTAATTACCTGATTTACCTTTAACCATGGTAAAAATAAAAATTACCAAAGTTACTATTCATAATGTCTAAAAATAAAAGTGACATATTAACATAATTTGAATCTACTGATTCATAAATATAAAATCCATTTTTCAAAATTATAACACTGAAGATTCAGTAATTAATTTAAAATTAATCCCATTGTTAAAATGAGAAAATAGGTTTTAAAAGATAAAACATTGCAAAAGATTAAAATTTTTACCTATGAATTCAATGTAAAATTAATTCTAATGAAATACATTATATTTCATGGTAAAAATATATTATATTTTTAGATAAAACCATTAAATATTATAACTTAACCATATAAATTATCTCGATGAAAAAGGTTTTTTTAATTAAATTTTAGCGTATTTTTACTATTCATAAAAATGTGAATGTTATCATAAAAATTTCATAAATTTATCCAAATTAAATTTTTATATCCCACATCAAAATAAAAAGTTTATTTTTTCATATAAAAATTATTAATGTTTCGAAATATTATTTTTAAATGGGTTCTCCTTTAAATTTTTTAAAATTAACCATTTAAAAAATGCATTTTTATTCATCAAATAATGTTTTATTCATTACCTATGACTAAAATATCCATTGGATAAATATCATGAATATTTTATTAAGTAAATAAAAAATATATATCTCATTAATTTCATTAATTTCATTATCAAAAGTAATTACCTTGAAATAAAAATATCCCATTGATTTATATTTTTCATAAATCATTGATATCCAATGAATTCATAATGAATTTTCATAAGTTAGTTATAATTATTCCCTCTAACCTAATGACCAGTCTATAATGGTAATTTTATAATAAGGGCATCTTGTGGTTTGTTTAAACTCATGATTGTGTGCAAATAAATCTACTAAAGAATAAAAATTATTTAAAGAAAATATTTCATAAAAACATTTGGGTGTTACATTCATCATATTTCTTATGAATTTTGACATCTTTGCGAAGTCCTCATCTACTTCTAGACAATCTTAACCTTCTTTGTAGTAGCTCACAGAAACTCTGGACCAATGAGTATTTAATCTCCTAGATCAGTCCAATAAAGTGGCAACCTTAAAGTTTTCCCACACAGATACTAGTATGGTGAAATGAAAATGGGGGAATGGTAGTTGTTGTTGTATGCAAACTCTACTAAGGCTAGGTGATCCTCACAACTACGGCCAAATTCCAACATGCGATCTCGTATAATTTCCTCCAAGACACGGATAGTATGCTCTATATGTCCATCATTCTAGGAGTAAAATTCTTTTCTGAAGAAAAACTGAATCCTAAAAGCCTTCGATAATCCCCTCTGCAACCGAGATGTGAATCAAGAATCATGGTTTGAGAAAATAGTTGAGGGAACCCCATGGATTCGAACTATCTTCTTTATATATAGGCTTCCCAATCTCTCTATTCAACTATCCTCTTGAATATATTAAAGTGTTATGACTTGGTGAGTCATCCAATGATCACCCAAATGGAATCATGTCCCATGGATGTGCATAATAATACCTTCACAAAGTCTGTGGATAGCACATCCCACTTCCACTATGGCACCTCAACTGGTTAATCTAAACCAACCATAACATTGTGTTAAACCTTTACATGTTGACAAGTAATGCATCGAGAGACAAAATATAAAAATACCTTCATTATATATGGCCACAAAAACTGATATTTTAGGTTCTGGTACATCTCTTCCACACTGGGATTTTCCAACAAAGTGAATGTATGAAACTCCAGTAACACCTCATCCCACAACATCAAAGGTAGCATCATTTTTCCTTTGAAAAGGATAATGTTCTCCCCACCTTATGAATATCCATTGGGATCATATCTCATTGACATTTGAGTATATAAGGTCTATTAGTTGGTATCTCCCCATTGAGTATCCCAAACATGAAAAAAAAAATGTAGGGTAACAACCATCAACTTTAGATATCAAGAAATATCCTTGTCAATAAAGGACAATAGAAATGAGGGAAACTACTCTGAAACCTTATCCGACAACTAAGAATAAGATATAATTCTAAGATTGTATGCCACCATGTCACCATTCCTAGGATTATAGAAAATCATGAATTCATGGACCTAGAGGAATTCTAGAAATCACCTTTGTTTTATGTTAAGATCCTTCTGTGATAAGATATACTTGAAACTTTTGTGGTAATAGTAAACAAAAAATCACTCACCCAATAGGTATTGTTGCAAAATATTCAAATAAAATACTACTAATTCTAACTCAAGATCTTGGGTCACATAGTTCTTCAAATGTGGTATCATTTATCGTGAACCATATTAAAAAACCGCATGCCTATGCATAAAAACACAACTAAATCTGGTACTTGGTGTATCTCAAAACACAACATACTCAACACCCTCCTCTAGTATTCTTAATATGGAAGAAATCATCAACCTATATCTCAAATCCAGAAAGAAATTTTGGAACCTTTTTTCCATAATAAATATTCCCCATTGGATTCAAATCATTCAAGGGTGTTGTAACTCTATAGAAGTTGGGTACAAGCCTCTGATATTACCCTTATAACCCAACCAAACTCTACACCTCATTAACACTTTTGTGTGGCTCCCAAGAAAGAACTACCTAAATATTTACTAGGTCCACTACTAATCCATCCTATGAAATGGCGTTTCGTATATGGTAAACTTATCAAATCCAAAAATTACACTTAGAGAGATTTTGTTAAACCTCATACTCTCAATGTTTTTCCTGAACCATCCTCATGTGTTTTCAGGATAATTCTTAGATATCGAAAATAAAATGATGTTTTTTGTAAATACCACCATGAACCGGTCTAGAAATGGATGAATGTTTTAGATCTTGATCCTAATGAACACTTTAGTGTTGTTCTTCACACTGAACAACCTCACCAAGTACTCATAGTTTCCATAACTACATCAGAATGATATCTTCATAATAATTGTATCCCATACTCATACCTGGTGATAGTGTAATCTATCATCATTCTATGAGAACCATCACGACCCTCTCCACTAATCAAATAGATCTTAGATCCTCAGTAGTAGAAACTTCCTCTTCATGGTCACCATATTCAAGCATCTGTAATCCACACAAAACCTTAATCTATTATCTGACATCTCAGAAAACAAAATTGGGGATGCCTAGGGGAAATGATGGGTCTCATATATCCATTCTAATGTAATTCCTAAAAATTAAATCTCAACTCTCGACGATCTATGGGAGCCATATGATATGTTGTTTTATATATCATATTTGTCATGGTATTCCAGTCGATGCAGAATTCTATATCTCATTGGGGAGGAAAACCTAGGATGTCCTTGGAGAAGACTTCCTCATACTCCACCATCACTATAAGAAACTGATATCCCAAAATATCCATTTACCCAAGATTCATTCTAGCTAATTGGTGAGTAATCATACTCACATTTTGATTCATGTTCTCATCTCTTGTCAAGGTCTCCTCTTTCCTCATAAAAAACATGGTCTCTCACAGTGGACACATCGCATTATCCCCCTAAAATAGTCAATCTGAGCCAGAAATGTGGATAGCCATTCCATACCTAAGATGATTCTATATATCCTCAATTGCTTTAATTATGATATCATATACAAACCACTTACCTAAAAGTGTCAAATCACACTATCAGTACAAGTATGAAATCACTGAATCACCACCTGTTGGAGTCTTGAACCACAAGGGTTGAGCTAATGGCTCAAGAGGAATCTCTAAGTGTCAATCCAGGGAAGTTTAAAGGAATTAATGGGTATAACCTATGTCAATCAATATTAAATATAATGTAAAAAATACATAAATCATACCTCGAACCATCCCTGGATCCTCGAGGTCATAGGCCTCCATAGATTATAGATGGCCCCATCCCAGCCGACCAGCACCCTGACCCTAGTGTGTAACAATTGGGTGTGGTAGTGGTAATTCATCGAACATCTAAACACCTCATCCTTCCCTTCTATCTCTTCTTCCACAACCAACACCCTCCAGAACACCCTTCTTCTAAATTTTTATCTATCTTGGTGGTCCCCCGATCACCTCAAGATCTGATGTATGACATGTCAGATAGTCTCAAGCATGATGTCCCAGAACATTATATGAGAAACACCACCTATCCCTTAGCTAATTTGATCCACCCAGAGTTCCATGCACCATTGTCTCTAATTCCTTGGATCACCTCCAGAAGCATCTGACATACATCATTCCATATGACTTCTACCAACTACAAGCCACAGAGAGGTCTTATCTGTTGGGTGCCAATTGCTAGCTCCCACTACTAGTGTCTTCCCTGTTAGAAATATATCCACCAACAAGGCTTTCCCAAGCACCCCCAACATAATTAGGAATAAAAAGGGATACTAATGAATCCTATATATCCTAGTTCAAACACGTCTAAAAGGTCTGATATTTGAAGAAAAGGTCTCAAACCATAACCAAGGAGTAATGCAAGATATTAGTAAACCTCGTTGAGTACTCTTCCATGATCATATTTATCTACTCCAGATGTAGAAGCACCTGTATTCTTACTAATAAAAAAATGGATGGATCTAACTCATCCTTGAAGATATGCTCGAAGACTTGTTAGGATAAAGTTTTCTCATCATATGAATAAGTCACCAATCTCTACCATTTCCCAATAGATCCTTGTAGAAGACTCACCGTGGGGACTTTCATCTGATCTTCCAATAATAATACAAGTCGGATGTCATGAGAGAAAGCCTCTAGCCAGTCTTCGACTACCTAGGGATCTGGCTCACCCCAAGAATATAGGATCTTTCTCCCTCCAAAACTCATGAAACACACTCAACCTAGGTGAATCCTTATAAAATAATGCCAACTCTAGATACTTCTCAATAGGTGGTGGTATAGTTATTAAACCACCCGGAGGTTCTATCTAGGGTAAAACCCCATGTACTGATGCCTCTTCATTGGGTGGATCATCATCAAGATCATGTAGTGGAATCATGGTTGGTTGTCTACATTGAGGCATCTTAAAATTAAATAAAAACATACTACGATCAAAATAACATATCTTGGGAGATGACAGAAGAAGGAAATTGAAAATACTATCATTACTATGTGATTCATGTACCAAATTTTTTTCACCAGAGCCAATATTTACTTTTTTTGAGTCAAAAGGTAGGTGATCAGAGTCCTGGTTTATGGATAGGATTTCCCTCTTCCAACACTGGAATCCTTGGCCTAAAATCTGAACTTGAAACACAAAACATTATTTCCCCAAACCAACTAACCGAAAACGGTTCTAAGGTATAATTGAATCATATGATACCACTCTCTCACAACCCAACCCAATGTGCTCCAACCCAGAACTACCCCACTTAACTTCCAGTTTGGAATTACTAAAATCATGGCCGTCATTTAAGATAAAAACTTTCTTTAAAGAGATTTCTGTAAGAACTTGGTGATATATTTCAAAATTATGAGGATATTTAAAATCCTTGTAATTATGCCTCTCATCTTGGCACAATTGAATCCTTCTAGTCCCATACCTTTTTCTATTGGTCAATGTGTAATTCAGATGGTGCATCGAGGGGTAATCATGGACAAAAGGGTATGGGGTTATTTTTAGAGATCACAATGGTGACATTATTGAATACCTTCACGGTATTTATGGTTATGCCACTGACTTGGAAGTGGAAAGGATAGGCCCCATAAATGATATTCACATATAAAAGTCAAGGAAATTAGAACAATATCTGGTTTGAATGTGACTATACAACTATTTTTAAAGCTATCAAACTTGGTTAGATTCACCTTCCATGGAAGCTGACAGTGAGATTGTCTAATTTCCTTAAAAATGTATCTTCAATGAACTATATTTTCACTCATATTTTTCATAAAGCTAAATATATGGATGATGGTAATTCAAATAAAAGATTAACAGATGATATTCCCACTTGTTTTAACACTATACCTAGTAATTTTTTATATATTTTACAAAGGAATACATGTAAATTTTATTTCTTTAGACTATTGTATCTTTAGTTTTGTTTATTGTTAGAGCCACTGGGCTCAATTTTATCAAAAAAAAAAAACTCATCCAAAAACTATAAATGTATAACCTACTCTAAGGGAAAGTATTTAGTCAAATGAAAGCTGTCGGTAAAACACTCCGATTGGTAAATATCCAACTATGATCTAGCTACTCATTGTCATCAATAGGGAAGTCATCTATATAATACATGACACATGTGGGAAAATCACATACAGGGGTGAGTATAGAAATACATTGTAGGACACTCTGAAAACACTAAACCTAAAACACCAAGTATAGTCAGCTCAATCAGGATATATAAATTAATGAATAGTAGAAACCCCTTGATATACTCAGTAAAGACACCACAGCACAAGTTGGTCATAACCAACTTCTTGACATAGGATTCTTCTTGAAGAAATTCTCATTCTTGAAAAATACACTTCACAAGCTATAATATCATCAATGACACTCGACAATGAGGTCAAGGTCATTGTTCCCCACCTAATTAAAGCTCACTAGTCTAATAAGACCCTTTTACACAGATAGGGGGTCATGCCAAAAACTACCTGGGGACACCACAAACCCAATATTGATCAAACCTCAACATTGTGTATTGTATGTCAACAATACCAATAACCCTATCGATACGGCTAGCTAGTTGGAGGATCAATTCTCATCTAAGGGAGGTCATGTCAAATCCAAAAAAATCATCACGGGAATAAAGGATAATAAAATATCACACTCTATTCTTATAAGGGTACCCCACATCTCTATATGAGACTCATCCTCTAATGGGGATCATAGTCCAGTGATATGGATGTAATGTCACATTGTACACTTGATAAAAAGGTCAAATGGTAACACACTCAACATATAATGGTCCAAATTAAGAAAAATAATAGCCATAACCACTCTTAAAAGTGGTACACATCATGTAACAAGTGGTTCACAATATGTCCAGTTATTCCCATGCCTACCTGTGTGGAAAGCATCACACAGCATGTAGACTCTATATACATAATTTGTAAAATGAGTACACAGTGTGTAGAGACACATAGTATCCTTCCTGTTTTGCATGGCCATGTCTGTTTATGGTATTCATGTCCATGTACCAGCCCTTGTATGCCAAGTTGTGTCCGTGTACAAGTTCGCAGAATGCTATCTAGTTGTGTACTTTTACCAATGGATATTTACTCTCTGATGTATATGTTAAGTAACCTTGAAGAGTTCACACCCATTGAAGAGAGGTCACACGACATGTGATCCTTAACTCTGTAAAAAACCCTAGTTCCATAACTAGGGGGAGTCACATGGTATGTAATCCTGATGTACATGTCATGTTTTTTGAAATTTGAAAATCTAATTTTGTGGCATCATGTGCGTCTTTTAAGTTGTTACCCTTTCCAAATCCAATATATTTGGGTAATGTTAGGCCTCTAGTTGTCTAATATCAGGATTCCAGGTTTCAAAACTACTCAGAGAATTATATGTCACAAAAAAATATCACCATTCATCAAAACTAGGAAGAATTGGAACCACAAACCCATTTGTTCCTCTCCCATTTATCCACCACTATCGTCACACCTTGACAGCACCACTGGTCATGAAATACACCCATAGTATTGATCTGTTATGCTGATGAATGACTACACAATGATCAAATATAGGGTATTTGTCAAATTATGGGCCAAAATAAGACACCCATAATGAATATATGAAAAATGGAGGGATAAAACTACAAGCCATAAAATGTGACCAAATAACCACACTTCTATTTTGTTTTTCATCGATTCATTATTGTATAAAAATATGATTGAAGAGGGAAAAATCAAATAAAAATTATACAACTTTGTAAAATGAAATCTATTAGTGATGTGAAAAACAATTCTATTCATGGAATTGATATGTGTCCACCTGAGATCAAATAATAAGATAGAAATCACAATATAAAACATCATACTTGGGGTTTGGATCAATCATTTATGAATAATGGTTGTGTTTCCTTTGTTGATGAGATTCACAGACTCTATTGGCATGATGATCAATGATCTAATCCCAATATGTTATCATCCTCCAAGAAAATACCTGTAATGGTTTTTCAGAATCCCCAAGGTTTCAGCGGCCAACCTTGAAGAAATTATCTAACCATTCATTTAAAGGATAAACAGTCACAACAACAAAAACTAAAAATAAAAAAATAGTTATTTAATTTATTTCATTTAATTATGCTAGTGATGACTTTTTAAAAAAAATTCTACAATGACAATACAATATATCCCACCTAGGGTAGAACCTACATTCTGAACTCAATGGTTCCCTCATATTTTGAATTTGTTCCCCTGTGCAGGAGTTATTTTAGTTTTTTTGTAAAAACTGTGTATGTGTACTATTTATTATATTTAATATATTTCAAACATTTTTTCAAGGAACACCAAGATAAGGAACAAACATTGCCTCAATTATTGGTTTCAAAAACAATCCTTATAATATCCAAAAATAATAAATCAAAATTATAATATGTTACAATTAGTATAAGACATAGATATGTGGAAAAAACATAATCGTAAAAAAAATTATTTCACACCTACTAACAAAGAAATTTATAACTTGTTAGAATTGGTCTAACCACCCATGTACCTAATTTGGGCTAGGGAAAACCTCAATTGTACCCTATTTTTTCATCTTTGGGTAAGGACCAATATACAATTATTTTTGGGCTTGGTATAATAACTTGTTTACCCTATGATCTTGTAGAGAATTTATCATTACCCAATGCATTAGAGGGGGATATAGGACTCACACATCACATAATGAAATTCATATATATTCAAGATATAAGATCATAAAACATTGAACATATCATAACCCATGAAATGAAATAGGTTTCATAAATATTTCATCATATCCTAACTTTGGGAATATAGACAAGTCTTATAATCATTTCATCATGACATAACCTATGGAAAAAGAAGCAGGTTCCATAATAATTTTTTCAGGGTATAACTCATTGAACAGAAAAATGTTTAATAAATAAATTTTCATTATAAAAAATTTAGATAAATAATAATAATGGTATCCTTGGTTCATATCCCTGGTGAAGAATAAGTTATATTAATGTATTTCATCTTAGATAGAGAATTATTTTTAAATAAAGATCGCCTAGAAATTTTACTAAGGGGGGATAGTTTTTTTCCTAGAAATTTTTTTAAAACTAAAATTTCATAAAACATTTTCAAAATACATTTATTTGAAAATATACTTCAAAATTTATAATTTAATATTTAAAATCACTTAAAACATTTCTTGAAGAAAATAGACTTTCTTATTTCGAAAACACTTTTTAAAACATTTTATAAATAACTTTATACATTGAAATAATTTATTTAAAATCTAAAAATTCCAAAAATATTATGGGAAATATTTTATTCGAATAAAAATTTGATAACTTGTAATGTAAGATTGAAATTTTCAAGTGTTCATGATAGGGGGAAATAATTTTCACTTCGTGCATGTAAAAAATGAGTTTTTATTTACATTTATGGTAAAAGAAAATTGGGAATTATTTTCCAAATGATGCAACAATTCATTTTTTTAAAAAAAAATTAAAAAACTAAATCATGGATGAAATTTTAATTTAAAAATCACAAAATAAAATTAAAAAAAATTTGAAAACGTTTTTAGAAAACACGGTATTGGAAAAAAATAGATTTCGAACAGAAGATAGAAATAAAGTCCAACTTTATTGAAAAATCTCAATTATTTTATGTAACAAATAGTGTAAAATGGAATTATAAATATAATGAATAACTATAGGGTAAACAATTCTTTATTTTCTTGAGATATGGGTCATAATATTTTATTATTGGAAACATAATCATAAACAATCTTGAAAAACAATGATTTTGTTACATAAAATCTTTACCACGTTAGAAAATTTTAAACATAGGAACCATGAAGTAAAATCAATAAATTATACTTAAAATATCATGAAAATAAATAAATTCTAGATATTAACTTTTAAAATGTGTTTTATATACACCTCATAAAGGATTATAGGTACATAACATAACATATGTCTCAAAGATAGATAATTAATTTAAAAAACCCTCACTACTTCAATAACATTTTGAACTGTAAACCCCATTAAAGATAGATCCTAAAATAGATATTTATATCCAAATGATTTTATACAGAATAATTATAAAATTAATTCTTCGGAATTATGTTCACCGTGAAAATTAAATGGGTGGTGAATAAGGAATGTGTCTCATAGAAGTAAAAAGTAAGACAGAACTCACTTACGACTTTCGTAATACTTTTAATCATAAGACCCAGTAAATCATAAAATAAAATGGGAATTTAAATATGATGAAAATAATTTTATTCATAATATTACATGTCAAATGAGAAACATATATACACCACAAAAATTAAATGATGGGTGAATTTTCATATTTCTCCCATAAATAAAAGAGACTTGAAATCCCAAACCTTAAGTCTCAACAAACTTCATACACATTCAAAACACCTATATAATAAAAATAAGTTTATTATACCTATATTATATAAAAATATTTATATATATAATACCATATAATATTTTATTATGACTTTTTGTTACCCTTCTATTAGAAATTCAATGTTAATGTTACGTTTTGGGTATTAACTATATTATTTTTCATATATGTTTTGATTGGTTGTTTTTTATAATCTTACTTTTATAGTAGTTCTATAATCTCTATAATTTTTACCACGATATAAATATAATATTTATTTAGTTTTTATGTATTTATATTAATATATAAATGATAGAGATACTAAATGAAATACATCTTTAATGGAGATGATATATTGTACGTATACAAAAATGTTGTATCCATTTTCTTGATGTATTGAAAGAAAAAAATGTAATCGATATATTATAATTAAATAATAAATTTTATGTCATATATATAACATGTTTTTATTCAAAACATCTTTATTACCTTCTGTGTAAATTGTGTCTGGATCACATCACATTGTGAGGCGGTAGTCTGCCATACACACAAGTGACATTATCAAATTCCCAAAAAGTGGAAATTGTGAAGGAATGTGTGATATAATAATTCTATAAGAATAATAATATCCTAAATATAATATATATAACTTTAATCTACCAGTATTTCCAACTGTGATAGGTGGTAATGGAAAAACGAATAACCTCGGTTCGTGAGGCGATAAACCTCGATATACATGAATGAGGATTTTGTAACCTATTTGATGGAAGTGGGGTTTTTTAAGCTCATGATATTAACATAACAACATCTTAGTATATTTAATATGATAAATTTATTATATAATTATATTATAATAATTATTCAATTATGTGGAAGAATAAATAAAATAAAAATTCTCGTTGATGAACGTTACCTCTCCTTCGGGTATCCTCCATTGGTTTTCACCAAAATCCTGCATAGTTTGGATTTCTATCACAAATATGGATTATATGATGAGAGGATGGAAGTTTTAAAGTTATTTGGGTAGTTTTTGTGAATAAAAATAGTTTTAATGTGTGAATAAGAGAGGATATGGGGTGGCCTTTTATAAGTAAGGTGAGTGGCACACTTCTAACGTTTTTGAAAGAAAGAATTAAAACAACATTTTTCTCATGTCCCAAGGATTATATAATGGATTTTTTCAAATAACATGAGGTATAAGGTCAATATATGGCCATAAAATTTGAGTTGGATAATTTTTTGAACATTTTTACCCTTATAGTTTTAGTTTAACCCCCTAATAAACCCATGTTTACCTTAATCACGGTAAGTAATTTTTTCTATTTTAACAATTTGTTTTAGTAAAAAATAAAATTTATCTTATTAAATAAAAAATATTCTGATTCCAAATATGAGATCCATTATTTCAAATTCCATTCACATAACTGTAAAATTTTTATTTTAAATTAATATCGCATGCTTGATGAGAAAGTGAGTTTTTAAAGGGAAAATGTTAAAAAGTTGACAACTTTCTTATAACTATATTAAATATGAAATTTTTTCCAATATCCTAAATTGTATTAATATATTTATAAATTGATCTAATTTTACATTGAAACCTATTTAAAATATTATTTTAATTCCTAAATAAATTAAATTAAAGGGTAGTTTTAAATTAAAATTCAGTATTTATCACAATTCATTAAAAAATAAAACTTTTTAGAATAGTCCCAAAAATTCACCATAATATAATATTGAAATAATTTTTAAAAAATTGTATTTTACATTATTAATTTAATTATCTAAAATTTTGAAAAAATAATTTTATCATTGTTCACAAAAAAATAGAAAAATCTATATTTCAGAAAATTATATTTTTGAAACATATATAGAAATTATAGAAAATTAAGTTATTTTTTATCAATATAATTACTTTATATAAAATAATTATAATAAATATTTAAAAAATAATATATACCATTCATATCAATAAGTATAAAGGCTAGGTTATAACAGTCACATTTAAATAAAAAAAAATTTGCTTTGTTAACACTCAATGTCGTGTATAACGCAAGATAACCGAGTGTTGCGTATAGATCAAGATTAATATGTTGTTGTATCTAATTAAATACATCAAATAAATTAATTTATTCTAAAAAACCAATTCATAAAAACTCAGGTTGTAACGTTATTGGTGAACTAAATATATTTTTAAGTCTTTAAATTAATAGAATAAATAATTAAATTTTCTTGAATCAATATAAATATGGAAAATACATTATCAATAAATTTGGAAATTATTATTTTAGTTATATTAAAATCCTTATTTGTATTAGTTTTAAATTATATTCTAATTTTTCTGTATAATCTATTGATTCTAAATTATATAAATGAATTATTGGAAGTCTATTGTATTTAATTACTTTTGGACCTGATATAATTTTTTTCTGTGTTTATGTACCAGATTACAGTCTAATCCTACAGAATCTCACTTAGAGGATGTAAAATGTATTATTAGATTTGTTAAAGAAACTATTATTACTGGGTTAGTTTGGTAATATCTCATCTCTTTTAGGTATATTCCTCTGGATTTTTGGTTGAAACTCTTTTAGTTGTGTTTTATTTTCTTCTTTAATCTGTTGTGGTCGAGCCTTTTATTTTTAGATTAAGATATATTACCAAGAAAAATGTCCAAATGATTATGGATGTATGTTTGTTTGATTTTACAATTCCTATGTATAAATGTGTCAAAGGACTTTGAGGGTTCTCCATGGGTTTGGAAAGCTTCAGAGGTGGTTCTAGTTTTTTCTATAGAATATAGGTTACGATCTGTCTATTAGAAACTTTCATTAAATGAACTAGTTACATAATTTTAACCTGTTGTTAGGAAGATGTCATGAACTTGTTTAGTGCATGAAACTTTCATAAACAATGACACTGGTTCATGTCGTTAAATGGTCAATCAGGGTTATTTTTACCTGAGGTAATGTTACTTTTAGCGTATCTTATAAATAGTGAAATTCACATCATGAAAGGGTTTCACGTCATCAATATATCAGGATCATTGGTTTTAACCATGCGATACATATGATTGTAGTTTCATTCAGCCTGAAGGATCCTCTCTCAAAACCTATGGTGACTATATATGATTTTTGTGCAATCCCTTGCCTCATATATGTATTGGTCTAGTGTTTTAACTTTGGTGAGTTCCTTTTCATGGGTTTCCTCATTTATTTTTCAATCCTTTATTATAGTGGTCTTGTCTTTTGACCATATTTGAATCAATTTTTAGACTTAATGTTTTTTTATCTATGTTTTCCTTATGATCTTCTTTTCCTTTTTTATTCATTGTAATTCCCCATTAAGGGTGTTTATTTGATCATCGGATAAAGGTAGTTGGTCTAAAAAAATGCTATATTGTCATGATCTAATTTTTTAAGTTTGTGATATATTATATGACCATGTAGACACAACATTTGAATTAACTAATTGATTAGTGGGTGATATTAGTCATTTGTTTAGACCAATACAATGATCCATTTGGATCTAACTGTTTTGATACCTGGCTTGCGGCCACCTATAGGGTGAGAGCTGGATAATGTCTTAAAACATCAATTAGCATGACAAGATAAATTTTTTGATTTCTTTTTATATGGTAACTTTCTATAAAAGATTACATTTTTATTGAAATGAATGGAAATACATTGATATGATATAGTTTTTTACACTAGTATGATAATGGTTTAATACATAACTTGATGAATTAAAGGGAATTAAAAGATAAAAGATAATTAAATCAATTAACCATTGGGGTTTATGTTGTATTTTTTATCTCTTCTTCACATTAGTAATTTAGTTTATCTTATGGTATAATTATTACATGGATTGTATTGGTTTTGTTGTAATGCTTATAGGACTTGTTCTAGTTATGATGTAATGCTTATAGGGATTGTCTGAGTTATGTGGTAATGATTATAGGGAATAGAGTTGTTATAATATAATTCTTATATAATTTAGGCTGGTTGTGATGTGACACTTATAGGGATTGTCCCAGTTATGGTGTAATTCTTATAGTTCTTTCCCTGATTAAATTGAAATTCTTATAGAAAGGGTTTGGCCTAGTTATGTTTTTATACCCCGCACTTGGGGTTACAACTATCATGCTAATTCTATATGCTCAAAGATATTCTAACATGGTGATGATGTAGTTTGAGTTTTATAAAATATTAATTGATTAATTAATACTCCTATTTATCACTTTATTGTGTGAACTTACTATCATATCTATTTTTTTAGAAATGGTGGTGTCGAACTACTATGTTATACTCAGAGCCTATTCAGGACACTATTTTTTATAAGATCAGATTGCATGAAATCAATTTTGGACAAAGGAAAATGACCATGTTGTTGATTTTTGATTGCTGGATGGGTTAGATCTTAGAGACATGACCGACTAGGTATTCTGGACCTAGGACTTTTGAGTTTATTTTTTTTATCACCACCTCTTTTCTGTATGACTTCTAGGATGTCATTTAGATAAAATTTAGCATAAAATTACATTGTTCATTATTAATTGGTTTAATTGTTTCATTATTTATCTTCCAAATTTATGAGGTATTTTTTTATCTATTTGTCTTAATCTTATATTTTTTTGTTTATGTTGTATTACAAATTTGAAAAGGGGTATTGTCTCCCAATTTTTCCTCTACAACCCCCACTACTAGTCATTATCCGTCAGTGTATGGGTAGGCATGCTTGAGGTCCAATAAGAAACCATCTTTTTTCATGTGAGTTATTTATGGATCAGGGAACATTATAAAGTTATATAAAGTACCACATGTTTTATTTTCTATTGTTTTACTATTTGGAAAACATAGAAAAGATATTAGTAAAATGTGAGGACTTGATAATAAGCTGGTGTATGGGAGTACTTAACATAAGTTCTATGATGTTATTTTTTATTTTGATTTATATTTGTGGCCCAATATAGAGGGAGATGAGTATGAATGCATAATGATACGTATGAAAGGATATGTATTGACAAGTATTATTCATTATAGGGACATTTTTATTATATGTGATATATTTTCCTATATGAAATGTGAAATGAGATTCCAATTATATCAGATAAATAAAATTAAATAATGGTTATTTCATTCTAATTTACTTGTTAATACAAGTTTATAAAGACCATGAGCTAGTGGTTCTCTGTTTTTTTCCTTTTGAGGATGGATATAATGTTATACAATATTCTAAGGTGTGTGTTTTTACATAAGAGAAAATGTATCCCCATAATATCGGAATTGAGCATTAGGAGAGAAAAAATAAATATGCTCCTAACGCAGCTAAAATATATCTTCGTATAGATCATAATGATTATATGGATATTCCGCTTCATGATTGATTCTATAGGGAAATTTTATCCATGAAAAGGGTTATCATTCCCAATATACCTTTAATGTTTGAGGTAATGAGATATCTTTATCTACAACATCCTCAAATATTCATTAGGTAGGGATCCCTCAAACATCTGAGTTCTGGATAGATTCATTACAAATTTTATTCAAGCATCTTGAAACACCCATCGATTTGAGGATGAATCTCACTAAAGACATTCTTTGTGCACCCACTAAGTATTAGTTGGACATTCTAGTGAAATATGGGTAGTAATATGAAATATCCTTGAAGTAATGTGAGGAAAATTTTGTGATAAACTTCTATCTTTAAAAAATTGAGGGATGGGAAGTATCGTGACTTCATGCACCTGACACATATGGGAATATCATTAATGGACTTTTCTGGATGTTCTAATGGCATTCATTCGTTTACGCCATCTTTAGAAGTAGATGTGATTTCAAGAACAAGGCATTTCTAGGATGGGATTTTCTATGATATCAAACCACAAGTGAATTTTTTTCACTTGAGTATCATTTCATATGTGATGAATCAGGATCTCATCACCGAAGGGATTCTGAGAAATGACCAGAGAAGTGTTTATGAAATTGTAATAGGAAGAACTGGCATATCTTTTTCTTATGGAAATAATAACTGTTATCAAATTTATCACCAATTCCACAGTGGGTAGAGAATTCAAGGTCATGGTCATCCATCTTAGGACCGTATTCCATTATTGTGCTAATATTTTGAAGATTTTGATCACAACTAGCCCCATTATTCATACGCTAATTTCGAGTGTCATGCTTGTGTCAGTTTGGGTCACCTGCAGAGTATTTGTAGGGGGAATGTAGTATAAGAATTATGGTATGGGATCTATATAGGTACCAGAGTCTAGGAAATACTAAGCTACCCCACAATAGATTGGTAGATGGAGTTCTGATGGACATTTAGGTCAAGGTAGGGGACATGGATCCCTATTACAATAATGGATGTACCATCGAGAAGAAGTAGCATTGGTGAGTTTTACTAGAGCATAGGGAAGAGGGCCATGTTAGTTTCATGATATATTGTATACTCCATATAGTTTGGATAAACGACCTTCTACAATCAAAGGTATAATTCTCATATCATGTCCCCTTTCTTAAGTTTTGTTTCATATAATAGAATCACATTCCATTGTATATGAACTATTTCAAATTGTGTGGGATTGGATGGGGAAATCATGGATGGAGTATTGACTATCAATACACTGTTTGGTATATGGTTAAATAAAATCAGGTGTTTCAAGGCATGTTCTGTAGAAATTATGGGTTTTTGTTCTATTTTGGGAACCTTTTGTGTTTGAAATTAATGGTTTTAATTTGGTTCATAGTATGGATTTGTTATTTTTGTATCAATATAAAATTAGTTGTTACTAGAGGATAGTTTTAATTCTATATTTAAAAATAGGTATCTATATTCACTGGGGTGAGTGGCATATTCAAGATGGTCATGCATGCCCAATTTAGTGAATATTTCATCATATTAGGGCTCATATTGAAGGTCTTACTCTATATGATATTAGATTCTAGTATGATACATTTCCTCTAGTGGTAGCCCACTTTTAGGATGTGTTTCTTAATGAGTTCTATGGATTACTACTTGAGTGGGAGATTTAATTCACTATCAAGTTGGTGTCGGGATAAAATTCAGTTTTTAACCCACCTTATTGGATGGTACTAGTGGAGCTTTGGGAATTGAAATTTTAGTTGGAATTTCTTGAAAAAAAATGGTTTTATAAGACCTAGTATGTTACCTTAGGGTTCTCCTAAGATTGTTTCCAAGAATTCTAATAGGACTTTGTTATTTTGTGTATATTATCAATAACTCGACCAGATTACGGTCAAAACCAGTATCCCCTTCCACAAATTTAAGATCTCTTAGAGCAGTTGAGAGGTGCCCAAATTTTATATGAGATTTACTTGAGATTATGGTATCATTGGTTGATACTAACATTATCATATATACCTTGGACTAAATTTAGGATCATTTATGGCCATAATGGGTTTATGGTGATGCCATTCCATCTAGAGAACACACTGTAAGTATTCAAGGACTTGATGAATAGAAACTTCATCCTTTTCTAGACCAGTTGTGTTGGGTTTTGTGGATTCCATCTAAGTGTACTCCCATTCTGTAGATGATTATTCCCAATTTAATGAAATCTTCATCAATACATTGAGAGAGAACAATCTTTAATATAATCATACCAAATTTAGTTTCTGTGTTAATAGATTAAAATTCTTGGTTCATGTCATCTCATAGGCTAGTGTGTTAGTGGACCTAGAGAAGGTTTCATTTGTGGTAAATTTGGAGTGTCCCAATAATAACTTCAAGGTTGGGGATTTCTTGGTTTAGAAGGTTATTATCATCATTTTATTTATGACTTATCCCATATTGAAGAACTGATGTTCAGGATGACCAAGAAAAGGGGTGAAGTTTGTTTGGTTAGATTCTTGCATGAGTGATTTTAAGGAGTTGAAGGGCATGCTAAACTCAACATTAACCCTCACCTTACCAATTATTGCTAAGGAAAATTACATGTACTATGTTGCATCTATTGTTGGATTGGGAGAAGTTTTGATGTAAGAGAACCAAGTGGTTTCTTATAGCTTCATATAGATGTGACCACATGAGAGGAATTACACTACTCATGATCTATAGTTAGATACAGTGATGAAATCCTTAAGATACTAGAGACACTATCTTTTTTTTGAGAGGTTTTTAGTATACATGGGCTACAAGAGCCTCAGGAAAATATTTTCTCCATAGGGCATGAACCATTGGAAGATGAGTTGGTTCGAGTATCTGTATTATTTTGACTTTCAGTTGTATTATACACTAGGCAAGGGAACTGTCATTATTGATAGCTTGATCTAGAAAAAATAGATAACGGAAGTGTGGAAGTTTTTTAACATGTAGAAGATGATGGAACACTTTGCAGACATGTATCTAGATGTTCAAGACTCCCAAGGATGAGTATCTCTAACTTAATCATCTTGTATACCCATACTTCTTTTTAGATCAATACCAAGGAGTTATCTAATATGGAAGGGTTATCTCTAAGGGATAGTGTAGATGATGGGGATCCACTTTTAGGATGGTATCTTGGTATTAGTAATTCTATTCATTTTCGTGGATGAGTGTGGATTCTTACAGCCTTCCATAATGAGATGATGTGGGAGTTTCATGCTTCTATATGGGTCATATATACAGGGTAGACAAAGATGTATTATAATCTATGTTGTGATTATCTATTGCCAGGATTGAAAAAGGAGTATGTGGGCTTCATTTAGATACATTTCAATTGTTATTAGTTGATAGTAGAGCATCAAAGGTCTTCTGGGATATTTCATCCTATTCTCATTCCTGAATAGAAATGGGACAATGTATCTATAGACTTCATAACAGGATTACCTAATAAACCTCATAATAATTAGGTTGTATGGGTGATCTTAGATCAGCTAATGAAGGCAGCCTAATTTTTTTCATTAGTAAGTCCTTAAATATTGATTATATAAGTATTATTTACTTGTGGGAGATAGTTTGACTACACAGTGTTTTGAGAAATATCATCTATGATAGATATTCTCATTTCAAGTCTTGGTTCTGGAAGGGTTTTTAGAAGTCTTTGGGATTATAGGTTAATTTAATTATATCCTATCATCCACACACTAATGGCTAATCTGTATATGCAACTTAGATTTTTTAGGATATATTTCAAGCCAGTGTGCTGTATTTATGTGTTTTATCGGAGTATCATATGGAACTCAAAGATTTTCTATATAATAAAAACTTCAAGGCATTGATTCATATGGTACATTTCAAGTCTTAGTATGGTGTTCCATTTTTTTCACCTCTTTGTTGATAATACAAAGGTGATTCAGTGATTATTGAACCTAGTATCAGGTAAAAGATGTCTCAGAAAGTTTAGATAATTAGGAAACAATTGGTGACATGTATAGAAGGTAGAAATATTACACAAACTAATGGATGTGGCCTCAATATTTTGATGTGGGTCAATATGTTTTCCTCTTGGTTTTACCAAGGTTGTGGAAATGATGTATCAAGATACAAGAAAACCTCATTCCCAAGTTTTTTGGGCCATTCAGGATAGTGGAAAGTGTCAGTCTAGTGGAATACTAATTGGCACTTCCAAAGTTCTATAGTTCCATGAATTCCAAGTTTCATGTATCATATATTTCTATATATCATCCTAAACCTTCTCATATGATATATGTTAATAAAGCTGAGATTAGTGTACATATGTCCTTTGAAAATCATTCAATAAAGATTTTTTAATGCTATGATATGTAAATTTGGGAAAAGACAACACATCTAGTGTGAGAACTATGACAGCATAGTAGTTTTTAAGGACAGACCTAGGAGAGGGAATATTATTTGTGAGCATATTGGCTAAAATATTCCATTGAGACACCACAATGTTGCTTGAAACAGCTCGGGGATGAGTTGTTACATGGTGTGGAGGTTGTCAGGTCTTGTCCTTTCCAAGTATGTTTGTCTTAATTTTTTACTGAACCTCTTTTAGTTGGGTTTCATTTTCTTCTTTAAACCTTTTGGGTTGAGCCTTTTATTTGGGTATAGAGATATTTTACAGGGGGAAATGACCTAATGTTCGAGGATGTATTTTTTTTTTGAATTAATAGAGTCTGGGAATAAATCTATCAAAGGCCTATATGGGTTTTTTGTTGGTTTAAAATGCCTCAAATGTGGTTCTATTATTTTCTACAGAATATGGACTATGATTTACCTACTAGACACATTCAAATCATGAATATATTACATGATGAGAACCTAATTTTCTGAAGATTTTGTGAATTGGTTCAGATCATGAAATGTTAGCACACTATGAACTAGTTCAAATCATGAAAATTTCAATAATACATATTTTAACCTTAGGAGACATGTTTTTTATGATATATTATAAATCTGAAAAATCATTTTGTGAATGGGGTTCATGTTGTGAACATATCTGGATCAGTGGTTTTAAAAATTCTTCATGTATAATTTTATTTTTATTCACCATGCAACCTATTCTATTGAGCCTAGAGTAAACATCATTTTATTTTTGGTTTTTTCCTTCCCTCTTGGATGTCCCAATCTAGTGTTTGGTCTTTTTTTAGTTTCAACACCTTTGTTTTCTCCTTTATTCAACTATCCTATGTTATATAAATGCGATCTCTTTACCTCCATTGTAACAATTTTTATCGTGATGTTTGTGTGATCTAGGTTTTCATTTTCATCTCCATTGCTTTCATTCTTCATTGGTGTTCCCAGTTGATATTGTTACTTTGATTATCAAATAATAATAGGTGGTCTGGAACAAATCCCTATGGTTTGTTTCTAATTTTATAAGTGTTTGAAAACCCATGTGATCATGCAGACACAACATTCACGTAAACTAATAGATTAAATAGTGATGTTAATCATGTTTTTTGGACCACTAATTGGATCTCTTTATATGAAATAGTGTTGAAAACTAGCTTGTGGCCACCTGTAGGGTTATCCTATCGTTGAACAATAATGAAACAAATATTGTCTTAAAGCATGATTTTGCAATACATTAGGCCTTAGGTTATTTCCTGTGATAAGATCACAATGGAAACTAGATTACTTTTTTATTAAAATGACAAGATATACTTTGATATGATATGGTTGTGTACACTATCATGTTAATGGTTCATGATAAAAATTAATTAATGAAAGTGAATTTAAAGATTAAAAGTAATTTACTAAATCAACCTTTTTGGTTTATAAGGTAATGTTGCAATCTTCTTCACATTATGACTTGTGTTGTACCTTATGATGTATTTATTATAGGAATTGGCCTAGTTATGCTATAATTATTATAATAATTGGCCCATTAATGCTTTAATGTTTATAGTTCATGGCCCAGTTATGTTGTAATTCTTATAGGGCTTGGACAGGTTATGTTGTATTTATTATAGGTCTTGGCCCAGTTATGCCGTAATGATTTTAGGTATTGGCTTTGATATACTATAATTACCATAGACCTTGGCCTAGTTTTTATTTAATTAATATAGGACTTTTCCATGTTATGTTGAAATGATTATACATTGGGCTTCTTCTTTTTATATGATGATTCAATAGACTTATGGTTACTTCTAGCATAATAATGTTACATGCTTAGATATAGTCTACCATGGCGGAAAATTAGTTTGGATCCCATTCAATATTAATTCATTTATTAATACTCATCTTTTTCACTTTATTATATGAACTTACTATCATTCTAGTTTTTGAATGCATAGTGGCACCAACCGACTAATTTATACTCACACCCATTTCAGGACACTATTTGATACCCAAGAAAATTAAATATATTTAGGTTTAGAAAAGTGGAAAGGACCTCATTTTTTTTTATTTATCACTAGATGGTTTGGAGATTAGATATGTGATCGTCCAGGGATTTCAGACAGGGTTCTTTTGAGATTATTTATTTCAGTTTGTCCTTTTATCTGTATGTATTCCTGCATGTCATTTAGATACATTTTAACATGACATTACATATACCCTTTTTATTTTATTCGATTGTTACATATTTTTTCTTCCATTTGTATGAGGTAATGTATCCCCTATTCTATTACTCTAAAAAATTATTTCCTATGTATTATAGCTCTGTAACTGGAGTAGTCTCCTTACTATATTATCTACACCCACACTATTTTTTGGATACCTCTAGAATATGGGGTGGCACACTTGAGGTCCAGTAACCATCCTAATATGGCCATGTGATATAGTTATAGATCTAGGGACATTACAATTTAACACAAGAAAAAATATTTTGATTTTATTAGTTACTCTGAATCTGATTTTTTTGGATGTAGACTTAATAAAAAATTACCTCAGGTATGTGCTGTTTTCTCAGTAAATATTGAGAATCATAAAGTTAATTAAAAAATTTATGATTCTTTATATACTATTTAGAGTGATCTTGTTGTTTTTTCATTATGTTGTTCTCAATTATTGTGGATTAAATTAACTTTTCTTTGATATGGTTTTATTTTTGAAAAATTTATTATATATTATTATAGTTCTTCCTCTATTTAAATTTCATAAAATAGCCATTACAAAATTATATAACTAAATCTATTTATATTATAATTCATCTTATATCATATTATTATAATAATATAGATATTATATTAGAACATGTTCTAATTGAATATCAATTTTCTGTTATTTTTACTAAACCATTGTATTTTTCTATATTTGAGAAAATCTAATTTGAAATTGGACTGATGTAAATTTAGTTTCAATTTTATTTTTTTTCTTATATTGATAAGGTTTTAATATTTAAAACATATCCATTTTATAAAATTTAAAAAAGGGGGATAATTTTGGGAAAATATTTTATTTTTTTAATTTCTAAAATGGGAGAGTTTGTTAGATATTGGATGTTTTTTGTCTCCTTTAGTGTATTAATACTTTTTTTAAAAATAATAAAAAATGTATTGAAATATTTTAAATAAGTATTTATTATAAAACAAAAAATTTTAGTTGTGATTATATCAAATTATATATTATTTTATAGTGTTATTTAGTGTTAACTTTATCATGTTTTACTTTTATTTCTTCATAATATTTATTAACATAAAAAATATTTATATTTCATATTTTTCTTGTTTATAATGAATTCTATAGGTTTTATAATGTTTTTTTAGAATAAATATGTAATTTATTACCTTAAAATATCATTTAGACATGCTTTTTACTATTACCAAGTAGCCAGTTTATTGTTCCCAAGAAGACAATTTTTTATCCACAACACTGATTTTTAAGATTTGGTTACCTTAGTTATTTCGACCATGTATTGGGATTAGAAAAAATTGAGTGATTATTTTATGTTGGAAATCTAATTATGTTCTTTACATTTAATTTTAAGAGATCAGTCTCTAAATATATCTCTATAATGTTTAACATTAGGTTAGAATTTAATGTATGTTTTGAATCAAAATTCAATAGTTTTTCAGAACTGTTTTTCTTTTGCTTTTTAATCATAACATGAGTCATAGAAATCTAATTAAAATGATTTTTAATTATTTAAAAATATAAAGAAAAATAAAAAACATAAATAAAAGAGACCTAAATTTTATTCATCCTTTAACATGGTCTTTGTAGGGCTCAAACTTGTTAATTTAATCTGCATATAGATTTTTAGAATTTAGATATGTGAAGTACCAACTGGATTCTCTTATTTAGATTATATTGTGTAAACTCCATACATTAATTTTCTTGGAACAATTCAACTACATGAAATTTTTTTATGTGGTGAGTGTTATCTATATATATAAAAACACCTACATTAGAAACAATTATTTGAATCTTTTTATATAGTTTAATGAAATCTCTAAAGGTTTTTCTAAAATTAATAAATTTCCTCTATTTTACATATTATTTAATATTTCAAATTGTTTCATGTTCATTTAAAATATTTAAATAGTTTTAATGACTTTATAAATTATTATTAATTATTTATAGCAAATAAAAAGTTCTTTTAATTATTTTAAACAAGTTTTTATTAATATCTAATGGTGTTCTATCTTTATGGATGAAATTTTAATCTTCAAACTCAAAAAAAATGTTTTTATAATTTAATACAGTTTTGTTCAATTATATAGCTTCTAAATTAACTTTAGATGATATTAAACTCATTCAAAAAATATATATATATATATCTTTAATTTGCTTTTATTAGTTATTTATATTTCATGCATGTTTAATGGCTACTTTAAATGGAATTCTTTTGAATTCAGTACTTAAAAATTCAAAATTTCTATTTTCATGTTATATTTTATTGACCTATTATTATGGAACTATTTTAAATCTATTCATCTGATTATTTGAAACTTTTTTGAATTGGTCTTAATTGTTTCACATTTTGAACATGAGTTATGATATTTTATTGAAACAAAAAACTCTCTTTTATCCCTCTCACCAATAATCTAGTTTTATCATTATTAAATTTGATTTATCTATCCTTTCTCGGTTATGTTAAAAAAATTTTCCTTAAAAGGTTTTCAATATTTTTTGTTGAGTGGTGGGAAAGTGACATAATAATGATATGATAATTTTTAATGAGATATTTTATATTTTCAAATGATAATGTGTGAAGAGTGTGGTGGTATTGATACTGGGAAGTTTTATACATTCTGCATATGTTAAAATTTTAACACCATAGTTAGATTATATATAAATGGATGGAAAAAACCTTTTATGACTTCTTATATTACCTTGATGAGAAAATCAAGTTAATCAAACACTCAATAACTAGTATTGATGTTTTATTTTACTTTCATATGTTTTATTTTAGTTACATGTGTCTATAATAATTCTTCCCATATCCAACATTATTTTACTTTAAATGTTTAAATTTTCATACCCAAAAAATTATCTATATTTAGGATGTGACTCAAGTATTCTAAATTCATTAAAATTCATGTTTTGACTACCAATATCTAAATTCAAGGATGTAATTAGGTTTTGACTCCCTATAAAAAAGTCAAATATATTTTTATTATAATTCCACTAGAAAAAGTGGTATGTAATCAGGTTATAATTCCCCTTAAAAATATGATTAGTTTATAATTTATCTCACAATGATTAGAGAGTTATAAGAGTAAACTAGGTCCTCTTTGGATGGAACTTCTATAGAAGACATCATTTATTATTTTATTTCTTTTTTTTCTTAGCTGCAAATAAACTCTCTTAATTATATTGATAATTAGTTTAGATAATTACCAATCTCTTTAAAAAAAATTATTCTATTTTATTCACCCTTACCCTCTAGATGATTTTTAATTGCATATTAGACCTAATAGGTTTAGTCCATAAACGCATATATAGGTCTTATTATCAAATTTGAATATATTGGGCACTATTCTAATTTTTAAGAAATATATCTTCTATAAGATTCTCTGATAACTTCATGGAATCCCTATAAAATTACATGGTCCATATAACTCCTCAACCGTAGAAGACCGATTTCGATGCAATATTTTATTAAATTATCATGATTATAAGGAATAAATAAAAGTACACATGTCGTTAAAACATAATCTCAAGCATAATATTGTAGGATTAAAATCAGATTAAATAATTCCACAATAAAATATAACCATGGATATTATAATAGTCGAATAATCACATGGACTATCAATTACTAGTTTCATAATGAGGTAATGGAAAATACGGGACAACATAACCATACCATCAAGGCCTCGACTAAGATGTCTAAAAATAATAGGGTAAGGCCCCTGACAATACAAAAATCTTTTTTGTATCATGAGAAATAATGATTCGTTGGGGGATATATTGGGCCCCTCGCATCAATTAATAAGTCTAATATATTCTTCATTTGAAAATGGTGAATCTTAGACACCATAAACATTCTTATAGAAACACTAGCATACCAAATGTGAATAATTTTACTACAACCCATAAAAGTTATCAAATTAGCGAATCAACTATCAAACTATTCATCAACCATTCAAAAACATATAGTAGATGGTATCATAAAAGATAAACCTCAATTAATTACAATATTAAACAAAAGGATGTTTACATATATGAAAATACTTTTAAATGATACCATTGAAAATCTCATGAGGAAATAATACTTAAACATTCCAAAGTGTCCCACACAACTTTGAAACATTAAAATCATAATCCATTTGAATAAAATAAGAATAATCATACTCTTGATATGATATATAAATGGTCAGTACATACACCACACAAACAATGAATAAGTGGTGAAAAAATCATATATATCATAATAGTATAAGTGAGACAAGAAACATCCATTTTAATTTGTAAAAAGAGTTTGTTTACAAATTATGTTGTATTTGTCACAAAATAAGATCACCAATATGTATATATCCTAAAAAAGCAAAGGAAATTGATATTATATTTGAAGAATAAGTTATGTCCCAGAAAAGTGAAATCATTTAAAGACTATTATTAATAATCTATAGAAATAAAACATTTAATAGTGATTTGAAGAAAAATATTAAAGATATTTTAAAGATGAAAGGTATGTTTGTTTTCATAAAAATATAAATGAACCAATATAGTTTTTAATGATAAAATGTATGAATTTAGAATAGAAAATTGTGGCTTAAAATTTATTTTAGATTATTCTTGAAAATGGTTAATAATTCGAGAAGTTCCCTTTAATCGGGCTTGTTTATCAAGAATAATCGAGAAATGAACCATTTTAAAACATGTATATACCCATAAAATAAGGAATATATGATTTGGATATATGATTTTGGAACAAATAAATATAATTTATAGGTAATATAGAAAAAAATAAATAAGTATTACATTTGAGTAAAGGTAGAGAAATAGTAACCTGAAGGAAAGATGGGGCTTTAGGTAGAACCCTTTTCCACTTTGTAATCAATCTAGTCATATCCCCCAAAATTAATAATCATGAAATGATACATTTAATAAAATGAAAATAAGTATATTCATTATATGATACATCAATGGGTGGTATACATACAACATACTCAAGAAATAGTGGTGAATAAGGAATATCTCACAAAAATGGAAGTGATAAGAGAAAACCCTTAACTTATGTTCGAATGAGTTCTACACTTGACCTTAACATATTGGATAATCAAATTAAATACATTAAATAATTAATTTTGACTCTTTTATATGTTTATTTGATTCATCATAGTTTTATTACATTCATTAAGTGACTTATTGATGAGTTATAGAGTTTAATTCCATCGTTCAGATGCATTCGTTTTCTGGGTTTTCATGATCAGTTTGCTTATTTATAAGTAAGAAAATTCATATAAAATGGGTATAATTATAGACAGTTAGAATTAAATATTATTAATGAAAAACCATATGCTTAATTTGTACTATGTATTATATTTTTCGATGCATGGTGATGAATCATTAGATAATATGTTGATGATAATCCTTTAGCTTGATTTTAGAGGTTTTTCGATCATTATAAATTAGTTTTATTATATTATTTAATATTATGAATGTAAAACAGTTCCAAAATATTAAATAAGATTTATTAAATATTTTATAATATGTTTCTCTATAATAATTTTTTAATGACTAGCCTTTAAGGAAAAATTTAAGAATGAAAGTTTGTCGTCCATGAAGGTTGAAAATGGGCACCTCCCGAACGATGATTTCATTTTTAAAACAAAAGAGAGAGAGAGAGAGTTATGAGAGTTATGATTGTTATTACATTAAAAAGAAATCATTATAATATATAGATTATATTGGAGTTATCATGATCATTTGAATATATGAGGTGAGTAGAGGATTTGAAAATAAAATAAATTGTAATGAAATTAAAAGAAAAAGGAAGATGTTTTACTTCTTGAATTATCCTTGAGAACCTCCTTGGATAAATGGGTTTTGGTCTTTTTTAAATACCAAGACCTCCTGAAAATTGGGATGAGACAAGGGAATATTGTTTTGGAAGAATTTTAACATGAATCAAGGCATAGAGGTGAGAGGAGAAGAGGGCTGAGGGGGGGGGGTTGTAGTGGAGGAGAGGGGTGATTTCTCATTATTTTATTAATTATTTTATTATTTTTCTTAACACAAGAAATAGAGTTGAATATTATGAATAAATATATTAATTACTACATATCATTTCAAACCAATGGTTTTTCATCAACCAAACATTATTTTTGACTCTATAATTCAAGTATTTAGCATTTATCGTAAATTATTGTATTTTACTGTGCACAAAAAAATCAAGTATTTTAGAAAAATCTAAAAACATCACCCAAACTATTTTTTAAGGTATAGAGTTCATAAATGAACTCCATTTTGTGAAAACATTTTCCTTAAAAAGAAATTTTATTTTTTAAATAAAATCACCATTTACTCAAATAATACATTTTTTTAAATTATAACTAATTTTATAATGCCAGGAAAAATTAACTAAGGACTCATAAAATTATTCTAAAATCATATGAAAAAATTAATTATTTGTGTATTAATTTTATTAAAATTAATTGAATTTTGAAGAATTTTATTAATTATAAAATTGTTATTAGATATTTATTACCCATAAAAAACCAACACATAATTTATATTTTTTAAAAATATAAATTTACTTATACTATGATATAATCATATCATTCATTCATTTATAAGGTTCTAAAAAATTATTTATACTTTTATGGGTTTTCGTTACTATACAATTGGCCAGTTTACAACTCTTAAGGGTTATATTACTATTCACAAGTGAAATATTACTATTCAAAAGGTTCAAATTAATATTAAAAATATACTAAATTTATCCAATAAAACTCTAAATATCTTAATGATCGCAACCTTGTATATCCATTTTTAGACATTCCATTTACAAAAGTGGAAAATTTATGTTTAATTCTAATCTTGTAAGTGTGGAAAGAAGACAAGTAAAAAGAATGTTCAAAAGTTCAATAATTTTTTATTTCTGATATCAATATAAAAAATGATTCCAATGATCTACATTGGATTAATATATGTATAATTCATATATTGTGAAATTAATATTTAATTTAAATCATAATAATTATTTAAACCTAAAAAAAAGTTTTTAAATTCAATACGTTATTTATCTCTATTCATCAAAAAATGAAATTTTTAAGAAAAATACTAAAAATTCACCCAAAATTAATCTGTCCATTCCAAATTCAAAAATAATGTTAATTCTACCAAAAATTATATACTACTTTATAAATATGTTTCATTAATGTGAAACCATTAAAAATAAAATTTTATAGTAGTTATTTCTATTCATATTATTATGTTTAATGGGTATGTTATAACTATCTTGATTAAATTATTATAATAACAAGGTGTTGTATCATAGAGACTCATTATTACATGAATTACATTCTATATTAAATTTATTTTTAAATCCTTGGGATGTTACAATCTCTCCTACTTAAATAAATTGCATCCTCCCATTTTAAAATTGCACTTCTAAAGATAAAGTTTGTTGCATAAAAATTCCCTTATGGGAAAACCACCTCATAAATAGGGTTAATAAAGCATCCTCTTAATAAGAGGGAAGATAAATTTATAGGTTACTAAAAAATTACACATTTGAAAAGGATAACATTAGTGTGATGTGAAAATATGTACATTGAATAATAATATTACCATCATGTTTTGATGAAGAGTGATAGAGAACATGGTCATTATAATGTTAACCATTAAATAGCTGTAAATATTGTGATCGGTTAAAAGACCATTGATTTCTTAGAAATAAAACTAGTCATATAACATTTTTGTTACAAAATATGTTTCCTATAATTGAGTGATTATTTTACTATCTAGACAAGAACTTGAGAACTTAAATATACTTGATTACTTTCCATCTCATAAGAATAAAATCAAACTTTTGTTGTGCCTGGATCTATTTTCACTTCATTCCTTATAACTGGAAATGAACAATAAAGATGAATTTTTCATTCCTAAAAAATTAAAATTAAATTCTACGAATCATAGATCCATCAAACGTTACTTTTTTATTTTCCAAACACATTTAAGGGGATAGTGAGAACACTCAAAGCATTAAACACCAAAAGAAACAACAGATTTCTTGAAGAACAGTTTGAGCCGATTGGAATCAATTTCCCTAAACAAGATCCAAGGAATAGAGTTTACCTAGAAGTCATGGTATCCCTTCAGGATGCCTTGATACTAATTTTCCATGTTTTCCCAAGCTTTTCTGAATTCCTCCATGTTAATATTCCCCATATTGAATCCTCTGAGCTGAATACGAGCCTTCATATCAACCCACTCTCCGTGTTCCTTTGTAGTGATCTCACGAATCATTCTTCTTGTCTTCTTCAATTCTTTCATATCCAAATCTTCATCTCCTATTTGTTCAACTGAGTGAAAAATTATATCCATGTGTTCCAACATGGATGATATCTATTGTTGAGGGACTTTGACAGAGCATGTCTCACGTTGCTGTCTAGGACCCCTCATCTTTCTCGAGAGAGTGGCAGGGACACCAACCTCACCACCTATAGACACCAGGTCTCTATATGTGTTGACCACTACATATGAATTGCTCACAGTAATAGTATCCTTTTATAGATTCTTTCCCATACTTTCATACCTTGTGATTGGAGTACTAGGTAGGTTAGAATACTCTTTACTACGTTTCCCCCTCTAGTTGTTCTTGATAAAGCCATTCAAATCAGTACTAGTGAACCTTCCCTTCCATGAGGATGATATAAGATATTACTCTACCATGGTCACTTCCTTGGGCTCAGCAGAGGCATCTAGAACATCATCCATCTTCTCTTAGGACTCACCCATATCTACTAAGTGGTCCTCTCCATGTGTATCCTCCATCCTGTTTAGATCCCCACTAGCTTGGAAGTCATCATCACCCAACACTCCATACCAATTTTGAAGGTCCATGCTTGACCTCCTAGCTATAACCTTCTCTGAAAAAGAAAGGTTCACCTGCATGTCCTACCTTGGCACCTTGGAGGATCCTTCATGTTGATAGCCTCTTTCCATGTATTGAAATTGCATTGAGGTTTCCTTCATAGCTAGACACTGGGAATTCCCACCGGATTCATGGTACTCACAAACTACCTCAGTCACCTCTGTAACATTGGCTGCATTTGTTGGAACCATCTGGATTGATGTTTCCTCTAGGTGGACCTCTTTTACTCTATTATTGTTACCTAGAGTTGAGTCGCCTTCCAAAAGCAAGCACAGGTCTTTTCCCACCTCATTACTACAACCTAAAACTTCTTTATCCTGGGTTAACACCTTGATAGCACCCACGTCAGATGAAGTTTCTTTTCTCCCCATTCCCCCTGGGATGCACACCCTCAGGTCTATCATCAACCATTCCAAAACCATTGCAACATTCGGGTTTGGAGAGGGGGATGTTAAATTCCTCATAGAATAATGGGTTGTAAGACCATAACTGAGTCATGGCACCTCTATCTTTTTTTGCTCATATTTGGAACCAATGGTGGCGCACACTAGTCCAACTTCCAATGATTTTCCACTACCTTCACCCAAACACAATCCCTTTTCACCATCTCTTGAATCCGCAAACTACCTAGAAGACATCCTCCCACATCTGCAAGATACACCAGGATGAGCCAGCTTCTTACAGGAATTATTGAAATCTAACCAAGTTTCATATACTATAGGTTTCTTGTGTCAATACTCTCCCTCCACTGCAATCCACACAAGCTCACGTAGAATTTTAGAATCATCAGGCTCCACACATATATGGGGACAGACCGTGTGACACAGTGCCCGGGTTCTTGAATCTGCACACAGAAATCTATCCACAAGGTTACCAAGAATTCTCAAAATTTTTGGGTTTTGAAATGGTAAAGGGAGTGCCGAAAACTAACCCAAACTGCTATTCTAGGGGTTTCATGATGTATGTGGAAGTCTTACGACCTGCGAAAGAGGTAAAATCAGTGACCATTACAGTTTCACGGTGCACTGGACCAAGATTTTACCCGATCTTCCTCAGTTGTGAATCAAATCCAAATATTCCTGCAATCGAGCAGACCTACTATTGCTCTATCCTATAAATCCCATGACCTGAAGATATGCATGTCAAATGAATCCACCAAGGGAAGCTACTACTTGAAGCGTGTAATCAGGGAGAGATTCAGTAGACCTGAAGCCTCGTTGAACTCTAAGGTTGAGATCGAAAGGTTCAGAATTCCATTTATCAAGTTCAGAACTTTAGGGAAAAGATAAATACTAAGGAAGGAGGGAAGAAAGTCTATGTTTGAGAAGGGAGAGAAGGAGGGAGCCATTCCTATGACGGATGCCAGAGGTCCCTCCCCCAACGGGGGAGTAGGGACCAGGACAGGAGCCACCACCATCTCCAAAGGGTGAAGGTGTCACGAAATCTCTCCCACCTCGATCACATAAATGTATAATTATCTATCACCCTTGTATTTATAAATTTACCAAATCAAAAATTATTAGGATAAGATAATAAAATTAAGATTTATATAAAATGGAACTTTAACCTCCAAAATTGAAATGTAAAACTCAATGATCAATATAAATCATTTTTCAAATTATTATCATTCCTCAAGAATCTATTCTAGACTATGACCCCAAAATAAGAAGGATTTCTTCAAATATTCTTCCTAAAGACATTTATGACTCTTAATGTCTTATAAAAAAAATTTAATTTCCCAAATCACATAATCTTTAACATATTATATCCATTTCTATAAATAACATGGATCACCATACGTCCACAATAACATAATTTTTGACACAAAAATAAAATCCAACATTTAGCCCTAAAAATATTCTATTTACCAAAATCTTATATGATTCCCAAAATTGTGAACATCTACTGAAATAACACTAATCAATTAATCACCAAATCATTTTCCAATCCCAATGTTATTTATTTGAAAAAATAAGTTCCTAAATTGAAGTAAAATTTATCCATTAGATGTTTTAACTAAAAGCTCATGATAACCAAGACTTCACATAGCTTTGTGTTAGGCGTTCCACCCTAGTCTCCCTTTGATTTTGGGTTCAAACATCGTGGAATTTCCAGATGTGAAGTTTTGTCACCTATCATGGGTGTTTTCCTTTTTATAATCCCAAACAACTTCCAAAATAAATATAATGGATATCCTTGAAGTAATTTCAGTCACTTAAACATTCTTTTAAATAGTATTTTCAATACAACCTCAATACATAAATACATCATATATTTATTTCCACTTAGATCCTTTCTTGGTTTATAGGACATTCTATAGAATAGGGAAATGACTCGGGTAACTTTCAAGTCCCAAACATTTAAGTAAAATAACTAAAAATGGATTCTTAGTATCATTTTTACTTCCTTCTCATGTACTCTTCATTTTTTTCATAAATTATTTTTTTACATCCTTATTTACCAAACATAAACATTTTCTTCATTCCTTTGAGAAAATTACTTTGGGGTCTCCTTCCACATTTCTTGCATGATGTAAATTAAGTCTTATTTTCTCCATGGTCTCCACCACTAGAGCACTTATAAAACTTCATTTTTCTCTTCTAGGGTGGGGATGGTAGTTAGTAAATGTTTATGTTGTCAATAATATTTTAGGGAAACAATTTTTGCATGAACATGTTATATTTAATTCCTATCAATATCCCATTTGTTGCTCATCAACACCACCTAGTCCATCATGTTAAATTTTAACATGAATCCTTCGATTTCTCGACATTGACTAAAACCAGAAAGCATATTGTGATTAACAATATTCATTGTGTGAAAAAAACATATAATCATTTATAGAATATCATGACACCTTATTTTCATCCTAAAAACCCTAAGTTATTAATTTTAATTATACATTCAAATCCTTAACAATGGGTGGAAAATAAAATGTGAATTATCCTAAGCATATCCCCTAAAAGTGTCAAACCAGGTGCGTAGTAAGGCTCGTTGTCGTGTACTAGGTTACCTCAAGTCAGTCTCGGAACACTTTATCAAAGTTGTTACTCTTAGGTACATCTATTCCATAACCACATCTACTTGTAGTGTCAAGAAAGTGATATATTTTATAGTAATATCCAAATAATATTTACCCTACCAAAATTCTATGATTTTGTTATATTCTTATCATCGAAGTGTATATTAGGGTTATATCCTGTAACCTTTGTTTTCTAACACTAGTATACATGGTTTCTGCAAAACATCCTTTGATACAAACTGTAACGCTACAACCATAGAATTATAGAGATCATGCATTATTTCATTACATTTTCATGATTACAAGGAATCAAATCCTAAATGACTGATCTGTTTAAAAGTCTTCAAAGACTAGATTATATTCACGTAACCCATCAAACAATAGGAAAGGAAAATAAAACATGATACAATATAAAATGAAATAAACTCCATACTTGAAAACATATTCAATGTTTTATTCTTTATAACCTTGGTGAAGGAAACATAATAAAGGGGTGATATCATATGCTTAGTACAGGTAAGAAATATAGAGAAAGCATAAATTATAATTCACGGTGAATAAAAAAAATCACACCTGCCATTAAAACATAATCTTGAGCATAATATGGTAGGGAAAAAATATGATTAAATAATTCCTTAGTAAAATATAATAATGGATATTCTACTAGTCTAATAATCACATGGACTATAAATTAATAGTTTCATAATGACGGA
Source organism: Viscum album (assembly GCA_963277665.1). Taxonomy (NCBI): domain Eukaryota; kingdom Viridiplantae; phylum Streptophyta; class Magnoliopsida; order Santalales; family Viscaceae; genus Viscum; species Viscum album. Next base: position 212,400,065 of record OY728137.1, read on the forward strand.
ATGCATAATGTGGGACTACATAAACATACTGTCAAGGCCTCATACAAGACGTCTAAAAATTAAAGGGTAAGGCCTCAGCCAATACCCAATTTTGTTTTGTATCATGAGACCTACCGATGCATTGAGTGGATATAATGGCCCCCACCTGTAACATTCTAAGTCCAAAAAATTTCTCACATGAAAAGGGTGAGACATAAACAACATAAACATTCATATTTAAAAACTAGATTATGAAATTTGAATACATTAAATATAACCCAAGAATGGTATCAAATTAGTACACCCATAGTCAAAATATTCACCATCCCTTAAACCAAATATGGTAAATGGTATCAAAAGAGATAAACCTAAATGTTGTAAAAGATTAAATAAATTATCTTAACATAGATTAAGATACTTTTAAATGAGACCATTGAAAAATTCATGAGGAAATAATCATTAAACATTCCAAAGTATCTCATACCTCTTTGAAACATTCAATTCATAATCCATTTGAATATTATGAGAATAAGGAGACTGTTAATATGATATATCAATGGTTAGTTTATAAACCACATACAGAAGGAATAAGTGGTGAAAATGGTATATATCTTACAGAAGTAAAAGTAAGACAAGAAAAATCCTTTTTACTTTAGAATGAATAGTTATTTTGGAAAATCATTTGTATTTTTGATAAAATAATATTATAAACATAGATATCCTAGAAAAGAAAAGTTAATTGCATTTAAATTATATTTTATTAATAAATTATGTCTCACTAAGTGAAATTAGGTAAAAAGTTTTTTTAATAATCTTTAGAATTAAAACATTTTAGTGTAGTTTATGAGAAATATTGAAGAGATTTTAAAGAGAAAATGCATGATTATTTTCCTAAAACCAGAAATGAAACAAGATAGTTTTTCATGATAAGTTTTTTTATTTTATAAAAATAATTATTTTTTAAATTATATTATAGATTGTACTTGAAAATGGATAATAATTTGAGAAGTTCCCTTCAATCGGGTTTGTTTATCTGGATGAATTGAGAAGGGAACCATTTTACAACATGTATATCCATATAAAAAAAGATGATATGATCAAGATATATGAGTTTTAAACATATAAACATAATATATAAGAAATAGAAAATAAATAAAGAATATTTAAATTTGAGTAAAGGTAGATAAAGAGTAACTCGAAGGAAAGATGTGGGTTTGGGTAGAATCCATTATAACTTTGTAATCAATCATATTATATGCCCCAAATTTAATAATCATAAAATGATACCGTTAATAACATTAAAATAAATAGATTCATGATATGATAAATACATGGTAATTATAGATTCACCATTCACAATAAATAGTGGTGAATAAGGAATATCTCACAAAAATTGGAGTGCGATGAGAAAACCCCTACCTTATGTCCAAATGAGTTCTACACTTGACGATAACGTCCTGGATAATAAAATTAAATCCATTAATTAATTAATTCAGTACATTTTATATATTTATTTGATTTATTATATTTTTATTTGATTCATTTATGGCCTTATTTATGGGTTATATTGTTGAATTTCATCGTTCGGGAGCATTCGTTTTCTCGGTTTTCATGATTGGTTCACTTGTTTATAAGTAATAGAATTCCTATAAAATTTCTATAATTTTCCAAAATTGGAATTAAATATTGTTAATGAACAATAAAATGTTTTTTTTGTAATTATTTACTATTATTTTTCAGATATTATTATGATTCATTTGATAACATGTTAATGATAACAGTTTAGATTGATTTTAGCGGTTTTTCGATCATAATGAACTAGTTTGATTATATTATTTAATATCATGTATATATAATGGTTCTTGAAAATTAAATAAGATAAAATATATATTTTATAATCTGTTTCAACAATAAAAAAGGATTCATAACCATCCTTGAAGGATAAATTGACGAATGAAATATCGTCATCTGCGAAAGTTGTAAATCGTCACCTCCTGAACGATGATTTCATTTTTAAAATAAAAGAGAGAGTGTATAGAAATTTATTATGTATCTTCCATTAACATGATATAATTATATAATATAGATAATAATATATTTATCATGACCTTTTGGATAGAGTAGGTGAGGATAGGATATGTAAATAAAATAAATTGAAAAGAAATTAAAAGAAAAAGGAAGAGGATTTACATCTTGAATTACCCTCCATGATAACCTCCTTAGGGAAATGGTTTTGGGTATTTTGTAAAGACCAAGTGCTCTGAGATGTGGGTAAGATAATGGGGAATAGTTTTTGTGTAGAATTATGACTTGCATCAAGTCTTAAAGGTGTGAAGTGAATAGGGAGTGAGGGTGGTTTTTATAGTGGAAGAGATGGGTGATTTATCCTTATTTTGTTCATTATTTTATTATGTTTCTCATGATAAGAAATATTGGTGATTTTTATGACTAAATAGAGTAATTATTTCTTGTGATTTTGAACCAATTTTTCTTACATCATCCATGACTCTATATTTCATGTATTTATCATTTATCGTAAAATAGTATAATTTTCTATTCACCAAAACATCAATTATTTTAGAAAAACCTCAAAATTTCAGCCAAAACATTTTTATATTTGAATAATTTAAAAATGAAATCCACTTCATGAAAATAAATTTTTAAATGTGAGAAAATTAATTTTTAATTAAAATCACCATTTACTCAAAAAATACATTTTTTAAAATTATACCTACTTTTATAATACCCTAAAAATTAACAAAGGTCTCATTAAATTATCTTATATCATAAGACAAAAGAATATTTATTTATGAATATATTTTATGATAACTAATTATGTTTTAAATAAATATATTAATTATTAAATTGTAATTAATTATTTATTACCCATACAATATCAACACTTAATTAATAATTTTTTTTAAAATAATCATTTACATATACTATGATATAATTATATCATAAATTCATTTATATAGTGCCTAAATTTTTTTATACATTCATGGGTGTGGTTACTACTCATTTGTCTAGTTTACTATTCATTAGGGTCTTATTATAATTCACAAGGGTAACATTACTATTCAAAAGGGTCAAGTTACTATTCATAAAAAAAATTATGTTGATCCAATCAGACTCCAAATATCATACTGATAACAAAAATATGTGTCCTTTTTTTTAAATTAAATTCACAAAAGTAGAAAATTATGTTTGATGCTAATCTCACACGTGTGGCAAGATGGTGTGTAAAAAGAATGCTTAAATGTTCAATAAGTTTTAATATCTGATTTAAATAAAAAATTGATTCCAACAATCAACATTGGATTAATATACATATAATATATATATTGTAATATTAAGAATCAATTTAAATTATAATATTTATTTACACAAAAAATACAGTTTTTAACTACAATGTAGTATTTTTCACTATTCATCAAAAAATGAAACTTCTCAAAAAAATACTCAAAAATCACTGTAAATTAATTTTTACATTCCAAATTAAAAAAATGTAGTGTATTTTACAAAAAATTATACATTTCATTATAAAAATGTTTCTTTTATGTGAAACCATTATAAATAAAATTTAATAGTAGTTATTACTATTCAAATTACTATGTTTAACGGTAGGGTTATAACTATCTTGTTTAAATAATTATAATAAGAAGGTGTTGTTTCATATATACTCAATGATTTAGGAATGAAATTTTAAATTAAATTTTTTTTAAATCCTTAGTGTGTTATAATCCATTGTTCTTTTAATTAGCCAATTAGATTATAATGAATTAATCAAACATATTTCTTTCTGGAAGGAATGGTATTTTCTTCCTCTTGATAAATTTATACTTCAAAAAGTAACTTTTTGATCAAAGAAGGTAAATTTTAAACAACTTCATCATCTACAAGTAAAACTCTTCACATACTATAACATAATTTCCAGAAAAAATGATATCATCTACATAGACAATAACAATAATTCATACCACTTTTTCATTTTTAATATTGAGGTTATTCACTAACCTTTATTTCATAAACATGAAATGATTTGATGAAGTATATAACCTAGAAAATCATTCTCTTGGAGATTTTTTTAATCCATATATATCCTTATTTAACATAAAAACATAAATTTCATCTTCACTAATAATGAAACAACTAGGTTTTTCAGTATACAGCTCCTCTTCCAACTCTCCGCTGAGGAAGGATGATTTAAAATACATTTGAAAAATATTTTATTTACATTTTACTGTAATAGAAAGAAATATACACATATTATCTAGTCTACAAACTAGTTTCATCTTCTCATGAAAAATAATTCGTTTGCCTTGTGAGTAATTTTTACAGACAATTCATTCCTTATTCATTATAAATACTCCTTTTTCATATAGATTTCTAAAAATTTCCAATTAGTTCTGATAACATTATTATTAATTAGATTAGGTATCATATCCCAATATGCATTATTCTCTATCTGGTCTAATTCTTCATCCATATCTTTACTTCACTATTGTTACTCTAATACATCTTTCACATCTCTTGGTTCAAAGTTAGGTATGGGTTGTTCAATTCAATGTTTTTCAAATCTAAAACTCTTATCCATGTTCTCTCATGATATTTTAAACTTAAAAAAACTTTTCATTATTGTATGAGATGAATGATATTTCTATTTATCAGTTGAAATGGTTCGATCAATATCTATAGGTTTAACCTCTTTTAAGTTAGTTTCAAAAAATGCCCTCATCTCCACAATAAAAATAGATTCATCATTACTTTTGGAACATGATTTATTATTTTTGTGATCATTATTTGAGTTCTCCAACAATATCACATCAACTTTATCCATAATCACCTGGAAATATTAATTTTAGCAATTCAATCCTCTTCCACAGAGAGAATATATAAGGAAATTCCATTAAATCATCTCTTTAAAAACATAATAAGATTTTCATCTTTCACTTAGATTATATAAGGGAAATAAAACACCCCTATTTATTTAAAACATTAAAAGTTATTACAATATATATTATATGATTCAATATATTTTTTTTACAAATAAGTGTTCTGAATTTAAATGATTGTACCACTTTATTTTATCTAGGAATGTCATGAACTATCATGCTCAATCAATATGGTATAATACATCTCAACCAAAAATTTATTCTTCAATTAAGAAACATAATTTTCTACTGGTGCCTATGGGGAAATGATTTCATAATTACTACCATTTTTCTAATGAAATGATTCAAATATTAAACTATTAAATTCTATAACATTATTTGGATTCTTCTTTTTCAAAGACAAACCATACTCTTTCTCATTCATTTTTCTAGAAGTTTTTAATAGTTTTAGAGCCTCTAACATATTCTTAACAAAAATAGCACAAGTGATATGATTAAATTCATAAATAAAAGTATTAAAATACTTATTTATGATTTTTTTATTTCTTTTTTATATTCTCAATCATGTCTAATGGTATAATCTTCTAGGGGTGAGATTTTTGAATCTCTACATTATTATATTAAGAGTTAATGATCTTTCCCTTTTAACATGTAGAATATGTAAAATATCTATATATTTTCAGAATAGGTGAATTATAATAAATCTCTCTATGGGTAATAATTATAATTTCCTTTTGGCAAATATCACCCAGCCAATGATGCCTCAATTTATTTTATATTTTCAAGATTTAGTAGCATGAATTTCAACAACACCAACCGAAAACAACATTCCAATAATATTTAACCTCTTGTAAATGCACATAAAAATTTTAAACTATTCACCCACAAACCAATATTTTAAAAAAACACTTAATTACCTTTATCTCATAGCTAATATACACTCAACAGGTTGTGTTATATCCCATTAATTTATAAATATTTCTTGGACTTTACTTCAACTTTCAAACAACTACTTATTTAATTCCTTTCATTTTTAGTGACATATCATTTCCAAAGTTTATATAACAATTATTTTATTTTTTTAAATCATTTAAATTCCTTAAATATCATATTGTGTATAAATCACATCCACAATACAAGATCTATGGGCATTCTATTTTAGATTCTTTAAGTGAAACATCAATAAAAACTCATTTTCCATTTAATTTTACTGCTTCTTTTGAGACTTTTGAGTATTAAAATTATTACTTAGTTGAATATGTAGTATGGTTATAAAATATTCCTCAATGTAATCTATATGTACTTGTCATTAATAAACTAATTCAAATTATTAAAGTACTATATCAACCATTAGTCTATAAATTTTAATTTTTCTATATACTTTTGTCTTCTTAGTGGGTTTAACGCCATAAAATATTTTCTACTAAACCTCTTAGTATCATAAATATAGTGGTATTTGAACAAAAAAATCATCTCTTGTTCCTAATATATAGAGAGTTCCAATAAAAATAATAAAATAAATATTTACCTCTAAAAACATATTATTGGGAATATATTGATACCTTCTTTTGTTATATTATTTAGGAATTATTTCTAACTCATTTATAGATAAATATGTTTTTATACTCCCAATATCATCTCCTATGATGTATTATTCTTTCTATCCTTTTTCAAATCAAAATTTTTAGATCTTTCTATCATCAATTCAGGGTTATCAAAATATCCATATTTTTTAGTTTCATCTTTTTCCCATTAACATGACTTTATTCACATATAAATTCAACTCCTTTATTCTACTAACACTTCCATTATCTTTTACACCCTTTTAATGTGATATTTTTTTAAACATGAACTTCATCATTCTATTAATCTTAAATATCTTATAAACCATTCTTCTTTAAGTAGTCACCATCTTTTTTAATATAATTCTGAAAGTATTTATACATGTCTAATTCCTTTTCATCATTAATTAAATTAAATTAAAAAGTCTGAAGACACTTCTTATTCATTTTAACACTCATTTTAATTTCAACTTTTAAGGTCTTATCTTCAATAAGAAACTTACTAAAATCATTATTCTCCTTTATTAACCTTAATTATTTATCATCGTGAGAAGAATCATTGTTTCATGAAGAACAATTATATTTATTCAATTTTTTATCTCTATATCCATATTTTAGATCTTTTAAATGCATTTTTTATGTTTTCAATTCAATATAAACTCAATTGTTTTCTTATAAACTCCCTATATTTCTATTGTCTTCACATTTGAGTACTTTCATATTAACTTTATTAATCGGTAGTTTTTTATCAACATCATTAAAAGACTCAACTTACTCTTCTTCCTCATTACTATCATTTTCTAAAATCATTAACAAGAATTTTTTCTTTTTTAATTTAAATAAATGAATTAAATTACCTTATCAATAAATCCTTCATTTATAAGATTTTATTTCTTTTTTTCTTAAATAAACACCTTGGTTTTCTAACCTTATCTTCATAATCTAATTCATATTTTAAACATTGGATAGTTTTCTATAAATTTTACAATAAATTCACACTGGAAAAAATTTATTGTAAGCTTCCCTTTAAAATTTATTCTCAAAATTAAAACATCTATATATGAGTGGCATTATTTTTTTCAAACTTCTCTTCAATATCTTCTTCTTCTTCAGAATATTCTACTTTTAAAAATATTTATTTCCTATAATTCTCCTACTTTATGACTTTAAATGAAACTCCTTTTCTATCCTTAAACATATATTTTAATATAATTATTGTAAATAAATATTTTATGATATATTTAACTTTTTATAAATTTAATTTCACTAATAGATTTCCTTACATGCAACACCAAGTTTAAACAAACCATGATATACTATTGAATTGTTAATATTTAACTTGATGGTTATTGTCTAGAAATTGGATTAGAATGTATGAGTAATAGTAATTAATTATTAAAAAATATTTTAGAAAATTTATAAAATTAATTCATTGGCTTCCAAATTATTAAAATTATAATAAAATTATTGGAAGGTAAAAATTGATGTTTTTCAGAAAAATATTTTTTATGCTTGTAATATTTTATTGTTTTTTAAATTAAATGAATTAATATTTATTATTTGTTTTAATTAAATTAATAAATTATATATTTGATAAAAATAATTAACATTTATCTAATTTTTTACATGGCAAGGAATATTGGTAAACATAGTTTTATACTTAAAACATCATTTTCCCTAAAAATGATTGTGTTACATTTTATACACATATTTTTATATGAATTTCCACCAATTATAAAGACTAAATTTGATAAAATGGATTAAATATTTTTAGTCATAATATTTAAAATTTTATAATAAGTTCAAATTAATTTTTAATCATTCTGAATTGTAATTAAGGTAAAAAGTCATTACTATGTTAAATGTTAAAATGGGTTAATGAGGGGTTGAAGTAAAGAGATAAGGGTAAAAATGACCTAAAAACATTTATAAATATAATTTTATGGTCAAATTTGTAGCATATATCATCTTATTGGAAAATATTATTTATTTCGGAGCCATCGTTCTTGATTAAGATAATAATATATTTTAATCTTTTGAAAAAGTCAAGTGTGTCATCCCCCTCCCTTGTAATAGGACACCACCTATCCTATCTTACTCACACTTAAGTATCATATTATCTCCACTAATAACTACATAAACCATTTACTACCATCCCTCCCCAAATCTTATATGCCTTTGTTTGATAAAAATACCAACTTTTCATGGCTTAAGTTATAAGACAAAAGAGGTTTCTCGACAAATAGGTATAACTCTTAATAGAGTACATTAAATTTTATTTCTTCTTCCAAATTCTATAAAAATATTTTATTTATAATAATATAATTAATCTAGCATCATAAATATAAAAAAATGTTATTATATGAATTTAGTAACTTCTATTCACCCCATTCTATATTAAATGTTAAATAAAATCATCATTTCTGTGTACGTACAGACTACCATCTCGTAAAGTGATGTATTTCATTTTTCATCACCATAATTATTGTATTGTTATTATAATGTATTTAATTTTTATATATTTTATCTAAGAAGTAATTTTGATTCATTAATTATAATATAATTTCTATCTTGATACCATTAAATATATGGAAAGACAATAATTTCACCCAAGCATATATATGGACTATTACCTCCAGAAAGTGATGTGATTTGTTTTCATTTTTCCTTTCCGTGACTAATAATAATGGTATATTTAACAAATATAAAATATATTTATGATATAATAATTATTTTATAAAGGCGAATTATAATTTTTTTTTCATTCATTCCATCCATCGAAAAGTGGAAACATCACTTGTGTTTACTTCTGGACTATCACCTCCATGAAGTGATGTCATTCATTCCACTGCACAACTTTAAATGAATGAAAAATAAAGTATATATTATAAAAAAATATTATAATTATTTAATTAATAACAGTTTGGAGATGATGAAACTTTGAACAATATGAAATATTAGTACCATCAAACTGAAATATGCAAGGAAAATAGACTATTTTCACATGAATTTTCATTTAAATGAATAAATTATTAATAAAAGTATAATTGGAAATTATAAAGAATGATACATATAAATTTATATATGAATTTTATTTTCTAATATAAATATATATATGTGTGTGTGTGTGTGATAAATATCTATTTATTGTATAGGATATTTGAACATGTGCGAAGAAAGGATGGACGTGAGGCATGGGGTTTATGTTGAAATCTAATTTATTTTTAGTATTTCCTATGTGAAATTTTAATTTTTTGAAATTCTATAGATAATATCTTTTAAATACTATATATTTTATTATCCTCTGTTTATTCCTAGAAATTTTAGGCATCATTACCATTTTCTTCTATTTTGTACATAAAATGATATAGAATTTATTTTAATATAAAATGCCACCATGTTTTCTTATTGGTTGAAAACATTTTCTTCCATGTCCATGATCTTTACATTTTATTTATGAATGACAGTACATCTACTTGAAATTTTTTAAATAGGTCATTTTAATTACCTTATAATTTATTTAGAAAGTTTAAAAAGAATGTTTTTAGATAATCATTTTCCAAAAAAATCATTTTTTATTTTCTAAAAAAAATAGAAAATAATTTACTCTATTAATATATCTGGTATGAACAGATTTTCACTCAATCATGATCGTTCTATACTTTGAAGCTTACATTATTGTTTTAAAGGGTTATTTTAAATGGAATTAATTTTCTAAATATTGTTTTTAATTTTTAGTTAATATTTTATCAAAAGAAAAGGATATTTTTCTTGAGATGTAAAATAAAGGATCAAATGTTCTTCTAAAGATATTTGTTATCTATGTTAGCATCCTTTGAGGATTTTCATGATTTATTGACTATGTGACCTTTTGTTACCATTAAATTTCTTTCAATAGTTACCGTATGATGATAATATTTAAGGATGATTCTCTAAAAACTATTTCTTTCCCATGGGTAAATTATTTTATGATGAAACATTTATGATACATGTTTTTTTTAGTTATTCTATGATGAAATAATGAAATTTTTTTGAAAGAATTTTCATTTCCATTGGTCATGATATTAATAGTATGTATTATTTAGGATCTTTTGATGTAAATAAATATGGTTTTCATAATGTGATGAGTGGCCCTCGAAATATATAGTCCATCAATGCATTATGTAATGATAGATATCTCACGATATAAGATGTACTGAAATGGAGAGTGAAATCAATCATCTATTATAGTTTTGGTAGTGATCATTGAATAAGGAAATAATTTTCTATGATTATGTGTATAAAAATACTTAGTTCTTATTCTTATCATATATTCTCATGGCACATTATTGATTATTTTTTATTCTTCACACATATGAATTATGTATTTTTGTATGAAAAAAAATTTATTTCATGATTTATTATTACAGATCATTAACTTATTTTGTGTTATTATCATACGTTAGGATTATAGTTTCATGACTTTATGCTTATATGATACCAAATTATGATAATTGATTAATATCAATTCTTTTTATGCTTACATAGAATTTTATCTCACTCTTTCTTATGTTTACTTACCATGGGTTATGATGAAGTATTATAGGTAGGTATTTCTAGGAAGTGTACTATAAGTGGGAAAATTTGTGGGAGGTATTCAAGATCTTTCACGAAATTGAATGATTATTTATCTAGTCTAAAAATTCATAAAAACCTTATGATATTAGGGAATTTTTATTTGGGAGTTATATTTTATACTCATGAAAAGTACATAATATCTATGTAGCTTATGTTGGGGTTTCTATAGTTCATGTCAGAGTATGATCTTGTTAAGTTGGTATATTAGGATTAGAGAACTTTACTAAAAATTAGGGGGATAATTCTATTTATATGATAACATCCCAAATATTTAGTAAAGTAAATATTTTATGGTATTACAAGAATATACATTCTCAACTAGAAAATGGAAAGTAGATTTCGTTATGAAACAGTTCACTAAGGGGTAACAACTCTGAAAAGGGGGGATTGGTTATTAACTAGATCATCACTGGTTCATGATGATTGGGAATAATATATTACACCTGTATAGAAACTTCTAGTGGATATGTTTGGGTTATTTAACATTTTCATCACAATCATTTATAATAGATTTCAATAGATTTTGACCATGATTGACCTTAGTTAAACCTAAGGTGTCGTAGATTAAAAATAGTTTTTAATGATTTATATATCCTATGAATGATTTTTCATGATTATAGGATAACTCAATTGGATTATTTTTTCTGACACTATACATTTTAGTCTTATTCAATGGTTAAACCCATGAGGAATAGAGTTAACACTGAATACGATGGGAAATAAAATGATATTCACTCTAAGAAACCAAAAGAAATGGGATCTAGGATGTTAAATCATACATATATTCTCACCATGATCTCTCAATATTTGGATTATAACATGAATCAAACTAAACATATAAATTACTAAATGAAGGAAAAAATCATTATTGAGTCTTTTATATAAAAATTTCCAACTTCCATGAATAGTTACTTTGATCAACTTATTATTGAGAAGTAGATTAATTTTATATAAATGATATTCTTTATTCTTCAATACTCATACTCTGAGAAGATTATTTTTTTTGGTTTATCACTTGGTAGGTGAAGTTGATAGATGGTGGACTCTTATCATGATTATGAGGAAAGTGGTAGAAGTTTACTCTATCTCATGGGAATAGTTTATGATAGTATTTTTTTAATAATTATTTTCCCTAAACTCCTAACAAAAAATGAAAATATAATTACCAAGAGTAAACTACAAATATTATGAATTTATTAGTATATGTAAGGAAAATTTCACAAGACCTTCAAGGTATGCTTTTACTTTTCCATCAATACTAAAAGAAAAATGGGCCTATTATTTTTTTATTGAGACCAATTCTTAAAAAGGAATTAGATATAAGAGACTTTGAAAAATATGAATAAATATTGTTATAAACTCTGAATCATTAAATGCAAATTATAGACACTCAATGTTCTTCTAGTTTTAGAGATAAAAATTGAAGGATTTAATTTTGATGAAATTATAATAATAAAACCCATGTAGTTAAGATAATTAATATTTCTTAAATTTTATATATGTAGAATGATTATTGGAGTAAATTTTCTTATAGGTTTTGATAAATTTTTTACATGTGTAAAATAAATTCACTGAGAAAAATGATACTAAAGAAATGTAAAGAGGTTGCTCAATGAAAGGAACCATGAAAAATATCATCCAAATGATCCCCCCAAACTCCAATGCTATAATTACAATGAGTTTGAATATTAAAATAATTAATGCATGAATATGAGGGTTACTATTATAAATTATCATGAGAAACCTCCTATGATAAGAGGTATAGGGAAAGTTAATGTGATCGTAACTACTGATGTAGTTCACGAGAATGATGTGGTAAATGGTATAGATATTATCAACTCTAAAAAATGATTTATTTAATTATTAGATATTCCCACTCTTTTATATATTAAAATTTATCTTTGTGTATCCTTTTTACACCAATATAATAATTTTTTAGTTTGTAGTAAAAACATATAATTTCATGATGATCGTATCTCAAGTTAATATCTCCTTTTTTGTATAATTTTTTTGGGAATTTTATTACATCATATATCATGAATCTCTCTCTAGTTAAATTTTATGTGATTTTGGGAGTGGATTTTATCTATATATATATATATAACATATCAACTGATGAGGAAGGAAACTCATATTTTGAATTCTAAATCAACCTAGTATCATTTTTCAATGCATGTATTAATATGAACTTACAATTTAAGTTACTTCTATTATATGTATAATGTTTCCTATTCATAATTGGTATTTATCTCAATAGGATTATGAGAAACTCATCATCATATATATTCTTATTTTTTTTGGATTATACTAATATATTTACTAAATAATATCCTAGTATTCCCCTGAATAATGAACTGGTTTTATTTAATATAACTCATACATGGTGCAACACCTTTTTCAAAGTATCCATATAGAATGACCCTGATTGTGTTCTAGGAAATAAAGAATAAAATTCAATAGAATATTGATAAGAGATTCATATTCCATAGTTCATCACCATGTGGTGAACCTATTCATTTTATTAATAAGAAATATTGACAGAGAGGATGGGACTCCGGGTAGTAGGAATCCAAGCCCACGGAGATGAAAAAGCAGGAGGGGCAATCAAAAGAAAGGAAAGACTACTCACATTTACCTTTACCTATGGAGACCAGATCCGCAAAAAAGATGAAGGCCAAGAATATGGAAAATAACCCCGACCTCTCCATATCGGCTTGCCAGCATCAGAGGTCTGATGCTATGATTGAACACCCTTTGGAACTGCTTTTGAGCTCAGAAGAGGTTGTGGCTGAATCAGTTCTGACAATTAATAATACTGCTATATAGGCTAAAATAATGATGGAAAGAAGTATAAGGGTTCTTGGAAATGAGGAGCAATGTAATTGGATTGATAAACAGGATCTCATCCTAATACGAGGATTCAACAATGGGATAATCAGTATAGAGGATTATATGCAGTCTTGGGACAAGATAGATTTTCAGTTCGAAGATCTCGTAAAGAGGGAACCAGACACTCAGGTGAACACTATCTATTAGAAATTATCTAGGGAGACTTAAACTGGTAAGTTTCACTTTTACTTTAATGGCTTGGTATCTTCCTTTTATGCTTGAACATATGGTTTTTCACTTTTTCCTTAAAAGTGTTTAATAATAAAATAAAAATATATTTAGGTTATCAATAAAAAGTATCATATACCCTATATTGATGACTTGCTGGATCAAATATGAAAATCTATATACTTTTCCCAGATTTACCTTTGTTCCATAGGTCATGAATTCAGAATAGAGAATGTAGATAAACCCAATATAGTTATCCGTACAAGGTATGGTCATTATGAATTTATAGTGATTCCATTTTGACTTACCAATTCCCCTGTTATCTTCATATATTTAATGAATATTGTATTTAGTGATTATATAGATCATTGTTTGGTCGTATTTATATATTATATTATTATTATTTTATATGAATTAAAGAGTATGAATATTATCCAAATATTGTGTTAAATAAACTAAGGAAAGAGAAGTCGGATACCAAATTTAGAAAGTATGAATACTGGTTATAAAAAGAGAAGTTGGATACCAAATTCAAGGGATCTAATCCTATAGTATCAATGATTTTATTATTCTTAGAGAACCCTAAACAAATATGATGCCCATTTTACATTATGATTAAAATATAAAACATAACCAAAGTGAGTTTTTGGAATCCTTGAAACTCATTCAAATATTTCTTCTTCATAGATGGGGGAAAGTAAAAAAAGTAAGGGCGAGCTCAAATTATCTATAAGGGTTCTATAAATTGTAATCTACCATCAGTAAATAAGGCATAATCAGTATAGTTGGTTAGATAGCTAAAAAATTATCTATTTTATTAATAACTGGAGCATGAAATGATTCTACAGATAACATCAATGAAATAATCTCATTGAGGATAATAATTGACTTATAAATCATGGAAATGGGAAATAGTAGGCATCATTAACTTATATGTCATGATATAATTACCATAAAATATTTATGCCAAGACAATTTAATCGATAGGTGGGTATAGACCAATAATCCATTAAATTATTTTGGCAAAGTGATTTGTCTCATAAGACTTTTTTAGGCATTGAGGGTCAATATATAACTAATATCCACCTTTTACTTCAAGTCCAATGTATTCCTTATTTATTTAATAAATAATTCAAATCATAAATAAAATAAATTATCACAAAATGTATATATTGAGTAAAGATTACATATTTATCAAGATTGTACCTAGATAATTAATTAATTTTCATAGTAAAACATCATACGTAAAAAATGGTGTGTGATTTAGGAAATCATCATATGCATGATACAGATAATTAAGATATTTAAGAGAAATTTAATGTCAAATTAATATAATAGTTTTATTGTTTCAAGAGAAAGTCAATGCCACAAAATTACTTAGAGATAATAGATGGTCATAGGTTCATTATGAATATAGGTTTTATCATAAAATCATTCCAATTATAAAAATAAAGAAAATGGAAGTAAAGTATAAAAATAACCAATCATTAAATAGTTTTATTTTTAAAAAATTAAAAAATTAGAAGAAGATTAATTTTCTAAAATGGTTAAAGTTACATGGAATTCTATTAATGTTGTATGCATTAAAAAATTCCTTTTGAGATTTCATAAATAAATTTGAAAAGGGGAATTTCATAAAACATTAGAAATATTCATCAAAAACTTTTAAAAATAAAAAAAATAACATAAAATGACATTAGTAAATCATTTTATTAATAAAAATTACATTTTAAAAAAATTAACAAATATGAACATGGAAGACAAATTTATTAGATTAAATAAGAAATAAAATTAATTTTATTTTAAACATTTATTTTATTAATTAAAGTGAAAACTAGAGAAAAAATTAGAAGAAAATATGGTTAAACTCTTTAAATATCTAGTGGATACAAAAAATAATGGATTTTATAATGGGTGTAATATAATATTTCTATAAATAAAACTATGTCGATACAAAAAAAATGAGTGTCAAATAAATCCTTTCCTCTTTGGTGACATTTAAATTCTAACCCATTTAAATAATAAAAATGAACTGAAACATTATTAATATTTAATAAATATCTATTCATTTTAAAAATATCAAAAGGGAATTATATAAACCATAAAAGAATTAAATATGTGTGTAATATCAAATATGTCTCAATGGAATGTAAATAGAGAATAAATCTCTTGGCTCATGTTTCTGTTTAGTTTAAAATTTATTAACATCCTATATAATGGTTTTAAACATGTTATTAATTTATAATATAACTACATTTATATTTATAATATCATATATGATCCTCTTATAAAATCTCATCACCTGCTCTCTAATAATATTTAGTTGTTACCATTATTTCAAGCGTTGACTGCTTCATTTTTCTTCATACATGTTTTTTAGGGATGTTTCATTTAATGTTCATAGGATATATTTTAATTGGATGTATAATATTATTAAAGTTATAAATATCATATTTTTTCATTATATTATTTTTTACAATTATTCATTAAATTTGTACAAGGAAAATTAATCATATCACTTCATGGAGACAGAAGGTCATATATACACACGAGTGATGTTATCATTTCATTAATGGGTGAAATGGTGAGAAATAGGATGTTATATTAATTTTAATGCATAAATATTATGTCATAATTATTATATATACTTATTATTTCTATTTCTATTTATAAAATTGTGAGTCCATGTTGTAAAACAATTTACATCATTTCACGAGGTGGTAGTATGCCGTATACATGAGTGATGGTTTTGATTACCATTTGATTGAGGAGGATATGGATGAATAATATGTCATTAACATAATAAAATATAATTATAAGGTATATAATGGTGTAATTATATTTTAATTAATAATACATAGTTTAATGTGGTAAAAGAGGAAGTAAAAAAGAAAGAGCTTGGTGAAGATGATTGACTTTTCTTAGAACAGACACATTTGGATCTCTTATTAAGAACCACAGGGATCATCTTTTGGTAATACCATTATCTCTAGAAAATTTATAATAATGTATTTTTATATATTTTTATGATTTTTGTTGATATAAATGGATTAATATGTTTGAGGAAAGTGGGGAGAGGATGTTCCATTATATAATTTAGGAGAGACGAACACTTATAATTTTTCAATGTTTTAAAATGTTTTTAAGTAACTTTTAGAAGACAATTGATCCAAAATAGATTATATTATAATTATATAAGTTTAATATTGAAATAAAACCAACTAATTTGTTTTCATCAAGTTTTTAGGCCATGTAAACCCTTATCTTCTTAGGTTATCCTCCAAGTAAACCCATTTTTACCTCAACTATTGTGACAAATGTTTATTGTTTTTACAATTAATTTCTATCCAAAATGAATTTGTTCATATTACCAAAGTTATAAATTCTGATTAAATATATGTTATCAATTTTATAAAATTAAATTTATATAATTTGAACAATTTTATTTTAAAATAAACCCACATAATGTGATGAAAAACCATTTTTCAATAATTATGTCTTCCAAGAAGAAACTCATCTTACATTAACTATATGAAAAGTAATCATAATTATATTTTTTTTAAATTAATGTAGTTAGACATATACTGAATGGCTCGAACGCCTTATTTTTAATTGAATTTATGATAACTCCCCTTTCAAGGGATGAAAGGGAACCCTTACAAGGCCTGTAGGCTTAGATATTACATTGCATATAGGCTTGGAGACATTACAGGACCCATAGGTTTTAAGGAAATCATGCAGACTATGACTACTTGAAGTTTCCCCTCGCAAGCATCTGCATCGTGGTCGGCTCTCCACCATTGCATGACAGTTCGGCTAACATGTCCATGTGCAAAGGGGCATAGGTGCTGTACCAATTGAAAATTCCATACCCTCTCATTAAATAATATTTTAATTAATTAAAATGGATGTACATTATTCTTTTATTAAAATAATTTTTGAAAAATATCCATTTTACCTACGAATGATCTTATATTTTTTTTATAAAATTTATATAGAATACATTGTTAATTGAAAATATTTTAAAATAATATAACACATAAAAGTAGGAATAGCTAAATACAACATTTTCAATTATTCATAAAATCTTATATCTAAGATAAATTTGAAACCTCATTCTTGGATTATTTTTAACAAGTAAGTTGAAAATTGATATTCATCCTATCAAATTAGATTTTTTTCTGTGAAATATCAAATTGTTCATTATATTATAGTTTGATTAAAATATAATTTTCAATTACTATAATTTAATATTTTTTGTTACATTCTTCCCTCCTCCAAAACTTTTTCCATGAAATTTTTAGGGATATCACTTTCTAAAAATATGAAATTGGCTATTCATAATAACATATTATTATTATCACGTTGCTTCCTCTGTATTATTATTTTACCATAGTAACTTTAATAGTCGATTCATAAAATTTTTAAATAATTTCTCTCTAGTTTTAATAATCCGGATGGGATCTTCATCGTGGGATACATCATTATCCAATTCTATTTCATAAAAGGTGAGAATAAGAATTGTGTCTAGCATGTACTTCCTAGACAATGAGATATAGAACACATCATGTAATTTAGAGATGAAAGGTGTCATTTACAAATTTTAATCCATAATTCCAATTATTTCTAGAATTTCAAAAGCTCTAATGTACCTAAGTATTAGTTTCCATTTCTTACCAAACTGTATACAACCCTTCCATGGATATACTAGAAAAAACAATGTCATCTATCACTGAAAATTCCAAATATTTCTTCTGATTATTGGTTTAATTATTATTCTAATGTTGAGATTAATTAATATTATTTTTAAAATTATTTACCTTTTTCACTGTATCCTTAACATGTTCTGGGCCCATAATCTTCCTTTCACCCACTTCATCCTAACAAGTTGAAGTATGGAACCGCTTCCCATACAATCCCTCATACGGTACCATTTGAATACATTAATGGAAGCTATTGTTATAGGAAATTTATACCAAAGAAAAATATTGATCCCACTTACCTTTAAAGTCAATCGAGAGTGACCTCTACAGGCCTTCTAGTGTTTAAATATTCCTTTCAGACTATCCAATGGTTTTAAGTGATAAGTCATGCTCAAATGAAGCTTAATATTTAGAGCCTTTAGAATAAGTTTCCATAATTTTGATGTAAATCATGGATCATGATCAGACAATATTTAATGTTTTTCTACATGAATTATTATAAATTCATTAATATATAGTCATGTATGGAACTCAAGAGGTAAATATTATCTCATAGAAATGAAATGTGTAGATTTTTTATGGTGATCAATTACAAACCTTGTTGCATAATTCATTCAAGGAGTACTTTCTAATATAATTAATGTTTCTATATTAATATCATACCATTTACATATTGGAATAGGTATATTTTTCATGATTCCTATAGGATGTTGTCTCTCATCCATCACCTATTGAAAAATCATTCATATTGATACAAAATCAGCAATTTCCCACATCATGTTATCCAACCAAAAATATCCCGAAAATCCATATATATATTGGTGCTACCATGGTGTATAGAGAAATTCATGCTATTATAATCATCCAATAATTTCCTTTTCATCTCATGTATAGTAAAAACACATATTTTATTTACATGATTCAAAACATCTTCTTCATAAATGAAGTCTGTCACTTTTCTATCTTTTAAAACCTTTTATGTTATTTTGGAAATTATAATCACCAGTTTGATAAATTGTTATATGTTATAATAAATATAGTTTGTAAATAATTGTAAAAAGTATTGATTTCACCCCTTCATTAAAAATTACTATATCTAATTTTACTCAATCAATGAACATGGGATCCTTATCAAACCTTATTTTGGTTAAAACTCCATGTCCATTCTTGATCAATGCATATGCTAACTTGTTTTCCTTCCATGGGTGGCACTGTATTGAGAAACCATAATAATTGAGTATCTTGAGCCATCCACTTCTCCTTATGTTGCGATCCTTCTGTGAAAATATGTATTTTAGACTCTTATTATTAATGTAAATCTCATGTTTTTCTCCATATAGATAATGTCTTCATAACTTTAATGAAAAGATTATAACCACCTACTAAAGATCATTATTTAGATAATTCTAATCTTGAGTCTTTAATTACATTGATGCATATGAAAAAAAATATCATTATGCATAAGGAAACAACTAAGTCCATTCATTGATGCATCACTATATATCAAAAATCAATCATTTCCTCTTGGTAGAGTCAAAATCATAGCATTGAAAAATCCCCTCTTAAATTCTTCAAAATCTTCTTCACATTTCTTTATTTAATGTGAACTTAACCCTTTATGTGTAATATGGGTTGAAAAGTTAGATAATCGAGAATAATTTTGAAAAAATCACTAAAAGTAACCTACCAAACCAATGAAATTACATAACTCAATTATTTTCATTGATGTAGTCCATTCTTTGGATTCATTTTTCTTTTCATGATTAACTGAGATTCCATACATGGAAAAAATATTTCCAAGAGAATAACCTTTCTACAAGATATATTTCTCACTTTCTAAATTTCCTATATAACACTTTTATTACAAGAGTCTCATGAATGAACCAAAAGTTATTGTTATGGTCCTCATAGCTTTTATAATACACTAAAATATCATCAACGAACTCTATAAAAAATTATCAAGATATTACTTTAATAATATATTTATTATATCCGTAAAAATATAAGTTTCATTAGTTAATGAAAATGTAATTACTATAAACTAATAATGCCCATATCTCATACAAAATGTTGTCTTTAGAATATCTTCCTACTTTAATCAAAATTTATTATACCCAAAATAAAGTTCAATCATTTAAGAATATTGAGATCCAAAATTTCAATTGAATAATTAATAAATATGAGGTAGAGGATACTTGTTATTTATTGTAATACAATTGATTTCATTAAAATAAATTCATAGATCCATCTTATTTATTAATAAAAATAATAGAGGATCCCCATAGTGAAACTCTAGGGTGTATAAATCTCTTATCACATAACTCCTCTGGTAGTTTCTTCAACTACACTAGTTCAAAATTTGATATTCTGCAAGGAGTCTTTGATATATTTTTGTATTAGTGATTAAATCAATGGAAAACTCAGATTAATGATCTAGTGGATGTCTATGTAATTTCTCAAAAAATACATCAATTTATTCTTGTACAATAGGTACATCCTCTATTTTAATATTACCTTTTACATCTATATAGTGTGTCTTATATTCTTACCTAAGAATATTATTTAGAATAACTACTATGGGTGGATCTAGACATGACACAGATGATAGATTCTCGAATCTAATGATAATAAATTCAACATCTTCATCTCATATCAAAATTTAATTCTCTTTGAAATTAATTTATTTCATCATATTTGTAAATATAGTTTATTCCATGAATTATATAAAATTAAAAAATAGTAATAATAATAACAAAGTCTATAAATGGGGAATGTTTTTTGTCATAACAGGAAAAACCTGACACATCCTTGCTATGGTGATACTTCAATTAAGATTTTTGACTGATACCTCCCTTCTTAAAGTTATAGGGAAATATATAATTCTCCTAGAAAACATAAAAGATATAAAATAGTGTGAGGATATATAGTCAAATAAAATGTTATCTTTTATTCAATATATGATTAAATTACTTACACCACATATTTAGGAACTTCAACCTCAGTTGTAGTGATTGCATAAGATTGGCCTTCTCCACTTGTCCTCTTTTATAAGTTCACTTGATTCTTGAGACATTTATTTTTATAATAACACATTTAATTATATTTGAAACATCAGATATGAGTGATCTCTTTCTTTACCTTACATTAATTGTCTATATGTCCCTTATCATCACAATTTTCATAAACTCTCATGACCATAAATCATTCTCCATGATATTTTTTTCAATAATTTTTACATGATGGAAATTTTGTCATCTTCATATTCTTTTTTGACATGTTCACATTTTCTTAGTGGTAATATAGTCCCTTATTCTCATAATTTACCATACATATATAGTATCTTGAAAATTCCTTCACTATTTCGATGGTGTATAATACTATTTCATCATATGATGAGTATATTTTTAAAACCAATTCTCATCAAAGACTTGGATTAAACCCTTCAATGAAATGGTCAATATTAATATCTGTATTATGTATGTAATATTTTGCATACTTAAATAGTCTTTTAAATGTATCCCCAAACCTCAAAAAACTTTTTCTTCCTTTTTCTGTAATCTAAGGAACTTTCTCTTCATTGTTGTTTATTGATCATGAGAGAAGTATTTTTCAAATAATGTTACCTTAAAATATATTATTTTCATGCGTTTTATTTATTCTTCCGCCATTGTATTCTATATCAAAACCCCATTGATTAGTATCACTTTTGAGAAAATATAATGAAAGTATAAACATTTCCCTTTCATCGCATCCTAAGGATATAAATCTATTTTCAAGAGACAAAATTGATTACTCAGCAATTACTGGATTTTTGGTTTCACTGAATGATGGGGATTACATCATATAAAACTAACAAATATAGTTTTATTATTTGTGGAACATCATGTTCCTATATGTGATCAAGGATATTAGTTATGACATGGGTTAGCTACTCTAATATGGTATTTATTTTATCATCTCCAACACCAGTTGTATTGGATTTCCCAACAGGGACATTTCTATATTGTCCATGAGTATTGATATAATTATTTCTACTAGGAATCATTAATAAACAATGGAATATACATAATTATTTCATAACATTATCAGTTTTAATTAATAATATATAATTCTAATTATGGTGTTACACTTAACATAAATAGAAAATAGTTTCATTTTTTATATCACAATCAAATGATTTTTTTCATTGGGGTATCTTTAAATCATAAAAAAAATATTTCTTACTGTTTTGTAAATAAAATGGTAATTAACCCAATAATACACCTAAACAGTTTCAACATAGGTGTGTAGTAGTGACACACTCACCATTCACTAGAAGGCTGGTCGACACATACTTATCTAACACATTTCAAGATTATTTCCGTTACATGTGTTTGTGAAAAAACTATGCCAACTTGTAATATTCATAAATGGATGTTTGTTTAATATAACCACATAATCTCAAACTTACCAAAAAAATGATATCTTCTTAAAATTATACAAGTCTTATACTTCTTTTATAGAGTTATGTTCCCCAATAAATGTTTTCCATGATCTAGTTCCATGGTTTCAACTAAACTTCATTTTATACCAACCTAAACAACCCCAAATCCAGTAACCCAAAGTCAGTGCCTATTTTATTACATTAAAAAATATATATAGGATATAATCTTAAATAAATTATTAGTTTAGTAGTCTTGTATAAAAATATTCAACCGTGATATATATTTTACATTGCGTGTAAAATATAAAACATTCAAATTGTAAATGTACAGCATTTATGAAACACATTAAAATATTATGTCATTAAAGCATGGTAAAATGTAAAAATAAGGGTAATCTGAAATACCTATCAAGGGTTATATACAGCAGAAGCTACAATGACTAAATTAGTCATAAATAATAAGGAAAGGTTGATAACTAAAACACATACCATTTAATCAATAACAGGAACATGAAATGAATAAATAGACAATATCAATGCAATAATATAATGTTTAACAACAATTTAATTCTTAACAAATGAAATGAAAAATATTGGATTTCAAGATATCAGTCATCATGGCATCATTACAGTCAAATATTTGGGACGAAAGTGTTTAATAAATGGGTTGGTACATATATAAAATCAATTAAATAATTTTGGACAACTAATCTATCTCATGAGACCTATCGATGCATCTAGGGGATATCTATAACCAAACCCCAACTGTCATTTCATGTCCAATACATTCCTCATATAATGAATGATTAATTAAATTCATAAAAAATATTTCATTTCAATAAATATCTATATTGAGAAAATAACATGGATTTATAATGATTTTTCTCAATTAATGAAATAACATTCATATTAAAAAACCATATATAAAAATGCTACATGGTTTAGAAAATAATAATATCCATGATACAAATAATATGGATATTTAATAGAAATTTCATGTCTAATTATCATAAAAAAGAGAATGATTATATAAAAAAGTTAAAAACTATAAGATCAAAAAGAGATAAGAGATGACCATCAGTTCATTGGAAATATAAGTTTTAAAATAAAATAATATCCTTTCTAAAAATAATTATAATATAATTTAAATATTAAAAAAATATATCATGAAAGATATTTCTTTTTAAAACAATTTAAAATGTGTAGAAAGAGATAAATATAATAAAATAATTACATCAGGTGAAGCCCATTAACACTATGTATATTAAAATATTGATTTTTAAAATTTTTTAAAGAAATTAAAAAATAAAACATTCATAAATTACTATAAATATATATTTCTTTCATTTTAAAAAGTTGATTATTTGGACAACCCTACTCATTATCTCACATTAATTCATGATTTGTCACATTAGATTGTACATAATACAACTTAGATGATTTATAAGTATAGTTTCTTTGGAAATTAGGTATATTACAGAACAAGTACAAACACAGTATAAAAAAAATTATTGAAAACTTCCTAGACATGCTCATATTATTTGTAACACCCCAATCTTCCACGGTTCACTTCTCTTGGAATAATACAATAGCGTGTGTTGTACGCAACACTGAGTTCAAGCGCACAACAACTTACCAAACTAGCCGATCAAAAGAGGTTATGGATAGTATTAACTGAATTTTAAATATTATATTATCCTTATAATTTTAATCCATTTTATGAGTTTCTAAGACATAATTTATGAACAAATTCATTTTTCTCAAATAAAAGAAATATTTTTTAAAAAATGAAATTTTACCGCCTTTTAATGGCGAAGCCTATTTAGATCCAATATTTGAAACCTTTATATATTCAATGTGACAAAATGAAATTCTTCTTTATAATCGGGACATAAGAATTTAGTTTCAATAATGTTTTGGTGTCTTTCTGATAACTTTCATATTTGGGTGAATAGTGAAAAATACTATACTTTATCTGAAAACAACTTTTTTAATAAAAATAATTTATATTGTTAAATTATAAATTTTAAGGGTTTGGAAGTATAAATAGATTATATTTTTACTATTTAATCCAATGATGGTCATTTTAAGTAATTTCACCTTGAAATTGGACATAAACAAGTGTCAAACTTTTGATAGTTATTATTTCTTAAAAATGCACCTTTTGGTTTCGAAAGCGGGAATTAATTTTAAATTAATAAATTCCACATTGATGTTTTTAATTTGGTAAAATAGACTTCATTTTTGGATTCTAAATAACGAAATTATCCTAGGGTGAAATTTTGGTACTTTTCGGATAACTTTTATATTTTGATGAATAGTGAAAATCTCTAAATTTTAATTAAAAACAACTTTTTTAATCAAAATAATTAATATTTATAGGTTATGAATTTTAGTGGTTTTAAATTATATTAAGAATATATTTTTACCATGTAATAGAATGTGGGTCATTGTACATAATTTTACAATTAAACCGGACATAAACCATTGTCAATCTTTTGATAGTTTTTTTCTCTTAAAAACAAGCTTTTTGTTTTAACAACGGGAATTAATATTAAATAAATTTCTGCCACTTCTGTGTTTTTAATTTGGAAAAATGGATTTCATATTTGGAATCAGGATTTTCAAATTTTTTAAATAGGTAACTTTTATTTTTATACATTTTGAATAATTATTGCGGTAAATATTTTATTTACCATGGTAAAGGGTAAATTAGGTAAATAAGGGTTAAAAAATAATATTATAATAATACTAAATTACCCTAAAACGTGTCATAACCTTATTGGTTGATACATGGCTGACCATGGGCATATTGAGGTCTATTTTGGGACCCCATGGATCCACTTGTAATTGATAATGACACTTTATATTAATTAACTTAAAGTAATTACAAAAATTACATAAGCTTATATCTTTTAGAAAAACAATTTTTACATAGGGTTATATATGTTGGATTTTAGACTATAAATATTCATTAGAAAGATAAAACGATTTCCTACTTAATAATATTTTACTTATAATTTTTAGACATTAAATAATTTAGTTTTTTTATGACACAATGATGATGCAGCCATTACCATAATAGTGAAAAATAAAGATAATTGATATTATAAATACCCAAATAAAAATAATTTGTGACTTTTGTTGAATTAAACTAATTTTATAGGATAATATGAAATATTAGGATTTATTTAATTGACTTTTTACGAAGTAATCTATCTGTTGTAAGTTTCAAAAAAATCAACTATTGAATAGTGTCAAAATTGACATAAAAGAGTTTTTAAAACAAATATTATATTATTAATTGATATTAAATTATTAAAAACCTACGGTTCGGCCAAGAGACTTAATTAATGATAGGTTTATCATTAAAGTACCACTTGGGGGTCTCTTGGATGTATTTAGTAAGTTTATTAACTATATAATATAAAAATACAAAGTGATAATGTAAATGTTAATCTAATTAACTAAGAGTTAAAACTAAAAGATAAGGTTAATATAATGATCCAAACCTGTCTAAATTCTATTGGTTGAAATTATTTCGACCCATACCCACCTTAAAATTAAAATAATAAACTTTGGAGCCATTATAATCCAAATATGAATTTATTATAAAATAATATTTCTAGCTTTTCCTAAAGAGCCCCTCCTCCCCCTTATAAAAGGACACCACTTCTAACCTATTCCTCACACCTCTCAAGCCTTTTGGCTCGTCCAAACTCTGCCCATTTAGTCTCCCTACATCCCTATCCTCCTTTTAGAAGCCTTACCTTAGGCATAATGCACTTCAAGAGTCCTTTTTTGTTCAAACCAAAGGGAGTTACCCAAATTAAAGGTAACGATTTCTCTTAGCTTCTTTTCTTCTATTTTACTTCTCCAACCACTAAACTCTTCTTATTAATTTCTTTTGTAACAAAACAAGTATCCTAAATATACTAGGATATTTTTATTAGAAGTATTATATCTACACATACACACACATCCATCTAATGGGTGATGAACATAATGTTTCTGTGGATGGAAACCAAATGCCTCACGAAGTGATGATTGTTCAGTTATCTCCTACCACCTCTCATGGTGGCCATTATGATGGAACTATAATTAAATATTATCTTAATGGTATTTATTTTATATATAATCTTCTGTAACTCCATTTTATATCATACCATTATTCGTTTCATGTTGTATATATAGACGATAATTTCATTTGAGGAAGTGCGGACTACCGCCCCCTCAAAGTGATATGACTCGTTAATACCATACATGGAACGTATAAAGGATGGTGTTAATGAACTTAAGTAACACATATATGATATTATATTATACTGGAATAATTATATACATATGTATCATTTGGTTTTTATTCCTTTTAAAATGAAAAATGAAATCCAAGTAGCATCTGTGCGTACGTACGGACTACCGTCTCCACGACAGCGATGAGATTCATTATCCATCATATCCATTCAAGTATAATTCTAATTTGATGATTAAAAATAATTTTTAAAGACTTAAGATCATTATGAATATGAATATTATACAACCTATTAATATCAAATATGGCTCACATAACAAAGAATATAAAGTAAAATAAACCCATTAACACACAAAATGACGATATTTCTAAGATATTATTAACAAAGCAATGTTAAAAGATCATATAAGATATCATATTAATGTATATAATTCTTGAATAATTTAATAACAATTATTTCACCATTATAAAGGAGGTTAACCTACCGCCAACCAAGGAAAAGTAAAAGGTAAGGGGTTTCTTATCTCACTTTTAATTCCGTGAGAATTCCATTGTTCACCACTTATTTATTGCATGTGGTGTGTGTACTGCCCATGATTGTATTCATTGTGTAATATAATTTAAATTATGGATATTTACATCATCATGGTATGATCCTTCTTTCATGGGTGTATGTTTCATAAGTTACCTAATCAATAAGGGATTTTGAAATTTCAATTTCCACTCATTTGGATTTACACATATTTCATTGATTATATTACTCCAAGATTATGTGTGGAATCACTATTAATTTGATTATGTCATAATTTCCACTCCCCTTTATGTGGATATACGTTTGATACACATAATCACTCCATTGATAATTTCTTAAGATATCGATATGAATTTGATCAGAGTAATTTTAACTCATTCTCCATTTGTTGAGTTAAACATCCAATTCATTGGTATTGTTTTTACAAGATTATGTGTGAATATCCTTTGATTGTTTTACACTGAATATCCAATAATATTTAGTGTATTTATATTTTTCACACATAACTATGTCGTTGATTTATCCTTAACCTAAGGATACGGCCTTTATGAGAGATTTCATCTCAATTTAAATTCCATTGATACTTCTTTGTTGTTATACACCAAATCACTTTTATGTGGTGTATATAATGTAATTTGAAATAGTATATCATGAATCCCTTTATTCTCATGATATTAAAATGTTTTGATTACCTCAATTATTTGTATTCAAGTGTCTCTCTTTTGGTTTGAAACTCTAACTAAAATACCATTTTTAAATGTTTTAGAGACTTATTCTTCTAAATCATGCTCATTAATGTCCATGTTTTAAAAATGGTTTTAAGGATTTATTAATATGGTTATTAATGTTTTAAAATTTAAACTACTTTTAAAAAGTTTCAAAGTGGTATGAGACACTTTGATTCAAAAATATATTTTTAAATGGCTTCTTGACAAATAGTGTGACTTTAAAAATGATTTCCAGAAAAGGGGGATATTTCTCTCAAATAGTTTTGATGATTATTTTCATCTATGTCAACATCCTTCATTATTCTTGATTGAGGTAAATGTGATACAATAAAATCTTCCATATTGTATCGAATGAGTTATGTTTGACTATGGATGTGCTATTTTTATACCATTCATGGTTTGTGGATAAAGTATTGACATTTCGTATGCTATTTTTAATACGAATGTTTATGTTATGTTTAAAACTTTTCATATGAGGAATGCATTGGACTTAGTAAGTAACGGGTGGAGCCCGCTATAGCTCCTCGATGCGTCGGTAGGTCTCATGAGACAAACTAGTGTCTTGTCACAAGGCCTTGGCAAAATCTTCTTTGTTGTCTTGGCATGAGGCCTTGGCTATGTGGTTATGATAGTCTGGCATTATGCATTCCATCATTATGAAAGTGGTTATTTATATTGTATGTGACAATTCTACTAGTAGAATATCTATGTGAATAAGTAAATGGCATTACTTCATTTTTATCTTTTCCATTTTATGTTGAAGTTCAAGTTTAAAAGGCTTTTGTTTTAGTTATAAATTGCATTATGTGTTTATGCTTATCTATGAAAGCTTCTACTATAATGTTATCCTTACTGAGCATCTGAGCTCACCCCTTTCAGTGTTTTATTTTTTCCAGGATTATGAATAAGTAATTTATGAATGACCTGCAGGGCTAGTATGAGGGGATATGAAGACAAGATGTTTCTTTCATGATGTAATGTAAAACTTTATGAATGTATCTAGTGTTTCCAAGGCTACTAAATTAATCGTTCTTTTGAGACTTGATCTTTCTTGTGATCATGCCAATGTTATGTAATAATGCACCGACTCTGGGTCACTGGGGTCGGGGCGTTATAGTTGGTATCAGAGGAAGTTTAGTACAAACCTTGGAAACTAGATTTAGATAAACTCTGATTAGAGCACGAAGAACTATGATGAACTTTGAGAATTAGTATAGAAGAAATTCCTAGAATTTTGGTATTGTAGAGATTTTGTGAGTTTTCTGAGCAATACATCCCTGTCTGGATACGAGCAGGTAGAGGCGGCTCTGGCACAGATGTACCTAAGGGTAAAACCCGAAAACACCGCTTTGAGCTAGACTCAAACGGGAACTGGTGCACGACAACGGGCCTTGCTGCACTCTTGGTTACAACACTCCCGGGGGATATGCTTAGGATAATTTACATTTTCTTTACAAACCGATTTGATGTATTTTATATAAGATGATATTAATTGACCTTGGTTAATCCTAATGTGTTTCAAATTGAGAATATGGTGACATGATATTCTTTAAATAATTTTATGACTACTGTTACTCACAAAATGCTTTCTAGTTTTAGTCAATTGTCGGATTCCAAAGAAGTCCTAGTAACTTTGGGAATAATGTACAAGGTGGGAACAGTGGTGGAAATGAGCAACAAAATGGATTTTTGATAGGCGTGAAAGATATCGTGTTCATGCCAAATCGGTTTTCCAAAAATATGATCAACAAAATATATATTAACCAACTCCCGGACTCAACAAGGAAGAGAAAGGTGATGAATGGTAAGAGCTTCAGCAATGGAGACCATGGAGAAAATAACCCTCAATTTCCATCATGAAAGAAATGTGGTAGTAGACACCCGGGAAAGTGTCTCAATGGGACCAAGAAATGATTTACGTGTGGGAAGGAAGGACGTAAAGTGAAGAATTGCCGAAGCAAAATGAAGAGTACTATAGAAGAAGATAAAAATGGTCCCAAGAATCAATTTACAGTCATTTGCCGTAAATGTAGGGGACCTGACCATTACCCGAGGGAATGCCCTTTTCTATAGGATATTTTCTTGGTCAAAGAAGAAGCTATTGGAATTAAATGGTTGGAGAAATGTTTATAAAGTATTAGTTCTCTTTGTTGATGGAATAATTTTCTCTTGTATTTGTAACCCCGTAGTTTTCCATGTGAAAGTGATATTTGAGGAAGAATTGTCTCATCTCTTGTGGATATAGTTATAAATAACCATTTGGTTTTATATGATCATTGGGGTTTGATAGAATTATAAGTTATTATAATTTGGGATGAAAATGCAAGTTATGATATAACATTTGAGGTTAAATTTATGTTATGGTATTTTGAGGAATTTATCTCATTTTGGCAATGTTATAAAATATAGTTTTTGAAAAAGGACAACACGTAGACCGTGTGACAACCCGTCGCTTTGGACAAAGTTGTGGGAATCGAACCCACAACCAAAGTGCGATTGGGATTTATTCCCTACCACTGGAGTACGAGAAGTCCCTAGATAGTGTGACTAATTATTTTTAGTTAAATGATTTTATTGATCAATAATAAGTTGATTTGTGTTCTTATGTCTTATTAAATGAATACCCTTGGTATAGGAAAATGAATTGGTGATTAAGTGATAAATGTTATTTTGGAACATGTTCGCTTTGTCTGGGACACTATATGTCCAAGGAAAATAAAATACTATGGGATTTCATTTGAGGAGTAATGGTGAATTTTTTTCTATGTTTTTATTGTGGATTTATAGTGATTTGGGCTATTTATGGAAATGATTAACCTATAATAGAGAATATGTGATTAGGTTAATTACTTTTAAGTATGTGACTTTAAGAGTATTCTATGTCATTTGTAGATACAATTTAACATGGGAGACTAAATAATCAAATTATTCTATGTTTTGGGTCTAAATATTACTTTGGATTATATGGAAGGATTTTAAGGACAAATTGATTATTGGATGGTATTTATTTAACTTTGGGGTATTGTTGGTTTAATTTTAGAAATTAAGATTAGTGATTATTTTTCTCAAGGAATATCCTTTTGGGTGATCATTAGAACTTGTACTAACCATTTTGGTTTTGATTAATCTCTAAAGACAACTTAAATATATAGTTCATCCTGCATGGATCATGTAGAAGTTTATTCTAGCTCTTCCAGTGTGACCAAGTCTTCTTGAATACTCATCATTTAAAAAAATGAGTTAGTGGTGGAAATTTATTAAAGAATGAAACTCTACAAAAAAGTAAGTATATATCCTTATATTCTTAGTCAATATCATAAATGAATTTCTCATCCTTATGTAATGTAACTTAAAACAAAAAATGTTGTCCGTTTACTTTCCTACTAGGAGACTAATGACCATTTGTCCCAACAGAAGTTTGTGGTTTTCTTATTGTTAACTTTCACCTGATCATGATTTCTATCCCTCTCCATCAGAACTTGACACTTATTTTATCATCCATATCCATGTTTTCCTACATGGAATCCGAGTATGGGTTATCTTGTTTGACCTTTATACCTCTCTTTCTTTCTTTTAATGTGATAGTTTTATTGACTCTTTTTCTGATGTGGGACTTTCCATTATATTCCCAAGAACAATTTTAAAAAATTGCGAGGACGCAATTTATTGAAAGAAGGGGAGAATGTTACACCCCAATCTTCCATGGTACACTTCTCTTTGAATAATACAATAGCCTGTGTTGTACGCAACACTGAGTTCAAGCGCACCATGACGTACCAAACTAGCCGATCAAAAGTGGTTATGAATATTATTAACTGAATTTTAAATATTATATTGTCCTTATAATTCTAATCTATTTTATGAGTTTCTAAGACATGATTTATGAACAAATTCATTTTTTCAGATAAAAGAAGTATTTTTCAAAAAATGAAATTTTACCGCCTTTTAATGGCGAAGCCTATTTAGATCCAATATTTGAAACTTTTATATATTCAATGTGAAAAAATGAAATTCTTCTTTATAATCGGGATATAAGAATTTAGTTTCAATAATGTTTTGGTGTCTTTCTGATAACTTTCATATTTGGGTGAATAGTGAAAAATACTATACTTTATCTGAAAACAACTTTTTTAATCAAAATAATTTATATTGTTAAATTATACATTTTAAGGGTTTTAAAGTATAAATAGATTATATTTTTACTATTTAATCCAACGATGGTCATTTTAAGTAATTTCACCTTGAAATTGGACATAAACAAGTGCCAAACTTTTGATAGTTATTATTTCTTAAAAATGCGCCTTTTGGTTTCGAAAGCGGGAATTAATTTTAAATTAATAAATTCCACTTTTATGTTTTGAATTTGGTAAAATAGACTTGATTTTTGGATTCTAAATAACGAAATTATCCTAGGGTGAAATTTTGGTACTTTTCGGATAACTTTTATATTTTGATGAATAGTGAAAATTACTAAATTTTAATTAAAAACAACTTTTTTAATCGAAATAATTAATATTGATAAATTATGAATTTTATTGGTTTTAAATTATATTTAGAATATATTTTTACCATTTAATACAATGTGGGTCATTGTACATAATTTTACAATTAAACCGGACATAAACCATTGTCAATCTTTTGATAGTTTTTATCTCTTAAAAACACGCTTTTTTTTTTAACAACGGGAATTAATATTAAATTAGTTTCTGCTACTTCTGTGTTTTGAATTTGTAAAAAATGGATTCCATTTTTGGAATCAGTATATTCAAATTGTGTAAATAGTTAACTTTTATTTTTAGACATTTTGAATAATTATTGCGGTAAATATTTTATTTACCATGGTTAAGGGTAAATTCGGTAAATAAGGGTTAAAACATAATATTATAATAATACTAAATTACCCTAAAACGTGTCCTAACCTTATTGGTTGATACATGGCCGACCATGGACATCTTTGGGTCGATTTTGGGACCCCATGGATCCACTTGTAAGTGATAATGACACTTTATATTAATTAACTTAAAGTAATTACAAAAATTACATAAGCATATATCTTTTAGAAAAACAATTTTTACATAGGGTTATATATGTTGGATTTTAGACTATAAATATTCATTAGAAAGATAAAACGATTTCCTACATTATATCATTTTACTTATAATTTTTATACATTAAATAATTTAGTTTTTTTATGACCCAATAATGATGCAGTCATTACCATAATAGTGAAAAATTAAGATAATTGATATTATAAATACCAAAATAAAAATAATTTGAGACTTTTTTAGGATTACACTAATTTTCTAGGATAATATGACATATTATGATTGATTTAATTGACTTTTTGCGAAGTATTCAGTCTGTTATGAGTTTCACAAAAATCAACT
The DNA here is from genome assembly GCA_963277665.1 of Viscum album. Lineage (NCBI taxonomy): Eukaryota > Viridiplantae > Streptophyta > Magnoliopsida > Santalales > Viscaceae > Viscum > Viscum album. The sequence goes on from OY728137.1 coordinate 212,434,200, forward strand.
ATTGAATAGTGTCAAAATTGACATAAAAGAGTTTTTAAAACAAACATTATATTATTAATTGATATTAAATTCATAAAAACATAATGTTCGGCCAAGAGACATAATTAATGATAGTTGTATCATTAAAGGACCACTTGGGGGGTCTCTTGGATGTATTTAGTAAGTTTATTAACTATATAATATAAAAATAAAAAGTGATAAGGTAAATGTTAATCTAATTAACTAAGAGTTAAAACTAAAAGATAAGGTTAATATAATGATCCAAACCTGTCTAAATTCTATTGGTTGAAATTATTTAGACCCATACCCTCCTTAAAATTAAAATAATAAACTTTTAAGCCATTATAAAACGAATATGAATTTATTATAAAATAATATTTCTAGCTTTTCCTAAAGAGCCCCACCTCCCCCTTATAAAAGGACACCAATTCTAACCAATTCCTAACACCTCTCAAGCCTTTTGGCTCGTCCAAACTCTGCCCAATTAATCTCCCTACATCCCTCTACTCCTTTTAGAAGCCTTACCTTAGGCATAATGCACTTCAAGATTCCTTTTTGGTTCAAACCAAAGGGAGTTACCCAAATTAAAGGTAACGATTTCTCTTAGCTTCTTTTCTTTTATTTTACTTCTCCAACCCATAAACTCTTATTATTATTTTCTTTTGTAACAAAACAAGTATCCTAAATATACTAGGATATTTTTATTAGAAGTATTATATCTACACTTACACACACATCCATCTAATGGGTGATGAACATATTGTTTCTGTGGATGGCAACCAAACGCCACACGAAGCGATGATTGTTCAATTATCTCCTACCACCTCTCATGGTGGCAATTATGATGGAACTATAATTAAATATGATATTAATGATATTTATTTTATATATAATCTTCTGTAACTCCTTTTTATATCATACCATTATTTGTTTCATTTTGTATATATATACGATAATTTCATTTGAGGAAGTGCGGACTACCGCCCCCTCAAAGTGATATGACTCATTAATATCATACATGGAACGTATAAATGATGGTGTTAATGAACTCAAGTAACACATATATGATATTATATTATACTGGAATAATTATATACATCTGTATCATTTGGTTTTTATTCCTTTTAAAATGAAAAATGAAATGCAAGTAGCATCTGTGCGTACGTACGGACTACCGTCTCCACGAAAACGATGAGATTCATTCTCCATCGTATCCATTCAAGTATAATTCTCATTTGATTATTAAAAATAATGTTTAAGGACTTGATATCATTATGAATATGAATATAACACATCCTATTAATAACAAATATGGCTCACATAACAAATAATATAAAGTAAAATAAACCCATTAACACACGAAATGACGATAATTCTATGATATTATTAACAAAGCAATGTTAAAAGATCATATATGATATCATATTAATGTATATAATTCTTGAATAATTTAATAAAAATTATTTGACCATTATACATAAGGTTAACCTACCCCTAACCAAGGAAAATTACAGGGTAATGGGTTTCTTATCTCACTTTTAATTCCGTGAGAATTCCATTGTTCACCACTTATTTATTGCATGTGGTGTGTGTACTGCCCATGATTGTATTCATTGTGTAATATAAATTAAATTATGGGAATTTCCATCATCATGGTATGATCCTTCTTTCATGGGTTTATGTTTCGTAAGTTACCTAATCAATAAGGGAATTTGAAATTTCAATTTCCACTCATTTGGCTTTACACATATTTCATTGATTATATTACTCTAAGATTATGTGTGGAATCACTATTCATTTGATTATGTCATAATTTCCACTCCCCTTTATGTGGATATACTTTTGATACACATAATCACTCCATTGATAATTTCTCAAGTCATCGATATGAATTTGATAAGAGTAATTTTAACTCATTCTACATTTGTTCAGTTAAACATCCAATTCATTGGTATTGTTTTTACAAGATTATGTGTGAATATCCTTTGATTCTTTTACACTGAATATCCAATAATATTTAGTGTATTTATATTTTTCACACATAACTATGTCGTTGATTTATCCTTAACCTAAGGATACGGCCTTTATGAGAGATTTCATCTCAATTTAAATTCCATTGATACTTCTTTGTTGTTATACACCAAATCACTTTTATGTGGTGTATATAATGTAATTTGAAATAGTATATCATGAATCCCTTTATTCTCATGATATTACAAAGTTTTGATTACCTCAATTATTTGTATTCAAGTGTCTCTCTTTTGGTTAGAAACTCTAACTAAAATACCATTTTTAAATGTTTTAAAGACTTATTCTTCTAAATCTTGCTCATTAATATCAATTTTTTAAAAATGGTTTTAAGGATTTATTTATATGTACATTAATTTTTTAAAATTAAAACTCCTTTTAAAAAGTTTCAAAGTGTTATGAGACACTTTGATTCAAAAATCTATTTTTAAATGGCTTCTTGACAAATAGTGTGACTTTTAAAATGATTTCAAGAAAAAGGGGGATATTTCTCTCAAATAGTTTTGATGATTATTTTTATCTATGTCAACATCCTTAATTATTCTTGCTTGAGGTTAATTTGATACAATACAATCTTCCATATTGTATCGAATGAGTTATGTTTGACTGTGGATATGCTATTTTTATACCATTCATCGTTTGTGGATAAAGTATTGACTTTTCGTATGCCATTTTTAATACGAATGTTTATGTTATGATTAAAACTTTTCATATGAGGAATGCATTGGACTTAGTAAGTGACGGGTGGAGCCCGCTATAGCTCCTCGATGCATCAGTATGTCTCATGAGACAAACTAGTGTCTTGGCACAAGGCCTTGGAAAAATCTTATTTGTAGTCTTGGCACGAGGCCTTGGCTATGTGGTTATGATAGTCTAGCATTATGCATTCCATCATTATGAAAGTGGTTATTGATATTTCATGCGATCATTCGACTAGTAGAATATCCATGTGAATAAGTAAATGGCATTATTTCATGTTTATCTTTGCCATTTTATGCTGAAGTTCAAGTTTAAAAGGATTTTGATTTAGTTATAAATTGTCTTAAGTGTTTATGCTTATCTATGAAAGCTTCTTCTATAATTTTATCCTTGCTGAGCATCTGAGATCACCCCTTTCAATGTTTTATTTTTCCCAGGATTATGAAGAAGTAATTTATGAATGACCTGCAGGGTTAGTATAAGGGGATATGAAGACAAGATGTTTTTTTTATGATGTAATGTAAAACATTATGAATGTATCTAGTGTTTCCAAGGCTACTAAACTAATCGATCTTTCGAGACTCTATCTTTCTTGTGATCGCGCCAATGTTATGTAATAATGCACCGACTCTGGGTCACTAGGTTCGGGGCGTTACATTATTCCATTGTACTTAAAACTGTATGAGATAACATGGGGATATACATAGGAAAGGGGTGACCTGTAAAGCCTGAAAAGAGAATAAACATGTAATTTCATAAAAAATTATTTCATATCAGTCAATAGAAATATAAATGGGGAATAAAGGGAGTTATAATCATTAAAACTAACAATGAGGAGTTATATAACATGATAACATAAAGGCAACATGGGAAATGTAGCAACAACTTAAAATATTGCATCATAAACATAAATCAAGGATGACTACAAAGACATCGTGATGTAAAAATTATCATGGTGGATTAGGTTCACTACATAATCCATTGTATGAAATCTAATGATAATAAAACATTTCCCAATACATTTGAGTGCTATATAATACAAGGCACACCTTTCACTTCTATTTCACTCTCATGCATAAGTGTGCCATATAGATCATAAAACATTGAAGAACTTAACATCACATTTTATTCCAGGATAATAGATTCTGTAATAAGTATATACAATTCCCTAATAAAATAATTATATTTGTGTAAAGGTGAACACCATTTAAAGGAAATGGTTATGTGTGTTCACTATATAATTTTTTAGGCATGAAAACTCACATTGAAATTTCAGCACCATAACGGGTGCGTATAAATATTCATGGAAGAGATTAACATGATGAAATGGGTATATCAAAAATCCTAAATCATATGGGAAGTAATGGGTATATGTTAAAACATATACCAACATTATTAGAAAGATATAAAATGCATAGGATAACAAAAATACTTGAATAAAGAGGAGAAGGAGAGGATATCTTACTAACCTTTGTCATGGTAATGGGTGTATATAAAGATTCATGGGAGGGATTAATGAGAGTGAAAGTGTTATATAAACATTTATACATCTAATTTAATATAATGGGAATAGATAAGAGCATATATAAACATGAAAAAATATAAATTAATTGAGATAACATAAAAGAGGTGCTCGATAAAAACTATGAGACATGGCCTTACAAAATTTATGTATAGTAACGGCGTTGGTAAAAGAAAAAAGAGAGGGGATAAGATATATCATTAAAATAACATCAAAATAATTGTAAGGAAATATTTATAAATTAATTATAATATAATAAATAGACATTTAGAATACTAATATGAAGGAAGGTGCTTGAGTTGATAAGAGAATAGGAGGGTCCCTTACCTTGAGAGGGTGATTCCAAATGCTTGAAAGGAGCATCTTGAGATAATGGGGACACATTGGCAAGATTTTATAGAGTTTATGGAGGATTAAGTATGTTCTATAATGTTATTTAGTGAAGATAATGTGTAAAACGGGTGGGTTTATATTGGAAAAGAGAGGGGAGTTGTTTATTATTTCTCAAACAATGGTTTTGAACTCTATATAATAAAATAACTAAAACTAAAAACCTTACCATGGTTTTTTCAAATGTTTCTACTAAATAGGGGTGTTTTTCATTATTTTATAAGTCTAAGGGCAGAAATTATTAAAATAATACCCTTACTGATATGGAAGTGAGTCATGTCCATAAATAAATGGTTTTAAAACCTTAAAATATATTATAGGTTTTGTAGGATTCATAAAGAATTTATATAATTAATAAAATCAACCTAAAATTAAATTATTTTAAAGGGGAAACAAGTATTTGGACATGGATACCCTTTATAGTATTTATTACAACCTTTTTAGGTCAATATGATGTCATAATATACACTATATATTTATACTGTATTTAATTTTTACTAGAAAATTCAATAATATCAGAAAATTATGAAAAAATCACTGTTGGATTATTTAAATTTTATGATTCTAAAAAAATAATTATTTTGTCCAAATAATATACTAAATATTTTAATTTTTTACTTTTAAAATAATAATCCTTATTTAATGATAAATTCTAGTGTTTTTTTAAATAAACGTTTTTGAACCACCATAAAAATAACATTTGACGTCATAAAAATTATATGACCATTTATATTTAATTATAATTATTTAGTAATAATATTTTAATAAAATATTATTTTTTTCAAATATCAATTAATTCCTAAAAAAATCATAATTAAATATTTCCCAAAATTATAATTTTTGTTTTATTGTATCAAAATATAATATTTACCAAACAGATTACTAAATCATTTATAAACAAAATATAATAATGAATAAATATAATCATAATTTCACTAAAAATGAAATATATATATTTATAATATTATAGATAATTTTTTTAGTCTTGGTTAAATTTTTTTTACCTTTAATAAACATATATTCTTTTTACTAGGTTAATACATATTTACTTCAGTTATTATTCATTTTATTCTAAAATTAAAAAGAACATATTACCTAATATTAATTATGATGATTCCAAAATATGGAATCTGTTTGATCAAATTCAATTCATAAATGGGAAATAATTTAACTTAAAGATAAAACCAATAAGAATGATGGAAAGTGGTTTTTGGTAAAAATACATTTATTAAGGAAAAAATGATTTCATTTTAACATAAAAACTAGTAATTTTCATAATATAAATTTAAATTCATATATATATATATAATAAGAACATTTCATATACATAATTTCTCATTAGGGATTATTTTAATTAATTTTAATGGATAATCATTAAGAATTTTTAAATAGATTTCAAAAGGGTATTTTTTTAATCCAAAAAATAAATGTATACTACAAGTTGATATAAAGATGATTTAAATGTAATTAATTAAATTAAATATACCTAAATAATAATTATATTTCCTTGAAATCAATTAAAAGAATAAATTCACATTTAAATTTATTTATTTATTAATAGAAATGAAAATTTTACATAAAACTGTGTTTTTCTCTATTTACTGAAAAAACTATATTTTTGAAAAATCCTGAAATTTTACCCTATATTAATCTTGATATGTTGTTATAAAAAATAGAGCTCATTTTATCAAATACATTTATTAATTGTTTTATAAAATTATTATAAAATTTTTTCATAAGAATAAATAAAAAATTATTTTTAAAGAAAACATATTTTGAAGAACTAAATGATATTACCAAAATTTTGTTGATTATTTTCTAAAAATTTGTAAATTTATTTGTGACATATATATATTTCATAAAGTAGTAAATCCTAATCACATATAAAAATTTAATTGAACAGTTTAAATGGTCATATTTAAATAATCATTGTTTGTTTGGGTTTTGTGTTGTGTATCACATACTCTATCAAAAATAGTTTCTCTTTTAAAAACTCAAGCAGTTATATTCTTCCCCACCTTGAAAAATTTTACACTAAAATTTTAAAATTTTAATTGTTAATCAATTCTTTAAAACCTAAAAATATCATTATTGAAAACTTACATTGTAAAAAGGGTTAATAATACATCCTCTTGATTAGAGAGATAGAGAAGTTTGAAGTCCATCACATAACTATGATTCCAAGTATAAGAACATTAGTGGTAAGTGAAAACATAGAATTATGGAGAAAACTAACACCATGTGACTAATTCAGTGTGATAGATTACATGTTTAGGAGAAATTAAATGAACACAAAACCATAAATTTTTTATGTATAAAATGTCATTAAATTCATCGAAAATGACTACAATAAGAAAATGTTTTCATTCAAGATTTTTTTTCCTTGATTTAAGGGATTAATTAATCATCTAGACTAGGAACATAAAGAAATAATATTTCTTTAAAAGTATAACTTCATCCTTTAATTAATTTCCATTATAATATCAAATTTTTCTCCAAACAATTAGAACTTAAGGAAAAAAGATATGACTGAAGCACTAAAATAAACATCTAATTAATTACATAATACACCAAAGAATAATAAGATATCTCTATTATATTTACAAAATACAAAATGGTTAGCGTAAATTAATATAATAAATTAATTCATTAATCTAAAAAAATCATAAAATAATTCCAATGGTTTAAAATTTATCATTCCCTAAACTGATACACATATATAACACTATTAACCTCTAAATTAAATAATGTTTTAAACTCAAAGGTTGTATCATACCCTTCATCTTACACCAAAAAAAACATAATAAAATTATTCCAAAATAATTTTAATTGGTATCTATAACTTAACCAAATAAAAAACCTCCCAAAATAGAATTAATAACCACAAAATCAAAAAGATTTGATACTGTAATGTGTTTTCCAAAAATATCATTAATCTAATAAATCTACAAAAGTGGTATCAAAAATTTTAAATATTAGACTTAAACATATCATCTTGAGACTCTTTAGGTTTATCCCAAAATCAAATACATATTAATGGTTATCAATCCCTCGATAATGTGTTTTATAGAATACCGGATTATTACAAAATCACATTTATTGGTAAGTGATTCCATTAAAAATATGTTTCAAATTTTTAAATAAGAAAATATTGTTGAAAAATAATTATATATTTCAGGATTCTTATATCAAAAATTTAATTGATATACTAATTCCTAATAATAACTTTCAAACACTGATAAATAATCATTTTAATCCTTACAACTCATCGATTTCCATATCATTAGTCATTCTTTTGTCTAGGATTTAACCCTTGAGTTATGGAATTAACTCAGATAAATCCTATATTCTCCACACATAAGACATTAAAAAAAATTGTGTTCCATAAAACGTGATTTATTCCCTTGACATAGAATCTATTTTTAAGGGCAACTAGATATATTGTGCATCATTTTCCATAATTAAAACACCTTTAAGTTTCTTTGTGGAGTTTCCCTTATTATCACATTCCACATTTTTGGAATGCATGAAATTGAATCTTCTTTCCTTTATCACCTTTATCAGATGAACTTCCATGAGATGTCTTCATCGTATTCATTGATGTATTTGGAATTTCAACTATGTTCTAGTTATTAATTATGATTATTCATATCTGGTTTTTCATAATCACAACTTGTCTTACATTAGCTCTCTTCATGTTCAGAATTTTATTTGGGTAGTTATTACATTTTCTATCATGTTGGTTATAGATTGGCTTCTCCATATTTTCATAGATTTACTAGAATAAATGGAAAATTGTGGATGGTTACTTTTAAACTATTAAACACACTAATGGTAATCTAATTAAAATTAAATGGTTAACATATAAATTAAATGCATTTCCTTAACTTATGAATTTCTAGGCAATAATATAAGTTATCCGTTATTTATTTCTTAACATATACTATTATGGGAATTCTTGAACCCTTAATAATGGTTCTTAAAGAGCTTCGGAATTTTCCAAATCATATCTTCCAGAAATTTCATCCCATGTTTAAATCAAGGGCAATTGTTAAGAACTAGTTTTAGAAAAATTATATATCATTGCAGTGTAATCAGGTTTTACCCCCATGTACATATATACCAAAACCACATCCAATTGTAGTATCTAGATAGGGATTTATTTTCCTAGAAATCAATTAGTTTATACTTTACCAAAATTAAGGTATTTATTATTATATTTTGTAATTTACCTAATGGTTTTTTCTAGAGTTTTAAAATTATAATATAAAAAATAAAAACCCATTCATTTTTTACCAACAATGAAAACCATTTTCTTTATTTCACCTTAATTCATGATTTATTATATAATATTACACATAAAAAACTGGAATATTGATAAGTATAATGTAATTAAGAATTAAGAACTTTGAATAAAAAATTAAAACATGGATAAAACAATATTATTTAAAGCTTCCTTAACATGCTCATATTCTTCCATCATAATTAAAACTACATGAGAAAATCTTGGGATGTACATAAGAAAGGGATAATCTATAAAGACCACTAAGTGGATAAACATGCAATTTCAGGTTGAAATTAATAAATGTTAGACAATAGGAATAGAAATGGGTCATAAAGGGAGTGATAATCATAAACATGAAAAATGAGGAATGATATAGAATGATAACATAAAAGTAATAAGGGAAATGTGGAAATAACTTAAAACACTACATCATTAACAAATATCATGGATAACTTCAAACACATCATGAAAGAAAATGTCTCATGGTTGATTATTTTCACTCATTAATCCCTTTAATTATGTATCATGAGACTAAAATATTACCTAATTCATTGGAGCATTATATAATTACATAAGAACCGATCACTTTTATTTCATCCACATGAATAAGTGTGCCACATTGATCATAAATATAGAATTATTTATCATAAAATTTTATTCCATGGCCAAGAAGTATAAAATAAATATATGTAATTACCAAATAAAATAAATATAGGATCATTAATTTGAACAACCTTGATATTAAATGGTTATATGTGTTTACTACCCAATTGTTTTTGGCATAAAAAATCATTGTGAAATTTTGGCAACTTAATTGGTGCATAAAAATGTTCATGGAAGGGATTAATTTGAGTGAAAAGGGTATATTATCATTTACAAATCATATAGTAAGTAAAGGTTACATTGGGGAATATATAAAGATATTATGAAATTGAGATAAAAGGCATAATATGATGAAGATACATGAATAAAATATACATAAAGAGGATCCCTTACAAAAATTTTCATGGTACCAGGTGTACATAAAGGTTCATGGGAGGGATTAATGGGATTGAAATGGTTCTATAATAGTTTATAAATTAAGTAGAATATAAGGGGAATATTTAAGAAAATATATCAATGTGAAAAAATGTAAATTATTATATATAACATAAAATAGGTTCTTGATAAAAATGAGAAGAGTATTAGATCCCTTAAAAAATGTGTACAGTAACAACTTTGATAAAGGAAAAACTGAGAAAGGATAGTGATATATCATTAAAATAACATAAATTATATAGTAAATTATTATTTATAAATAAATGAAAATATAATAAATTAACATTAAAAATACCAATTTCAAGGAAGGTGCATGAATTGGATGGGGAAGGAAGGTCGCTTACCTTGAGAGGGTGATTCCAAATTCTTAGTAGGAGATTCTTGAGAGCTTGGGGGAACCCTGGGAGGACTCTAGAAAGGGTATGGAAGAGTAAGTAAATACTCAAAGGTTCTTGAGATAAGGGAATGTGAATATTGTGAGGGTTTATATAGGAAAGTATATGGGAATTGATTATTATTTCCCAAACTTAGGTTTTGGACATTATATAATAAAATAAAATAAACCACAAATATTCCTAGGGTTTTTTCACATGGTTTCTACCAAATAGATATGGTTTAATTATTTTATAAGCCTAATTTCTAAACTTAATTAAATAATACCCATACGGATGTGTAAGTAGGTCAAGTATTTAATGAAATTATTTTAAAACCATAAAATATATTATTGTTTTTGGAAGATTCATAAAATATTTAAAAAATTTATAAACCTCAAAATAAAATAACATTATTCTAAAGGGAAAAAATACATTTGGTTATGGATACCCTTAATATTATTCATTAAATCATATTTTGGTCATTATGATGTCATTATATACACTATAAATTTATACTCTATTAAATTTTAACCTGAAACTTCAGTTGGATTAGAAAATTACGAAAAATTCAATGTTGGATAATTTCAATGTTTTTATTCCATAAATAATATTTATTTTACCATAATTTTTCAAATATATTATTTTTCACTTTTAAAATAATAATTGATATTTGTTGATAAATGCTATGTTTTTTTTAAATAATTGTTTTCATTCCCTTATATAAATTACATTTAACATCATAAAAATTATATGATCATTTATATTTAATAAAAATTATTTAATAATAAAATTTTGATAAAATTTTATTTACTTCCAAAAACCATTAATTCATTAAAACAAATGTCTTAGTTGAATACTACCGAAAAATACAATTTCTATTTTATTGTATCAAAATATAATTTTTATAAAACTCTTTACTTAATCAGTTATAAAATAAAAAACACTATGAAATAAATATAATCATAACTATATATAAGAGGAATTATAAATATTCATATTATTAGGGTTACTTCATTTCTAGTCTCTGTTAAATTATTTTTACCTTTAATTAACTTATTCTCCTTCAACTGTGGTAATAAATATTTACTACAGTTACTACTAATGTTATTCAAAAATTAACTTAACCATATAATCAAATATTGATTATGAGGATTTAAAAATTTGGAATCTATTTTATCAAAATAAATTCACCAAGGTGAAATAATTTATTTTAAAGATGAAACCCCCAAGCATGATGGAAATCGGTTTTTTGAAAAAATATATTTTTTTAAGGAAATTTTTTTTTACATCAGTATTATAACTAGTATTCTTCATTATATGAATTTAAATTCATCAGAATAGATATGTAATATGAAATTTTCATTTATATGATTTCTTATTATGTGTAATTATAATTAATTTTAATGGAGAATCATTATACATTTCTAAATAGATTTCAAAAAGTATATGTTTTTCATCCTAAAAAATAACTTATACTAAAATATGGTATAAATATGATTTAAATGTAATTAATTCAATTAAATATCTCTAAATATTAATTATATTATCATTAAATCAATGAAAAGAATAATTTTACATTTAAATTAATTTATTTATCAAAAGAAATGACAATTTTACAAAAACTGTATTTTTCACTATTCATTAAACAATTAAAATTTTCAAAAAATTCCAAAATTTTACCCTATGTTAATATTTTTTTGATGACACAAAAAATGGATCCCATTTTATCAAATACATTTTATAATTTTTCTAGAAAATAAATATAATAATGTTTCATACAAAGAAAAAAAATCATTTTTAAAGAAAACAAATTTTGAAGATCAAAACTAAATTACTAGAATTTGATTTATTATTTACTAAGAATTTATAAATACTTTTTGGAAATATATATAAATATTTCAAAAAATTATTTAGTCATATTCATATCCAAAATTTTAATTGATTTTTTTAAACGGTCATATTTTGAAATAGCCATTATTTGTTTGGGTTTAGTGTTTTGTATCGCATATATTATTGTACATAGTTTTCTATTTTAAAAACTCATGGAATTATAAGTATAAATTAAAAATTCATTATTAAATCATTCGATTAATAAAAATTAATTTTTTAAAACAATTTTAAAAAAATAGTGACAAGGGATAAAAATACATATGATTGAAAAAGAAATAAATCAGTTTTTCTTTTTAACCATTATTTATTTCATTAAAGTATATAATAAAGAAATTTTTGGAAGAGAATATAAAAAAACCATAAATATATATAGTATATGAAAATACATATATATTATAAATGATTAATTATAATATTCCTTCAAGGTAATCGTAATAATTAGGATTGTAAAATAAATCCTTACCTCTTTTGTAACATTTAAATTATAACCCATTTAAAGAAAAATAAAATAATTGAAATATTAATCATCCTTAAAAAATGTGTATTAATGTTAAATATATATAACAACATTATATAAACTGTATAAAACTAAATAGGTGCACAATATCAAATATGTCTCAATGGAATAAAAAATGACATGAAATCTCTTACCTCGCACTTCCCTTTAGTGGAATATGATTTAAACATCGGAATAATAGATTTAAACCTATTGTTAATTTATAATATAACCTTATACATATTTATAATATCATATATGATCATATTATAACATCTCAGAAACTGTTCGTAGATAATATTTGGTTAATACCATTGTTTCGAGTGTCAACTGCTTTATTTTTTTCATTTGTTTTCTATCATGGAAGTTCTATTTCTTGTGAATAAGATGTTGTTTCATGATCTCTAGATTTTTATTAATATTATAAATATAATATTTTTTCATTAAATATCTTTTTATTATCATTTTTGAAATTGGTACATGGAAAATGAATATCATTGCTTCTTGGAAATGGCATGCCATACTTATGTAAAGATGATGTTATCATTTCCATAATGGGAAAATGGGTAAAAAAAGTGGAAGATATATTATTTTAAATAATAAATTTTATTTCATAAGTATAATATATATTAGTTATTTCAATCATTATGACTATCCATGTAAGTCTATGATGGAAAGAAAATTACATCGATTTAGGATGCAATAGTTCATTGTACGCGCGAGTAATAGTTTGGTTTCCAAATTGATAGAGAATCATATGTGAAAATTTTATTCCTTAAGAATAATTAAATCTCACTATATGGTATTATTGGTCTTATTATATTTTAATTACCAAGACATAATGGAATTTGTTAAAAGAAAATAGAAAAAATAAATATCTTGGTGAATACGATTACTTTCGCTTAGAAAAACTTTATATGAATCACTAATTAAGAACCAAAGGGTTATTATTTTGGGAATACCAGAATCTCCATAAAGTGTATAAGGATATTGGGGAGATATTTGATATTTCTTTTAGATAAAAATGAAAAAATAAGTGTGAAATTCTGAGGGGGGGAGGTGCCCTTTTATAATTGAGGTGAGTGGCATTATAGTAATTATCCAAAGTTATAAAATAATTTCAAGTAAATTTCTTGGAAAAATGGATAAAAATTAATAATATTATAATATTATAAGGCTATGGTATACATAAACCAAAAAAAATTGGCTTCAAAATTATTTTAGGACATTTTGACACTTATCATTTTAGGTTAACCCCCGATAAACTCATTTTAACCTCAACTATGGTGGGAAATTTTTTCTATTTTTACTATTCATTACGAAAAAAAAAGAAATTGGACATAATAAATAATTTTGAAACTATTATTACAAATATAGATTCCTTTTTATCAAATTCAATTCATATAATTTGTTGAATTAAATTTAAAAATAGAACTTCAAAACGTCCCAAAAAAAGATTTTCATAAAATGCATTTTTCAAGTATAATAAGATCAGACTAGTAATAATAATTATATGGATTTAAATTTAGATAGTTACACATAAAATATATAAATTTAATTTAAATAACTCAGCATTAACTATTTTTTTAATTAATTGAAATGGAAAGATATTATTCTTTTTTATAATCTGTTTCCTGAAAAATAACTTTTTTACCTACAAATGATCTTATCTTAATTTATATCAAATTGATTGTCAATAAATTTTTATCCATAAATATTATAAAATATTATTATAAATAAATTGATTAATATTGAAATACTATATTTTTAATTATTCATAAAATCTTTTTTAAGGTAAATTTCCAAAATTCATTCTTGGGTTATTTTGACCAACTAAGTTCAAAATTGATATTCTTATTATAAAATAAAGTTGTTATTGAAAAAAAATTGAAATTTAAATTTAAATATATTTTTATTTAAATATAATTTTTAATTAATATAATTTATTCTTTGGTGTTACAAATAATCTAAATAGATGGTATATTTTTGGATCCTTCAAAGATGGATTTATTGAGCAATGGACCTGACCGACCATGGTAACTGATATTTTTAGTTTTATTGTGATAGATGGATACTATCAGTTATTTTTGAGTGATTTTTCAAGGATATATAATCTAATAACTATGTTGACTCAAAATTAATCCATGTTCTTTTGGATAGATGAATGTGGGGAAAATTTCAAGGAGATGAAAAGAAAGTGGGATAGTGAACCTATGCTTACAGTACCCTATTTTAGATAAGACTGTTTGATCTATTTTGATGTATAAAAGAATGGGATATGATTCACACATATCCAAAATTTTATGGTGATATATAATGCCTCTCATTAAATGAAAATTAATGAGTAATATTTCCCAAATCATGATTTGGATTTGGCACCCATAATTTTTTCATTGAAAATATAGAGGTGTTATCTTTCGGGTGAAATATGTGATATATATAAAAATTATAAAATATTGAATTATATAATAGAATTAAAATATTTTAATATGTTAAAATAGATATGGTTTTAATTGATTAAATATTATGAAATATCAATATACTACCACCTTGGGAAGTATAAAAAGGTTTTTGATTCTCTAAGTTAGAAAGACCAAGCTAGATTTCCCTTGAAAGGGGTTAAAAGTGATCTAATATGAACAAGGTGGTTGTAGATCTATAAAATTATATAACAATATTTGAATACATAGTTTAGCATTAACACTTCATCTTATCCAAAAATATATGTTTCTAATAAGATTCCCATTAAAAAGTTATAGGATATGTGGAGATATTTTTTTATGATTTAAAATTTGGTTGGCATCAACACTTTTCTTTAGTTGTTTTTTCATACAACTATAGCTTTCACTTGGGAATCCATATGGCATATTATGAAGCCTGCTATGGTAGGAAGTGAAGAAAACCAATGTGTCAAGATAAATTTGGAGAAATAAAAAAATAGGTACCTTATCTATCTATGTAAATGGTATATAATTTTATAGTTGTTCAACCAAACATTTGGGCAGCTCAGAGTAGGTAAAAAAGTTATCTTAACACTCATCGGTGAGATCTAGAGTTTGAAGTTGGTGAAAAGGAATTACTATGAATATATCCTTTGAATAATGTTACATCATTTAGAAATAAGGGAAAGATAATCCATATATATATATTGGCCTATTTGAAATTCTTAATCTTGATAGGATGGTTTTTATCATTTGGAACTTCCACTCAAACTCTCTCAAGATCACAATCTGTTCCTTGTATATCTTCTGAGGATGTACATACCGGATCCTTCATGTATACTAAAACCAAAATCTTTACCACTGGATCATGATATATCGTGTGAGGAACAACCAATGGATATTTTATATCAAGGATATAACTTTCTGTGAAATAATAAGACTCTCAATGTCAAAGATTTGTAGTGGAACTATAATTTTTTAGAAGCTATATGGGAACCCAAAGTTATGATGATGCAGAAGTATCCTTAGTTATTTCTATCCAAGTGATGAAATTTTTAGGGAAAACTATTACAATTTAGAGGAATATAACACCCTAATATTTTATGATATATTTATATTTATATATATTGAATTTCTTACATGGTTTTTCTTATATACAACAATGAGTTTAAATGAACTGTGATATATTATTGAATTATTATTATTTAATTTTTTGGTAATCTCCTATCCATTGGATTACTGTGTATGACTAGGAATAAATAAATTATAAAAAATTATTATTTTCACAATTATAAAATGAATTCAATTCTTACTAATTGTTTATAAATAAAAATAAAATCATTTAAAGTTAAAAAGAGACATTTTCCTGAAAAGTGGTTCTTATGCATGCAATGCATTTTTATCTTAATAATTTGAGTTAATTAATATTTATGAAGGGTTTGAATTAAAATATTATATTAAATATTTTATAAAAAATTAACATTCATCTAATAGTTTTTACAGGATGAGAAATTTAGGTAAAATTAGTTTTATCCCAAAAATGATTTTTTACTACAAAATGGTTTTCTTGTATCATGTATACATACTTTAAAATTACTTTATTCCAGTTGTAGCAATTTAATTTTCTAAAATTTATTAAATATTTTTAATAAACATAATTAATATTAAATAAAAAGATCAATTTAAATTTTGGTCATTATAAATAGAAACAGCTATAAAAATGCATTAATACGCAAAAGTTTAAAAGGGGTTAATGAGGGTATAAACTAAATAATAAAGGGTTAAATGACCCAAAATAATTTAAATTACATTTTATGTTCATATTTCATATCTATCTTATAAGGCCCCAGCCTTAAACCATACTTAATCTTAAGTTATTACAAGATTACACATTGAGGATCTTTTCAGGTTTAGAGTTTTAGAGAATTAGATCATAAAACCTGCATTACATTCCAAATTTACAAAAAGTGGTTACATAAAAGATAGTATTCATTTTTTTTCCATCAACGGAAACATATTTAAAAATAAATCAAGGATTCTTTCTTGACACTTCCTTGACACTATCATCATAACATGTACCTTTCCCTTGACCTGTGAAAAACATTTCAAAAAAACATGGGATGAGCATAAAAAGCTCAGTAAGGGTTATAATAATATGGAAAGGAAACATGAGTTCATATATACATAATAATGAAATCATACTTTACCCATAAAACATAGGCACTTTAACATACCTCATAAAATCATGAATAAATCATAGATATCATAAGACATAAAAGGTAACTTGAGGCATTCAAAATATTCTTACATAGGGAGTAACCCTCTTGGTTACATTTGGAATACCCATCATAGTATATTCCCTAAATCTCTTCGGAGAAACCTTAATGTTTCACTCATTCGCATTACCCAATGCATTGGAGAGCTATATCGGGCTCACCCGCCCTTAGTTTATCACAGAACCACCCGTATTCATAACAATGCCCAAGAACCATAACATAATCTTATCACATAAAACATGCATAAAGGAAACATAACATTTCCACATTTAAATCACAAGATATCAATACAACACATTGATATAAAAACATTATGAAAACCACTTTCAATACAAAAATAAAAGAAAATTAAAACATGTTATTTATTTTTCTTTTAAAAAGAAGGTATGGCTTGTAGAGGAAGTCGAAACTCAAATAATGGTCACGGTGGAGGAGAAGTTGTTGTCACCACATACGTACGACAAAAAAAACATTCCATTTTGTTGTTTAGTAAAACGCTTCGTATAAAAAAGATTCTTTTTGAATAAGCGTAAAAGTCAAAGGGGTTTATACACCGTATAAAAGAAAGTTGCGTATAAAACAAAATGAGAGACTCTTGAATACAAATAATTGTAGAATAACTTTTAATCCGAACTTTATAATATCATGAGAATAAAGGGATTCATGATAAAATATTTCAAAGGATATTATACACACCCTATAAGAGTGAATTGGTGCATAACAACAATGATGTCTCAATGGAAATGTAAATTGAGATGGAATCCATTATAAAGATGGTATCCTTAAATTAAGGACAAATCTATCACATAATTATGTGTGAGAAATACAAATACACCCAATATAAGTGGATATTAATTGTGAAACAATCAGAGTTCATTCAAACATATTCATAGGATGACATGTTCAGGAAGTACAAGTTGAACCCAAGGAAATCGAAATTGGGTTAAGATGTCCCCTTGTAAAAATTCGACAGCCTTACGGCATCACTTCAAAATTCCGAAAATTAGTCGATGAGAGAGTGAATGGTATCTCATCACGTTGAAATAAACATTAACTCAGTAAGGATATAGAAGAACATATCCTAACATAATAAGATGTAAATTAAAAGACATAACAAAAGAAGTCTTTTAAAAAGAGGAGGGTGAAAGGTCCCCTTACTGGGTTGGGTAACTTTTGAAACGTACACCCCATGGCAGATGGGTCATACAACATTAATGTAAATACTCACAAACTAAATTATATTACACAAAGAGTAGAATAATGGGTAGTACATATAACAATCAAAGGAAATGGTGGCAAATGTAGCATAAATCTCATGGGAATAAAAGTGAGATGAAAAATCCCTTAAGAAAACTCAGCAGCCTAACGGTGCCACATAAAACCTCCAAAAATGGATTTATGAGATCAAATAGGTTCTCTCATAATATGACCATAAAAATTACAGTATTATGAATATAAAATAACATCCCCAAACATAATAAAGATGAGCTGAAAAGAAATGACATAAAAGAGATTACTGAAAAAGAAAGAGAGGCGTAGGATCCCTTACCTTGGGTCCGACTTGACTCGATCGTTCTTTAATGTCCTGAATAATAGACTTGAGTTAATTTATACTTTCTTAAGAACCTTTTTCAAGTTCATTATTCCTTTTATACCACTTATTACCATTTTATGAACACTATGTAATTATTTAAGTTAATAATGGTCTTTTTAACGATCATTGGTACTTGAGTCAAAAATAAACTCTTTATAATTACAAGTTGTTCATGTGGTAAAATATCCATTATATCCAGAATTTTATTCATGATTTAGATATCATATATATCATATATATCCAGTATATTCATGTATTTATAATATTACATAACATTTAGAGGTAAGAAATGAAATGCACCGTTCATGGAGACGGTAAGTCGTACGTACGCATGAACGCTACTTCCATTTTTATTTCAGATTTAATGGAATTAAAACATAATTATACATAATAGTATTTTAATTCCAGTATGTTATCATGTAAAATATCATTAAATATATCTTTTATACGTATCACATATGGTATTAACGAATCAAATCACTTTGAGGAGGCGGTAGTCCGCACTTCCTAAAATGAAGATATCGCGTATACCCATAATGGAAGCCATAAAGGTATGCCATAAATGAAAAATACATAAGCTTAAGGAAAACATAAACATATTATATATCATATATAAATATAGTGACATCTTAATGGCCACCTTTGAAGGTGTTAGAAGGATATTGAACAATCATCGTTTCGTGAGGCAGAAATTCGCCATCCACAGAAACGGTATGTTATTTAACCATTAGATGTAGGTGTGTGTATTTATAGCTCTAATACTTCTTATAACAACATCCTAGTATATTTAAGTTACTGTAGTTGTTACAAAAGAAATGAATAAAAATAGTTTAGGGTGTTGGAGAAGCAAAATAAAACAAAAAGACTCAAGTGAAGACATTACCTTAAAATCGGGTAACTCCCTTTGGTTTGAGCTCAAAGGCTTCCTTGGGAAGACTTCTAACCAAAGTGAGGCTTCTAATAGATATATAGGGATGTGGATAGGTAAAATGGGCAGGGTTTGGCTGAGCTAAAGGCTTTGTAAGTGTGGGTAAGGAGGTAGAGGTGGGGGCCTTTTATAAGAGGAGGGGAGGGGCACTCTTGGAAAGTAATAAAAGGTTACTTTATTTTCAAATGATTTTTGGATTTTAAAGGTCCCACATTGATGTGTTTCTAGGATAAGGTGATAAGGGTTATAAATCCACCCATCCAATAGGTTTTGGACATGTGTAGGTCTTAGATTTTACATTATCTGTCCATTTTATTTAAATCGATAAATAATGAGGTCATCGCTGAATCATCATGATGTCATAAATAATTTAATTTATTTAATGTCTAAAAATTCAATAAAACTACTATGATGTAGGAAATATTTTTATCTTTCGAATGACTATTTATAGTCAAAAATCTGACTTGTATAACCCCATGTAAAAATTGTTTTAGTAAAACTTCTCATGTTTGTGTCATTTTTACTTTAACATTAAATAAAAAGTTATTTATGTCATTTCCCAACCAAAGTGGCTCCATGGGGTCCCCAAGTTGACCCATGGATTTTCTCGGTCGACCATGAGACATCCAATGAGGGTAGGACATGTTTCTAGGTCATTTAATATTATTAAAATATTATTTTAACTTAAACTACACTAATTACCTCTAATCGCGATTAAAAACTTAATAAGTTACTATTCACCAAAAAATTAATTTAATCCCATTGAACCACATTTTACTTCTTAATGACAACCATGTATGTCGGATTTTTGAAATACAAAACACAAAGATGGAAAATTTCATTTAAACGGAAAATCAGTTTTTATAAGTTCCACTTAGTGGTTTCACTATTCATCAAAAATTGAAGTTTTTCAGAAAATTACCAAAAATTAACCCTAAGCTATAATTGATATTCCGAATTCAAAAATGATGCCTCTTTTACAAAATTCAAAACATATAAGTTTCATTAATTAATTTCATAATTGATTCCCGCTGTCAAAACAAATAGCGTGTTTTCATGAAACAAAATGTATCAAAAGATTGACACTAGTTTAAGTCCGATTTCAAAGTGAAATTAATTCCAAAAACCGCTATTGGATTAAATGGTAAAAATATATTCTAATTTCACATTAAAAAAATTCAAAAGATAATCTAATCATATAAATAAATTAGATTAAAAATAGGTTTTGAATTAAAATACAACATTTTTCACTATTCATTAAAAAATGAACTTTATCGGAAAAATAACAAAAATTTACACAAAGTAAATTTTAATGTCCAGATTCTAAAGAAGAATTTTATTTTGTCAAATTTAACACATAAAATTTTCAAAAATTGTATTTAAAAGAGGTTCACCATCAAAAGGCGGTTAATCGACCTTTTAAAGAATATTAGAATGTTTATGCTTAAAATTGGATACATTCACATTTTTAATCCTCTAACATTTATTGTAAAAAGTAAAAATATTTGACAAACATATATAATCATTTTCTTAGTTAGTTCTATTCATTATTGCCATAACAATAGCTAGGCGTTAACTACCATTTAAAATAATATTATTTTATTATTAGAGTGCAACGTAAGATTCCCAAGAAACTTGTTGTTGCTTGTTGGGTACGCCATCGAGAATAGCGTCCCCTTTAAAGTTATATTAATATTTTATTCACAAATATGGATAAATGTGAAAATTTCATATTCTTTATTTACCTGGGGTGTTACATATCTCATATATTATTTAAGAATTATTTATTTTCTGAGTCGTTTTACTTGAGTAAGAAATTAATATATTTTAATATTTTGAAAAAATTAAAGTGTTTTTTCTTCCTTCCTTATTAGAGGACATCAACTATCCTCTTTTCGTCATAATTTAAGATACTATTAGTTTTTCCAATAAATTACCAAATACTTTTCCAACATCTATTATCATCTCATAGTGGCCCTCGATTGATTATAATACCATCTTCTTAAGGGTTAAGATGTAAGATAAAGGGTGTTTCTCAATGAAGAGTTATAACACTTAAGGGAATAACTTCAACTTTATTTCTTATTTAAGCTTTTATAAACCTATTGTGTTGATCATAAAATTATTACTAAGTATCATAGATATAATGATATGTTATTGTGTTGATTTTTAACCATTATTCATCTCCTCCTACAATAAATGGGTAACAAAAGAGTCAATCATGAATTTGTGAAAACAACCACCTTGAAAAGAGATTAATTTCATTTTTAATCACTATAATTCATGGTAGAATATTATGATTTATTTAATATTAATATATGATATTTATGATATAATTATGATTCTAGAGTTATAAGATCTTATCTACCTTCTTATCTTTCTATCCATTGGAAAAAAAATAAGGTCCCCTATATGTACGTGTGGACTACTTCCTCCACATAACGATTGACTCATTTTTTATTTCCTCATTAAATGGATGGTAATAAGGATGTATTTAAATAATATCTATTAAATTTATGATATAATATTGGTTTTCTTAAAAATTTATTATTTTAAATACCCAAATTTATCATACAAATTTATTATATCTTTTTAGATAAATATACATTACATTACAAAAACACATGACTAGGGGTCATAAAGGTAAAGATCCTTTACAAACATATACACATAAAAAAATTGGTCCAAAAGTGAGGTACATCATCTCCCGCTATTTTCTTCAAAATTTTAACCTTTATTAGACATATCATTAATAATACATTTTCTCATAACCTCAAGAAATGAAATAGAAGAAAGGGTGAGCTTAGATACTCAGTAAGGTAAATGAAGGAGATATCCACATATCATGAGAATAAGGGACAAGAATGAAAATTTAAAACAATATCATAAATATAGTATATCACAAATTTTATTCATTAAATAAATATTAGAAATTTATTAGACATGAATCATAATGGAATCAAATAACATAAAACATGAGATCATAACATTGGAAAAAGAAATAGATTTATCGAATATACATAAGTATAGAAAATCATTCCCTGAGTAGTTCAAGGCCCATTTCCTAGACTATCATTGTGGACTCGATTCACTCAAAAAACCAAAATTGTAGTTAAGATTCACTCTCAAGACTATTATAGTGGATATATTCCCTTACTAAACTGGGTTCACTAAACATTCTAGTACTATTTATCTCAAGTGATATCAATATTTACCCAATTCCTTAGGGGTGGATATAGGTCACACTCATCGCATAATGAAATTCATACATATGTGTTTCAAAAGATCAAAAAACATTCATTACCTCAGAACCCATGAAATAAAATGGTTTTCATAAAAATTTCATCATAATGTAACGTGTGGAAAAGAAATAGGTTTCATAACTATTTTATTATTTCATTAAATCGTAACTTGTGTGAAAAAAATCGGGTTTCACAATAAGTTTATCATCGTATAAACCGTGGACGAGAAACAGGCTTCATAAAAAACCTTTTATCATAAACATAAAACATTTAGATAAATAATATGAATGGTATCCTTGGATCTTATCCCAAATAAATAATAAGTAATGTAAAAAGATTTTATCTTATATGGAAATTGTTTTGAAATAAAAATCACATGTAAGGTTTCTTGAAGAAATTATAATTTATTTAAAAATAAGTTTTTAAAAATTAAATATTTATAAAATATTTTTGAATTCGTTTTATTTAAAAATAAACTTGAAAAACTTATAATGGAATTTTAAAATCATATAATTTTCTTGAAATCAAGAAATTTATGTTCAACACATACATGTTAAAATAAGAAAAACTTTCTCCTTATTGATAAAATCCAAATGGGCCTTTTAGGGAAAAAACATAAAATTTTCATTAAAAAAATTTTTAAAAATAAAATAGGGTAAATTATATTAAAAAATCATTTTTAAATCCTTAAAATAACTTTTTGAAATTATTTTCCAAAAATATAGTTTTGGAATAAAAGGGGGTTTTCGACCAAAGAATGAAATAAAGATAATTTTTTTAAAAAAATAATATTTTAAAATATTGGATATATAAATAGATTAAAATGAATAAAAAATATTTACTATTCATAAATAAATAAAATCATAATAAATTACATGAGTATCTTGAAATATATATATCAAACAATTTCATCATTGGAAGCAAATTCCTGATAAATCCTAATAAATGATGATATTATAACACAAAACTTTTACCAATTTGGTAACATTGAATCCAAAGCCTAAGGAAAGAATAATGTTAAATTAAACTAATAATATCTTGATAATAAATTAATTCCTGACTTTACATATCAAATGGTCTTTATATACACCTCATAAAATAATGTTGGTGCATAACAAAACATATGTCTCAACAAAGGCAAATTGAGACAAAAATACTTTAAAATAAGTCATAAATTCTTTCATACACATTAAAAAATTCCATATAATAAATATAATTTTATTGTAAACATATTACAGAACCAAATATATATATATATATAATACAATATTTTATTTACTTTAGACCTTTTATTATCCATTAATTATCAATTTCATGTTAAAGTCACGTTTTAGGCAATAACTACGTTGTTTTTTGTATATGTTTTGATTTTGTTTATTTTATGGTCTTATTAAGTTTATTAAATTCTTATCATCTAAATAATGTTTGACATGATATAAATATCTTATATACTCAATATATATGTATTTATATTTATCCATAAAATTTAGAAATAGGGAATGAAATACAAAGTTCATGGAGACGGTAGGGCATATGTACTCATGAATGATGTTTCCATTTTATTGATAAATAGAAATAAATGAAGTTAAATATTATATTATCATTAAATATTAATTATTATTTCACATATATATATAATATTTTCATTAAAATAATCTTTATTAGCTTTTATGTAAAAAGTGAACAAATCACATCGCTTTGCGAGGTGGTAGCCTGTCGCACACATGAGTGATGTTGTAGTATTCCCACAGAATTTAAATTTAGAAGGTAAATGTGAAACAATAATTCAATAATTATAATAATATCATAAATATTGTATAAAAAATAATCCATCATTATATACATCCTTGATAGGTGGTGATGGAAAATGAATAACATCGGTTCGCGAGGTGGTAGTCCGCCGTACAGAAGAAAAATGATTTGCTATCCAATTTGATGGAATTGGAGATGGTTGTAGGCAATTACCTTTAAAAAACTACCAGGATGTATAAGATACTTAATTTATCATTTCAACATGTATTGATATGAATATAATTAGGTGGACTAAGAAATAAAATAATCATGCTCTTGGAAAAATGTTAACTCTTCTTCGGGTAACTTTCTTTGTTTTTCACCTAAATCATTCCTAGGATGGATTTATTACTAAAATTAAGATTCTAGGATTAGATTATGGAATTAAGGAACATATATTTTTAGGCCTTTTTAGAAACTAATTTTTTTTAATATGTGAATAGGATATTATAAGAGGCGACCTTTTATATGTGAGGTAAGTGGAACACTTGTAATTTGTTGAAAAATAAAATTGTACCCACATTTTTAACATTAAAAAATGCTTTAAAAGGGACCATTATCAAGAAATAAAAATAATAATTTTGAAATATATCCATAAAATTGGTGTTTTATATGTTTTGGGTCATTTTTAACAAATATATTTTTAGTTTAACACCTTGGTAAACCCATTTTTACTTTAACCGTGAAAAATAAATTTTACAATTTTTTCTATTCGTCATGGTCAAAAATTAAGTTGAAATTATTAGATAATATTAATTATTTTTAATATTTATATTAAATCAATTTTTAAAACGTCCATTCATATTAGTGGAAAATTTTAATTTAAAATTATACTCACACACATGATGGGAAAACGATTTTCCAAATATCAAATGTTCAATGGTTTAAAAAATAATTATATCAAAATTCAATATTAAAATGATTTCAATGAAATAAAAAAATAAATTGATATAAAATTTTACAAATTTTACATTTAAACCAAGTTAACACAAAAATAAACCATATTATATCATTCAACTGAAAGGATGTTTTCAATAAAAAACCGTATTTTTCATTATTCATCAAAAAATTAATATATTCAGGAAAATCAAAAAAACAAACCCTAAGATAATTATAACATATTGATTTAAAAAATTAATTTATTTTATCAAATTTATTTTCTAAATGTGTCAAAATATTATTTTAATAATTTTCACAAAATAAGAAAAAAATTATTTTTGAGAAAATAGTATTTTCAAAACATATAAATACTTTATGGAAAATTAAGTATTTTTTATCAATATATTTTCTTTATATAAAATTATTAAACATAAAATTTAAATTTTTTTATTCCTATTTAGGTTACCAATTTTATCATATATTTAATAACTACCTTTTTAAATAAAAATTTTAATATTTTTTCAAAGTTTAATAAAACACGGTGTTGCGTGTAACGCTAGCAATCGAAAATATTTAATTTATTAAAAAATAATAACTTTTAAAAACATAGTGTGTTAAATGATCCCCCCCAAAAAATTTAATTCCAACCTCCAAAATCCATTACTTTGATACAAATTGAGGAGTATACTTATGCATCATCATATCTTTAAGTTTCCATAATGCTTTCTCAAATTATTGGTTTCACCATTAAAATTTTACCAGGAGAGTAGTATTGTTTTTTAAAATGTTATCTGTATTATCTAGAATTTATATATTTTTTTCCTAAATATAAAGATATTTCTAAAAAATTATGACCTCTTATTTTGGTACATTTTAAGTTTCATGAATATAATTCCTCAAGAGAGATTCATAGAATACATCAAGAACTTGAGATAGATTTGGTGGAAACACTAAACAATAAGCTATCGTCCTGATACAATCAACGATTCCAAGGGATTGAAATAAATAGAACTTATTTTACCCTTATTTCAAAATATAATTACCTTATTTCAAAATATAATAACCTTAAGTTTTGCTGAATGGATCTAACTTCTCTACCATTTATTCATATATTTTAGGTCCCAAAAATTTTTTTCTCCAACTTTATTTCAGTATATTGGATCTCTTATAGTGACCTAATCTTAACATACATATGTATTACATCATTTTATATGAATATTCCTAAAATTAAAAAAAATCATTCCCAATGTAGCACCACAAGATTTTGTGAAATATTTTTATTCAAATTAATCTAATCTTATAGATATTTTACATTTCACACAACACGAAAAAATAGTTTATTTTATATTAAAGAACTATGATTGAATTATGTTAAATGGAAAAAAAGTTTATCTATCCCTACACATAACATAGATTTTATCTTTCTCTACATAGAATATTGAAGGTAACTTATGTTAAAAACAATAATGATTTTCCTCAATGGCTTGTGTAACTTGCAAGAATGAGTTTTACCAAATAAAAATATATTAGTTAATATAACCAAGACATTAAATTTTTATTTAAGAAATTTTTTAACTAGATTATAAAAATATATGGTTTACAAAAAATATAAAATTAATTCAATGGTTACAAATTAATTAGAAATGAAAATGAAAACCAATGAAATATAAAAAAAAAATTATTATACCCACAATGTTATTTTACCATAATAAAATAAATTAATTTCAATTATTCAATGATATTAATGTAGTATATAGATATATATATATATTATATATTCAATAAAATATTTTTTATATTCATCTAATAGATTTGATATAAATAGGATAATAACAAACCCAATTTTATGCTTAAACATCTATATTTTTATTAAGGCATTTATACCACATTTTAATGGAGAACCAATTTTAACTTCAATTTTTGGAAATTTTTATATATTTAATATATCAAAATAAATTTAATATTTTAAATTGTAACATATGAATTAGGTTAGGGTAAATAGTTTATATTTTTCTATGAAGTTTCATTTTTTTATGAATAGTGAAAAACATTGAATTTTCATTCAAAACTGCTTTTTCGTATAATTTATTTATAAGATAAAATTACATTTTAATTGGTTTAAAAGTTTAATTATACAATATTTTTATTAATTAAACTAATTTAGGTCATTTTTATCAACTTAATTTTGAAATTGGGTACAAAAACTTAGTAAACATTTGGATGTTTTTACATTAAAAACTCGTATTGTCGCCTCATATGTGGGATTAAACATAAACAAAATTATACAACATATGTGATTGGAATTTGGAAAATTGATTCCATATTGTGAATTAGAATAATTTATAATGTTTAATAAGTTCAACATAAATTTTTACCTAAAATATTATTGAATGGAGTTAAAAATAATTACAATGGTTAAGGTAAAATTAAGTCTGACAAGGGAATAATCTTTCAACTTAAGGGGCCAAATGACATATAAACTCATCCAAAACCAATTTTTTATCAATATTTAGTCCATAAAAATTCTATTTTTTATTTTAATTAGTTTTTATGACATTTTTATGTAAACATGTGGGTACACCTAACTTGTTTTCCAAAATTCCAAGTGTATCCTTTCCCTTCCCTATAAAGGGCCACCAACTCTCCCACTTCCTCACACCTCTCCAACCAATTAATTTAGGAAATGGAATAATCAATAAACTACAAAAAACCATAAATTATTATTTTAATCCTGAATTTTTGTAGAAGTACTTCCAATCAATCCCTTTGGTCCAAACCAAAAGGAGTTTCCTGATTAAGAGGTAACACCCTCCCTCAAGCTCATTTCTTTTATTTCCATTATCCACTCACAAAACTCTTATTATTCCATAATTCTATAACAAACCCAGTATCCTAAGTAAACTATGATATTTTTATGATAATGTTTCTACCTGAACATACACATAGTTATATCTATTGGAAAAAAATATATTTTTTACGTGTACAGCAATCTATTACCTCAGAAATGATGATGGTTCATTTCTCCTTAACCACCTCTCATGGTGGAAATTATGATGGACATTATATTTATAGATGATATAAATTGTATTTATAATGGATTTATTTATCTATAATTTTTAATTAGAACATACTTTTATGTTTTCCATGTTCTATAAATTTGATAATTTCGTTTTAGGAAGTACGGACTACTGCCCCCTCAAAGAAATGTGATTTGTTCACACACTACATGGAATGTATTAAGGATATTTTCAGTAAAAATATATAATTTCTATAACATAATAATTCTAATTTAATTATATTATAAACATACATACATACATATATATATTTGTGTGTGTGTTTGTAATTTACATTCTTTATTTCAATACAATTAAAAAATGGAAGCATTGTTTATGTGTACGTACGACCTACCGTCTCTATGAATGGGGTATTCCATTTCATAATTATATATTCTATAAATTATTATAATAAAAATATACTTAATATTAATTATTTTAATATCATGATTTAAATTGTGTAAATCTTTATATAATTATAACGACCAAAGATATAAAAAATTATGACATAAGCAGAAAACAAAGAGAATATTCCCTATAGTGTAACATTACCATGAAAATTATTAACAATTGGTTAATATAAATTCGTAATAAAACCATATATGGTATTGTATATAATAATATGGTTCTTTAAAATAGTTCTAATAAAAATAAATTTATTATACAATAGGTTTTAATGTGTATGATGAGATTCAAGATATAAGGTAAGGGGATTTCATCTTGTTTTTTATTTCTTTGAGATACATGCTTTATTCACCACTAGTTCATTTTATGTGATGTGTATACTATACATGGATGTATTCTATGGTTATTATTATTAAATTTATGGGTATTTAACTATATTTTTTATGTTCTTCCTTTCATGGGGTTTATGTTTTAAAAGTTACCAAATCAGAAAAGTAATTTTGTCTCAATTTTCCTCCTTTGAGACAAATGCCATGTTATGCACCTATATTTTTTCCATGAGAGGTTTATACTAACTTTTAAATTTTATGTCATTAATCACTTTATTTTCATTATATTTAAAGCTTCATGTGATTCTATTTTATTATGTGGTTATTATGGTTCAAAGTTACAAAGTGGTGATAGTTTATTGAAATAATCTCATCGTATTTCAAGATTGTTTATATTTATGATTCATTTGATAAAATATTAAGATCCATCTATAAATAAATATCATGAATTTTTCCCTTATATGGTTATTCATGATATATTCATTTATTGGTACCATTTTCTAATCATTGGTACGTAAGATAGTTAAAAAAGTTTTTTTAAGAAAGCTGAATTTACCCTCTCTTTGGTTTGAAATCTGTGTTCCTTAAAAACAAAGTAATCTAAAAATATTTTCAAGTATTCTTCATATGTTGTAAAGTTATAATCAAAAAAAGGTATTTGAGTAATTCTTTATATGTATTCAATGTATTTTCAAATAAATG
The DNA here is from genome assembly GCA_963277665.1 of Viscum album. Lineage (NCBI taxonomy): Eukaryota > Viridiplantae > Streptophyta > Magnoliopsida > Santalales > Viscaceae > Viscum > Viscum album. Next base: position 212,464,565 of record OY728137.1, read on the forward strand.
TTTTTCAAAACGTTTTTAATATTCTTTAACAAGTTCTCATGGAAAATGGTTTTCAAAAGAGCTTCAATATTTTTTTATAAGTTTTCAAATACTTTTGTAATAAACTGTTTTAAAAAAATGAATATTATTTTATATGTTTTCAAGTAAAAAATATAAACAAAATCATTAATCTTTAATATGTTTTCATAGTAAAATGTTTTCAAAATTATTTCAATCCTTATTTCTATGTTTTCAATGCATTTTTAAATAAAATGGTTTACTAGAGGTTTAATATTTAAAAATATATTTCAAATAAGAAAGGGTATTTTCTTCAAGAAATTTTTTTGAAATATATTTCCATGTTATTTTCCATCAATGATTATATTTTTTGATGTCACTCAATACCTTTTAGGAAATGATCCAAAGGTTCCATTCATGTTATTTCTTGAATGGTTTCTATTTTTATAGAATTATTCTTATGAAACCTATTTCTTTTCTAAGAGTTATATGATTTTAAAACCTGATTATTTTAATAGGTTATGATTTCAGGAAATTATTGTTAAGTTTATCTCTTTTCCCTATGTTATTATGTAATGAAATTTTAAAGATACCAATTTCATTTAATGGGTTTTTATTTGATGTTTATAGAACCCAACACTTTTCAAGGGTCAATATATGATGAATGTTTTGTGGAATATTCATGTATGATTTCATTATGTGATGTGTGGGACATATATATCCCACAAATAAGTTGGGTAATTATGGATGACTTTTAGTATAAATATTATTCCGGAACCTGCTTACATGTTTATAATGTTGTGCATGGAAATGGTTTTATGTCCATAAGTTTGTACATGAACCTGATTACATGCTCATAATGTTATGAGTGTGCCTTTTAATATTTTCATAATTTTATTCATGAACCCCATTACATGTTTACAATGATATCCATTGACCTGGTTTTATGCCCATAAGTTTATGAGTGAACTAGATTACATTTTCACAGTGTTATACATGAACCTAATTTCATGTTCACTAAATTTTGCATGGACTTGGTTTCATGTCCATAATTATATGAGAGTTCCAAATTTAAAGTCCTTAAATTAATTTGTTAACCTTTTTCAAATTATACATATTCACAATGTTATACGTTGATGTTTATTCCATAATTCAATGTATTATTTCTCTATTATGCTTTCATGGATTATGCTCTTGATTTCCTTATGATTGAATTCTAATGAACTGAAAATATTTAATCCATAATTCATTTTTATGGTCCTTGATATGTTGGGTATGATCTTCTAAATATCATGGTCACATTCTAATACACTTATGTTTATGAAATGCAAACACATTTCCTTTATTAACCCTTGCTGACCATTTGTGCTCAATACTTTATTTTGTTTTCTTTCCCTGGGTTATAAAAGAGGTTTTTTAAGTATAATTACTAAGGGGGGGAGATCATTTGGGGAAACATTGAAAATATTTTATTGAGATATAAGATTTTTATTCCATGTTTCCAAGGCACTGAACTAATATAGTCATTGGGTGTACATTTTTTTAATGATTTATGTAATACAAAATGTGATGTAATATCTACGTAAATTAATACTGGATTGTAATATTAGGTATCAAAGTAAATATTTTGTTAAACTTTGGAAGATAGTATGATAAAACCATAGTGGGAACCCTAAGGCCATATCTAGAGATAAGTCAAATGATAAAGAAAATTATAGGAAAATGTATTATAATTTTAATAATGGATAGAGTAATTGGATTCTTAGAAAAACATTAATGTCTAGATACTACAAGTGGATGTAGCTCCGAAATAGATTTACCTATGAGTAAAAACTCTGATTAGATGTTCTGGCCCCAACTCGGGGTAATCTGGTACACAACAACGGTCCTTGTTGCACACCAAGTTTGATACTCCTAGGGGATATGCTTTGGAAATTCAAAAACTCTTTATAAAACATCATTAATTATTTGAATATATACATACTATGAGTAATAAAGGTTAAAATTATAGTCTCGTTGATTAAAAATTTGTTTTTATGATCGAGACATCATATAAGTAATTTTTCATGATTATGTTGTTTCCTACAATGATATTTGTTTCTCACACTTTTCTTTCTAATTTTAGTCAATAGAGAGAACTTGAAGGTAAATTTTTAACATTGAATGTTTCAGATTTGGAAAATATACGAATTATAAAAATAAATTTTCTATGTTGAAAAAACATAAAGATAATTAAGAATGTGGTATGACTATTGGTTTTATTTCTGAAGATTAAGAAACATCAGACGACATCTGAAAGGTATGTGATGTTCATACATTTTTTTACATTAAATATAAAGATAAAGATTAGATCGAGGTTTAGGAACCTTAATTCATGATTCTTAGTTTATATTCTAGGATATAGGTTTTAAGGAATAAGTTTATGTAGCTTGATTAATGGTTCAAGAATGAATTTGGATTAATGAAGTATTTATGTTCTGGAATTTGAAGATTATGTTATAAGAATCATGAAATATATAAGTATTTATAGAATAAGTTTTTTTATCAAATATTGAAAAGGATATGTTTAATAGTGATGAAAACTTATAAAATTGATATTTTTTATTAAGGTATGGTAACCCTTAATGTGTTTAATATGTTGAAAAAATTTTATTTAGCCTCGATAAAGACATGATTAATTTGGATAAATGAAGCTATATAGCACTAATTACCCTATATGTGATAATAGATTTGTTTAAAAAGTGGTCTATGTCATCATGGATGAAGTTTAAAACTTCTTAGCTTAAAGTAATATATCTTATAAACTTTAAAATAATGAAGAATTCATGTATTCCAAGAGAATTGGTGCTTCAAGTCATTATACTATTTTAAGATAATACTTGATGGAGGTATTCACATATTTGGAATATGACAACCTATAGTTACATTATAATATTTAGGAATCATTGTTAAGGTAATTTCATGATTTAATTTCTAAAGTTTCTCATTTTTAACTTTCATAAGAGTTATAAGGTTAAACATTTAGTAAATTTTTAAGTTAATCATTGGAGGAAGTATGTATGTATTTGGATTATGTTGAAAACCTTAGTTAAAAGGATATTTAGTGATTAACCTTATTACAAGGATGTCCATCATATTTATGATGGAAATTATATTAGTGTGGTTTTATAAATTGTCATCATTTATATTGGGGGAAAACCAATCAACTATGGTAATGTTGTGGGTCTTGAACCCATGACCGAAGGACAATAAGGGTTTCATGCCTACCACTGGCCTACAAGATTCCCTAGTTAATGTGTAATTATTTTTTTGACTAAATATTAAAAAAGTTGAATTTTTGGGTTTAGATATAAATTTATTAACTATATTGATTAAGAATAATATTTAGAGACAAATATTTATACTTTTCATTATTTTATGGGCCTTAAGATCTACTAAAAGTTTATTTTAGTTCTTTATGCATCAATGTTAATTTCTAAAAATCCATTTCGTGGAGTAATATATGAATTATAAAATTATAAAAAAAATAACCAAAGAATGAAATATGTTTATCGGGATATCTCAAGAATATATATTTCTTTATATTCTTATTCAATTAAATAATAAATCAATGATTAGGATAATGATAAAAAATGGGTTTTCCTAAAACCTTAATTTTTTTGAACCAAATGCCTTTTAAATCATATCAGATTTATGAATTTGAGGCCCTCAACTTTTCTTTGATCATTCACTTGTTCATTATTGATGACCTCAATCAATTCCTATAAAAATTTATGATTTTACTCTATGACCAATCTTCACTCCCAACCAATGTTCTCTAATGAGGAAACCTAGATATATATTACTTTGGGTTACAGTTATGGTTACAACTTCCCCCTTTTATGGGAAGTTTTTTTATTTATTTTTACAATTTGGGTTTTAATGAAAGAAAATTTCTAGTATTAAACCATTTATTACCCAAATAAATTTCTAGGGAGAAATTCATTTTAAGAGGTGTAGAATATAGCACCCTGAGATTTTGTGAAATATTTGTTTTTCAAATTAATTTTTTTTTTTTTGATATTTTACTTTTCATGAAACACTAAAAATAGTTTATCTTATATTAAGACACTATGTTTAGATTATGTTATATGAAAAACCAATTTAATATTGTGCTACGTGCAACATAAATTTTATCTTTCTCTCTAAAGAACACTATGGATAGCTTTTGTTTCAGGCAATAATGACTTTCCTCAATGGCTTGTGTAACACGCAAGACCGAGTTTTACCTAATAATGATATATTATTTAATATAAACTTAACATTAAATTAGTAGTTATGAAAATTGTTAGTAAATTATGAAAATACATGGTTTTCAAAAATATAGAATGAATTCATTGGTTGGAAATTAATTATAAATGAAAATGAAAACCGATTTAATAGCAAAGAAAATATAATTATAGCTAGAAATTTATTTTACCATAATAAAATAAATTAATTAAATTAGTGGGTGGTATTAATATGATATATATTTTATATATTAAATAAAATTTTTCAATATTATTCTAATATATTTGATATATATAAAAAAATAATAAACCCAAATTTATGGTTAAAAACCTATATTTTTATTAAGACATTTATACCACCTTTTAAGGAAGAAATCATTTTAAATAAAATTTTTGGAACATTTATAGATTTAATATGTATAATAGAAACTTCATCTATGAAATAGAAACATAATATTTAGGTTAGGATAATTTTTTTGGTATTTTTCTATAAAGTTTAATTTTTTTAATAAATAGTTAAATATAGTGATTTTTAGTTCCAAATTGTTTTTCCACGTAATTTATTTATACGGTTAAAATAAATTAAAATTTGAATTTAAAATTTAATTGGATAATATTTTTATCCAATAATCTAGGTTTGGTCATTTTAACCAATTTCACTTTGAAATTGGGTATAAAAACTTGGTAAAATTTCGGACGTTTTTACATTAAAAACTTGCTTTGTCGTCCCATCTACAGGATTAAATTTAAATTAAATTCTAGACCCTCTATGATAGAAATTTTGAAAAATGGATTCCATATTTATAATCAGATTAATATAAAATTTATAATAATTTAAACTTAATTTTTGACAAAAAAATACTGGTGAATGTAGTTAAAATTAATTACAGTGATTAAGCTAAAATTATGTCGAACTATGGAATAATCATTAAACTTAAGGGATGAAATGGCCTTTAAATTTATCTGAAATCTATATTATGGCCATATTTCTGCCATAAAACTTAAATTATTTATTTTTTTAATTTACTACATCTTTTTTTAGTTAAAAATATTGGTACACCTATCTTTTTTTCAAAAATTCCAAGTGAGTCATTTCCCTTCCCTATAAAAGCCACCACATCCCCAACTTCCTCACACCTATCAAAACACTTAGCTTCAAAACATATCCACCAAATACACTTCCCAAAAACCCTACCTTCCTAATTTTATCCTCAATTTTGTAATTTTTTCATCCAAGTAATACCTTGGGTGCAAACCAAAAGGAGTTACCCGATTAAGATGTAATACCCGCCCTCAACCTCTTTCTTTTATTTCCATTCTCAACTCCCTAAAGTATAAATATTCCATTATTTTATAAAAACACCAGTATAATAAATATACTATTATTTTTTATGATATGGTTTTGACATACACTTACACACATTTCCACGTAATAGGTAATAAATATACAATTTAGGTGTACGGTGAACTACCACCCCACAAAACGATGATTGTTCATTTTTCCTTTAACTCCTCTCATGGTAGACATTATGATGTAAAATATTTTTATATACGATATATATGATATTTATAATGTCTTTATTGTTATTTAAATTTTATTTATAACATACCATTATACTTTCTATAATATGTAAATATGATAATTTTGTTTGAGGAGGTGTGGACTATCGTCCCCTCAATGAGATGTGATTCGTTCACCCCCTACATGGAATTTAAGGATATTTTTATGGAAAATATATGATATATAAGAAATAATAATAATAATTTAATTATTTTATATATATATATACATATACATATATGTCATTTACTTTCTTTCTTTTAAAACGTCAATAAAATAAAAGCAGCATTCTTGTGTACGTACAGCTTACCGTCTCTATGAACAGTGTATTTTATTTCATACTTATATATTGTTTATATTATTATAATAAATATATTAATAATATTAATAATATTTATATCATGTTTTAAATTATTTTATTCATGTTATAATTATATGGACCACTGATAAAAAAAATTAGGACACAGACGAAAAACGAAGCGAATATTACTCGAAGTGTAACCTTAACATGAACATTATTAAAAATCAAGAAATATAAAGTCATTATAAAATGATATATGGTATTATATATAAGAATATGTTTCTGTGAAATATTTATAATAAATTTACAATTATTATATAGTATTTTTTAATGATTACGATGAGATTCAAGAAACAAGGTAAGGGGATTTCATCTCACTTTATATTTTTGTGAGATACATTGTTTATCCACCACACATTCAAATTGTGTGGTGTTTATACTTCACATAGATTTATTAATTGATTATAATACTTAAATTTATGGGTATTTACATATCCAATTTATTTAATTACTTTCATGGGTTTATGTTTTAAAATTTACAAAATCAGTAAATTAATTGCTTCTGAATTTGCCATCTTTGAGACAAATGCCATGTTATGGACCAATATTTTTTTATAGGATGCTTATATACTACCTTTGAAATTTTATAACATAAATCTCATTATTTTAATGATATTTTAATCTTCATGTAATTTTATTTTCTTACCTAGGCAGTATGGTTCCAAGTTACCAGGTGGGGAGAGTTTATTGAAACAATTTCATCGCATTTCACGATTGTTTATGTTTATGATTACTTTGATGAAATATTATAAACCATATCCAAAAAAATATCATGTATTTTCAGCACCTCTAGTTATTTATGATATTTTCATATTTTGGTACCATTTTCCACTCTTTGGTATATAAGATAGTTAGGAAAGTGTTTTTAAAAAATACTGACTCTACCATCTCTTGGTTTATAAATCTATATTCCTTCAAAACCGTGTTTTCTAAAAACATTTTCAAGTATTATTTATAATTTAAAAATGTATTTAAAATAAATATTTTTTCAACAATTCATTATAATTATTCAAACTATTTTCAAATAAATTGTTTTCAAATAAAATCACTCTTCTTTTACAAGTTTTCAGGGAAACTGGTTTTCAGAATGTCTTCTAGATTTTTTCATAAGTTTTCAAAGTGTTTTTAAATAAATTGTTTTCAAAATGTTTTCAATATTATTTTATATGTCTTCAAGGAAATGTTTTTCAAAATTAATTCATGATTATTTTATAATTTTTCATGGAAAAATTATTTGATAATGATTTCAATCCTTCTTTATATGTTTTCAATGCATTTTCAAATAAATGGTTTTCTAAATATATTATGTTTGGAATGAATTTTCAAAAAATACAGAATATATTCCTCAATAAATGTTTTAAAAATAACTTTCCAAGTTATTTTCTATCTAAGATGACATCTGTGGATGTTACTCAAGACCTTCTAGTAAACTATCCAAAGGTTCCAATCATATTATTTCATGAATGGTTTTTATTTTGATGGAATGGTTCTTTAGACACCCATTTCTTTTCAATAGGTTATAGGATTTTGAAACCCACTTTTTTTCATGGATTTTGATTTCATGAAATGATTATAAAACTAATATATTTTCCATAGGTTATGATGTTATGAAATGTTAATGATTCCCATTTCATTTCATGGGTTTTCATTTTATGTTTATAGAACCCATCTCTTTTCATGGGCTATGATATAATGAATTTTTTGTGGCACATGCATGTATGATTTCATTATTTGATTGTTGGGACCTGTATCTCCCTCCAATTCCATGTGTAATAATAGATGACTCATGCATATAAATTTTATTCATGACCCTACTTACATGTTCATAATTTTATGCATGGACCTGGTTGCACATCCATAAGTTTATGAATGAACCTAATTACATGTTCATAATGTTATGGGTGAGCCTTATTATATGTTCATACTGTTATTCTTGAACAAGATTAGATGTTAAAAAATTTATTCATGGACCTAGTTTCATGTACATAAGTTTATGGATGAACCAAATTATATATTTACCATTTTATGTGTGAACTGAATTTCATGTTCACAAAATTATGCATGGACCCAGTTGCATGTACAAAAGACTATGAGAGGGAATGATTTCATTTCCTTAACAAAATGAGTGAACCTATTTCTACTTATGCATGTTAAAAAATTTTAAATATTGATGTGTATGCCACAATTTCATGTCTTATTCCTCTAATATGATTTCAGGGATTATTCTCTTGATTTTCATATGATTCGCATATTATGAACTGAAAATATTTATTCCAGGATTCATGTTTATTATATATGATATATAAGGTATCATCTTCTAAATATGATGAAAACATTATTATACCTTTATGTTCATGATATGCCTATTAATTTTCATTATTCACCCTTACTAAGAATTTGAGCTCACCCCTTTTTTATATTTCTTTTCCCAAAGTTATAAATAATGGTGTTTATGTAAAATTAATAATGGTTGAGATATTTGTGAGAAACATTTAAGATGTCTCATTAAGCTCAAATATATATCTTCCAAATTTCTAAAGGAACTAAACTAATTTGTTCTTTAGGCATCCATTTTTATAATGTTTTAAGTATTCTAAAAAAGTGAGGCAACATATATTTATGTTAATACTAGAATGTTATACCCAATGACTCTAATAGTTTAGTGTCTTTGGAAACATGGAAACATAATTTTCAAACATGGTGAAATATCTTCAATATATCCTTTAAAGATCTTACCCTTTTGGTTTTCCTACTTAAAATATTTCTTTATAACCAAGGAAAATGAGACCTAATAAATGAGTGTGCTTAGATGCTCAGTAAAGCTAAATATGGGAGATATATAAGCATAACAAGAGCATAAGCGTATTAGAATATGATCATAACATTAGAAGATCATACCATGAATATCAAACATCATAGTCAAGAGTCATGGAATAATGATTTTCAGTTTGTAAAATTTGAATGATAAGATAATCGAGAGCATAATCCATGAAAAAATAACACAATAATAAGACATTAAATTGTTTCATACACAAAACTTATAACATTGTGAACATGTATTAGGAGAAATAGGTTCACTCATTAAGTTATGGACATGAAATATGGGCCTCTCATAAAATTATGTACATGAAATCAGGTCCATGCATAACATTATGAACATCTAATCAGGTTCACACATGACATTTTGAACCTTAAATCAGGTTTATGCATAAACTTATAGACATGCAACCAGGTCCACACATAACATTGTAAACATGTAATCAGTTTCATGCATAACTCTGTTAAAACATAATATGGTTCACTCATAACATTGGGAACACGTAATCAGGTTAATGCATAAACTTGTAGACATGAAACCAGGTTCATGAATAAAATTGATAACATGTAATGAGGTTCATGCATAACATTTTGAACATGTAATCAGATTCATTCATAACTTTGTGAACATGTAACCCGGTTCACGTATAACATTTATATTCCTGATTCATGCTTTGTTTCCCAGTGTATAAAAGGGAGATAAAGGTCACACTAGTCACATAATAAAATAATACATGTTCCACAAGATTGTAAAAACTCATCATATCATATCCTATGAAATAAAATGGGTATTATAAAGATTTCATCATATCGTAGCCTATATAAAATAGATAGGTCTCATAATTATTTCATCATAGCATAACCCATGAAAAAAATTGGGTTTCAAAAGTATATAACACATGGAAGAGAAAATTGTGTAAAAAAAATTATTATAAAAAAATATAGTCCATTCGAGAATGAATACGAATTGTACTATTAGATAATATCCCTTGTAAATCATAAACTATAACAACGTTTGTTATCTTATATGGAGAAGGATTTTGTAAGATCGCATGGAAATTTTCTTAAGAAAACAAACATCTCATTCAAAATATTTTTTTATAAAACCATTTAAAAACCCTTTTCTTATAAATAAAGATTTACAATTTTTTAAATAAAATTTCTTGATAAAAAAATATCTTCCTCTTTGAAGAAAATTTTTTTAAAACAGAAAGAATTTTATATGCCTTTTTATTTTAAAATTGTTTTAAAAAATTATAAAGTATGATTTAAAATGATTTTAAAAACATTTTTCATTTAAAACTTCTTAAAACTCATCAATAAATCTTCAACACAGTTTTAAAAAGTTTTTTTAAAATACATTGAAAACATAAAAAGAAGGATTGAAATCATTTTTGAAGCCCTTTTATAGAAACTTATAAAAGAAGTTAGAAAATATTTTGAAAACATTTTTATTTAAAAACACATTAAAATAGATTGAAAACATTTAAATCCCTTTTAAAATATAAAACCTTCTTGAAAACATTTTTTTAGAAACCATGTTTTGGAATGAACACATATTTCCAACTGAGGAGAGAGATAATATCAGATTTTATTAAATACACTTTTTTAATTATCTAGAGTACCGAAGATCAGAAAAAATGGAACCAATACATTAAGATATCATGAATAACCATAATAGAAAAAACATTCATGTGTTTCATTGAGATATGGATCATTGTATTTCAACAATGGAAGAATAATTGTAACAAATCCCAAAAAATTATGAGATTGTATTAGTAAACTATTATCACTTCTCTAATTTTGACTCATAATCCTCATGAGATAATAACATTAAATGAAACATAGAAAATAAATAAATAGGTATATTAATGATATAACATGTTAAATGTTATTTTATATATCCCATAGAAAAATATAGGTTCATAACATGGCATGTATCTCAAAGAATGATAATTTAGGCAAAAAATTCCTTTACCAATTTGGTAACTTTTGAAACATAAACCCAATGACTGAAATATCATCAAATGGGATTGTAAATACCCATAAATTTATGTATAATAATCATAGAATACATTAATTGGATGTATATACACAACACAAAAATAATGAGTGCTGAACATGGCTTGTATCACACAAATATAAAAAGTGAGATGAGAAAACCATTAACTTAAGTTCTGACTTTCGTTGCACACATTCAAATATTACGTATAATAAACATAATATTTTTATATATCAACAAAAGAACTATATTATTTTATATAACTCCATATATGGATTTATTATGACTTTATATTACCTATTTATTAATAATTCCATGTCAATGTTATGTTTTGGGTAATATCTACATTATTTTTCGTATATGGTTTTGACTTGTTATTCTTGATCATACTAGTTAGATCATGATTTACTTATTTAAAAGATTTAAAACATGATATATATACCATATATTTTCTTTATATTTTTATTTATAGTATTTTATGAAATATATAAATATGAGAAGGAATGCATCGCTCATGGATACGGTAGGTTGTACGTATGCATTAATGTTGTTTCGTTTTCATATCATATCAAAATAATGAAAGTAAATTAAATATATGTACTTATGTATAGAATATAACTATATTATAATTATTATTTAATTTTAAAAATATATTTTTACTAAACTCATACTTAATAAATTCCATGTAGGGTGTGAATGAATCACATCGCATTGATGAGGCAGTACTTCACACTTCCACAGACTAAGTTATCATATTTACACCACGTGTAAAACATGAAGGTATGTGTCATATAATAATGATAGAATCATAAATACATCATAAATATTATATATATCATATAAAAAATATTTTATATCATAATTATTAATCATTAGATTCTGTAATGGAAAAACAAACAATATCATTTCATCAGGTGGTAGTTCGTCGTACACAAGAACAGTAAGTTCATTACCCATTAAATTAATGTGTGTGTATGTGTATTTAGAATCCTTATAATTATAATTTTAAATTTATATATGATAATTAGTTTAATATATAATCATAGAATAATTATATTTTAGGGATTGGATGATGAAAATTAAATAAAAGATCTTGTGGAAAGATGTTACCTCTTTTTTGGGTAACACCATTAGGTTTGCACCAAAGGGATTCCTTGGACGAATTTATTTCCAAATATAGGATTATAACATTTATTTATAGAATTTTTGAATACATTTTAGAATATTTTAGCTAACACAATGGTCTGAAGATCTGTAAAAAATTTGTAGGGTTAAGTTTCATTTTATAGTGGACAATGTGGGGCATTTTTGTAAATTTTTAAACAGAGAATTCCATCCACATTTTTATCATTTAAAATGCTTCCAATAATATTCCCTATCCGATTAAAAGGTAGGATAGGGTTAAAATATGAACTTAAAATGGATTTTTTAAATTTTTGGTAGGTTATTTTGGGCCTTAAGTTTAAGGTTTAGTCCTTTGTTATGCTAATTTTTCTCTCAATAATTATAATTAATTTTAATCATTTTATTTAATATTTTTCATAAAAAAGTAATTTGAACATATTATAAGTTATAAATTATTATGATTCAAGATATTAAATCCATTTTTAAAAATTCCAAACACAGAAGTGGTAGAAATTAATTTAATTTTAATCCTGCATAAGGAACGATATAGATGGGTTTTAAAGTAAAATTGTTCAAAAGTCTGAAATGTTTCTATACCCAATTTCAATGTGGAATTGATTAAAATGACCTAAATTGGAATAATATATTTAAAATATTTCTAATGAGTCATTAAAATTAATTCAAAATATAATTTAAACCTATAAATTTTTTAGATAAAAAATATGTTTTTAATTAAAATTCCATGTTTTTTAATAGTCATCAAAAAATGAAACTTCTCCAGAAAAATACCAAAAAATTCACCCAAGGTAAATTTTGATATTATAATTTCAAATATAAAGATTATTTTTTTGGATAAAAGTTATAAAAGTGTCAAAATTTATATTTAAATGGGTTCTCCATATAAAGTCGTTAAAATTACCTTTTATAAAATACATCTTTTTATTCATAAAAACTAATTAATTATTATCTTATAAATATAAAACTATTTAATTAGTATCAAAAATATTTATTTAATATATAATATATTTTTTATTTAAAACAATAATCAAAAGTGTTTTTTTAATTTTTTGATACAAAATTGTGTTTGTACATTAAAAAATAGTTTTCTTAGAAAAGTAATTTGTTTATTTTCAAATAGTTATTTCATTAAATTTTATTAATTTATAGCCAAAATTTTATTTAAATATACAAGTGTAAATATTATTTTTAAAGCTGAGTTAATCTTATTCATAACATTCATTCAAAAAACTAGATGGTAGCTATAATAATATTTTAATCATAATATTAATAGTATATTGTAGTTTGGAAAAAGTCAGCATTGTGTGTAACACAAGCTATCGAATAGACTCACTAATTTGTTTAATACAATCCAAAAACATTGTTATGTGTACCTAAAGCTAATATAATCATTTCATATAGTGAAATATTAACTTTGTGCTGTATGAAACGCATGAAAAACACGGTGATTTCATATAAAAAATTATATATTCAGTGTTTCATGAAATGGAAAATATAAAAAATAGTAAATTAATTCAAAAATAATAATCTAAAAAAATTTCGAGTGTCACATTCCACCCCCCATAAAATTAATTTCACCCTTGAAATTCTTCTGGGTTATCAAATATTTAATGCTTGAATGTTTCATTCATAAAAAAACACATCATAAAAATGAATACTAAAACATCCTTTAAAAAGGGAAAGTTGGAAACATAATGGATTCCCAATGTAACACCTAACGAGGTTTCCAAATAGCAGAACCGAGGTGGGAATTGAAAACATATACATTGAAGAAAATGGTAAAAAACCATAGATATTGATAAAGATAACTTATTGTAAGAAAGTGGGTGATCTTGAGAAAAATAACAATCGCAAAACCATAAACTGAAGAAGCATGAAATGGGTCATTGATATCATGAAAAAAATATGATAATAGGGAAATATTAAATTTGAAGACCATTTTCCTAAAGTTAAATAATTTTCATGAGAATATATACTTACATGATTTCAGCATAATCTCATCCTTTGTTGTCCCTTGATCAATTCCCACTTAATTTGTTATTCCATGAAATAAAGGTGAATTTTTCATTCCTAAAGTACTAACAGATCATGAGGTGTAATAATATATCATTGCATCTATATTCAGTTAGGATCACAAAAAAATAGTTTTCACAATTTATCCAATATGAATAAATATTTATATTGAGTGATAATAATTTAATCTCTAAAACCTCATCCAAATATTAACATAAACCACTGCAAAAATGGGTAACCTAGTAACCCTTACAAAAGATGAAAATACAAAACATTATAATTAAATTCACTAAATCGGCATAACATTGATCGCCTATATATCATATGGTAGCTCTTGGCTATCATATCCTAAAAATGTGAATACATATATCATGTATTCTCTTGAAACATGGTAATTACCAAACATCCTTTTTGAAAAGCTGCATGTTTTTATATTCCCATGTTTATTGGATATATTCCTTAAATCCGAAAATGATATAAACTCAATCCATAATAGAAAAAAATACTTTTCCAACAAATCCTTTATTAGTTCTAGGGTAAGTAGTTCCATCTAATTAACTTATTGATATCCAACATATATTTTATATAGACATTATTATCTCAACATTAGTAACATATTGAGGTTTATATTTCACTTCATCATGTGTTCCTAAAGAATATAAACATTCCATTAAATCACTTTTCTTATCCATCTAAACAATTCAACATATTCTTATAAATCCTTTGCAAAATACCTAAAGTGAACAATCATTATATATTTCACATCTCATAATTCCTAAATCCAAACACATAAACACTTAGGTAAAACAACTTTATCCTTAATCCATTAACAAGTCTTGATCATCTTATTCATTAATACTAATTTCCTAAAACATGAAATACAAATCATTTATTAACATTCACCATACATAGATTAAATATGCTTATAAACATTAATATTAAAATAGAACATATGTTTCATATGTAATGTGTGGTCTCTTCATCATCGACAGCGATAAACCATTACTTGTATAACCTTGTTGAGTAACTTCAAGAGATTTACCTTTAAGGATTTTATTTCAATAATTCCCATACACTCCACACACAAAAATTCAACTATTAATAATACCATAGGGAGTCTAATATTTCCATCCATTGAGTTAACTGAACATTGCATTTTCCCATTAAAGTTACATGATTTGGGACCTTCTCTTCCATAGTTAAAATAACTTTATATTCTTATAATACCTTCAATTGGGTGTTTTCCCCACATTATTGACATATAAGAAGATGAATCTTCTTTCCGTGATGGTATTCATTACCAAAACACCCATTGAACTATTTACTTTTCTTTTTTTGTAAGTTTGAGAGTTGGTTAATTTACACATCATTAATCATGTTTTATGAAAATATATTAGGCATGATCACAACATCCTTTACTCAAGTGATCATTATAATTCATTACTCATCAACAAAATGTTTGTCACATTCAATGTTTACCTGATTCCTTCAGGTTCCCATTGTTGACTAAAACCATAAAGAATAGTGTGAGAAAAACGTTTCATAATCAAGAAAACCCACTTATAGGATTTGAAAATTATGACACCTTCTTTAATCCATGACACCTTAGGCTCATCATTAGAGACATACCTAGACATATCTTTAGAAACACTCCTATGGATCTCAATAAACTTTTCTTATTCTAGTTTCCAAAGGATGGATAAACCTTTCCTTTAATACCAACTATTGAGGATCATGAATACCATACATGGATTTTACATAATTTTAAATGAATATTTAGAACATTATGAAAATAAATTTTTGAGGAATTTAACAGTTTTTTGCGTTTTGAAATATGGAAACATAATCTTTAAACTTGGGGAAATATCTTAAAAATATCCCTTAAATATCTTACCCTTTTGGTATTCCTACTTAAAATGTTTCTTCATAACTTGTGGGAAGGATACATAATAAATGGATGAGCATGGTTTCCCCGTAAGGGTAAGAAAGGGAGATTTATAAGTTTAGCATGATTATGACAGTGTGAGAACATGCTCATAACATTTGAAGATCATGACCTTATTATAAATAATCGTAATCAAGATTCATGGAATAAATATTGGAAGTTCGTAAGACGTGAATGATAAGTTAATCAAGAGATTAATCCATGAAATCATACCTTAGGAATAATACAAGGAATAGTGTCATTCACATTATCTTACAAAATTTTTGAACATGTATAAGTAGAAATAGGTTCACTAATTTAGATAAGTAAATGAAATCAGTCCGTCACATGAACTTATGGACATGAAACTAAGCCCACACATAGCATTTTGAACTAGTAATTAGGTTCATTCATTACATTATGATCATGTAATTAGGTTCATATATAAACTTATAAACATGAAACCAGGTCCATGTATAAAATTTTGAAAATGTACTATAGTTCACTCATAACATTTTGAACATGTAATCAGCTTCACACATAAACTTTTGGCCATAAATTTAGGTTCATTTATAACATTTTGAACTTGTAATCAGGTTCATTAATAACATTGTGAACATATAATCATTTTCACATATAACTTTTTGAACTTTTAATCTGCTTCATACAAAACATTTATACTCATGAATCATTCATCATTACACAATGCGTTGGAGGGAGATATAGGTCACACTAATCACATAATAAAATCAACATTGTTCCACAAGATTATAGAGAATCATTATATAATAACCCAAAAAATAAAATTGGTATCATAAACATTTCATCATATCATTAACTATAGAAAATTGATAGGTCTCATAATAATTTAACCAAAGAATTACCCTTGGAAAGAACTGGGTTATCAAGGAATATAACTCATAGCAGAGAAAATGGGGTCATAAACATTATTTCATCAAAACATAATCCATTGAATAAATAATATGAATGGTATTCTTAGGTTATATCCCCAGTAAAGCATAAACTATAAAAAAGTATTTTATTTTAGATGGAGAAGGATATTGAAAGATCACATGGAATATTTCTTAAGTAAAATAGCCTCTCTTTAAAAATCCTTTTTTATAAAACCATTTAAGAAATAATTTTATAATAAACAATACTTTACAACTTAATTTAAACATTTCTTGAGGGAAATATATTTCTGCTTTGAAAAACACTTTTTAAAAAAATAAATCATTTTGAAAACCTTTTTATTTTAAGATTGATTTCAAAACATATAAAGGAAGCATAAGAATATTTTGAAATAATTTTTATTTCAAAAAAAACTTAAAATCAAAAAAAAATCACATACATTTTGAAAATCTTTTTTTAACACTTTTTAAACTTAAAAAGACAGCTTCATGTCATTTTGGAAACCATTTTCTAGAAAAATTATAATAGAATCTTGAAAATATTATGAAAATATTTTTCCATTGAAACACAAAAATAATCTTGAAAACATTTATAATACTCTTTAAATATAAAAAATGTTTTGAAATCATTTTTTAAGAAAACATGGTTTTTAAAGAAGACCAATTTACGACCGAAGAGACAGATAATGTTGTATTTTCATAAAATAAATTTCATAATTTTCTAAAGTACCATAGCGTGGAAAAAATGGTACCAATATATTAATATATCTTGTATAACCAGAATAGAATAAAATTCATGAGTTTTCTTGAGAGTTGAATAATAATATTTTATCAACTGAAGCATAATCATAAATAATCCTGATAAATGATGATATTATAGTAGAAAACTATTATCACTTTGGTAAACTTGACTCATAATACACATGAGATAATAAAATTACATAAAAATTATAATATAATAAAATATGTATATTGCTAATATAAAATATCAAAGGGTTTTATATACATCCCATAGAGAAATATAGGTTCATAGCATGGCATATATCTCAAAGAAGGAAAATTAAGACAAAAAATACTTTATTGAATTGATAACTTTTTAACTATAAACCCCATGAATGAAATATCTTAAAATGGACATGTAAATATCCATAAACATAATTATATGAATAATATAATGCATTCATGCATATTATATACACCATAAAAAAGAATTGAGTGGTAAGCATGGCATTAATCTCATGGATATAAAAAGTTAGATGAGAGAACCCTTACCTTAAGTGTTGAATTTCTTCATACACATTAAAAACTCTAGTATAATAAATATAAGTATATTATAAATATAAAAAAGAACCATATTCTTATATATATTATAGTATTTTTAAAAGTGAATTACACCCTTGCTTTTCCCATTTAAAGTGGCCCCAATAATGGTCAACATATGATAAAAGGATGTATATGGTTTAATTATGAACTTACCAATTATTTTGGATATGTTTATAGGTTATTTTGGGCCTTAAGTATATTGTTTAGAACTTTTTAGGATAATTTTTCTCTTAATCGATGTAATTAATTTTAATCACTTTCACTAATATTTTTGTTAAAAAACTGATTTGAAATAATTATATATTATAAATTATTCTGACTAAAAATATAGAATCTATTTTTTCAAATTATAATCATAGAAGTGTCAGAAATTAAGTTAAATTTAATCCCACTGACAGGACAACAAAACAAGTTTTTTAAGTAAAAATGTTTAAAAGTTTTAAATGTTTTTATATCCAATTTTAAAGTGGAATTGATTCCTATGAACTAAATTGGATTAATTTATTTCAAATTTATCTAATAAAAATTTAATACCAATTATAATTATAATTTAAACCTACAAATTATTAAGACAAAAAAACCCAGTTCTCAATTAAAATTCAGTGTTTTTTCACTATTCATCAAAAAATGAAACATCTTAAAAAAACCCAAAAATCATCAAAAGTAAATTTTGATAATATGATTTCAAAAATAAATGTATTTTTTTCAAATAATATTTATAAAAGTGTCAAAATTTAGATTTAAAATGGGTTCTCTATAAAAGGGGGTAAAATTCCCTTTTAGAAAAATACATCTTTTTATTCATAAAATTGGATTTATTTTTAACATATAACTATAAAATCAACTGGATAAGTACAAAAATATAGATTGAATATATAATATATAAATTTTATTAAAACATTAATCAAAAGTATTTTGTTTAATTTATTGAGATAAAATTTTATTTGTACATAGATAAATAGTTTTCTTAGACAAGTAATTTATTAATTTTCAAATAGTTATTTCATTCACTTTTACTAATTGATAACCAAAGGATTTATTTTATATACATTTTTAAATCATATTTTCAAAATTTAGTTAATCTTAATCATAAATTACATTTCAATGTCTATGTGGAAACTATAATAATATTTTAATAATAACATTAATTGTTTATTGTAGTTTATCAAAACTCATCCTTGCATATAATGTAAGATATCAAAGGGACTCAGTATTGTATTTAATACAAGATAAAAATAGGTTTGAGTGTACCATGGGATAATCTAAGTATTGTGTGTAGCAAAATCTTAGCTTGGTGTCTCTTGAAACACAAGTCAAACATAGTGATTTCATATAACAAAATCTATGTTCAGTGTCCCATGAAATGAAAAATATTAAAAAGATTAAATAATTTCAAAAAATGATAATTCAAAAAATCCTAGGGTTTTACAGCTTTACACTTATTTCTGTATAGGTATTTATAATGATTCATCTGAATGATCATGTGAAAGATATTGTTTTATGAGAATTGAACTAGAGGATGATGTTGATTCCAACCACATTTATAATTCAGATAAAATATCTCAACTTACTCACTAGGGTTTGAATTGTTCTCTCATAATGACTGTATGTTTGAGGATGATACACAGTGTTTAAACAGAACTCCATATCAAGAGATTATTAAAAAAATCTAGAATATTGAGGTAAACCTCAAATCCTGATTAGATACAATTTAATGTAGTACTCCATGCAACTTTTCCACTTACATAATGTATATCTTGGAAAGTTGATTCATAGAGAAATATTCTCTAATAGTGATTAAGTGTACTGAATTTTTATAGAAATTGACTATAAACCAGATAGTATTACTCTCTTTAGATGTTTTTGGGAGTCCAACGACAAAATCCATGGTGTTGTTTTCACATTTCCTTTTTTGTATGAGTAATGGATATAACATCCCTATATACTTATCTCTATCAACTATAATATTTTAAAATACCAAGAATTGAGATAAAAACATTGTGATATCTCTCTTCATTACATCCCACAATAAATACTATTTAAAATATTTATTCATCTGCATACTTCCAGGTTCAATAGGGAATGAATAGACTTGATCTACCTTTAGAAACTTCTTCAAATATAGTACAGATGAAATACATACATGGATATTGAACCTTATCATTCCATCATGATCAAGGTTAAACTAGGGAACATTTCTAACATACTTTTGTCGCTCTGCATCTTTCTTTTGTTCTTATTTAATCATCACTTGAATAGATAGTCGAACATTCAATTGATTAAGATAATACTTCTCCCCTTCATTAAATATTTCTATATACATTAGTTGAAAGTAAAGCAATATTGAACCATTTTTTATCCTTATCATAGATAATCTAGCATGATTCTTTTTACTAAATGAATCAGGCACCTTGTTCTCTTTCACAAGGTGGTAATTTATGAACAATAATCATTAATCAGCTCCAACCATCTTCTTTGAAACATATTAAACTCCTTTTATGTGAATATATACCTTAAACTCTTTTGATTGTTTTATATATTAAACTTATCTCTTTAATGATAACCCTCCACATATTTAATGAAAAATTTTCTATAGCAAACTCCAAATCATGAGTTGGATAATTTTTCTCATGAACCATCAATTATCAAGATTCATAAGATATATCCAAGTCATTATTCATAATAAAACATTTAAATCCATTCATGGATGCATCAATAAATATTATAAACCATTATCCACTATAAGGTTATGTAATCATAGGTATGTTGACTATTATTCTCATCAGTTCCTTGTAATTTTCTTGACATTCATCTATCCCGAAGAACTTGGATCCCTTCCAAGTTAACTTTGATGAGTGGGATAGATAATCATGGGAAATTACCCAAAAAAATAGATATTATCTATATAAACCAATAAAACAATAGATCTCAATCACTAGGGTTGGTCTAGGCCAACATTCAATAGACTATATCTTTGAAGGATCTACTGATATACACTCTCTTGAGAATATATGACCCAAAAATTAAACTTTTTGTAGCAAAAATTCACACTTTCTAAATTTTCCATATAGATTCTTCTTCATTAGTGTCTTTAGTAAAATTATCAACTTATCTTAATTAACTTCATTTCACTTTGAATAGATAAGAATATTAACTATAAATAATATCATAAACTAATCAAGGTAATCTTTAATGACATTATTCCTTTAATACCAAAATATTTTGGGTTATTAGTAAGACATAATAGAATCACTATATATTACTAGTTTTTATACCTTATATTAAATTTATTCTTGGGTATATCCTCTTTATTATCCTTCAATTAATGATATCCATAATGAAAGTCAATCTTGGAAGATTATTGAACACCACAGAGTTGATCAAATAGGTCAACAATATGGGAAAGAGGATACTTGTTCCCAATTATGATCTTGTTAAGCTACCAATAATCAATTCAAAGTCACATAGATCCATATTTATTTTTTTTAAAAATAGGTGCACCCTAAGGTCACACTCATTCCTAAATTAATCCCTTTTCAAGGTCCTCTTGGGATTTCTTCTTCAATTCCTACAACTTAATTGGGGTTATTCTATAGGGAGTCTATGAAATTAGTGTGGAACCAGGTATGAGTTCTATTGAAAACTAGAATTTACAATTTAGTGGAATACTTGTAATGTATTCTGAAAATACATCAACAAATTCCTTCATGTTAAGAATGTCATGGAAGTTGATTTTCCCCCAAACCATCTGAGATAAACATCCATTTTGGATGGGAATCAATACTGGTACAATTCATGCGATCTCCATCAGAAGTTAATAATTATCATCACATTGATATATGATTATAGTTTGGTTTAGAATTTAAAATTTGAATTCCCTTCCTTGAAAATTTATTTGGTATTCGTGTAGATAAATCAAATCTATGCCTAATATAACAACAAATTCAACTAAGGGAAGAATAAAAAGATATTCAATAAGAAAATTCCCACAAACATCAACCACATATGAGTCATATACTTTATATTAAATCATTGAACAATCAGGGGTTTTCACTACTAATTCAATAAATAATAATTTTTGTGGCATCTTGATATCCACTGCAAACTATTTATATTTGAAATAATATGTACATCCATGGTCAAATAAAATATTAGCAATTTTAGACTGAATTGTAATTTTTCCTTTCACCATTTCTTTATCATGCCCCTCCATAGAAAAAGTGATTGCATGAGATTACACATTGTCCCTGGGCTTTATAGGTAGAAAACATCGATCATCATTATTTAATATCATATTTGGTCACTGGTTAGAATAATTCCTACCCTATATTCATTTGAAACATTGTAGTTTTGGTGTTTTATTATATTCATTCTATCTATTCACATTGTTAACTAACTTATTCCAATCACTTCTGAGTAAAATTTCTCAAGGACGTTATTTCTCAAACATAAAAATTAACTATCACCTTAAGATAATTTCCTCTATATTTCCTTCTACACTTAGATTATGAAAGAAATATCATCTTCTTCTCTCAAATGTTTTAGAGTTTTCTTTGAACCCCTAATTAATTTTCTTGTTAAAACCATGATATTGATGGGTAACTCCAAACTACATTTCCACATTAAAATCATATGAAATGATTTATACAGAAATACTAAAGACCATTATGGATAACAACCTTTGGATACTTGGTTTTTATCCACTAAAGAATCTATCAAACTTACTTTAAAGACGAATGATAATTTAAAATGCACACATCATGGGTCTTATAAAAATTACCTCACTGGCACCACTAGATTTATCATTGTTATTATATAGCTCAAATAATTCCTTCTTTATTTTTGTATGAATTTTATGAGGGAAGTACTTATTGAAAAATATATCTTAAAATTGTCACACTCTAGGGATTCAATTTTATCAAGTTACCTTGTATTCTGGACGAGAGTCCATAATTGATCTACATAACCATTAAAATTGATGATATCCAAAATGAATTTATCATGTTTCAAACATTGTATAATTGAAAATATATTTTCAGTGTGACTGATCTATTTTTTAGGAACTAAATGATCATTGGAACCACTGAAATAAGGTGGAAATTTCCTCAGGAAGGACTCAATAGAACATTGTTCCCTCATTTATCTATTTATTAGTTTGGCATGATTAATATCTTGATATTGTTTTGTGATCATATCAATTATGTTTTTCATTAAAACTTATATAAGGTTCAGCTACTCATTTGGAAAATCATTATATTTTCAATCAAAATGAGTATTAACATAGTTCTATTGAGTTTCATCCATTGTCTTAAACCAAAAAACAAAGTGTAGGAAATAATAATCATAGTGGGGAACCACATAATCATGAAAAATACCTTATAGGATGTTTAAATCATGGAAAATTATTTTCCATCTATGACCCCATAGGTTTATCCTAGTTCATTCACAATCATTATCTATTTTGGTCATTCATCATGGTTAGTAAAAATTTTATGAATTTCCAAAGCATATCTATAAGGTCTCGTCCTTAAAATATTTCAACAGCTTGAGTTTGAGACAAGAACATACATTATTACAAATGAAGTATCTTTTAGGTTTATATTTTTAGTGAATCAAGACATAAAACATACATAACATCTCATAATCATACACGAGAATACCACTAAAACAGTATCTACTTTTTCCAAAATATAAAACTATTCAAATAAAATATAATTTCTTTCAAAATTATTCATAACATTAAAATTATATTAATTATTTCTCTTACAAATCCTTATAACTTATGAAAAACATTTGAAAACTTATAATGAGAACAAAATTCTCAGTAATGGATACAAAGAAAGAAATCGTTAGTCAACTCGTCACATAGAAACCAATAAAACCCATTTCATATAAAACTCATTAGCATGAATAGAAACCTTACGTAGTTTCCTAGGGAAATATTTACCATATCAATATTAAAATAACCCTTACACATTGAATATCCATTCGGTAATCTTCCATATCTAGAGTACCTAATGCATTAGAGAGCTATAATAGGGCTCACCTGTCATATCTTGAGATATAATTGGCTCAACCCAACATATCTTGAGCTATAATGCAATCAAAACAAAATATAATGAGCTATATTGTGATCAAAAAGACATAACTATGTCCAAGGAACATATCATATAAATAAAGCATCATTAAGTTAGGAGAAACCGCTCATGTCATAAAAAATATCTTTTTGTATTTCATTAAAGATACTTTAAAATGGATTTCAAAAAGATAGTCCCAATGTAATATAATTGGAGTGAGGATTAGTATAATGTAATGAATATGTGTATACGCTATAAATAAAAATAATATAACATAATATAAAAAAATCATCAGACAAATAATCTCAATACCACATATTGAATAAAGGAGAAGGTTAACCCAAAGAATAGAAATTGGGTTATGAATTCCCTTACCTCGGGTTCGTCTTACTTAAAACATGATTAAACCTAATCTATATTGGTTAAAAGAGTGTTATTAATACTTTAAAGAACTATAATAATTTTTACAACACCTTATATGTTCATTTTATAACAACATTCCACACATTTATTAATAATATTTTGTTATTTACATTGTTTCGGGTGCGTTCTTTACACAGTTTCCATGGTCGGTTCGTAAAGTATTTTC
This sequence comes from Viscum album, assembly GCA_963277665.1. Classification (NCBI taxonomy): domain Eukaryota; kingdom Viridiplantae; phylum Streptophyta; class Magnoliopsida; order Santalales; family Viscaceae; genus Viscum; species Viscum album. The sequence continues at coordinate 212,489,551 of OY728137.1, forward strand.
TTATTGAATGGTTGAAAAACTATAAAAGTGAAATGATATGTTATTAAAAAATTTCCATAGTATTAAATTATTTCATAAGTTATTTTGTTAATATGGTTTGAGGATGAATCAATAGATAAATCATTAGTGATAATCATTAGTTTATTTTGGTGAATTTTGATCATTATAGACCACTTTTGTTTTATTAATTACGAGTTTGCATAAACACTGGTTATAGAAAGTAATATATCTTATGATATTTATAATAAATTATTATTTAACCATATTAATGGTTTTATGATCATAATTTAATCAAGTAATGGAAATTTAGGACACATTGTCCATGATATTGGTAAATCAACACATCACGGATGATGTTTTTGTTTTTAGAATAAGTTAGGTAGGAGAAGAAGTATGAGGATGAATTGTTCCATAAACATGATAAAAATCCAGTATATATAATATAATGGAGATTTTAATGCCTCTTTGATAAGGTTATGGGAAGAGATTATAAGAAAAGAAAAGATTTAAAAAGAAAACACAAGAAATTGAAAGGGGATTTTTACCTCTTGATCTCTTCTCCTTGCGATCCTCCTCAAGCACTTTTTTATTGGCCTTTTGGTGATACCAGTAGGTATTGGACATGGATAAAATACTTGTGGAGATGACTGAGCATAATTTATCCAATACTCAAAGCTCGATAGGTGTTAGAGGATGAGGGGTGAGGGTGGTATTTATAATAGAGGATAGGAGGGGATTTCCATTATTTTATTCATTATTTTATTATTTTTCCAAAAGACCAAAAAAGTTATGATTACATGACTAAATATAGTAATAAGTGAATTTTATTTAGAGATAATTTCCATCTACATTATCCATGACTCAATCATGATTCAGAAATTCATTTATTTTGCACATAACATAAATTATCAAATTTCACTATTCACTAAAAATTCATGTATTTCAAAAAAATCCCAAAAATCTATCCCAACCATTTAATGCTGTGTAGAATTAAAAAATTAACTCCATTTTATCAAATTATGTTTCTGAATATGATAGATTTATTTTTTAATTAAAATAATAATTTATTGGAAAAAATAACATTTTTAAAAACTATAACAGATTTTATAACACCATGAAAAATTAATTTAGGCGTCATAAAATTATCTTATAAACTTAAGAAAAAAATTTAGGATTAAATTTCATGAAAATTAATTTTCATTGAGATTATTAAATTAATCATTAAATCAGAATTAAATTTTTATAATTTACTTAAATACCAATACCTATACGATGATCATATTGTCACTTATAAGATACCCAAATCGTATTTATATATTCATGGGTGATGTTACAATACATTTGGATGATTTACTATTCTTAAGGGTCATATTAATATTAATAAGGGTATGTTACTATTCATAAGGTTGTGTTTCTATTCACCAAATAAATAATTTGGTCCTATCAGGCTCTAAATAACTTACTGATTGCAACTGGGTATGTCTATTTTTCGAAATTCATGACACATAAGAAAAAAAATTATGTTTAATGACTAGTTTATAACTACCATATTAAAACAAAGTTTCATTATGTAGAGACATAGTATTTCATGAATTATATTAAATTTATTTGTAAAACCTTGGGTTGTTACATTCTCCCCACCTTTTAGAAATTAAATGCTTACAATTTTTATTTACATATTAAACAACTGATGGTGCTTTTCGCTCATAAAATTTGCAGATTATCTTGTTGCTTCTACAACCATATGGTTTCTCCAAAAAACCTTTACCTAGTGGATTAACTTATTCCACAATACTTTCTCTCTATGATCAAAAATCTAAACAGGTCTCTCTTCATTAGAAAGGTTCTCTTCTAGTTGATCTACTTATGGGCTTAAAACATGAGATTAATCTGGCACATGCTTCCTCAATATTAAAAAATGAAAAACATTGTGTGCCTAAGATAAACTTAGAGGATAAACTACTCAGTAAGATATTGGTCTAACATTCACCAGGATTTTATAAGTTCTAATGAACTATAGACTTACCTTTCTATTTTTACCAAAACACATGACACATTTTCAAGGAGATATTTTAAGGAAAACATGATCACCTACCTCAAATGAAATGTATTTCGACCTATAATAAGCATAAATTTTCTGCCCACTATAATCTATCATCATGTATCACTGAAAAATATGAACTTATTCTACCACATCATCTACTACTTCTGGTCCCATCAACTTTTTTTCTTTGACTTCATCCCAAAATGATGGAGTTTCACACCGCTTTCCATACAATGACTCAAAATGTTCCATCTATATACTAGAATGAAAACTGTTATTATATGAAAATATAATTAAAAAAATATTATGATTCTAACTTCCCTGGTAGTTCATTAAAAATTCTCAAAGAATATCCTCCAATGTCATAATTGTTCTCTTGGTATGTCCATCAGATTGAGAATGAAAAAAAGTGTGGAAATTTACATCTGTGCCCAATAACATTTGAAGGCATTTCCCAAAGTTAGAACTGAACATGGGATCATTGTCAGATACTATGGGAATATGAACTCCATATAACCTGAAAATATCTTTTAGGTAGAGTCAAGAAATCTGATCCAAAGGCATAGTATCTTGAATAGTAAGGAAATGTGTATATTTAGTCACATGATCAAAAATAACCAATATTGAATTATTACCTCATTATGGCTTTGGTAGTCCCACAATGAAGTCCATAAACATATTTTCTTATTTACACTCTAGAACTGGTAAGGGTTAAATCATCTCCTTTGGTAAATTCCTCTCTACCTTAACCTGTTGACATGTAAAACATTTCATGGTAAAATCATCAATATCTCTTTTTATCCCATCCCTCTAGTAATACTCTCGAAGATCTCTATACATATTTTTGCAGCTAGGATGAACTGAAAATAGAGAAATATGAGCTTCAAATAACAATTCTTTCTTCAATTGAGTATCACAAGTAACACATAATCTCTTCCCAAACCTCATAACATATTTTTTATCAGGGTTAAATTCTAGCAACTTACCCATTTTAACCAATTCTTCCTTTTTCTATAACTCGTTATCTTCTTTCTATTGTTGCTTAATTATGTCAGATAGAGATGACTACATTGAATCCAAAAAGAAAAAAAATAATTTACTTCACTAAGAACATACAAGATAAGGTTTATCAAATAATTCACCTAAGGGTCGCATTCTAAATGTATCAAGGTTAATGTTGCATTATTTTTCCCAATCAATGCGTCTTCCACTCTATTTTCTTTTCTAGGATCGTAATGAATATTGCAATCATAATCCTTAATTAGTTCCAGAAATCATCTTTGTATCATGTTTAATTTATTCTGAGTAAATATATACTTCAATATTTTATGGTCATTATATATTTCATATTTTACTCCATACAGTTTAAATTTTTAATGAAAAAACAAAAGCATCTAATTCCAAATCATGTATAGGATAATTTAACTCATGTGGTTTCAACTGACATGAGGCATAAACAATCACCTGATCATTCTGCATCAGAACACCACCAAGTCCCATCAAAGAATCATCTTTGTAGATGGAAAATTCACCACTTTTGAAGGATGGGTCAGAACTGGGGCATTCACCAATCTTATATTAAACTCATAAAAACAATCATAACATTCTTTTTTTCATATGAAATTGACTCCTTTTTAGTTAACTTACTCATTGGGCTATATAACCATTCAATGTTTTCAGCAAACCACTGATAATAGCCTACCATACCAAGAAAAAAAAATAATCTTGGTTATATTTGTGGGTCTTGGCCATTCTTCAAAAACTTTTGTTTTAGAGGGATCAAAATTTATGCCATCTTTAGAAAAAATGTGACCAAAGAAATAAATTTTTTACAACCAAAATTCACACTTATTGAATTTTCCATACATTTTATTTTCATTTATGGATTGAAAAACAACCCTTAGATATTTTTCATGCTTCTATTTACTTTTAGAATATACCATAATTTCATCAATAAACACAACCAAAAACTTATCAATGAACTCAAGAAATATTATATTCATAAGATCCATTAATACAATAGGTTCCTTAGTTAACCCAAATGGCATAAATAGAAATTCATAATGAACATATCTAGTACATAACACAGCCTTCAGGATGTCTTCATCCTTTAATTTCAATTGATAGTATGCTGACCTCATGTAATCCTTCCAAAAATACTCTGATCTCGGGATCTGATCAAATAAATCATCAATATGAGGAAAAGGATGCTTGTTTTTAATAGCGATGTTATTCAATAATCTATAATCAATGAAAATTACCATCGAACCATCTTTCCTTTTAACAAACAAGATAAGAGAACCCCATGGTGCAGTGATAGGTCAAATGAAGCATTTATCTACTAATTCCTATAAATAATTTTTTAATTATAGAAGTTCCATTTGATCTATTTAATAAGGGGTTTTAGAATTGGCATAGCATAAGGAACAATGTAAATAGTAAACTCAACCTCTCAAACAGTAATAACACTAGAAAAATCAGTAGGAAAAACATCTAGGTATTCATTTACCACTTGAACATAATTAATCTGGATAGTTCCCTTATCTTCAAAAATATGAGAAAGATAACTTTCATTTCCAAATTTTATCAGTTTCTTAGCTTCCTGATATGTTATTAATGGTATTGGTTCATTATTGTACACAAACTAAAACACTTTTTAAAAAACCTTACTTTTCTCTATAATCTATCTTAGCATGATAAAAAGAAAACTTGTCCATACCAGGAATAATATCAAACTCCACTATAGGAAAGAAACTAAGGTTTGCTGGTATACACTTTCCATAGACAAAGATAGGTAGATTATTAAAATTTATTTTTTCCACAATAATTCCTCTAGGTTTTTTACCATGATTTCTTTGTTCATTTATTGAGGTGTAATTCCCAATTTTGCATAAAATTTCTCAGAAATGAAGGAATGTATAAACCTTGAATCAAACAACACATTTTAAAATCTATAAATGAGCAATGTACCGGATACCAACTCATTTGATGGCTCAAAATCTGTTAATGGGGTCCCAAACACCCTTCTACTTCTAAACTTACTTAATTCCTGCAAGAGTGACTATATTAAGATATAGATTACCAAAATGACTCAATTAAATACATTTAAAGTATCTCACTATTGGCTTCTCATTAATTTTCGGAACAATTTCTTTGCAGACATGAGACATGTGACCAATCATTTCACATCTATAGCATTTCCCATAATTTACAAGACATTCACCATGATGTTTTTTTCCACACTTATAATAAGAAGGGAAATTTATTTTCATACCTCTAGATTTAATTGATTAATTCTTCCCCAATGACTATCAACTTGACCGCTTCTTATTCTTTTCATCACACAGCACACACGTGTCATCAAAATCCATCTCAAATTTTTCATCACAACGAACAAGTTTCTCATAGCTTTTAAACTCTATTGAATCCAAATATCTTCATAAAAATGGTTTCACACTAGTGTAAAATCTATTAATTTTACTCTTAAAATCCCGAGTAAAATCTGGTATGTACCTGGACATTATTGTAAAATTGGATTCATATGCTACCATAGAATCATCATCATTCTACTTCAGTTCCAAGAATTTTTTCTCCATTCTGAGTTGAACTATTTTAGAAAAATATTTTTCTAGAAAAAAACTCTTAAAATCATCACATTCTAGATTATTAAGATCATATATTTCTCGTGTATTCATAATTAGAGAATACCATTTATTGACTCCACCTTCCAAATGATAAATGTCTAGTATTTCCTTTTTGATGTTCCAAACATCCCACGACATCAAGTATATTTTCTAGAGCATTGATATATCCTTCAGTTTTCACTAGATCTGTGGTTTCACTGAATTCTAGAAGACATTTCCTCATAAAATGCTCTAAAAAATACATGTTTCTTTATGTTCTATTAGGTTTCTCTCTAGCATGAATACCACCACCATTTATCGGCAGTTTCAACTAATCCATTGATATCGAAGACTTCTCAGATCGGATCCCCACCATTCCAACCTATAGATTCAGACAAATATTAGCCTCTTGGTACCTTCTTACTTCATATTCCTTGTTTCTTCATTGAAAAACCATTATAAATAGACATATATTAGATAAATAAATATGGTAATCTTTAAATTCTATATCATTTAAAATCAAACATAAATTAAAAATCATTTATGGTATTCTATTAATATCATCCAAACCCCTAAATTTATCTAAACCGTCCTTTGATACCAACTATATGGTCTTATCCTTAAAATAATACAAAAACTTGAGTTTTAGACAATAACATACATTCTTACACATTGAGGATCTTTTTTGGTCTATATTTTTATATAATCATCACATAAAACATATATAACTTCCCATAATCACACATGAGGATACTACTAAAATAGTATCCACTTTTTCTAAAATATTAAACTTTTCAAATAAAACATAATTTTTTTGATAAATATTCCTAACATTTAAAATTAATTACTTATTTCTCTTACACATCCATATATCATTTTAAAAACAGTTAAAAACCTGGAATGAGCACAAAATTCTCAGTATGGTATATAAAGAAAAAAATTGTTAGTCAAATGATAACATAAAAACCAATAAAACCCATTTTGTATAAAACTCATTAGCATGAACAAAAACATCTTATTGTTTTCTTGGTAAATATATACCATATATCTCTTAAAATCACCATTACACATGGAAAAACCATTCAGTCAACTTCCATCTCTGGGGTACACAATGCATTGGAGAACTATAATGGGGATCATCTATCATATCTTGAGCTATAATGCGCGCAACCCAACATATCATGAGCTATAATGGGCTCAACCCAACATATATTGAACTATAATGGGATAAAACCAATATAAATATATCCAAGGAACATAAAATAATAATAAATCGTCATGAAATCAGGAGAAACCACCATCCATAAAAACAAACTTATTGAATTTCATTAAAGAGACTTTTAAAAGGAATTTAAGAGGAAAGTCCCAATATAATATAATTGGAGTGAGGATTAATATAATGGAGTGGATATGTTTTTACACTATAAATACACATAATAAAACTTAATATAAACCCAAAATTATCATGAAAATAATCTCAATACAACATAATGAATAAATTAGAAGGCTAACCCAAGTAATGGAAATTGGGTTAAGAATCCCCTTAACTTGGGTTTGTATTACATAAAACGTGATTAAAACTATTATATATTGTTAAAAAGAGAATTATTAATACCTTAAAAAGAATAATAATTTTTATAACACCTTATATGTTCATTTTATAATATCATTCCACACATTTATTAATAATATTTTGTAATTTACATTGTTTTGTGTGTGTTATTTACATGGTTTCCATGGTCAGTTCATAACGGAGTTTCTTTTTGAATAGAAGTAAAACTACAAAAGGGAAATGATATGTCATTAAAATGTTTCCATAATATTAAATTATTCTATAAATCATTTTGGTTATATATTTTTTGGATGAATCATTAGATAAATCATTAGTGATAATCGTTAGTTTATTTTGGTGAATTTTAACCATTACGAATCACTTTTGTTTTATTAATTAGTAGTATGCATAAACATTGGTTCCAAAACATAATATATCAAATAATATGTATAGTAAAATATTGTTTAACCATATTAATGTATTTATGACTATATTTTAAATAAGTAATGTAAATTGAAGATACATCATCCACGATGTCGATAAATCGAAACATCATAGATGGTGTTTTTGTTTTTAGAATAAGTTGGATATGAGAATAAGTATGATGAATAACTATTCCATAAACAAGATAAAATAATTATATATAAGATAATACATTTTTCATTACTCTTGGATAAGGGGATGGTAATATAGTATAAGAAATGAAAAGAATTGAAAAGAAAACACAAGAAATTGAAAGAGGTTTTTTACCTCTTGATCACATCTCCTTGAGATCCTCTTTAAGGCCTTTGGTATTGGAAGTTTAGTGAGAATAAAAGGTCTTGGACGTTGGTAAGAACCTTGGGGAGGTTATTGGGTATGATTTATACAATTATCAATTCTTGAGATGTGTAAGAGGAAGAGGGGGTGAGGATGGTATTTATAGTGGAGGAGAGGAGGTCTTTTCCATTATTTTATTCATTATTTTATTATTTTTCCATAAGAAAAGAAATAGTGATGATTTCATGACTAAATAAACTAATAAGTGCAATTTATTTAGAGATAATTTCCATTTACATGATCTATGACTCAAGAATGATGCATAACATCATTTATTTAGCACATTTCTTAAATTGTCAAATTTCTCAATTCACTAAACATTAATGTATTTCAGAAAAATCACAAAAAAACCAACCATTTTTCGATGGGTAGAATTAAAAAATGTACTCAATTTTATCAAACTATGTTTATAAATGTTAGGAATTTAATTTTTAAATAAAATCATAATTTATTCAAAAAATAATAATTTTAAAAACTATAACTAATTTTATAACCCCATGAAAAATTAATTTAGGTATCATAAAATTATCTTATGACCATAAGATAATAATTTATGACTACATTTTATGAAAATTAATTTTAATTTAAATTATTATGTTAATCATTAAATCATAATTAAATATTTATTATTTACAAAAATACCAATTCTTATACTATGATCATATTGTCACTTATAAGATACCCAAATATTATTTATAAATTCATGGGTGATGTCACTATACATTTGGATGATTTACTATTCATAAGGGTCATATTTTTATTCATAAGGGTATGTTACTAATCATAAGGGTATGTCACTATTCATCGAAAAATTAATTTCATCCTATCAGACTCCAAATAACTTACTGATCGCAATTGTGTTTGTCTATTTTTTGAAATTTAGGACATAAAAGTGGAAAAATTATGTTTAATGAATAGTTTATAAATATATCCTTAGAAAAGTTCCATTATGTAGAGAATAATTAGTTCATTAATTAAATTAAATTTTTTTGTAAAAAATTGGGGTCTCACAAAATCACCAAGGAGTGTCAAACGAGGTATGCAGCAAGGCCCATTGTCATGAACCAGGTGACTATCCAGCCCAGATCAATGCACCATTTTTAGAGTTATTACCCCAAGGTACCACTATTCTAGTGCCACATCCACTTTCAGTATCCATATAGGGGTGTAATATCTTGGAATAAACTCACTCTATCCTTTACTAAAATTCCAAGACATTTTCCTATACATTGACTCATTTTTAGACTTGTACTCAAAAATATACTTAGTGTTCTCACTAAGGTTTTTGTATCTAGGTTTCCAAAGGTTAAATGTTCCTATGATTGGATACCTACTATAAATAACCAAAATTAACATATATATAGATATGACATAGTTTTAGATAATTCGTTATATTACACAAACACACACTTGAGGATCATAATGGTAAAGTGCCTTTGGAAACTCAGACACATAAACTATTGGTCCATAAGTGAGAAACATCATCTCCCACTATTTTCTTAATAACTAGAACCCCTATTATACATGTTATATACAATAAATTTATTCATGCACTAGGGAAAGATATTATAATAAAGGGTGGGATCATATACTCTGTAAGTGTAAACAAGGGACATATCCACATATCATGAGATAAGGGTATGAAAACATGAAAATAACATTTGAAAACCATGCCTTATATATCATAGATAAAAAAAGAAGTAATTAAATAAATCATGGAAGTTCATAATAGAATAATCATAATGGAATCAAAGAACATGAACCATGGTAGTATAACATTGGCATAATACATAGATTTACTACATACAAATAATCAAAGAAAATCATTTCCATAGTAATTCAAGGCTCATTATCAAGACTACCATAGAGGATTAGAAACACTTGAAGTCTTTAAAATATTTTCAATTTATAATAATTATTAATTTTCTTCTATATTTCTTTATATAAAACACCATATCAATCTTATTCAATACACAACACGGAGTTATCATTTATTAAATATAAGAGCAAGTTTTACCAACTTTTAATAGAACGCCAATTTTATAACTAAATTTTACACTTTAATAAATTTTGTTTTTAAAAAATAAACTTCATTTTGGAAATAATAATTTCAAAATTATCATTGTGTGAATTTTTGGTATTTTTTTAAAAAGTTTCAATTTTTGATGAATAGTGAAAAATACTGCATTTTAGTTGAAACTGCCTTTTCATGTAAATAATTATTATTGATAAATTATATTTTAAATTAGTTTTAAAGTAACAATATACAAATTATATATATATATTAAACCAATTTGTTTTATTATAATAATTTTTATATTTAATTTATATATAAGGACTTAATGAACTTTTGAACATTTTCACTTTAAAAACCTTCTTTTTCACCACATCTACGGAATTAGCTTTAAATTTAATTTTTACCTTCTGTGAATTGAATTTGTAAAAATAGAAAAAAAAAATTAATAATTATAATATTTATAATCTAATAATAATGCCTTAATTTTTGACCACAAATATTAGTAAAAGTAATTAAAATTAATTACAGTGGTCAAGTTAATTTTATAACTCAACCATATACCCTTTAGGTTTTAATTAAATGAGTTATTAGTATATTATTTCATTTGAATGACCAATATAATAAGTTAAGTATGGAAAAAGACATAAAATGAACATTCCTTACATTTAAAATTTATAAAGATTAAGAGTATGGAGGAAGCGTTGCAGTTTCAGTTATAAAAAATATTTTTTATGGTAAATTTATTTTTTATCATGTTGATTTGACTTTAATTTTTATAGATGATATAATTACATTAAATTCTTAACAAACAATGACATATGGATTGTTTAGTTTAAAATTCAATAAGATAAATGAAGCTGAAACATTAAAAGTAAATTAAATTTATTGAATTATTATGTCACATTATTTTTTTTATTAATATATCATGTTACACTAATATGAACAAATTATATTTTAATTCCAATATTTTTTTATATTTTCTAAATTAAAATTAAATAAGTAATATCAAAATTGACTTTAATGTTATTTTACAATAAATGATATTTTAGTAAATGTTTTATATTTAATAAAAAATATATGTTTATCTAAATGATTTTTAAGTTTGAATACATAAAAAATATGGTCCATTATTTTACCAATTTAACTTTTATAAGTAACATATTGACCAATAAATAGTAAAAACCTTATTAGCATAGTCCAGGTTAAAGCAATGTTTTCATGCATTGCATGCGCTTGGTTGAAAATTAATTTTCAACACACATGAGATTTTTATTTTGTAAATTATTTATAATATTTATAATTAATTGGGTCTATAAATTATAATAAATCTCACCTTAATTTATTTTTAATTTTTAAATTACATAGGTTAGAAAACTAGTTGTGTTAAGAAAACCTAAAATGATAAAATTTGCGGAAACTTAGAAGTTAAGGAAAAAAAATTTAAAATGCCTTTATTTTTTGGTTTGTGGAGGTTTTTTCAACAATAATTCCCATTTAATACATTAATTGTCCATTTTTTATGAACTGGGTTAAGCGAGACCTCCAAATAGTGTATACCTTTTGGTATATACAATAATGTCACTCCTCCTCCACTAAAAAATGGAATTCACTCTTCCTATTACTCACACCACCCAAGCAAGTTTGTATCATCCAAACTACACAAAAATAGTCTCCCAACACCCATACCCTAAACATATAATCATCACATTTTGAAGAAATTAAACCAATTATGCCCTTTTATTCACACCAATAAGTGTTACCTGTAAAATAGGTAACATTATTTAATGTTCATTTATGTTTTATTTGTTTCCCCACCCATAAATTTCATATTATTCCATTATTATATAATAAGACTAGTATCCCAAATATAATGATATGTTATTATTTCATGTTTTTTACATACACCTACACACACTTCCATCAAATGGGTAACGAACTTACCATTTCTATGTATGGAAAATAACCACCTCACAAAATGATGTCATTAATTATTTGTAATGTACTAGAAATTCCATGTAATTTTTTTAAAAAAATTATATTGAATTATTTAGTATAAGAAACTCTAACACTACCTGATTCTGAGTCTCAGTGAGCCTAGAATAGAATTTGTATCCTTTTTTAGTAAATTTAAATAAACATCCGAGTGGGTTTTTATAACTTTTAAACTGATGCTTGGATAAAAAATATGAGGGTACCTTTGAAATCATAATGGAAGGATTATAATAGAATGGACCTAACCTCGACTGGTGCACGTCAAGGGAAAATTTTATTTTCATACATTTTAAAGAAAAGTTTAAAAATAAAATAAACTTGTTTTGTTTTATTTTTCTAAATTTTCAAACCGTTGCAGCGAAACGACGTATAACGGAATGAAACCGAAAATTTAGTTTCATAAATGAAAGAGAATATTTAATTCATAATATAATGTAACTGAAATGTTGTTTTTCATTTCATCCATTAATGGTTGAGTAAACAAAGCAGGATTGTTGGCATAATCTTGGTTATGCTCTGAAGCTTTAGTGTATGACGACGATTAATGTCAGTGGCCTCCAAATAATGGATCGTAGAGTGACGAACAACAGATGCATTCTTCTTCCAACATTTGAATAGAACATCATCAATGAACAAGTAACTCATTTAAGGGTTTTCTTTGTGCTTGAGTTTCCCCATTCTTCATTCTAATACAATGAACGTGGATCAACCCACGAACAGGTTGATTTGCAAATCACTTGTTCTTCTAGGAGGGTACCCTTTTCTCTGGATTGCATCGGGGTTAATTTGTGATCGAAGTTCAATATTTTTTTCTCATGTTTCTAAGACTCTAACATGGAGGGTGTGTGCTGACATGAACAAGGCATGAGCCTCTCTTCTATGTACATTTTTGTGCATTATTCGTGGCTACATTTTCAAAATGGTGACAAGGAGATTTTGGGGCTATAGCAAACAAGCTGACATCTTGTGGATGCCAGAGGTGTAGACGGTGCGAAGAAGAAACCACCAGAGAAGACCTGGTTGTTCATTGAATGCTTCTTCAGTGTGGGGATGCTGGAGGCAGAGGCCCGTGGTGGCGCTCCATGATGGAGCACTGAAAAAAGCACCTCGGCTCGTGTCGTGGCGGTGCAGCATAAGCCGCTAGGCTCTATTCCAGCGACTGGCAGCGGTCAGACGCGACCACTTGGCCACGTCGGAGGTTCCACAAATGCAGAACCCGTGCTGTATCATGCGGTGGAGGCAGCCCCATGAAAACCTATGTGTCAGGAGAGAAGATGTGGCATCCCACCTTTTCTTGTCTAGACAGGAGTCGGCAAACCCATGGCGGGTCAGGCAGGGGGTGGGCGGGACTCGTACCAAGCAGGTCGAGTCAGACCCTAGTCGGGCCAGATTAGGGTCAGGTCAGGTCAGACCCGGATTGGTTCCAACCCAGGTTGGTTCGAACCCTGGTTGGGTTAGTGGACCCGAGTTTGGTTGGGTCGGTCGGACCAGATAAGACTGGACCCATAATGGACTGACCCCTTTTCATAAAAATATCTATAACTTTCAAACCAAACATCTGATTGCCAAGCCATTTATGGCATTGGAACCTAAGAAACGAGGCAGATCTTTTGGTATGATCAAATGAGAATTTAATGGATGTTTAAATACAAATATTGTTTTAAGGATTATATTCTATCGGAATCATGTGCGCTTCGTGCGGGAATCAAGTGGTTGGATGAGACCCGAAGATAAGCGACCCTATGTGGATCAGCTCCTAGAAACCCTATATGGATTAGCTTCTAGAGACCCTTTTTAGATAATCTCCAAGATACCCTATGTGGATCAGATCCTAGTGACCATATGTTGATCATCTCCTAGTGACCATATGTGGATCATCACCTTGCAACCCTATGAGGTCCATATTCTTATGACCATGTATAGATCAGCTCCAAGAAACCCTATGCGGATATGATTCTATTGGCCCGGTGTGAATCATATCCTAGAAACCCAATGTCGATCATCTCCTATAATTATTGTGTGGATCATCTCTTTGCGCCATTGTGTGGATCAGCTCCTAGCGACCCAGTGTAGATCATTTCCTAGCGACCCTATGTGGATTATCTCTAAGAATCCCTGTGTGGATCTGCTACAAGTGGCTCTGTGTGACCCAGTAGACCCACAATACTCATCTGGGATAAGTACCTCATTATTCGAAGGTGTTCAGTGTTACGACTAAAAGACTTTCTTTTTGTACTTTAGATTATACCTATGTGAGTGGTCCAGTTTCGTGATCATTCTTCATGGTTTGTTTTGTGGATTCTTTTTTGATCTCTCCTTATGGTTGGGGTACCTACTAAGTTTTTTTTACTCACCCCTACATGGGTTTTTCTCTCACATGTTGTGTCTTATGTAGACAACCAATGAATTGACGGAGTAATTGGTGGCCTAGGACCAGGTGGTGCCCAGTGAGATCAGGCAAGTAGGGCGTGCTTCTACAACTTCCAGCATCTTCTCTATACTTACCCATTAGGTGGGGTTTATAGTAGATAGCTTTTCTCTAATCTCATATTTTCTATTCTTATTGTTTTATTTTATTGGGTTTTTATTCTATCCAATTTACTTTCAGTTTGTACTTTTACACTCAGTGGTTGTTTAGTAGCATGTATGTTCTCTTTTCCAGTTTTTGTGGGATGTGGTTGTTTGTGTGTACACGTACTCAAGAAAATTTACCCCACTTGTAGGTTGATGCCTTTGGTTCTATTATCCAACCTCTTTCCTTTAGAAGATGGGCTTGGGGGAGTCACAAGACGTGCCTATGGGGACAGGTCGTGACAAAATTGCATCAAAGGTGGTCAGTTATACCTCAAAGACCAAGAGTCTATTGTTTTTTTGGAAAAAAGTGTTAAATTTTTTGAATTTTACATTCAGACGTGAAGAGTCCATTGTTGATGTGGAATCCAATGTATCCATACACCCGAACCTTAAATTCTACTTGTTGGCTCTATAAATAAAAAAAATGGTTGCATGCATCATATAGGAATTGAGTGTTTCCTCATATTCTTCTTGAATCATAGTCAACTCACTAGGTATAATATATTGACTGTGGTACTTCTTCATTTGTTTTAGGATTCTTCCACGTAGACATCCAACAGGGATTCTGATGCGTGATCGTGAGGATAGCCAGCCTAGCAATGAGGCATCAATTTAGGGACCAGTGATATAGATGGTCTCGTAGGGTGGTGCACCAGTCTTACCACCACCCATTGATCAAATGTGACTATCAGCGTTACTGGTAGAGGATGCAAACAAGTTCATCACCTTGCATGGGCTCTAAATATAGATACATCCTAGGTTTATTGGAGAGACAGATCCTCAGGCCACTGTGGATTGGCTGGAAGTGGTGACACAGGTCATCTGCTTTGTGAGGACGCTACATGACCAGATGGCGATCTTAGTAATGATCCTTCTTTAGGGATCAGTAGGGAGATGGTGGATCATGAAAATTTAGACTCATGATGAGTCAACCCTCTTCTAGGCTAACTTTGAACGGCTTTTCCAGGAGGACTTCTTCCCCATGACCTTGCGCTCAATGTGCATACAAGAGATGCTTCACCTACAGCATGGCAGCATGTCAACGTTGAGTACTCTGCAAGGTTTACAGACCTCTCCCAATACAGTAATAATATGATATGGGACCATTTATTTAAGGTCTAGACCATTGAGTAGGGACTTTGACAAGATGTCAGGGTTTCAATAATTTCCCTCAGCATCCCCACTCAGAATGGAGTGCTTGAGAGAGCTTTAATACTAGAGACATTCCTTGGCGAGAAGGTACTGACGGTGGGAGATACCACTAGGTGATAGGTGGTTGAGTCATCCATGGTGGGTAGCTGACAAATGATGGAGAGGCCCAAGTGGGCTAGACCATCTGAAGGGTGACCCCAGGACAAAGGATTGGTGGTGTGAGACCCCCAAGGAAGCGGGGGTCAGCAGAGGAGTAAGGCGTGGTACTTGTGCGATGGGTAGAGACATAGGGCTCATGACTACCCAACTCATCACACAAACAATATGAGGGTGGTTGAGGGATTACCGAGGCAGAGGCAGAGATTCGAGCAAGGAGGTCTATAGGGTGTCGAATGTGGCAGGGAAGTAGTCTGAGTGGTAGGCGAGGGATGACGGTTCGAGGTTCTACCACCATCACCCCCAGGTGGTCCACCACGTGCTCATGAAGCCGACAAATAGGGGTGAGGACAACTCTAGGTGATGGAGGTCTATGACCATGGATCTCTAGAGATGATTAGAGGTTTCATCTATGTCCTCTCAACCTTGGTTGTAGTTCTTATAGACATAGCTTCCACTAACTCTTTTCTATCTGTGGACCTTTTTTGGAGCTTGTAGATTTCAGTGGAGAAGTTGGCTTAATATTTACGATTAGAGACTCTATAGGAGGAGACTCGACAATTACACAGAGGTGCCAGTAGTGTGAGCTTACTCTAGGAGGTAAGATCATCAGCTGGGATATCTTAGTAGCGGCATCAAGGACTTACTACATCATCTTGGTTATGGATTGGTTATGTACATTCCATGATCATATCGACTATATTAGGTGAGAAGTGTGGTGTTTCTGTGAGGATGGAACAAGTTTTCCTTCACCAAAAAGAAGGAAACTTTTGCAGCACTTTATTGACTTTCTTGAAGGAGGGTGCATCTGATCACTCGTCATTTGGCCTTGCCTCACCCTTAGTGCAGTGGATGAGAGGTGTCTGAGATTTCCTATAGTGGTGGACTAGAACAAGGATTCTTCTATGAGGATGTTCCAGGACTACCTTCTTGTAGATAAGCAGAATTTTACATTGATTTGTACACTAAGATGGCACTAATATCCATGCCACCATATTGGATGGCTCCCGCAATGCTTTTCAAGTTGAGGGTACAGTTTGAGGACTAGAAGGAGAAGGGCTTTGTGAGGCCCAGCATCTTATCATGCGTAGCCCCAGGGTTGTTTTCCAGGAAGGTGGATGGAAGCTTGAGGCTATTCATGGACTATTGGTTCCTAAACCAGGTGACCGTGAAAAAAAATATCCACTACCAAGAATTGATTAAATCTTCGACTAGTTGAAGGGGGTGAGGTGGTTCTCAAATATAGACCTCATATTAGGCTATCACCAACTTTGGGTATGATATGAGGATGTACCGAAGACAAACTTCATATGTCGGTATTCCAACTATGAGTTCTTGGTGATTTCCTTTGACATAACCAATGCCACATTAGGGTTCATGGTACTCATGAATTGGATCTTCTAGACTTACCTTGACCATTTCATGGTGGTCTTAATTGATGACATATTGGCATACACAGCGTCAGAGGAGGAGCATGCCACACACCTACAGATAGTCTTGGATATACTCTGAGAGCACTAGATTTTTGGGAAACTCTTAAAGTGATAGTTATGGATTTGGGTGTTTTACTTTATGGGACATGTTATCTCGGTGGCTAGAATTGGATTGGATCTAGAAAAAATAGAAGTAGTTCTTTCTTGGGAGCCACCCAGATGCATGACTAAGGTGTGGAGTTTCTTAGGGTTGGATGGATACTACTGGAACTTCATGCCCAACTTTTCTAGAGTATCAGAAACCTTATTGGGTTTGAAAAAGAAGGGAAATCCCTTCATGTGTATGGAGAAGTGCCAGAAGAGTTTCCGGTAGCTAAGGTGGAGACTGAAGAGTGCCCCCCAAATTGAGACTACTATCGAAGGGAATCAAGTATTTAGTTTTCTAGGATACATCAGGGACAGGGATAGGTTGTGTCATGATGTAGGAGTGATTAGTGATCGCCAATGGTTCATGGTAGTTGAGGGAGAATGAGTAGAACTACACAACCCATTACCTGGGGTTAGTTGTAGTGGCCTTTACTATGAATATGTGATGGTCCTACTTGATGGGTGAACGGTTTACCATCTACTCCAACCACAAGAGTCTTAGTTATATCTTCTCTCAGAAGGACCTGAACTTGAGGCAGTGGTGATAGCTAGACTTCCTTTGGCACTATGACTTTCAGATAGTCTATACTACTAATAAGGGGAATGTGGTGAAAGACACACTCAAAAGAAGATCCGGTTTTCATCTACTGAGTGAGGTAAAAGAGTTGTTAGCCACGATGTAGATATCCTTTATAGATGATGATGGAGAAGCATACCTTCAGTCGATGACTGTCACTCATCCACTCTTACAGTGAGTTAGGGAGTCACAGCTTGTGTATGTTGACTATAAGACCTGACGTGCTCAGTTATCCCTAGGATAGGCTCCTGATGGATTTTTGATTGGTGGGGATGACGTCACCCTTTCTAGAGGATTCGTAGTAGTAGCAGTGGAATTGCAAGAGGAGATTCTGAGTAAGTTTCATACCTACGTTTTGTTGTTACATCCTGGAGTGGTGAAGATGTACCAAGATCTCTTATGTTAGTACTGTTGTACAAGGATGAAGAATGTGGTGGTCGAGTTCATTTTATGGTGCCTCACTTATCAGCAAGTGAAGGATGAGAATAAAGTTCTAGAAGGCTTGGCCCAACCACTTCAGGTGCCGGAATAGAAGTGGGATGGTATCTTGATGGAATTTGTGACAGGATTACCACACATGTCCAAGGGCCGTGATTCTATCTGGGTGATTGTTGAATGACTCACCAAGTCGGATCACTTCCTATCCATCTAGAAGTAGGGATTGGTAAAGGGCTTGGGATGCCTCTATATCAAAGATATAGTGCATCTTCATGGGATACCATCGACAATATTCTCAGACCATGATGATTGCTTCACATTCTAACTATGGAAGGGATTATAAGAGGCATTTGTCACTCAGCTATGCTTGAGCATAGACTTTTACCAACAAATTGATGGTCAGATGAATAGGACCATACAAATTTTGGAGGACATGCTTCATTCTTGCATCCTAGATTTTGGTTGCATTTGGGAGGACCACCTTCCACTGGTGGAGTTTTCAAACAACAATATCTATCACTCCACCATTGGCATGGAACTATTTGAGGCCTTTTATGGGTGGCCTTTTAAAGCACCACTATGTTTGACTGTCCTAGGAGAGTCAGCACTCATGGGTCCAGAGTTCGTACTAGATACCACTGAGAAGGTGCATATCATCCAGGAGCAGATGAGAACTACACAGAACAGGAAAGAATCATATGCTGATAGGAGACGTAGGCCCTTGGAGTTTGAGGAGGGAGACCATGTGTTCATTTTGGTCTCACCCTGATGGGGATTGCGAATATTTGTTTGGGAAGAATGTTATCTCGGACATTTATCAGACCTTTTTAGATTCTGAGCAGAGATAGAGATGTGGCGTACCACCTAGATCTTCCCCCACAAATTCACTGGGTGCACGATGTTTTCCACAATTCATAGCTGAGGAGGAATGTGCATGATCCATTGCACGTCATAGGATGGGGAAAGATTGACATTGATGATAGGGTGATGTTTTCGGAGTTCCTGGTTGAGATAGAGGATCGATAGGAGTGGGTCCTTTATGTATGTTTGATTCCTCTAGTGTGTGTTTGGTGGAAAAAAGGGAATCTCTAGGAGAGAACATCGGAGTGGGAGGTTCAGATTCGTGCCAAGTACCACCATTTATTTGTTTAGCCTTGTTTTGGCTTATGGTGATGTGAAGCCCTGAAGGTGGGGTTACTGTAATATCCTATAAATTCCATGTATCTTTTTTAAAATTATATGGAATTATTTTGAGACCAGATGCTTTTATGGAACCTAATTCTGAGACTCGGTGATCCCAGAATATAATTTTGAACTTTTTTAGTTCATTTAAATAAACATGTGAGTGGGTTTTTCTAACTTATAAAATAATTCTAAGATCAAAAATCTAAAGGAACCTTGATACTCAGAACAGTGGGATTCTATTATAATGGACCTAACCTCGACCAGCTTAGGTTGATGGAAAAATTTATTTTTCGTAATTTTTAAAGAAAAAGTTAAAAAATAAACTTGTTTTATTTTATTTTTATAAATTTTCAAACCATTGCAGCAAAACAATTTATAATGGAATGAAACTGAAAAAAATTATTTCATAAATAAAAAAACATAATGAATTTGTAATATACTATAACTAAAACATCGTTTCTTGTTTCATCCTTTAATGGTCAAGAATAAAATATAGGATTGTTGGCACAATCTTAGTTCTCCTCTGAAGCTCTGCTGATTGATGACAACAAATGACAACAACAGTCAAATAATGGATCGTGAAGCGACGAATGACGGACTCATTATTCTTTCACCCTTTGAACGAATCATCACCAATGAATGAGTTACTTAGTTAGGGGTTTTATTTGTTCTTGAGTTTCCTTGTTGTTCATTTTAAATCAACAAATGCGGATCAACCCATGAACCAGTTGATCCGCCGATCGCTTGTTTTTTTGAGAGGGTACTCTTTTCTGAGGATTGCATCGAGATTAATTTGTGATAGAACTTCAATCATTTTTCCCATGTTTCTAAACCTCTAACGCAGAGGGTGCGGCCCAACATGAACAATGCACAAGCCCCTCCGCTATGTGCATTTTTGTCAATTCTGCATGGCCTTATTTTTGAAATGGAGGCAAGGATATTTTTAGGACATAACAGGATAGGTGACATGTTGTGGAGGTTGGAGTCACAAAATATGTGAAGAACGGACAATTACAGTGAAATCAGTGGTCCAAGGAATGCTCTGTCGGCACTAGAGGCTCACGACGGCGTGCCATAACATAGCATTAGAAAAAGTGTCATAGCCTGAGTTGTGGCGGTGTGTCATAAGTCCTTGGCCTCTATTTCAGCGACTCATGGTAGGAAAACGTAGTCACCCAGCCGTGTCGAAGGCACAGTGGGTGCGATAGTTGTCTCGCATCACATAGAGGAAAGGTCACTGTCATTTGGACCGCGATGAATGAGGCCCAGTGTAAACCCGAAGAGCATGAGGGAAGACGGGGCATCCAACTGTGTCCCATCCAGATAGGATCTAACATGCAGATGGCAGGTCTGGCATGGGGCAAGCCTCCCTCACGGGCTGGACCCACGCCCAGCAAGCCGGGCCACCCCAGCGGGCAGGACCCACTCCCTAACAGGTAGGACACGTACCCAACCGTCCGGACCCGCGACCCAACGGAATGGACCAGGTCAGACTTGGGTTAGGCCATATCTAGTTTGGGTGGGCAGACCCCAGTTTGGGTCAGGTCGGTCCATCCAGGAAAGACTATACCCAGACTTGACTGGCCCATTTTTGGAAAAATGTCTATAACTTTCAAACCGAACATCCGATTGATGAACCGTTTGCAGAGTTAGAACCTTCATAATGAGGAAGTTCTTTTGTAATGATATAAGGATACTTTCATGGAATTTGAAATATGATGATTTTATTGAGGATTAGATTCTATCATAATCAAATGCGCTTCATGCAGAAATCCTACGGCTGGATGAGATCTAAAGACAAACCACCCTGTGTGGATTAGCTCCTAACAACCCTATGTGGATCAGCTCCTAGTGACTCTATGTGGATCAGCTCCTCACAACCCTATGTGGATCAGCTCCTAGAAACCCTGTGTGGATTAGCTCCAAGATCCCCTATGTGGATCATCTCCTAACAACCCTGTGTGGATCAGATCCTAGCGACCCTGTGTGGATCAGCTCCTAGAGTCCCTGTGTGGATCATCTCCAAGAAACCAAGTGTGGATCAGCTGCAAGTGGCTCTGTGTGACCTAGAAGACCCATGGTGCTCATTTGGGATGAGTACCTCAAAAGTTCAAGGTGTTTATTATTATTACTGATAGTCTTTATTTCTGTGCTTTATATTATACCTATGTGAGCTATCTTGTTTCATGACCATTATACATGGTTTTTTTTTGTGGATTAGTTTGTGGTCTTTAATTATTGTTGGGGTCCCATTTGAATATTTTCTTAATCACCCCTACATGGGATGTACCTGCACATGTTGTTTCTAGTGTATATGACTAATAACTTGATGTAGGACTTGGTGGCCAAAGACTAGGTGGTTCCCAATGCGATCAGGAAGGCATGGCATGATTCTATAGCTTTCGGCAGTACCTCTATACTTACCCATCTTTTGGGGTTCCCTATGGATAGATTATCCTCGATCTCTTACTTTCTCTTGTTGAAGTTGTCTCTTTTTTGATTTGTATTCTAGCCCATTTACCTTTAGTATTTACTTTTACACTCAATGGTTGTTTAGAATCATGAATGTTCTCCTTTCTGGTGTTCTTGGGATGTGGTTGTGTGTGTGTGAATACAGGTACTCAAGAAATTCATTCCACATGTAGGTTGACGCCTTAGGTCCTGGTCTCTAACCCCTAGCCTTCAAGAGGTGGGCTTTGGGGAGTCCTGGCTCGGGCCCTAGGGGACGGGTCAAGAAATTCCTCCTTAACCACCTGTCATGGTTGGGAATTATGATGGAAAAATTATTTATATATAATATATATGATATTTATAATGTATTTATTCTTCTGAAATTATTTTGTAACACAATACAGTTGGTTCCGGGACCAGCAGATGCATGAAATGGATGGGCCCCAACTTTGATTTTTTCCATAATCGATGATCAATATGAGACCTATACGACGATAAATGTCATGATACATTAAATTGAGTCAAATAAATATAAAATTAATAATTTATCTTAAAACAAGAAAGTGAATCATCACATATTATTTATAATTAATTTAATAAAATAAGGAATTAAATTTTTCAGAATTCTTTCATCATTGATGAATCTAGTAATAGATCTATGGTCTACCAGTGTTCTGTTTGTATAAACCAATTATATATTTTCTCTGGTAGTAATCCACATGTGTTCCTCGAATCTCCAAACATCACCGAAGGAATCTCCGGGTGCTATCATAGCAAATCATTGCCCATGCATTGTCTGCCTTTGATCACTTTGAGAACAGCTTCGAAAGCATTCTCCTTGATCTGGTGAAGGGTGATTTCTCTCAATTTTAATCAGAATTCTTGGAGAAGGTAGACCTCTAGGATTGAGAGGTTTCTACAAATCTATTGTGCACAACCCAGAAAAATGGATTGGATTAATGAGAAAATAACATAACTTGGTTTATATATCTCTAGGGTTAAAATAACATAATTTCACAAGTGCACATAATTATTTATTTATTACTAGAGAAACCCCATGTCAAATAATAATATTAGCATTATTTCTCAATATGCACTTAAAATGTGAATTATAGTTAAATATTATTTAATAAAATAATATTCAATATTTAATATTTCTCACTGGACCCCGAAACTCAGTCCATCAATCCTATATAATATTTATCGAATCTTGAATAATGAATATTTATTTATCAAATAAATATCTCTGCATTATTCGCTAATAAATAAATAATTATTATATTTACTAAATATAAAATAAATATTTATATGCGATAAAGCATAAATGAATAATTATTAAACCACATACAAGAAGTTGTTTATTTGTAATATTAATTAATAAATAATAATATATATTATTTAACTAATATTTTGGATACACTTTGTGTGTGACCCTATAGGCCTCTTTCTCACTAGCATTAGGCGAAGAAGCATAAATTCCAAGGATAGTGTTTAGCAACACATCAAGGAACACATCGAGATAGTAGTTAATGACATAACAACATGTCACCTCATATGAATTATTACTGTGTAATATAATCATTTTTTCACAATATCCCTAATCAAGAATGTTGAATTCTAGTGTCATCAACCTATATGCTCGATTATATCTTTCTTTGGCCATTCAAAAAATGAACTTACCTGTAGAAAACCATGGAAATCAGGTTATTTTGGCTATATAATTTCCATAAAAGTTCTTGAGATATTAACATATGTTAAAGAACCTAAAGGATAAATCTTTTCTCTATAGCTAATCATATAAATATAAACATGTATTGAAAATATATTCTTCGTATTTTTAATACCCGAAAAACCACAAATGGTCCATATCAGACAATTCGAATGCCCATAAAGTGAAAATATGTCATCGTATCAATGAAATGTTTTTTTCTTAGGAGTGAAATAATACCTTCTACATAAATTTAAGACAATTTTAATTTTCAAGCAATGGAAAATACATTCAATCCCTTGAATACCAATTAATGGTAACGAGGTGTGTAATAGAATCCCATGATCTGTGGATTTTTTTTCAACCAGAGCATCAATAAATCCTTTCTCTAAACTACTACAAAAATGGGCAAGGGATGCGCTTCACTTTTATGAGTGCTAAAAAAACCGCTGATATAGGGGGCCTTTATCAGCGCTAAAAAGAAGTGCTGACAAAGGGTCACTTTTATCAGCACTAAAAAAGCACTGATAAAGGCCCCCTTTATCAGAGCTTTTTTTTAGCGCTATTAAAGGCCCCCCGTATATCAGCGCTTTTTTTAGCACTGATAAAGGGGACCCCTTTATCAGCGCTTCTTTTAGTAGCACTGATAAAGGGGGAATTTACCAGCACTTTTCCCGAGCGATGAAAAATGTTAAGCTTCAAAAAATCATGAAAAATAATATTTTGTTATATAAGTATATTTATATTGATATAAAAACAATTTATATTTTTTAAATATGTTATAGATATGTATAAATAGACTATTACTTTTAATATATAAGAAATTCAGTGAAAATGGGTTCAAAATATTTTTAAAAAAATATTATTAATTAATAATTTTCTAATTATTATTGATTGAAAATCATTTAATAACAATTTTAAGAGTAAAAAAATAAAAATAAAATAAAATAGAGCCAAAATATGTTAAAAACACAACTCAAACTTCAAACGGCCATAACTTTCGATCTGGGTATCCAATTGAGCTCTAAAACATATAAAATCGAAGCCTGGGAAGAGATCTACATGCTGGTGATCGATTCAAATCCTTTGTCAAGTTTTTTGAGCCAAAAAAAGGCCCATAAGGCCTCCAAACTGAGTTTTTAGTCAGGATACCCAGATTATTTAACAATCAAACAAATATAACTTCTGATCTGGATGTCTGTTAGGCTTGTACCACATATCATATCGAAGATTGTTTCATTTTCTACAATTTTATTGGTTTTGGCGTTGGAATGGAATTCTAGATAATAAGTTATGGTCGTTTTAACATTTTATGGCTTTTCAAATACACTTATATATGTATTTATTCATAAATATATATGTGTCTGTGTGTGTGGTTGTTTGTGTGTATGTCTGTGTGTTCTATATATGTATATATGTATGTATTTATTTACTTATAAACACACATCAAGAACATATTTTTTCATAAATGTATTTAAAACTAATCTTTATAAGTACATTCTATGGATTTTCAAATACACATGAATATGTATTTATTCGTAAATATATACGTGTGTGTGTGTGTCTGTGTGTGTATGTGTATTGTATATATCTATGTATGTATGTATTTATTTATTTATTTATAAACACACATAAAAACATATTTTTTCGTAAATTTATTTAAAACTAATCTTATAAGAATATATTGATATATAAATAAATATATGTATAAAAAATATAAATAAAACTATATATATAAATATATTAATATACGAATTAATATATATATACTAATATATGAATAAATATATTTATATTAATATGAATCTATATCAATAGATGAATAAATATAACTATATATATATATCATTAAATAGAGAACAAAATGAAATGGCATAGTGGTAAAGGTGCAGCCGTGAAAGGGGAGAGGTTCCGGGTTCGAGTTCGGGTGGAAGCGAAGGGGGTGCGCGTGAATGAGGATGCGTAGGAAGGGCAGCACGCGGGAGACCTCCTAGCTCTAATAAAGGGGGTGTGAAGTGCGGATAAAAGCACTCCCTTCATTATTTTTAATTTTTTTAATTGTTTTTAATTTTTTTTGACCTTTTTCAGCGCTAAAAAAAGTGCTGATAAAGGGGTCTTTTATCAGTGATTTTTTTAGTGCTAATAAAAGCGGCCTTTATCTGGGTTTTTCAGAGCGCTGATAAAAGGGACCCCCCCCCCTATATTAGCGTTGAGATTTACAATGCTTTTTTAGAATTGTTGAAGCCCTTTTTTTGTGCTGATATAGGACGTTTTTTGTAGTGGTGTTATTCATCATTAATTATGACTGTAGTGGCGGTGGTACTGTAGCTGGCACTATAGCAGCGTAGTTACTATAGCAGTACTTTTCACCGAGGTGTCCTTTGGGAAAAAACGGGAATTCAATCCTTGTATTCAAGCCACTTTGCCTTGGACCTTCGGGCTATGTAATGGGTATCTCTCTACCTAGTCTAAAGAGGTATTCACATTAATAATAAATTGAGGCTTCGGCCCCAACCTTTTAAAAAAAGTATTACTCCGGCACACCCAATGTATCCTACTTCGCTCCGATCATCTATCATCACAATTTTCATCAATACATCATAGTATGCAACTCATATTATTAATTAATAATAATATTAAATTCTAAGGACCAATACACACATCCACTAATATGAACTTCCAATGACATGTATAAATTTGGATTTCCTACTGGTGGGTCATGTTCTCATAATATCCTACTAGATATTACCAAGGGTGTACACCATGATAAGGTGCCTCAAAGTCCAATGAGTCTCTAACCCTGATATAATGTATCATTTTTGTATTTAAAATGATATCATCTAGATATAGAATATATATTCAAGAATAGTGTTGTAGAACTTCTCAGTTCTCATTATAGTGGAGAGCTACTATGACCTTTTAGTGTGATAATTATTCTTCAGATAATATCACATATTATGTCATAAAAATTAATAGTCATTATGTGATAAGTAGTTTATTAATATTCAAAATAATGAATAAATGTTTTTCATAAAGTTCACAGAATTTGGTTCTTGGGCACCAACTCAAATGACTCACACTTTCACTATAGCCAACTGCTAACAACCTTTAGTCTGTTATCTCTCATGTGATACTCATTCTTCTATTTAGATGTGAATTTCGTCACTGAGTTAGCCATGTCTCCTTTTTTGGGTACTCTACTTGCTGCAATTTTACCCTTCTGATAGAAACCCTCATGATACGATACTTCAAGAGTATTTTCTATATCAATTGGCATGACCTTGCCTCTATTACAAGTACCCCAACTATAGTATTATCACAATTCAATGTGATAAGATCATTTCTTATAGGTACCACATCATGCTTCTTGACAAAGTTCTGAATCCAAATGGATTCATTGGATGTATCATAAGATTTTATATACTAGGACTCTTCTATAGAGTTGGCAACAAATGGGCAATTTGAACTCTTCCAGCTCATAGCTCTTTTTTTAGATAGAAAACATATCTTTACTATGAAATTATATCATTATAATATATATGAAAACTAGCATTATAATAACACTGATGATCATCTCCTCATCTCTTCCACACACCAGGAACATATACTTAGTTCTTCTCAGATAATTAAGGACAGCCTTAACAGTAGTCCAATATTGTTCTCCTAGATATTCCTGATATCTTCATACCAAGATTAATTCATAGGAAACATCATGTCATGTACATAACATGGAATACATGATTGATCTTATTGTAGAAGTGTAAGTAATATTACTCATTATATCTTTCTCATTTTATGTCTGAGGACACATTTTCTTAGAAATAATAAACCATGTGACACAAGAAGAAATCCCCTATTGGATTTTTACATACTAAATCTCTTTGGTATCTATTCAATATACGTACATTGAATTAGTCCAAGTAGCCACTTCATCTAATAAAAATGATCTTGATCCCCATAATGTAAAATACATCACATAGGTCCTTTATGGAGAAACAATTGTTTAACCAGTCAATAACTAACAGTAAGACTAGTATGTCATTTCCAATAATTAATATTCCATCAACATATATTACTATGATAAGGACCACCCCTCTACTTAACCTTTGGTGAACACATGGATCACATTTGTTCTTAATGAAACCAAATTATTTTGTGGCGTCATAAAATCAAAT
This sequence comes from Viscum album, assembly GCA_963277665.1. Taxonomy (NCBI): domain Eukaryota; kingdom Viridiplantae; phylum Streptophyta; class Magnoliopsida; order Santalales; family Viscaceae; genus Viscum; species Viscum album. The sequence continues at coordinate 212,517,594 of OY728137.1, forward strand.
GTTCTAGGACCTGGATTCTTGCTTAAATCTATAAATGGATATTTACAACTATAAAATCTTTTTTGAATCACCTAGATTCATAAAACCTTATGCTTGTGTCATATAGACATCTTACTGAAGTTTCCCATTGCGGAATGCAATTTTTACATCCACCTACAAAATCTCATAGTCATGGTAAGTTTCTATAGCAACTGGAATTCTAATGAATTTAAACTTGGAAACTAGCGAAAATATTTCATTATAGTCAATTACATGACACCATTTAAACCCTTTATCCATTATGATTTATTTTTAGCTATTTAATTTACCTTTCATGTTCAGTTTCCTCTTGAATACTCATTTTCATCCAACAGTATTTACATCAACTATCAGATCGACCAAAACCCAAACTTGGTTTTGATACATGGAATCAATTTTAAAATTCATGGCTTATTTCCATCTTATATCTTCTGAGATTTTTACTACCTCCTTATTAGAAATAGGTTCATTATTTTCAACCAATAATGATTCACCATCCTTGGGGACTAGAAAATAATAAAGTTATGGTTCTCTTACCTCAATCACACACCTATATAGTACTCATGATTCAGGAACTACATCTTCTATAGAGATCTATGGAATCAGTTCTTATTCCAACTCTTATGTATCTTGAGAATTAACAACATCAAATTCAACCTTGCTCCCACTATCATTTTTGAGGATGTGCTCCCTCTCAAGAAATACATATTTTTTTGAGATGTTCACTTTCTTATCTAAGGGGTTGTATAGGTAGTATCCCCTTGTTTCCATGGAATAATCTATAAAGACACACTTTGTGACCTGAGGTGATAGTTTCTTTCCGGAAAAGGCCTTTAAAAAAACCTTTCAACCCCATACATGTGTATCCAACTACATGGGTTTCTTTCCACTCCATAGCACGAAGGGAATTCCATTTTCTACATTAGTTCGAACTCAGTTTAATGTTTATTCCACAGTTTGTAATGCATAGACCCAAAAGTATAATGGAAGATTTGTATGAATCATCATTGACCTTACCATTTCTAATTAGGTATGGTTCCTCCTTTTACTAACACCATTCCCCTGTGGTGTATAAGTTGGAGTGAGTTGAGATAGAATCCCAAACTCCCAAAAAAATCAATGAACTCTTTGTTAAGATATTCACCACCTCAGTATGATCAAATATCCTTTAACTTCTTACCAAGTTGGTTATCTACATCATTCTTGAATTCCTTGAATTTCTCAAAGGACTTAGACTTATACCTCATCAAGTAGATATAGTCGTATCTACTCAAGGCATCAACAAAAGTTATGAATTAAGAATATCTACCTAAAGATTATACTAGAAATGGTTCACACATATTAGTGTGTAACAATCAGAGAACCTCTCTATCCCTTTCCCCCTATCCACCAAATGGTGGTTTGTTCATTTTCCCTTAAAAACAATCATGAAATCTTTTAAGTGGGTTTATCCAAAAAGAGTCCAAATATCCATCTTGATAAATGTTTTTCAAACACTTATCATTTACATGACCAAGATGGTGATGTCAAAGTTGGGTGTTGTATGAGTCATGTGAATATGATTCATTATCAATTACCAACACCGGGTTTCTATAATTTAACACATAAGTACAATTATTTAAATGTTTCATACCATAACATATGTTCTCCTTATAAAAGAAAAAACTTTTATTTCCGAATTCAAAAATAACCCATTTGTATCTAGGCAAGATACATAAATTATGTTTTTGGTAACTGTAGGTACATAATAATAATATCTAAAAACCAAAATAATTCATATTGACAATGAGAGGTGGTAGTGCCTAATAGCCAGAGAATCCATCCTTGCACTATTTGTATCTCTCAGATCCCCCCTCTTATGGAAATATTTCAAAATATACATGGTTTCTACATTTGGATACAGATTTGATAGCCATAAGCTATATCTAATACCCAATGTGTAGATATTGAAATCTTACATTCAATAACGAACAAACCTTTAGCTTCCCATTTCTTCTGGGTGTAGTTTCTCTTCTAGTGGCCTAACTTTACACATGCAAAACATACTGCCTCATTTTCCTTACCCTACCCTTAGATCCTCTTATTCTTGGAAGCACAGTGCTCAAGATCTTTAGACTATTTATAAGCCTTTGGCCACTTTTCCTTATTATTCCTTTTCATATTCACCATAAGAATTATGGGTATTTCACGCCCCATGTTCTTATCCACTTGGAGAATCAACGTAAAAAGTTTTGAAAGACTCTTCTCATTATTGATCATATTATAATTTTCAATAAATCTAGAGAAGGTCATGGGTAGTGATGAAAGTATGAGATCTATATGCAACTCATCTGGGAATCTAATCCCTAAGATATCAATGAATTTAATATTTCCAATAATCTTTACTATAAGAGTCACATCTAGAATAGACTCTCTACACTTAGTTTCAAAAGAAGCATTGGATTCAATGTACCTATATTGTCTCTCCTTCTCTTGATAGAGATTCCGAAGGTGAGACATCATGCTATAAGAATCCATATCCTCTTGTTGCTTCAAAAGCTCATTGGACATGGATGATATCATGAAATAATGATCATATATGGAATCATTCAGATGTTTCTCATACAGAGATAATTTTTCATCACTGGCCTCATTACCAAGCACAACTAGAAAAGATTCTCCCATCACATAAAATTTCATTTCATGGAAATGGATGACACATAAGGACCTTTTCCATTATGGGAAATTTGTGACAATGAGATGGTTATCCTTATCAAGGATCGACCATAATGATATGTTTGATTTCATTTTATTTTCATTTCTACAAAATAAGATAAGAATAATTTTAGTACATTATCTGATAAAATTTAGACAAATACATAAATTTTATATTTATTAGTCTCACACTATTTTATGGAAACCCAATATCCCTCACCATTGGATTCAAAATATTCTTTTTCATGGATATTACTGTCGAAAAGATCCATATTCCCCTTCTCATTACCCCATCTTTTATTGTTCAGGTAGCTCGAATGGTTTTAGGTAGAATTCCAAATGAAAACTACATTAATTGGCAGTTCCTTGTTATTCTGAGTGGAATCCCCAATCATAAAATAATTAATTATATTTTCTCAGTCTTTTCCTCTTAGTTGCAGAAAGTCCTGCTTGGGAAGTCAACCCTTGATATGAAATAAGTAAAGTCAACCCAAAACATCAAGTTAAAATTCCCTGATAATTGAAAGTATCTTAACCTAGGTTGGTCAATCACTTTGATCTATGGTTAGATTTTAACCAAAGTAATGGAAATTTATACCGACTTAATATATTTAGTTGAGGAATTTTATCCATTTATTCCTATATTTCAATTTATTATCTTTATCACTTACGTGTTAATATTTAGTAGATGTACTTAAGTGATTAACCATGTCTTAGATAATATTAACATATAAGTCGGTTTATTTTTGTTCTATATTTCATAATTTTTAATTGATTAATTATTTGAACACAAAAAGTCATCCAAAATTAAATAATCATGCAACTAAAAAAACAAATAATGAAGCAGTATGATCATGAGCTCCTACTAATTTTTAGTTTATCTAGCAGTTGATAAACTAATTTTTGACCTAGGGGAGAAACATCTTTAACCAATTAAGGTTCATGGTGCAGCTTTCCACCTATCTGCCTATAAATCTCCATGGAATGGTTTTTCCTTGGCTCCTAACTTGAACTTCCTCCACTATCTTGGGATCTCCATCCATTACATATTCCATTTATTCACACACAGGTTAGGGGAAAATAGGGCTATCATAAAAGAAACCATGGGCACATAGGCCCTATATAATGAAAGGAGATAAGAGACACAAGCCAACAATTTAATTTTATAATAAATTAAATGAAACCAACCACATACAAAAGGTTATGTCTAGCTCATGATCATCCAAATGCATGAAATTAATTATGAAATTAATAAAACTAGAATTAAATTCTTAATATTCTTTTTTTATAATAAATCACACTCGAATCAATTAATTATTATCTTTAATTAATCAAACCTTTTATATTAATAATCATCAAAATTTCCTTAATATTATCATACATTATAATTTTAATAAAATTAAATAAATTCATTTAAAATTAACATTGGGGATAAATGTACCTTGGAGGCAACACAGAGAATACCGGTCATATTCTGCCTAATATGTATTATACTCGCATACTGTTTTACTCTTATGACATATGGAATACATGACTTATCATGTGTTTTAACAATGTGAACTTGATAGATGATTACACTAATTTCATGATTTTTCGACCACATGTTATGCTTAAATGAACGTAGAGTAACAAGTTGTAACACAACTCTAACATGATATGAAGATATGAATATTACACATATTTTAGTTAAACATTTAAATATTTATGTATATTAAAACCTATCACATGACATATCCAATATTTACAACCACACATAAGTACATGTATCAATGTTTTCATATTAAATTTAAAAAAAATTAAATTACATAACTTGGTATAATTACACGGCATGTAGATCCAATCTACTTGGCATGTACAACACTCGCCATTTATCTAATACACATACCTAGGGACTCGGCATATAATTTGTGCCCTGTAAAATTTTATTTACACAAAATTTTCTAGTGGTCCATATATCATGTGAACTCAATGTTACACGGTCGCCAGTTAGGTATGTGGTCTCTGAAAAACATGACCAATCTGTGACTCAAAGGGACTACACAGTGTGTACGTGGGCTACACGGCATGTAGTCCATCTGATCATGCGCCATTAAATTCCAGTCAACATGTAGTGCGTTAAGTTTGTAATTAATTCAACAATCAATGCATAATATTAAATTTATTACCAAATCAATTTTGATGAATTGAACATGACTATACACTGTTTAACTTTGGTTACATGTCATGTAGTCTGGTGTTATATGGTTAGACTCCCTGGAACCTCTGGATGATTTCATCAATTTTATTTTAGTCAAAAAATTAATCATCTCAATTAGATCTATGAGAAACTAAGGAACAAGAATCATATCTTTTGATTGTTATTAAAATAATAATCAAACTTGAATTGAAAAAACTAAACTAAAATGTTCAAATCACCAACAATATATAAATGATTATGTGATTTCTCTCATACCACTTGCAGGTTCCTCGCACATTGGAATCATGTCAGGGGCAGGGCCTAACTTTGATTTTTCCATAATCTATGATAAATCTAATATCCATATGATTATGAATGTTGTGATCCATGGAATTGAGTTAAATAAATAGATAATAAAGAATTGTGCTAAAACAGAGAAAGAGGATCATCACATATTATTTATAATTAATTTAATTAAATATAGAATTTTCTTTTTTTGGAATTCTTTCTTCATTAATGAATCTAGAAACAGATCTGCAGTCCAACATCGTTGTGTTGTAGAAACCAAGTGTAGATTTCCTTTTGTGGGGATCCACATGTATTCCTTGAATCTCTAGATGTATCCAAAGGAATCTTTCGTTGTTATTATGACAGATCCTTTCACTTGCATTGTCCACCTTGGATCACTTTTAGAACTACTTAAAAAGAATTATCCTTGATTCAATGCAGAGGGGATTGCTCTCCATTCTTGGGAGCATTCATGGGGAAGAGAGATCTCTAGGGTTGAGAGGATTCCCCAAATACATTACTCACAGCCAAGAAAAATGAATTAGGATTAATGAGAAAATAACATAACTGGGATCATATATTTCTACAGTTAAACTAAAATTATTGCACAAGTGCCCTTTATTATTTATTAAATTTTAGAGAAACCCTATGTAAAATAATAATAATAATGTCATTGTTTCTAAATATTTGAATAACTTGAGAATTATAATTAAATATTATTTAGTCAAATAATATTCAATATTTACTATTTATCACTAGACCAAAAAACATAGTCCACAATTCCTCAAAAACATTTATCAGACCTTGAATAATGATTATTGATTTATTAAATAAATATCATTGCATTATTCACCAATAAATAAGTAAATATTATATTTAATAAATAGAAAATAAATATTTATATGAGATCAAGTATAAAAGAATAATTATTAAACCACATACTAGAATAATATTTATTCAGCCTATTAATTAATAAATAATAATATATATTATTTAACTGAGATTCTAGATACACATAGTGTGTGACCCTCTAGGCCTATTTTGTAGTGGCATTAGGAAAAGTAGCCTAAAGTCCAAGGTTAGCATCTAGAAACATGCCAAGGTACCCATAGAGAATGAAGTTAATGTTGCAATGACTTTTCAACTCATGAGAATTATTACTGTGTAATATAATTTATTTATCACAATATATCCAAACGAGTAGGTTGCATACCGGTACCATCAACCAATATGCTCGATTATCTCTTTCTTAGACTTTCTGGTAATAGAACATTCCTATAGAATATGATGTTCGTGGATTTATCTAGGATGTATCATTTCCATTAAATTGCCTAAGATATCAACTTTAGTTAAAGAATAGAAGGGATTAATCCATTCTCACATTATTCATTAATGAAATATTACTCATTTTGTACCCAATATATCCTACCTCATTGAGAACATCTTTCATCATGGTTTTCATCAATACATCAAAGTACGAAACTCATAATATTCATTAATAATAATATTAAATTATAATAGAAAATACACATATCCACATATAGGATTATCCAAGGACACGTATAAATGTTTATTTTCTACTGGTGGATCCCATTATCAAAATATCATAATGGATATTACCAAGGGTGTACACCATGAGAAGGTTTCTCAAAGTCCTATGACTCTCCACCCATCATAGACGGTATTATTTGTGTCCCTAAATTGATATCATATGATTATAAAACATATATTCAAGAATAGTTTCTTATCACTTCCTGTTTCTTATAATAGAATGGAACTCAAATGGCCTTTTAGTGTGACAGTTACTCTTAGAACATTATCACATACTATGTCATGTAGAAAAACAATCAGAATGTGATAAGTAGTTTAATAATATTCAAAAAAATGAATACATGTTTATCATAAATTACATTGAATTTGGTTCCATGTCTTCAATTGCAACAATAACTTTATGCAAAATATTTTGTAGGAAAATAATAACACCATTTGTGGAAGTGTGGACTACCACCTCTTCAAAGTGATGAGATTCGTTTACGCAATACATGGTATGTATTGAAAATAGTTCTAAATAAAACTATGTGACATAAAAAACTTATAGATGATATTCATGATGTAATTACATTTTTGGAAATAAAATATACCATTTTCTATATTAACCTTTTCAAACGACAAAAAAAGTGATAATGTCGTTCATGGATGTATGGACAACTGCCTCTTTGATGCAATGTGAATCCTTTTGCATAAAAACAATTCTATATATAAGAGTATATGAATAAATAAATGATAATTATACAAATATATAATGTTACTTACCTTCTTCCCATAATGTTCATTGAAAAAATTGAACATTACTCATGCATAAGTATGGCATACTGTCTTCTTGATTGTAATGGTGTTTCATTTTTCATAAAAATATTTCATAATTGGTTTTAAAAGTATAGTTTATGTATAATGATGATAATTATTTCGTGATTATTATTCTATATATGTTTATATAATTACCCCATTGATCGTATTTGACCTACCAAATTCATTCTTAACATGTGAACCGAATTTGGTCAAAACACCTAATGTATACTTAATTGTGTAATTAGTTGTGTAAAACATTATAATAATTGAATTAACAGTGATAATAAACTTCAAAAAGGATCTAAATCAACTAGATAATTAAAAAATCTTCTTACTCAAGAAGATAAAGACATACGTGAAAAGTTGTACTCAATGTATGGAATTCTTATCTCATTTTCTTCCTTAAGGCATATTCCATTTTAGCTACTTAATTATTTTGTGTGGTATATCTACTTACCATTTTGACATATTATATCATGAATTTTTTTATATTCATGGTATTTAAAAAATTAATTTAATGTTATTCCTTCATGAGATTTATTATTCAATTGTTTCAAAGTGGTATGGGACACTTTGGAATGTTTAAATATTATTTTCCTCAATAATAATTTTAATGATCATTCAAAGGTATTTACATTCATAAACATCAAAAAAACAAGTTGTTATTTTCCCTCCATTAAGTATTTATTAATAAATCCATATTATTTATTCAATACGGATATTTGATGATATGTCACATATGTTACATAATTAATTATATTATTTTATATATGAATAATTCTTTGGATATGAAATAAATTGGTTGGGGACTCTTTAATGCAAGACCTATGGGTTGGGTCCTAGTTAATGCAATCCACATGATACATCTATAGTATCATTGGATTAATTCAGTTAGAGAAACCCTTTGTGTTTGTAACCATTATGTTTTAAACTATCTTGTGAAAGCTTTTGATGATAGTGTTATGGTTGGACAAACCATAATGATTTGTAACTGGTATGTTTTAAACCATATTTTAAAAATACTTGATGGTCTTTGTTCCACGTACCTAGGAAACATGGAATCAAATAATTTATAATTTACTTTATTAAAAATTTGGTTTTAATTATTATTGTTACCCATGATTTTTATTCATTGAAATTATCTATGGATTCATTTCATTATCAGTTTATTAATTAAATTGTATGCATTTCACTAACGTACTTTAGTGTATTGATTATTCTCATTGCTTCATTACTACATCGGTTGTACATAACCTTACTAATCATTTGAGATAACACTTATTTTGTTTTCATTCCCCAGGATATAATGATTAATTATTCGAATGAGTTTCGAGGATGAATTTTATTAGTCTCTATAATGTATTATGTTTTATTTTCTATTTCCCAAAGTAGGATGGGTATCATGTCTGTAATCTGGTTTTCCAAAATAGCTAAACTGATTGGCCCTTTAGGATTTGATTCCTAGTAATCATGAAAATTTAATAATGTAATTCACTAGATTTGGGATTATGGGGTTGGGGTTCTATAGTTGGTATTAGAGGAATTTTAGAAGCAACCTTGGAAACTTGATTTAGAAAAGATAGATTAGGAAAAATAACCCTATGAATGATTTTGTGGATAATTATACAATAACATCCCAAAGAAACCATGTTTATGATTAGGAAACTAGAAACATATAAATTTTTTAGTTTATGGTATGTATTTCACTAGATTTGGGATTTTTCATGGGAAGATCTAATCAAGTATATGTCTTTATTTAGAAATGGTAATTAGCAGAAGTAATTTAAACCTCACCAATGAACATGATCCAAAGAGAAAGAATGATCATTTCATTTACGGTATTAAGATAATATTTCTGAGGAAACAAGTATCCCAAACATTATTATCATAAGAGAATATTGTATTATGTACTAACAAGATAGATAAAGAATAATATATGTAATTTTTATTTGGAGGGAAGTGCGAGAATAAGAGGAAAGTTCAGAAAAAGATGGACAAAGGGAATAAGGGAGAAAATTATTTTCCCACATATAATAATTGTAGAAATAATCACCCCCATACTTTCTTAGAAGGAATATAAGCTTTATATAAGTTTGGAAGGAAATTTCACCATGATGGTTATTTCATGGGTAGAAAAAGGTTCTTAGTGTGCAATGCTTTGACTATAAGAAGATAGGACACTACACAAATTAATGTCTCATGTGTCAAAGTAATAAACCCCAAAATAGGCTAATGGATCATGGTCAATATTTTACTACTACCATAGAAGAAGATAAATTACTAATACATATGTGTTTGGATTCAAGAATTATGTCATTTGATTTTTTTATCTGTAAAGTTCTGATCATGATAATTAGAAAATATAAAAGGATTGTCTTGTAGTACTATTTTATCATGGATTTGAAATTTTGTGTCGATTAATACATACAAGAAAGAAAAGTGATTCAGTAGTGAGTTGATTTTTTTTGGAAAAACATGGTTAAGGGAAAGATAACCCTTAATATGTTCATGATATTGATATAATGATGTTGGAATAAAGAGATAATTTTTTTAGATGAATTAAATTGGATAGTACTTAATACCTTGGAACTGATTAATGATTTGTTGACAATGTAGCTAATACTATCATTGATGTACATTACAACACTTTTGGATTCAATAAATATATCCAATGACATGTGTTTTACTTAATTAATAAGTTAGAATGAATTTTTTCAATAAGGTTTTATTTTAATTAAATTTATTTCCATATTTCATGAGAATACATGATAAAGGTGTCCACATGTTAGGAATGTAACAATTTAGAGCTGTTTCATGTTGATTAAAGTCTAATGGTATGTAAATTTTGGAAATTTAGTAACCCTCTTTTTAAATTGTTGGATCATAATACATTGGAAAATTTAAACATTTATGAAATGGTCTAAGTTGAACTTTGGATGTGGTCTTAGAGATTGATATAAAAATTCACTGTATGAAGAATCTTCTACTAAGAGTTGAAGTAGAAATAGTTCAAGTCATAATCAAATGAAAAGATTATTTAAATATTTTCTTAGATGGTGAAAGAATTATAAAAATATAGGAAAGGGTTATTGAAACAAAAATATTTTCTCGTTATCATCATTTTTTTATATATATTACCTTTTTCATAACTCTGGTTTATGGATCTGTGGTCATAAACTTTCAACTAAACATGTTCTCTATCACTCTCTATTAAAACATGATAGTTTTATTATTCATCCATGAACATGTTTTCACAAATGTTATTCTATTAAAATAATAGTTTTGTTGTGGCCTTCACATTTTCCTTACCCTGTTATTAATAATATGTGTTATTAACCCCATTTATAATGTGGTTTTTTTCAACAATAGTATTTTCAAATATCAAACCCTAGATTACCAAGATCATGTTTAAATAGTGAGGATAAAATTTAATTATGATGGAGAGAGTGTAACACACCAAGAATTATCAATTTTTTAATTTTTTAATAAATTTAATTTTTATTTTCCAGACTGCTTTATACACAACACCGTGTTAATCTTATGTTATACGCAACATATATTTTTCTTACGTTACACTCAATACCGAGTTTTTTTGCCATCTAATTTTGCACCAAAATTTAAAATAAATTATTAAAATTTTATAAGTTTTATTTCAAAAAAAAATATTTTCTTATTTAGAATCTGAAAACTAGGATAGGATGAATTTATGTTAATTTTTTGAGATGTTTCTTTTTTTGAATAGTGAAAAACCATTACATTTTAGTTGAAAACCTCATTTTACTCTAAATAATTATTAATGTTAAATTATACTTTTAATTTTTTAAAGTAAAAATAGATAAATAATATATCTATTAATAAAATTTTTCTCATTAGAATAATTTTTATATTTAATTTATATTTAAAGACTTAATGAACTTTTGAACATTTTCACTTAAAAAATCTGCTTTCTCACCCCATCTGTAAGATTAGCTTTAAATTCAGTTTTTCTACTTCTATGAATTGAATTTTGAAAAAATAACATGCATTGCTATAATTAGTATATTATTTAGAGTATAATAATACCAACTTAGTTTTTGACCAAAAAATTTGTTAAACTAATTAAAATTAATTACATGGTTGGTCATAAAATTAAACTTAACAAGGGACTAAATCTAGATATTATGGTTGAAAATGACCTATAAACATTTTGAAAAACCATTAGATACCAAAAATTATACTATATACCCTCTTGATTCTAATTTTATGATTTATTGGGATACTATTTCATGAGAGTGACCCATATAATAATTTAAGTAAGGAAAAAGACACAAAAAACGCACCTTGCTTACCTTTAACATTTATAAAGCTTTAGAGTATGGAAAAGCTGCATAGTTTTGATTATAAATATTATTTTGGAAGGTAAAAAAAATTCATGGTAATTTAACATTTGTTTTTGGAGATTATATAATTACATTAAACACTTCATGAATGTTAACTCATATATTATTTAGTTAATAATTAAATATGATAAATGATGCTAGAAACATTAAATATAATAGACATTTAATGAATTATTAAGTTAAAATTTTTTGTACATTAATGTATCATGTTACACATATTTTAACTAAAAATATTTGAAATCCAATATTTTTTGATATTTTTAAATTAAAATTGTATAAATAATGTCAAAATTAGCATTAATGTTATTTTAAAATAAATGATATCTTATTAAAACATTTAATATTAATAAAACCCTGTATTCTGAAAAGTGATTTTAAATTTTTAATAAATACCAAATATAGTCCATTCATCACCCAATTTATCTTTTATAATTAACATATTGACCCATATATAGTAGAAACATTGTTAGCACGGTCTGGGTTAAAGTTGTATTTTTGCGCATTACATGCGCTTAGTTAAAAATTAATTTCCAAAACATGAGGGATTTTTATTTTCTAAATTGGATATAATATTTATAATTCATTACTTCAATATTTTATAAAAATTGTCAGCTTAATTTAGTCTTAATGGTTAAATTACTTAGGTTAAAAACTAGTTACTTTAATAAAAACAAAATTGATAAAATTGGGGGTAACCTAGAAGTTAAAGAAACAATATACAAATTCACATATACTTGTGTGGTAGTGGTTTTAATCATCCATAAATTTAATTTAATTTAAAAAAATCATTTTGTAGGCACAATAGGTAAGGGAGACCTCCCAATTGTATATACCTTTAGGTATATACAAGAATTCCACTCCTCTTCTACTATAAACAGGCATTCAATCCTCCCCTTATTTGCAACTCTAAAGACACTTTGAATCATTAAAAATTCAATAAAATATTCTACCAACACCCCTCACGTCAACAGTTGAGCCTCACCTTAGAAAGAAGGCAAACCAAGAAATCCCTTTGGTGAAAACCCAAAGGAGTTACTCGAAAAAGAGGTAACATTCTTCAATGTGCATTTATGTTTTATTTATTTCTCCACCCCTAAATTTATTATTATTACATGATTAAACAATAAAACCAGTTTTTTATATATAATGATATTTCTACATTAATGTTTCTACCTAAACCTACATTAACTTTTATCAAATGGGTAATGAACTTATCATTTTTGTGTACGGAAAATTACTATCTCATGAAATGACGTTGTTCATTTTTATTTTACCACCTCTCATTGTTGGGATTTATGATGTAAATAATGTTTATATATGATATATATGAAATTTATAATGACTTACTGATTCTATAATTCTTTTTTAACGCATTCCCTTAGGCATTCAGTTATGTGGGAATATGACATCATCGTTTGTGGAAGTGTGGACTACTCCCTCCTTAGAGCGATGTGATTCGTTAACATTATTCATAAAATGTATTAAGGATGGTTTTCATTAAATATAAGTGACTTAAATGAAATATATGTGATAATAATTAAATTATTATCTTTATGAAAATATAATATATCATTTTCATTATTACCCTTTTCAAACACTAAAAAAGTGGTAATGTTGTTCATGGATGTGTGGACTACAACCTTCTTGACGCGATGTAAATAATTTTGTGTCAAAAGAATTATACATATAAGTATATATGATTAAATAGCATGGTATTTAATATATAATTTTAATTTTGTAATGATATAATGTTACTTAACTTCTTTCCATAATGATCATTGAAAAATGTAAACGTTACTAATGCGAACATACGACATACCATCTCCATGATTGTAACCTTGGTTCATTTTTCATACAAACTTTTAATATTTAGTTATAAAATTATAATTTATTTATAAATATGATAATTATTTCATGATTATTTTTCTAGATATGTTTATATAATGACCCCTTTGACCATATTCAACCTACCAAATCCATTTTTAACACATGAATCGAATTTGGTCAAAACACCCGATGTATACTTTGTTGTTTAAGTTGTTGTATTAAACATTGAAATAAATGAAATAAAACTGATAATAAACCTAAAAATGTTTTGAATAAATTAAATAATTAACATAATTTTATTATTCAATAAGATAAAGACGCATTTTTTAATCCAGACTCAAGGTAAGATATTTTTGTCTCACTTTTCCTTTTTTGGGGCATACACAATTTTCACCACTTACTTTTTTTTGGTGTATCTAATAACCATTTTGATATACTCTATCATGAATTATTTTATCTTCATGGTATTTAAATTTTTAATTTAATGTTATTCCTTATTGAGGATTATGATTCAAAAATTTCAAAGTGGTATGGGACCCTTTGAAATGTTTAAATATTATTTTCCTCTAGAATAATTTTAATGATTTTTCAATGGTAATTAAATTTATTAACATCAACAAACATTGTTTTTTCATTCTCTAAATGGAATAATTATTGATAAATAATTTTTATTTATTCAATATGGATATTTTATGACAAGGCACATTTGTTTATTAATTAATTTGATTATTCGATATATGAAGAATGATTTGGATATACAAGACATGGGTTGGGGACCATTTAATACAAGAACTATGGGTTAGGGACCAGTTAATGAAAACCCCAAGAGGCATCAATAGTCTCATGGGATGAATTTAGTTGGAAAATCCCTTAAAATTTGTATCCATTATATTTTAAAACTTTCAAATGAAATGTCTTGAAAATAGAGTTATATTGGGAAAAACAAAATTGGTTTGTAACCAATATGTTTTGAAATACATTATGAAAGGTCTTGATGGTAAATGTTCCATGTACCTACGAAATATAGAGTCTAATAATTAATAATTTCCTTTATTGGGAATTCAGTTGTTATTATAAATGTTATCCATGAGATTTCCTCTTTGAAATTATCTATGGATTCATTTCATTATCAGTTTATGGATTGAATGGAATGGGTTTTAGTTACTTACATTTCCATATTGATTATGATTATTAATTCATTACTGATTCTACTATAATTACCCTTATTAAGTATTTGAGATCACCCTAATTTTTTTCCTTTCCCTAGGATATGAAGTTCAATTCTTTAAATGAGTTTCAAGTATGCAGTTTATTAGTACTTGTTATGTATTATGTTTTATTTTATATTTTCCAATATAATATAGTTATCATGTATTTAATCTAGTCTTACAGAACTTCTAAACTGATCAGACCTATGAGAGTTTACTAACTATAATCATACCAATTTAATAAAGTAATTCATTGGATTCATTCTTTTGGGGTTGGGGTGGTATAGGATTGGTTTCACTACAAAAAACATCATAGTTATCATGGTTTACTCCTAATACTATCATAATAGATAGATTACCTTACTAAATTCGTTTCAATCCCCATTCTATACCTTTTTATGTCATGATATATCAATATTTACCAAATTCATTGTAAGGCGATAAATTTCCCACCTATCACATAACCTAAATCATATATATGTGTTCCACAAGATCATAAAACATTCATAATATCATAACACATGATATAAAATGGGTTTCATAACAATTTCATCATACCATAACCAATGGAAAATAAATGGGTTTTATAATCAATTCATCATATCATCAAAGTATAAACCATTGAATAAGAGGGGGGTTTCATAAGAATTTTTACATTTTATAATCAGTATAAGAGAAATAGGATTCACAAACATATTGTCATCATAAACATAAATAATTCAAATAAATAATTATAATGGTATACTTGGATCATATCCCCAGTAAATAATAACTAACATAAAATGATGTTATATTAGATAGAAAATTATTTTCAAAGAAAAATCACATAGAACATTTATTAATGAAAATATCCTTTCTTTGAGAATTACTTCTTTAAAAATTAAGATTCATAATATATTTTTGAAATAATTTTTATTTAAAAAAACATGAAAAAATAATAAATTAATCTTAAAAAAATAATGGTCATGAATTTGGAAAAAAATTCATGTCTTACATGTTAGAACAAAGATTCCTGTCATATTTTCAATAAAAACAAAGATCGCCTTGTTTGGAAGATGACATGAATATTTCTTGAAAAACATTTTATAAAAATTAAAAAATGGGAAAAAGATATATTTAATAAATAATTTAGATAATTTTAAAAATATTATTTTGAAAATATGTTTAGAAAACATGGTTTGGGGAGAAAAACTGTTTTTGACCGAAGAGAAATAAAGATGATTTTTCTAAAAAATATATTTTGAACTCTTGAGTAAATAAAGAGAGAAAAATGAATGTAAAACATCTATTCTCTATAAATAACCATATCATAATAAAATATATTTGGTTATTGAGATATAGATCATATGGTTTCATCATTGGAAGCATGATCATGAGCAATCTCGTTAAATGATGATATTACAATATAAAACCCTTACCACGTTGGTAACATTGAATCATAATCCCTGTAAATTAATTAAATTAAATTAAACATAGAATATAGTTATAATAAATAAATCAATTATATCACATTTCAGAGGCTCTTCATATACTCCTTAGATAATAAGATATGTGCCTGACATAATATATTTCTTGAAGAAGGAAAAT
Source organism: Viscum album (assembly GCA_963277665.1). NCBI lineage: Eukaryota > Viridiplantae > Streptophyta > Magnoliopsida > Santalales > Viscaceae > Viscum > Viscum album. Next base: position 212,534,120 of record OY728137.1, read on the forward strand.
TGAGAAAAAATATATTACCTTAAGTCTCGACTTCCTTCATACATGTTCAAATATCCTATATAATAAATATAATTTTTTATACATATATTTCAAAAAAAATACAAATATATATATCATATCATATATTTTTTACTAATGACCTTTTATTACTCTTTTTTTAAGAACACTTTATTAGAGTCATGTTTCTGGAATAACAAATTTGTTTCTCATGTATGTTTGGATATGATATTTTTCATCATACTAATTTGGTCATAATTCCATGATATACATTGTTTTCAACTTGATTTAAATATTATATATATTCAGTATATATTTATGTATAGTAATCTATGAAATTTAGAGATAGAAAATGAAATACATTATTCAGGGAGATGTTAGGTCGTACATATGCATGAACGTTGATTCCATTTTCTCAACAGATTGAAATAATGAATGGTAAAAAATATATAACCCTCCCATAATAATTTTTATTTTATATATAAAACTTATTTTCATTAAAACTATCCTTATTTCCTTCTATATAGAGCACTAACAAAACACATCGCTTCGCGATGTGGTAGTCTGTCGTTTAGATGAGTGACATTTTTGTACTCCCATGGAATAGAAATTAAGACGTTATGTAACACCCCAAGCTTCCACGGTATTCTTCTCTTTGAATAATACAGTAGCGTGTGTTGTATGCAACTACGAGTTCTAACACACACCACGACAAATCAAAGTAACCGTTATGAATATTAATACCCACTTTTTGAAATTTTATAAATTTTATCTCTCAAAATGGACTTCATTTTTGGATTCAGAATATCGAAATTAGCCTAGGGTGAAATTTTGGTACTTTTCGGATAACTTTCATATTTTGATGAATAGTGAAAATTACTAAATTTTAATTAAAAACAAATTTTTTAATCAAAATAATTTATAGTGATAAATTTTAAATTTGAGTGGTTTTAAATTATATTTAGAATATATTTTTACTATTTAATCCAATGTTGGTCATTGGACATAATTTCACATTTTAATCGGACATAAACAAGTGTCAATCTTTTGATGGTTATTGTTTCTTAAAAACATGCTTTTTGTTTTAACAGTGAGAATTAATTTTAAATTAATAAATGAAACTTCGATGTTTTTAATTTGGTAAAATATACTTAATTATTGAATTCGGAATATCAAAATTAGGTTAGGTTAAATTTTTGGTATTTTTTCTGAAAACTATAAATTTTTTATGAATAGTGAAAAACACTGAGATACTGTTTAAAACCGCCTTTTTATTTAAATAATTATTTATATTATTTAAATTTATTTTAGGTAAAATTAGATACATAACACCTATATAAATTCAATTTAATTCATTGGAGGTAGTTTATAATAATTTTAGATATATAAAAATTTTATTGAACTTTTTCACCGTCTTTTACCCACCTCCTAGAAGAATTTGTAAATTCACATAAAACTTAATTTTACTGCTTCTGTGAGTGAAATTTAAAAAATCCGAGAGACACAGTTAATATCAATGAGTAAAATTTGGTTCAATAAGATAAAAATAATTTTTGGTGAGTAGTAACTATTTGCTTGTATTTACCACGGTAAAAAGTAAATAGGGTAATTAAGGGTAAAAATGATATTATTATTACCCTAACACAGGTCATAATTCTATTGGATAAGTTTAATTCGGCCAAAAACAACCTTAGGAATAAAATATGACCATTTAGTTCCACTTGGATTAGATTAGGACATTTATTGTTATTTAATTCAAAGAAGAGTTAAAAGAGTTAAAATCAAAGTTCAATAACGAAAATGTTTTTAATATAGGGTTATATATAAGATAAATTAGATTATAAAAATTCATTAGAAAAATAAAAATATTTCCTACATAATGGTATTTTATTTATAATTTTTAGGCATTAAATAATATAATTTATTTATGACACAATGATGATGCAGTTATTACCTTATTAGTGAAATATTAAAATAATTGATAATATAAATACCCAAATAAATATAATTTGAGACTTTTAATGAATTACACGAATTTTATAGGTTAATATGACAAGTTAGTATTGATTTAATTAACTGTTTTTTGAAGTAATCATGCTGTTATGATTTTTACAAAAATTAGATACCAAATAGTGTCAAAATTGACATAAAAGAGTTTTTAAAACAAATATTATATTATTAATTGATATTAAATTCCTAAAAATATAAGGATCGGCCAAAGGACTTGTATAATGATAGGTGTGTCATTAATGGACCACTTGGGGGTCTCTTGGAGGTATATAGTAAGTATATTAACAATATAATATAAAAATACAAAGTGACATGGTAAGTGTCAAACTAATTAACCAAGAGATAAAACTAAAATATAAGCTTAATATAATGACCCAAACCTATCTAAAATATATTGGTTGAAAGGATTGAGACCCATCCCCACCTTATGATTTCAATAATCCACTTTTGAGCCATTATAAACTGAATATGAATTTATTATAAAATAATACTTTAAGTTTTTTCTAAAGAGCCCCTCCTCCCCCTTATAAAAGGACACAACTTCTAACCAATTCCTCACACCTCTAAAGCCTTTTGGCTCAACCAAACTCTGCCCAATTAAGCTCCCTACATCCCTATCCTCTAATTAGAAGCCTTACTTTAGTAATAAGTCACTTCAAGAGTCATTTTTGGTTCAAACCAAAGGGAGTTACCCAAATTAAAGGTAACGATTTCTCTTAGCTTATTTTCTTTTGTTTTACTTCTCCAATGCCTAAACTCTTCTTATTATTTTCTTTTGTAACAAAAACAGTATCCTAAATATACTAGGATATTTTAATTATAAGTATTAGAACTACACTTACACACACATCCATCTAATGGGTGAAGAACAGAATGTTTCTGTGGATGGAAACCAAACGCATCACGAAGCGATGATTGTTCAATTATCTCCTACCACCTCTCATGGTGGCCATTATGCTGGAACTATAATTAAATATTATATTAATTATATTTATCTTATATATAAGCTTTTTTAATTCCATTTTATATCATACCATTATTCATTTCATGTTGTATATATATACGATAATTTCATTTGAGGAAGTGCGGAACACCGCCCCCTCAAAGTGGTATGACTCATTCATACCATACATGGAACGTATAAAAGAAGGTGTTAATGAACTTAAGTAACACATATAAGATATTATATTATACTTTAATAATTATATACTTATGTATCATTTGGTTTTTATTTCTTTTAAAATGAAAAATGAAATGGAAGTAGCGTTCGTGCGTACGTACGGATTACCGTCTCATGAACGCGATGAGATTCATTCCCCATCGTATCCATTCAAGACTAATTCTCATTTGATTATTAAAATTAATTTTTAAGAACTTTATATCATTCTATATTTGAAGAAGATACAACCTATCCATAACAAACAAGACTTATGTAACAAAACATATAAAAGAAAAAGAGTAAGTTAACACTCGAAATGACGATAATACTAAAGTATTATTAACAAAGAATTATTAGAAGATCAGTTATGATATCATAATTATGTATATGGTTCTTGTAAAATTTAATAACAATCATTTAACTATTATACAGGAGGTTAACATACCATCGACTAATGAAAATTTCAAGGTAAGGGGTTTTCATCTCAAACCTTATTCCAGTGAGATTCATGACATATTACCACTATTACCTTTTGTGTGGTGTTGACCATAATTGTATTCAGTGTGTAATACACTTTAATTTATGTGTATTTATAGATTCATTGTATGCTACCACTTTCATGGGGTGTATGTTTCGTAAGTTCCCAAATTGGTAAGGGTAAATTTCACAATCTCTTTATTATCCAAGGTTGTTTAATCGTAATTATCTACTGGGACATCTTTATCATCCACATCCATGGTTCTTAAAAATGTATTTCAAAACATTTTTACTATTTAATAGACAATGGGTTAAAGTAATTTATACCCTTATTGGATTTTATATGTTTTTTAAAGGAATCTTTTCATCGTTTTCAAAACAAGTTACTTTTTGACCTTTTCGACAACACTAAGGTAAGAATGTTTTTTTAACTTATATGGTAGATGTGGCTATTCTCCACCATTATTACACCTTTAAAGCTTCCCTTACATTCTTATAAGGATATTTTCAAAATAAATCATTTCTTTTTTAAATATGAGATTTTTAAATGATTTCAAAAAAAGAGATATTTCTCTCAAATATATGAAAATCCAGTGCAAATGTATACGTATTTAACGCAAGCTTAAAAATGTTTTCAGAAAACCTAACTCTCGAGTGTGGTAGATAGGAAGGGATTGGGTGTGGACCCATCATGGTTTGTAGTTAGTCGAGCAGTCTCAAAATTAGTAATTTTGTTTTCATAAGCTTGCTTAATGTTTTCAGAAAAACACTGGAGTATATTTGATCAATTTTAAACGTAAGTATCTTCTAAAAAAATTGCATCGGTAGGTCTCATGAGACAAAATAGTGTCTTGGAACGAGGCCTTGACAAAATCTTATTTGTAGTCTTGGCACGAGGCCTTGGCTACGTGGTTATAATAGTCTAGCATTATGCATTCCGTTATAATGAAAGTGGTTATTGATATTGTATGTGATTATTCGACTAGTAAAATATCTATGTGAATAAGTAAATGGCATTATTTCATTTTATTTCTTCCATATTAAGCTGAAGTTCATGTTTAAAAGGATTTTTAGTTATACATTGCCTTAAATATTTATTTTTATTTATGAATATTTCCTCTTTATTGTTATCCTTACTGAGCATCTGAGCTCACCCCTTTCTATGTTTTATTTTTCCCAGAATGTGAAGAAGTAATTTACAAATGACCTGCAGGGATAGTATGAGTGTGGAATATAGAGACTATGTTGTTGAAGTTTTCATTTTATGATGTAATGTAAACTTTATGAACGTATCTAGTGTTTCCAAGACTGCTAAACTGATCGGTCCTTCGGGAAGTGATTCCTTGTAATCATGCCAATGTATATAAATAATGCACCGACTCTGGGAAACTGGGGTCGGGGCATTATAGTTGGTATCAGAGGAAGTTTAGAAATAACCTTGGAAGCTAGATTTAGATAAACTCTGATTATACCACATAGCCCTAAGAACGACTTTGAGGATTAGTAGAGAATAACTTCCTAGAATTTTTATTTTGTAGGGATTTTGTGAGTTTTCCGAGCAATATATCCTTGTCTAGATACGAGCAGGTAAAGGTGTCTCTGGCATAGATGTACCTAGGGGTAAAACCCAAAAACACCACTTTGAGCTAGACTCGAACGGGAACTGGTGCATGACAACGGGCCTTGCTGTACTCTTTGTTACGACACTCCTGAGGGATATGATTAGGATAATTCTTATTTTCTTTACAAACCATTATGAAGGGTGTATGATTATATACTTCCTCAAAGAAGACATTTTTATGATTATGGATTATATCCAGAAACTGTTTAATTTATGTTATGTTTTTAAAAATTTGTGATTAGGTATTTCTATTCATAAACTAATCTAGTGTATGTCATTGTTTAGAAATGATGCCCAGTAGAAGGAATGAGAACTCCAGAAATACGCATGATCCAAAGAGTAAGAAAGATCACATACTTCATGGTCTTAAGCCAAAATTTAGAAGGGAAATAGTCTCCCACATATTATCATCATAGGAAGAAATAGTATCATGTGTTGATATGATAAGTAAATAATTCTCGGATTCCTATGGCTTTGAAGGGAATATAGATAAGGAAAGGATAGTAGAGAGAAGGAAAGATAAAGGGAATAAGGTAAAGAAGGATTTTTCCAATATGTGATAACTATAGAAAGAATCACCTTGTAAAATGCATGAAGGTAATGGGAGTATGTAATACATGTGGAGAAAAAGGACACCAAGTACGTGACTGCAAGGGTAAGAAAAAGGTTCCAAATGTATAATGCTTCATCTGCAAGGAGTTTGGAAACTACGCAAACCAATGTCCCAGTCATCAGACTATGCCGAAAATGATGCTATTGGATTATAATCAAGTTATGATACTACCACAGATGAAGAGGAATGACTAGTGTTATTATGTTTTTATTTTTTAATTATTTCATTGAAGTGTTGTATCAATGATGTACTGGAAATAAATAAGGATTGTACTGCAGTACTATTTCATTGAGTATTTGAGATTTTATGGTACTAATAAAAGTGACTCTACAGTGAGTTAAACGTTTTGGAAATTATATGGTTGAAGGAAAGATAAACCTTAATATGGTCCTAATATTGAGGTACTGATTTTGGAATAAGATATGGTTGATTTGGGTAAATTAGATTGGATATTCTTGAATGCCTTGAAACTAATTAAAGATTTTTATATTCCATAATTGTTGGAGTTTACAACATTTTTGGATGGATGAAGTATATCTAGTATTCTATAAGGAATAAGGGAGCATGAATGTAAGGTTTTATGGTAATTCAGGATGTTTCAGTGTTTTAAAAAGAATACATGATGAAGGTATTCACATACTATTATGGGGTAAAAAGGATCTACATTATGTTTACCTATCATATAAATTTCAGACCGAGATTTTACATAAGTATTTTGGATAAGTCTAAAGGTTGGAAGGGATTAATCTTGAAAGGTTATTTTTGGATTTTTATAAAAGGACAACACGCAGACCGTGTGACGACCCGTCGCGTCAGACAAAGCTGCAGGAATCGAACCCACAACCATAGTGCAATAGGGATTTATCACCTACCACTGGACTACATGAAGTTCCTTGATGGTATAATGTAGTTTCTTTTTTTAAAAGGTCTGATATGTGAATTATAAATTCATTATATTTGGAACCCTATACGATTAGGATAAATAGAGTATTTTTTTAGCTGTATTATGTTTTGGGGTGAAATATGAGTTTGTGGTAGAAATTTATTAATGGATAAAACTCTAATTATAAAGTAAGTACATCTCTTTATGATCATATTCAATCTCATAAATAAATTCCTCAACATTAAGAAAAGGAACTTAGAAAAAAAATGTTGTCCAAGATGGTACCTTAGATCATCACAAATTTATGGCTTTGTGATTGTTGGCCTTTTCATAGCCATGTTCTCTACCACTCTCCATCAGATAATGATGGTTAGATTTCTCTTACATATCCATATATTCCTACATGGAACCCTAGAATGTGTTATTATCGATAACGTTCATACTTACCACTCTTTATTTTCAATAGAGGCCTCATTAATCCATTTTTCAATGTGGAATTTCAACTAAGATATTTTGAAATGTCAACCCCAAGTTTCCAATACTGAACATAAATTGCGAGGACGCAATTAATAGAAGTATGGGAGAATGTAACACCCCAAGCTTCCACGGTACGCTTCTCTTTGAATAATATTATAGCGTGTGTTGTACGCAACTTCGAGTTCTAACACACACAACAACCAATCAAAGTAGTCGTTATGAATATTAATACCCACTTTTTGAAATTTTATAAATTTTATCTCTCAAAATGGACTTCATTTTTGGATTCAGAATATTTAAACTAGCCTAGGGTGAAATTTTAGTACTTTTCGGATAACTTTCATATTTTGATGAATAGCGAAAATTACTAAATTTTAATTAAAAACAACTTTTTTAATCAAAATAATTAATAGTGATAAATTATAGATTTTATTGGTTTTCAATTATATTTATAATATATTTTTACCATTTAATCCAATTTTGGTCATTAGACATAATTTCACATTTTAACCGGACATAAACAAGTTTCAATCTTTTGATAGTTATTGTTTCTTAAAAACACGCTTTTTGTTTTAACAGCGGGAATTAATTTTAAATTAATAAATAAAACTTCTATGTTTCTAATTTGGTAAAATAGACTTCATTATGGAATTCGGAATATCAAAATTAGGTTAGGGTAAATTTTTGGTATTTTTCTGAAAACTTTCAATTTTTGATGAATAGTGAAAAACACTAATATACTATTTAAAACTGGATTTTTATTTAAATAATTATTTATATTATTTGAATTTAATTTAGGTCAAATTAGATACATAACAACTATATAAATTCAATGTAATTCATTGGAGGCAGTTTATAATAATTTGAAATATATAAAAAATTTATTGAACTTTTTCACCGTCTTTTACCCACCTCCTAGGAGAATTTGTAAATTCACATAAAACATAATTTTACCGCTTCTGTGAGTGGAATTTTGAAAATCAGAGAGACACGGTTAATATCAAGGGATAAAATGTGGTTCAATAAGATAAAAATAATTTTTGGTGAATAGTTCCTTTTTACTTTTATTTACCACGGTAAAAAGTAAATAGGGTAATTAAGGGTAAAACTGATATTATTATTACCCTAACACATGTCCTAATTCTATTGGATAAGTTTAATTCAACCAAAAGAACCTTAGGAATAAAATATGACCCTTTAGGCCCACTTGGATTAGATTAGGACATTTATTATTATTTAATTCAAAGAAGAGTTAAAAGAGTTAAAATCAATGTTTAATAACTAAAACATTATTAATATAGGGTTATATATAATATAAATTAGATTACAAATATTAATTAGAAATATAAAAATATTTTCTACATAATGGTATTTTATTTATAATTTTTAGACATTAAATAATTTAATTTATTTATGACACAATGATGATGCAGTAATTACCTTATTTGTGAAATATTAAAATAATTGATCATATAAATACCCAAATAAATATAATTTTAGGATTTTAATGAATTCCAAGAATTTTATAGTTTAATATGACACGTTAGTGTTGATTTAATTAACGTTTTTTGAAGTAATCATGTTGTTATGAGTTTCACAAAAATTAAATACCAAATAGTGTCAACATTGACATAAAAGAGTTTTTAAAACAAGTATTATATTATTAATTGATAATAAATTTTAAAAAATCTAAGGTTTGGCCAAAGGACTTGTATCATGATAGGTGTATCAATAATGGACCACTTGGGGGTCTCCTGGCAGTATATATTAAGTTTATTAACTATATAATATAAAAATACAAAGTGACGTGGTAAGTGTCAAACTAATTAACCAAGAGTTAAAACTAAAAGATAAGGTTAATATAATGACCCAAACCTGTCTAAAATCTATTTCTTGAAATGATTTCGACCCATCCCCACCATATTATTTTAATAATTCACTTTGGAGCCATTAGAAACTGAATAATAATTTATTATAAAATAATACTTTAAGTTTTTCCTAATGAGCCCCTCCTCCCCCTTATAAAAGGACACCACTTCTAGCCAATTCCTCACACCTCTCAAGCCTTTTGACTCATCCAACCTCTTCAAAATTAATCTCCCTAAATCCCTCTCCTCCTCTTAGAAACCTCACCTTAGGCAGAAGGCACTTCAAGAGTATTTTTCAGTTCAAACCAAAGGGAGTTACCCATATTAAAGGTAATGATTTCTCTTAGCTTCTTTTCTTTTGTTTTACCTCTTGAACCACTAAACTCTTCTTATTATTTTCTATTGTAACAAGACCAGTATCCTAAATATAATAGGATATTTTTATTAGAATTATTAGAACTAAACTTACACACACATCCATCTAATGGGTGAAAAACATAATGTTTCTGTGGATGGAAAACCAAACACCTCACGAAGCGATAATTGTTCAATTATCTCATACCACCTCTCATTGGGGCCATTACGATGGAACTATAATTAAATATGATATTAATGAAATTCATTTTTATATATAAGCTTATGTAATTCCATTTTATATCATACCATTATTTGTTTCATGTTGTATATATATACGATAATTTCATTTGAGGAAATGCGGACTACCGCCCCCTCAAAGTGATATGACTCGTTCATACCATACATGGAATGTATAAAGGATGGTGTTAGTGAACCTAATTAACACATATAAGATATTATATTATACTGGAATAATTATATACCTATGTATCATTTGTTTTTTATTCCTTTTAAAATGAAAAATCATATGGAAGTAGTGTTCGTTCGTACGTACGGATTACCGTCTCCACGAACGCGATGAGATTCATTCCCCATCGTATCCATTCAAGACTAATTCTCATTTTTTAATTAAAAATAATTTTTAAGAACTTTATATCATTATATATATGAATAATATACAACCTATCCATTACAAACATGACTTATGTAACAAAACATATAAAAGAAAACGAGTAAGCGAACACCCGAAATGACGATAATACTAAAGTATTATTAACAAAGCATTATTAGAAGATCATATATGATATCATAATTTTTTATATGGTTCTTTTATAATTTAATAAAAATTATTTAACTATTATACAAGAGGTTAACATACCATCGACTAAGGAAAAGTTCAAGATAAGGGGTTTTCATCTCACTCTTTATTCCAGTGAGATTCATGCCATATTGCCACTATTACCTTTTGTGTGGTGTATGTACTTCCCATAATTGTATTATTTGTGTAATACACTTTAATTTATGTTTATTTACATATTAATTGTATGATACCTCTTTCATGGTGTGTATGTTTCGTAAGTTTCCAAATTGGTAACGGTTAATTTCACAATCTCTTTATTATCTGAGGTTGTTTATTCGTAATTATCTACTGGGAAATATTTATCATCCACATCCATGGTTCTTAAAAATGTATTTCAAAACATTTTTAATATTTAATAGACAATGGGTTAAAGTCATTTATACCCTTATTTGACATTATATGTTTTTGAAAGGAATCTTTCCATCGTTTTCCAAACAAGTTACTTTTTGACCTTTTCGACAAAACTAAGGTAAGAATGTTTTTTAACTTATACGGAAGGTGTGGTTATTCTCTGCCATTATTACACCTTTAAATCTTCCCTTACACGCTTATAAGAATATTTTCAAAATAAATATTTTCTTCTATAATTATGTGATATTTAAATGATTTTAAAAAAAGAGATATTTCTCTCAAATATATGAAAATCCAGTGGAAATGTATACATATTTAACGCAAACATAAAAATGTTTTCAAAAAACCCAACTCTTGAGTATGGTAGATAGGAAGGGATTGGGTGTATACCCATCATGGCCTGTAATTAGTCGAGCAGTCTCAGAATTAGTTATTTTGTTTTTAGAAGCATGCTTAATGTTTTCAGAAAAACATTGGAGTATATTTGAGAAATTTTAAACGTAATTATCTTCTAAAAAAATTGCATCGGTAAGTCTCATGGGACAAAATAGTGTCTTGGCATGAGGCCTTGATAAAATCTTATTTGTAGTCATGGCACGAGGCCTTGGTTACGTGGTTATGATAGTTTGGAATTATGCATTCTATCATTATGAAAGTGGTTATTGATATTGCATGTGATTATTCGAATAGTAGAATATCCGTGTGAATAAGTAAATGGAATTATTTCATTTAATTTCTTCCATATTATACTAAAGTTCAAATTTAAAAGTATTTTTATTTATACATTTCCTTAAATTTTTATGTTTATTTATGAAAGTTTCCTCTTTATTGTTATCCTTATTGAGCATCTGAGCTCACCCCTTTCTATGTTTTATTGTTCCCAAGATGTGAAGAAGTAATTTATGAATGACCTGCAGGGATTGTATGAGTGTGGACTATGGAGACTATGTTGTTGAAGTTTTAATTTTATGATGTAATGTAATCTTTATGAATGTATCTAGTGTTTCCAAGATTGCTAAACTGATCGGTCCTTCGGGACGTGATTTCTTGTAATTATGCCAATGTATTAAAATAATGCACCGACTCTGGGCAACTTGGGTCGGGGCGTTACACATTATATGAGATATAATAATTTAAAAAGTATAATAATATCATAAATATCATATACAAACATTTAATATATCATTATATCTAGTCATGAGAGGTGGTAATGGAAAATGAATAACATCGGTTCATGAGGCGTTAATCCACCATATACACAAATGATGATCTAGTATCCCTTTTATGGAAGTGGGGATAGTTTAAGATAATCTCATTAACATAAAAAATATATAATTATATTTAAGATGCTAATTTTATTACGTCATCATGATTTAATAATAATTTAATTATGAGTAGGAAGAAATAAAATAAAAACGCTCATTGAAGAACGTTACGTCTTCTTTGATTAACCACCTTAGGTTTTCCCTAAAAGACTTACTTGGATGGATTTATGAAAAAAAATGGACGATTGGATGAGAGGAGGGAATTAAGGAATTTATTTAGGTAGTTATTATCTATAAAAATGGATTTTTTATGTTTGAAGAGAGGAGGATAATGGTCGGCCTTTTATAAGCGAAGTTATTGGGGTACTTTTAATTTTTTAAAAGAAAAATGTGTACCCAAATTTTTCACATGAAACAAGGATAAAAAAGGGAAATTTTTTATAATTATACATTATATTGTTGAAATATTTATTTATAATAATTTTTTGAAATTTTTTGTGTCATTTTTAACTCATATATTTTTCCGGATGTTAAAATATTAATATAAACTTCATATATAATATAAATTATTATTATTATAAATATGGAATCCATTTTTCCAACTCTCATTCACATAAGTAGAAAAATATAATTTAAAATTAAACCAGAAAATGCGGTGAGAAAGCAGTTTTCAAAAAAGAAAATGTTCAAAAGTTTAAAATGTTATTACACCATAATTCAATATTAAAGTGATTCAAATTACATAAATTGGATTAATTGATATATTATTTAACTAATTTTACTTTTAAAACCATTTAAAACAAAAATTATCCTTACAAATTCATTAAATTAAATAGGTTGTTTTCAATAAAAATAAGTATTTTCAATTATTCATTCAAAAAATATATTTTTTCTAAAAAATACAAAAATATCACCCTAATATGTTTTTGACATATTGATTTAAAAAAATTAATTTAATATTATAAAAAAAAATTCTAAAATTTTCAAAAATTAATTTTATTTCTATTCACAAAAAAATAAAAAATTACAAAAAAAATATTTTGAAAGCATATCAAGGAGTTGCTGAAAATTAGGTATTTTGTATTAGTATGGTTTATTTATATAAAACCATTTTACTAAATATTTAAAATTTTATTATTATAATTCATTCCATAAAGTTTAATTGCTATTTAATAACTATCCTTTTTAAATTATAATTTTAATAGTTTGTCATGGTTCGTTAAAACTCAGTGTTGTGTGTAACACAAGCCATCGATGAAATATAATTTATTCAAATAATAATAATTTACAAAAACGTAGGATGTTAAAATTTTGATTTACCTATCTTTATTCTCATTCATCAAACATTGTAACATCACTCTTTCATACATATGGACTATCATCTCAATAAAGTGACATGATTCATTTTTTTGTCAACATTTTATATGAATGATTATAAAAGTGTATATGATTAATAAATATGATAATTAGGTAATGATTATGAATTTGGATATGACAAAACCATGATCAATGTGCAAGTACTGGAACCATCAAACTGGAACTTTCATAGAAAACATACCATTTTTAAACTGAATATTCATTTTTATGAACAAATTATTAATAAAAGGATAATTGGAAATTATAAAGTAATGATACATAGTATTTTATATTTGAATATGGATATGTAATATATTTATAATAAATTTAAATTTATTATATAGGATTCTTTAATGCGTATGAAGTAATATGGGACTTGACGAAATAGATTTAAGTTGTAATCTCATTTGATTTCATCATTGTCTATTAAAAATTTCTATTGAGGGAGATTATATGAATCTTATCATTTGAAAAACCATATATTTTCTTCTACTATGGTTTTTAATAAAATTGTAACTACTATTACCATTTTTCTATCTTTGGTACATAAAATAATTGACAAAATAGTTTAAAAGAAAATTCAACCTTATTTTTTTGGTCGATGAACTTTTTTTCATGTCCATTCTCATCAACATTATTTTATGGAAGTTTTTTCTATAATTTTAATTTTTTAAAAAATTAATTTTGATATTTTTTACTTTATTTACAATGGTTTAAAAGAAATGTTTTTAAAATAAATTTTTTCATAACAAATCATTTTTTAATTTTTGAAAAAGGTTGAAAATAATGTTCTCTATTAACATATATAGTGTGTACAAATTTTCCTACCATCATAACCATTATTTTATTTGGAGAGTATTTTAAAATTTTATATGTTTATTAGAAAATTAAATCATTTTATTAATATTTTTGGGAATTTTAAGATAATATTTTATCAAAATAAAAATATTTTTTTCTTTTATTTTCAAGGAAAGGATCGAATGTCCTTTTAAATACATTTTTCCATTATGTCAACATACATTATGGATTGTTATGATTCACTGGGGATATAATCTTATGATACCATCCAATTTATTTCTCTATATGGATTATCATGATGATTCTTTAAGGATGATTCTAAGAAACCAATGTATCTCCCATGAGTTAAATATGTTATAATGAAACTCATTTTTTTCCACAAGTAGTACTGTGATGAAATAGCGAAATGTTTATAAAAACTATTTCCTTTCTAAGGGATGTTAAATAATTATATGATGAATGTTTTATGATCTTGTCTCACACATATATATGTTTTTCATTATATAATATGTGGTTCCCAAATTATATATCCCTTTAATACATTGGGTAAATATGGATTCATCATGAGATAATAAGGAATGAAATGGAGAGTGAACCCAATTTATTAAGGGACTCTATCCAATAAGATAATATTGGTAGTAAACCATTACTAAGGAAATTATGGAATATGGAGATAACCCAATCCACTATGATAGTCTTGGTAGTGGTCCTTTATTAAAGAATGATTTTTTATACTTATGTGTATACCAAAAATTATGACTTATGTTTATGATATATTCTCATGGATCATAATTGATTATTTGTGATTCCATACACTTATGGATTTTATTAGGAAAAACACATATTCTATGATTTATTATTAATGATCTTCGTCTGATTGTGTATTATTTTTGTAAGTTATGATCATTTTCTCATACCATTATGCTTTTATTATGCTCACTTATGATAATTTATTGATATCTATTTTTTTACCATTATTTAGAATTTTAGTTCAACCATTCTTATGTTTTATTTACCTGTGTTTTGAATGAGGGTTTTAAGTTTGGTATGTTTAGGAAGTGTATTATATGAGAATAAATTTTTTGGAGTTATTTAATATATTTCATTGAATAATATGACTATATATCTAGACTCCAAAGAAAATAAACCTTTACAATCTGTGGGTATTTTTATTTGAGAGATATATTGTATATTCATCGAAAAGATATAATATTTATGTATGTAATGCATGGGTCACTATACATCCCTTATAAATAACATATCCAAAAAAAATTTTATTTTAATTACCTAACTGAAGTGTACGTTAATCGTAGTCTTAAATTTAAAAGATGAATGTGCCAAACCAGTCCACGAATATGTAATGTATATTTTGGACTACTATTGTGTCCACGAGTTTTCCAAAAAAAAACCTCTAATAGTGATCATTATTTCATGAAATAGATTAAACAATTAATCTACTATTTCATCTTAAAACATTTTTAGGTATTCATACTTCAACCTCCAAATTTTTTGTTTAGATTTCTTCACATTTTCCTTTCCTTTATTGATATTTTATACCTTATCTTATATTCCCTTTTCTATATTGTTACCATTTACCATAAAAAGTTACTTCTATAATGTGGATGAAAATATATTTTATAGAAAATATCCTTCACCCTTCAAGTTCTCTCTATCATCCACAATCATAGAAATACATTCATTATGATAGGAAAACCCATTGGTTACAACCTAAAAATCATCCAATATAATACAAAATAATTCAGGAGGTATCTGATATTTTCTAATATAGTAAATTTATCGATAAAAAGTAGGAATCCAATATATATTCCCTAAATTTAGGTTTTCAAATTTTTCCCAAAAAAATAAAATTTGAAATATTCTTATAAACAAGAACTATTTCTCTCTAAACAAGAAAAATGGAAGATTGTAAATGAAGGGAACTGAGATCTGATATCACATGAACAAGACCCTCAAGATTAGTAAGAATTTACTAAAAGGGGTGTTGAATCAATAATTTCAGTACTTTATCATGTATTAATGTGAATATTGGATCAAATTTATACATGTTAATGAATACACATAAGAGGCACAAAGCAATTACATGGTTCACTACTCAAAATGTATAGCTAGTCCTTAATATGATTTAAATTCACCCATGTTAATATAACCCACTAGTTTTACCATGTCGAATACAAAAAAATTAGGTTTTATCATTTACTCATATTACACAATAGTATCTCTACAATGCAAAGCACTCCCACGCTAAGACAAAGATATATAAATTGATTTCAACAGCAAGTGATTTTTCAAAAAAACAGGACTTTCATCGAGATTCTTTAATGTGTTTCTTGTATTTATTATTATACTTACATAGTGGAATGTATCTTAATTATCTACTTTTTCTCCCTCCTAGATAATATTGGTATTTTTTGGATACACACATATATTTTCATATAGTATTAGTGAATATATTTCATTCCAACAATGGTAGTGATCTTAAAATTTAAATTTAAATTTCACACATAAATATTCAAAAAAAAATAACTATCATCTATCGATTATAAATTCTTCTTCACATTTTCTATCTTCTTATTCTATTAGTATTTTTGACTATAGTTTTTCAGCACTGTAACATGCACTAAGAAGTGGAAAATCAATTTCTTGAACTAAAACTCCCTTCATGGTGCAACACATTTATCTTCATTGAAACCCATTTTCCAAACACAAAACCACCCAAATATAAAATATCATGGCTACTCATCATGTAACATATTTCATCATTATTTTACTAATACTAAAGGATAAAAATGCAATATTATCTCAACTGGGTGAACCATCATCCTTACACAACTTTCATCATAAATTACCTTCATGATATTTAATCCATAAAATACGAGATTTAGAATAATCATATTTGTGTCTCTTGAATTATACTTTAATTTAAATATATATATATATATTAAATTATTTGATAACTTATCAGAAACTCTATAAACTTATGGATAACACATATATTTGATTAAGTAGAAAAACTTATTCACCAATGAATATATCTTACATACCAACTAAAAATATTATGTATCTCAGTGAAATTATTGAATTACCCACATTTTTAACCATAGAAAAAAATCTCAAGAAATATCACCAATATATTGTGCATCTCATAGCATACTGACACAGAATCCACTCAATGGTTCTCCGGAATAGTTTTCCACATGACCTCAGGTGTGCCACCCCATAAGAAAGAGGCTACAAACTAGAATCAAGGGCATATACTGTGTTCATGGGGAGACTATTACCTCATGATCAAATTGTAGCACAATGGTAATAATAAATGATAATTTGTATAAATAACAATAAATAAGCAATAATATAATAAAATAAGTCATCTAATATAACCAATGGATGGAAACTGAATCAATATCATATAAAAAATTATGATCATTCCATGATTCTACATAAAAAGGGAAGTACATGGGATACAGGGTTACAGGCATATACAATATGCAAAACCAGTAAAGTACAAAAACCAAAATATACCTATACTAGTATCATTAGCATCATCTCAGTTATCATCTCTAACACTCCATCCTATTAATAATGATCAAAAATTGAAAGTTTTGTGATTCCATTTGTCTTTAAAAATATTAATGAAGCTTGTTTGGGTTCCATAGGAGGCTTGAACGGGGTGTGAGATATACTTAGTAGGACACCACTAATGGTGCCTAGAAAAATCCATACTATGCATAATAAATCAGCAGTGTGTAGGTACAAAATAAATGTATGCAATAAATAAAAAATATATCAGATCAGGTAATTCATGGGATACGCAATCGACACAACCTGATTCAGCCTAAGATGGATAACACTAAACCAACTTCAACCTGTACAGATTTATCATATGTTTGAAAATATATATAGATATTTTTTAATTATTCTAGGATACATCAATAGGAAACATAACAAGGCCTTTTAAAAGGAATGTGTAAACTTGGGTCGAACCCAATCGTGTTATATGGCTTTGAGGTTGGCTCCAGAGACTTATAACTATCATTAAAGATTTTATTTTAAAAATCCTTAAAATTTAATAAATGACATCCTAGTCCCATCTAAGGTGATCTGTAAAACAAATCCCAAGTATCGCTCCAGCATCTCTATAAATACCCATCACCTTAAAAGTCTATACAAGGTGATCTATAAAAGGAATACAAAGTGTCACTATCAACATGTTGTAAGAATGACCATCTAAGCCAATCCATATTCTCTCATGTAGGGGACTAAGCATTTTTTATGGCATGGTATAAGCATTTTTTCATTAAACTTGTCCAAGGTGACTCACATAGGGAACAGGTACCACTCTTGGGTAGGTAAGTAATCCTCCTAGTGATAATGTCCAACGAATTATATAAAGTATACAAGTATCACCCCCAATGTATATACAATCCATAAAAATACCTAATTATAAATAATGATGATCCCATCCAATGTGTCCTTAAATTTGGATCCTTGTATAAACCTCATTTGGTATGAAGGTATGGTTTGACTGTTAAGAATTCATATTATTTCAACAAGGAATTATAATAATAAAACGTTAATCAAGATGTAAAATTCATTTTTTTCCAATTAATTCATGTTACGACATAAGAATGGGGGCCTAACACACAGACAATCATTTTCCATAGATCATTTCACATTTCAATTATATCTATTATAAGAGAAAAACACAACTCAGTTGGTGGTTTAATTCCATTATAAACATTATTATTTTAAGACTCTTAAGAAGGTTGAACCCGTAATGGTGGATCACATTAATGAAATAAATGAAAAATATTTATTTTCCACTAGCTAGGACTGTATTCTACTAATAAATAAATTTAATTTAATTTAATAACTTTTATAAAGGTGACACAAAAAAATAATGATGTGTGGAATAATGGTTCATAATTAAATGTAATGACAATTTTTGGGAAACAACAAGACCACCAACCTTAATCTTATAGTACTCTCCTCATTCATTATGGCCAATGAATCGAGCTAGAATGAGAGAAATAATCAAAATAGAAAAATATCCTAAAAATAGGGAACATGATATACCACCAAAATAACACCAAATATGGAGAGATAAATGAGAGAAAGAAGGAAGATTATCAAAACTCTTATTGAGGGGGACCTAATGAGATGAATGGTTGCTCGATCAGATGTTGGATGAAGAATAAATCCCAAACACTAGGTTAGGAATGGGAGAGTGATCAATCTGAGGAAAGGGTTTTCCACTGGGGGAGAAAAATAAAGGGGTGATGAGTTAAATAGGAGGTTAAAAATAGTAATTTACGAAAAATTTAAAGTGGTGAATGGTTTGTATTCATAGTAGTCCAAATCATAAACCAACCATTCCCCATCTATTATCAAATTATTGTGGACCATGTGGTTGGGGGGTATGGTTTGTATAACTTTTTTCTTCCCACATGTCCCCCTATTCTTGGAGAACACCCCACACATGGGTTGCAGTGAACATTTTTACAAATTGTGTGCAACCCATGTGATCCCATCCATGTAGAACCTCGCATGGTTTGCCTAAATGTGAAGATTGGGATGCATGGTTTGTGCTAACTATGACACAAAGTTTTTTCCTCCAAAAGTAGAGGCTCTAGTTTCCAAACAATCCCCAAACACCCACATTTCATCTATTGACTCATTTAGAATTTATAAAATCATAAAAAATGATTAAACTGAAAACTAATGGTTTTTTACCACAAATAAAATTTGGGACTTTAAAACCTCCACTCCTTAAAATATCTTGTCCATGAGTTTCCCTTATGAGGGTGGTGTGGCATCATATGAGATAAATTATAAGCATTGAGCATGTATGCTTCTCTCTCTCTCTCTTGTCTCATACTATACATTATTAGGATTATATATACCCCATACCAAAGGAACCGACCATCCTTAGAGAGCCTTCATTCTCTAATCAATGGCACTTATCAGATGCTCCTCAAATAAAGCATATATATATCACTCAAATACTTAGGATCAAATGTATGACAGGGGTCAGATTGATAATGAAAAATTTATAATGCATAGAATATATTGTGAACGTCCTAGTACCTATGAGTTAATTATAATTGATTAGATACCATCCTGACTCTATCCATTATCTCATAAGGCCCAATGTAATTGTGGCATCCTACATTTTTATTATATAACATTGCATTACATATTAGAAACAAAGGATATTTAAAGTTTAGTGTCTTGGAAAAAGTTACATAATACATGAAAACATATAACATTCTTATAATCCACTTGAAATGATTATTCATTTTTTTATCCTGAGTAAAATTACTCCAACTCAAAAGCTGGGTACATGCATCAAAGGAAAGGGTGAGCAAAAAATTCAGTAAGGGAAATACTAGAGAAAGAGTTCACATGTGAAATTGAGAGATATCTAAAAGAGCGTGAGGAATATAATAAATGGATGATAAATAGGCATATGATCATAATAATAACTTAAATAATGACTTGAGAATGTGGCTACAACATTTAATTTAGACATTCAAAAGCATATCACCAAGTTCTATCCCCAATATGTCATAAATATTACAAAGGTTATTCACCAAGGTGTCATAAAACATGTCATCTCTAGAGATTAATTTCTTTACCCAATGAATTGAAGATCTATCTAGGTGAATCCTTAATATGAATTTATTTTAGTGTGATTCACATAGATCAAAATCAATTATTTAATTACAAACCATAAATAATTAAAGAAATGGGTTTCATATCAAAATCATAGCATTTTCAAAAGTGCTTAAAAACAAGTTCCTTTTATCATTTCAATCCAATGGAAAGGGAAGGTGGGTTTCATGTATTTTAATCCTATATTTAAAATATATCATTTTTACATCCATATTAATACCCCTGTAGAAAATATAGTTTTGGGTATTTAAAAAATAAAATAAAATAATTTCTTATGAAAAAGAGAGATTTTGAGATGAAAATTCTACATCATAACAACTCTGAAAATGGATTTATAAAACATCAAAAAGAGAGGGGACTGGGGTCACCTATTAATAAAAGACTCAAAATACCATATATGAGAATAATAAAATTTATATAATAACATGGTATGGAAATTTTAAAGATGTACCACATAAAAGAAAACATGAAAGGAAAATGAAGTTTGAAATTCCCTTACCTTGAAGAGTAACTTATAAAAATCTAAGATCGGGACTATGAGGGATTGAGGACACCTTTAGAGGATTCATTGGGAGTTAATACAATCAGATATTTTTTGTGAATGATTTATTAATGAAAGGAAATGAAGTAATTTCTTGTTATTTTTACTAAAAGAGAGGGAGCTTTTTATTGATTTCTAAGGACACATTATCGGTGGTATTTGAAAAAAATGGGGTTTTCCATGGTATTTCAAAATTATTTTGGCCACATGGGACACCTCATAAAATATTTTAATCCACATGAGTCGACCAATACTTTAAATAACATATTATATCATTATAATGTCATAAAACACACCGAAAACTCAAAAATCGTATTTTTACTATTCAATGAAAAAAGATAACATTTTATAAAAATCTCATAAATTTACCCTAACCTAATATAAATGTTTTTAATTGAAAAGTGAACTCTATTTCATGAAAATAATTTTCTTAATATGAGAAATTTAATTTTTATATAAAATTACTATTTAATTGAAAAAAAAATACTTACACTTAACTAATAATTTATAAAAAATTTATTTACTTATACTATTATATCACATTAACATTAAATATGCCTAAATTACATTTATAATTCTTTAGGTGAGGTTACTATAATATTGGTCATATTAATATTCATAAGGGTAATATTACTATTTATAAGTTACAATTCACTAAAAATTAAGTTGAACTTATCAGACTCTAAATTTCATACTGGTCACAATCATATATGTTTGTTTTTTGAAAATCATTTCACAGTATCAATTATTTAAAGTATTAAAAAATATTTTAAAATACTCTTTTTTTCAATAATCATCAATAATTTGAAACTTCTTATATCAATACAAAAAAAATCATCCTAGATAAATTTTGACATTTGAAATTCAAAAAAATGGTTATTTTACCATAATAATAAATAACAATTTTATTTATACAAATATATTGAACAAGTAACTAAGGCCTCAGTACATAACCCCTTATAAAACCGACAAAGAAACTAAGATTAAGGTGTGCAGTGGAGATAGAATCTTGGGATGCCTCAAAAAAAACATTACCCAAGTAGTGATTTCTATCAAATTGAACTTCTTTCATTGTAAATTTCGTTCTAGATTAACATGTTGATGCTCAGCTTGGGCTAGGTATAGAGAAAATACCAATGATGCTACTTCCTTCCCTAGCTCCAACAACTGGGCTTCATACGACCTGAGTCGACTAGATGAGGCCATCAACTCTTCCTTCTGCATTAATTATCAATTATAATTTCGATTTATAAACAATAATTATAAAATCAAAATTATTATTATTTCTAACAATGATATTAACCAACGGTCATATAACAGTCAAAACCCAATGGGAACATTTCAGTTATACATATATATATTTATTTATTATGACATATTAAACCATAAATTTTTAGTAAAAAAATGTTATTCAAAATTTCAGGTTGTTACATTCTTCCCCTTTGAGAAATTTCATCCCTAAAATTTCAACTTGTACCCTCATAAGAGAAAAGGAGTGGGAACTTCTACCTCATAGTCTCATCTGGTTCCCATGTGGATTCTTTATATTTGTGATTCCTCTAAAAAACTTTAACAAGGTGGGTAGTCTTATTGTGTAGAACCTTGTCTATACAATCCAAGATCTCCACCAAATGCTCCTCATAATATAAGTCATTTTCTATTTGTACAACCTTTGGATTTAGTACATGTGAAAGGTAATGTATGTACTTCCTCAAGAGGTATATGTGGAATACATCATGAACTTGATCTAGATTTGGAGGAATTGTAAGTTGATAGGCCACTGATCCTACGTGATTAAGTATTTCATAGGAGCTAATGTACCTAGGTATGAGTTTCCCTTTATTCCAAAACCTCATGTATCTCTTCTATGGTGAAATTAAAAGGAAGACATTATCAGCAACATCAAACTCCATGTCCCTTCAATGGTTGTCTACATAACTCTTCTACCGACTCTGAGTATCCTTTATGTGTTTTTAGATGGCATGAACTTTTTCTGTCATCTCTTGCACAAGATTTGTCCAAAGAAGCTTTCTATCACCAACTTTATCCCAAAAATTAGGAGTTCTATATCACTTCCCATATAGAGATTTATAGAATGACATTTGAATGCTCGAGTGGAAGCTATTGTTGTAAGAGAACTCAAATAATGGGAGATGTTGATCCCATCCACCTTGAAATTACATTGAGCATGTTCTCCACAGGCCCTCGATTTACTGAATGGTTTTTTCAGATTATCCATCATTTGGAGGGTGATAGGAAGTACTAAAATTCAATTTAGTACCCAGATCATGTTGGAGACTTATCCAGAATTTTGATGTGAACCATGGATCACGATCAGATATGACAGAAAGTGGATCTTCATTTAGGCTTACCACTTCCTCCACATAAATCTTGGAAACTTGATCCAGAGATAAATCTTACTAAATAGAGATAAAATGGGAAGTCTTACTGAGATGTTCCACTATAACCCATATCACATTTTTTCCTTTGGAAGTTCTTGGAATACTTGTGAAAAGTCCATAGTGATATTTTCCCACTTTCATGGTGGTATGGGTAGGGGTTTTAATACCCCATTAAGAAGTTATTGCTCTTCCTTCACTTGTTGACGTACCAGGCACCTTGTAATGTAGTCAACAATCTCTCTTTTAATATTATCCCACCGACAATGATCACAAAGGTCCCTATACATTTTTGTGCTTCTAGGATGTATAAAGAATGTAGAGCTATGATCTTCATCCATCAACTCCTTCTTTATTTCTAGAATAGATGGAACATATAGTCTTGTATGAAATTTTAGTACACGTTATTAATTAATATTGAACTCAAGAAACTTCTCTTCCTTTACAACCTTTTACATTTTCTGTAATAAAGAATTGTATTTTTAATATTTATTGATCTTATCTAGTAATGACAGTTGACAAATAATTTTTGATAGGGTTGATGATTTCCCTTCCACTACAATTCCCGTGCCAAGTTTTACTAGGTCTTTGATCAGAGGATCTCCCTGAATCCTCATCGTTTACATAACAATAGGGTATTTTCTACACAATGCATTATTGACTTTGTTTACTCTTCCAAGGTGATAATGAATTGAACAATCATAGTATTTAAGAAGTTCTAACAATCTCCTCTATATCATGTTCAATTCCTTATGTGGTAAAATATACTTCCAACATTTATGGTCTGTGTATATATCACATTTCTCCCCATATAGATAGTACATCCATATCTTCATAGAAGAAACAACTACAGTCATCTCTAGATCATTCATAGGATAGTTCTTCTCATGAGGCTTCAACTTTTGAGATTCATAAGCAATATTGTTGTCATTTTTCATGAGAACTCACCTAAGGCCATTTAGAGATGCATCGCTAAAAATAACGAATCATTCTATGAGTGAGGGTAGAGTTAACACAGGTTCAGTAACCAATCTCTTCTTCAACTCTTGGGAACATTCCTCACATTCTGTTGTTCAGATGAACTTGACCACATTTCGAGTTAACTTTTTTAACGGATTAAAAAGCCTTGAAATTTTTTTCACAAACCTCCTTTGATGTCCTTCTAAACCAAGGAAACTAAAAATCTCAGTTACTATTGTAGGATGAAGCCACTCCTCTACAACCATTCCCTTTGTAGGGTCAATTAAGATCCCTTCATTGATTAAAATGATCCCAATGAAAGAAACTTTTTGTAACCAAAATTCACATTTTCGAAACATTCCAAAAAGCCTCCCCTTCCATAGAGTTTTTAAAATAACCCTTAGATGATCCTTATAATCCTCACAACTTTTAGAATATATCATAATATAATCAATAAAAACTACCAAAAATCATCAAGGTTGTCCTTAAAGACTCTATTCATAAAATACAAAATAATAAAAGGTGAATTAGTCAGTCTAAAGGGAATAACAACAAACTCAAAATGCCCATATCTTGATCGGAAGGAGTTCATTGGAATATCTTCTTTCTTCACCTTCAATTGATGATATTGATATCGAAGATCAATCTTGGAGAATAATTGAGACCCACAAAGCTGGTAAAATAATTCATCAATTATTGGAGGAGGGTATTTTTTTTCTTCCCTATATTCCCATTTAGTTTTCTATAATCAATGCATAGACACATTGATCCATCCTTCATCTTCACAAATAGAATAGGTTCTCCCTAAGGAGACACACTCGGTCGAATAAACCCCTTGTCCAAAAGAGCTTGGAGTTGTTTATTTAATTCCTCCAACTTTACATTTTCCATCCTATATGAGGTCTTTGATATTGGATGAGATCTAGGTATGAGTTCAAGGGATAACTCTACCTCTATTTCCAGAGATGCTCCATATAACTACTCAGGAAATATATCAATGTATTTATAAATTATGGGGACCTTATCTATCCTTATTCTATTATTTCCTTCTTCTTCTTCACCAATAAACTCCATAAATAAGGTTATAAGAGATTCTTCTAAACAAAGATCAGGTGGAGATAACTCTCCTTGGAAGATAACTATATTTTTTCTATTCAAGACTACTGATATTTCCTTGCTTATTCATTTGATCCTATCTTAATACTTTGAGAGACATTCCATACCTACTATAATATTGAATTCCTTCATGGGAATGGCTACTATATTTGTGATAAGATTGTGCTCACTGAAGTAAATACTATAGTTTCTGAACACTGATGATTCTTGAATGTTACCACTAGGAGTCTTGACTGATAACTCTACATTTAGAAATTCAGGGGGTGATTCTAAATTTTTTGCAAACTTGGAGTAGATAGAGGAATGTGTAGAACTAGAATCAATCAATGTACTTTATAGCTCTAAGAGAATAATAAGAATACCAACCACCTCATCATTTGGAGCTTCAACATCAGCTATCGTGATAACAAAAGCTTGGCCTTTCTCCCTTGGCCTTTACTGAGGTTGATGGGGATTTCAGAACACAACCCTTGGACTTAAATAGTGATTGTAAAAGTGCCAAAGTTTTCCACACTTGAAGAATTGGAATTTAGGTATGGCATGTACCATCTTCTCCTTGTCTTTAGTGTTGAGAAGTTGAGTCTTCACCTCACTATGACAATTTCATGTTATATTTCCCTTTCTTCCACACTTGTAATACTTCCCTTTCCCTATAAGGTAGTTCCCTGAACACTTCTTCCCACATTTATTACATGTGGAAGGTTTCACATTCTTTCCACATCAACCTTGATCAAAGATACATCACAAACTTGGATCCATTGATCTCATATTTTCATTGAATTTTTGAGACCACTGCATCTCACCGAACTCCAGTTCAACTTTCATAGCACCCAGCATGATCTCCACATAGCTATCATAACCTCAGTTGGCTAGATTGTTATACAGATGAGGTCTTAGTACACTAAAGAATACATCAACCATCCAATTAGGATCTATGAAAGATATAGCGGTTTATTGTTAATGTCGGGTGAAGTTCATCTCGTAGCTTCCCACAAATTCATTATCCTTCTGCTTTTACTCGATAAATTACTTCCCTATTTTTGTTCTCATCAAATGAGGGAAATACTTATTGTATAAGATCCCTCTATAATATTTCCACTCTGTAGATTCAATATCCTGTGTTGGCCTTGTGTTTCTAATTAGTCCCCACCACTAATCAGCTTCTCCCTCAAAGCCGTAAATAGCAAGGGTGAGTTTTTCTTATTCAGAGCTATGAAGTACAGAAAAGATCATTGAGATAGAGCTGATCCATTGTTTAGCAATAAATGGGTCAGTAGATCCACTAAAGGTTGGTGGTTGTTGACACATAGAGGACTCAATAGTAATTTGTTCCCTTCATGGTGAAATCAGTCTCTCATCATGATTCAAGTTATTTCCCATAACATGAGTCAGTTGGTTATCATTCTCATGAAATTTTCCATTCAACTTCATCAGAGGGTCATCAGCGCATGGTCCATCGCATTTACCATTTTCACGATTCCTCATATTTCCTTCCATTTTCCAAAAGAATAAAACCTTTGTGAGAAGCTTATTTCATTTATGAATCTTCTATTTGTAAAATATATTTATGTTTTAAAACTTTATGCTTAAACAACAATTTCATTTCTCTATAAATCCTTCATAATGATTCAAAAAAATCTTGTGATTAACCAAACATATCCCCCAAGAGTGTCAAAATAAGAGTAAAAAAATTACCCTTATCATGCACAAGTTACTATTTGGGTAAATCACAAGTTATGTTTTTGGGTTTTACCCTGTGATACATCTGTGTCAGACCCACATCCACATGTTCAAATCCAGAGAGGGATTTATTTTTTCAGAAACCACTTACTTAATATTTCACCAAAATACTTGGAAGTTTTCTTATATTTAATCTTTTATATAGGGTTCATCCTAAAGTTTTCATATCCTAATTTTCACAAAAAAACTAAACTATCCTTTGATACCAACTATGGAATCCCACCCTTTTATTACATAACATTTCATTACATTTTATAAATAGAGGATCTTTAAAGTTTAGTGTCTTCGAAAAAGGTACATAATACATAAAAACATATAAAATTATAGTAATACACTTGAAATGATTCTTAATTTTTTTTTCCTAAGTACAATTACTCCAACTCGTAACCTGGGGACATATATCAAAGGAAAGTGTGAGCAGAAGGCTTGGTAAGGTAAAAACAGAAGAAACGGTTTAAATCTGAAAATGGGTGATATATAAAATAACATGGGGAATATCATAACAAAAAGATAAAGAGGCATATAATAATAATAATAACATGAATAATAATTTGAAAATGTGTCTAAAATATTTAATTTAGACATTCATAATCATATCACCAAGGTTCATCCCTACGGAGTCATAAAAAATACCAAGGTATCATAAAACTTGTAATCTCTAGAGATTAATTTCTTTTCCCAAAGAATTGGATCCTTATCAGGGTGAACCCTTAAAATTTATTTATTTTCATTTGATACACATTTATCATAATCAAATATTTCATAAAAAAACTATATATAATTAAATAAATTGGTTTCATATCAAAATCATAGCATTTTAAAAAGTGCTTAAAAACAAGTTCCTTTTTTCATTTCAATCACATAGAAAAGTAAGGTGGGTTTCATTTAAGTTAATACCATATTTAAAATATATTATTTGTACATAAATGTGAATATCACTAGAAAAGATAGAGGTTTGGGTATTTGAAAAATAAAATAAAATAATTTCTTGAGAAAAAGAGAGAGGTTTTAAGATGAAAATTGGTCCACATAATAGCTATGAAACATGGTTTTAGAAAACATTGAAAAGAGAGGGTACATGGGGTAACCCATTCATAAATGACTCAAAATATAGTATAGGGATATAATAAAATTAAAATAATAACATGGTATGGAAATTTTAAAGACATACCACATAAAAAAGATAACATGAAAGGGGAAAAGAAGTTGGGATTCCCTTACCATGAAGAGTAACTTCTAAAACTCTACGATAGGGACTTTGAGGACTTGAGAACACCTTGGGAGGACTCCTTGGGAGGTAATGCTATCAGATATTAAAGAGTAATTATTTTTTAATGAATGTAAATGAATTAATTTCTTGGTATTTATAGTAAATGAGAAGTATTTTCTTATTAATTTTTCAGGACACATCATCAGTGGTATTTGTAAAACCATGGTCTTTCCAATGGTATTTTCCCACGGTATTGGACACTTGAGACACATCACGTAATATTTTAATCCACATGAGTCAAAAAAATTAAATTACATATTAAATCATTATTAGGTCATAAAACACATCAAAAACTCCAAACCTGTATTTTTACTATTCACCGAAAAGCAAAACATTTTATAAAAATCTCATAAAATCACACTAACCTAATATCAATTTTATGAATTTAAAAATTAATTCCATTTTATGAAAATAATTTTCTAAATATGAGAAATTTAATTTTTACTTTAAATAACTATTAACTAGATAAAAATAGTAATACTTAACTAATAATTTCTAAAACAATTATTTACTTATACTATTATATTACATTTTTTTGCAAGATTAAGGTAGCGTAGCTATGAAACCAGTGGAGATGCTTCTACATTCCAGAGAAGTTATGGAGGAGGAATCCCTTGTACTTAATTCTTCAAAGGAAGATGGTGACAATATGATGTTAAGGTCCATTCGGGTGGCCACCAATAGAGATCAGAGGGATTGGATTGCCAAGAAGAATTTAATCTTAGTTAGAGGCTTCAATGTGGGGAAAATCAACCAAGAGGATTTATGAAAGCGTGGGAAAGATTGGAACACCACTTCGAAGACCTTATTTAGGATGATCTAGAAACATTGGTAACATTTCTATCCGGGAATCTTCTTAAGGATGGACATGCCAATAGGCTAAATTTTTCCTTAAATAACTTTTTTTTCTCTAGGGGTTTCTCAATTTTACCTTAAAAGTGGATTTTGGTTAATAATAAAAATTTTAGGTTTAAGAATATTACTATTCATAAGTTACTATTCAACATAAATTATGTTGATCTTATCAGACTCGAAATTTCTTTTTGATCATAACCGTATATGTTCGTTTTTAGAAAATCATTTCATTGTATAAATTATTTAAAGCAAAAATATATTTTAAAATACTCTTTTTTTCAATAATACTCAATAATATGAGACTTCATAGAAAAATAAAAAAATGCATCCTAGATTAATTTTGAAATTTGAAATTCACAAAAAAAGTGTCTTTATACCATAATAAGAAATAACAATTTTATTTATACAAATTTATTACACAAGTAACTAATGCCTCATTATATAACCCCTTATAACAATAGCATAGGATCTAAGAGTAAGGTCTGAAATGGTGATATAATCTTGGTGCGGCTCAAAAAACATTGCCTGAGTGGTGATTTCTATCAACTTGAACGTCTCATTTAGGTGATTTCATTCAAGATTAACATGTTGAAGCTCATATTGGGATTTGTCTAGAGCAAAGCCCAGTAACACTACCTCCTTCCCAAGATTCGACAAATGGTTTTCATATGGCCTGGGTCTAGTGGATGTGTCCATTGAAACTTCATTCTAAATTAATTATCCATTGTAATTTTTATTTATAAACAATAAATAATACATTAAATATCATTATTGTTTCCAACAATAATATTAACCAACAATCATATAACGGTCATAAAATAATGGTTACAGTTTAATTATACTTATATATTTTTATTTATTATAACATAGTAAACCATACATTTTCAAGAAAAAAAATATTATTAAAAAGTTCCTATTGTTACACTAATAAGGTGATACCTTTCCCTTTATCTGAATCTGTCTATGACATAATATAGGTGAAACTCATAAAAATACATGATGTCCCACCTCGAACTCTTGAGTTTGATGGTGATTATCAGTATATGAATTCTTCATGGACTAAGTTGTATCTATATGTTTCTGAATTATTTGTACCTACTCTGAAGTATACTAAATAAGATAAGGACTCAGTAGTACTGCCTCACCATCCTATAACCAACACAGGAGTGAATGGAATAGCATACTATAAAGGGCCTCATAAGGATCCATCTAAATCATTTCTTGGGCACTATTATTTTATGAAAACAAAATAAGATGTGTATTCTTTTTTCAAATAACATCCAAAATAAAGGATGTGTGCTCTATGAATGTCCTTTAATATCTATATTGTACACTCAGACTGACCATAAATCTGAGGGTGATATGCTATAATCATAAGCACCTTTAAACCTAAAGCTCTCTATAACGCCTATTAGAACCATGAATTAAAGTAGGAATCGTGTTCGGATATTATTGAATTGGGAACACCATGAAGGAAAATAATATACTAAATGTAGATCCAAAAAATCTCATCAATTGAGAAGGTATCTTGGATTGGAAGGAAGTGTGAGATCTTGTTCAACCTGTTAATTATCACTCATACTACATCACTACCTCAAGGGGTTCTTAACAAACCCATTTCAAAGTTTATGGTGCCATCATCCCATTTTTAGTCAGGATTGGAAATAGGTTGTAGAATTTCTATAGGACATTGGTGCTCAGCCTTCACCTGCTGATAGGTGCAACACCACATGATAAAACCAGAAATCTCACTCTTCATACCCTACCAACAATACTAATGATGTATGTCTCAGTACATCTTGTTAATCCTAGCGTGAAATTCCCAAATATAAGCATGATATTCCCACATCAACTTTTTATGTGTGTATAAAGGAACCCAAATACAACCATGAAAGTTCATGATCCCATCCTTGTCGATTAACCAAAATGATGGTGGGTCCACACCAGAGACACTCACTCTCATAACTAAGCCCTTGGGATCTGAAATTTGTCTCATCCACAGCAATTCTATAAGGGAATATTTCACTACCAAAGATGAAAAAATATACTTTCCATGATATTAATGAACCTCAATATACATCTCATAAAATTGGGTTGTCAACTTCCACTCACTACTAGCCTCTCAGATGTACTTTTGATGATTCATATTACTAAGGGTATTAGCTAACACATTCCTTTTTATTATTTTAAAGGTGAGATCAAAGTCAAAATACTACAGGTACTCTACCCACTTGCATTTCCTGATATTCAATTCGCATTAGGTGGAGATTAATTTTAGACTTTTATGTTCCGAGTAAATGATTATCCATTCTCACAATAGATATTACCTTCAACAATGTAATGCATGAAACATAGATGTTAGATCTAGGTTGTCTGTTGGTTAATTCCACTCACGAGATCTCAAATGGTAGGACTTCTGCACTATAACCTGATCTCTCTACATCAACACTTCTCTTAGCTTGATTCCTAAATCATCATAATAAACTATATAGATTCTTAAAGGATCTAAAATAATTAGGATCAGTGCTAAATTCACTCTCCCTTACAACCCTTGAAAGGATATCTCATAGGATTCCAACCATAAGAACTTTACACCCTTTTTAATCAATCTAAAAAGAGGTTATTCTAGGTATGATAATTCCAAAATAAAACACTTATAATAGCCAGTAATCCCCAAGAAACGATGTACGTCATATACATTTTTTGGTCACTCCTTAAGAGCTACATTTCTCAAATTCTCTAGGTCAAAAGACACACCTACCTTTGAGATGATATTACACAATAAATAAACCTTTTCGATCCAAAAGCTTCATTTAGTTAGATTCGAATACATTTGGTTATATCTTAGTGTATTCATCATGATCTCAATATATTTGGCATGGTCACTTTAGGTACCAAAATACACCAAGATGTCATCCATAAAGACTACCACAAATTAATCTAGGTACAGTTGGAAATATAATTTATAAGATCCATGGAAAATTTTGGCATATTTGCAAGGTCGGATAGCCAAACCAGAAACTTGTACAAGATATTTCTGATCTGGGACACTTTATGTGTTTTTTCTTCTGGTCACACATATAGCTAATGGTAGATTGGCCACAAATTGATCTTAGAGAAAACTATTTCTCCTAATATCTAGTTTAATAGATCATTTATATGAGGTATTGGATACTATTTATTAACCACAAGTTGGTTCAACCGACTATAATCCACATACAACCTCAGGGTACTACCTTCGTTCTTAGAAAAAAGGACAAGTGAACCCTATGGAGAAGTACTAGTTCATATAAAACCCTCTTATTCCAAGACATATAGATTCTTGTTATGGTCTTATATCTCTCTAAGTGGTATCCTATAGGGAGGAATGAACATTGGTGTCTCTCCTATCACTATCTCGATGGTGATCTCCACCTCTATAATAGGATGTAAACTATTGAATTCATTAAAGAATTTATCCATAAAACGACCCACAATTTGAGGGAATTATATACACTGTGTTACTTGGTTTCTCATAAATATACTATCCATCTGGGATTTCATTACACTAATACCATGATTCATGGTCCCATATTGACTCGCCTGGATATCCCATTATCCCTTATGAACATAATTTCCACCTTCGAGTGATGTAAAGGACACCCACCAGCAATATAAATCATCATGGGAATGGTAAGATACTAGCCGTTCAATTCTAAGTAAGGTGTTAAAACATAACATCTCGATGAAAGTAAATTCCACAAGAATTTTTACCCACCTATCTTAAAGGGTCACTCCATGCACTGGCGTGCACTCTCTGACTGAACCCTCAATGGTGGGTTGAGGGTCATCGTTCCACAAAAGTTTACAATTTCTAGGCCCAAAATTTCCATAATTATAAAAGATATAAAATAATGAAAAGAACATGTATCGAATATAGTAGATACAAAATTGGAGAAAACTAGAAGAGTACCTTGAACTATAGAAAGCCCTAGACTCTACTCCTCAAGAGTGGGTTCCACTGAATTGGAATGGCTAAATCCATGCCACTGAGATACAACCTTACTAACTAGATAAGGTCCACTCTTATAACGCTACATATCTGAACTCTGATTACCTCATCCATGACCACCTTCTCACCTGATGGCCTGATAGTAGACCATCTCTCAGCCTAACATGGATCTACAGATCATGTACTTGAATGAAATGTTGGTAAATATCCCTTATCACAAGGAAGTAAACCAAAAATTTAATATAACTGATGAAGTTGATAGATACTTCTCCATTCTCAACACTCGATTAGGTTTCT
Source organism: Viscum album (assembly GCA_963277665.1). NCBI lineage: Eukaryota > Viridiplantae > Streptophyta > Magnoliopsida > Santalales > Viscaceae > Viscum > Viscum album. The sequence goes on from OY728137.1 coordinate 212,568,073, forward strand.
CATGCACTAGGGATTCTTATGTCCTATCCTACCACACTGGTGACACACCACATAGCTATTAGACAAGTCGTCTGGCTGGAATTTCCCCCAAAATCATTCTCAAAATGGCATTTCCTACTGCTAGACAAACTATCTCCATATCTCAATACTAAACCACCATAGCTCACATTGCTATATTACATTAGGTTATGCTCTTTAATGAGATCCTAGTTCACTATCTCAAAAATAGTGGTTATCCGAAAAACATTAACCAATGATCGGATGGAATACACAAGTCTATACTCAAACCGCCTTGTAGTCATCAATTTTCCACCATCCAGGGTTAGTTCAGAATTATAAAACTTAGTGAAAGGGACTGAATACTCCATCATTGACATATAACCCTATTTTATATGCATAATCAACCTAGTCTATACCACTCTTAATGTCTGTGAAATGATGTAGCCATAAAAGTCTATCTAGAAGTCCACTGATATAGTACCTTGATGAAGATCATCCGAAGAGATTACATCCCACCAAATATTGGTAGAGTTACGGATCATATAAGGGGAAAACATAACCCTATGCTTTGGAAGAATCTCTATATTGTCAAATATTGCTATCATGTTCCTCTATCTTAGATCATGTCACCTGAAGACCACTATACCCCAAAAAGCTGGGAGGATGTTGTTTCTATAATTCTCACATCAACTATTCCATGGTAGGGGAAGGTAGTGAAGCTCCCTATATAGACTTCATGAAGCAAAATATGTTATCTCAAAACTAAGAATCATTTCATAGTAGAATATCAATATAAGGATTCTCTAGTGGAACTATAGGAGGTAATTCTTGTGGAATAATTCCCACAACCTCCAAATCATATTCATTTTCACCATCATAGCGTACGACTCTATGAAATCATGGAAGAATTGCTCTAAAATTTCCAAATTCATTACTCAGATAATACTAAATAGTAGATAAGATCAATGATAATAGGAAAGGAAATGCACACCATCTTCCTATAAATAAGTCACATATCTCTGCCTACTCCAAAATCTAGGTGTAGTTGATATGAAAGGCCATAACTAACTATTGAAAACACTGTCTACTACCCACTATTATGGTCGGGTCAGGGTTGTATACTCATATAACATAAAACTGGATTTGTTTTATGGGGTTTCAATTGAAAAGTATAAAGGAAACACCATTTAATTTACAATTAGAATCACCATTTAATGGTGACCATTTCATTAAAATTTTAAAATTATTTATGTTCGTACTTTCTCATATGTAAAAATATATCAAATTCCAATTAGATGTGTCACCATTTACAATTTATAAAGGCACATACACTTTATAAATTTCAAGTGGAACATCATATAATAATGACCTAACCATTATATATCACATCAGGTTATAATAGGTCATGTAAAATAATCTGATTGAATGAACTACCATTCCAAATTTATAGAAGTACAAGCTTCATAAATTACAATTGGCATACATGTAATAAAATTCATCTAATGTTTCAGCACATAGAACTAGTCGTTCTTGACTCAGACATGACATAGATGGTTAGTCAAGGTGGAATCATCATTATATATAGGAAAAAAACCATTTATATTGATGAATAAAATTTAATTAATCTAGTTATGTTATCCCTATAAGAAATGTTATAACATTTCCATATATAATAATCAAGGCACTGACATCAATCATAGGAAATGAAGACAATGCATGTAGTAATATAAATATGGTGTGGCATAATGCATGACATTTGAATCCTTAAGTTCCTAATATGATACATGAGATGGTACCACCTTTCCATACTAGACTGAGGAAAAAAGGGAAACCATAATTATAATATAAATAATAATAATATCATAAAACATGTGTGTCACCCAATAGTGAAATCAGTACAACTATAACAGGAACAAGACCAAAATAAAAATATCATATCCCATATGATTTTGGTTACTCCTGTATATGGGGTATCTATTACTAATCATAGGCTCATTACCAAATTCAAACACATTCCCAAAAATATTCCTAATATGCAAACATTAAGACAAAAGTTAAAAAATGGCTTTGATACCAATTTTTAGGATCTTGGCCTGGAATCCGATCACTGGTTCCCCTAGACGGTTGGAAACTTGACCCCAATTGCACCTCCTCATACTCTATAGGATTTTTAATAGCATCTAGGGCCTAGTTTGTGTTCATAGAGAGACTATTCCATCATTTTTAGAGTGTATCATATTGGTAATAATAATTTGTAAGCAGTGGAAACAATAATAAATAAATAGAAATAGAATAATAATAAATTATACAACATAAACATAAGGTGAAAGTTGAATAAATATCATATACAGAAATGATGATCATTATGTGATGCTATATAAGAAGGGAAGTACGTGGGATATAGGGGTATAAGAATATATAATATGCAAAACATGGAAATAACAAAACCCAAAACCTTCCTCTACTAGCATCACAATCATAGTCTTGGTGCTCCTCTCATATACTCTATCTTTGTACCAACAATCAAACATCAGAATATGGGTACTAATCTTTGTATATACCTATATAAATTATGTTTGTTCAGGTATCATAAGTGGCCCAAACAGGGGGAGAGATATACTCATTTGGCCACCACCAATGGTGTCTAAAACAATCAGCCTTTTTATAATCAATGAGTAGTGTGTAGGTATATAATAAATATATGAAATAAATAATAAATCCATTAAATTGTGTTCCTCATGGGATACCCAACTGACACTACCTACTTCAGCCTAAGACGAATATCTTGAAACAAAGATCAACCAATATTGATATAGCATATGGGTGAAAATGTATATAGATATATTGTATGTCTACTGGGATACATTTATAGAAAATATAACTAGGAATTATGAAAGGAAATAGTAAATGTGGGCTGAACCCAAGCATGTTCTTTCAACTGGAGGTTGGCTCTAGAGATTTATAACTAGCATTCAATATTTTATTACAATTCATGTTAAAATTTAATAAATTTCATCCTTATCCCATCCAAGGAAATCCATAAATGGAATCCCAAGTACTACTTTAGGAGAAATATAAATACCACTCATTGTAATAGTCTGTATAAGGTGATTTGTAAAAGGAATCCCAAATATCACTCTCAATATGGTTCAATCATAACCTTGTAAGCCCATCTCGGGTGTCTCAAATAGGGGACCAGGTATCTCTCATGGAATGGTACAATAATCTTACCACTAAGTACCTCCAATTTCACTTTCTAAGGGAACTAATATAACTCATGGGTAGGTAAGTAATCTTCTAGGTGATATTTTCCAAGGAAATCTATAAGGAATCCAAGTATCACTCCTGGTATATTTACTATCCACAACAACTCTTAATTATAAATCATGATGAGACCATCCAAGGTGTCCTTAAACTGGGACCCTTGTATCACCCTCATCTTGTTATGAATTCATGGTTAGGATATCAATAAGTCCTACTATTTCAATAAGCAATTATAACCATAATACTTTAATCAAGTTGGCTAATTAATTGTTATCCAAGTATTTTAAGCTAAAACAAAAGCATAAGGGGATAACACATGGAAAATTATTTTCCTTAGATTATTTCACATTTCAATTATATTTATTACAAGTTCATGAACACACCTCAATTGGTGGTTTAATTAGGTTCTAAACATGATTATTTTAAGCCTTTCAATGAGGAAACAACCATAAGGGTGTCTCGCATTGAGTTGACCAAACAACTATGTAGATTATCCACTATTTAGGACCGTATTCAACATGGAAAGGCTTTCAATTTAATTAAATATACTTTATGGAGGTGAAACTAGAGTATTCCATCACACATCACAATGGAACATGATAAAATACAAAGATACTTTAGGTAAAAATAACTAGACCACTAACCTTAAGCATATAGTACTATCCTTATCCAATATCAACCCTTGAATCAAGAAAAATGGGGGAAATAAAATAAATGGATAAATGAACAAAAAATAGGGAATATTGTGTTAAACCAAAATAGCCTAGAATATAGAGAGATAAGGAGATAAAGAATGAAATGTATTGAATCTCTTACAAAGAGGTATCCAATGAGATTAATGGTGGATTTATTGAACATTGAATGATGAAGAAATCCTAAAGACTAGGTTATGCATGGGAAAGAGACCAATGTGAGTAGAGGGATGTCTGTTGGAGGAGAAAAATAAAGGGATTAGGAGTTAAATAGAAGGCGGTGAAAAAAAATATAATTCACCCCAAATTTAAATAGGCACATGGTTTGGCCACTTTGTTGGACAAACCTTACACAAACCATGTGCTATATACTATCTATAGATAGTTTCCCGCATAGTTGGGGAGAAAGGTTTGTCTAATAATATTCTACCCATGTGTCCTCCTCTTCCTAAGGAACACACCCTGCATGGGTCACAACACATGGTTCTTCAAAACATGAACATCTTGTGTGCTCCCCTCTGTAGAGCCCTGTAACACCTCACTGGATTTTTCTAGCAATGTGGACTGGGATGCATAGATTTTAGGAATTATGCATCCTAGTTGTTTTCTCAAAAATTCAGGGCTCCAAACAAGACCCAAAACCCCACATTTCCTCTAAAACCTCATTAAGTATTCATAAAATCATAATACCAATGGATATAATTTAAAACTAAAGGTTATATAACTAAATAAAATCTAGGATATTACATATCCTTGTGAAATATATAACATGGGATCACAAATATATTTATACTATGTAATATATATAAAAACATACATGTCAAAACTTCTACTGAGGATTTTAAAAATTCTTTTTTAACCAAAAAAAACATAAATATGATTTTGAAATATCATACATATTAATGAAAATGTCTTGTAACACAGAAAATATCTTTTATATCTCATGAATATTTTTACCTTTAACATATTTATAATCCCAATAAATATATTATTCATTATATGTAAAGAACTATAAACATTGGAATAATTTTATGATTTTTATTTTCCTCTAATGATAAAAACCTTACACATTATAATGGGTTTTCCCTTTTTCAATTTTCATCACTTCTAAATATAGAAACCATGATCATGGGAATACTTTGTCAAAATTTATACATTGTTCTAATAAACTCAAAAAATTTATCAAATAAATTTAAAAAATTAAAAATATCTTCAAAACACTTCCAAAATCCTAAATAGACTTCACCTCACATAATAACTATTATTTAATCTATGTTTGAAAAGGTTTTTTATTGAAAAAAAATCTGACACAATAAACTTATTTACTTATTTACTTATCCAAATATTCCTCTCTTAATAGATACCACATTTCAAAGGAAAAATCATCAAGTTTTAATCATATAAAACTCTTCTTGGGTCTCAACAATCTCATCGTGTTCATAATCACTTTAAATCTTAGTAATTTCATCAACCATATATCAAAAAAATCAATGAAAATGAATTTTCCTCATATAACATGAATAAATTAATTTATGTGCATGATAAATTAATAGGATTCTAGAAAACAATTTTAAGAAAATAAATTAGGTATTAAAATTGAGTATAAAATACCATGTGATAATATAACCAGAATTTATGGTTTGCACTTCATAATTAGAACCATTATAAAATATATTTTTCTCGGTGCATGAAAGAGTATGATCTTAAAATGTAAATAGGGTAAAACCACATCTCAAATAATATAGGGGCAACCTAATCTCATATATATTGGTGATTTTTTACCCCAAATTCAACTTTGGTATCTTCAATCAGTCATGGAGTTACTCAAATAAATAATTCACCTCCTATGAGAATAACAATGTTATTAAAATTTTGGATAACACTACCAAAATCCTTAGGGTTGGATCCATTCATAATTTATGATTCAACCCCTCCATTAGAAACTCATTTAATGGGTGTCAAAGGATATTTTCTCTAAATTTACATGCTTGAACAACCTCCTACATCATCTCTATTGCACCACTGGGAGGAGAAATGAAATCAGTATAGAGGTCATTATAATGACACAATATTTTAGTATACATTTATTTTAATTAAATACTCCGTTGAATTTATTTCTTTACATACACAATAAAACAAAAACAAACCTCGATACATTTTAGACAAAATATTACAATACAACACTGACATTGATACATTATGATAACTCAAAATGAAACAAAAAAACATAATATTCAACTAAAGTGTTTTACTATAAAAATATATAAAAAAATTATGTTTTATGTATTATTATTATGACTATTTTAAAATAATAATTTAATTTATTTATAAAACTCAAAGAATGAATTGTAATACCAATGTATTAATGAAATTTATCTAATGGGTACCCCAAAAATTATAAAAGGGGATTATCAGTTAAATAAAAATATATAAATCCTTTGGAAATTCATGAAGAATAAAATCAATTAGTGTATAAAAATTCATTTTTTGAAAAAAAAAATCTATATATCATTTGTTTTAATTAAAAAGTTAATTTTATCATATTTAAAAATTGAATTAGATAAAATGGATTCTAAAATCAAAATGGGCATGTAGAAATTTGTTAAGAGGGGTCCTCTTGTAATTTTAGTAGAAAATAGTTATCATAGTTAATTTTTAATCAATGTTGATGAGTGTAAAATGAGTTATATAAAGTGGCTCAAATTTTACTAAATTAACTTGAGAAAAAAACACCTTCTAAAAGACCTTTCTTAGGTTTGAAATTAATAGATGCCACCTCCATGGATGATGTGTTTAATTTTTCATCTCTACCTTATTTTATTAATATATATGATATTTAGGAGTATTTTATGTCATCAATATGATTCCAAGAGGATAAAACAAGAATTAACAATCATTATAAAGTAATCTATTAATATTGGTAAATTACCCCAAACATTCTCATCGTGAATCATGTTCTTACGGTTTATGCCCACAGTTTACATCAAATGAAAAAAGGAATTCATAAATAATAGAAAAAAATAAATATCTTTTCTAATCTGATATTTTTAAACTTGGTATTAAAGAATGGGGTTTGTCGTATCAATTTCTAAACACGTATAAAAATCAGAATTAAAAATATCTAATGATGAAAATAAATAACAACCAGATAATAAATGTATAATATATTATTATAATTAATAAGTAGAAATGTTCAAAAATATGATTAAGTTTCTAAAATAATTTATTAATTTGGTTATGTTTATCATAAAATTTGTTAAATATATTCTATAGAGTTCGAGATTAATGGTAAGGGTGTTTCTCATCACAATTTTCTTTCTCTGGGATATACATCATATTCACCACTTTTTCAATTTTATATGGCGTATATACTTTTCTATAGATTAATTTTAACATACCATTTATGAATTTCATGGAATTTAAAAATCCATTTTAATTTATCTTTTTTCAAGGGTTCTTTATTTAGGTGTTGCAAAATTTATAAGGGGTTTTCGTGACTCAACTTCTTTTCTTGAGTCATAATGATTCCTCTATGGTTATTTTTTTAGAAGTATATTATCCTATGATGATATTATATATCCTTTACTCCTTATTTTATTTTTAATTACATGTTCACATCAAATGCATCATCTTTAATGTTTTTCTTTCATCATTAAATTTGATGATGTTAAAAATAATTCTAATCCTCTCTAAATGATCACTTTTTCTTACCAAGCTATATTTTCTATATTTCTAATGTTCTCATTTCTTATTTTAAAATCCAAATATTTTTTATTGCTAAGGTTCTTTACATTTCAGTTTACCACTTTTCAATTTGAATATTTATCACTATTTTAATGATATGGGTCTCAATAAATTTATTTTTTTAAATGTTGAAAATGATTCATTCCTTTCATAATTGTACATTTTATCATCCACTCAACATTTCCTTCTAATAAATTTTATGTTTTTTCAAGGATCTATTATTGAAATTTATTTCGAAATGATGTTTGAAAAGGTATTAATTTCAATTTTCAAAAAAATGATATTTTCAAAACTTATTTCTAACTTCTTCTCTTTATAATAATGCTATGAAATGTTTTCAGAAGTCTCTTTAAAATTTGGTTTCCATTTTCCAACTTAACTAAAGAATATATAAATCTAGTTGGATTATTTTTTTTTTGAATCACATTCTGAATATATTTATATAAAACTTATTTTGGGTGATTTATTTTTTAGTATCAACTCATCTACTAATTATATCACATTTTTTGATGCCATTAGGAAATAATATGAAACTAATTTTATTTCCAATGGTTTCTATGATATAATGAATTATTTGATATCTTATAGAAAACATAAATATATATGTGTGTATGTGTGTGAATAATGAAGTTTGGGGTCTTATATCTCTCCATAATTCATTGACTAAGGTTTTTCATTTCATGAGAAAATTAAGTGTGGGTGTACTCGGATTTTTTTCACCAACTAAATGGTGTAAATACTTGAATTTTATCACAACCAAAATGGTAGAACAACTTGAATTTGTTAAAAAATTAAAGGGTGGGTATGATTGGTTTTTTTCTTAATTTTATTTCTCAATATTATTATTTTTCTTCCATTATTCCTTATTCTGTTATTATTAAATGACTTTCCAAATGTTTACATTATATGTCTATGATTATGATCTATATCTCACATTTATTATCACAAAATCTTATTCTATAGATCATTTTTGTACATTTTAGATTTCATTTCCTTATATCATGTCCTATAGAGAATTGTTATTGTTTCATGTTATTTTAATAAGATATTTCTACCATTATCATGTTTTCTCACATGCTTATGATCTAACTCTTGATGACATATTGATAAGTTCTTCCCAAACTATGCATATGAGATGACCCCAATATTATGTTGTCCTTATATGGGTTATAAAGAAAGATATTATGCATGATAAGCATCAAATTTTACCATTTGAGAAGAAATTTTTCAGGAGATGTCAATGATAGTTCATAAATAGGTTGATTATGTTTCTAGTCTTCAAGAATAGCAAACCTAAAGGTTTTCAGGATTGTGTGGGATTGTTGTGATATATAATATCAATTTGAAATATATGTAATGTAATCTCGTTTAATCTCAATATTTATCAAATATATTATGTAAAGAATTCATTTCAGTACCATACCATGGAGTAAGATTTGGGGGAACCTTAGTTGGAATCAAATCTGGTATGTAAAGTAATCTGTTTTTAGCAAAAAAAATCTGGGAGTGAAGGTCTACGGTTCTTCAGTTGGTGTGAAAGAATGTTTTAAATATTTTTTAGGATTATGAAAATATAAAATTAGTTAAACCCTTAAAGATAATACTAAATATTAGAAAACATCCTAATTATTTTGAAAAGTGGGGAGTGTGTAGTATACTAAAAATGATATATCTATCCATATATAAAAAAGAGGATACAGGATCTTAATCAAATGAACATAGGGAAAATAAACCTATAAAAGGTGGGTTGGTTATTAATCCTATATTCATTTTTTGAATAACTAGTAGGCCTAAATACACACCTGGTTTGACACTCTCAGAGTATTTTCATTTGTTGATTTGCATACTCATTACAGACATTTATGAAGTATTTAAACAGAGTTTAGGATGTAATATATAAATAGTTAGATTTGAGAACCTAATAATAATGTGATAATGGAAAACTGAGGTTAAAATGAAAGGAGTTATATGTTAATCCAATTATATCATAGTTAAAATGAAAATGTTATATATTGAAATGAATGTTTCCTGATAGAAGACATATTTGGATTGGGTTTTCATATTAATATGATCATTTTATATGATCAAAATTTTTATATATTATCATAACCATTTTATTTTTTTGTATTTGGTTGGAAATGGGGTCATGAAAATAATTTTGTAGAATTAATGTCTCTAAACATTCCTAAGACTTATATCCAGCTTTAGAGGAATATTTGGCACAAATGATTGAGAATCTCAATATATACCCATTAAAAGCGAAAATATGAGTTTCTAGTATTATCCATGATAGTGAGGTCTATATAGCATTATAAATTGTATACCGAGTGAGGTCCAAATTATGTATTCCATTATTTTTTTCATTAATGAGTGTTAATTAGAATTGTGAGGTTGAAATTTATTTTTGGGGGGAATGGAACGCCTTGAGATTTAGAATATATCTTATTTTAATTAAATAATATGTTAAATATTTTTCATACCATGTAACAGTGAACTAAAATGATACAAAATATGTTTTATAAAAATAATTAAATTACATGATAAACATTGATACATTGTGAGAATTTAATATACAAAAAATATAAAGAAAATATTTAATTAAAACATTTTATTAAAAAAGTAAATACATATATTTCGATGTTATGTAATATTAATAGAACTATTTTAAAAGAATAATTTGATTTATTTATAAAATTAAAAGAAATAGTTTCAATACCAACATATTGATTAAATTTAACAAATTCTTATTAAAAAAATTATTAATCTTAAATATATAAGAATAAAAACATTTAATGTTAAAAAATCACAAATAACTATACTTTTTTGTATATATTGTGTATTTTTAAACCAATTGACTGATATTGAATAATTTTAAATACATTAATAAAACAAATAAACAAATAATATAATTTTCATCTAAATATTCTCTCTAGGCATGCTATATAAATAAATCCATTTTATGATAAAAATACATTATTCTAAAAAAATATTTTTATGTGTTATGCGTGCATATATTAAAATTAATTATTTGTAAACTCTATAAATTGAGTATAAAAAAATGTTTTTATTATTTATAATCATTATTTATGAATTTGGTAATAATTTAATTTTTATTTATAACATAAAAATATGTTACAAAATTAAGTATTAGTTACCACGGTAAAACAGTTATTTTTAAAATAATTATTTTATACATGTCGCATATTTTTTATCTAAATAAAATAAATTGATATATTTTAGAATTATGACTTTATTATGATTTTTAAACATATAAATAAACATATCTATCCTCTCTTAATTTTTAATTGATAGGGAAAAATAATAAAGACAATTAATTTATAAAAATTCATTTTTATGTGAAAATAGTTTTTCAATGTCAAATTTTTTTAATTTAAAAGTTAATTTAATCATATTTAGAAATTTAATTTGATTAAATTGAGTAATAATTATGAATCATCATGTAAAAATTTGGTAAGAAGTTTCATCTTATATGTTTCGTAAAAAATAGTTACTAGAGTTAATTTTTAATTTAGGTTGATCAAGGTAAAAATGAGTAACATAAAGTGGATCTAATTTTAATAATTAACTTTAAAAACACATTTTATAAGACATTATTCAGGTTTTAAATACATGCCTACATGTATAAATAAATTACTCACCTAAATCACTTAACTCTCATGTAATTCCATTCCAACAACTTACCAACCATTCAAATCCAAGAAAAATTTCTTCTTTTCATCTATAAAAGGTTCTCACTTCCTCCCAATTCAAGGAAAAAGTATACATAGAATTATTCTTGAAACCCTGGCCATTTTACCTCTCTAATAATATACTTACAGTTTTTTAGATATTTTTTTCAATAAATTTATCCCGTCCCAACAATTCTGTGAAGTCTTTCAAGAGATGACTAAAAACCTCATTGTGAGCATTATCCACCCCGAGTCATTTCTTCTTTATATTTATCATATAAACCTACTATAAACATATTAATATAATTACATCGGTATAATTTTTATTCTTAAATTTTATTATATTCTTTTTAGGACCATTATATATTCCCCTCTCATCCATTTGAAAAATGAAAGTGCCGTATGTGTGTATGTGTGGACCATCGCCTCCATTGACGACATGTTTCAATTTTCATCATTTTCATACATGGATTGTTATAAAAATTTATTTAATGAATTAATAGGACATACATAACATAATTATTATTATTAAAAGTCAAATAATTTATTAACTTCCTTTCGTTATTTCCTTTGAGAAATTAAAACATCGCTCATGCGTATATACGGATTACCACCTCAATAGACTATTTGTTTTGTAATTTATATCTACCTTAAATGTGTAGTTATAAAACTAAATTTTATAAATAAATATTATATTAAGTAATAACATATTTCATAAATTTTATTTTTTAAGGATAAAACAATAATTAATGATCATTATAAAGTAACTCATTGATATCGGTATATTTTCTTAAACACGCTCATTATGGATCCCATTTTCACAAATCATACCTATAGTTTATATAAATTAAACATGGTGATACCTATAAAATTAAAAAATTAAATAAATATGTTTTCTTATCAAATAATTATGAATTTGGTATTAAATAATGGGGTTCGATATAATCATTTTGAAATATTTATGAAATAATTAAAATTTCTAACATCTTATGATAAAAACAAATAATAAAAAACTAATAAATATACAATATATTATTATAATTAAAAATTATAAAGGGCAATATATATGAATATGGTTAAAAAATATTTATTAATAAGATTATTCTTATTATATAAGATATTAAATCCCTTCCGTAAAAGTTTAGAGTAAAGGTAAATGTTTTTCTAGATTAACATTTCTTTATCTGATACATATATCATAGTCACCACTTTTTTAATTTTTTTGTTGTTTATATACTTAACTATGGATAAAATTTATCAAACATTTTGTAAAATTTAAATTATTTAAAAATAAATCATAAATTATCTTTTTTAATGGTTTTTTATTCATGTATTACAAAAGTTGTAAGGGTTTTTCCTCACTCAACTTTTTTATTGAGTTATAATAATTCCTCTTTGAATATTGTTTAGAAGATGGTGTTATTCTACCTTGTTATGATATTATGTTACATTTATTCATTATACTATATGAAATTAAATTTTTACATCAAATTCATATCCTTTTATTTATTTCTTTCTTTATAAAATTTTATGATGTTAAGAATAATTACCATTAACTATAAATAAGCTATTTTTCTTCCATATCCATATTATCTATTATCACCAATATTCTCATTTATTATTTTAAAAAAAGAATATTTTTTATTTCTATATTGCATAAAATTTATATTTAACACTTTTAAAATGTAATATTTATCACCCTTTTTATGTTGTGGGTTTCAATAACGGTATTTTTTTAAATGTTAAAAGGTTTTTTTTCTTTCAAAATCATACCTTTTAACTTCCTATCTAAATTTTCTCTATATTAACTTTATTTATTTTAAAGTAAATCTTATTTAAATTTCTTTCCAAATAATTTTTGAAATATAATTTATTTCAATTTCCAAAAAATGATATTTTTTAATGTGACTCATAACTTCTTCTCTTTACCACAATGTTAAGAAATTTTTTCAAAAGTCACTTTTACATTTAGCTGAAACATTCCTCTTTAAATAAAAAATATATAAGTCCTGTGAAATTTTATATTATTAATTTCCTTTTAAAGTAATCTATGGAATACTCTTTTTTATGATTTAATTTTTTGTATCATAAAATCTATTTTTGAAATCAAGTTCTGTGATTCCATTTAGAAATAATATGAAACTCATTTTCATTCCATGGATATGATTATTGAATGATATCTTATGTAACACATATGTTTTTATTTTTATTGTTGGGTTACTATATAACCCACCAATTAATTGGTTATGATTTTATATATCATGAGAAAATAAATCATATACATACTTGAGTTTTTTCTCAAATTGAAGCATGGACATACTTGGATTTGTTCAAAACATTAAGGGGGGATATAATTAAATTTATTAGCAACTTCAATAATATAAATAATTAGATGTTTTAATATATTAAAGGGTTTGAATTATTGGATTTACTCACACTGTTATATTTTCTTTTGCTTATTTTTGTTTCATAATTCCTTATTAATCTATGTTTCCATGAAAAGACACATTTTTTCATTATATGCCTATTATTATACTCCATGAAAAATGTTAATTATATGAAACTCATATTCAATTGTATATGTTTGTTAACTTTAGAGTATATTTTATTCTATCATGAATTATGGATAGCCCTTATTTTTTTGTTTTAGTACTATATTTCTCCAATGCATGTGTTTTCTCACATGCTTATGAAATTACTATTGATGATATATTGAAATGTTTTACCTGTATTGAGCATCCATTCTCACTCATTTATTATGTTTCCATTACCCATCCTAAAAATAAATTTATTAGGTATGGTAAGTCATGAATGGTACTGTATGATAAGAAATTTTATTGGATATGTTATAGATTTTTTATAAATAATTTTATTATGTATCTAGTATCCAAATACACTAAACCTGATAATTGTTGGGATTTTGTGATATTATCTTGAGATATAATATTAATGTGAAATATATTCAACATTATCTTGTTCTATCTCTATTAGCATTAAATCCATTATTTAAAGAACGTATTTTTAGCACCAAAACTAGGAGTGAAGGTCTAGGGAACCTTAGTCATAATCTCATTAGATCTACCATAAAATCCAAAATAAAGGAGGATTTTGATATTCCACTTGAAGGTTATTATAATGTTAATAAGGCATCATGTTTCTCCAATATGAATGACTATCAAGTTACCACAATAAGGTTTTCCTCGGTATTTTTTATTAGTCCAAATGAAATTTATTCCTTAGATAATGATACTAAAAATGAGTTGGAAATGGAAAAGAATCAATGAATAAGGTTATTAATAGATAGTTAAATGAAAAACGGGTATGTACCCAATATCATAGATAGGCCCATGTTCTACTCGCTTCTTGAAACATTTCAATGTCACCCACTCGTTGACATAGTTCTACGGATAAGTGAAAAAATTTACCTATATCCATAACCCACCCACCACATGAAGATGTTTAGATCCTATATACATATGAATTATATTCCTTGTAAAATTCTAGGATAAATAAATTGGATCAAATCATTATCAAAATGTTTCAGGGAAACATACCCCTTGAGTTATATTTTAAAGCTAAAGTTACCATTCCCCCTCAACTTTTACATATTCAATAAGATAATATTTCTCAACACATAAATCAAGAATAAATACACCCATTAAATTGTATATCAAAACTTTTAATTTAATTAATTTCAACATAGATAGATTATCTAAAGTCTCCTATAATAGGGAAAATCAACCACCAAACCAGGAAGTTCATCAACTATTAGCTCAAGAATGAAAATAATATCAATCTTGGTAAACATTTCCACCTCAAATAATATCTTAGGCTGTAGGATCATAAGAATAAATAGTTGATGTTATTTCTTATCTAATGGAATCAAGTAAGACCATCATGTATTGGTGTATCCAAAGAAGAAACCTTGTCCTGAGTGAGTGGGATTGACTCCTCCTCTATCCAACTTTGGAAACCTAAAATTTTCAATGTTTACTATAATGGGAGATCAAAAATAGGATTTGAAATATTTTCATCTTAATGAATCCTAATATTAGAAAAAATAGAGGAAAAAAAGAAAAAACAAAGCTCATTTGATTCCTATAGAATATGGAAGGGATTTTATTTATCTTTTATAATAATATAGCAACTTGATTTATTACTAGATGAGAATATCTTTGATGAAATTTCTTCTACAAATTTAGTAAACACTAAGGAAAAAATATGTGACTTCTTTAAATAAAAACAATTCAAAATGAGAGATTCATAAAATTCTTTTATAGATGAAAGAGTCACACATATTCTCTAAACATCAAACCCTAATTGGAATAGTAATTGAAAATGTGTGTGAAAAATCTCAATGATGAGCTAAAAAACTCTCTCATTTCATAAAAATATCAGGGTGGGTATTGAAATTTTACTTAAATAGCATAGCGGTTGGTGGATTACATCCTATACACCAAAACTAAATCTCATCAAACTATTTCATAATGAGAAAGGAAGTTTATCAAAGTAGAAACCAATACTATCACTCATAATTAAATACAATTGTGGTATCTAACTAAAAAACATGGTATATTAAATATAGCATATTTTATTAGTAAAAATCAATAAATCGCCTATCAAAATATAGACATTAAAAATGTAAATAGAATGAAAATATACTCGAAATATCAAAATAGAAATAAAAGGGTTAATTCCATTTGGAATGATAATTTCAATAAATATTTCATCTAAAATCATGAAAATTGCATTATCACATTCCAATATATTAAGAAATGTGGTGAGGTTGAGTTGAATGATCACCACAAATATTATCCTTATCACTATATGTTAAGGAATACCATCCAAGATTTACTTTTCTAAACAAATATCTAATATAAAGGATTGTAGATAAAAATAAAGTAACCTCAGATAGTCCTATGATGCAGGTGAAATATGTTCCCACCACTCCACTAGAAAAAAATTCAGAGCGGAAATAAATCCTAAATATAAGTGCATTATTTTTTAATGATTAGGTGACTCCAATGTCATTGAACCGTATATATGAAATCATCAAGGAATAAATTAATTAATCATTAATGTCCCAAATTCACCTTCAAATGATTATGATTATATTATATTATCCAAAACCTTCAAAAATATAGTTTGTTCATCACTAATAGATAAATTCATAATAAAATGGACACTTAAATGTACCCAGACATGTATAAACACTTATGGAATTCAAGCCCCCATCACTAGGTGGATGAGAACCATCTCACCAAATGAAACATTCTTCTAATTGAGGAACACTAGTAAGGACCTATTAGAATAATTCATCTGATATAAATATTCACTAATGAATGTTATTATTATAAAATGGATTTTCATGTCAACTCTCATGGATAAATTCACCAAGGAAAGGGAAGATACAATTAAGGTGGTCCTTAGAACCCATGTGTTATACTTATAAAAATAATTCAAATGACTGAAACCAAGAGAAAGAAACTTCAAATATCCCCATGATTTCATAAATCTCTAGTAATTATTACACTTTAATTAGAATAGTGGAATAATTGTTTAGTGAACAATGGAATGATCAACCAAGAAATATGAGAAAACTAGATCAAATTAACCTGTAAGACAAAACTTGATTTAATTTTAATTCAAGAGTGAGACCATCACCATTAAAACTAACTCATCCTTCAAATCCTAAATACCAACAATAAAAATATGAAAGAAATCGTCAGACTCTAGCTCAAAATTATAACGTGTTTAATCATGTCTCAATCATTCTATAAAAAATATCAATTTTGATTCTCTTTATCTCCATAAAGAACATAAATAGGCCCTTATTTATGATTATCAAATCCTAAGGAATATCAAATAGAGATGGAAAAAACCAAAACATACCATGACAATATGGGATCCACTAAATTTCATATAGACCTTTCCCTTATAAAGTAAGAATAAGAAGTAACCAGATCAGGGAGCATTAGGCCCTTTTATGTATCCAAAAAACATGATGACATCATTATATGTTGATCATTGGTAGAAAATGGATTGGGAATCAATCTCATCTAAAAATAGATTCTTTATCATTTAGGATATAATGAAGAAGATGTATTCCCTTTAATTAGAAAATATAGGGATATGAAGAGAGTTAATAGATACCCATATGTAAGTTTAAAATAAATACATAGTTTAGGGACCCCTTGTCAGATTTTGAGTTTATGTTTTTCCCCCAAGACACTAATTTTAATGATTTTTTTAGGACCATGTATCCATATGCATGGATTTTTTCCCTCTTCTGACTGATAATGTTTGATTTATTTCATTGATGGATAAGTTGAGGTATTATATTTAGATAGTTAACCTAAGTACTCTTTTAAGGCTCCGTATGTTAATTAAAGTTGTTACAAAATGGTGGTAAAATAGTCTCTAAATATTGAAAAAACATAATTCTTAACCTTAATGGATTGGAAGCTGATCCAATTAATGGATAAAATAGTTTGAATTGAAATTTCTTATTTTATATTGATTAGCCACCGGAAGAGGCTAATATTCATTGTTAATTTATATATTTTTCGTGTGATTTGTTATTCATAAATACCATTTTATTATGTTTTACACTTTAAACATCATTTCACATCATGATTACAATTCTTTCCTAAAATTCACTATTACATAGTACATTCTTGAACATCTCATAAAACACCAAATGGTCTTGATTTTATTTTCATATTTTATTTTCATGTCCCCATGCTATAAGGAACAATTCAGTATTTTGGAGCCTTAGAGATTCAATTTGGAAGAAAAAAATAGTTGGATTTGAACCAACCACATTTTGGGTGAAGTGAGCTGAACAGCAGCCCAATAAACGTATTGTAAAAGCCATAGTTCAAACCCAAAGAGTCTCAAACATTAATTTGAGACAAAAGACATCATTGGGAACATTTCATTAAATAGTGGCCTAAGATAATTCGAATTTTTTAATGCAGTTTGATGTGGTCCAAGTTGATGATTTAATTCTGGGCCAGATTCTGCTGCCCAGAAAAACAGGCCACCATTTAAATCATATCTCGCAACCCACAAAGTTTTTTCTGTTGAGATTTTATAGGCTATTAGGGAACATCAGGTTATTAATTTAAGTTTACTATTTCTCACTTTAATTAGGCCTTCTAGAAGGTGATTTCAGTGCTTCTGTTCGTTGGATGCAAGCTGCCTCCCACTTCAAGGCAAGTGTTGAAAAGTCCCCTCTATAATTCTTGTCCACCCACTTTGGCCTCCCATAATTAATTAAAGAGACTTGGGGAGTGGTGGCTCGAACCAAGTCTTCCTTTCTGCCTATTTATGGTAGTAGTGGTGGAGGATTTAGGGATCTTGGGTTCTTTATTTCATTGTAATGTTATGCTATCAATTTGGTGTTTTAATCGTTCTTCATTCTCATGTAAGTTGATCGAATTTATTCACACCAACACTTGTGAATTTATTCACACAACGGTGGAGTGATAGTTTCATTTTTTTATTTTTCTTCTTAAATTCCTCCCCTATGAGTCTACTTTCTGCTTCCTTTGAGATCATAGAATTAATGGAGGGATAAACCCTTATGGGTTGGCCCTAGGGAGTTGCATGGGGTAGATTGGATTTTATTGTATGATCTAAAATTCTGTAATCATTTCATTAATTTAAGATTTCCATTTGATGATTATTTTCTTCTTCACCTTCACAAACATTAACACTGACACATTTCGAGTTCTAGTACAATTCAATTCCTTTGTGTGATCATTAAATTGATCCTCTGAGTGCATTGGTGATTAGCCTTGTAATTGTGTAAGGATTAAATCGGTGAATGATGTTGAGGAATTATATCATTTTAGTGAACTGAAACATTATAAGAAAATAAATACATCCAATCTAACCCTAGTAACAACTTAAGATCAAATCATCTCAATTAATTGTTTTAGACTAAGTAATTGTGAGTTTTTTTTGTGTTTTATTTAAATTAAATAACTAGTTTCAAATCAAATCAATCCAAATAGTTAGCCACTTCATAGCCAAATCTCTCCAAATTCATAGTGTCTCTGGGTTTCTTTTTCGGTCCCTATGGATTCAACCCATACCAGTAATACAACGACCGCATACATGTAGGGTAAATTTGGGTGAAACCAAATTTTGGTGCCATTTCCGGGGACCCAATTAAGTCACCTTAGATACTCAATTTCTTTTCTCACCCCAAATTCTTTTTTTCACCTTCATTTCTCTTATCTCTTCCCCTTTCTGTTTTTCTGTGTCCAAAAAATCTAAAATCCAAATCTATCTCTAATCCAATGGATAATCTTCAGCAATACCCCAACATAGAACCAAGATGGAATCAAATTGAAAATAAATTTTGGGAATCAAAAAACTTAGGTAATTACTTTGATCAACCTTTGAATGATTACCCCGCAACCTATGAGATGTACAATCAATTGGATAATGAATATTTAAATGATCAATTTCCGACCCTCTCAAGGATGATTGAAGAGTCCAATCTTAGTGAAGTCCATAATGTTCAACATCCCATCCTATCTGTTCCTCAATCATTTCTTGAAAAATTGTGTAATCAAATGGAGATAATGAATCCTGAGGTTTCAACTTTGAGGTTACAACTACAAAACTTTAAAACATGTGAAGGTCTCAATTTAGAATTTGAGAATTAAGAGTTAGATAATGAATTGAATTGGTCAGGTAATGTTGAAATTCAAGCTGAAGAGTGTTTAAATCAGGAGGAAATTGATTTTTTGAATTCAGAAGATAATAACTTGACATCATGGATTGAGTTTACTGAACATGGCTCCATTAGTGAATTTTTAGGACCACCGATCACTGAACCATTGGAAGGAATCCAAAAACATTGAGTTATTACCCACCCCTAGAATTCAAATGGAAACTTTTGAGGATGAATCAAATTTTTATAAGGAACCTATTCATACTAAAAAATTTGTAGAAGAAACTGATTTAGATTCAAATTGCCAATCTGCTTTAAAAAAATTCAATCAACAAAAAGTCATAATCATTGTCCTTCCTTCCCTACTCGAGTATCCTATCATTTGTGTTAAGAAAGAGCTTAGGTCTTTCATTTATTCATCTCATGAACCCCAAAAGGGGGGTTTGATATTTGATTTATTAGGAAATACTATATAAGGAAAAAGATCAATCATTTCTGATATTCCTTGTATTTTCCCATTCATTTTAGAAAATAGGATTGTTCATGAATCAAATTCAAAATCTTCTTACCAACCACAAGGGATACGCATTCTCAATCTTGTTCAAGTGGAGAAAGATGAGGTCCTTAAAATTTTTAAAGCTGGAATGGGATAAGTTGGTGGGCTCAAGTTGAGCTAAAGATATTAAATTAAGAGCTGCATAGGAGGCAACTCATGGTTTTCAAGTGTGCAATCATTTTGTGGTTTTAATCAAATTTTTATTTCAAATAGGATTATTGGATCATTTTGATATAATTTTATTATACCATAGACTGTTGAAATGTTCTTCTTTTATGAGTATGGATGGGTATGAAAGGGGAGCACCGTATTCATCTGTGTCACTCGGTGTAATCCCTGAGTGATACCTTACCCATAAATTTAAAATAATAGAATGTATCATAAGTTTATTTTATTTTATTTATTTTTTTGTATGTTAAAATAATTAAGACTGTTGACCTATTCTTATTTTATGAGTATATATGGGTATGAAAGGGGAGGACAGTATTCATCTGTGTCATGTGGTGTGATCCCTGAGTAATACCTTACCCATAAATTTAAAAGACGACAATGTATCATTAGTTAGATTTAGAAAAACAAAAAAAAACAGAGAAAACCATAAAAATAATGATACTTGGAATTAAATAAATCATTGTGTTGTTTGTTTTGTCTGGTTTTTTCTTTTTTGTGTGGTTTAGGGACTATTTTGGGTGATACATGTTCAATCAAGAATGTTCCTACATCCTCCAAGAGATCAAATAAGTAATCTGGAGCATCATGAACTTCAACATCAAAAACTAGGTGAATGTGTTCCATGTTTATCATTATCAATTTCCTCTTTGAACTCCTCTCCTACCCCCCCCCCCCCTTCTAAATTTTCTTTTCTTTAAACACTAGGGACAATGTTATTCTATGTTGGGGGGACATTAAATAAAAAATTTGATCTTGTGTGCAAAAAAAATGTGTGGAAGGAAAAATTTCATTAACCTTGAACATGATTACACACATTGCAATCTCTACAATGGGATATCAAATAAATTTTCATGCCTTGATTCTGATTTTAATGCATGTTATGGTTCATGTGCATAGATTTTGGAATGTTCGGTTGTCCGATGTCATTTTTAACTATTATATTTTCATCCATTTAACAAAATAAACACAAAGTACATCCTCTAGATTGTGGGGTTTTAGTTTGAGTTATTTGGGTCCCATAATAAATGGCATAGGTTTGGTGAACATTTTTATTTTAACATGAGTATTCAAAAACATTAATTTGCACGTAGAGCAATGAAATGACCTAATGTGTGGCTTTCAGCACTTGGGGATCGTGACTCCATAGTTTTCTGGCCCGGAGTTGGTCATTTTATCTCTATTTCTGATAATTTGAGTTTTTTTTGATTGAGTAAACTCGAGACGATGCCCGAGTATGTGAGCTTCACTTGGTACCCTACGGTCTTTGAGACTAGTAGTCATAGGCAAAGTCTTGCTACATGGGTTGACTCGATTGAGTTCAATTTCAATTACCATTGAAAAAACATACAAAAAACAAAAAAATTAAATTAAATAAAAAATTAGTACTCATCTTAATATTATAATTTAATTTCTCCTAGCGCTTCCATCTTTTCTCCCTCGAATTAAAATGAACCCCCTTGTCTATTGTGATGCACAACACTTCATCATGCTTAATTGAAATTGGATTAAATATGGTGATGAATTGGAACAAAGGAATGGGCTTCGGCTTGGGATATGCCTCTGGACATAGCTTGTTTTAAATTATTTTGATGGGTTTCATAATCTTTTGGTATGAGTTATTTGGATGAGAAATAGTTATTAAAATGTTTTTGGAAAAGGTCATTAGAATTTCATATTTGTGAGATATATTTTTCTCGGGACTAGAAAAACTCAAGCTGGGGGTGTGATTATCCACTATAAGTGGCTAATATTCATTTTTAATTTATATATTTTTCGTGTGATTTTTTATTCATAAATACCATTTTAGTGCATTTTACACTTTGAACATCATTCCACATCATTATTGCAATTCTTTCCAAAAATGCACTATTACATGGTAAATTCTTGAACATCTCATAAAACACCAAATGGTCTTGATTTTATTTTCATATTTTATTTTCATGTCTTCCATGCTATAAGGAAAAATTCATTATTTTGGATCACTCGGAGATTCAATTTCAAAGACCACCAATGTGGGCTTTGAACCAACCACATTCTGGGTAGAGTGAGCTGGATAGAAACCCAATAAACGTATTGTAGCAGCCAGGATGCAAACCCAAAGAGTCTCAAAATTAAACTGAAGATAGAATACATAATGGGGAACATTTCAATAAACAATGTCCTAAGCTAATTCAAATGTTTTAATGGAT
Source organism: Viscum album (assembly GCA_963277665.1). NCBI lineage: Eukaryota > Viridiplantae > Streptophyta > Magnoliopsida > Santalales > Viscaceae > Viscum > Viscum album. Next base: position 212,591,067 of record OY728137.1, read on the forward strand.
TTCTAGGTGGCCCAAGTTGAAGATTCAATTCTAGGCCATATTCCGTGGCCCAGAAAAAAGCTCACCATTTAAATATTATCTCGCAAACCAAAAAGTATTTTGGGCTAAAATATTATAGGAAATTTGGGGAAATTTGGGAATTCATTTAAGTATTCTACATCCCACTCCAATTCATCCTTCTAGAAGGTGATCTAGGCACTTCTGTTTGGTGAATGCAATCTAGCACCCACTTCAAGGCAAGAGTTGAAAAGTCTCCTCTACATTTAATGTCCACCCTCTTTGGCCTCCCACAATTAATTAAAGAGACTTACGGAGTGGAGGGTCGACCCAAGGCTTCCTTTTTTCCTATTTAAGGCAGTAGTGGTGGAGGATTTAGGGATCTTGGGTGCTTTGTTTCATTGTAATGTTATGCTATCAATTTGATGTTGTAATTGTTCTTCATTCTCATGTAAGTTGTTTGAATTACATTAGTTCTTTATAAAAGTTCTTCATTTCCTCTTTTTCTTTTATTATTCTTTTTACATTGATACTATTGCCCAAATGTGTGATCTTATTCACACTAAAACTTGTGAATTGTTTCACACAACGGTAGAGTGATCGTTTCATTGTTTTATTTTTCTTCTTCAATTCTGCCCCTATGAGTCTACTTTCCACTACCTTTGAGATCATAGAATCAATGGAGGGATAAACCCTTATGGGTTGGTCCTATGGAGTTGAATGGGGAAGATTGGATGTTATTTTATTCTATATAATTCTGTAATCATTTAATCAATTTAAGATTTCCATTTGATGATTATTTTCTTATTCAACTTTTCCAACTTTAACAATGACACATTTCGAGTGCTAGTACAATCTAATTCCTAAGAGTGATCATTAAATCGATTATCTAAGTGCATTGGTGATTTGCCTTGGAATTTTTTAAGTATTAAATTGGTTAGTTATGTTGAGGAATTATATCATTTTTGGATATGTCTTGAATTAGCAAACTGAAACATTATAAGAAAATAAATACATCCAATATAACCATAGTAACAACTTAGGATCAACTCATCTCCATTAATTGTTGTAGACTAAGTAATTGTATGTTTTTTCCTTTAGATTAAATCACTAGTTTAAAATCAAATAAATCCAAATAGTTGGCCACTCCATAGCCAAATCTCTCCAAATTCAGAGTGTCTCTAGGTTTCTCCTTTGGTCCCCATGGATTTGACCCCTACCTGTACAACAATGACCGTATACCTATAGGGTAAATTTGGGCGAAACCCAATTTTGGTGCCATTTTTGGGGACCAAATTAAGTCACCTTAGATACTCAATTTCTTTCCTCATCCCAAATTCTTTTTTTCACCTCCATTTATCTTCTCTCTTCCCCTTTCTGTTTTCCTGTGTACTAAAAATATGAAATCCAAATCTCTCTCTAATCCAATAGATTATCTTCAAAAATACCCCAACATAGAACCAAGATGGAATCAAATTGAAAATCAATTTTGGGAATAAAAAAATTAGGTAATTACTTTGATCAACCCTTGAATGATTACCCCGCACCCGATGAGACGTACAATCAATGGGTTATTGAATGTTTAAATGATCAATTTCCTACCCTCTCACGGATGATTGAAGAGTCCAATCTTAGTGAAGTCCCATAATTTTCAACATCCCATCCTATCTATTCCTCAATAATTTCTTGAACAATTGTGTAATCAAATGGAGATAATGAATTCTGAGGTTTCGTCTTTGAGGTTAGAACTAAAAAACTTTAAAACATGTGAAGAATTCACTTTAGAATTTGGGAATTCAGAGTTAGATAATGAATTGGATTGGTCAGGAAATGTTGAAAGTCAAGATTAATAGTGTTTAAATTATAAGGAAATTGATTTTTTTAATTCAAAAGATGATAACATGACATCATGGATTGAGTTTACTGAACATGGCTCTATTAGTGAATTTTTAGAACCACCGATCACTGAACCATTGGAAGAAATCCAAAACATTGAGCTCATACCCACTCCTATAATTCAAATAGAAACTTTTGGGGATGAATAATATTTTTATAAGGAACCTATTCATTCTAAAAAATTTGTAAAAGAAACTAATTTTGATTCAAATTTCCAATTTGTTTAAGAAAATTCAATCAACACAAAGTCAAAATCATTGTCCTTCCTTCCCTACTCTAGTATCCCATCATTTGTGTTAAGAAAGAGCTTGGGGCTTTCATTAATTCATCTCATAAAACCCAAAAATGGGGATTGATCTTTGATTTATTATGAAATACAACAAAAGAAAAAATATCAACCATTTCTCATATTCCTTGGGTTTTCCCATTCATTTTAGAAAATAGGATTGTTCAGGAATCAAATTCAAAATCTTCTTACCAACCACAAGGGATACAAATTCTATATCATGTTGAAGTGGAGAAAGATAAGGTCATTAAAGTTTTTAAAGTTGGAATTGGATAATTTGGGGGTTCAAGTCGAGCTAAAGATGTTAAATTAAGCATTGCATAGGAGGCAACCTGTGGTTTTCAAGTATCCAATAATTTTGTTGTTTTAGTCAAATTTATATTTCAATAGGATTGGTGGATCATTTTGATAATATTTTATTCTACCTAAGACTCTTGAACTGTTCTTTTTTTATGAGTATCGATGGGTATGAAAGGGGAGCACTGCATTCATCTATGTCACGCAGTGTTATCCCTGAGTAATACCTTACCAAGAAATTTAAAAAAAGACAATGTATCATCAGTTTATTTTATTTTATTTTTGTTTTGTGGGTTAAAAAATTAGACTATTCACATGTTCTTCTTTTATGAGTATGGATGGGTATAAAATGGGAGCACCGTATTCATCTGTGTCACGCGGTGTGATTCCTGAGTAATACCTTACCCAAAAATTTAAAAGAAGACAATGTATCATTAGTTAGATTTAAAAAAACAAAAAAACAGAGAAAACCATAAAAATGATGATACTTGGAATTAAATAAATTGTTGTGTTGTTTGTTTTGTCTAGTTTGTTCTTCTTTGTATGGTTCAGGGACTATTTTAGGTGATACATGTTTAATCAAGGAGGTGCCTACATCCTCGAATAGATCAAAGGAGTAATCTAGAGAATTATGAACTTCAAATTCAAAAACCAGGTGAATTTGTTCCATGTTTATCATTTTAAATTTCCTATTTGAACTCATCACCTACCCCCCCCCCCTATAACTTTTCTTTTCTTTAAACACTGAGGACAGTGTTACTCTATGTTGGGGGGACATGAAATAAAAATTTTGATCATGTGTGCAAAAAAAATGTGTGGAAGGGAAAATTTCATTATCCTTGAACACGATAAACCACATTGAAATCTCTAAAATTGGAAATCAAATAATTTTTCATGCCTTGATTCTAATTTTAATGCAAGTTTAGGTTCATGTTCATAGATTTTGGAAATTTTGGTTGTCCGATGTGATTTTTCACCATTATATTTTCATCCATTTAATAAAAAAACACAAATCACGTCCTCTTGATTGTGGAGTTTTATTATCAGTTCTTGGGGTCCCATAATAAATGGCTTAGGTTTGGCGATCATTTTAATTTTATCATGAGTATTCAAAAAAATAAATTTGTGCATAGATCAATGAAATGACCTAATGCATGGCTTTCGGCACTTGGAGATCATGACTTCATAGTTTTCTGGCCCTAAGTTGGGAATTTTATCACTATTTGTCGTAATTTGAGTTTGTTTTTGATTGAGTAACTCGAGACGATGCTCGGGTATGTGAGCTTCACTTGGTTCCCTAAGGTCTTTGAGCCTGGGAGTCATCGACAAAGTCTTGCTACATGGGTTGACTCAATTGTGTTCAATTTCAATTACCATGGAAAAAAACAAACAAAAAATAAATAAAATAAAAAATGAGTACTCATATTAATATTAAAATTTCATTTCTCCTAGCGCTTCCATATTTTCTCCCTCGAATGAAAATGATCCCCCTTGTCTATTGTGACGCACAACACTTCATCATGCTTAATTAAAATTGGATGAAATATGGAGATGAATTTGAACAAATGAATGGGCTTGGGCTTGGTATATGCCTCTAGAATTATATTGTTTTAAATGATTTTGATGGGTTTCATATATTTTTGGTATGAGTTCTTTGGGTGAGCAATATGAATTAAAATGTTTTTGGAAAAGGTCATTCGAATTTCATGTTTGTGGGATATATTTTTCTCGGGACTAGAAAAACTCAAGTTAGGGGGTCATATTAGCCACTGGAAGAGGCTAACATTCATTTTTAATTTATATATTTTTCATGTGATTTGTTATTTGTAAATACCATTTTAGTTTATTTTAAACATTGAATATCATTTCACATCATGATTGGAATTCTTTCCTAAAATGCACTATTACATGGTACATTCTTGAACATCTCATAAACCACCAAATGGTCTTGATTTTATTTTCATATTTTATTTTCATTTCTCCCATCCTATAAGGAAAAATTAATTCTTTTGGAGAACTTGGAGATTCAATTTGGAGGACCACCAAAGTCGGCTTTGAACCAACCACATTCTGGGCGAACTGAGTTGGACAACAGCTCAATAAACGTTCTGTAGCGGCCATAATTCAGTCCCAAAGAGTATAAATCTTTAACTAAAGATAGAAGAAATCATGGGGAACATTTCATTAAATAGGGGCCCAAGATAATTTCAATGTTTTAATGGATTTCCAGGTGGCCCAAGTTGAAGATTCAATTCTAAGCCTGATTCCACGGGCCAGAAAAACATCCCACCATTTAACTCATATCTCGAAAACCACAAAATATTTTGGGCTGAAATTTTACAGGATATTAGGTTACATTCGCATATTCATTTACATATTCTATGGCCTACTCCAATTCATATTTATAGAAGGTGATTTTAGAACATCTGTTTGGTGGATTCAAGCTAGCTCCCACTTCAAGGAAAGAGTTGAAAAGTCTCCTCTATATTTAATGTCCACCCACTTTGGCCTCCCACAATTAATTAAAGAGACTTGGGATTGGTGGCCCAACCCAAGGCTTCCTTTTTTCCTATTTAAGGTAGTATTTGTGGAGGATTTAGGGATCTTTGGTTCTTTATTTCATTGTAATGTTATGCTATAAATTAGATGTTGTAATTATTCTTTATTCTCATGTAAGTTCTTTGAATTACATTAGTTCCTTATAAAAGTTATTCATTTCCTATTTTTCTTTTATTCTTATTTTCACATTGATACCATTTCCCTAAGGTGTTATCTTATTCACACCAACACTTGTGAATTTATTCACACAACGGTGGAGTGATCGTCTCATTGTTTTATTTTTCTTCTTCAATTCCGCCCATATGAGTCTACTTTCCGCTTCCTTTGAGATCATAGAATCAATGGAGTGCTAAACCCATATAGGTTGATCCTAGGGAGTTGCATGGGGTAGATTGGATGTTATTTTATTTTCGAGAATTCTGAAATCATTTCATTAAATTAATATTTCCATTTGATGATTATTTTCTTCTTCATCTTCGCCAACTTTAACAATGACACATTTCGAGTGCTAATATGATCCAATTCCTTGGAGTGATCCTTAAATTGATCCTATAAGTACATTGGTTATTAGCCTTGGAATTGTGTAAGGTTTTAATTGGTGAATGATATTGTGGAATTATATCATTTTGTAGATATTTCTTGAATTATTGAACTGAAATGTTATATGAAAATAAATACAACCAATCTAACCCTAGTAACAACTTAGGATCAACTCATCTAAATTAACTATTTTAGACTAAGTAATTGTATGTTTTTTTATTTTTTTATTTAAATTAAATCAGTAGTTTCAAATCAAATCAATCTAAATAGTTTTCAACCCTATAGCCAAATCTCTCCAAATTCAGTGTGTCTCTAGGTTTCTTCTTCGGTCCCTGTGGATTCGACCCCTACCTGTACTACAACGACTGCATACCTATAGGGTAAATTTCGGAGAAACCATATATCATCACATTGGGGATGATATTATAGATTTAAAAAATAAAATAATTTTATATTCTAGTGGAAAGGACTACTAGAACACTTTATTCTATTATGATGGATAAGAAAATTCCCCTATTAAGTATCCCCCATTAATTGAATGAAATATTTATATATGAACTTTGAACATTAACCATAAATCTTAGAATCATTATTAAAATATATTTTTAACTAATATCTAGTATATTATTGAAATAATTTTATAACAAAAATAAATGAACCATTGAAAGGGAACACATGGGATAGGTACATGCACCTCAATTCATATAGTGTTAGTCAAGCCTGATGAACTTTCAACTTTTTTGGTTGGATGTCACCTTAAAAATAATGATGACTCGTCTATGAAATATATTAAATCTTAAGAATAAATTCCACCCTATACCCCTAATTAAGATTTAGGGTGATATATTAAATATTCCCTAGCATACATTTGAGGAGGGTATTATAATCAATTGATGAAATCAAGAAAGAGAATCTATGTATTAAGGAAGACCTTGACCCAAAATGGTCATTAAATTCATGACTTGTGAGGAGTTAAATAAATATACTTATATTGATAGACCACATTTGGATGTGTTTTCATTTAATTTTACAATGATAACAGGATTAAATCCTTATATTATTTTTAACAATTTATGTTTTCCAGCTAACCACCATGGTTAAAAATAGGAACTATGAACAATACATCTAAATCAAGATACTAATGTGTAAGATGAGGGGGATAAATTAATTAATAATGGTTTTATTTTATAAGTCTAACTCCCCAAATAACTCACCAATATCATCCCTATTATGAAGAAAATAGTAAAATTAGATTCAGCATTGACATTAAAAATTTAAACCATTATTTAAAAAAATACATCTTACCTATCCCTATTATAGAATTATTAAATGATGTAATTTATATTTTTTAGGATATATCCTTCATTTATAGAGACTCTCGATACAACCAAATCTAGGTGGATTATAAATATGAATAGTTCATCTCCTTCTATGTACCACAAATAGTATATTGCAACAAAGTGATGCCTTTCAATCCCAAAAATGTAGAGGCCACTTATCAGATATGGATACATATGATTTTCAAACCCCTTATTTATAAAATAATTGATTTTTATATATATGGAATATTAATTAAGTAAAATAAACTTTCAAAACATTTTAATAACCAAAAAATATTATTCTCTAATCTTTGATCACAACGCTTGTAGATGAACCCATTAAAGTGTGTATTTAGGTTTCTGTTAAGAAAGTTTATTATATTTATAGTTTATCATCATGGAATAAAAGTAAATCATGATAAAAATAAGGAAATACTTGAAATTATCCCACCTTGAAATCTATTAGAATTAAGAGGACTTCAAAGGCAACTCACTTAGTTCATGAATTTCATTAAAAACCATTCTGGAAAATATTTATCCTTTAATAAACAAATGAAGAAAGGAATAACCTCTTAGTGAGATAAGGATTTATATAACGATTTTGATAGTATTAAGAAATATCTATTATACCCTATAGTCTTGATGTTTCATATTAAATTAAAACTTTTTATCTTCTAAATAGAAGTAATGGAATAATCAAATAGCTTCGTTCATTCCTAGAAAAATAATATGTTATAGAAAAACATGATTCACTGCCTCTATTAAAAAATGTTAGAGGAAAATAGATGGTATATGGATATAAAAAACAATTATCTTGATTTTATAGTTATATTATAGAAGCTATTTCATTATATAAAGCATGGTGAGATCTACTTAATCTATCATATGGATCCACTAACATATATCCTTGGTCATATTATTTTGACTAGATGATTAGCAATATGTGTTCAAATCAATATTCACTCTATCTCACAAAATGTAAATTAAGGGAAAATATTGGAATATTTCCTAATAACACACCCTTACCTGGAAGAATTTACTTTGGACATTGAACATATTGATAAGGATGTTAACTCTATCCATGGAACTAATTAGACATGGGATATGTAATTTATTAGTGATTATCAGTGTTTGGCTAGAAAAAAGGATGGGAAGACCCAAGACTAGACTAAGTAATTCTAATGATTGTCTTTATTTCCCTAGTAAAAAGACCATTTCTCTACTCTTTCCTCTTTTTAGAAGGATCTATAACTAATAATGTAAAATACCAAGAGTTCATTACAGACTTGTATTTTCCATGACGATACTAATAATCTATTTAAAAATAAAAAAACTCAAATACATTAATAAAACATATCAATAGATAGTATTACGTCATGAAAGTGAAGTCGGTACCCTTACATGACTACACATAGTAACTAATAGATTACATTTCCTTTGTGTCGTTATTGAATCATGTTATATGTTTACATAAAACTCGAGTAGATGTATTGCATAATTGGGTGATAAATTTTATAGATTTGAATCAAGATGGGACAGTCATTCATATTGAAAAAAAAATATTAGTCTTCACATTTATTGAAAAATATATATAATAAACCAATAAATTTGATTCCCATTTATCATGGGAAAGATTCACAACCATTAAAATTGATTTGGAATTAAATTGGATGTTCCTTGTGGCAGAATATTCTAAAAGTGTGACTGTTCTATATGAGAGATATTAAAATGATTAGGTTCATTAATGAAGAGAAAATTCCATTCTCTATAACAACAAAAATATCCATAAATAATCCATAAATGTGGTATTGATAAAGCCTTTCTTAAATTCATTAAAACTGGAGACTCTCTTCATCATGGAAGAATTCCATGCTATCACTTTTGGTGTATGCTCAGCTGGAACCCAGCTATTTTATCAAATTGGAAGACCTTGTTGTTTTTATCCCTCTATGAAGCATGATTTTATGGAATTTTTAAGGAATTATCACACATTTCAAGTACATTATAACTTCATTCATCTACCCTCAGATTTATTTCACACTAATAAATAACCTTGTACATTCTCTATATGGGGGATAGATATCATGTGTCCATACCTTCCATCCACTATTGTTAAATTCAAATTTATAATTATTGATACTAACTTCTTGTCACATAGGATGAAGTTATACCCCTAAAATAAATCAAGAAAAAAATTGTGATGAATTTCATAAAATAAAATATCATCACCAAATTTGGAGTTATTTTAAAAATTATTATAAAAAATGGTACCAACATCTATGCATCAAAATTAGATAAATTGTATTCAGAGTGAAACATCCAGTCCATTCACTCATACTATTACCACATGACTATGAATTAATGGATAAATGAATTCAATAATAATTTATTGAACATCCTTCAATAAATGGTGGATATGGATAAAAACTCTTGTCATGGTGGGATCGTTAATGCATTGTAGTCTTATTTCACCATTACTCATACCTCCACATAAGTGACCCCATATTTACTTGTGTATTGAATGAAGGAAATATTTCCTATTTAAGCTCAATTAACTTCACTTGGGATATTCATTTATAAATAAATAACTGAAAAAAAATTATCACAAACCTAGTTTAATGAATTTGAACAGCTAGATGAGAAAAGGCTACAAGCAATGCACAAAGTTGTGTTGCATGATAATTCAACAAGAAACTTCACCTATAATAATTTATTTAGGGATATTTGGTGTTGGAATTAATGACAGCAGTGATACCTTGAAATATATTCCCAAAATAGTAATTTAACAAGGAATGATGTTACATAATACATAAGGTTTAATATAATAGAGTATATTTTTAATTACAATGGATGGAGGATAGATCCCACATCCAACAAATACTAGTTTTCTAAATAAGTACTTCGAATATATTCATGTTGGTTTCCAAAATCCTCACCTCATGAGATTAAATTTCATTGTATTAAGTCTTTCACAAGACCTTAAACTATATGATGCATGTTCCTTGTTGTATGGTCATAAACTATATGATATAAGGTCTTTACCCGATGTCCATAATTATAATGTATATGTTTATGAAGTTAAAAAATATAGATCTATATATATATATCATATATTTTCTATCATATCATAAGAGATGATATAGAAAAATCATATAGTACAATAGAAATAGTGAAAAATTCATACTTTTTGCTTTATGGGAATATTGTTCCATATGATATATTGATATTGTATTATAAGTTCGAATCCAAAAATAGTGTATATCTTGGATAAATTATAGGGAAGGAATAATAATATTGTACGAATCATATTACATCCTATAAATGATCTTGATAGTTGAAAATTAACTATTTACATTCAAATATATCTTATAAGTAAAAATCTCATTGATTAAATGTTTTATATGATGAGATGTATGGGAGAATCAACTCACTTAAGTGTTCAGATCATATCTGAGGGTTAAAAAATATGTAACTATAGTCATTACCTCACACATATCATAATATATAAGTACATACTACAGATAATTCAATATTGTCCTAATGGTGATATAAAGAGGTATAAACTATTAAGATGGTGGTGTAAAATCCTTAGGTAAACCCCCTATTGATTTTCTATTTCCCAGAAATCATTCTTCACCTTTTACATTATCCACCATGAGGTACTAGAATACCATGGGTGATATGAAGGATAACACCCAAATGTTGGGTTATTTGGATGATTTATGGATACACCTTAGAGTTATGATTGTTTGTACTCTTCATCTATGATCTTAATCAATTATAGTAATTGAATAATAAGAGTAGTAGCTTCCAATGGTGAGAGGTACACATTATTCTCATACAGTTCACAGGGTTTCAATTTTACTTCACATAGTGTTCTTTGGAATGAGGTTTCTAAAGTCATATTCTACTTAGAAAAAGTGTTTTTTGAACAATATAAACCTTTTTAATGTATCAAATCTAAACCATTCTTCTTGATTCTAAAAATCATGTTTGAAAATTAATAAAATGTATATCATTTTTGATATAATATTGACTATCAGTAAAAATAATAGTGATTTATTTCTATGGATGGATATATTATTTGTGATATCATAGGCTAGAATATAATCACACCTTATGATATTGGATATCATAGGTGGTGACACAGTTCAATTCCTTCAATATTCAATGTATCATAGTGTATGGTAGTGGATATAATATGGGGTGATTGCATCAAAATGCATAAGCAAAATAGAGCATTGAACCATATATAAGATATATTGGATATTATAACATAAAACATCATAATAATAGCTGGTTATATCATATCCATAGATTATATAATGTAAAATGTGATAGATAATGTGGGAATGTCACAAATTGAGATATGTGTATGACGTTAAATGTGATATACATGAAACTTTTATTTTACTAAAATTTCAATTATAAATTGAATTATATAATTTATATATAAATTATAAGTTGTAGAAAAGGGTTTTTTGTGATACTTATCTAATTTATAAAATATTAATAATTTAATTAATTATAAATTCTTGTTAATTAATTATTAAATTTTTTGGAAACATTAAATAAATAAATATAAATAGTTTTAAATATTAATATTAAATAACTTTTATATTTATATTTCATGAATTATAATTTTGGTAAAATGGTTTATATATAAATTATTAGAGTAATTTATAAATGGTTTATAAATTACAAAAAATAAAGGCCAATTATAAAATAGTTTACATTTAAAATTATTAATTTTTATAATATTTAATTAGAAATGTTCAAATTAATAGCCTTATTTGAGATAATTTGAAGTTTATATCTAAATAATTTTCATAATTGATACAAAAATGATTTAAGTAATATTAATTATGAAATATTTTGATTATGTAAATTGTTTACATAGTAAAAAATAGAATAGAAAGTGTTTATATTTCATTTATTATCATATATTTAAGTAATATGTCATATAAATGTATGATATGAAGGAGTTTATATTTGAAATAAAAAGTTTTTATGTTTATATAATTATGTAATATCTATAATGCATGAAAAAATTATAAAGTGCTTATAATTGTGTGATTTATGAATTATTCATAGATTATTTACATCTTATTTAAATAAATAAATTATACATTTATTTATTTTATTCTCAATTTTATTCGTGACTATAAGGTTAATATTATGAATGGATGTATGATTTAATTTAAATTGTAAAACTAATTCTTTAAATTATCCCAAATACATTTAAGGAGTTACATACTAGGTATGAAGACTAATATAGTTTCCTTATACCTTGATTATGGTTTATATTAAGTTATGCTTTTAAAGGTCGATTATAGTTTATATATATTATTTGTTATAATTGTAATATAATTTTGATATATCTTGAGTAACGTAACCTTGGGGAGAGTGACTTTAGGCCAAACTACTCACTAGTATAAAATCTTATTCCTTATATAAAAAATGGGGGTTGGTTATCTGTAACTCTGAGATTACACTTGTGTGGATTGTTGATTTTGTATTATTTCAAGACATTAAATTAATGGTTTTCATATTCCTTGAATAAAAGATGAATTTGTATATATTTGAATATATATGGCTATAAATTAAGATTAGTAACACAAAATTTGTGTTGTGTAAAGAGTTTCAGATCAATATGGTATAAACATGTTGATTTGGTTGAAGGAATTAGATTCCAAACTAGGGTACTAAAACCATGAATATCGGTTAAGTTAATATCATGAGATAAGATAGTGAGATTAAATACCATTTAAAATACTAATACCATATTCCTTCCAAATTGAAAACTTGTTAGGACCTCGACTATATAATTGGGTAAGTCATGTCAATGTTGGGTTCCCCAAGATTACCTTGTCTCAGAAAATCATGTCATTGGGTGGCCTTAACTATTAGATGCCTTGTTTTCTCATATTATTTTGGTTATAGTTAGCTAGGAAACCCTAATAGTTAGGATACTATATGGATAGAGTAGATATAATCCATATGATGGATTGAGAAAGATTTTTTCCACTCAAAAATCCAAGTATCATATGGGATATAATTGACATGGTTATCTACCAGATATTTTCTTGGTATATTTACATGATTAACCAGTGTAATTCAAGTGAAAATATGAATCATATGAATCTAATGGATATGATGAATTTAATGAGGGTAAACATTTTAATGGGACCACATTTAAAAAAATTCAATATTAAATTAATCTAAAATTATTTAATCTTTTGATAAAAGATGCAATTTTTGACATAATCATCATCAAAGCTAACATTGAGATCTATCTCAAAAATTAGAATCTTAATGTAAGAAATTTCTTGGATTGGTAATGAAAAAAATAATTGTTCTTAAGATAGAAGGAAATACTAAAAAATCTCAGTCAGAGGATATCCCCCTGACCATTTTTTAAAATAAAATAAAATGACATTAAACAAGTACCACAAGCCAAAAGAGACAACTACATATCATAAAAACAATACACATCACCACATCCCTGGTAAAAAGCTTCATCCATAGTAACAGATTCCCATTCTAAGATTTTGTAATGATTTAGAACCTTAGTATACTTTCTTCTCATATTCTTCCTCTCCAAGGATAGAAGCTCAGTGTTTCCAACAAAAGACCTGCTGGACATCTGCTTTGGCAGATAGAAGTAGTCCTTCCTCAGCCTTCTTTGTGGGGGAGTACTCATGACTTACTAATTCTTGATCATCTTCATCCTCCCACCCTGAAACTTTTCACTATATGAAGGCATGATCAAGCCAACATCATTCTCCTTTTCACAATCAAAGTAATCCCCCCATTTTCCAAGGATGTGCACCTCATTATTTACATCTTTCTCTCCTCGTCCCTTCTGAAATTATCTATTAGTGTCAGTCATTGCAATACACTTGGGATATTCCAAAAACTCATAACCATCCAATATCCCTTGTTATAGAACTTTTTTTCTTGTTCCATCCTCTTGAGAAGGAAGCCCAAGCTTCATACTAACACTTTCATTCATTGGAGTACCCTCCTCCGCATTCTCCAGCTCCAATTCTTAAAAACAATTGTCAATGGCAATTGTGATGACCACACATCCATCACTCAAAGCCCACCCTTGTATTTCATCAGCATCTTACAAAACCCCCAAGGGAATACCATCACAACCTACAGCATCTAAAGTTACCTCAATTACTGACTCTGACCCCTTGTGCTCACCCTAAACCTTCCTTCTAGAAGCCAACGACATAAAAACCTCATGTTGGGTATTTGTTTGTAACCACATTGATGCCTAATGGACCTCTCATGTCGCCAGTACCAGATTCATCCTTGACAGAAGACTGCTTCACCCCATCCCCCAAATTCAGATCATAATTAATCCGACTAAACAATGTAGAAACCGTCGGATTAGGCGGTGCCTATGCATAATTATTTGACGTCGATGCAACCCAGTTCACCAAAAAAGCATCATTTCCAGAACAAGAACCCACAGCAGAAAATATCCTCTAACCTAATAACCTACCTAGCCTCTCCCTCAGATCAGAGGTCCTCCTGATCAAATCTTTACATTGACATTTAGAGGCTAGAGGCCCCAATCGATAGCAGGTCGTGTCATAGTCAACCCAATATTCAAAGACAATGTCATGCTTCCATATGAATTCTTCACCAACTATAATCCAGATCCAATCGAACGAAGGCCTCACAACATCCACCTCAACATAGAGGTGGGGGTTGAACAGATAACTCATAGTGGATATTTGAACATCAGAGCAAATAAAGTGGTCCACCGTATTACCAATCATATGACTAATCAAAGGATTCTGAAAAGGTAGAGGGAGCTGAGGGAGACTTACCCATGCTGCAATGGTGGATTGATCGTGATTCATACATAGATCAAAAGGCCATCAAAGGAGGAAGAACTTGCAGTCGTTGCATCAACATGGGGCACTGGACCAAGCCCATACCAAATCATCTTCCGAAGCAAACCAGATCATGAAGTGTCGTTAGTCAAGAATCCCAGCAACTACACTATCTTGAAAATCCCATTTACCAAAGATGAAATGGTCTAAATCATCAACCAAGGGCCTTCTATGGTAGAAAAGAGCCATCGGTGTCAGATCTTGATGACTCGACGCTTAGTAGAACTCCTACAATGAGATCGATAACTAAGGGTCACCAAGGTGAAGATCAAGAACCTTCAGGATTAATGAAATCACCAGGAACTCCAACTGAAAACTAGGATTTGAGACGTGGATGAAGGGTTTCCATGAGATTGGAGATTGCAAGATCAGTTCCTCCTCCCCCCTCCCACCTCCAGGAAGGGGGGGGGGAATTGGCCTCGATCATCACCTGGGGTTCCATCACTAAGGGTCGTCATCACTGAGGGTCGTCATCTTCCCCAAACGTGTTGTTGGGTAACGAGGTATTGGGGTGGTCTCCCCACCTACACACCGCACATCACCAACGAGGCCCAAGGTGGCCAACCCTTGGGCTTAGGCTAGTTCCTAGCAGGGTAGAGGGACCCACGAGTGGTTTTTTTAGCATATAGTGCGCGTAGAAAACATGATGAGTGTCCCAATGACTTAGTGAGACCAAAAATATCCTTTACAACATGATCTGATTATTTAATTCATACTAGAATCATTGTAGGAATTTTTTTGAAAATTTTAATGAGTTAAATGAATGTTTACCATATTTCCTCATGTTTTTAAGGATATATGAGAAATATTTGTGATGTTTAGGATCATGCATTATGTCAACAATAACAAAGGGTAAAATATTAATCTATAAAATAAGATTGGATTTGTCTAATTGTCATCCTCAATCATTCAAATCTAAATGAAATGTTAGAAGGTAGGGGTAATTTTTCCATAATATGTGAATTTTCAGGGCTTCTTGAAGGTGTTTGTAAAACTCCACGGAAATTCTATATCATGTTGAAAGTTTATAAAAACATGTTTTTAAATTTTAAAGGGTAAGTGAAAACAAATATATATTTTAAAAAAAATTAATTGTACATGTGTTCAAATTTCATTAAATAATTTATTGAGATTATAATTTCCATTCAATTAATAAATTATTGGGTTATTGAATCATGCTGCTGAAAAGGGTTTTGAAATCATGGAGTTGAATAAAAAAAATATAAAGCTCAAATGAATATATATATAAAGGATAATAATTTTCATTTTATTTTTATTATATGATTAGATAAGTTGTTTGTTAATAATTATTTATAGTCAAGTATATGAGATGATGGATTTAATACACATGGTTTATGCTTACTAAGATTTTTAAACATACTTGAAAAGAAGGTAAAGATAAAATGATTTATTTTCTAGATTAATTTTTTTATCAAAATGTTTATTAAAAACATATGGGATATAATATTACCACCCATTAATGAAATATTTTTAAAAAATGAAATATTATTTCATATTATTTCTCCAAACACATAGAATACCATATAATATATGAATATAATGGTTTATTTTTAAAATATTATCACTAATATAAATAAGTATTATTTCCTAAAAAAATTTATCTCTTGGAATATTATTTCTTATATAATATAGTTTTTAAGAGGATAGTGGAGTATATTTATTCTTATAGAAGTTAAAAATGTAATTAAAGATGGATTATACCAAATAAAACTCAAAGATAATGTCACTTAAAATCCTAAATTATTTTATAATGTGTTGGTATTGAAAAATGTAAAGAGTTAAATTTTACTACAAAAATAATCCCAAGTAAAAATTTTGATGGAATAGGTTCTAAGAAATTATGATGAAGATTAACATAGAAAGAGTTATAATTAAATAATATGTGTGATTAACATCATAACATTTTTTGTTTTAGAGTAGTGAAGTTTGGATACTATGTTTAATGAGTCCAAAATTATGAATGTGATTCTAAAATCAAACTATTATTAAAACTAGGATTCTTAATAGATGTTACTCACTATAATAGTTTAGTGGTAGTGTTTAATTAGATTGTTACTTAGATATATGGAAATAATTACATCGGTATGTAATCAATTTAAGAAAACACAAAAAATTATTGTAAACATAAGGCTTCTAAGGTGGTCTATAATATATAATATGATTAGAATTATTATTATTTATAGTTTTTTTAATAATTTCGAATTGTTTTAATAACGTAAAATGTATCATGTTATAAAAATTAAGTCTTCACATTATCATGCTTTTGCATTGGTTACATATAGTAAATGAAGTGAAATGATAATTGATCTCTCAAAGTTTTGCTTTTAGTTATCCCTAGCTGATGTTCTTCATAGAGTATTGTAGGATAAGGAAAATTCTAAGGTCAGGATGAGTAATATTTTATAGAGAGATATGAAATATGTTAATGAGTAAAAAGGGTGTTTTATGTACTAGATGTCACCTAAGTATACCATAATGAGTGTTATGCAATATGTCTTTAGTATACTAGGGGTGAATGTTTCAAATTTTGGGTTCTGCATATTTGAGGATGGAAAGATACATAGCATGAGAACCGTCATGATTTAATAAATTTATAACATAAGCCTTGAGTATTAGTTAATTTGGTGTTTCATTAGAATCCTTCCAATAATAGAATTGGTTGAGGCTTAAGTAAGATAAGACTTTTCCCCTTGTATAATGACTATGAAATTTGGTCCCTAAATTGAGGTAGATTGTAGAAGTGTACATTCATAACTAGATAAGAAATTTAATTTTTTATCTATATAGGTGAGGTTCATGGGATTTGTGCATCTTCCTAGATAAATGACATATTATGTATTCATCAACCAGGTTATTCTATAATAAAACAATTATGAACATATGATTAGCTATACATAATTGGAATACACCATATCATGTGGTTTTTAATTTCCTGGAGAAAGGGATCATATGAAAATGTAAGCTTGTATATGATATTACTGGTTGACCTAGTTGTAGAGATACATGTGTTTTGTCACATCTCGGCCCTAATGCCACTAAACTGCTGCCCCAAGTTCATTCCCCACAAAACCTCAAACGTGCCACCTCATATGAAAGAGGCTTCCAACTAGCAGCAGGGGTCTAAAGTTGAATTGTAAGGAGACTATACCCATATTTCATAGTGCAAAACTCAATGTAAACAACCAAACATCATATACATCAGAGAATAAGGAACAAATAAATAAACTAAAATAGAATCATATTATGGTAAAATGAAATATACTAAAGGCCCAAAATCCATTCCATACATACACCATCAATCGTCCACTGGGTCAATCACATATAAAAAAATAAAAAATTGAAAAATAAATGCATCAATCCATATGGAAAACTTTTGGACACATAACATACTCGATCTTTGGTACCATATCGAGAAAATCCATCCTAATCATTAGTCTCCACCTGAGAATCCCACTCAACCATATAATCCTGAGGCTTTTCCATATATATCATATATTTTCTCTCAAACTGAAATAAAAAAATAAGGTCTATACACACATTAAGGTGAACATACAAGGGGTGAGAAATAAATCTCTGTAGGACACCTCCAATTGTGAACCTATAACCTTCTTCCATAAGTGAATGCCTATGAAATATGATCATCCTTGATGAAAAATAACTAAAATAAAAATAAAAATTAAACCATTATCGATCCATAGGTCCAAGACCTTGATCAACCATACCTATTTAAACCAACTATGGAGTGTCTCTGAGCACGTCTCATTGACTGTGCATCCCAAATAACCAATGGGAAGCATATCCATGGTAGCTACAACAAAACATAATTATTGTGGGGACCGATACAATAATATTCCTATCATCTAAAAATATATACAAATTCAACCCATATCATGTCCTCATGACCCCAAACATTATCTCATACTTGGTACCTAGACACATCTTCCCCATTTATCACAAAAATTACTACAAAACCCATACCATTATACTAACATCTAACCCATATACCATAAACAATAATGCCTTGAAAATTAGTCTAAAAGCTATACCATATATCAAATCACTCATGCCTAGAGCATCATTCCAGTACCTGAACCATATACCAAAGCAATCATACCTGTAGCATCAGTCCAACGCCTAAACTATATACCAAATAAATCATGCTTGAAGAATTAGTCAAATGCCTAAACCATGGATGTTTATCATCATTCCCCCATCTATCCTAGCTATTTTACCATCATTACCTAGTGCATCAGTCTAGAACATAAATAATAAGGAATATTATCTTTGTCTAGAGACTCAGTCTAACACCTAACCCATATAGTATACTATCCCTACTCAAAACATTAGTTCATCATCTAACCACATACATGTCACATCACATTGACTATACTAAAAAATATCAACAACATTCGTAGAACCTCGATCTAGTACTCAAACCAAAAACCACTTATCAGTATCAATACGAAGGGTCCTATCCAGTATTCTACATTACAGGTATCATGAAAGATGCCTATAGATAATATATCTAGCTCTATAATCCATAAAAATACTTAATAATTCTAGGATCTAAAATTTGGAAATACAACCATATCACAATATCCCTACAGGTGTAAACCAATTATAAAAATCAACATGAAAAAAAAAAGAATAATAAGGGTTAGTTGAATACCCATTCCTATCAAAAGATACTCAAATATACCAAAATACATTGTAAGTGTAAGACACCCTATGTGTGGTTACTTAATCTAATAAAATTACTCATGGAAACCATCATAAGAAACATCCCCAAGTAGCCATGAATGACCTCTAACTGATCCTCGATCAAAAACACGCTAATAAAAGAATCCAAAAGCAAGAACATGACATGTGGTCATTCTCAATAGCCAACAATGGAATCCCATGATCAATTAATAAGCAAAAATACCACTATTGTGATTTATAAAGAGTCTATAAAACTAAACTCAAAAATAAAATGGAACCTATCCATAACTGGAATCCTATGATGTTAACCAAACCTGAAGGCTACAAACACTCTGATTCTTAATCGTAGGATCCAAACCTCAAATATCTATACTTTAGAAATCGGTCTTGATGCATAGAGACACACCAAGATCTCCCCGTAGATACTAATTGATCCCACATTCTAGGATACATTGAAGGAACCTCAAATATAATTCCATGGAAAACTCAAGATAGGCCAATCACCAATCCTACAGCCCACACTTGGGCCTCATAGCTCACAACCCAACACACTATTGGATTCTGAATCCAAAACTCAGTGGAATCATCCTACTGAACTACCCTTTACCAAAACACCATCCAGACAGTCTCTAAATGCCGAAATAATTACACTATCCTGGTCCATGTGAAAAAATGCTTAGAATGGACTACTCTCAAGTCCAATTCTGACATCAAGGTATAAACACACAAAATATCCAAAGAAGGAAAATGTACATGATAAGTACTTCTAAGTACATAGTGTGTACTCTAAAATTGTCACATGTCCATGTACTTCTACATGGTCAAAGTAGATACGGGGTCTTCCCATGTACTACTAATTGGTTAGGACATACATGGGGTCTGTCTATGTACTACTACATTACCAGTGCATGTATAGGGTCTGCCTATGTACTATCACATGAACATGTACCACTCACATGGGGTATTTTCTCAAGTATATTTCCATATATCCATGTCCTACTACATTCACAACATGTACTTTCTAAACTTCATCTACATGTGTACTCTATCACATGGCCAGACACATTTCCATGTACTAATACACGGTGTGTACATAAAGAAAATTGTTTTCACATACAAAACTTTTATCTTCCATGATCATGAAGATTTTGTGATGTGTGTTCTTAAAACCACACACCATGTGGTTAGGGTTTTTGAATGTGAAACCCCTATGAACCTCCCAAAACCCCCTATTTTTTCATATATTATACATATCAACCGTCTTAGGTTCCTTATCTCTCATAATATGGCATAAAACATTAAGACAAAAAAACTATGGGAATTAGGGCATAAAAATAAATAAGTGGCATACCTAGTGGTGTAATCGCTGAAGATTCAAGTCCAAATCTACTCTTAGAAGCTACTTCTACTCGATCTAGTCCCGATCTCTTCCATGGATGAAGTTTGGAGGAATATGTCTACCCCTTCCCTTTTAGTTTGATAATCTTGTATAGGAGAGGCACTCTGCATTTCCTACCATGCATGGGAATCCAAATTGGTGTGGTGCTACTTTTAAATAATTTAATTATTTTTTTATTTTTTTATATAATTTCCTATTTAAATACTTGTCTGGGGTCTCCAAACCCAAATTGGGTTTATACCATGACAAAAAAAACCCCATTCTAGACTCAACCATAAATTCAAAATCTCAATCTGATACTCCATTCAAAATATATCACCTCCTAAACCAACATGAATAATTTAATATTTAATTAAATAAATATAAAATATTCCAATAAAACTCGAACATCTCATAATTCCACCAAACTCATGTCCTATGATAAACACCCTATATCAGGAATAACATAGTAGTCAAAAAAAATTAATCAAGACAGTTTGCTAGGGTAAAATGAACTTTTCACTCTTTAAGAGCACATGAAAATGAAAAAAACCAAAATTTCGGCTCAAAAATAGTTTCCCTGGAATTGCAGGACTTTAAAATATCCCCACCGTAAACCTTCTCTTCCTAGAGAAGCCTCAGTGGTCTTTGAGCCCCACATATTGACCTACCTTGGTCCTCAACACATACTCAGATCTATTTGTTTTACTCAAGGACAATAATCGAGTTCCACTACATAATCCCAAGGATAAAGCACACAACCCATCGAAAGGCCATTCCACTGCTTGCCTCCATAAAAAATGCACTAAGACATTTCCTAACTGCACGTGCCTATTCTAAGACTTTACATCATCATTTAAAACTCATAATAAAACTCATGGTTCTCCCCAACATAGAACTCAACCCACAACTATTAATTCTGATCCATGATGCTTCCCATCATCAATGCTGACTTTCAAAACACATCCAAGTGAAACACCAACCCGCTCTATGTGTTTTCCACTTAAATATCGAACCTACCCATGCAAGGGTTGTATCACCATGTATGATCTAATACTCCCCAACCATAAGAGTATCCTAACTATCTTCTCACATCTAAACATCATTTCCATGGTCCATTCCCTAATCACAACAAAACCATGGAACTAGGCGTGCTAATCTATCGTTCTCTCCAAAGAACCAAAACTAAACATCTACAATCATCCATTCCTAACATCTAAGAATGAAACCCAAGTTATTTTTTGATATCCAATCCATCATACAGACCTCACTCATAGAAATATAATGGTGAAATACCCAACATATGGCTTCACACACATCGATCCTTGAGTGAAACATCCCAAGAGGCCCCTTATCGACTGAAGGAAGCATCTATATGGCATGTAATATATACAATTTTCTCTCATCATACTCATGATGATGACAGTGTTTTGAGAATGATTACCTCAAAGTACAAGTATACTATAATGTCATCAAAGAATACTGCCAAAAAATTACTTAATCCAGAACATTGCAGTTCTATCCCAAAGTCCTTGGGTCACCATTCCCACAAGCCTCTTATCACACCCACAACGATTCTCATCCCACTCACAGTTACCAACCCAACTAATAAATCACATGAAATGCTCTTATATCACTCATTCTACAAACCAAACAACACAGCATGTCACAAATTCCAATGTCTCTAAGATTCCACTATAACATAACTATAACAAGATCTTGTGTAACCCCACCAAAAAACATGCCATCACTCTAGAAATTCACCACTCATGAAAAATGTACTCACAAAACCTTACCATAAAAACAAAAGTACGTCTGGTGCTCCTAATCCAACTTAAACAAACCAGAAAAATATCCCTACATAACCATTTCTTTGTCCAGAAACTTGAATGAACCTATCCCAATCAAACCCAACCACAAGGAGGAAACATAGGAAAAGAAGTTATTATTATAAAAAGGAATCCAACAAGCCTAAACCTCAAACCCAGATACACCCTTTATGGACTATAGTGAAAATTCCAAAGCATCCACTTGTGCCTCACACACCCAAAAGCACTCAAAACTTGGTTAACCCCACTTGTAGGCCAACCTCAAAATCCAAATGTCTCTAACACCCTAATCTAGAGTCATGTAAAAAAGGCCACTGGGCTCTACCACCTATCTGTTCCAATCAAGTAACACTTCTAGTCACTAGGTCTAACTACCAAGGTCTAGGATAACTTCTAGAAGTCCACTTCTCATGGGGAGTCAAACATGTTATCATATCAACATCTCATCACATCATCATACCAAAACACCAATCCTTAGGTTATCTCATCTAAAAAGGGTCACACATCAAACCAACCACCCACATCTAGGGAACCTATCCTCTCCAAGCATCTTCACATTAGACTGCTCCCAAGAAGACCAAGACACATAACAATTCTCAAGAAAAGACCATAAACAAGGTTCCACCTGTTATACACCCATACCATGCTGATCCACTTGGTTCAATTCACCTATTGTTCACAAGGACTGCATCATCATTTTCATCTTAGATCATGTCAGTATAGATCCAAAGAACCTAACATCAGAGAATAATTCATAAAATCATAAACTAGAAGGGATATAAAATGTGGATCCTACAAGATGAATATTATGCACGAGAGGCCTCTTTCCTCTATAGGCCAAGACTTTAAAAAATCATAGGCCTCTTTCCAATGGGAAAAGATCCAAAAATACATCATAAATCATCAAATTCAAACTACATGTGTGTCACACAAGGATAAATAATTTAAAACTGTAACATCGATTACCCATAACATCAATCCCAGACCTGGTAACTAGGACTTTTTAACAAAAAAATTGTTTGAGATACACCATTTGATATCCATCATAGGCTTTGACACATTACTATATCTCTAGTCTATTAAGTCCCAAATAGTAAATTAATAGGAAAGTAAACACCTCGGATACCACTTAATAACATCCAATCCCATATTCCACTAAATCGGTGCCCTAATCCATTTCACCACAAGATCTCAAGTGTGTCTCCTCATATGCCAGAGGCTTCTAACCCGAATCATAGATCTAAAGTTAAAATATTAGGAGACTATATCCCTATATCAGAGTGCATATCCAAAAGTAAATAACTAAACATCATACACATCAGAGAATGCGAAAAGGATAAATAAATTGAAATAAAAACATTCTGTAATAAAATTGAATACTGTAAAGGAAAGAACCTCTATTTTGTACATACAATATTGATCACCCACTAGGCCAATCACAAATAAAAAATAAGGAATGGAAAAATAAATAAATTATGACCTACTTCCATCACTGGGCCATATCACATACCCAATATTTGGTAACTGATCAAGCTGATATAGCCCGATCATCAGAGTTCACAAGATCATCACACTCAACCATGAAATCCTAGGCCTTATCGCTATCCATCATGCATTTGTACTCAACATTAAATAATGAATAAAGTCATTATGGACACCTAGGTGCATGTACAGGGGGTGAGAAATAATTATTAGCTGGCCATCCCTAATAGTGAACTTATATCCTGCTATTATATGTGCATGCTCACGCAATATTCTCAACCTAGCCAAAACATAACTAAAAAATAAATGCAAAGAAAACCATTGTTGATCCTTAGGTTCAAGTCATCGATCAACCAAACTATATTTGACCAATTTCAGACTGTCTATGAGCATGTATCATTGACCATGCATCCCAAATAACCAATGGGATCCATATTCCTGGCAACTGCAGCCAAACCTGATAATTTTGAGTACCCATATTATGATAGTCCTATCATCTCAAAAGAAAATCTAAATCAACCCATACCATGTCCTCGCTTCCCAAAACATTATATCATACTTGGTACCTAGATACATTTTTTCCAATTTCCACAAAATATTACTACCAAACCTAGATCATTAGTCTATAGTCTATCCCTTGTATCATAAACAATAATTCCTATAGCATCAATACAATACCTATGTCATATATGAAATCAATCATGCTTGGAGTGTCAGTCCAGCGCCCAAACCATATTCCAAATCAATCATGACTAGAGAACTAGTCTCATGCCTCAACCATAGGGAAATTCAATCATGACTAGAGAATTAGTACATAGAATAAACCATTGATGTATAGCATCATTCCACCATCCATCCTACCTGGCATACCATCATTTCCTAGAGAATTAAACTTACACATAAACAGAAAACATACTATATGTGTCTAGATCCTCGGTCTGACACCTAATAAATATAGTATATTATCCCTACATAGAACATCAATCTAGTATATAACCATATACATGTTTTATAACATTCACAATACTCAACAATATTAATAACAATCCTGGAACCTTGTTCTAGTACTCATACCAAAAAACCAACTATCATTAATAATATGAAGGGCCTTATCCAATGTTTTAAATTACAGATATCTAAAACCATGCCCATGGATTGTCTATACATATCTCTCATCTATCAATGTCCTTACTTGTACTAGGCTCAAAAATGTGTCAATCCACCAATATCACAATATCCTCATTAGAGTAAACCAAGTCACTAAATCTACAACCAAGAAAAATCATAACTATTTTTGGTCAAACACCCATTCCCATTAGAAGATCTTGAAATATCACAAAGGCCATAGAAAATGTAAGACACCCTATGAGGGGTTTATCTATCTCATAAAAGGACATTGTCCAATCCTATCACAAGAAACATAATAAAGTTGCCCCAAATGGCCTCCAATTTATACTTTATCCGCAATATTCCAACAAAGGCTTCAAAAAGAAAAACCATACCAGATGGGAATTCTTAATAGCCATCTATGGAATACCATGATCACTTAATTAGAAACTATACCACTAGGAGCTTCCTCAAGACTCCCTCAAAGTCAAATCAACACCACAATATCAGCCATCCATTATTTCTATACTATGACTTCAACCAAGCTTGAAGGCTCCAACCACTCAAATCCAAAAATATAAGATTTAATCCTCAACTATTCTAACATTGAACAACTAGTATTGATGTTCAGGGATAAGAAAATATCTCCCCAAATATTCTACTTGATCTCACATTCTGAGATCCATCCAAAGAAATTAAAAATAGTACTCCATGGCATGCTCAATCCATGCCTATCACCGATCTCACAACCCTCACCTAAGCCTCGTAGATCACAACTGAACCCACTAGAGGAATCTGAATCCAAAACGTGAAGGAATCCTCCTTCTAAACTACCTTTTTTCAAAACACCATTCATATGGCCTCTAAATGACTAAAGGATTCCACCATCGTGATCTATGTGAAAATTCTCTCTGAATGGACTACTCGCAAGTCTAATTCTGAATATGAGTAACAAAACACCTAAAAAACCCAAGGTGGAAAAAGTAAATAACATGTACTTCAGATTACATGGAGCATACTCTCAAATATCCACTTGTAAATGTACTTATACATGGCCAAAGAAGAACTGGGTCTACCCATGTACAACTACATGTCCAGGACATACATGAGGTCTACCTGTATAGTACTATATGATCAAAGCACACATGGGGTCTACCTTTGTACTATCACAAGACCATGTAACCCTAAAATAGGGTGTCTTTCCAAGTACATGGACACCATTCCATGTCCAACTACATGGTGTGTACTTTCCAAACTTTATCAGCCTGTGTACTCTGTCATATGGCCAGGCACATGGCCATGTACTAATATATGGTGTGAACATAAAGTACATAGATTGTACTTGAAAAAATCCCATCTTCCTCAGATGGGAATAACAAAAGGTGTGTGTTTTTAAAACCACACACCATGTAGTTGGGGTTTCTAAATGGTAAACCCCTATGAAACTCACAAAACCCATGTTTTCCCCAATTTGGTATAGACCAACCCCCTTGGGGTTATTAGATATCATAATCGGGATTTAAAACATGAAAAAAACAAATCTATGTGTATTGGGTAATAAAACTCAAAAACTAGCCTACCTCATGATGCAAACGTCGAAGCTTTAGTTCCAAATGTGCTCCCATAAGTTGTTTCACCTTTGATCTGGTCCTGATCTCTACCAAGGATGAAATCCAAAATCATCTCTCTCTCGTTTCCCTCATAGTTCAACCATCACACCCATGGAGAAGCCCTTACCCTGAATTTTCATGTGGGGGAAGCCAAATTTGGGGGAAACTTTTAATTAATTCATTTCCCATTTAAATACCCATCTTATGTCCCAGATTATAAAGTAGTTTTTATGTCACCTAATAAAAACCCACATTTTGAACTAAAATTCAAAATAAAAATCTAAATCTGATAATTTTTGCAAGTGATATTTCTATCTGAACCATCATGAATAATTTAATATGTAATTAATTGAATATTAAATATTCCCCCAAAACTCAAACTACTCAAAATTATTCTAAACTCTTATACTTGGGTAAAAGTATTCTCTTGAGACAAACAGAGTGCTCAGAAAAATTGACCGAGATCATCAACTAGGGTAAATGACTATTTTAACCTACATGAGAACCAATAAACTAAAATTCAAAATTTATATTCAAAAATAGTATTTGGGGAAATACGGGTCTTTACATGTTTGGTGGTGATCAACACCAGATTCATTGTTATCTTAAGTAGCACTGATTCTTTTTGAAGGTCAATCTTTCAGTGCATTTATAGAATTAGAAATTCATATTTTTCAGCACTTTAAAAGCATTTGGAGTTCAACTTTGTGGTTAACTAAATAGGGATTCAGTCTTAAAATATTTAGAGAGTTTCTATAAAAATTGAGTTTATCCAAGAAAAGGATGGATTTTCACAAGGGATTTTATGTAATATGTTTTATGGTGAAATTTTTGGTAGCATTTAAAAAGTGTGTTGAAAAATATACAAAAAGAGTTTTGGATATGGTTTCCCAAGTTATTATATATGATATAATATAAAGAAAAATGTCATGAAGTCTATAAGGCTTTAGTGATTGTGGGATAT
This sequence comes from Viscum album, assembly GCA_963277665.1. Classification (NCBI taxonomy): domain Eukaryota; kingdom Viridiplantae; phylum Streptophyta; class Magnoliopsida; order Santalales; family Viscaceae; genus Viscum; species Viscum album. The sequence goes on from OY728137.1 coordinate 212,618,966, forward strand.
TGAGGGAGTTATGCAATAAATATATATATATACATATATATATGATATATTTTGGATCATATTATAAGATGGGATATGGGGATGTTGTATGGTATAACATTTATAGTGAAAAATATATATTTATTTCATATAGAAATATCATTCCATAAGATATAGTGGTTTTGTGTTATAGTTTTCAAGCCTATTATACAGTATGTATTGGTAATATCATAGGGTATGAAGAATCATATTTTATGATTTATATTACACCCTTTGAATGATCTTCGTAATTAAACATAAAGTTTTAACATTTGAATTTATCTTCCACATAAATTTATTACTGATAGAATGTTTCATAAGATGAAAATTATGGGAGAATCAGGTTCACTTAAGTGTTAAAAGTGTATAAGAGGATTTAAAATAGTTATAACTGATGTAATTTAATAATATATTTCATAATCTACTAGTTAATATAATAAGGGATTTTTTATTTTCTTCATGTTTATATAAGGAGTTAAAAGATATTGATATAGTGGTGTGTGATCTTGAGAAAGAATCCAAACTATTTTCTCTTTCATTGAAATCTCTCTTCTACTTATCCCTTTTCCACCAAGAGGTACTAGAATACCATGGGATATATGGAAGATACTGCCCAAATATTGGGTGATTTATCTAGCCTATGGATATTCCTCGAAGAAAAGATTTTTTCATTTTTTCCCTTAGTAATATTTATTTATCATGGTTATTTAAAAACAAAATAAATAGTTATATATGGTGATAGGTACACATTAATTATTTATAGTTTCCATGGTTTCAGCTTTTCATAAAATACTATTCTAGGTAATGGGGATTCTAATGCCTTACACTATATAGAACATGTGTTATTTGATCCCAAGAATCCCTTTATAGGTTCTATCATGTCTGAACATAAACTTCTTAGAGTGGTCTATACTACATGACATAATCCTCTTATGTGAGAGTTATAACTATATATGATTTCATAGTATGGATATCTACCAATTCATTTTTAGGTTTTTAAATTGTCCCTGCATTAGAAAATCACAAGATTCTCCCTAAATTAAGAATGCCATATGTCTTGATGTATTTTACCATAAGATATATAATGATATCTATATCACTTATCTTATACCTTCTCATAAATTTTATCCTCAAAATATCTATTATTTCACCTTGGTTTTGATACTCCCTCTATTTCACTTTATCCTCTCACTAAGGAATCTCTTCATTACAATAAATTTCCCATTAAAACCATCCTTCTATATGGATCCACAAAAAAATACCATTAAATTAATAATTGTATGTGGCTTGATTCATTTTCTCATGGGATATGTAGTGATTTACAGATCATCTTCTAAGTATTTGAAATTGAGTTTAATACTTAAAAAAGTTTTTCTTTATTTTTATAAATTACTATTTCATCATATTTAATTAAATTAAAATTTGTTTTAAAAATAAATAATTCTATTTTAAAAGTTTTAATGATTTTAATTATTTTATTATTATTATGTTTTTTCTACTCAATATTTGTTAATAGATATTGGTGTTGGCTTCAAGTAAAAATTTATCCATCTATGAAAGCCTCTCAGACCAACCCTACTACCACTCATAAGGGACCAATGTTCTACCCCATGGGATGACTAGACCTTGAAGGATAGAGAGAGGTGGGATAGTATGTAATTAGGACCATGTATAAGGCTCCCCACATCATTCCCTGACGAGTGCATGGATTAGGCCTGGTAAGCTTGATAGGCCAAAGCCCATGTGCAGTGTGTGATGGTGTGTGGGTGTCGAACCCTACTGACAACTCGACAGTGGATTGACACATGTTTATGTTTTACTAGAGGTAAGCTCTAATGCTTCTCTAATGTGGGATGCCCAATCCACTATAATTTTCATCCATACTAAAATTATATAGATATTAAATTTATCATCCGATTTAATTTATATCCACTATTCATTTAATACTGATTATTCATATTCTTCTTTAGCCTACTGAAAATCTCCAATTTTCTGAAGTTCATGGTCAAACCATTGATGATCTATGTCAAGGTCTCCATTCATAGACTGTAGTGTTGAGTCGCTGAGATTTTTGGAAGTTTTCAATTCTTTCAAGGAAATAAGAAACACAAGTTGATCAGGTGACTCACTAGTGATGGTAGATTGTCTATCTACCACTTGGACACTAGTAGATCTCAGTAACTAGAAGATCATATCAATGGTTGACTATTGTACACTGGTAGATCTCTTATTCACTAGTATCAACATTATTTTCTTGTTGCATCATCATGTTCCACCATTTTTTCTCTTGCCAATGGTTGATATGAACATACCGCTCGACTTCACCATATATGGAAATAGATATCAACTTCCTTTATGAAATGGTTGATCCATTATTCACTATTAGATCATCATCTATAAAAATATCACTCCAATAATTTTAGGATCATTATAGAGTGGAATCAATTGAACCGTAATGGCAGCATCATCACTATCATTTATAGATTAATCTACCATTGGACATCCACCAGTGGATCTCATTAAACTACCAGTATATCCTATATTCATGACACTATCGGTAGATCTCTCTTTACTTTTGAATGGAAGTAGACTTCTTAAAAATTGGCATCACTGTGTAAAATGGTAGATCACTTTTCACCGAATGGAAAATAAATATACCATTGGGAACCACCAGTTGATCATTTAAATACTCTACCATTGGAAACCACTAGTAGATCATGTACTAGTAGTATATCTCTATTCCGGTCAATGCCTGTAAAGACCCGTAAAATTCAAGGGAAATTTTTTCTTAATTTTCTTGGGAATTTTACAAGAGCGCGGTTTCTGACCGCACCTGATTCCAAGGCCCGGAGTGCATGGAATCGATTTCTGAAGTTTGGCTCGGGTACGTTCAGTGAACGAACGAGCGGGAAATTCTAACTTTTGAACCGGTGCCCAGAATCGAATTCTGAGGGCACCGATGAACTCGCATCGCCGATATTCTCTTAAGGAGACCTTTTCTGAGGTTTCATTTATTGTGGGTTGAGAGTTAGCTTTTGGGAATTTAGAATAAGTTAAATAAAATTGTGTAATACAAATTTTATTTTTAACTTTTTGGTTAACTCCTCCCAAAGGGAGTTAGAGGTGGGACCCACATCCACTTAACCTCCCTTGAGAGGATTAAGTGTGGTGGGGCCCACACGAAGCTTAAAACTCCCACAACTCCCCTCTTAATGTGACCTTTGAGTTTCTTTCCAACTCCTGGCATTTAATTAATTGAACCAACTTAATTAATTAATTTGAGTGTTTGAATTCTTTTGAATTCATTTTGCCAACATTAAAAAGATAGATTTTATTCTTCTTTTTGATTTGTCATTATCTTTGTGGGGAGAACTAAGGAGAGGAGAAGAACTCTTGGAAGATCACCAACCTCTCGAAGAAGAACATTCCACGTTTCCGAAGAACATGAAGCAATACCTCTGACCATCTTCAACCAGAGTAAGGAAGGGAAGCACAGCCGCCTAAGAAGTATACAGAGGGTGACGTCTCGGCATGACTTCACCGAGCTCTTCTCCCACCAACCTAGACGGAACGATGCCCGACCTCCGCGACGCTTGTCTTCCGCGGGTCGTTGAAGAATTCTGTTCTTGAAACCGAGGTAGGGGTTTGTTGTTGTTTTATTTAATTATTTTCGTTCTTGGTTCTAGCTTGACAAACTTTGAGGATAAAAGATTATGTGTTATCGTTTAACAAGAGGGGGGTCGGACTGCAAAAACACGGCTGAACCCCCCTCCTTTGTTATTGAATGTTTCTTGCGGATGGAACGAGATGGCATGGTGCCATCGCACCACGCGGGAATCACACGGCAATTATTGCGCGGCGCCGTCGTGTCGCGCCGTGGAAAGATTTTCATGAACGCGACGTCGTCGCGCCGCATCGAAGGAAACCGAAGGCGCCGCGGCCGGAGCGGGGCCGCGGCGGAGGGGCGCGGTGCCGTTGCACCACACCGGACGACGAAGGCTACGGCCGGTTCCGGGCCGCGGCGGGACGTGATGACCGGCGGCCAGCCGGGCCGCCGGTGTCGGAAGAAGAAAGAGGACCGGCCCTTGCCGGTCCTGTTGCGAAGAAGTAGGCCGGCCAGGTCAGGCCGGCCGGATTGGTGGAAACCAAGGGAATTAAATTCCCCCGGGCTGCTTAGTTGGCCCCCCATAATGAGGGGGGCCGGTTTCACAAAGGGGGCCAGGCCCCCCCCCCCCCCCCGTTTTTCCAACAAGCTCGGCCTTCGGCCGAGCTGGCAGCGTGCCCAGTGCGCTGCCTTGCGCCGAACCGGCGCGCTGGGCCGGCCCGCGTCGGGCCGGGCCGGGTCGACCCTATCCGGAGCGGGTCGACCCGGTTCGGGCCATCCGGGGGGTCTCGGGCCGGGACGACCCGGGCCCAAAACCCCCGTTACCGAGTGGTTTGGATTCAAATGCCCATAACTCGGGCTACGGACCTCCAAACGACGCTCCGTCAGCGGCGATGCGATCCTTGGATCAAGGCGGTCGTTTCGGTATATCGAACTCAAGGTTTCGGAATACTTTGAGTTCGGCCGGGTTGGTTTGTACACGAAACCAACCGGGCCCTCGGAGCGGAAACGCTCATATCTTGAGCTACAGACGTCTGTTTGACGTGCCGTCAATTTTGTTGAGTTCCTCTTAGTGAGACGGATCTTTTGGCATACTCCGCCCGAGGTTTGGATGCAGGTGGAGTACGGTCGGGTTGGTTTTGCCTTAAAACCCAACCGGGCCCCTGAGACGAAAAAGCCAATAACTCTCAGACCGGGCGTCCGATTGACGCGCCGTCTGTTGCATTGAGTTCCTATTGACAATACGGAACTTTTGGATACATCAACTCTGAACTTTGTAACAGTTGATGTATCAGCCTCTCGGCTCGTGGAGCGGACCCTCCCGAACGAGCTTGATGTGTGCGGGAACCCTAGAGCAGGCTGTGACTGCGACTGCGACTGCTACTGTGACTGCGACGACGACAGTGCAGAGATCCTTGGTGGATTCGACGACGACAACTACAGCACTCAGCGATCCTACGTGGATCATTGCTACAGGTCCTGTGTGGGCCCGATCCTGTGTGGGTCCGATCCTGTGTGGGTCTGCGCTCAGCGGTCCTGTGTGAACCAGCGCCTACAGATCCTGTGTGGGTCTGATCCTGTGTGGGTCTTTGCGGGGGTTAGTACCTACCGATCCTTTGTGGGTCCGACGACTTAGATGGATTAGTGGTCATCTCTATCATCTTCCGAAGAAGTATACCTGTGTGAGCTGAATCCTGTTGAATTCCTGTGTGGATTGTGTTGTGCTATCCTGTGTGGATTTCGTTTTGTTTTCCTGTGTGGAATACGTATACTTTCCTGTGTGGACTGAGTTGTACTTGGGCTCGGAGGTTGGAGCGTATTGGAATTGATGACTTAGGTATATGTATGGGCATATACCTAAGCAGTGTCGGTTGTTACTTCGTGTTTGTATCTTTCCTTTGTGGTTTATCCTTTGTGGATTGTGGGAGACCTTCAGGGGTCTCGGGGTCCCTACTGAGTAGCTTATACTCACCCCTACACGGGTTATGCCCGCACTACATTGTGTTGGTTGCAGACGACGGACAGCGTTGATCGTGGTTGAGGCTTGCTGAGCAGGACGCTACCTGGAGGTGGACCACTGGGCGGACGTGCTCGGAGCGGACGACTTGACCCGAGGAGCAGTGGAGCTATCTGTACCCACCCTTCAGGTGGGATTTCCAGTGGACAGCTCGGTGTAGCGGCTTTTATATTACAGTTGTTGTTTTCCCTTTCGAGTTGTACTTTACTTTCAGTTTGGGTTTGTATACTGGCCCATTTACTTTTCCGCACTTCAGTTGTACTCTGTTTTTACTTAGTGTTTACTTTTCTGTTTGCTTACTCTGTGGTGCTTGTTTACTTTACAAAGGCAATGCCTTCCCTTTTTACCGGGATTTACGCCTTGGTGCTAGTCGCCAGCCCCTGGCCTATGGAAGGCGGGCTTGGGGTAGTCACAGCACGGGCCCCGAGGGCGGTTCGTGACAAATTGGTATCAGTGGAGTTCGGTTCTACCGCGAACTCTGATCTTTTCTTTGTGAAGCAATAATGTTTAGCGTATTGGGTGTCGTTATCAGTCCAGGGAGTCCAGTGTTGGTGTGGCGGCTGACGTATCCGTACACCAGGACCCTGACTTCTGATTTCCGACTTAATGCACGAAAACATTAAATGCGTGTGTGTTTCAAGTTTTCTTAGTGATTACTTTATATCAGCTCACCAGGTATACTGTTCTGACCGAGGCGCACCTGTTTCCTTTTCAGGATGGCCCCACGATGGTAGCCAGCTAGGGTTCCGAGAGTCGAGCGTGATGACAGCCCACCGAGCGACGAGGCCTCGGTGCAGGGCCCTTGTTCAGCAGTGGCACCGGCGGTAGTACTACCCGTCGAGCCACCGATACTTCCAGCACCAGCCGCTGACGATGCACGTCGCCTCAGTGCACTGCATGAGTTTCAGCGCCAGCGACCACCTAGGTTCCGAGGGGATACGGACCCCCAGGCAGCCAAGGACTGGCTAGAGGCAGTCGTACGAGTTTTTCGACTAGTGAGGACACCAGCAGACCTCATGTTGATCCTCGTTGCGAGCCTGCTGCACGCAGCAGCGGGCCGATGGTGGAGCTTGATGATTCAGGTGCACGATGAGGCATCTCTACTTTGGATGGACTTTGAGAGCCTCTTCCGCTCGGAGTTCGTCCCAGCCACCCTCCGTGCGGTGCGCATTCAGGAGCTTCTTCAGCTACGGCAGGGCAGCATGACGGTCGCTCAGTACTCGGCTAGATTTACTGATCTCTCGCGCTACTCGACTGATATGGTACGGGACCCATTCTTCCAGTCCCAGACCTTTGAGCAGGGATTGAGACACGAGATCAGGGCATCGTTTATCTCCCTCAGCATATCGACTCAAACGGGAGTACTAGAGCGGGCCCTTTTGATCGAGAGCTTCCTTGCTGAGTCTACACTAGCGCCGAGACCCACCGCAGGCCGACACGTGGCAGAGTCTTCTGCGGCAGGCAGTCGACGGATGACTCAGGGGTCCAGGCAGACCAGACCTTCAGGAAGATGACCTCAGGACACTGGCTCAGCAGTGCGGGGAACACAGCACGGAGCCAGTCTTTCGAGAGGCAAGCAGTGCTACTCGTGCAGCAGGCAGGGCCACATTGCTCGTGACTGCCCGACCCGCCGTGCCGAGGAGCAGCAGATGGTTGAGGGACCACCGAGGCAGAGGCAGAGGGTCGACCGTGGCGGTCCGCAGGGAGGAGGCGGACGAGGTAGAGGAGCTGGGCGAGCAGCAGGTGGTGGGCGACACTTTGAGGCTCTACCACCACCACCACCAGGAGGTCCACCTCGACCACAGGGAGCTGGCGGGCAGAGACAGGCACAGCTCTAGGCAGCAGAGGCCTTCGACCACGGCGCGCCCGAGATGATTCGAGGTACTATCTGTGTCTATTCCACCCTTGCTTCAGTACTTATAGACACAGGAGCGAGTCACTCTTTCATAGCCGCTGCCCTTGTTCGGAGCTCGGAGATTCCGACAGAGCCGTTGGCTCGATCCTTACGGCTAGAGACTCCTATGGGAGCAGACTCGACGATTACGCACTGGTGCCGGTAGTGTGAGCTTACTCTAGGAGGCGAGAGCTTCGGCTGGGATCTTCTTGTAGCAGCGTCGAGGCCTTACGACGTCATCTTAGGCATGGATTGGTTATCTATGGTCCATGCCCAGATTGACTGTTTTAGGCGCAAGGTGCGATGTGTATGCACCGACGGGAGCAGGTTCACCTTCACCGGCGAGAAGGGAGCCTTTGCATCACAGGATGGACTTCCGCGGAGGAGAGGACAGCCCATCACTCATCAGTTGGCTAGCCTCATCCTAGGAGCAGTTAACGTGCGGAATCCTGGTTTTCCTGCAGTGGTGGATCAGTTTGCGGACGTTTTTCCCGACGACGTTCCAGGGCTACCTCCTCGTAGAGAGGTAGACTTTTATATTGACTTGTACCCTGTGACAGCTCCGATATCGACTCCAGCATATCGGATGGCCCCCGCTGAGCTTCGAGAGCTACGGGTACAGTTGGAGGACTTGCAGGGAAAGGGGTTCATCCGACCCAGTGTTTCACCCTGGGCTTCGCCGATTTTGTTCGCCAAGAAGGCGGACGGGAGCTTGCGACTTTGTGTTGACTATCGTCGCCTGAACCAGGTGACAGTGAGGAACAAGTATCAGCTACCGAGGATTGATGACCTCTTTGATTAGCTCAAGGGAGCACGGTGGTTCTCGAAGATAGACCTCAGGTCAGGTTATCATCAGCTCAGAGTTAGAGATGAGGACGTGCAGAAGACGGCCTTCAGATGTCGGTATGGCCACTATGATTTCTTGGTTATGCCTTTCGGCGTAACCAATTCTCTAGCAGTGTTCATGGCCCTCATGAACAGGATCTTTCATCCATACCTTGATCGGTTTGTCATGGTCTTCATCGACAACATACTGATTTACTCGACGACTAAGGAGGAGCACGCCTACCACTTACGGGTTGTACTAGACACACTCCGAGAGCACCAGCTTTATGGTAAGCTCTCGAAGTTCCAGTTCTGGATACGTGAGGTCCACTTCTTAGGACACGTCATCTCTGAGGCGGGAGTTGCGGTGGATCCTGCGAAGATCGAGGCTGTGTTAGCTTGGGAGCCACCCAGGAGCGGGACGGAGGTTCGGAGTTTCTTGGGTTTATCTGGATACTATCAGAGATTCGTGCCAGACTTCTCTAGAGTTGTGGCACCACTCACAGCTTTGATGAAGAACGGGAAACCCTTCGTGTGGTCATACAGTTGTCAGCAGAGCTTCCAGGAGTTGAGACAGAGATTGACCAGCGCACCTATCTTGAGTTTGCCTGGGGAGGGAGTTGGATACGTAGTTTACTGCGATGCATCAGGGACCATACTCGGATGTGTCCTGATGCAGGAGCGGGCAGTGATCGCCTATGGATCATGTCAGTTGAGGCCGCATGAGCAGAACTACGCTACCCATGACCTAGAGTTAGCAGCAGTGGTCTTCGCTCTGAAGACATGGTGACACTATCTAATGGGAGAGCGCTTTACAGTCTTTTCTTATCATCAGAGTCTCAGGTATATCTTCTCGCAGAAGGACCTGAACCTGAGACAGCGTCGATGGCTCGAGTTCCTCCAGGACTATGACTTTGAGATAGTCTATACTCCTAGAAAAGGGAACATAGTGGCCGATGCCCTCAGTAGGAGAACGGGCATTCAACTACTTGAGGAGGTGACGGAGAAGCTAGCCTCTTTGCAGATATCCTTCATGGATAGAGATGGAGCAGCCTTCCTTCAGTCTCTCACAGTCACCCCTCCACTTCTACAGCGGGTTAGAGAGGCGCAGCGAGGGGACACTGACTGTGAGACGCGGCGTGCACAGATATCCTCAGGACAGGCACCTGATGGTTTCTCCTTTGGAGCAGAGCACGACATCCTTTTCAGAGGACGTACCATGGTACCAGTTGCTTTACGGGAGGAGGTGTTGAGAGAGTTTCACACTTCTCCCTTGGCGGTACATCCCGGAGTGGCGAAGATGTACCAGTATCTCAGACGACAACACTGGTGGCCAGGCATGAAGAAGGTTGTGGTAGAGTTCGTTTCTCGATACCTCACTTGCCAGCAGGTGAAGGCAGAGCATCAGGTACCAGCAGGCTTGGTACAGCCCTTGGAGGTTCCAGAGTGGATGTGGGAAGGCATATCTATGGACTTCGTGACTGGACTTCCACGCACTTCCAGAGGTTACGACTCCATTTGGGTGATTGTTGACCGACTCACCTAGTCGGCACACTTCTTACCCATCAGAGAGCAGGGCTCAGTGGAGAGCTTGGGAAGTCTCTACGTTCAGGAGATTGTGCGGCTCCACGGTGTGCCATCATCTATCGTCTCCGATCGAGATGCTCGCTTTACTTCCCGGCGTTGGAAGGGGTTGCAGGAGGCGTTCGGGATGCAGCTACGTTTGAGCACAGCCTTTCATCCTCAGACGGATGGTCAGACGGAGAGGACCATTCAGACTCTCGAGGACATGCTCCACGCATGTGTCCTCGACTTTAGTCGTAGCTGGGAGGACCACCTACCCTTGGTGGAGTTTGCATACAACAACAGCTACCACTCCACCATCGGGATGGCACCATACGAGGCGTTGTACGGCCGACCTTGTAGATCTCCTTTGTGCTGGACAGACCCTGGGGAGTCAGCACTTGTGGGACCGGAGATGGTCCAGGCCACGACAGAGAAGGTCCAGGTCATCCAGGAGCAGATGAAGACAGCTAAGAGCCGGCAGAAGTCATACGCTGACAGGAGGCGGAGGCCACTAGAGTTCGAGGATGGCGACCACGTCTTCTTGCGGGTCTCACCTCGACGTGGTATACGGAGATTTGGCCGAGGTGGCAAGTTATCTCCGCGCTTCATCGGACCCTTCCAGATCCTCAGCAGGATTGGTGAGGTGGCTTATCGTCTGGCTCTACCACCTCAGTTGCACCGGTTGCACGACGTCTTCCACGTGTCTCAGCTAAGGATATACGTGCACGGCCCGACGCACATCATTGACCATGGGGAGCTTGACGTTGACGATGGGGTGACTTTTGCAGAGGTCCCGGTGGAGATCGAGGATCGACAGGAGCGGGTCCTATGTGGACGGTCGATTCCTCTAGTGCGCATCAGATGGCAGCACGGGAATCTCCAGGAGAGCACTTGGGAGCGGGAGGCTCAGATGCGTGCTCAGTACCCTCATTTTTTTCCCTAGTTTTTTGATGTATCTTTACGGGGACGTAAAGACCTGAGGTGGGAGTAATGTAAAGACACGTAAAATTCAAGGGAAATTTTTTCTTAATTTTCTTGGGAATTTTATAAGAGCGCGGTTTCTGACGGCACCTGATTCTGAGGCCCGGAGTGCCCGGAATCAATTTCTGAAGTTTGGCTCAGGTACGTTCAGTGAACGAACAAGCGGGAAATTCTAACTTTTGAACCAGTGCACGGAATCGAATTTCAAGGGCACCGATGAACTCGCAGCGCCGATATTCTCTTAAGGAGACCTTTTCCGAGGTTGCGTTTATTGCGGGTTGAGAGTTAGCTTTTGGGAATTTAGAATAAGTTAAATAAAATTGTGGAATACAAATTTTATTTTTAACTTGTTGGTTAACTCCTCCCAAAGGGAGTTAGAGGTGGGACCCACATCCACTTAACCTCCCTTGAGAGGATTAAGTGTGGTGGGGGCCACACGAAGCTTAAAACTCCCACAACTCCCCTCTTAATGTGACCTTTGAGTTTCTTGCCAACTCCTTGCATTTAATTAATTGAACCAACTTAATTAATTAATTTGAGTGTTTGAATTCTTTTGAATTCATTTTGACAACATTAAAAAGATAGATTTTATTCTTCTTTTTGAGTTGGCATTATCTTTGTGGGGAGAACTAAGGAGAGGAGAATAACTCTTGGAAGATCACCAACCTCTCGAAGAAGAACGTTCCACGTTTCCGAAGAATGTGAAGCAATACCTCCGACCATCTTCAACCGGAGTAAGGAAGGGAAGCACCGCCGCCTACGAAGTATACAGAGGGTGACGTCTCGGCATGACTTCACCGAGCTCTTCTCCCACCAACCTAGACGGAACGACGCCCGACCTCCGCGACGCTTTTCTTCCACGGGTCGTTGAAGAATTCCGTTCTTGAAACCGAGGTAGGTGTTTGTTGTTGTTTTATTTAATTATTTCTGTTCTTGGTTATAACTTGACAAACTTTGAGGATAAACGATTATGTGTTATCGTTTAATGAGAGGGGGCCCAGACCGCACAAACACGGCCGAACCCCCCTCCTTTGTTCTTGAATGTTTCTTGCGGATGGAACGAGATGGCGTGGTGTCGTCGCACCACGCGGGAATCACATGGCAATTATTGTGTGGCGCCGTCGCGCCGCGCCGTGGAAATATTATAATGAACGCGACGTCGTCGCACCGCATCGAAGGAAACCGAAGGCGCCGCGGCCAGAGCGGGGCCGCGGCGGAGGGGCGCGGTGCCGTCGCACCGCGCCGGACGATGAAGGTTGCGGCCGGTTCCGGGCCGCGGTGGGACGTGATGACCGGCGGCCAGCCGGGCCGCCGGTGTCGGAAGACGAAAGAGGACCGGCCCTTGCCGGTCCTGTTGCGAAGAAGCCGGCCAGCCAGGTCGGGCCGGCCGGATTGGTGGAAACCGGGGGAATTAAATTCCCCCGGGCTGCTTAGTTGGCCCCCCATAATGAGGGGGCCAGTTTCACAAAGGGGGGCAGCCCCCCCCCCCCCCCCCCCCCGTTTTCCCTGCAAGCTCGGCCTTCGGCCGAGCTGGCAGCGCACCCTGCGCCGAACTGGCGCGCCTGGCCAGTTCGCCAGGCCGGACCGCACCGGGCCGGGTCGACCCTGTCCGGGGCGGGTTCACCCGGTTCGGGCCATCCGGGGGGTCTCGGGCCGGGACGGCCCGGGCCCTAAACCCCCGTTACCGAGTGGTTTGGATTCAAATGCCCATAACTCGGGCTACGGACCTCCAAACGACGCGCCGTCAGCGGCGATGCAATCCTTGGATCAAGAAAGTCGTTTAGGTATATCACACTCAAGGTTTCGGAATACTTTGAGTTCGGCCGGGTTGGTTCGTACACGAAACCAACCGTGCCCTCGGAGCAGAAACGCTCATATCTTGAGCTACGGACGTCCGTTTGACGTGTCGTCAGTTTTGTTGAGTTCCTCTTAGTGAGACGGATCTTTTGACATACTCCGACCGAGGTTTGTACGTAGGTGGGGTACGGTCGGGTTGGTTTCGCCTTAAAAACCAACCGGGCCCCTGGGACGAAAAAGCCAATAACTCTCAGACCGGGCGTCCGATTGGCGCGCCGTCTGTTGCGTTGAGTTCCTGTTGATGATACGGAACTTTTGGATACATCAACTCTGAACTTTGTGACAGTTGATGTATCAGCCTCTCGGCTCGTGGAGCGGACCCTCCCGAACGAGCTTGCTGTGTGCAGGAACCCTAGAGCTGGCTGCGACTGCGACTGCTACTGCTACTGCTACTGTGACTGCAACGACGACAGTGCAGAGATCCTTGGTGGATTCGACGACGATGACTACAGCACTCAGCGATCCTACGTGGATCAGTGCTACAGGTCCTGTGTGGGCCCGATCCTGTGTGGGTCCGATCATGTGTGGGTCTGCGCTCAGCGGTCCTGTCTGAACCAGCGCCTACAGATCCTGTGTGGGCCCGATCCTATGTGGGTCTTTGCGGGGGTTAGTACCTATCGATCCTTTGTGGGTCCGACGACTTAGATGGATCAGTGATAATCTCTATCGTCTTCCGAGGAAGTATACCTGTGTGAGCTGAATCCTGTTGCTTTCCTGTGTGGATTGTGTTGTGCTATCCTGTGTGGATTTCGTTTTGCTTTCCTGTGTGGAATACGTATACTTTCCTGTGTGGACTGAGCTGTACTTGGGCTTGGAGGTTGGAGCATATTGGAATTGATGACTTAGGTATATGTATGGGAATATACCTAAGCAGTGTCGGTTGTTACTTCGTGTTTGTATCTTTCCTTTGTGGTTTATCCTTTGTGGATTTTGGGAGACCTTCAGGAGTCTCGGGGTCCCTACTAAGTAGCTTATACTCACCCCTGCACGGGTTATGCCCGCACTACGTTGTGTTGGTTGCAGACGACGGACAGCGTTGATCATGGTTGAGGCTTGCTGAGCAGGACGGTACCTGGAGGTGGACCACTGGGCGGACATGCTCGGAGCAGACGGCTTGACCTGAGGAGCAGTGGAGCTATCTGTACCCACCCTTCAGGTGGGATTTCCAGTGGACAGCTCGGTGTAGGGGCTTTTACATTACAGTTTTTGTTTTCCCTTTCGAGTTGTACTTTACTTTCAGTTTGGGTTTGTATACTAGCCCATTTACTTTTCCGCACTTCAGTTGTACTCTGTTTTTACATAGTGTATACTTTTCCGCTTGCTTACTCTGTGGTGCTTGTTTACTTTACAAAGGCAATGCCTTCCCTTTTTACCGGGATTTACGCCTTGGTGCTAGTCGCTAGCCCCTGGCCTATGGAAGGCGGGCTTGGGGTAGTCACGGCACGGGCCCCGAGGGCGGGTCGTGACAATGCCAATAGTAGATCAATGTACCACCAGGTTTTTAAATCTACTATTAATTAAAAATAAATTTTCTAACAAAATTATTTATTATCTTTTAAGTAATGTTATTAAAATAAATATTTAGATAAATGCTTCATTATATTTTGTTAAAATATAATTTTATGTTATATAAAAAAAATCTTGAGTATATTATTTACATATATACATGCAGTATATATATTCTTATGATTATATATTTTTTAAAAATAATTTCATAATAAAATATAAGTTAACTCAGTTTATTTTAACAGTTTTATAATTATAAATTGTATATATTTTTTATACCTGGTTTTTTAATTATTTTGTATTAATATTTCATGAATAAATGAAAATGTGTGATTTTTATTTGTCATTAAGTGCAAAACTAAAAAAAAGGTAATTGTAATATTATTTTATTGTTATGTGTTTGCAAGTGTCATGCACCTATGGTTTTTTAAGGCTCTTGTAAAAGATATTTTTTTAAATTATGCGATATTATTTTGTTTGAGTAATCCTAAAGGCATAAAAATAGTTCATGTATATATCATTCAAATTATTCTTTAGTGATACAACTACGACACAATTCTTGCTTCTCTTATATGATTGTGAAACTACTATGACTTAAGTTCCTTTTTGTGATCATAGATGAACATCAATGTTCATCCTTTTTTAACTCAAGTGATCAATGATCTTCAAGATTCATCATCATCAACATATTTTTATAATCTATGGGTTTCATTGTATTTTTTTCCTCCAAGTAATCTTTTATTTATTCTGATTTTAAATCTTTTAAGTCTATTTTTTGATTTTCTCAATCAAAATAAAGTCTGACTTCATCTGGTTATTCCACCACTAAAGAGGAGCTATGATCTGTGACTCTCAATCAAAATTTTGGTCATAGAGTAGCTTTAGAATTCTATAAAAAGGCTAGGTTTTTCCTCATAGTATTTGTAAAAGGCATTTTTTATAATAGGTTCTCACACCTTTAAAAGTACGGTTCTTAGTGGGTACCATTATTCTCATAGATTAGATAATTTTAAGGAGTGCACTAGGATAATTGTGATCTAAACCACTATAAATATTTGTGTTTTGTCATTTTATTTCCACTAAACGTAATTTTAAGAACACAACACTCACTACAGATCATTATTTTATACTCTGATTAAATTTTCTTCAATTTTTTAAATGATTGTTCACCCCCATCTAGTCAATATTTCCATCACTATCGATCCAATAATTGGTATTATAGAGTGGCTCTTCCTTAAAGGATAGTTAACCTATTTGATTTCTTTTGTGGTTTATTTTTAACTATGTTCTAATTCAATATCATAGACTTAAATGTCTGAGGAATAAAACCAAAGGTTTATTTTAATAATGAAGGTGTAAATGCGAATAATGGATGGATTCCACACAAAAAAACCCCCATTCTCCGATGGAAGTGATCGTGGGTACTGGAAAGATAGATTGGGAGCCTACTTGAAATAATTAAATATGGATCATTGGACTATCACAAATAAGACACATGAGATACCCAAAGATTATATAGAGACACTAATAGATGATGTCATGGTAAAATATATTTTTAATTATAAAGTAAAAAATATTTTTTCACAATACTATATGAAGAGGTGTATATAACCATGTATTATCTTGTAAGATAACACGTGATATGTGGAGAATACTTTAAGTGACTCATTAAGAAACTAAAAATATCAAAAGAACCAAGCTAGGAATTCTCTGAGAAGAATACCAGGACATAAATATGGGATACGAAGAATCAGTAAACCAAATGTTCCATCAGTTTACAAGTATTCCTAATGGTATGAGTGCTCTAGGATAAGTTTTGGAAAACATAGATCAACTATAAAGAGTATTGAGATCTTGTTAAAAAATATTTCATACAAAGAAGGTTTCCATCGATCAGAGTAATAATTTTAGAGAGTATACCTTAAATGAAATAATAGGCACTCTATTGTTGTATGAATTAGAGTTGAAAAACAATTATGATGAGGAGTCTACAAAGTGGAAAGGTTCCAAATTTAAATCTAATGTTATTGAATCCTGTTTTTATTTTCAGTTTGAGTTATAAGAAAGTGATAAGGAAATGGATCACTTTATTAATATGTTAATTAAGTTCATGAAAAACAAAGCTGTAAATAAGTAGTTCAAGAGGATGTTCAAAAAGGTCTATAAGAAACGTAATACCAGCAACAATAATAATGTTTCAAAATTAAGATTTTATGAGTGAAGGAATAAAGGTCACATAATGACATACTTTTTTAAACTCAAACATCCAATGAAATAAACAGAGAAAATTATATAAGAAAATAAATATTTTTTGAGGTCTATCCTGATTAGATAGTTCTGACTCAAGTAGTGATTTTGGAAGCAAATAGGATATAGGGAATCATCCCTTGATGGGTATACATTCTATGGTAAATGATCAACTCCTTACTCAGTTAATAACTCCAACAAATATTTATCAAAAAAAAATTTCTAATGATAAAAACGATTCTAATTCATGTTTTAATTCTGATTATATTAATTCCAAAGTTAAATAATTTCTTAATAAAAATTGAGAATTAAGAAATGATGGAGTCTAGATAATTCAAAATAAGAAGTTGTTTAATGAAAACAATAAATTAAAATGAGAACATGATAATATAAAAATATCTGTTTCATAGAATCATATATATAAAGATAATTATTATTATGAGTTTTCAAAACTAAAATGGAAAATTTAAAAGGTTGAAATCTTTTGGCAGTAAATGATAAAGTTCAAGAAATAATATTTAATTTGGATCCAGATAATTTAAAAAGAAAAGTTGATAATTAATGTAAAAAACTTAAGTAAAAAAATAATAAAATAATAAACATATCTTCTATATCTAATGAGAAAGTTTCTAATGGTTTAGAACTTTTCAAAAAGAGAACATGGATTTGAAAAATAAAGTTTTAAATCTTAAATAAAATTCATCTACCTTTTTAATTATCAAGAAAAATATGATAAACTGATGCTTTGATGAAACTAAACACCAATAAGAATTATTTTAGATATAACAGTTTAAAATAAGTTTAAATAAGACAAACTTTGTCGAAATATTAAAAGAAGTATTTCTAGTGTAACATGTTTTAAATATAAAATGAAAGGGAATTATGCTAATGAGTGATCACTGAGATTTATACAACCATTCATGCATACTAAAACTTTCATTACTAGATGTTTATTTTCTAATCAACCCACTAATAAACAATATAAATCAATTTGGGTGGAAATTTTTTTCTACTAATACAGTTTGACCCAAGTTAGCCTATGTACCAAAAAAGTCAGTTCGATTTTTTTATTTATGAAAAACATGCCTTAGAAGTCTCAAAGACTCATATTATTTAGACAACATCGTCTCTAGGTACATAAAGATGATATTACAAAATTTATATCATTTTATTCAGGTGATGGTTTCCTTTTCACATTTGGATACAACTCTAAAGGCCATATTAAAGGTATTAGTGATGTTGGTTTTCCTAAAATAGTTATTATTTAAAAAGTATTATATGTACTTGGATTAAAACATAATCTTATAAGTATATCACAGTTGTGTGATGATGGATTAAATGATATTTTTTAAAATTGTAAATGTTCTATTTTTAAAAATAAAATAAATATATTTTCTACAAATAGAAAAGAAAATGTTTACACTATTGATTTCTCTGATCTAACCAAACAAATGTTAAGTGTTTCAATGTTGTATAAACAAATAAATTTTTTGGAATTAGAGGCTTGGGAATGAAACATTTAGACTATTTTACAAACTATCAATGTAGGAACATGTTCTGTAATTTCCAAAATTACATATAAGTAATTACTTTTTGTGTGATTCTTATTTAAAGGATAAGAATCACAAAGAATGGTTTAAAACTATAAATGATATTATTACTAATATATGCTTGAAAATAATACATATTTAATTTATTGGAACTAAAAAACCTTCAGTTTTGGTGGTAAGAAGCATATATTTGTCATTTTCGGTGATTGTAATATATTTTTATGAATTTAATTCTTATCCTGTAAAAATGAAACTTTAACGACATTTTGTGATTTCAATAAAATTATTCAAAATCTCAAAAATGTATCAATCAGATCTATCAGAAGTGATAGAGGTGGTGAATTTTTTAATTTATAATTTCATATATTAAGTTTAATAATGGATATAAACATTTTTTTCTCAGCCCATTAGACACCACAATAGAATTGTGTGCTAAAAAGAAAGAATCAATCTATTCAAGAAATGGATAGGTCAATGCTAATGGAATTTAGTATACCTAAAAACTTATGGGAGAAAGTTGTAAATAAATATTACCAGGTTCTAAATAGATTTTATATTAGTCCATTTTTAAATAAGACCTATTAGGAACTTTTTAAAATGGTTCAAACATAATTTTGGATATTTTAGGGTAATTGGTTGTAAAGTCTATATCTAAAATACAAAAGATCATTTAGAAAAATTCAATTCTAAAAGTAATTGAGGTATTTTTTTAGAATATTTCAATAATTTAAAATATTATAGAGTGTTCAATAAGAAAACATTATTTATTTAAGAGTCTATTAATGTTAATTTTAATGAAAATAATTCTAACAAGTAGGATTCCATTATAATAAATAACAGTAATGAATTTTGATAATTTAAATTTGGTGAATATAATAACCAAAATAATGATGATGCATTAGTTAAGGGGGAGAATATATATTTTTAAAAAAACCCTAAGGAATGGAAAACAATTAAATATAATTTGATAAAAAAATTAATTTTTAATGTAGAATATGGAATAAAGACCAAAAAATGTATTTTACTTTACTATAAAAACACTAATTTTATTGCTGATTTTGTTCCTGTGAATATTGAAAATTATTTAATTGATTAAAAATGTATTAATTCTATGCATGATGATTTAAATCAATTTTAAAATAATAACGTAAGGGTTTTATTTTAATTATGTAAAATTAAACCTATAATAGGAACTAAATGTTTTTTTCATAATAAGCTTGATAAATTTAGAAACATAGTTAAAAATAAATACTAACTAGTAGCTCAATGTTATTCCTTGGATGATGGAATTTCCTTTCAAGATTATTTTTATCATGTTGCTAGGATGGAATAAATTATAATTCTATTAGCTTATTTTTGTTTTCAAAACATCAAATTATTTTAAATGGATGTAAAAAATTCCTTCTTAAATGGAATTATTTTAGAAGAAGTATATGTTAAACAACCCCCATGATTGAAAAATGAAATGTTATAAATCATGTTTTCAAACTTAATTAATATTTAAAGGGATTAATGTAACAGCCCGAGATTTTATGAAAAATATTCTTTTTAATTTCATTAACGTCTTGTGTTGTACGCTACACCAAAAGGAGCTTGCACAACACGCATCCTTGACTTTCCTTTCATTACACGCAATCACGACCTTCCTTGATAGCGTGTGTAGTACGCAATACCGAGTTTTACTAAACAACGATATGCTATTAAAACATTATTAAAACTAGCCGTTATGAATAGTAATAACCACTTTTTGAAATTTTGTAAATTCTATTTTTCAAAATGGACTTCATTTTTGGATTCGGAATATCGAAATTAGCTTAGGTTGAAATTTTGGTGATTTTCGGATAACTTTCATATTTTGATGAATAGTAAAAATTACTAAATTTTAATTAAAAACAACTTTTTCAATTGAAATAATTAATAGTGATAAATTATTAATTTGAGTGGTTTTAAAGTATATTTAGAATATATTTTTACAATTTAATACAATGTTGGTCATTGGATGTAATTTCACATTTAAACTAGTTATAAACTAGTGTCAATCTTTTGATAATTATTATCTCTTAAAAACACGCTATTTGTTTTGACGACGAGAATTAATTTTTAAATTAGTTATTGCAACTGATAGGTTTTGAATTTGGTAAAATAGACATCATTTTTGAGTTCATAATATCAAATATAGCTTAGGCATAATTTTTGGTATTTTTCTGAAAACTTTCAATTTTTGATGAATAGTGAAACCACTAAGTGGTAGTTAAAAAAAACTGAATTGTTCATAAAACTTAATTTTACCGCTTCTGTGAGTGGAATTTTGAAAATCCGAGAGACACAGTTAATATCAAGGACTAAAATGTGGTTCAATGAGATGAAAATAATTTTTGGTGAATAGTAACTTTTTACTTTTTTTACCACGGTTAAAAGTAAATAGGGTAATTAAGGGTAAAGATGATATTATTATTACCCTAACACATGTCCTAATTCTATTGGATAAGTGTAATTCGACCAAAAACAAACTTAGGAATAAAATATGACCATTTAGGCCCACTTGGATTAGATTAGGACATTTATTATTAATTTATTTAAAGAAGGGTTAAAAGAGTTAAAATCAAAGTTTAATAAGTAAATAATTTTTAATATGGGGTTATACATAAGCTAAATTAGACTATAAATATTCATTAGAAAGCTAAAAAGATTTCCTACATGATGGAATTTTATTTATAATTTTTAGACATTAAATAATTTAATTTATTTATGACACAATGATGATGCAGTAATTATCTTATTAATGAAATATTGACATAATTGATGTTATAAACACCAAAATAAATGTAATTTGAGACTTTTTATGAATTCAACTAATTTTCTAGGTTACTATGATATATTAGTGTTGATTTAATCACCTTGGTTCGAACATATAATTCTGTTATTACTTTCACAAAAATCATATATCAAATAGTGTCAAAATTGACACAAAATAGTTTTTAAATCAAATATTATATTATTAATTGTTATTTTATTCCTAAAAATATAAGGTTCGGCCAATTTACTTAGATAAGGATATATATATTAATAATAAACAATTTGGGGTTCGTTTGGCATGTTATAGTAAGTGTATTAACCATATAGTGTAAGAAAACAAAAAGACACGGTAAAAGTTAAATTATTTAACTTAGAGTTAAATCTAATTTATAAGGTTAAAATAATAACCTAAACTTGTCTAAATCCTATTGGTTGATATTATTTCGACCCATCCCCACTTTAGCTTCGAAATAAGGCCCTTTGGAACCATTATAAACCCATTTTTACTTTAATATAAAATAATATTTTGAGATATTCCTAAGGTGCCCCTCTCCTCCCTTATAAAAGGGCACCTCCTCCCCCTCCTCCTCACACCAATTTGAGCACTCAAGCTCGGCCAACCCCTGCCATTTTCTCCTCTCCACTTCCCTAGAATAATCCTAGAGGTCCTGGTCTTCTTCAAAGACCAATCTTAGTTCCCTAAGTGGAGGATTCAAAGAGGCGTTCCAAAGAAGAGGTAATATCCATTACCGATCTTTTCAATTTCTTTCTTCTTCAACTTCTTCTTATTTAGTTGTTTCATGATAAAGTAATAACATCAGTATTACTTACATACTGATATGTTATTATAAATATGAAACAACCCTAATTCACCTTCTATCCATCCTACGGAAAAATGAAATCACCGCGCGTGCGTACGTACGGAATACCGTCTCCACACCGTGGTATAATCTGCTTTTCCACCAACACCTTACATGGATGGGTATTATGGTGTAAAGAATAACTATACATAGTTATTATAACATAATAATGATTCTGATATATTGTATCATCCACTCCAATTCAATTCAATAATTATGGAAATGATATCATCGCTCGTGCGTACGTACGGACTACCGTCTCCACGACGCGATGAGATTCATTCTCCATGTTAACCATTTAAGAATGATTATAAAGTATATATAAGCAATAATAATGAAATATATGACATTATAAAGCTACTGGATTTATGTTTATATATATGTATGTCATCTACTTAATTTCATTCAATTCAATAAGGAAACGAAAACAGCGTTCATGCGTACGTACAGACTACCGTCTCCATGAACGGTGTATTTCATTCCATTTATCGATATATTATATATATATATATTCTGAATATATATATTATATATAAATCATGTTTTACATTCTGGATATAAGTAATCATGATCCAAGTAATCATATTAATAATTACAAGTTAAAAACACGACCGACAAATGAGACGATTTTACCCAAAACGCTACTTTAACATGAATTTACAAAAGAACGGGTAATATAAAGTCATAAGTGAACCGTATATGATATAATAACAATGAATATGATTCTGTAATAAGTCAATGACATTATTTAAATCATTATACAGGAGGTTCGGACACTTACGAAGCAAATCGGACCTAAGGTAAGGGAAATATCACAATCTCATTTTTATCCGAGATTGTTTATTTACTGGGGTGTATTTTATCATCCACATCCATGTTTCATAAATATGTAATATTATTTCCATCCACCTACAATTTTTTAAATCCATTTTTACCCTTCGGTGAGTTTTTAGTAATATGTATGAAAGGAATCTTTTGTCGTTTTTCGTACGAGGTACTTTTGACTTTTCCGACAAAAGTACGAAGAATGTTTTTTAACTTATACGGAATGAATGGATTCTTAAAACATTATTTCCAAGAAGCTTCCTTTACAAGTTTTCAACTTTATTTTTAATCAACTTCTTTTAGTTTATAATTGCATGACATGTTAAGAAAAGAAATGTGTTTTTGAAGAAGAAAGGATATTTTCCTCAAGAATGGAGTTCAAGTGTTTTATCAAAATTATTTTCCATATAAGATAGTAAAGGGTTCTATTTTTATCCCTATTATTACATTGATTTGATTATGTTGTGAGGGAATTATTTTTATGAAGTCATTTACCTTATATGATTTGTTTTATGATGTCATGATGTTTCAGGAATCCCATTTTTATTACATGTGTTATGCGATGATGTATGATTTATGATTTATGTGGCACACATAAGAAAGGATTCATTATAAGATGGGTGGGACCTATATCTCCCTCCAATGCATTGGGTAAAGATTTTATATCTCATGAGATAGACATGGCTGGAATGGTAGGTTATACCGGTTCAGTGAAACAGGACTGAAATGAGGGTGACTCGATTCAGAAAGGGACTTTGTCCACTAAGATAGTCTTGGCAATGATTCATGACTAACAAGAAATGATTCTCTATGAATATGTGCGTATGCCACAAAGTTTCATGTTTTAAGTTATGCTTATTGGGATTTCATTTCACTACTATGATTTATCCCATGTTATGAAATTATGTTCTCTTTTGCAGGTTAAGATTTCCAAAACTTATGTTCTTATGAATATGATGTGATTGATTTTTCTTTTTTTTTTACCCTTACTGAGCATTTGAGCTCACCCTTTTATGTTTTCTTTTCCCCAGGATATAAAGAAAGGTTTTAGGTAAAAAAAGGGAAGATCTTTATAGGAGATATTGAAGATCTTTCACCACGATTAGAAGACTACGTTCCGAGTTTCCAAAGACACTAAACTATTACGATCCTTGTGTGTGTGTTTTTGTTATGTACTAAGTATTCCGCAAAAGTAATGTAATGTCCATGTACGTCAGGCTCCGGGTCTCTACAGTTGGTATCAGAGGAAAGGTTTAGTCAACCTTTGGAAACTAGGATGTGAGAACTTTAGTGAGATCCCTAGAGATATTTATAAGGTTTGTCTAGGGATGTCCCTAAGGATAAGTATACGTATAGGATACAGTCCTATAACTACGGTAACGTTCTTAGAATTTAACCTAAGAACTTAGATATTGAGGATACTCCCCCTTTATTATGTTTTTTTCCCTAGCATGATTTTTGCCTCTCACACTATTCTTTTTGGGTTTTAGACGATGGTTGGAACCCGAAGGAACCGTGTTGATCAATGCAATGGACAACGCAATGATTGCCCTCCTGAAAAAACAAATGTTATGGGAGATAGAGTGCAAAATCTTATTTCTATACTTACACAAGCTATGAATCATTCTGGACTTCCAAATGAACAGAGAAGGGAACAATATTCTATTGAGTCCTTCATGAGGCAACGCCCACCTTCTTTCAATGGGTCTTCTGATCCACTTGTTGCTGAACAATGGATCAGTACCACTGAAAAGATATTTTCAGTTCTTCAATGTTCTGAAAATGATAAAGTCATCTTAGCAGTATATCGTTTGGAAGGTGAAGCTGATCAATGGTGGAATCTTATCAAGAATATGAGGCCAAGAGATGAAATTGAGTCCATGGAATGGGATGAGTTCAAGAACTTGTTTTTCAGTAAGTACTTCCCTCGTATTCTTCGAACAAAGATGGAAAGGGAGTTTCTTGAACTAAAGCAAAAGGATGATGAATTTGTTGGTATATACGAAGCGAATTTTACAAGACATGCAAGGTATGCATCTGGCATTATCATCCAACCTGAAAGTAAAGTTGATCGATTTTTCAGTGGCTTAAAACCAAGTCTTCGAAGGGCATTAGCTATAAGAGACTTCAGTAGCTATGAAGAAATTGTGCGTTGTGCTATCAAGGTAGAAATGGAAGTTGGTGTTACATATCCATCTCATGGTTTTGACAAGAAACGAAAGATGGAGTTCAAGGAGAATTCTCAGAATAATGGTGAAAAGAAGATGAATGTTTCCTTATGCTCAAAGTGTGGAAAGAAGCATGGTGGAGATTGTCTTAAAGGGACTAGAAAATGTTTTTTAAGTGTGGAAAAGAAGGTCATCGAGCAGCTGAGTGTCGAGGTAATGGAAAAAGGGTTTTTAATGATGTGAATAAAGAAAACACTGCAGAGAATGCACCACCAACACTTCAATGCTTCAAGTGCAACGAGATGGGACATTATGCCAATAAATGCCCTAATCTAAGGGTTAGTGATGATCGACATGAGCAACAACTTAAGGCAAAGGAAAAAGGGAAGTCACATGCGATCACAATTGGCGATGTTGAATATGACAACGATGTGGTGGAATGATTAAGTGTTTATGTAATGGGATTCCAAAATAATGTTGTATCATGGAGTATTGGAATATCTATGTATTGGTCTAATGTGGTATTCAAAGTGATTGATATATTTTTGGAAATAAGATGATATGCACATAATGAAGGGAAAATGAGAAAATGAAATGTTTAACAGTATTCATGAGCTCATGATTGATATAAGGACTAAGTGATATCATGGTTTGAGTATATAGAATTTTGAGGATTTTGGTATATGGAAAGTGTTAAATTTTAACTGCATTCATGTTTTCACTATGGTTCAATGGGTATTCAAGAGAGTACAAGATTAAGTACTTTGAATGTTTGGAATGTGATCAAAATAAGATACCTTATGATATATGGGGATCAACGATGGTATTAAATCTCTGGTAATTGTTTTCACTATATTATGAGAGTGGACTGCAGTATTATGGGTAAGCCTAAAGATTGGAATGGATTATGTTGGACATAAGTTAGTATTGTTTAAGGATAGAAGTTTTTTTTTGATATTATTGATGGGATGTTATAGTAATATAGTTTTAGAAAAAGGAAAACCTGCAGGACGGGCGACAGCCCATCGTGTTGGACAAGGCTGTAGGAATCGAACCCACAACCGAAGTGCGACTGGCCTTTATCGCCTACCACTGGCCTACAGGAAGTCCCTGTTTAGTAGAAACTAGTTTTATTATATTAAGTAGTATGATATATGAAGTATAAGTCCATTTTAGGAACCATATATGATTAATCTCACTATAGAATGACTTATGTATATTTAATAACTTTTTCTAACCTTTTGTTTGAGACAGATGGAATGACCCGTCATTCTATCACATGATCTGCTAACACTTCACGAATAACAAATTCAACTTCATTTATTTAAGAGATGAAGTAGAAATTGTTCAAGGCACGAACAACAGTGAGATTGTACCAAAATAAAGTAAGTATTTATTCTAATTCAAATTCTTCAACTTTAGGGAAACGATCTTGAAAACCAAAAATGTTGTCCTAGTGCTCTTATATCTAATTAATCAGATGGTACCTTAGATCGTCACAAATTTATGGATTTGTGATTGTTGGCTTTTCCATAGCCATGTTCTCTACCACTCCCCATCAGAACATGATGGTTAGATTTCTCTTCCATATCCATATTTTCACCTATGTGGAAACCCAGTGATTAGTTTATTTGGGGTAACCATTACGTTTCATACCTTTGTTTTTAAAGATTGGTTTTGGTATTCCTTTTTACGATGTGGGTTTCTATTAAAGAAACTTTCGAATAGTAAACCATTTATAACCCAGACGAATTTCAAGGGCGAAATTCATTTTAAGGGGGGTAGAATGTAACAGCCCGAGATTTTATGAAAAATATTCTTTTTAATTTCATTAACGTCTTGTGTTGTACGCTACACCAAAAGGAGCTTGCACAACACGCATCCTTGACTTTCCTTTCATTACACGCAATCACGACCTTCCTTGATAGCGTGTGTAGTACGCAATACCGAGTTTTACTAAACAACGATATGCTATTAAAATATTATTAAAACTAGCCGTTAGGAATAGTAATAACCACTTTTTGAAATTTTGTAAATTCTATTTTTCAAAATGGACTTCATTTTTGGATTCGGAATATTGAAATTAGCTTAGGTTGAAATTTTGGTGATTTTCGGATAACTTTCATATTTTGATGAATAGTAAAAATTACTAAATTTTAATTAAAAACAACTTTTTCAATTGAAAAAATTAATAGTGATAAATTATTAATTTGAGTGGTTTTAAAGTATATTTAGAATATATTTTTACAATTTAATACAATGTTGGTCATTGGATGTAATTTCACATTTAAACTAGTTATAAACTAGTGTCAATCTTTTGATAGTTATTATCTCTTAAAAACACGCTATTTGTTTTGACGACGAGAATTAATTTTTAAATTAGTTAATGAAACTGATAGGTTTTGAATTTGGTATAATAGACATCATTTTTGAGTTCATAATATCAAATATAGCTTAGGCATAATTTTTGGTATTTTTCTGAAAACATTCAATTTTTGATGAATAGTGAAACCACTAAGTGGTAGTTAAAAAAAACTGAATTGTTCATAAAACTTAATTTTACCGCTTCTGTGAGTGGAATTTTGAAAATCCGAGAGACACGGTTAATATCAAGGACTAAAATGTGGTTCAATGAGATGAAAATAATTTTTGGTGAATAGTAACTTTTTACTTTTTTTACCACGGTTAAAAGTAAATAGGGTAATTAAGGGTAAAGATGATATTATTATTACCCTAACACATGTCCTAATTCTATTGGATAAGTTTAATTCGACCAAAAACAAACTTAGGAATAAAATATGACCATTTAGGCCCACTTGGATTAGATTAGGACATTTATTATTAATTTATTTAAAGAAGGGTTAAAAGAGTTAAAATCAAAGTTTAATAAGTAAATAATTTTTAATATGGGGTTATACATAAGATAAATTCGACTATAAATATTCATTAGAAATCTGAAAAGATTTCCTACATGATGGTATTTTATTTATAATTTTTAGACATTAAATAATTTAATTTATTTATGACACAATGATGATGCAGTAATTATCTTATTAATGAAATATTGACATAATTGATGTTATAAACACCAAACTAAATGTAATTTGAGACTTTTTATGAATTAAACTAATTTTCTAGGTTACTATGATATATTAGTGTTGATTTAATCAACTTGGTTCGAACATATAATTCTGTTATTACTTTCACAAAAATCATATATCAAATAGTGTCAAAATTGACACAAAATAGTTTTTAAATCAAATATTATATTATTAATTGTTATTTTATTCCTAAAAATCTAAGGTTCGGCCAAATGACTTAGATAAGGATATATATATTAATAATAAACAATTTGGGGTTCGTTTGGCATGTTATAGTAAGTGTATTAACCATATAGTGTAAGAAAACAAAAAGACACGGTAAAAGTTAAATTATTTAACTTAGAGTTAAATCTAATTGATAAGGTTAAAATAATACCCTAAACTTGCCTAAATCCTATTGGTTGATATTATTTCGACCCATCCCCACTTTAGCTTCGAAATAAGGCCCTTTGGAACCATTATAAACCGATTTTGACTTTAATATAAAATAATATTTTGAGATATTCCTAAGGTGCCCCTCTCCTCCCTTATAAAAGGGCACCTCCTCCCCCTCCTCCTCACACCAATTTGAGCACTCAAGCTCGGCCAACCCCTGCCATTTTCTCCTCTCCACTTCCCTAGAATAATCCTAGAGGTCCTGGTCTTCTTCAAAGACCAATCTTAGTTCCCTAAGTGGAGGATTCAAAGAGGCGTTCCAAAGAAGAGGTAATATCCATTACCGATCTTTTCCATTTCTTTCTTCTTCAACTTCTTCTTCTTTAGTTGTTTCATGATAAAGTAATAACATCAGTATTACTTACATACTGATATGTTATTATAAATATGAAACAACCCTAATTCACCTTCTATCCATCCTACGGAAAAATGAAATCACCGCGCGTGCGTACGTACGGAATACCGTCTCCACACCGTGGTGTAATCTGCTTTTCCACCAACACCTTACATGGATGGGTATTATGGTGTAAAGAATAACTATACATAGTTATTATAACATAATAATGATTCTGATATATTGTATCATCCACTCCAATTCAATTCAATAATTATGGAAATGATATCATCGCTCGTGCGTACGTACGGACTACCGTCTCCACGACGCGATGAGATTCATTCTCCATGTTAACCATTTAAGAATGATTATAAAGTATATATAAGCAATAATAATGAAATATATGACATTATAAAGCTACTGGATTTATGTTTATATATATGTATGTCATCTACTTAATTTCATTCAATTCAATAAGGAAACGAAAACAGCGTTCATGCGTACGTACGGACTACCGTCTCCATGAACGGTGTATTTCATTCCATTTATCGATATATTATATATATATATATTCTGAATATATATATTATATATAAATCATGTTTTACATTCTGGATATAAGTAATCATGATCCAAGTAATCATATTAATAATTACAAATTAAAAACACGACCGACAAATGAGACGATTTTACCCAAAACGCTACTTTAACATGAATTTACAAAAGAACGGGTAATATAAAGTCATAAGTGAACCGTATATGATATACTAACAATGAATATGATTCTGTAATAAGTCAATGACATTATTTAAATCATTATACAGGAGGTTCGGACACTTACGAAGCAAATCGGACCTAAGGTAAGGGAAATATCACAATCTCATTTTTATCCGAGATTTTTTATTTACTGGGGTGTATTTTATCATCCACATCCATGTTTCATCAATATGTAATATTATTTCCATCCACCTACAATTGTTTAAATCCATTTTTACCCTTCGGTGAGTTTTTAGTAATATGTATGAAAGGAATCTTTTGTCGTTTTTCGTACGAGGTACTTTTGACTTTTCCGACAAAAGTACGAAGAATGTTTTTTAACTTATACGGAATGAATGGATTCTTAAAACATTATTTCCAAGAAGATTCCTTTACAAGTTTTCAAGTTTATTTTTAATCAACTTCTTTTAGTTTATAATTGCATGACATGTTAAGAAAAGAAAAGTGTTTTTGAAGAAGAAAGGATATTTTCCTCAAGAATGGAGTTCAAGTGTTTTATCAAAATTATTTTCCATCTAAGATAGTAAAGGGTTCTATTTTTATCCCTATTATTACATTGATTTGATTATGTTGTGAGGGAATTATTTTTATGAAGTCATTTACCTTATATGATTTGTTTTATGATGTCATGATGTTTCAGGAATCCCATTTTTATTACATGTGTTATGCGATGATGTATGATTTATGATTTATGTGGCACACATAAGAAAGGATTCATTATAAGATGGGTGGGACCTATATCTCCCTCCAATGCATTGGGTAAAGATTTTATATCTCATGAGATAGACATGGCTGGAATGGTAGGTTATACCGGTTCAGTGAAACAGGACTGAAATGTGGGTGACTCGATTCAGAAAGGGACTTTGTCCACTAAGATAGTCTTGGCAATGAGTCATGACTAACAAGAAATGATTCTATATGAATATGTGTGTATGCCACAAAGTTTCATGTTTTAAGTTATGCTTATTGGGATTTCATTTCACTACTATGATTTATCCCATGTTATGAAATTATGTTCTCTTTTGCAGGTTAAGATTTCCAAAACTTATGTTCTTATGAATATGATGTGATTGATTTTTCTTTTTTTTTACCCTTACTGAGCATTTGAGCTCACCCTTTTATGTTTTCTTTTCCCCAGGATATAAAGAAAGGTTTTAGGTAAAAAAAGGGAAGATCTTTATGGGAGATATTGAAGATCTTTCACCACGATTAGAAGACTACGTTCCGAGTTTCCAAAGACACTAAACTATTACGATCCTTGTGTGTGTGTTTTTGTTATGTACTAAGTATTCCGCAAAAGTAATGTAATGTCCATGTACGTCAGGCTCCGGGTCTCTACAATTAAGCAATCTCCAAGATCTTGGTAAGAAATAATAACACAATTTTTATTAAAAAAAGATTCTATTAAAGATAAGTTTGATCCAACCTTGTTTATAAAAATATTTTTCAATGATATACCAATTAAAAATATTTATGTAGATGATATAATATTTGGATCAACAAATGATTTAATGTGTAATGATTTTTCTAAACTTTTTCTCAGTTAATTTGACATTACCTTAATGGTAGAACTAAAATTTTACCTTGTTTTACAAATTAATAAAAGGAAAGATGATATTTTCTTAAATTAAGCTAAGTATTACAAAAAACTTTAAAAATAGTTCAGACTTGATTCTAATAAGACTATGAAAACACCAATAGGTACCAATTCCAAATTGGACTATCATGAATTTGGAAATATAATTGATATTAAACTGTATAGATGTATGATAGGAATTTTACTCAATATCACTACATCTCGACCACACATAATGTTCTCATTCGGTTTGTGTGCTAGATTCTAGTCCAACCCTAAATAAGGTCCTCTTAAAGCTATTAAAAGTGTAATTAGATATATCAAGGGTCCTATTTTTACTATATTATTTTATTCTAATTTGATTTTTTACTTTACTACCTTACTCTGATTTTGATTTGGGAATTTTATATACTTGACCAGAAAAGAACTACAGGTATGTGACATTTTCTAGGTAAAATTTTAATTTCTTATTGTTATAATAAACAATTTTATTAGAACTATCAATAGATGAAGCTGAATATGTTTATATTACTCATTTTTTCTCACAGATTATTTGGGTAAAATAAACTTTATATGTTTTTTATGTTATTTTTGATAAAATTTCAATTTTAGGTGATAATTCAAGTGCTATTTAATTTTCTAAAAACCCATTGAAACATTTTAGAATAAAAGAAAAAGATATTAGATTTAATTTTATTAGGGATCATATAAATAAAAGTGACAAATTCTTATAATTTTTTCTTTCTGAAAACAATTAGATGACACTTTCACGAAGCCTTTAGACTTTGTATTATTTTAGAAAATGATATTTTAATTGTGAATTCTAGGAGCTTAAAATTTTTGTTTAGTATAGTTATTTTTTTTAATAAAAAATTTCACTTTATTTAAACCAGTACTCTACTTTAATTACTTGAATACTGTAACTATCTATTAAATTTTATAATAATATATTTCTCTATTCTTTTAATTAGTTTAGTTATTATTAAAAGGGAAACTATTTTAAAGATTAAATTCTAATGTATTTTTAATAAATTTCAAAAGGGGGAAGATTACTTTTGAAAATTTAATAAATTTTTTATTTCGTAATTTACAAAAAGGAGGAGATTGTTAGTATTTTAAATTTAGTTTAATAATTTAATAGTTTTTTCTTTATTTTTGTAAATTTAAATTTAATCACATTTAATTAAATTGGAAATTCTTTTAAAAATTAATAATTTTATTTTACATGTTTTAATGATGTTAATTGTTTAATTATTATTATAATTTTTTCACTTAATGTTTGTTAATAGATATTGTTGTGGGATTTGAGTGAATACTTATCCATACATGCAAGACTCTTAGTCCATCCCTACTGCCACTCATATGGGACCAATGGTCTACCCTATGGGGGACCATCTCTAGAATCCTACACAACGGTAGGTTGGTATGTGATTGGGTTGTTGTATTAGGCCCACTAGATCACACCTATAGAAGCACATGGATTGGGAGTAGTAATCCCACTGGTGTATAGCCCAAGTGTAGTGTGTGACGGGGTGCAGGTGTTGAACCCCCTGATAGATCGATAGTGGATCAGCATGAATTGTATGTTATACTAGAGGTATGTTCTTATGCTTCTTATATGTGGGATTTCTGAGCTACTTCACTATTAATACATTCTAAAAATATAAGAAAATTACCTTGGTCTTTTTCATCTCACTAATCTCTATTTTTCATTCAATTATACATATTCATATTCTTCTTTGGCCTTCTGATTATGTCTAGTTTGTTGGATTTCATGGTCGAATCACCGATGAGTTATGCTGAGTTATCCATTCTAAGACTATGTTGTTGAGTCATTGAGGTTTTTTCAAGTTTTTTATTATTTCAAGGAAAATATGAAACTAAACTTGATTAAGGGAATCACAAAGGATAATAGATTATCTATCCGCTGCTCGGACACTTGTAGATCACGATCACTAAAAGATCGTATCAATGGTTGACTATTGGACATTGGTATATCTATTCTTTACTGGTAGAAATATTATATTCATATTTCATCATCATGTTACACTAGTTTTTCTCTTTCCAAAGGTTGATATCAACCTACCGCTTGAATTAACCATATATTACAGAATCTGTCCACTTCCTCCATGAAATGGTTGATCAGTAATTAAACAATTGACCATCATACATCGGTATATCACTCTATGTGCCATATGATCATTCTATAGTGGTGTGGCTTGAACCAAAAAGGCACTATCTCCACTATCACTGATAGATCACATTTCTTAAAGGTAAAACATTCTGCCTTTGGTCATCCATTTGTATGTCTCCTTTAAACTACTAGAATGTCCTCTACTCTTAACATTGTCTATTGATTTATCTTCAACATGGAAAGGTATTATCCTTCTATAATAGTAGAATCTCCTTGTACAATGGTAGATTACTTTGTGCCAAAAATAAATCAATCTACCTTTGGACACAACCGATTCATTATTTCAACAGTTTTCCATTAGACACCATCATAAGATCATGCACCAATAGTAGATCTCTACACTTCTAAACACCAATGGTATATCACTATAATACCTGGTATTTCAATCTACTATTAGTTCAAAAGAAGTTTTCAACAAATTTTATTTCTTATATTTTAAGTGATGTAATTAAAATAAATATTTAGATAAATTTTTTATTATATTTTGTTAATATATAATTATATGTTATGTGAAAATAATCATGAGAATATTTTATGTGCATATATACATGAAGTATATATATTCTTATGATTATTTTTTTGCAATATATTTACTCTCTTAATAAAATTAAAGTTCATTCAACCTATTTTTACTCTTTTATAATTATGTATTGTATATATTTGTTATAAATAAATTTACAATTATTTTATATTTATATTTCATGAAGAAATAAAAAAACATGATTGTTGTTTATAATTCTTCTTGTCAATTACAAACTAAGGTAATGGTAATATTATTTTATTGATATTTTTTAACAAGTGTCATGAAGATAATGGTTTTTAAGATGCACCTAGAAGAACTTTTTTAATAATGTGAGATAAATTCATTAAAGTTATCTTCAAGGCATAAAAATATCTTGTACAGCTCATTTGAAATATTTTTTGGTGATATAACTGCGACATAATCCTTTCTTCTCTCATGTGGTCAAGAAACTAATATAATTTTTTTACATGGTTTTGATCACAAAAGAACATTAATATTTGACCTTCATTTATGCAAGTGATCAATTATCATCAAGATTCATAATCTTTGACATATTTTTATTACATACTAGTTTTATTGTATTTGTTTTTTCATGTAATCTATTATTTATTCTATTTTAAATCCGTTGAGTCTAGTTTCTGATTTTCCTAATCAAAACCATGTATTTACTTCTCTGATTATTCCACCACCAAAAAGGAAGTCTAGGTTGTGACTCCTGATCAAAAGCCAGGTCGCAGACTCGGTTTAGTCTCCTATAAAAATACTAGGTTGTGCCTCTAGGTATTTGTAATGGGTAGTGTGTATAATTGGTTCCCACACCTTTAAAAGTGAGTTTATTAGTGGGTACTAATCTTTTTATAGAGTAAAGAAGTTTGAGAAGTGGAATGGGATATTTGTGATCTAAACCAAAATAAATATTTGTGTTCTATCATTTTTATTTTTTCATCACTTCATTTCAAGAACACAACACCCACTACTGGTCATCATTTTATAGACTCTGATTAACTTGTCTTTAAATTTTTAACATACTATTAACCCACCTCCTCCAGTATTTATTTTCATAATTATAGATCCAACACATATATATTAGAAATAGATCTAAATATCATTTGTAATTGAACTTTAATCCCATCCCAGTACATGGGATCACTGATTCACATCAAGTATACCTCTATTAACATTATTCTATGATGAAATATATTTATCCTTTCTTATAATTGTGTATGTGTTGATTCATGTTCCCATAAGACTTGTAGTGATATAAAAACACTTATCTTGGATCCATCCACAAATCCAATTCACTTCTATCCCCTATTTATCACTTTCCACAATCCAACCAGATTGAATTTAAAGAAAAATACTTGAACAGCCTTTAAACACCCTATTCTCATGTATCATACTTTAAGAGTTTTGTAACATGACTACCAAAATCCTTTTATGGTTTCTAGTAATGAGTTTGTATGATTTCAAGAGACCCCATTAAATGTGGTGCTGACTGGTGGGTTATATGTATTATATACCTATATCCATTCAAGGTAGTATATTTTCCCAAGTGATAAGACTCTCTAACTTTATACACCCTCAATGGTAATATATTGGAACCAATAATTCAAACATAGATAATGGTCATCCTTGGTATATCTATTCAACACTATAGTAATGGAACCATATTTTAATCTTTTACAATGGATTTATTAAACTATCAGTTATTATCTAATAGTTTTTAAATTCAAAATACTCAAATCATAATTCACATTATCCAATATTTTTTGTTCAAATATAAGGGATTATTTTTTATTCATTAGCTTCTATTTGGTTGTAAAGTCACTTCGCTTTATTTATTTCTTTCTTTATTTCCTTCATTAGTTGTTAATTTCATATCACTTGAATTCATAATGGTTTACTCATGTCTGCTAAGTGAATAACCTTTTTCAACCATTATGCTCTATATTCATGAGTATAAAATTAATGATGATCTTGTCAGATAATTATGAGCTAAAACTATGTGTGTATGGACAAAGGGTTGCATATACAAGTATTATGGAAATTCATATCAGGTTGATTATGCCTTTATCACTGGATATGCATCCCCACCTTGGTTTTACCACTATGGAATAAAACTATTTTCACTTCTTACCTCTAGGTAATCTAAACCACTATTTGGATCATAATTCACATTGGTCAAGTTTACCCTTGTTTTCATGTGTGCCACATCATCTTGATTGAAGCTATATGACCTTAAATGTTAGTATATTTTAGAAAAACCTGTAAGACCATAAACTATAGACACCTATAAAAGGTATGATATAAAAGACCTTAAACTTTTAAAAGGAGGATACATGGTACTTAGGAGGTTGAAAAATCACAAAGGGAGACCAGGGGGAAAATTTATTCTCTACTCACTGAGACTTCTCTTTTATGGATTATACAAAATTAAGAGTGTGAAATAATAAAAATAGGGGAAATATTTTTAGGTTGGAAATATTCAGTTGGAAACTAGAGGAAAATTCAAGTCTCCACTTGTTAATCCTATACTTTCATGGAATAAGTAAAATTTAGAACTTAAAACATGAGAAAAAGGCATAAATATTAAAGGTTCTAACATGTATCCCCAATAAAGAGTTTAGATATACTCACTAGTGTGGTGAATCTAGAAAAAAAATTAGAGTGTCTTTATATTTCTCTAAAATATTGTTTTAAATAATTTATACAATAATTACAATGAAATTTCAACGTAATCAACCCCTATTTAAACATTAATTCACCAATTACAAATACACATAATGATTTTATTTTTCTTTATCCACTCATACCCTCATATATGAATGGAATAACCTTGGATTATTCTGATCATGTAAGCGCATATGATTATCCAAACCCATCTAAGAGAACTAGTCAACAAAAATAATCAAATAACTTATATCTATTTCCTAATAGGTTTACCTTGGTTCAATATGATGAAATAAGTGCACAATACCATCCAATACTCATCTAAGATTAAATTCCTTATAGAGAATTTTATTAATCAAATTTTTTCACAATCAATTCAAGCATTTAAAATCATGATTTATAAGAAAATATCATTATTCAATAATCATATGGAATTGATTACTTTGGAATATATCTTTATGTACTTTCACAATTTATTATGATTTATTATTCAAGTCAATAGAAACGTATATTATCATAAATAGATCTATATTTTTCATGAAATAAATATTTTTTTCTTCATTAAACAAATAAGGGAGGAATATTCATGTTATTGAGTCTCTCTCTAATATTTAACAAAACAAAGGATAATATGATTTGTATGGTCACTATTTCAAGGAATGTTGAATCAATGGATGATGTTGATATATTGACTATAATGAATTATCAAAATCTTAGTGGAGTTTGGTGTATTTTAAATTTTTTTATTATTCATTTGTTTGTAGTTTTTCTACCCTAATAGTATTATCATTTTCTACACTTTTAGGATCTTTAATAAGTTTTTGATACCTTAACACTTTCCTTTCAGTTACAACCAACTCTTGATTAATAATTACTACTAAGTTAATTCCATATTTAGTTAATTATTATTTCTCTTCTAGTTGGATGTAATATCTCTCAAAGTGTTTCATCTCTAAGCTCTAAAAAGATAGATAAAAATTTAAACCTAGAGAGGTTCAAATGTGAAACCCATGACTTCTCTAACTCATTAACTATTTTCTTCACACTGTTATGGATTATGAAGTACTTAAATCTAATATATCCTAGAGTAATAAACATATGATGTAGTTTTTACAACTTCATCCTTGAATATTCTATATGAATTTAATAAATCTAATTACAAATATATCACCATTCCAACTATCCAAAATTCCAATGAAATTAAATGATCTCATGATTCATATTATAACCCATTAAAAAACTAATAAATAATATTATACACTCACTCCTAAAGATACCACAGAATCAATGTCCTCTAAACTTATTGATGCATTCAGACTCTTATTCATTGTGACTTATGATAATTGGGATTCTTGAGCAGTGGATTCATCTACTTTATTACCTAATGTATGTGGTGGAACCCCTGTAATTAAGGTTGAAACATCCTGTAAGTCAAAAATTTTGAAATTCAATATAGAACAACATCATTATTTTCTTCCACTCACAATGAAACTATCTTTTCCCACTACCATTGTTTCATCAGTTAGTGTTATGGGGATGTCTTCCATCACAAATGAAAATTCATCAAATGATATAATGAGAGAATATTATACCACCATAATTTTCACATCATTAGTTGCACCATCTCCTTTAACATAAACTTTTTCCCCTTATTGTGGTTGTTTCATTTGTTTTCTTTAATGGGAAATTCTACTGAGGAAAAAGAAACACAGCATCTTCAAGAATTGCAACTTGTGATCTTGGAAGGTTTACCCATGACCATAACTCTTGAGTTAAGGAAACATAAACTTTCAAGGGAGTGAGGGATATGGATTATCACTCAAGGATCATTCTATGGAAATTTTATATAGAAAATGTTTTTCAATTTTAGTATCCAAGTCAGCATGAAAAAAGAGGAGTAACGGTGAAAGAATCGATAGATAAAACACTCATTCCATTAATTCGTTGTTAGAATCATTAAATCTATAATTTATGTTCGATTTTATTTTTTTATCACAAA
This sequence comes from Viscum album, assembly GCA_963277665.1. NCBI lineage: Eukaryota > Viridiplantae > Streptophyta > Magnoliopsida > Santalales > Viscaceae > Viscum > Viscum album. The sequence continues at coordinate 212,657,289 of OY728137.1, forward strand.
TAAATTTCAACGATATTTTTCCATCCATATAATTTGTGTAAGTTTCGCAGGGCCTATCATGAAATAAAATGGATTAGGTGATGTAATAATTGAAAAGATTATATCCTAATATCAAAATATTCTCCCCATGAATATGGATATCCCTTGGTTTCCCCCAGAGGTCCCTCTTTGTCTATAAATACTTTTTATCAACAAATTTGGTATCAACCTGATATGTTGATGCTTCCTTGATAATAGTAAAATATTCAACTTCAAGGGATGATTCCATTTTGAGTACTTTTTTTATCAAGTTTTATTTGGTTGGAGGTTATTCTCTTTGCATGTATTATCGGGTGGTTGGCCTTGAAAGAGGGATGGGTGTGTTGAAACCCATAATTCAACCATTTCTTATCATTTTTTGGTGGATGTATGGGAACCCTGTCATTGATTTTATTCCGTGGTGATTTCAGTCTGATTTTGTAGTACATCAGGTTGACAGTGTTGTGAGTTCCTCACAAGCACTATTGGTTGGGAGGCTCGAAAGGGAGATGTTTGTTCTTCCATATATCATTTGGTCCTCCTCCCACATGTTAGTGTGGTATAGAGGATTTCTATTCAATGTTGTGTTGACTAGAAAAATTCAATTTTTTTAGGGGTAGAGTATCATCTTAGATAGGAATCGATGATAAATTGTATGATAGGGGGAGACATGACTCTTAACTACTAATTATCATGATTTATGTTTCCTATTAGGGATTTGGGTCTATGTAAGGGGCTTTAGGTTATGTTTTCTTTTGGATGTTCTGTATCGGGGTCAATTAATGGGTTCCCCCTTTTACCAATTTCAAAAGGATTTATCTCTATTTTTTTGTTCAATAAAGGGTGATTGACCCTAATCCTTTAAAAAAATACCATCCCCTTTTTCCTATGAAAATATGATTAGCTAGTATTTTGGAATGAAACTAAAATATATATTTATGTGGAAGAGAGTTAGGTTTTGTTCTTAATATATACTAATCATGGATTGGAAGTATCCACTGTGTCCCACCTCTCAGATTCTAGAATATTCTTATAACCCATTGAAGGATCCTCTTACACTAAACCCACTAACTTTTTCACGCTACCAAGTTGAGAGTTAGTTACTATGTATAGGGGTGATGTTATTGGATTCCAAATAACCTCAACTTTATGTATAAATAAGAAGTTTAAGTACGTTATTTATAGTTGTAAGTAATGAAGGGGTGATCTAAAAAAGGGTTCATTCCATACATCCACATGATCATAACAATATTTCATTCCTCATAAATTGTCAGATTTATCACTTCTTTAACATTGTTATGGTCTTCATATATTTCACTCATCATTTATAAGGAATTATATCATCAGTGGAATTCAGAAGTAATAATATCTCAATGTTTTGAAAATTTTAAACTGATTTTTATTGTTTATAACCCACTAATTTAATTAAAAATGGGTTAATTAATAATTTTTAATTTCATTGAATAATTCTAGACTTTATTGAAAATGGATTTAATATTTATTTTTTGATATTTATTCATTTTTTGGATTTAACAAAAGAATCTATACATTGATTAATAATTATGATAAACATTGTTTAAATTTATTTAATTCTAAAGTTTATTTTCCTACAAAAACTTGATGTTAATTTGGACCTATGATAATTTGATAAATTTTACCTTAGAAAATTATAAATGGGGAAACAAAAATTATGGAATAACATTTTTATAGTTTCTAATTTTAAAATTCAATTCAATTTTGAAATTAATCTAGATGAGTTAATTTTTTGGGATGAATAAATTGAAATTGGTTTAAACAATGATTTTTAAATAGTAAAACCTCAACTGGTAATTTAATTTTTTTTTAAATGAAGAAAATTATTTTTTTACAAAATATGATTTTAACTGGATGATTGAAAAATAATTTTGAATTTATTTTGGAATTAATTATTTAAATAAATTTAATTTGATTTGAAACATTTTTAATCTATTGGATTTTAATTTAGAATAAACCTATATTGAGTCTATGTTTTTAATTATGTTTCCAAATGAATTTAAATATGGGAAATCTAATGTGGATCTATGTATATGAAGAATATAAATTAAAAATGGAAATCTTTCATTCTTGTGAGTGAAGAATCCTATGTGAATTGATTCCACAAGAATAAATTTCCATGCTTTAGTGAAGAGGTTCATAAGTTGAAAGGATAATTTGTAGCCATATAACATTTGAAAAAGGGTAATTCTTTACTATACTCACTCTCCTTTAATGAATCACATTTAGTGGGAAGCCTACTTCCACGCTCTTCTATATAAGTAAACAATAAATTATTCCAAAATCCCATGCATCCATGAAAAATGTTCCATAGATTATCTTATATATAAAGTACATTCTTTAATGACGTGTTCATCTATGCCAACTCCTTCTATAACCCCATCAAGCTTCCAAGATAAACCTTCATCCATGAATTAAAACCATCGACTGAGTGTTAGCCCTGAGCTACCCTATAGCTAATATTTCATCATATAAAATACCAATCAACCACTCATGATGAATCGATTGATAGTATGGGAGAGATTCATGATTCCATTCCCTATTAGAGAACTAACCATGGATGAGGATCACCAAAAAAACCAAAACTGGGAATTGAATTGAATATGGTATTTTGGTTGATATTAAAGGAGACTAATGAATATGTATGAATCAAGATTGGGTTTTATAACAAAATTGTACAATCATGAAAGAGGAATTCTAGCCGTATATGATGAATCAAGGTTTTGCAGTTCTAAGCTCTGTTGAATATTAAAACTAAGGAAAAGGTACAATCACTTTTTGAAATAAGAGAAGTAACATTTGGATGAACCTAAAGAATACAACAAAGTCACCACCAATTAAAGATAATTCAATCCATGTGAGTTTACAATATTTTGAAAAACAACTAAAAACATTGGATTAATCAAATTTATTTAAGTTCAACTATGATGTATTATTTACTTCTAAATGTGGAGATTAAATCTAATTAGAATGGATGGACCAAAGACTGATGATTCAGGTTTCTAATCCTTGATGAAATGTAGAAGAATTATGATCAATGCAAAATTTGATTTTGATAACTGATTAATCAAAGAATAGACCATAAAAATGATTTTCCAAATGTAATTTTTGAGATAGGCCAGTGAACTCAATTCTCACATGATTTAAGATTTGATTTGTGAGAAATATCTAATTTGATTCATATAGTCAAAATCTATCAAAATGAGGAAGCATATATTGAACCAAATCCATTAAATATCCATAAAATTTGACTGAATATTTTCATTAATTTTGTTTTTTACTTGCGTAGAGATAGACTAGTGAAGATAATTGGGCCTACCAAGTTCCCCACTGAAGTAGTATTAGGTTCAATAGATAACACACACAATGTGTATGTTAAAATTTTCAAATGAATCTCTTTCCAGTGGAGCTAAATATTGTCCCAGGCTTGAGGAAGACATGAGGTCAATGTTCACTGGTTTTAGATGAATTAGATATTTAGTTTGGTATAGTTTTAAATAAAAAACAATGTATTATTTATTGATGATAAAGAACTAGAGATTCTAACATTGGTTGAATAGATCTTTATGATTTGGTATTGAATAAAAAATTTGATTTAATTTAAATCTTGGATTTAGTATTTAAGATTGAGCCAAATCCCTTATTGAAGGGATGTGAGCTCAAGATGATTGATGCATGAAGTGACTTGATTTTTTATTGAAAAAGACTCTTGATCCAACACACACATATGTTTAATGATATTATTGATTAAATTCTAGATTCAAAAAAAATTTTATAAACAGGAAGGGATGTAGTCTCATGGACAAGCCAACCATTGGAGCTTGATAATTGATATTGTAAATGAATTAAAGGTTAATTTTGAAGTGTTACATGGTCAAAAGAGATGATATGGAGAGTGAAAGTCAATGGAACCAATTTTTTGAGTAATTTTAAATAAGAAAAAAAATGTAGATTCAAGAGAATTAACCATGTCAAAAACTACATTACAGATCTGGGTTTCTGTTATAGGGAAACCAAGACCTGAATTCAGTGATGCCTGGGCTCAATTTTGATACCAAAATTCCAAGATCCAATATACTTAGAACTATGACCTGATTCCAAAAAGAAGTGTATAATTAAGGATCCTCATTAATAAAACATGTTTAGTAGTTTATGAATTCCAATATGGTCATAGCGCACTAAATCATTTCACCCTTTGATGCTTTTAGAATGAGTATGGTGACCGATCAAGAGAGGGAAATTATTTTATGATAAAAATTTAATGACACTCACATGAAGAAATATAAACCATAAAACTATAAATGTTGTGCAAATATGAATAAAGGGAACTTGTGTTGGAATTTAAGGAATAATACATAATTTATTGGTTCATTTGAGTTAAATATCATGATAATTACATGGTGGGGAATGGATGACTGAAAACTGTTGATAATTTCTATAAGAGGAACCATAAATAAATAAAGGATATTGTTGATCACTTCCACCATTTTATCGATCAAGAACACGCTACTTCTTCTCACCTTTATTTTATTATATTCTACTATAATACATTGATATTGGAACACTAGTCCATTTGTGTTCATGCTAAGGAGAACTCTCCATTTCAACTATTATTTAGTTCTACTCATTAATTTTCAACTCTCCTTCTTACTTATCTAGTTGTTCTAAAATTCATAATTACTCAGAGGTTTTTACTTGATTTTTATTTTAATTACTATCACCAATTAAATTATGTAAATATTTACCTCGAATTAATCATTCTTGAGGATGATATTGGTAGGATCCTTCAAATTTCAAATTTAAGGAATTTGAAAACCACTAAAGAGGGAATTATATTGTTTTTAAGTATGTATATTGCTCATTTGTTTCCCAAAAAATAATGGGATTAAGAATATATATATATATATATATATATTAAATAAGTATATGTATTATCATCCTTCGGACACAAGTAAGTCTTAATCTTTTTCATCTTTAGTTGATTTCCTAGTATCTAACTATTTTCTAGAGAATCACCTTGCTACCTCTGATTAAATCATCTTCACTCAAGATAATGATGCATTGTCTCCTCAAAACTGCACTGTTAAGAATACCTCACATGTTGTTAACCTAGATGGTATAATGACTCAAATATAATATATTATGTATTGAATTTTTTTAGTGTCTTTATTCCCCTTTTCCATAGTTGACGAACCACTTACTTTCATAAAAATATTTTCCATTATTTCATGAGGATAAGAAGATATCTAGGAATTGGCCTAATTAGACATCAATCTAATAAAATCATCTCTAGAGGGTAGTGTGACCTAATATATAATATCCTTAAGAATCATCATTAACCAAAATGTTAATCTACCATTGGATATTTATCCATCATAAAATTCATGAAGGGTGCTAGAAAATTTCTTTATAAACATAAAAACTATTGATCTAACTAATATGGTGAATAAATTTCACAAACAGTGTCATAGTTAACCCAAACTAATAAAATTAAATCCCTCAATGAAATTTTATATGAGATATCTTCATATAATATATGGTTCCATCTATAATTGTTCTGGTAGGAACCTATCCATATAGAAATAAATTAAACTCTAATAAAATCCTTATAGTCTTTACAATTGATGAATCATTCAGCTAGAGTGAGAGGATTCCAGTAAAATCATGAATATATGCTCTGAACCTACACCTTAAGATATTGATCAAGTTTTGAAACTCAAGAGTCTTAAAGAATTCCATTACCCATACATATAGCATTACAAATGGCCTAGATATTCAAAATGGGTACTTACCATGATATATGTGTAATAGGCATGATATTTATTGGCTAGCATTGGCACATCAAAGAAAATATACCTTTCTTCCACCAACATTTCCACTATTATAAATGCGTTTGGCCTTACACCAATGTATGAATTATTAAATTGAAACATGTATAAATTAATCCACATATCCAAGATGCTAGTAAGGTGAAACTGAGAGTCTACTTTGGGATAGATTCATCACCCCCATTTCTCATATTGACCATGATCCGACTAAGACCAGTAGGTTCCAATATTCCCCACTTTTGTATAATGGGACACCCCCATTGGGAACTAAGAGATTAGACACTTTTATTCTTCATTAGGAAAAAAATTCTATGTATTGAAATTTATATGGATTAATAGATAATTCTTCTTCCCTATGGAATTTTTATCTTACCTCAACAAATCATATTCCAATGGAGGTGTCTATATAGCATATCCCTTATCAAATTTTGATTGGATTAATTCATCATGCATTTCCCCGAGGATTGGTTCCTTATAGATCTTTTACATTTCAAAAAAATAATCCCCATATATCCATGTAATAATTAGAATGTGACATTCTAGGGACTCCAATTGTTAAAAAGTTCAAGGATAATATTTCTATTCTTATACACATGTGCATGAAAAATCCATATGGATTCATAAGTCCCTACCTATTTAAGATGGTGTTAAAACACGATACAATTTTGTCACTCTCAATATTCCCACATCCAACCCGGTAAAAAATCACCTCCATATCACATACCCTAGCTCACATTATATAATTGGAACTAGTCGATAGATATTTTATGATAAATAAAAGTATAGTAATGTGTCTAAGGAACTAAATAAAGCTAAAATATTTCCATATTGGAGATCATATACTATATGATACATACAATATCTTCAAAATCCTGTTTGATGAATGTTCCTCACAATGAGACAAAATATCTTTCAAAAAATGAATAATGGATGAACCAAGATCAGGGAAAATTGTGATTTGATCATGGGATTTTGGAATCATATAGTAGTTCATAACTATAAAGAGAAAGGAAATCTAATAACTTGAAGTTTTGTGATTCACTAGAAAAGTATGTGTAAAAATTGACATGTAGAATCCATATTGGTATACCTTTCCTAATTTATTTTCCCTTTATCAATTCTTGAATCTAGACTCATACATCTTTATCAAAGATTGTGCTTGAAGGTTTTTTGATTTTCTATAAACAAATAACAAAGGGTTCGTCAAATTATTTCAAAATTAATGAAATAAGGAGAAGCACCCAATGTAAAATAAATAAAATAAGAAAAAAATAAATATGGACAAAACTTTGCAAAGTTTAATTTTTTTTCTTTTTTTGCATTGGTGAATTCACCCAGATCTCCCCAAAGGGTGTTTTCAAAAAGTCATACCTAAATTAATGTTTTTAGTATTTTATGACATGGTTATATCACCAAAATTTCATGCATGGTGGAGTACACCAAATTGAATGCATCGAGGCCTATATGGAAGTACTAGTACCCAAACTTTAAAGATAATAGTGAACACTAAGGCCAAATAAGGTAAAAATAGAGATATGGATTTATGTGATTCACCCAATTCATTGTGTTCCTTGATGATTTTTTCACCACATACTTATAAAGGATATCTACTATTGAAACACTCCATTTTTATACATGACTGTTACATCATTTCTAAGATAAATGACATAATATTAATAAATTCTAGAATCGAAGGGTTTAGTATCTTGGATAAATTAGGTTCATACATCACTAGTATATAATAAAATATAAACATTATTTAATTCCTTATTAAAAATTTTTTAAATATCTTTTATTCTCATTAGTACATATAATCACCTGAGGATATACATAAAATAAATGGGTGTGATAAATGCCCAGTAAGGGGAGAAATAAAAGTGAAGGAACCTGAGAGAGAAATTAGTTTAAAACATGTGTGAGCATAATCATCATCATCATTTTGTAAGAAATATATCATTATCAAAATCATGAGGGTTTAATTTTGAAAAATTTAATATAATATAGTATATTTATTATAAGTAAACGTCAAAACATAGTGTTTGAATACCTAACATAGTTGTAATCAAATCTAGCATCATGTTCACGCATAACATTTGTTCATAAAACATAACATCATAATTTTGAGTAAATATATAATAATTTTTACTAATAATAGATATAATATCATGAGATATATCACATTAACCAATTAATTATAAGGATATATAATTTTTCCCCACTCTTTACATCATAAAATGAATATTCTTATGCATGCCTCATAAGAACACATTGTAATGATAACCATGAATAAACCCAACAAAACAAAATGGGTTTCATGAGGGTTTCATGAATCACATATCAGTGAATAACCTTTAAGGTTCCCAAGATAAGAAAGGGAAACAAATTTTTCTACATATAATTTTTTAATAATATATCATGGTTTATGATTATAAGGAGAAAATTTTTAAAAGAAAATAATAAGGGATTTTTGAAAATACTGTGTTTTGAAAAATCATTATAGGCATCTTTAAAATCATCTCTATGAAGTAAAAGAATGAATATCCTCATAAATTAAAAAAAGGAAAGAATTTTGAAATTTATTTTTAAAGTCATTATGATGATTCCACATTGAAAAAAATGAAAACATGATAAACCAAAAAATAAGGGGTTGGGTTCAAGAATCCACTTACCTTAAATCATGTTATGCTTCATCTCATTTACACTTGATGTTTGATAAAAATCTGTTTATTATTCCATGAAACTAGAAGTGAATTATATTCATTTATATAAATATATATTATAATAATTTGATTGTATTTTCTAATACCCTTTGTTAAACATGATTTTTTTTGTTATGTTTTCATTAAATTATCTCGTCTTGTTCCAATTTCGTTGTTTCTACTCAAGGTCATTAATACCAAAGTAATATTAACTAAAGAAGCGTAAAATATATTTAATTACATATTTAAATATTATAATAGTTCATAATAACCATATATGAAGTTTTTGATAAGTATAGAGTTGTAAATTTCTGTGTATGTAGTTGACCACCCATTAACGTGGAATTCTCAAAAGAGGAGAAAAGAGAAATATGAAGAAAAAAAATATGTCATAAATATAATAATTAAAGTAGGTTAAAATAATTAATATATTATTTCATGCTAGTTTAATAATTTTATATGTTTTGGGTTTGAAAGGAAAAGATAAAAGAAGTAAGATAAGTGCAAAATGTGGTGAAAAGTTGATGAAACCTTACTCTATTCTTTGGGTTACTTCTATCTACATCACTAAAACCCTTGACTGATTGGGGTTTAGTGACTCTAGAAAATACCTAAGAATTATAATGGGATTAATAAATGTAATTTGGGTATATATTTGTTTTTTTATGTGAGAGAGAATTGGTTTTTCAAGGGGAGAGAGCGGGTATTTATACTTGAGGAGAAGGGTATTTTTGAGTTAAAATTTTGAATAAAATATACTTTCAATAGTTTACATTGTAATAGTGATATTAATGAAATTTTAAGTAACATATTAATAAAATAATATTATTTTAGGACTTTTAAATCATTCTAAAATAGAACTCATTAGTTTATTAAAAAGTAAAGTGAAAAAATAAGAAATTGTTATTTTAATGGAATACTTTATCATTTTTGAATTTGGAAAAAGGTTAGGTTTGTATTTTAAGTTTATTATTTCAAATGGCTCATTTAACATGAGTTTTTGGTTAATACAAAAGTTATATAATTTATTAATTCATTATTACTTCTGGGATGATGTAATTGAAAAACACCAATTAAGTAAAAACCCATGTTTTTATTATTCACGTAAACATTAAAGTATTTTAGAAAATTACCAAAAATTCCCCCATATAAAATTTTGACGTGATAATTTAAAAAATGATGTTTATTTTTTCAAAATAATTTTATAAAAATGGTAATTTTAATTTTTAATATAGAATCTTTATTTCAACAAAATATTCTTTATAAGAATACCCCGACACTTTAATTTTTTATATTTATTTTGAGGAACTATACTATTAATATTAACTTAATTTATTCATGGTCAAAATTATTTACATTAAACTATAATATTTTATTGATTAAATTACTATTTTAATAATCAAAATTCTATTCCTTACACTTTGATTACTATTCCCAGCGCTTCGATTACTATTCCAACAGTCAGTTTACTATTCTTAATAGTTAGGTTACTAATCCTGCGATCATATTACTTCCTATAAATACTTCTTCATTTATTCACATAATAATCACTACAATTCCTCTTAATTCTCTATATTTTACTATTCAAAAATTTCAAAATTCTTTTCTCATATTTTGTTTCTTTTTCATAGTATTGCTTATGGGAGTAATAATTATAGTAGATTTGGAGGATCCAAATTTCCTTATTATAATTTTTCGATTTTCTATTATTTTCCCCCATTATAATATTTTAAATTTTCATGGGACTAATTTTTGACCAATGTAATATTCTTCATTAATGAAATAATTTTATTTCAATTTTTTTCTAAAGGTTGCATGTGTATATTATAATATAACAGACATTTATTCTAAATATAAATTTCATTTATAAATTTTGGGTTATTAAAAATGTTGGTACCCCCAATACCATATCAACATTTGTGTATCATGAAGTGTGTGTGTGTGTTTTTATATCCTTTATCATTCATTGTTCCTTGTCACCATAGTGCATTATCATAATGAAAGTAGGGAGTGTGCTTTCAAACCCACAAATGTGTTCTCTTGAATCCTCAACCTATGCCATACACCTTCCTTAGAGTTAAATTTATTTCCCAAGATTAATATTCTTTATTATTTATTCCTTTTAATCCCAAATGGATCCAATTATTTGGAAGATAGTTTTTTGGACCCGTAATTTTGTAAAAGATAACTCCATGAATCCTCAACAAGAGATTGAAAATATGAAAGGAGTAAGGATGGATAAGAACCCTACCACATGTGACCTCCTACTAGTACCTTTTTGAAACTCTACCACACACCATCATAAATACATGTACATGTCATTGATCACATCATGTATTCCATGGTGAAACACTATATGTTCCATATTGATCTCTTACTGGCACCTGGATCCATGTCTGAGCACATGAGAGATTATGGGTGGTTACCCACTAAGGTTAGTTTCCTAGGCATGCGTTGCCTATAAAAGGACCTCTCAACCTTCCATTTAAAGAAAAAGCTCTAGGAACCACCGCTAAATAACATTATGTACCATCTGAGTGTGTGCCTATGCACCCTTTCTTTCCAAACTCTCCCATATTTAAATTTTCTTGTCCAACCCTAGGATAAGGGATAGAAACATGGAGTATTTAGGTTATCTTGGGGTTTTTGACATGTATAACCTCCATGAAAGATTACTTCACCCAAGCCACCACCTAGGTTAGGGTAAAGTACCTCTTTGTTGAAAATTATACCATGAAATATGGGAAAATTATGTTAGTAACCATGCTTTCATAATTTTAGTCATGTATAACTCTTTAGGGATCACTATGGAATACCATTCACTGATTCTCACCTCATGCCCACCCCTAAAGGGATATTAACCATGGTTCCCAGTATTTGTTTTATTAAAATGGGTTATTCCCAACATTAAAATCACCCACTTAGGGGCCCAATTTGCTCAAGTCACCCCCTTGGGTAATCGTGTACCCTTGCACCCTTTTAGCTTCCAAAACCTCATTTGATATCATTCACCTAGGTATATCCCTCAAAAAAACACCTTACCCAGGACCATACCTTTTATACCTAATATAAATGAATGGGTCACACTTTATATTTATGTAACCCTTATGATCATGTATTCCATTGATAATTAGAGTCTTACACCTTTTGACATATCTCTCCTAGGATGTTCTCCTAAACTAGTAGGGTCCTTAAAATATATTCAATCATTTATTAATTTAATAATGAATATTTTCACTCTAAAATAACCCATGGGAGATTTCCTAGCCCAAATTACCCATTATTCTCATCTTAATAATTCTAATGTTGTCCCACATCCACTAAAACTCCCAGTCAACCACCCTGGGTTCAATAAATGAAGCAAAGTTATCAATGGGATACCATATTTAGTGTAAGTACCTACCTTATTTCACCTAACTCAAATTTCATATTAAAATAGAAAAGTTTAGCTCATACCTATGTCCAGTATAAAACAATTGTTTGGAAGCCAAGGCTAGTTTCCCCTACTTTATGGATTTAAACTATGTGAAAGTGGTCCATGTCATATGACCATAAACTTAAAAACATCATGGTCTTGGATGGATTACCTTAAAAGGTATGTCATTGATCATGGATACATGACCTTAAAAGGAACCATTATGGACCTTGTCACAAAACCTTAAAGGTACAGAATGCCTCATTATATTTCCCCAAACTATATATGTTTTTATTTTCTTTATAGGGAAATATATAAATCCCATCTCATGGGACTAATATCTACTATATAACGCCAATTATGGTTCTATCACAACTTTAAAACATCAATTAGTCACTTTAAACAAAAGGTTAACATGTAATATTACTCAGAAGTATTTCATTGATACTCTAAAATTTATAATAGACTCGTGTACTAGAAAAAAAATCCTATATGGGATGATTAAACATCCCATCCTCTTAATTCTAACGTACATCACTCTGATAAACTAACCAAATGGTCTTGTGAAAATAAAACATCATATGCATGGGTAAACTGTGGTCTGGTAAACATTCAAAATGGATTTCATTTACTGAATATTAATGAAAATTATATTTTTATAAAAATTCACAAATTCCATTGTGATAATGGTCCTGAGGGGGGCTTTAAATTGAATAGAAAAAAATTTGGTAGATGGGGTCTACTTTTAAAGATGGTTTACATAGTGACTTATTGATAAAGTGTTTATAAATTATAAAATAAGAAAATATATAAAAGTGTTTATAGTAATTTATTAATTTTTCATAGATGAATATTTAAAAAATTTATATTGGATACCCTTATTTGAAAATTATTTAAACCATAAAAAATAAGTTAATATATGACTACATAAATGGTTTACATAAACCATAATGTGTGATAATTATTTTATGTGAAGTTTTTATATAAAATATGAAATTTTAATATGATTATAAAGGTTTTTATGAATATCACATACTTTAGAATATTATTGAGTTTATATTAAAAACTATATAAAAATAATAATATGAAGGAGTTAATATTATAATAAATTTAAAGTGTTTTTATTTATTTATGTTTCATAATTGTATAAATCATATTAAATAATAAATTGTTTGTTACTTTATTTTATAAATTTCCCATAAAATGTTATCTCGTGTCTAAATTTATAAATTTTTCATTTATTTAGTGTTATTAATTCTTTGATTCATAGATATAAATTGAATATATTTTTAATGGTTATATTCCTTAGTTTTAAGTGTTAAACTACTTATTTAAATTATCATACATACATTTCAAGCATGGCATGCTATGTTCGATAGCTAATTTAGTTTTATTCCTCCATGAATTTAGCTTTTTCATGGTTATGAGCATTAATTTTAAGGTTAATTATAGTTTATACATATTAAATTTTATAATTATGATGGGATTGAAATATATCTTGAGTATTGAAGAATGTGTAGAGGGAATTTGGGTCAAGATGCTCACTAGCCTAGGAAACTAAGATCTATCTAAGAAAATGGGGTTTTCTACCTATCTCTTCATGGTTACTCTTGTGTTTATTATTAATCCATATGATTCTATGACTTTTTATGATATATTTTTGGGTACCTTATGAATGGGTTTCATTTATATGTATAAATAGAGTTATATTTTAATTTGGTTTATTAACAAAATTTATGAGTTGTGAAAAGAGTTACACATAATTATGGTTTAAACATATTGATTTGGTGGAAAAAAAAGTATTCAAAACCTAAATCATCTCAATAGTTACAATATTTAAAGGGAATACAAGAGATGAAATTGTGAGAAAACAAATAAATTTATAAAATGTGTTAGATTCTTTTTAAATTAAAACTTTTCAATACCTCAATCATCCAATTGATGTATTCATGCAAAATATATACTCCCATGGATTAACTTGTGTAAGGAGTTCATGTTATTGGTGACCCTAATAGTATTAGGTGACCATATTTGGAGTATGATTTTTGTTTCACTATATCCGGAAACCCTAAAGTTTTAGATACCAAAGGAAAAAAGAACTGAGTTTATCCATGTGATAGATTGGGAAAGGAATTATCTACTTAGATATCTAAGAGACATATATGATATAATTGACATGAGGTATTACCAAAATAACTATGTTTTGAGAGTAATTACAAATAAAGAACATTACATAGTAAAATATGGATCTTGTTCAACTAATCAATATGATGGAATTCAACAAGGAGTTATCATTTTAGTGGGATCACATCTAATAAAATTCCTTACTAAATAAATATAAAACATGATACTCAATTGATAAAACAATTTTTGTATATAATAAAGAATCACCATAAATAAACATTAATTTGATATCAATATTATAAAATAATGAGCTTAATTGAAGTAACCTTATAAATAGGTATAGAATCTTATGATTTTATCATAAGAAAGAGGTAATATTATATGTGTTACGGACACCTCTTCCTAATTATCAAATTTTAGAAGTTATTTAAAAAGTTTATTTATATTATTATAATAAAAATAGAAGATGTCACATAAGGTATCAAAGTTATTATATGTGATATGGGAAGAGGAATGTCAGTATTTTTTATTCTCAAAATTATTGAGTAAGTTTATGAATTGGAAAGATTTGAGGACATATTCAATATGTGACCTGGAAATAGAATTCATTCTAGAATTATTTTTGGATAGGTTTTAATAATATAAAATAGTTAAATAAATGTTTACTGTATCTCTTAAAAGTTTTGGGGATGATCAAGTAATACATCAGATGTCCAGGATCTAGTGTAGTGTTAACAGTATAAATGGGTAAAGGTATAATTTAGAAGTAAATTATTGGATGGTTCAATTATAATCCTAGGTAATTTATACCTAAAATAGGTACTATGAAATAGGGGTGGTACTCTAATAGGGTTTTCTTTTGGTGGTAATTTGGAGTGGGGAGATTTGTGCTATCTATGGTATTGCCTATATAACAACCCTACTCTTTAGTTCATACTTAAACATGATTTATTACATAAAACATTCACTTGATACAACATAAAAGATAGAGTGGTATATTGTCTTTATGGCTTAGAAACATTACATAACAACATAAAACAAAGACATAACATCTTATTGGAAACTTCCTTTACATGACCACTACATTCCCTCATACTTAGAATTGTATGGGATAACATGAAGACATGCATAAGAAAAGGGTGAGCTATAAAGCCCAGTAAGGGAGTAAACAAGGAATAAATTGAATATTACAAAACATGTAACGAAATATTCATATAAATAGAGAACAAGAGAAACATGAACATAAAGGCATGATAAAGCATGATAATCATAACATGGAAATGTGGCAACAACACTTAACATGGAATTAGCATGATCCAAGGCTCATTTCACATGGAGCATGAGTAAACATTCATTTCACATGAAGTATGATTAAACCATCATTCTACTTGAATTATCATGAGTCAACACTCATTGCACATGACATATCATGATATTATACTTTACCCAATGCATTGGGGTGCTATTAGGGCGCACCCTTCTTAAACATTTCATTCCATGCATAAGTGTGCCACATGGATCATAGAACATGGAATAAATCATCATTATCTATTCCATGATAAAGTGATGTGGAATAAATACATTAATCTTTATAATCAATAATTAAATTTTTATAAAGGTGAATACACTTGACAGGGAAATGGACATGGTATTCACTACACAATGACATTGGCTTGGAAAATCGTTGCAATTTCGGCAACGTAACGGCGTGAAGTAAGAATTAATAAAAATGGTTGATGAGAAATAAAGGTTTGTATCATCATATGTACATGAAATTGACATTAATATGGTAATATAGATACATTTACCAACATATATAATGGAATTTAGATTCATAATACAAAATAATTGCTTGAATGTAATTAAGGAGAGAGAAATTTCTTACGGAATTTTGGCATGGAAATGGGTGTACATGGGAGGCATTAATGAAAGATAAATGGGTCTCCTATCATCCAAAAAAATAGGGAAGTATGGGGAGGTAAAAAATCAAACCCCAAAATTGTTAATTAAAAACAAAAGGGCATAACATCTTAGAGAAAATTGGACAAAAATGAGAAAGGAAGAAATCCCTTACTAGGAAGTGTGCTTCCAAAGGCTTGGGAGAGGCTAGAGAGAGGCTTATTAGGAACTTGGGATTACTTGGGAGGATTATATAGATTGGAGGTATGGGTTTTGTCAAAATCCAAAGTCTTTGAGTGAAGAGGAAGTGGGATCTTGGGTGGGTTTATATAGGAAATGAGAGCGAATTCTTTATTATTTAAGTTTTGGTCACCACACATTAAACTAATCAATACCACCAACCAGACAACGGTTTTTGCCCAGGGTTTTTTGAAAAGGAGAGTGGGAAAAAATATTTTATAATTCCAATGGTCTAAATTCTTAAAATAATAGGGTTTATTTTGTGGAGGTGAGTCACACTCTTAAGGAAATTCTTTTAAAAAGTGAAAATGTTTTGTAACTCTTGGAGAGTCCACTAAAGTTTTGTAAAACAAAACAAACAAACCATAAATCACATTATTTTAATGGTAAAACATATATTTTCCTAAAATTATTCTTATAGTATTTTATTACATCACTATTGGGTCATTATGATTTCATAAAACAAATTATATATTTAAACGGTATTTAATTTTTACCCAAAAAATGGACTGTCTCGGAAAATTATGAAAAATTCACCATTGGATAATTTCGATGTCTTGATTTTAAAAATAATATTCATTTTATCTAAATAATTTTCTAAATATTTGAATTTTTACTTCTAAAATAAAAACCTCCATTTATCAAAAATTCATGGGTTTTGACAAAAACTGCTTTCAACCCTTAATAAAAATTACAATTGCATTCATAAAATTATACAATAATTTATATTTAATAAAAATTAACTTAATAATAATAATAATATTTCATTAAAATATTATTTAACTCAAAAATTCATTAATTCATCAAAATAGATTTCTTAATTGAATATTAAAAAAAATATCATTTGTGCTTTAAAAACTATTTACAAAGTAACAATAACAAAACAAATGTATATTCTTTATACAAAAATAATGTACATAGTCATAGTGCTAGGGTATTGTTACATAACCCCTTATAACACCCTCATAAGACTAAAGAGTAAGGTTTTTGATGGTGATAGACTCTTGGGGTGGTTTGGATAACATTGCTTGGGTGGTAATCTCAACCAACTTTCACTTCTCTCAAAGGCGATTTCATTCGAGCTTAACATGTTGAAGCTAGGCTTGGGATTGGTCAAGAGAAAATCCTAATGACACTACCTCCTTTTCAAGCTCTGACAAATGGGCTTCATATGGGGAAATTCTATAATATGAGGTCATCGCTAACTTTATCTAAGTAAATTATATTTGTTAAAGCCTTATATTTATACTAATCATGTGATCAGTTTTTAATGACTATATTTGCAATGGTCATAATTCTTAACGGTATTTTAAAATCCAAAAACATGAAACCAATGAAGATCAATTTTTATATAAACATTTTACATAGTGATACATTTAATTAGATCAAGAGGAATTTCCATTAATGAAATTTTGGGTCGTTACAATCTTCCCCCCTTAAGAAATTTTTCCCACAGAATTTCCTTTTCCAACACTAAAATAGATGTGGTAACTTTGATTTATCACTTCCTCTGATTCCCATGTCTCTTATTAAAACTTGTGGTTTCTCTACAACACTTCCACAAGGGGCATTGTCTTATTTCATATAACTTTTTCTCTATGATCTAAGATCTTCACTGGTTTCTCCTTGTAAGAAAGATCATCCTTTATCTATACTAAATTTGAAGAGAGTATGTGTGAAGGTTCTAGTATGTACATCCTTAAGAGGGATACATGAAATAAATCAAGTACTTTGTCCATGGTAGGTGGAAGTGCTTGTTGATAGGCCACAACCCCGACATGATCATGAATCTCAAAGGGGTTGATGTTCCTATGACATAACTTCCCTTTCCTTCCAAACCACATGACCTTCTTCCATGGAGATATGAATAGAAATACCATATCTCCAAATTTAAACTCAATGTATCATCGATGGTTATCTGAATAAATATTTTGTCGACTCTGGGCTACCATGATATGTTGCTGAATGGTTTTCACCTTCTCCACCATTTCTTCGACCATTTTTGGTCCTAGCAGCTTATGCTCACTAACTTCATCCCAACATGTCCATGTTCTACACCTCTTCCCATACATGGCTTCATAAGGTGCAATTCAGATGCTCTAGTGGAAACTCTTATTGTAAGATAATTCAACCAGTGGAAGATGTTGGTCCCACCCTCTTATGAAGTCCATACAACATGATCTTAATATATCCCCCAATGTATGAATAGTTTTCTCAGATTAGCCATCCGTTTGAGGATGACAGGTCATACTAAAGTTCAGTTTAGTATCCAGATCATTCTGAATATTCTTCCAAAACATAGAGGTGAATCTTGTATCTCGATCAGATATAATAGATATTGGTACTCCATGTAGCCTTACCACTTCCCTGGTATATATTTGTACCAGTTGATCCAATGAGAAATCCTCCTAAATTGAAATGAAGTGTTCAAACTTTGTAAGATGATCCACAACAGTCTAGATTGAATTGTTACCTTTGGATGTATTTGCAAGTCCATTGACAATTTCCATGGTTATGTTCTCTCATTTCCATGCTGGTATGGGTAATGGTTGCACCATCCCCTTAGAATTCTCCCTCTCTAACTTCACTTACTCACACACTAGGAACCCTGATGTATACTCAGCGATCTCCTTCTTCATATTATCCCACCAATAATGCACTCATATATCTTGATACATCTTTATGTTTCTTGGGTGAATAGATAAATTTAAACTATGAGCGTCATCCAAAAGTTTCTTCTTCAGCTCTAGACTTGATGGAACACATAATATTTTCCCAAATCTCACAGTTCCTTATTCGTTAACATTAAACTCCAAGGATTTCCCTTTTCTGATAGCTTCCACTTTATTATAAATTCTTACATCATCCTTTTGAGCATCCTTTAACTTTTCCAAAAGATACGGTTGAGAAATAATTTGTAAAAGGTTTGATGATGTTCCCTTATTTATTATTCTCATGTCCATATTCATCAAATCTAAGAATATTGGATCCTTTTCAATTCTCATCGATGATAAAATCACTGGTTCCTTTCTACTTAGAGCATCTTCCACCTTGTTATCTTTCCCGGGGTGGTAATGGATTGAGCAATCATAGCCTTGGATCATCTATAATCATCTTCGTTGGTGCATGTTCAAATTTTTCTGTGTGAATATATACTTGAGGCTTTTGTGTTCCATATATATTTCTCACTTCTCCCCAAAGATACCATTTTTCCAAATTTTTAAAGCAAAGATCATCGCAGCCAACTTCAGATAATGTGTTGGATAATTCTGCTCATGAACTTTCAATTGCCTTGAAGCATAAGCAATGAATTAGTCATTTTGCATCAACACACAGCCCAGGCCCTACTTTGAAGCATCACTTAATACAAAAAAAATTTCTCCACTTGTGGGTAATGTGAGCATGGGCGCAGTGATAAACCACATTTTCAACTCCTTGAAGCTTTCTTCACATTCATCACTCCAATAAAACTTTACTCCCTTCCGAGTTATCTTTGTAAGACAATTGGAAAATCGTGAGAAATTTCTCACAAATCATCGATAATATTTAGCGAAGCCCAAAAATCTACAGACATCTATTACCGATGTTGGCCTCGACCATCCCTCAATTGCATCTATTTTGGAGGGATCCACAGATATCTCATTCCTTGTGATGATATGGACCAAGAATTTATTCCTTCAACCAGAACTCACAATTGTTGTACTTTTCATAGAGCTTCTCCTTCTGAAAGGTCTCTATTACAGTTCTTAGATGATCCTCGTGATCCTCCTAGGTTTTAGAGTATATCAAAATATCAACTATAAATACTACCAAAAATTTGTCAAGGTAATCTCTAAAGACTCTATTCATAAATTCCATAAAGATTTCTGGAGCATTAGTGAGTCCAAAAGGCATTACTATGAATTCATAGTGCCCGTATATTGTACAAAAAGTAGTCTTCGGAACATCATCCTTCTTTAAACTTAATAATATCCTGACCACAAATCTACCTTGGAGAAGTATTGTGCTCCACATAGCTAATCTAACAAGTCATCAATTCGTGGGAGAGGATACTTGTTTTTTATCATGATTTTGTTAATATCATGATAACTGATGCAAAGGTGCATTGACCCATCCTTCTTATTGAGGAAGAGGATGGGTGCACCCCATGGGGAAGCACTTGGGTGTATAAACACTTTATCTAGATTCTCATGTAGTTGTTTCTTCTTCTCCTCAAGCTCCAAAACATCCATTCTATAAGGAGTCTTGGATATTGGCAACGCCCCAGGTATAAGATCAATTGAGAATTCAATACCTCTTCTAGGAGAAACACCAGGAAATTCCTCAAGAAACACTTTATAAAATTCCATCATAGTAGGCATGTCTTAAAGGATGGTTTCCTCCTTAAACTCAATCATATGAGCCAGATACGCGTGCTCATAGGGTAGTAATATCTATGCTTGTGGCCATGGAGCTAAATAAGATTCATCTTCCTCCTTTCACTTCTATAGAATCGCGGGTCGATTCTCTACATGGAGATTGATTTCCCTCTCACAGAAATTTATGTTGGATCTATATATGAAAATCCAATCCATGCCAAGAATTGCATCAAATTCCACCATAGAGAGTATGACGAGGTTCGTCGAGAAGTTCAATCCATAAATTATGATAGGGGAGGAGTTATATTCATGGGATGAAATGAGTTCCCCATTTCCCGTACTCACTGACATCTTTACTTCCATGATTTTTTGTGGTGTTGGGATTGTTCTACTAAACTTTCGTGATATAAAGGAATGATTAGAGCCTGAATAAAAAAGTACATTCACTATTATTGAATGAATAACTTTCATACCTATCACAACTTCATTCTCTGGGTTCACTTTGGCAGTAGTGATGGCAAAATTTCTCCCTTGCTACCTTGTAGGTTGTTGGTTGCCTCTGGAAACCCTTGTCTTAGGGCACTGATTTGCAGGATTCCATGGTTCTTTGCAGTTGAAGTAATGAACAACGCATTGAGAGTCGAACGGAGTGTTCCTCTCCTCTTTCATTGCCATGGGTTTTTCTTGTTGGCAGTTAATGGCTAGGTTCCCTTCTCTTCCACACCTAAATCATTTCCACATCCCCTTCAATCAATTTCCAGGGTGATTCTTTCCACACCTTTGGAAAGTGGGGTGCTATATTTTCTTAGCACCATTGGATTTATCCATCAAACCACCATAATTTAAGTCCACCTTATAATTCTTATCTCCATGAAACCTCTAAGGTTTTCCTATCTTTATTTTAACCGTGAGGGCACATCAGACAATTTCCTCTTAGATTTCAAAATCACAGATCGCCAGGGCTTTCCACAGGCTAGCTTTCAACCCACCAAATAAGTGGTCAAACTAGCCTTCGGGGGTAACGAAAAATCTAGAATCATATCATGCAAGCCTTGTGAATTTTTCCTCATACGCTCCAAAAGATTCATCGTCATTTTTCTTGAGTGAAAGGAAGTCCCTTTCCATCTTAATTTGGAGGGTGCGTGGAAAATATTTATCAAGAAACATCTTCTGAAAATCCTTTCATTCCAACACCTTGATCTCCTCCTCAGGCTTCGTATTTTTTATCAATGTCCACCATTGATCAGCTTCACCCTCCATATGATAAGTAGCTAGAGGAACCATCTCTTACTCAAAACATTGAATAATGGAGTAGATCTTTTCAATGGAGTTGATCCATTGTTCGGTGATTGTAGGATCAGATGATCCATTAAAAGTAGGAGGCCTTTGTCTCATGAAGCTCTCAATAGAGACTTGCTCTTTCTTATGGGGGGTTGAACATTCCTCTTGACACATGTTTCTATTCAATTCTTGAGTTAATTAAGAGAGTGTCATGAAAAAGTTTGTGATTCCCGCTCCCATAGAAATGGGCATCTCATTAGAACAGTCATCACATTGGTCTTCACATTGGTTGTTCGCCTGAGCCCTTCTATTACCGTACATTGGCTGAAAAAAAGGACAGTTAGGGGTAGCACATAAAGGATAATCCAAAAACTAATGACTTATAAATATCTTTTATTTCATTAACTTTTGAATCTAAAGGATTCAATCTATGTTATCCATGATCTACTTTCTAACATATATTCATAGGGGAATTTTTTTTATTCCCTTAATAATGGTTCATACTAAGCTTGTGAATTTACCAATGCATGTCCTCTAGGAGTGTCATAACCAAGAGTGCATCAAGACATGTTGTCGTGTACCAGGGTACCCTGGGTCAAGCTTGAAACTCCTTTCTGGGGTTTTCACCCCTAGGTACATATGTGCCAGAGCCACCTCTACCAACTCATATCCAGACAGGGATATTATTGCTTGATAAACAACTTACTCAATACTCACAAAAATGTAGGGATGTTTTCATTATACTTAGTCTTATCCCTAATTATTTCACTATGGTTTCCTAATCCAAATCCCAAAAATAACTAAACATATCCTCTGATACAAACTATAACAACCCTGCTCTTTATTTCATACTTAAACATGATTTATTACAGAAAACCTTTACTTGATACAACATAGAAGATCGATAGGTCTAGAATATTTGGGGCTTGGAACATTACATAACAACATAAAACATAGAATGCAACATCTTATTAAAAACTTACTTTACATGACCATTACATTCCCTCATACATAGCATTGCATGGGATAACTTGAGGACATGCAAGCAAAAAGGATGAGCTATAAAGTCCAGCAAGGGAGTAAACAAGGAATAAAATTAAGATTACAATAAATGTTAGGCAATATTCATATAAATAGAGAACAAGATAAATATGAACATAAAGGAATGATAAATCATGATAATCATAACATGGAAATGTGGCAACAACACTTAATATGGAATTTGCATGAGTCAAGGCTCATTGCACATAGAGCATGAGTAAACCCTCAATGCACATGAAGCATGAGTAAACCCTAATTTCAATTAAATTATAATGAGTCAACACTCATTTCACATGACTTATCATGATACTATACTTTACCAAATTCATTGGAGTGCTATTACGATGCACCCTTCTTAAACATTTCATTTCAGGCTTAAGTGTGCCACATGGATCATACAACATGGAATAAATCATCATTATTTATTCCATTAAAAAGGGATATGGAATAAATACATGATTCTTTATAATAAATAAGTAAATGTTCATAAAGATTAATACACTTGATAGATAAATTGGTATGGTATTCACTACATAATGACAATGGCTTGGAAAATCGGTGCAATTTCCGCAGTGTAACGGCATGACATAAGAATTCATAAAAATGGTTGACGAGAGAGAAAGGTGTGTCTCGTCATATGTACATGAAATGTACAGTAAGGGTAAATATAGATACATGTCCCAACATATGTAATGGAATTTAGATTCAAAATGTAAAAGAATTGCTTGAATGTAATTGAGGAGAGAGAAATTAATTACGGAATTTCGGCATGGTAACGGGTGTACATGGGAGGCATTAATGAGAGATAAATGGGTCTCCTATCATCCAAAAATAAAGATGGAAATATGGGGGAGTTGTTAAATTATACCCCAACATTTTTAATTGAAAACAAAAGGTAATAACAACTTAAAGAAAATTGGACAAAAATGAGAAAGGAAGAAATCCCTTACTTGGAAGTGTGATTCCAAAGGCTTGGGAGAGGCTTGAGAGAGGATTTTTGAGAGATTAGAAAGCCTTGGGAGGATTCAAGAGATATTATTTCATGGTTTTATCAAACTCCAAAGGATTTTAGTGAATATTAAGTCGGATCTTGGGTGGGTTTATATAGAAAATGAGAGGGAATTCTTTATTATTTAGGTTTGGGTCACCACACATTAAACTAATCAATAACACAAACCATACCATGGTTTTTTCCCATGGTTTTTGATAATTTGGAGTGGAAAAAATATTTTATAAGGCCAATGTCCTAACTTATTAAAATAATATGGTTTCTTATGTGGAGGTGAGTCACACTCTCAAGGAAATTCATTTAAAAAGTGAAAATGTTTTCTAACTCTTTGAGGGTCCACAAAAGTTTGGTAAAATTAAACAAACAAACATAAAATCACATTATTTTATGGTTAAAACATATATTTTAAGAACATAATGTTTATATTATTTTATGACATCACTATTAGGTCATTATGATGTCATAAAACACATTATATATTTAAACGGTGTTTAATTTTTACCCAAAAATTCGACTATCTCAGAAATCTATGAAAAATTCACCATTGGATAATTTTGACATCCTGATTCCAAAAAAAATATTCATTTTATCTAAATAATTTTCAAAATATGTGAATTTTTACTTTTAAAATAAAAACCGATCTATTGAAATTTCATGGGTTTTGACAAAAACTGCATTCAAACCTTAATAAAAAATAAAATTGCATTCATAAAATTATACAATAATTTATATTTAATAAAAATAATTTAATATTATTATTATTATTTTATTAAAATATTATTTAATTCAAAAATCCATTATTTCATCAAAATATATTTCTTAGTTGAATATTAACTAAAAATATTATTTGTGCTTTAGAAACTATATACAAAGTAACACTAATAAAATGAATGTATATTATTTAAAAAATAATAATGTACATAGTCATGGTGCTAGTGTATTGTTACATACCCCCTTATAACACCCACATAATATTGAAGAGTAAGGTGTGTGATGGTGACAGACTCTTGTGGTGGCTCGGATAACATTGCTCAGGTGGCAATCTCTATCAACTTCCACTTCTCTCATAGGCGATTCCATTCGAGCTTAACATGTTGAAGCTCATCTTAGGCTTGGTCAAGAGAGAAGAATAATGAAATCACCTCTTTTTTGAGATATAACAAAAGGACATCATACAGGGAAAGTCTACTAGATGAGGCCATCGATTCCATTTTCTAAGTAAATTGGATTTGTTAAAGCCCTATATTAATACAAACCATGTGATCATTGTTCAACAGCTATATTAGCTATAGTAACAATTCCTAAAGGTATTTTAAAATCCAAAATCATAAAACCAATGAAGTTTATATTTTATATAAACATTTTACATAATGATACATTTAATTATATTAAGAAGAATTTCCATTAATGAATGTCTGGGTCATTACAGCCTCCCCCTATCCTATGTCTTTCTCTAATTCCTCCTCCGTCTGGCGGTCTGCATGCACCCATCTATAATTTATTCTGGAATAAGGTTTCATTTTTTTAGTTTTGTTGATTTTATTTCTAGTTGTCATTCTTCATAGTATTTTTGACTTTCTAGGATGCTTCGGGTCTCGATATGGTGGAGATCGGTTGGATATTATATGGTTTATTCTCTCTATTTATGTTGTCTTCATTCCTTCCTATACTATTACTATCTTATTTTGTGTTCTATCCTTATTTATATGGGAGTCTGGTTTTTTGAGATGGTATGGGAGGTGTTGAATGATGTGTTTTTGGTGTCCCAGGAGGAGCGACATGCGGTTGAAGCTCTCTTTGGTGGTCGGTTTCTCTAGCAGTTCTTTGACAGAGGAGTTTATGCAGCTGATTATAGTTCTATTAGTGTGGTTCTACTAGTTTGGGATGAAACTCTTAATGAATTTGGTGGTTCTCTATGGAGTCTCTACCACCAAAAACTTTGATCTTACTTCCTTATCCATCCCCCCTTTCTAGGTCGATCTCATGTAGTAGTTCTTAAGGATGTTTTTGGGATGTGTTGTTTGAGCGGTCATTATCATATTATGTGGCATGACATTCATTATCTTTATTTTGTTTTAAGATGGCATTTTTCTGGGTGTTCATGTCATTTTGATGATTTTGGGTGTTTTGTCCTCGCATTGGATTGTTCTTGGTTTCATGATTGTTTTCCTATTAGTGTTTTTTTGTTCTATTTTAGTGAAGGTATTATGTTATGAAAAAGTTCATGGATCACTCTGGTGAAGGTGGCTACTAGTTTTTAGCCTTGATGACACTGACAAAGTTCAACAGTTAAGTTTTAATGATGGTGCTCTTTTGGGTCATGGATCACCCTAGTGAGATGGATACTAGTTTTTTTCCTCAATTTGATGATGATTCTCAGTGTTTAAGTTTCAGTGTTGTTTTGATGGCCAGTTGGTTCTCCCCAATAAAGTGAAGACGACGACTGAGCCCGAGTGTCTAGGCATGTGGATCAAGGAGGCCTATGGTTCATGATATCCTAGCTTGATGTGGTTAGGTGGCACTATGATCATTACATGAATGTGACTATATTTGTAATTTTGAATATGTGGGTTTAGTTGATAACCAATTTCAATTTTGACATTTTATTTTGAAATTTATGTTGTTATAATATTTGAATGTACGGTTACAGCTAAACCTTAAAACAGATTTTTGAAAACTAAAAAAATGGATTTGGAGGATTTTTAGGAAATAGGGGTGGTATTTCTATTGGATATAATTTTTTATAATACCTAAATGAGTTTAATAAACTCTTTAAAAAAAGTCCATTTAAGGTATTATTATTATATAAATCAATTCTACAATTTTAAGCATGTATGATACCAAATATATATTTTAAAAATGTGTTTAAATATAAATGATTTTAAAATCAAGGTAGGATTGAATTAATCTTTATTTTTTATTTTAAGGGGTGAAGAAATGAGTTCGAAAATCATGAAGTTTAATATAGAGGAATATTTCAAGCTCATATGGATCAATATAAAGGACATGTATTTTCATCTTATTTCATTTCTTTGAAAATAGAAGTTAATTATAAACAAATGTTTTTTATGAACAACATGAGATGGTGGTTTTAATACATATGGTTTATTATTTATTAGATTATACAACATCTTTTAAAATAAGATAAGGAAAAATAATTATCCTGGATAAAAGATTCTATCCAAGATATTTGTTAAAATATGAGAGAAAGAGTTCCCACTACCCAATAGTGTTATATTTAAGAAATGGTTTTTCAGAATACTTCTACAAATATATATAATACTATAAATAATATGAATAAAATAAATTATTTTTTAAATATTACCACTATTGAGAATAAGTGTTATTTCTTAACCCAAGTGATTTTTTTTTGTATCTTAGCATGATATTTTCCCAAAATATAGTTTCTAAGAGACTAGTAGGAGTATATTTGGACTTATATATTTTAAAAGTGTTACAAATAAAATATCATACTTGTCGAAATTAAATTAAAAGACTCATTAAATACTAAAAGTGTTTAGGATGTACTGGTAAAGAAAGATATTAATGTAAATATTTAAATTTTTTACCAAATTATCTCAAAGAAAAGTTTAAATAGAAATGTTATATGATAATGAACTTAGAATGAGTTCTATATGAATAACATAATTTATTAACATCATAAAATTTTATTTTGTGAAGTAAATATGTTTGAATACTTTCTTTTAAGAGTTTAACATAAGTAATATGATTTCTGAGTCACAATATTATTTAAAAAAACTTTCTTCATATATTTTACTCACTAAAGGAGTGTAGTAGTAGGTTTTATCATATGATCACAAAGATATGTGGCCAAAATTACATATTGATCTAATGATTTTAATATAACCCTAAAAGTGAAGAACAAAATAATTCCTTAACGGTGGTCTATCATATGTTATAAAATTAGATAGGTTCATTTTAATGCTTTTGTTAGTATTCTGAAAGGAGATTAAGAATATAAAATGTGTTATATTATATATAATGTATTCTCAACTTTATCATTTTTCATATTTTTTGTATATATTCATGAATTAAAATGAAAATTAACCTCTCATAGTATGAATTTTATTTATCCTGAACCAATGTTCATGATTGAGTATCATAGGTTGTGATGAAATATTAATTTTAGTATGGGTAGGATTTCATATAGAGATAAAGAATACAATACCGAGACACAAAAATTGTTTTCTGTATCAAATTAAAAAATAATTATTCCACAAGGACTGTTATAAACTATGTATTTGATATACTCAAGATCTGTGTATTATATTTAAATCTATGTACTTGAGGTTAAAAAAATTACCATGCATGAGAACCTCCATACTTTGACACCTTTATTAAGTTAGTAATGAGTCTGAACTAATTTAGAAGTATTTTTGTATGTTTTTTATCATGTATTAGGTTGATTATTAACCAATATGTGATTTATCCTCTCATATTATTATTATAACATCTAGTCCCTCAATTTAGATAAACGAAGGAAGCATATTTCCAAACATAGATAAGGTATAAATGAAGTGTTTATATATTTGGATGAGGGGAATGTGTTGTGATCATCCACTTGGGTGAATGATGTGAGATATGTTCATCCATCTCATCAATATAAACTAAGAGAACTTAGAATATATGAGTTGGATATATGATATTTTTATACTCCATGTCTCATAGTCATTTGATACCATAGAAAAAGGGATTATATGATTATGAATACTTGTATATTAAATAGTTGGAAGACACAATTATAGAGATACTTGTGTTTAATAGAGATCATATTATATCCCTTTGTAGGTTGATTAGTATTAATTTTTTTCTAGAGGATATTCATTTCTTATAATTGTGGATTTTTAATTCATAATTATTATCAACACTATAAAGGATCATGGGGTCACAGTTTTTTGGTTGTATTAATGGGGAATAAATTTTGTTACAAATTTTTCATATAAAACTTCAAGAGAAAACCCAAAAATGATTTCGAATATATCCAAATGAAGTTTTGGATAGAATTTTACAAGTTGTTACATATGATGTGACATGTGGATAAAATGAAAGATATTTTTTCAAAAATATTTTCATATGTGTTTTCACATGTTGTTACATATGATGTGACATAAGGTGAATGTGTACTAAGTCTATGAGGCTTTAGTGAAAGATGAGGACTAATGGAATATTGAAAAAAAGGAATAAACATGTAATATTATGTTTTTGGATTGACCACAATATGGTGAATTCCATCATGCCAGGGTAGTTTTTATGGTAGTTCATATGTTATTCAATAACAAATGAAGCAAACTATTTCTCCTACTACATGTTATCAATATCATTTTGATTATCATACAATGATAATCTGATAAATTTGGATATCCAACTTAATTGTTTAAAATTTAATAAATTAATCAAAAATGATGATTCGTGAGTTTCAAAGGGTTATAAATCCTGAATTTTTTAGGAAAAGTTTCTATTTAAATAGTTAAATGTTTGGTGTATCCTTGGAAGGTCTATGTGTGGAGGGATATAGTTTCTAATGGAGGTGGAATTTCAAGGGAAATTGAGGCACTCTGAAACTCCTCAAATTCAAATATTTCTTTCTCCCAATCACACACACATACTCTCTATCACTCTAAACAATGTTTTATGAAACCATGAGTTATAGAGGGTCCTTCTAAAATATGGGGAGATTTTTCAATCTATAGATACCCTAGAAGGAAGAATTCGGTTGGTTGCTTATCCATGATCACTATTAACATCACAGTTAAGATATTGGATATATTTATATCATCAAATAAAGGTATATAATTGTTTATTTATTTCATTCAGTCCCAATTAATACATAGGTCTTGTAACATAATAGGTTTTGGTTGATATTTTTATAAATTTTGATAATTTTTATACTCTCTAAAACCCTTTGGTATATCTATTATAGAATTATCTATTTAAGTTATTAATCCCATGTGTTACCTATTCTATTTATATAAACTTCATTCATAATAAAAAAATATTATTCATTAGAATCACTATATCTCCCAATGGAGGCATTCCAAGGATATAGAGTTTGGATTAGTAGGGGAACACTTGAATTATATGGATTTCCATAGCCATATCACATGTCATGTTCATTATCCACTAGGGTATTGATAGGATCCTTCCCTTGAATTACCCTTCTATGGTAATACATTTAAATATTATATTGAAAATATATTCATATGACCCACTAAAAAAATGGGTATTACTTTTATTATATACATTACACTATGAATAACATATACATTCCTATTTTTATTAAAAGGTATTCATCAAGTTATCATTATCATACTTTTATTATGGATTTTCCATCTCAACACCCACATCCCTAATCCATGGATTAACTTTGATTAAACACAACATATCATTGTTTTATATTTTGTATAGACTTTTATATAATGTAATTCATAATGGACATGTTAGAATCTATTTTTGCCTATTTTTATAGACCTATAATGCATTGTATAATGTTTTATCTTTATAGATACTAGGTATATGTAATGATTTTGATACTATGGAATTGTAAGGTATCATTTTCAAAGAATTATCTTTGTTTCTAAGACTTTAGTGAGTATCCTTGTAAGAAGAAATCTTTTTAACACATGATGTTCCATTTATATTATACTACTTATACATCATTTATTTTTTATGTAACATTATTATTACCATGTTTTATGGTTATTTAAAACTTTATGTTATGTTATATGATGGTATTTTCCTCTACATTATATCATGTTTATTATTACCACCACTTGTCTATTTAGCTCACACACTTATTTTCATGTAAAATCCTCAAGACGGAAAGTGTATTATGGAAAATAGATATTATATGGATTCATGGATATATATATAAGATGATGTAATTAATTAATGTGTTATTTTTCATGTATTATGTTTTAATTTCCTAAAGACTCTAAACTTAATAATTCTTAGAATTTTTTGTATTTATAAAATATATTATATAATAAATGTTTAACTCAAGTTACCCTTTTAATAGGTATCTTTATAAGAACTTTTTTTTAAAATTTAATAAAATAAATGGAGCTTATTCTATACTAAGTAATGATAAACTATACAACTCCAAAGGACTTGGAATATTATTATAGAGTTACATGATGGTAATACCAAAATCAAGAATAATGGGAGGAATATTTTAAAAATAAAGTGTAATTATATATATTTGGGAATACTAGTAAATTTAATATATTATATGTGTTCTATAAAGAGGGAAATAATTATGTATAAGGGTTATCTAATTACAAACGTATAATTATGAAAATGACTTGTATTCCGTACTAAGTAGGCCTGTAATATTAAAAAAAATGTTTTAATAGGATTTATATATATTTATCAATATACATATTAATTTTTATAAATTATGTAAAAATGAACTTTTAAAATGATAATCTAGTCCCATATTGAAATTTCATGAAATTGGGAAACAATTATATAGAAAAGTTAGTTTTGTAAATTTAAGTAATTGATAATGGTATAAGAAATCTATATGGAATGGTTCCCATTCCATCAATGTGTAAACCCATGATTACATATACATGGTATAATGGGATATTTTTATGACATTCTATATAATTCAAAATAATCCACCTCTAGTTTTATCAAGTAAATATCAATATTTTTATCATGGATTAATAATGTTCCCGTAATGTGTTTATTTATCTGTGTATTTGGATAAACATTTTTGTTTGGTTGTGGACCCACTTTCCAAAGATGGTAGTAATTTGGATGAACTAACAACACTTCAAATTGTTTGTAAAGTTTGAGATTATCAGAAGTTTGATCATATCATAAAGGGTTTTGTACCCTAGTCTATGGAACTCTTATATATTTAAGATGTATTCTTGAAATCCATCCCAATAAAAATTATAGTTACCCATTTGTGTGAAAGTGATCAATCAAAATCAAAAATTGATGCTAAAATAAATATATATCATAGATTCAACATATGTATGTATGTAAGGTTCTAAATATCTCCCCTTATTTATTGGTTATTCTATATTTAAAAACATATAGTTTGGTTCTCTAATATATACCTCCATCTAAGAAGGAGGTAGGTTTGGAGTTTTTATTTCACCAATAAAAAGTGCCACCTATATATCCTTGTGAAGAGTTTCAGAACACAAGTATTTAGGTGCCTTTTAAAAAGGCTTATCATAAATTTTAAGGTCATGTAACAGAGACCATTATGGTGCACTTTAAGGTCATACATCCATGATTTAAGAATTAACTTTTAAGGTGTGTTTGTACTATTGTGGTTACTTTTAAGGTCACTCAAACATGACTAGTTATGAACCTTTTAAGGTATTGATACTAGAACCATGTCATATTATAGTTTAAGTTCATACATTTTAGACTAATTCTAGGTAGTTTAAAGTCATGATACATGTACTAAAAGGTGAAAGGAACCTGATAAAACACTATTTTGTTGAATATTTTATTGATAATAAATTACA
Source organism: Viscum album (assembly GCA_963277665.1). Lineage (NCBI taxonomy): Eukaryota > Viridiplantae > Streptophyta > Magnoliopsida > Santalales > Viscaceae > Viscum > Viscum album. The sequence goes on from OY728137.1 coordinate 212,689,744, forward strand.
TAATTTCCTCACATTGTGTTAAATATGTTCATTTATGAAATATTTGGGATTAGATCATTCATTTGAAAATTTGATTAAAATTCTAGTTTTACCCTTTTAAAATGAATTGTAGTATTTTGCACATAAATATTTTAATATGAATTATTTGAACATAAATTTTTGTAAACATGTTCATAACTTAATTTTATATAACTTTTATTCTGGACACTAGAGCTAAAGAGTGCATTTGGTTGGTGAAAATGGGTCATGAAGTCAAAGATGGGCTGGACTCGTCATAATGGACTTGGGTTCTGTATTTGGGTCATAACTTCTACATCCGAACTTTGATTAGGCCCATATTTTGAGGTAATCTTAGGGATTCATTTTCTCAGAACTCATACTCATTTAAGGAGAGCTTGTTCACGCGTTTTGTGGGGAAAATGGTCAGTGAAAGTTGTATTAAAATATTTGGTTGAGATTATCCATTCACACTTGAAACCTCTTTAAACCTATCCTCCCCTCCACTCTATAAATTAGTTTATTTCTCATTTGGAGGGTTTGGGACGTGAATTAGGAGATTTTAGGTAGAGGAGAATTGGTTTCATCCAAATTATCCAACCATTGTAAGAGGGGTAGCTCTTGAACCAAGTATCCCCTCATTGAAGCCTCCTTCTCTTCTTCATGTTGTAATTTTTTCATTTGTGTATTAAAATTCATTGTTATTATTTTATTTATTCCCTTTTATTATGTTATATTAAAATTTCTTTTGTTCTTAATCTTCCTATTTGGGATGTAATTCTTGAGTAGAATCGTGATTGGGTTATACCTATTATAAACCGTTGCAAATGCAATTCGCTTCTACGATGATTACACCACCCATGGAAGAGTCATCTTTTTAGTAATATATCCATCTCATACCTTCTTCATTTATTTATTTTGAATCAATGATCTATTTTAATTCACATAATATTATTTATTAATTAATTTTTCAATTTAAATGAAACTAATCAAGCAATTGAATAATAAACACAAATCATGCAAGGTCGAGAATTTTGTGAATTGTGAGAGTGCGAATGTAATTGGTAATTCAAAACCACATGGGAAAATTTTATAGTGTTCAAATATAATCCCTAAACTCAATTAATTATAATTTACAGAGAGGATATGTGCCTTAAATTACCACTGACCATAATCTAACCTTATAACATCAATCAAAGCAGGGGGCTGCGATTGGAAGTTCCAAAGTTAGCCTAAGGTTAAATTCACTTCATTTTTGTGGTAAAGTTAATTCTTGTAGGGTTTGGGATTTAACAAATTAAGGGATCATAATTAAGTGGATATTAATTTAAATGATAATGATTAATAAATTATTGAAGAGGTAGAGTTAAATCAATTACACTTTCTAAAAATAGTTTTTTAAAAAAACATCTTCTCATTGTTCTTTGTTAATCAACATACATTTCAAAATTAAAAACCAAAAATAAATATTCAATCTTATTCCAGAAAACTTATTCTAGTTCTATAAATGATAAACAACTCCCAACCTTTCAGGTAGTGTTTTTAATTATTTTTATTTTATTTTTAAAATACCTTTAATAAGTTGTTAAATTTACTTCCTCCTCTGAGAGACGGCCTTGGTCAGCCACACTATTGCACCTAAGTAACCCAAAAACCACTAATCATATGAGGGTGACCACGATAGCACTCTTTCAAATTGGAACCATTTCTAGGGAGGTAAGTAATTTATTCAACCAATTATAGGTATTTATTTTATTTTGTATTTAATTATTTTCTTATCCTCTTTCTTTCTTCTTTCCCTTTTCTCAAGTTTTTTTCTCTAACTCTATTCTTTTATTTTTATTGGACCAACTCAAAATTCTTTTCTTTTTATTATGGTCCACTTTTCTTTATTTTTTTCATATTTCATTGATTTATGACACAAACTAATCCCAAATATCTCTTAGATCTGGACCCTGAGATTGAACTTAGCCTTAGGGCATGAATCAGACATTCTCAATCTACGGGAAGTTTCAATATTCAACCAGTGGGAGAATTACTCCACTTTCAGAACATTGAAATTGGAAGAAATTCAAATTCAACCATAAAACAAGAACCAATGGATGAAAATAATGGAAATGAACTTAATAGAACCATTAGTGAATTGGTTGCACCTGATATTAACTATCAACCAAATTGTATTGCATACCCAATTTTTGAATCGGACTTTGAATTGAAATCTGGATTAATTCATCTTCTTCTAAAATTTCATGGCCTCTCAGATGAGGATCCCAATAAACACCTTAAATAATTTAATGTGGTTTCCTCAACCTTGAAACCAAGAAATGTATCTGAAGACCAAATCAAATTAAGATCATTCCAATTCTCACTTGATGGAGCTGCCAATGATTGGACGTATTATTTACAACACGAATATGTAACTTGTTGGAATGATTTAAAACGTCTTTTCATGCAGAGATTTTTTCTAGCATCAAGGACCACTTACATTCATAAATAGATCTCTCGGATCAAGCAATAACAAGGGGAGTCAATGTATGAGTATTGGGAGTGATTCAGGAAGTTGTGTGCGGGCTGCCCACATCACCAAATCTGTGAGCAACTACTCATCCAGTACTTCTATGAAGGACTCACAACTATGGAGGGAAGCATGGTAGATGCTCCAACTGGAGGAGATTTTTTGGAAAAGACACCAGTAGGTGCATGTGTGTTGATCGACAAAATGGCCCAAAACTCCCAACAATTTGGTAATTGAGGTACACCACATGTCAGGAAAGTACATCACGTAAGTCCGTCTTCTCTTGAAAGTCATTTGATTGATACCAAGTTAGAAGAATTTACAACTATGGTGAGACATATTGATTTGTCTCAAAAGACATCTCAATCCCCTCCTTCAAGGACTTGTGGCATTTGCACTGAGACTAGCCACCCAACTGACTGTTTCCCCAAACTACAAGAAATAGAATATTGTGCAGTAGTGTTTCCTGGGTGACCTTATCAGCAGCAAAAACCATATCCCCAAAAGAAGCTTTATTCCTTTTCATCAACATAAAACCAAGGTTGGAAGGATCAATCGGATAGGAGGTATGGCTCTTGACAACAAAAAAGTCCACCCTTTCAACAAAACATCTAGCAGCCTCCGCCTTACCAGCAGGGATTCAAACAACCCCAAAGAAGATTTAAATCCCAAACAACAGCAATCCAACAAAAAGGAAATCCCCCACCCAAGGTAGATTCTAATAGTGATGATATTTTGAAACAAATTGTTCTTAATAAAAATAATGAGCAGAAGAGTCAAGGTTCGGAGTTGAGGGAGTTGAAGACTCAAATGAGCCATATTTCCACTACCCTCTGTGAACTTGTAATTAATAATTCCAGAAATCTACTTTCCTAAACAACTCCAAATCGAAAGGGGAATGTCAATGTCATCACATTGAAAAGTGGGATGTAAACAATTGATGCTTCTCTACCAACTATTCCCCCAGGATTCACCTTAACTCTAAAAAATCCCAATTCCATATCAACTGATGAGAAACCCAAGGAGAAAGATAAAGGTAAGAAAAATATTAATGATCTACCTCCTAAACACCATCCTTTTCCAAACAGGGTTGTTCAAACCAAGAAGATGGTTGAAGAATCATTGCAAAAGGAGGTTTTGGACACATTCAAGCATGTGGAGATCAATAATTCCTCTACTTGAAGCCATTAAGCAAATTCCAAGGTATGTGAAATTCTTAAAAGAACTTTGTACCAATCGAAGAGGATTAAAGGGAAATGAAAGGATCAATCTTGGAAGGAATGTGTTGGCACTCATTACACCAACTCTAGCAATGCCGACAAAGTGCAAGGATCCAAGGACATTCACCATCCCATGCACCATAGGGGAGTTGAACTTTTCTGATGCACTTTGTGATTTGGGAGCTTCCATAAATGTGATGCCTCAATATGTATTCTCTTCTTTGCATGTTGGTGAGCTAAAGCTGGCGAGAGTATTGGTGCAGTTGATGAATAGAGCTACGGAATATCCAGTGGGAGTCCTTGAGGATGTACTTGTATGGGTAAGAGACATGATCTTTCCAGTAGATTTCTCTGTGCTTAACATGGAGGATGATCAGGTAAGTTCTCATGCTCCCATTATCTTAGGTAGACCCTTCCTAAAAACTGAATAAACTATCATAAATGTCAATGAGGGTACACTTTTCAAGGATTTTGGAGATGAAGTTGTTTTATTTAATGTTATGGACTCCATGAAGTACCCCTTAGAGGAATATTCTGCTCTTTTTATCTCCCATTTTGAACCACCAAGTAAAAACCTCATGGAATTTTATTGTCCTATGCTTATTGAAATTATGAGTATTGGTTCTAGTTTGATGTATAAGAGTAATTATACACCTATTTAAAATGAAAATTACTCTCTTATATTTTATTTTGAAATGGAATCATATTCTGATTTTGATCATGTGAACTCTAATTATGACGTGGCTCTTGAGTATGATGATGGATTTGATGCTTTATTCTCTAATTTTGATGATGTATATTCTAATATTTATGCTCTATTTGCACATATTTCAGTTCCTTATATGTCTCCATCCATACACCACCCCCTACACTGGAAATCAAGCCATTTCCACCAAATCTCAAATAATCATACTTGTTAAGTGGTGAGAAATTACCTATTATCATTCCTAAAAATATCTCTTTTGAACATGAAGAAAAACATTTGAATATTTTGAGGGATAACATCAGGGCAATTGGCTGGACCTTGGCTGACATATCAGGTATTAGCCCCTCCATTTTCATGCTTAGTATTATTTTGGAGGATGGTGCTAAATCTGTTAGGCAGTCACAAAGTAGAATCAATCCAATCCTTCGGAAGGTTATTAAAAAAGAAGTTGGAAAATTTCTCGAGGTAGGTATAATCTATCCGATTTTAGATTCCTAGTGGGTAAGTCTTATTCAGGTTATTCCTAATAAAAGTGTTGTTACTGTTGTTAAAAATGAGAAAGATGAGTTAGTTCCAATGAGGGTGTAAAACAGTTTCCGTGTTTGTATTGATTATAGGAAACTAAATCAAACTACACACAAGGACCATTTCCCCCTACCATTTATTGATCAGATGTTTGAGAGACTTGGGGGGAAAACACATTATTGTTTCTTGGATGGATTTTCTAGATATTTCCATGTTCCTATTGCTCTGGAGGATCAGGAGAAGAAAACATTCACCTGTCCTTTCGGTATGTTAGCCTACTGAAGGATGCTATTTGTACTTTGCAACGCCCCAGGTACCTTCTAAAGATGCATGGTGAGTATTGTTTATGATTTTATTGATACCTTCATGGAGGTATTCATGGATGATTTTACAGTGTATGGGTATTCATTTGATGAATGTCAAAGTAGTTTGGGAAAGGTGTTGAATCATTGTATTGAGAAGAATCTGGTCCTAAACTTTGAAAAGTGACATTTCATGGTAGAGCATGGCATTGTCTTAGGGCATGTAGTGTCAAAACATGGGATAGAGGTTGATAGATCTAAGATAGACATTATTTCATCCTTACCTTATCCTTCATGTGTGCATGATGTTAGATCTTTCCTAGGGCATGAAAGATTTTATCGGCACTTCATCAACGATTTTAGTAAGATTTCTCTTCCTATGTCACGATTACTTCAAAAGGATTCGGATTTTTTGTTTGATGATTCTTATAGGAATTCCTTTGATGATCTAAACCAATGTCTTACCACTCAACCTATCATACATCCCCCATGGTGGGAGCTTCCTTCTTAGCTTATGTGTGACGCATCCAACTTTGCGATTGGAGTTGTCTTATCTCAGAGGGTGGAGGGACGTTCACATGTGATCGTCTATGCTTCAAGGACATTGGATTCGGCCCAATAAAATTACACAACCACTAAAAAAGAGTTTATTACTGTCATATTTTCTTTAGATATATTCTGTTCATATTTATTGGGCTCTAAAGTAGTTGTTTTTTCTGACCATGTAGCTCTGAGGTACCTTTTAAAGAAGCCAGATGCAAAGCCCAGGCTAACCTGATGGATGCTCCTTCTTCAAGAATTTGATATTGAGATAAAGGACAAAAAGGAGTCAGAAAACTTGGTGGCAGAACACATGAGTAGGCTCACTCGCACACTAGAGGATGACATCGTGGACCAAGTACCACTTCGGGACACTTTCCCTGATGATCATCTTTATTCCATATCAGGTATTCATCCTTGGTATGTGGATTTAGTGAACTACCTTGTTGAATCCAAAATCCCTACAAATTTAAAGAAACATCAAGTCCAAAAGTTAAAATGTGAGTCTCAGTATTATGTTTGGGATGATCCATACCTCTGGCGCATGTGTAGTGATCAAGTTATTAGGAGGTGTGTTCCTGATCATGAGTTGGAGTCTGTTTCACATTTTTGTCCTAAACTTTCTTGTGGTGGACACTTTAGACCCCAACAGACATCTAGGAAAGTTTTACACTCTGGATTATATTGGCTTAGCTTATTCCATGATTCCCATGTGTTTTTTAAGTCATGCATTCATTGCCAACACACTAGGAACATTTCTAGGAGACATGAGATACCCCAACAACCCATACTATTCTATGAGATTTTTGATGTATGGGGAATTGATTTTATGGGTCATTTTCCTAGTTCATTTGGTTTTTTATATATTTTGGTTGTTGTTGATTATGTGAGTAAATGGGTGGAGGCTAATGCTACCAGGACTATTGATTCTCATGTTGTTGTGGACTTTGTCAAAGCACAGATTTTTTGTAGGTTTGGAGTACCAAAGGCCATCATCCGTGACCAAGGGACACACTTCTGTAATCGGAATTTTTCTTCCCTTCTTCGGAAGTATGGGGTGAGACAAAAAAACATAAACACCATACCACACTCAAACAAATGTTCAAGCTGAGGTTTCAAATAGGTAATTGAAACAAATTTTGGAGAAAACTATGCAGCCAAATACGAAAGATTAGAGCAAGCACATGGATGATGCATTGTGGGATTATAGGACAGCATACAAGAAACCCATTTCTATGTCCCCATTTAGGATTGTTTTTGGGAATGCATTTCATCTCCCTATAGAGGTTGAGCATCAGGCTTATTGGGATATAAAGAAATGCAACATGGATTTGGCCCATGCTGGAATCCAAAGGAAGCTACAAATTCAATAGCTTGAGGAGAGTCAATTGTCTTCATATAAGGACTCAAGTCTCTAAAAGGAAAAATCAAAAGCAGCTCATGATATAATTATCCAACAAAATGGAGTTTCATGTTGGAGAGAAAGTCCTTCTCTATAGTTCACGACTGAAGCTGATGCCTGGTAAGTTGCATTCCAGGTGGTTAGGTCCCTATGTTGTGACTAATTTTTTTCCTTATGGTGTAGTGGATATCACACAAGAGGACACAATAAGGAGCTTTACATTCAATGGGAAATGTTTGAAGAGATACATTGATTGACTTCCTACTGATGTAGTGGATTTTATCATAATTCATGACCCCATCATCACTTGAGCATATTAGGTTTCTCCTAACCATTTAACTTTTTTATTCTTTGTCCTATTTAAAGTTATACATTTCATGTACATATATCATCTCATGGGGTCACATTTAGGACAATGACATATTTTAATCGTGGGGGAGGGAACCTTTTAGTTTAGTAATTTCAATTGTTTTCTTATTTAAAAAAAACAAAACAAAATAAAATTGTGTGTTTTTCAAATTTTTGTGCGTTTATTTTTCAATTTTCTATGTGTTTTTGAAACTTTTGATCTGAAATGATTCTCATCATCATTTTGAAATTCATATCAATAAGTGAATCAATTTATCCCTTGAAAATAAGCTTAAATTAATGCAGAAATGACTTTGTTTCAAGTTCAAATATTTAATAATTTCATGAAATGTACACTAAATTTTGAATCCCATGCCACATTTCACTGTCTTTATATTTCAAATAACTTTCTTGTGAGGATTCTGAACCATTATTTTCATAATATTTACATTCACCTCACTTCTTGAGTGAACCAAACCATGCTTGATTTAACAAGAATTTGATTTATTCCTGTAAAAAAATGGTTTGAGGGACTTATGTTTAAATTATTGAGGAATTTGTTTGGTATTAAATCCCATATTTCAAAGAATAATTTTCTATAATGTCCTACCTTGAACATTTAATCCTTGTATCCATTATAATCCATGAACATCCTGTTAGGTTTTCCACATTACAAGCCAATATTCCCTATCCAACCAACTCTTGAAGTGAAATTGCATAATCTAGTTGAACTTAACTATAGAGGAAGCTATCTTGTGTTGTGTTACGACATTATGTGATATTATGGGTGGAGATTTAAATTATGAAGAGATGTGTTTGTTGCTGAAAAAAATCATTCTATTGAAAATTGTGCCTTTTCTAGAACATTCATGACAAGTAAAGTTGTGCCTTTCTGGAGCCTCTAAAAATAAAGAAAGTTGTGCCTATCTAAAGATTTCACGAAAAACTATTTTGGAGAAGATTGAAATTTTTGCTGCTGAAATGATGAATGGTGTAAAATTTCCATGACTTTTCATGATGATGGAGCAGAATTGATACTATGGGGATTTAGGAGGAGACCATGTTTAAGTGAAAATTAAATTAATGCTATTTTTCTTCAAAAATATTCAAGACCTCCTCATTCAGCCTCAGATTTTTTCACATCTAAATCCTACCAACCGAAAGCCATAGAACAACCCTAAAAATTACTCATGGTAAAAATATTTCCTTGACTCATATTGGGTGGTGATGTAAGAATTTATCAAGCCTATGGTGACCCTTGTACAAGTTCGGATGAGAAAGACATTGCAAAAAAAATTGACATTTGTGTGATAAGAAAAAATTCAAGTGAGGTAAGTATTTTTTGCATGGAAGGATAAATGAAGTGGAAATATATTGAATGATATAAATGGATAACTTGAAATAATGGTTTTTATGAGGCATGATATCTTCTGTTTCTTGGTGTGGAATTATTGGATCTCAAGGATATGTGTTTTAAAATTGTTTTGATTTAATATTGATCTTTACTTGATATGAGTTTTTTACCATGAGTGCAAAAGGGTAAGTGTTGGGGAGTTGATAAAACACTATTTTGTTGAATATTTTATTGATAATAAATGAGATAATTTCCTCACATTGTGCTAAATATGTTCATTTATGAAATATTTACGATTAGATCATTCAATTGAAAATTTGATAAAAACTATAGTTTTACCCTTTTAAAATTAACTGTAGTATTTCGCACATAAATATTTTAATATGAATTATTTGAAGTTAAATGTTTTTAAAAGTGTTCCTCACTTAATTTTCTAACACTTTTATTCAGGACACTAGGCTGAAGAGTGAATTTGGTTGGTGCAAATGGTCCATGAAGTCAAATTTGGGCTGGACTCTCCAGAATGGACATGGGTTATGTATTTTGGTCATAACTTCTTCTTCTGTGCTTGTATTAGGCCTAAAGTTTGAGAGGAGCTTGAGGATTCATTTTCTCAAAAATCATCCTTCTGTAAGGAGAGCTGGTTCATGCGTTTTGGAGGTCAAATGGGTGGTGCAAGTTGTATAAAATATTTGGCTGAGATTCTCCATTCACACTTGAAACCTCTTTAAACCTAGATTCCCCTCCAATCTATAAATTAGTGTTTTTATCATTTGGAGGGGCTGGGACGTACATTAGGATATTGGAGGAAGTAGAGATTTGGTTTCATCTAAATTCTCCAACCATTGTAATAGGGGTATCTCTTGAAGCAAGGATCCCCTCATCGAAGCCTCCTCTTCTTCATGTTGTAATATTTTAATTTGTGTATTAAAATTCATTATTCTTATTTTATTTATTCTATTTTCTTGTGTTTTATTCAAATTTATTCTTCTCTTAATCTTTTTATTTGGGATGTAATTCTTGAGTAGAAGTGTTATTGGGTTATACCCATTATAAACCGTTGCAAATGCAATTCGCTTCTACGATGATTACACCACCCATGAAAGATAAGTCTTTTTAGTAATCGATCTATCTCTTACCTTATTCATTAATTTATTTTGAATAAATGAGCTACTTTAATTCACATAATATGATCTATTAATTGAGTTTTCAATTTAAATGAAACTAAGCAATCAATTGAACAATAAACACAAATCAAACGAGGTTGAGAATTGTGTGAATTATCAGAGCATGAAATTAATTGGTAATTCAAAACCACACCGTATCAATTTGTAGTGTTCAAATATAATCCCTAAACTCAATTAATTATAATTTCCAGATAGGATATGTGCCTTAATTTACCACTGACCATAATCTAACCTGATAACATCAATCAAAGCAGGGTGATGCGATTGCATGTTCCAAAGTTAGCCTAGGGTTAAATTCAATTCATCTTTGTGGTAAAGTTAATTATCACTGGGTTCAGGATTTAACAAATTAAGGGATCATAATTAAGTGGACATTAATTTAAATTATAATTATTTAAGAGGTAGAGTTAGATCGATTACACTTTCTAAAAATAGTTTTCTAAAAAAACATCTTCTCGTTGGGCTTTGTTAATCAACTTACATTTCAAATTTAAAAACAAAAAAAAATATGAAATCTTCTTCCCAAAAACTTCTTATAGTTCTATAAATGATAAACAACCCCCAACCTTTCAAGTTGTTTTATTAATTCCTTTTATTTTATTTTCAAAATACCTTTAATAAGTTGTTAAATTTACTTCCTCCTTTGAGAGATGACCTTGGTTAGACACTCTACAGCACCAAAGTAACCCAAAAACCACTAATCATTTGAGGGTGCCAATGAGATCACTCTTTGAGAACCTAAAAGTGGTTTTTGTGGGACTTTCACATGGTATAATCCATTACTAATTTGAATTGAAATTTGTGTCAATTGAATGTTAGTTGGGGATTACACCATATTAATGACCCATTATTATTTGTAACTCATTGATTGGAATAAGGTGGCTAAATGAAGATTTGATTGGGTGCTTGTTAGATTTAGGGCCTTTTCAATACAAGAAATTTGGGTAATCCAATAGGGATAAGACAAAAAGGATTTAATCAGTCATATAAAAGAGAGATACAATGTTATCAATGAAATATGTCATTTATTGTATACTATGGTTCTTATCAGTCATGAATGAAAACAAGGGTAGATCTATTACAAGATTATGTATTCCCATTATCAAATGAATACATAATTGAGAGGTATAATATTGATGTTTATAACCCTATCATGTATTTAAGGAGTTCATGGAGGAGGTTTAGGTTATAAAAACTATTTCACATCTTTTCTAGGGATACATGGTGTCTGCAAGTTCTTTTGTGTAATTACTTTTTATAAGAAAATTATTTGAGTGAATGGGGTTACTTTGTTGACATAATGTTGGATGAAAACTAATAAATAAATGTATCCTATATTGGGGGACCTAATCAAGTTATTAATTATTTAGGGAGTTGGGTGAGTGGGCACTCAATTGGGTAGACTAGATGAATGGGTTCCCAATTAGGTTAATTGGGCATGGCTCCAATAGTGAAAAAATGAGTGCTATACAGGAAGGATCTCAGAGGTTGAGTTACATTCTAGGTTGGGAATATGATTAAAAAGGAACTTGGATGGGTTTCTTCTGAGAATAGGGTGTGGTCCCTTTTAACATAAACTAGGTACAATAACTTTATAGAAAAACTAGTGGTGTCCCTTTTATTGTAAAATTGGGTATCTATATTTCATTCACTGAATTCTTAAGAGCACCTCTCGGGTAGGGTCCTTCCCCCTGGTCTTGGTGATAGCTTGGGAAAAGTAGTCTCTTATAATTTCCATGATCGTTGAAAGACTAAAATACCATTTTTAAACCTTATTTTCCCATTATTTTAAACTCAAAAAATTACCTAGTGGGGGATGTTTTAAAGGCTACACTTATTCTTCATGTGCTCATATATTTTCAAGGATTCCTCCTTTTAATGGGAGGCTGGGTTCCTAATATAGGAAAGGTGAGTTGGGATGCTAGATAACCATTGGTAACCACATCAGTCACCCAATTCCCCTAAATAAGGAATCTAAAGTAGGCATAACTAGGATAGGTAATGTGGTATGTTAGTTAAAAAGGGTGAAATAGAGGTATATGAAATTGGGCATGAGATGTGGGCACCCAGTTTTTCTTTATCCCTTCAAAAACTATATCATATTATGAAATATTAGTGGAATGTCTCCTTTGACCAAATGTTAGTGCCAAAAAATGACCCTAAGGAATATATTTTCAAAGGGATATGACAAAAATAAATTTTTTTCAAGCCCATGTAAATGTAGAAGTAGTGAGACTTGGGCTTTTCTCTAGAGAGGATAGTACTGTGGGTGTGTTTCACATTGTTAAATTAGTGAAAAAAACATTTGTATTAAACTATATTAAACATATTAAAATATTAATATTGTGGGATAACCACATATCATCCCCTTATCCTTATTTTTAATTCATTGTTATAATATATACTCTCTTATTTTCTCTCTAGTTAAATGAAATCTCACTCGATTACCCTAACCTATAATTTTTTGTTAACTAGAGTAGTATAATGACCACTAAAACCTCCAATATCTCTTAGAATAATAATAATAGATCACAAATTACCCTCGGTTAAACTTCATTCCCATTATTTTAATCATTCAATAGGACCTATGGTTAATGGGGTGTGATCCATCCAATATGGGAAGATAAATTCAAAGTGTAATAAATAAGAAAATATGTTAAATTGAGTACACTGAAAATGAATCCAAATGAAAAATTAAAATAGACTAAAAAATTAAAATATATAATTCATTGATACGGGATAGGAGGATTCTCCTTGGACCATCCACTAATATTTTAGTGCGCCATCACCATATAATTACAATAAGGAGAAATGAAAAAAAAGTGAATAAATTGAAAAATCCAGCAGGAGCCCGGGTTTTTTATCATGAAAGTGAACCCCCCCCCCTCCATCCCCCCCTCAAGTGAAAAGGTAATATTTTATAAAGATACACTCATATATCTTTAATCTTCTATACCCCTCCATGTGACAGACAAGAGTTACCCTTCCGAAAAATCTAGTATACCTGATTCATTCTTCAAATTTTGTGCTCACTTCAATTTTTTCAGATTGCTGCCATGTGAACAACTTGATGGTTGGGATTTCTCCAACTTAGTATACTTGAATATTTTTCATTAAATCATTCCCCTCACATGATTGCGGTCCATAATTATTTTTTTATTATTAGAGACAAATTATTTGGTTCTCCATAGCTTCAGTGGAAGATAAGTGTTTGCCTATGGTCACATTAAGAGTTGGAGAGATGATGAATGTGTAAGTTTTATGTAATTAAATCATTTTTTGGGCTTCAAAAAAATATTATTAGGAACAATATTATGGTAATTTTCACTATATTGGATCTATAAAATATTATTAATGTCCTTGAATGAGGATGGATGTCACTACTTTCATCATTGATTTTATCATGCTCTGTTTTTCTATTTTATAATTTTCTTCATCATGGGCGTCTGAAACTCAAGTACTTAACTACATCATAATTTGTTTTTCAGATTTTTCTACCTTATAGAAAACTTTTTCATTTTTGGAATTAATCTTCAAAATATTTATTGATTTTCATTTAGCAAGCTCGGGTTGTCAATGGTAGCTTGGCCAGGGCAGCACAAGATTTGTTTTTCTTCAGTAATCCACAAAGATGGTTCTTATTCCCACATTAGTATGATTTCTTCAATTTTTATAACCACAAGTTATATAGACTTGTTTGTTTTTTTATATTTTGTATCATAGTTTTGTTTCATAAGAAGAGGTATTTGGGATTCATCTTCTTCAAGGGAGAGCTTGGAGGATCTCATCTTCTATGGTTAGACAAACAAGACATCATAAGCTTCTTCAGCTTCCACGGGTGGTGAGGATCAGTTTTTCACCCTTATTTGGAATATTTGGGTGACATATAATTTGTATTACTTTTCTATATCCAAGTGAGAAACTTATTCAAGATTGGTTGGTGGTCATATCCTTCCTTGTTTGGTCTTCAACCCTTTAATTTTATCTGTGGTATTTCAACTTTGGCATTCATTGATATTTAACACAGGACAAGTTGGTGTTAGTGACTATTTAAATTTCATCCCCCACATAATATTTAGTTTTAGATATCCATCAGTATAAGGTGTGGGTGTAGTCAATTAGGATGATCAACCATCAAAAGAGGGTGGCATCATGGTTCCTATCCTTTATGAAATTTCCAAATTGCCAATGGTAGCAAGATTTCCATACTCATTGTGGGTTTTCCTATTGTTGTAAAGTCATTAAATTCAATTCCCAAATTTTAATAGTTAATTTATGGTAAGTTCTAAAAATAAAGAACAGTTTCTTTGTTTTTATATTTTAAAACAACATATTTTTTAAAAAATTGGTTATGGTAGATGGAATTTCAATTACTTTAAATCTATTTTTCCTTGTGGTCAATGAATTCCTTTTCCAAATATCACACTAAAATCCACTCTTCACATTCATGGCGGATCTAATATTTTTCTAAAAATTTTAGTTATGATCGATTTTAAACTTGCATTCGATCATTTCTTTGACCATATTTCGGTATTTGGATCAACCGCGAGAAGGATTACGGGTATGATCGATCCATCAATTTGTAAAATTACAATTTCTACTGTATAAAATAGTGAGTTTATTATGTATGAATATTATTTTAATAAATTAATTATAGAAATAAAGAAAACATTATTCATGATGCAACCTCCAAACAATTAACTCCAAATATCCCTTTAAGAATTTAAATTTTAAATTGAATCAACAAGTTTAAAATCCAAATTTTAAAATAAAAAACTATTTTTGTTTTAATTTTCTTTAAACTCAATGAAATTATTTTTCATTATCTCCAAAAAATGAATAGATCACTGAAAATCATTAATTGATTCATATATCTAATATTATAGATTTATCAAAGTCAATTAAAATCACTATTTTAACTTGTGTTTGGATAAAATTAGGGAATTTAAAATGAATAATAGAAAAAAAAATTGACATTTTCAGCTCTCATCACTCCCCAACACTTAAAATATTGCACTCTTAGGAAATTTTATCATTGAATTCCAAAAAAATATATTTATTATTATACCTTACATAAAATAAACAAATAGAACTGAAATATATCAAACAATTATTTCACTAAATTTGCATGCCTTCTATGTCACTTTCACGCACTCTTTTACTTATATTTAGATTCAAATTCCAGTTACATGAGTGAATTCAATACATAAAATTATAATTAAGATTTTAACAAGCAGCACCTCCTTCTTTACCTCATTCCAAAAATTCCTAAATCAGAGTTAAATTTCACACATCATTGATACATCCTAAATGGAATTTTCAAAATTAAATTCCACCTTCATGGGTTCAATATTCCCCTCACCTAAATTTATTCATTTTTAAAATATGGGAACTTTATTCTTTTTTTTAAAAAAAATTCTAACCATGTATGTGTGAGGAACTATTCAAAGTCACTTATTTAATATGTTCATAGGTATACTCAAACATCCAATTTCATTGTTGCATAGATTCATTTTGGGATCTAAATTTCCCATTTTCATCCAGGTTTAAAGGAGTTGTATTAATTTATTTTTTATGGAGGATAAATTAGGTGTTATTCAATCACAAATGACATTCCACTCAATATTTATTTTGAAATTCCAATTACCATATGTTATATTTCTTCTTCTATATAGATATTTTTAGTTTTCACTCTATTCCACTAGTCTTCAAATAGAGTTTCCATTTAATAGAGGTTATGTTCACTCAAAAATCATTCACATCCAGTAATTCAAAATAAATGGACTCCTTAGATCTATTATGATACTTTAATTAGTCAGGAAATAATTAAGTACAATTTTTCTATCTATTTTTTTACACTCCAAAATTCTAAAAATAGATAACTAAAGAAACTTTATGCATATTTCTAAATAAAATTTTGAGATTTTTTTTGGTTTGTTTAGAATACATAAACTAAATTAAGAATAGAGAACATGTATTTACATCATAAAATAATTTGACTTCTTTTCTTCATGCTAAATTCTAACACACTATAAATACATTTCCATTCTTTATTTTATCAAGTAAAACTAGTTTAAAATAAAAGAATATAAATTAGTTGGAAGGAAAGATACATCCTAAGGTTCTTTATTTAATGGAATATGGAGGAGTTTGCACTCATCCATTGGTAATTTCAAAAAATCTTCATGCTAATGCTTCAATTGCTAGATATTTACTTTGAAGTGTTTTCATGACTCAGCTCCTAGGATCTCAACTACACCAAATAGAAAAAATTTAGTTACTGTGTACAGTCTATCCCATTTGGAACAAATTTTACCTTTTATAAGTTTCATTCTTGAGGATAGGAGAAACACTTTATATCTAATTTTAAAATCACACTTCTAGATGATTAAATTATGGATAGATCTAGATTTCTCCTTATACAGTTGTGAATTCTCATAATCTTCTCTTCGTATCTCCCCAATCTTTATCACATGTATCTTCCTCTACTCTCCATATTTTTTGAACTCCATGTTTACACTATTAAAATATTAGAAGGCTTTGTGTTTCAACTCAATAGGCAAGTGACAGTGATTTATATAGACTATAATATAATTCGATATAACTAAGGGGTTTTGTAGGTATCCATTTATTCCCATAAGGAATCATCCCTATTTTTACTCCTTTCTTCTATTAAGGTTTCATTATCTTCTCCGGAATCCTTTATATCTCTCTGTTGGAAAACATAGCCATCCCCTTGGTTTTTGGATGGTAGACAGTGGATGTTTCATGATGTACTCAATAATTATTCATCATTGATTCCATAATATTATTATATAAATGTGTGCCTTTGTCACTTATTATTTCTCAAGGTAGTCCAAACATACAAAAAATATTTCATTTTATAAATTTAATCACAATTTTGGATTCATCAACTTGTGTGGATTTTTCTTCAATCCATTTAGAAAAATAATTTACTACTAAAAAATGTTGTAAAATACCAATGATATAAGAAATGGTCCCATGAAATATGATCCCCATACAACAAAAATTTCACATAAAATCATGGTTTTGGGGGATTTCATTTGTTTTGGAAATCCCCCCAACAAACTGAAAGTCTGGATATTTTTTTCAAAAATCATGTCAGTGTTTAAAAATTGAGGGCCAAGAAACCCATTTCTAAAAGTTTCATAGATACTCTTTGAGGACTAAAATATCATCCATAAGAAAGTGTGTGGAAAAAATGTAAGTATAGACTTATCCTTTTCTTATGTGATACATCACCTTATTACTAGATCACTATAGACCTTTCATAGATATGGGCCTTCACAAATATTAAATTTTGATTCAGATATTAATTTAAGTTATTTATATTTTGAAAATAAAGGAAGTTCCTTTGATGTGACCAAAAAAATCACTAAATAAATATACTAGGGAAATTTTGTGGATTTATACAACTACTCAGTAGGAAATGAGTCATCTAGGTTTGATAAAGATGGTAGTTCTACCATAGTAGTGTGGGGTAGTGTACTCATGTGGTATATAACTAGATTATCACGACTCATTTAGTCCATAATCTCTAAGTTAAATTCTTAAAGTAGTAATATCTATCTCAATAGTCTTGTATTTTCATCATCCTTCTTGATCAAGTACCTTAGTACTGAAATATTAGAAAATATAATTACTTTTTTCCTAACAAATAAGATCAAAATTTCTCTAAAGCAATAAAAATAGATAAAATATCCTTATCCTTGTTATATAAT
Source organism: Viscum album (assembly GCA_963277665.1). Lineage (NCBI taxonomy): Eukaryota > Viridiplantae > Streptophyta > Magnoliopsida > Santalales > Viscaceae > Viscum > Viscum album. Next base: position 212,707,582 of record OY728137.1, read on the forward strand.
TGATCTGAGTTATATACAAGGTATGTGAATCATAGGATATCACATGTGAGTGTCAATAAATATTCTAGGAAAGTACAGCTTCTACAGCTTTGTTGGAATCATTACACAATATCTCAAATAGTAATTCCCAGTTTTGTGGGTAGATTATGGAGGTAGAGCTCAATATCGATTTTAGTTATCAAAATATATCACACATGAATAATCAAACTAAAACACAGTTTTTTTCTTGAGTATGTAACTCAAGGGAAAATAAATCTTGTTAAAGTCCTTAATAATCCTAATGTAAAACCCTGAATTCTATAAGGGCGATCTAATGTTTCTCAAAATGTTGGGGTAAGATAGTTTATAAATTATATCATTTTTTTCCTTATCCACTTTAATTCCATATTTATAAATTATAAGGCCCAAACAAAATCCTTTTTCTACCATAAAATTTAATTTCTCAAAATTTAAAACCATGTTTTCCCCAATTAATATTTTTAAAAGTTTTCACAAGATCTACAAATAGATTTTAAAATAAGTTATATAGATATTAAATTCATCATGAAATACCTCTAGTTATCTCTAACTTTATTCTAAGAATATACTTACCTAATAGCATTGAAAGGTAACAAGGACATTGTAAATACCTAAAGGTATCCTTCGGTAGAAAAATTTACCAAAGGAACATGTGAAGGTATAATTTTATTGGCCTTATAAATCAATTAGAACCTAAAATACACATAAAAGTCATAAAGGAAATAATAATGACCTTTCCAAGATATTCTCTCTAACATTAAGTCTATAAATTGTATGGGTAAGTGGTCTTTATATGTCACATTGTCCAACATCATATAGTCAATGCACACACTCTAGTTATTCTGAATTCTTGTGGGAAATAGTTCATTATTTTAATTTTTTATAATTTTGTATCTTGTTTTATTAATGACTATTTGAATGGGAGTCACCCATTGGTAGTCTAAAATGGGCTAAATTATTTCATATCCTAATAGTCTTTCCACTTAATTTTTTCCCTACTTTTAGAAGGGTTTGGTTGATCCTTCTTTGGGGTTGTCTCAATGGTTTAGACTCATTTTCCAAAAAAAATTATGCAAACAGGTGGTAGGTATAATCATTGTAATATCCCGTAATGTCTGACTTATTTCTCAAGTATTTTTTTAAATATTTTCATCAGTATATATTAATTCTTAGGTTTTAAATTAATTGAAATAATAATGGGTTTGTTTTCATTTTCCGTTAAAAAATAATATTTCAAGTTTTATGGAAGAAGTTTCAATTATAAATTTGTGAGGTTTCTAGTTATCTTTTAAGATCACTATTCTCTATGATTTCAACCTACACATGTAAAAAAGAATTATTGACAATGTATTTGAGTAACTCATTAAAAGAACAATCATCAATTTCTTCAAATTCTTCATCACTCAAAATTGTATCCAGATAAAGATCATTTTTTGAAATAGATTCAGGTGTAAGGTCATGTGTCACCAAATATTAGCCTAGTCTCATTATTTAATCAAGAATTTCAGTTTCATCCCTAAAATAACAAGTTAATTAAAGATTTTTTAAGTTAAAAAATGATTTCTCCTCATGTGGGTATTTCATTGAGTCAAGGATATTGAAATCCACTGTTTATTCACAAAAATTATAGTAAAGATTCCCTTTATAGAAATTTATTATGGAATTAAATATATTTAGTAATGTATGTCCTAAAATGATGGAAAATTGAACTTTACCTTTTCTTTGTTCCGTGTTGATAATGTTGAAGTATGCAGGTAATGGAAATCCTTGAACACTTACCATGACATCTTCAAGAACACTTATTAGGTAGGAATTCACTTTATTGGTGAGTTTCACAACCACTAGTGTGGGTTTTAGTTCTCTTATATACTTATAATAATATATATAATGATTCATTACATTAATTTAGGATCTTAATTCACACAATGTTTTGGAAAAAGTAATTTTACCAATAATGAAAGTGATGGTTAAAGTACCTAGATCTTGACATTTCTTAATGGTTTGTAGGGAAAAAGGGAATAAAAATTATTACCAAATATAACAGATTAATTTAATCAAAATATCCTTACCCAAATGCACATTTCTTTAATGAATTTTTCATATCTTTTAATTTGGATGTTTTCTCTAACAAGGGGATATTGATCTTCACTTTATTAAAAATTTCAAGAATATATTATTATAGTGTGTCCTCACTAAGATTATTGAGTGTTTTAGTCCTTATTGGGAAGGGTGGTTGTGGTTGATTTGAGTCTTACAACTTGGATTACCATTTTTCTTTATTTATATAATGTTTCTCTATTGGTGTTTAAGCTTATCTTTCTTGGGTAGATTCATCTGGCATAGTGGGTTGTCTATATCCATTATCCTTTTGAGATAATGATTTTTCATGTTTTCTAAACTTATTGTTATTCCTTAAGTTAATAAAACTAAAATTTTCTTTAGTTTAAGGAATATATTAATTATGGAGATTATTAAAGCCTTGATTTTTCAAGTCATTTATAGAATTCATAATTTTTTTGTACTATCCTTGAATCTCCTTTAGTTCCAATCCATGGGTTTTTAGATTAGTTTGTTGAGTGGTTTGACATGTAAAAAGTTGTTTCAGAAATTCTTTCATAGTGTAATATTTATTATTTTAATTTTGGAATCTTGTATAGAACTAATAGATACCTCTTTTGAAGGGTGGGGGTTTGAAGGATAGTTAAAAACCTTACTGGAAAGGTTTTCTATTTCATTGTATGTTCACATATCTGAACTAAGTATTAGAAAATTATCAAAATCCTTGGTTGTTTGATGGTTTGTGTTGGGGAATTATTTGGTAAATATCATCATAGATTTACATTTTTTGTACTTCATTGAAATTGGTCTAGAGAGTAGAAAAGTTGGCATCCCCTTAGAGGTTTAGTAGATTAAGTTTCCAATACTTTGTTCACAGCTAACTATCTCACAATAAAGGTTAGTTATTCAATTTTATTTTCAAGTAAATGAGATTTATAATTTTTTAACTCATGTGCTATTCTTGTTTTGGATCTTTTACTAAATAGTTGGGAATAATGGTAGATCCTCATAATTAAATATCTTACTTCAGCAGGGGACTAGTCTATTAATGACCCTCTAGAGGAAGCATAGAGTAGATTCCAGTAAAGATGATAGTTTCTCCACTTTATTGCTTGATCTCATAGATCTATTTCCTTATATTATTTCTCATTAATTTAGGGAAGTAATTATACAGAAATTACTTTTTTATCCTATATCATTTGGTGAATTCCTCATGATAGAGGTTTTAGAGCCATTCCATGGCTTCCCCTTCAAGAGATAAGGGGAAAACCTTCCAACGCACTTGATATTTTGATATTTATCTGGGATTGAAATTGATTCGGACACTATAAAATTATCTTAAATGTTAGTTAGGGTCCTCTCCTTCCAAGACATGAATATTTTGAAGGATTTAGATCATACCAGTACTCAATTAAAATTCTTTTTGATTATTAGGTGTTTGAATATATTATCATTTTTAAAATTTTGTGCATAATGTAATCTTAAATTATTATTCAATTGTTCTATTTTTTTACAATTTACCACTCTATATTGTTAATATAATGGAATAATATATTTATTATAGGGATCTTTTTAATAAAACTATGATGAATTCCCTATCTTATTGTTCTGTTATTTTCAAGGCTCTCAGTTTTTCTACAAAAATCCATTCAACCTCTAAATCAAAACCGATGAGATGAGATGAGATGTATCTGTTCATTTATTAAAATAATTTAAAAAAAAATAAAAAACACTAACATCCCTAACAACAGAACCATGCTTGATGAACATTTGGTCATGGTTCTATCATCCAAAAAAATTTGAACCCAATTAAATGTAGTAGTAGTGAGACTCAGGTTTGTATCCTGAGAGGACAGTGTTATGGGTATGTTTCACATTGTTTTTTGGGTTAAATTCATGAAAAAAAGATTTAATTAAACTAGGTGGCTTTTAAATTCAATTCTAAAATTATTATCCTAACCACATACCATACCCTTATCCTTCATTTTAATTCATTATTCTAATTCATACTCTCATGTTTTCTCTCTAATTAAGAAAAATCACACTAAATTTCCCTAACCTATAATTTCCAATATAACTAGAGGGGTAGAATTACCACTAAAACCTCTAAAATACCATATCTTAGAAATAAAATATCTATAATTACCATTATTTATACCCAATACTTATATTTATAATCACTTTAAATGACCTAAGTGTCACATACATGTGATCCATCAAAGATGGTAATATAAATTCCAAGTTCCAAAAATAATAAATATCATTATATCAATACAATTTGAATGAATCCAAAGATAATATTAAAATATATTGAATAATTAAAATACCAAATTCACTGAAATGGTATATAGGGTTCTCCTTAGCTCAGTCATTAATGGATTAGTGTTCCATCATCGAAGAATTACTGTAAGGATAAATGATATTAAATAAAATAAAATGACAAATGAAGCAGAAGCTATGGTTTTTTATTATCGAAGAACAACCCCTAATTATCTTCAGTTAAATGTTTATATCTTATAAAGAGATTCTACAAATTATTTAATCTTCCATCCCCCATAATTTGATATACATGGTCTTCCCATCCAATGAACCTAGCATGATCAACTCATTCCTAAAAATCTAAGCCCACTTCTGTTACTTTATATTTCCTCCACATGCACAACTCGATAATCATGATTTCTCCAAATCAGTATACTCAAATTATTTTAGATAAATTATTCTCCTCTCATGATCCAGCACAATTCTACTTCATGAATGATTAGAGAAAAAATATTTTCTACTCTACATCTTCAGTGGAAGATGAGTTTTTCCCAAGCATCACATGAGGAGTTGGAGAGATGATTCAAGTTCTAGGTTTATAGACATAAATAATTTTTTGGGATTAAAAAAAAAATAGGATTGTGCCTTAGATTTTGGTCCTTGGCACTAGACTTGGGTATGAAAAATTCTAGTTATGGATTATAATGAGGAACAATGTCCCCACTTTCCACTTTGATTTCATCATGCTCTATTTTTAATTTTGTTATCTTTTCTTCAATATAGGCATCTAAAACTCAATTTATCACCCACATTATCATCAGGTTTTTATCTTGTTTAACATTTCAAAAAACATGGTCATTCTTGGAATACATCTTCAAAAGATTCAATAATTTTTCTTTAATAATGGCGAGTCAGATGTTGGTCTATTTCAATTCACTTCATCAATTTTGAAGTCTTTCTATAGTGTATAAAGGAATTTTGGATAGAAGTTGGTGTGTATCTCTATTTGAATATGAAACTAGGGAATTTGGGATACAAAAAGGTCTTCTTAGGTTTATATCAACACTAGGAATGAACCGGGAAATATTTTTTTATATTTTTATTCAGCCTCAGTACCGATATCCCATTATTTCAAATCGACTAATGTTGTTTTGAATTTCAACAACCCATGTCTTGGGTTTTGGGATTGTGATTCTTCATTTAACATAGTTAATACATGATTCTCAATTTTGTTCTAGCATTAATAGGAATATGTACTCAAGCATTGGGGTTTTTCTACAGTGTTGGTCGAGCACAGGAATGGCTTTGAGATTATTCAATGGCATGCTTTGATGGAGGCTCGACACTTCCTCACCTTTACAATTAGGGGTAAATATGACCCATTTGTTAATAGTTCATGGTTCTCTAGTTGATTCAACATTTTGGGTTCTTTGGGTGTGGCTCAATCATATATTTAGTAATCTTGGGCTACCAATAGTGGATTGTCTAGGGAAACATGAGATTCATTTTTATCTGGTAATCCATGGAGATGGTTCTTATTCCCACTTCAATTTGATTTCTTGGATTTTCCAAACCATAGGTTCTATAAATTTGGTTGTTTTATGATATTCATGAGTTCATTTTCCTGTCATCTAAATAATTTGTGGGGCTTCATCTTCTTCAATGGTGAGCTCGAGGGATCTCATCATCGATGGTCAGATAGACATGGAACTGGAAGCTTTTACAGCTTCCATAGGTAGTGATAATAGGTTATTCATCCTCATTTATAATCTAAAAGAGGTGTAGAATTTGGATTCCCCTTAAAGATATAGGCATGGCTATTCTTCAATCCTGTTTGGTGCCCCCATCCTCCCCGCCCCTATGATTTTAGTCATTATATCATTAATTTTCTTTGTAGGCTATCAGCTTGGTGGTTCATTGATATTAAACCTAGAATAAGTTGGAATCGGTGAATGGTTTGGTTTCCTCCCCCAATCGAGCTTTAGTTTAATATTTCCATTAGTGTAAGGTGAGGGTGCGAAAGATTAGGATGATTGATCATGGGAAGAAGATCTCATTGTTAATCATATCCTTTGTCTAAATTCTAAATCACCCATGGGAGTAAGATTTATTGTATCATGGTGGTATTTTAATTTTTTATATAGTCATTGAATGCCTTTTCCAAATTTTAGTAGTTTTTCATGATTCATTACACAAAAAAGTCATGGTCACTTGGTTTTGTTGGGTGACACCTCTATCCATTTACTAAATTTGTTTGTGATAGATGGAATTTCAAGTGTGGGTAATATATTTTTCAATTTGGTTCATGAATTCATTTTCCAAATATCACACTCACCGCCACTCTAAATAGGTGAAGTTGATACATTAGTATTTGAAAATTTTCAATTGTGGTTGATTTCACACTTTCGGTTTATCATTTCCTTTTCTATTTTTTTTACTGTTTGGATAAACCTAAAGAAGGATCAAGGGCAAGGTAGATCTGTTACTTTATAAAATTCCATATTCTACATCATAAAACAATAATTTTTTAAGCATAAATATTCTTTTTATTAATTTTATAAATAAATTAAAAAAATTAAACTTCAATATTTGGCCTAAAATAATTAACTTCAAAAATAAATTTAATAATTTTAATTCTAAATTGAATAAAAAAGTTTAAAATTCACAGTTTAAAATAAAAATATATTTCCATTTCAATTTTATTTTAACTCAATGAAAGTATTTTTTTATTATCTCAAAAAAATGAATATATCATTTAAAATTATTATTTGATCTATTTATCCAATAATTATAGAATTAACATAGTCAAAACACTATTTTACCATGGGTTTTGATTAAATTAGTGTTTGTTAAATGAATAGCATACAATGACATTTGTAATTTTAATCTCTCATCAGACCCCCTACCTAGAACTAGATCTAATCAGGATGAAGAAAATAAAATTATAAATACTAAAAGGTCTGGTAATGAATTTGGATATAAGTAGTCACTCAATCTGACTAAGTGATCATGCACTCATGTGGAGGTATGTTGTGCACTCTATTTGGTACAAAGTATCACACTCTATTCTGAATGTGGGATCCAATGTGGGGTTTGATCATGTTTTGTCCTTACCTATAAGAAGAACTCTCTATTAAGGTGCAGAACAAACAAATCCAATAGATGTTTCTCTCTCTTTTCACTCAAGTCATTTACTCTTTTATCATAAGTCAAGGCACCACTTCCTTTTGTAACTAGTTACTGGTGGAAAAAACAAAGAGGTTGGGAGTGAGAAAAAGGGCATAAACTAGAAATGATAGTGAGTGGGAATGGTCAATTAGGAATGATTATCTTGTCAGGTGCTTATTGGTGTGAGTAACTAGATTCCAAAACCTTAGTACAATGATCTGGGTAAAATTTATTTCTTCCAGAAATTTTCACCCACTCATATTTATGATTCATCCCATGTTAATTTCATCATACCCCACATTCCTCACTTCCATTCTTCTATAATATTCATTCTAACTCTATCAAAATGTATTACAACAAATTTTTAGGTCTAGAAACAAATTCACTAATGAAGTGGCAATAACTTGTATTAAATATCTGGTTGAAAGAAAAGAATTAGAGAAAATCCATAAACTGAAATCATATTTGTTAGCTCTCATAAAAACCCAACTAAAGTATCATTAAGACTTCCCACTATTGGACTTCTTCCTATATATGGTTTTGGTTTATTGGGTGTTTTTTATATCACACACCCATATCACAACCTATCATCATCCCATTTCACCTTTTATATGAGTTTTTAATGAGTGAAAATTTCAATTAATGGTGTGTTTATCAGAAAACATTCTACAAATCAAACGTAAATCATGTGATACATGAAGGAAAATCTTGATAATTTGAAATCTCACCCTCTATTATCCATTAATCTACCATCATATAGATAACAATCACCTATAAGGATGGAATGGGTTTGGGAGCTTCATTCTAGGGGAGGATTCAAGCCCAAGTGGATGTGGGTGTAATGGGTTTAGAAAACATGTAAAGAGTTTGAGCACCATGTTAAATTCATATATATATGGTTATTAGGGTATCATAAAAAACATCCATATAAATACAGACATCATCCTAGTCCTTCTTAATCAGCGGATCCCTTGGAATAATAACTTCTATTGGGAACATGGAGAAGTGGGGATTAATTTGTGGGTTGTGTATAAGCTTTCCAGAGTAGCGATTCTCAGAGAAATGTATGATGATTTCATCCCACCCTAGGATTCCCAAAGGTATGTTGAGTGGAAACCCCCACTAGTATAGGCTTTATTAATGGAATATTGGAAATCCATGAATAATAATCCTTTCCCATATACCAATATTAGTGTTATCAAGAAGATGAACATATTCTTGATCAAGAATGGTGATGGACTAACTTCTCAATGCCCAAAAGTGTGCCTTTACATATAGAATAGATGAACCCTAATTGCCTTTTGGCTTGAACTGGATCAAGTTTAGCACAAGTGGTGGGATTACATATCAAATTTAAACATAGATTCCTATGTTCGTCTCACTGGTTTTCTGGCCATGTATATTGGTGGAATCTTTTTTTCAGTTCATGATTTTCACAAAAGTGTGAGACTAAATATGTTTATAATGGAAACATAGATAGAGAATTAGAAGTCAAATGTTATTATATAGTAAGTTCTTGTACTGATAAATATATATAGATGTAGGTTGTATGCATATTAAGGAAAATATATGTTTCATTTTTCGGGACCATTCCAAGTGATCTATAGCTGGATAGAATCACATTTCAAGTAATAAAAATTTCATAACACATTTTAGATTCCAAGATTAAATTTTAACACCTATATTATAGTTTTATCTAGCATCCAGGAATTGGCCATGGAGAATATAAAAAATTTCAAGACTCTAAATATACACTCAGAGTTCAAATTTTTTCATATGGTGAAATTCTAACTGGAAGGTTTGTAGATGATGTTCGTGGAGGATATAAATAATTATTATATATAATATTTATGAGATAATGTGTTCAATTAATAAGGATTGAATGAAACATCACCAATTAGGTCTAAATTCCATATCAATTTATTCACCAATTCAGGTTCACACAATGCCTATTTCTAGCACCACATTCAGATGCTTGGATGGAGAAGCACTATATTGTTGCTACACAATTCTTTTCAATGATGATATAGGTGGAATCCAATGTCAGTATCAACTTTAATTCTTCATATTTCAATATTAGTTTTAGATATGACTATATTGATGCATGAATCTCATTCTATCACATCCACATATTATCAATGCTCTTTTCTATGGTTAGTAAGCCAAAATCCACTCACACGGGGAAGCATGAAACTAGGAATCCTTGAAATGGGAAGACCAATATGAACACATATAATCATTCACATTGGAAACATAAATTCTCCCCTCAAAAACTCACAATTTAAGAGTTGATATAGCTTTTCCTTAATGTAAGGATATCCTTTTGGTGAAAATACAGTGATGTTCTAAAATTTGATACAAAGGTAGGGAAACAACTAAAAGTAAATGATCCTAAAACACCAGTTAAGACTAAGAAAGTTCAGATTATGCCTCCAATGTATCTATATATCTAAGACATTAACTTTTAGGAGAGTTGGACAGTTGTATAAGTAATTTAATATCTTTATGATACACTTTAGGGTGGTGTTTGGATGCCATTGATTTTTAATCTGAAATCACCTATCAATATCAACCTTTAGAATTATATATTCTTGTTTAAAACCTATATCCATAATTTTGATATGTTGTTGAATGTTTATGGTGATAGAATCCCCATTACAAGGCATGCACGAGAGTTACTAGATAATGGAAGTCTTGAAGTAGTGATAAACCACTCAGTTGTTGATGAGTGGAATGATTTCCTCAAACCTGAATATGTATGGAAAATATTCATTGAGAAAATATGATTCATGTTTAATCTAATTTTTATATGCTGACTTTTTTTCTTCTTATAGAGGGTAAAATAAATCAAAAAAACAAAAAATTCACCTAAGGGAACCAAGTTTGGCACTCTAATGGGTAGAACAAAAGTCTCTAAAACTATGATGGGAGAGAAGTCTTCATTTGGTTATAGAATGATGATAGAATTAGTTATTGGAGACCCACTCTATAACTTCTTGTTCTTAAGATACTCTAACCTAGATATGAAACTATATATCCCCCCATCCCTGGTCATACATGGATGAAGTACCTCCATACTAGCCACCCATATTTGCATTTGTATGAGAGGTTATTCTTGAAACACTAATATCACTTTCTTATCTAGTCATTTATATCATATCCTATTAATTGAAAAGTATCACTTATTAGAGTGGGGTACTTATGAGGCTAGACTTAATAATTAGGTAGTGGGATGGATGGTACTAGGTAATGAACCCTTTTTCAATAAAATGGATCCATGGACCCAATTAGGTTCTTTTATATATTTATTTTTGGACATTGAAACAATTATTTTTTAACTTTAGTTCCTAACACACCAAGGGGAGATGGTGAAGAGTGCTAGGATGCTACAACTCTATATAGTGTAGGGTGGAGGAATCAATTGAACAATGTCCTATGATGAAACATCCATCACCACTAATAAAATCCTAGTTTCCCAAATTGATTTTTGAGTTGTTGGGAAGGAATATTTAGTAGTGTAAGTTTATAGGAATCCTTTGGGGGCTCTAGTTACAGTGGAAAATACATCAAGATAAATCCCGCTTGGAACATCATCAAATCAGGAGGTATGAATTTCTAGTATATCATTGAAAAGTACATATAACATGTTATAAAGATTTGTACCCCCCCCCCCTTTTAAAAAAAGGTTCTGAGGGAATTGAGAGGATACTGGATCTAGAGAAAGGTATGAGGGAGATCAGGAAAATTCCCTTCCAATATCATTTGGCATCTATCTAAGAGTTTAAAAACATCAATAAAGACATGGAGGATAGTAAGTCTTGATATCAATTCTTCTTTTTCAAAATCTCCGTATAACATATTAACTTAGGTTCAGAGTTTATAGAGATCTATCCATATAAAATTTATATAGATGGATCTTTGAGTGTGAATCTATGACTCCCATACCCTTATGAGTTTACTTTTATATCACTCATAACTCAAGTTCTTGAGTAGTCTTGTCAGGATTTCTAGGATTGTTGACTAAAGATGTTGAAAATTCTCTACTAAGAGGAGATATATTAATCAATCATATTAATAAAATATCCTTAGAAAAAGTGATTATCCCCCTCACACAAACCAATAATTTATTAGAGAGGTTATAATGGTGATGGAGGGTATTATTATCATGCCACAAAGTGAGGTAGTAGAAACAGGATGGATTGACACATTTGGTAGTGGTGGTAAACATTAATATTTCCTATCTTTTTTTGTGCTTGTTGATAATTGTATATAATTTTTATTATCTTCAATAATAACGTCCCTAGTAAATGTGAATAAAAAAATGGGTGAGTTTACTGTCCCATTTCCTTAGTCATCAGAGACGCCATAAAGAACTGAAGATCTTGATCTCATGTTCAAATTAAGTAAATCAACATCGTCATATGTTCTGTTATCCCTATTAGGTTCCAACTCAAACCCAAGGTCCCTTATGCTTTAGTGGACCATGACATAGCTATTGTGGTTGGGCATTTGGTAGTTAATCTATTAGAATCCTATTGGACAAATACACCATCAACTACCCAATAATCAGCACATGCTCATTACCATGGGGTCTGGAGGATTATACTATAGAGACATCCACGTGGTCATGAATAAAATAGGTGATGATTTGGAGAAGGGAAAGATTTTTTGGCTAGATCTACCAAGATATGTGAATTTGGTCCACACTAGGGAACTTAGTTCCATTTCAATTAAAGAGCTACCTCGACACATTGTGACAATGACTAAGAATAAAAAATTATCCATAAATGGTATTAATTTAGAAATCCTCCCCTATTAACATCTCTCCAAAGTTTAGGAGAATATAATAGAACATGAGAGGCTAGATGAAGAGGCTGAAATGTTAGGATAAATGCTACTACTAATGCTAGAAAAATATTTCTAAGGATGAGGTAAATGATACAAATTTGGTTGAACTTATTTGATATTTTGTTGAATCAAAGATATTAATGATCCAACTCCAATATTAAATAGAATAAGATTTATAGAAACTTTATAGTTAAATTCCTCATTCATATCCTCATTTTATTAAATGAGAAAGAGACTCTAGAATGTGAATCCCCCTTAACCTTTCTTATTCAACTTAAATGAATGATCTTTTTTCAAGAAAATACTGGTTTCTGAAAAATTATATTATCTTGAATGCAATATCTAAATACCTTGTGGGAACACACAAGATAAATAATATCACATTAACTAAATCTACTTAAAGTTAAATGGATAAGGGTTTATTGAACTATAATCTCAAAACACTTGATATAAATAATAAAGAGTTTGAATTAATTGATCATCCTTAAGGAATGATCTTTAGGATGGATATATACAAGCTAGATATGCAGCATATGAGTACCATTACTAGAAACTAGGATGAATATATTGATTAAAATATCATAGTTTTGTTTCTTTATGGACTTGAACTTTCAGAAGGATATAGGAAGGCATGATTTGTGGTGAGTTTACCATCATCATAATCCAAAGTTTATCCATACGGAGATAAGGTGATTAATGAATCAGTAAGATTCAAATTATAAACGGGGTTTCCATGGGAGAATTAATGTTCAATAAGGTTCAAATACCTTGAAATTACATCATCATACATTTTTCACAGATAATTTAAACAAATATTTATATGAGGAATAATAGTTTGATATAACTTTTTCCTAGATCTATAGACCTAAAATGCATGGATTTATTTTAATTCAAGTACAAATGGGGTTCTATACAAGGTTTATTCCATTTACTTCTAGACATAAATTTTTCCTAATTTGTAAGAGGTAAAGTCTTAGTTGGTATAAAATAGTCTTTTCCTCAGGATTACCATTATGGATTTTAAACCTGAGAATATTTGGACCTTTTTATCTTTAAAATTCATTAAATTTTTCCTAGGATACACTTGGTACTTTCATAATGAGTGGAAACTAAACTTTTTCTAAGGAATATATTTGATTATTTTTAACTTGATGTGTACTATGTCTCTTTCCATTAGTAGTTTAAAGTATTTAAATCTTGACCAAGGAATCGGGTGCATAACATCAAGAAACACTAACCAAAAATTATGGCTAAAGTTTTAGTTCATACTAATTTGGAAAAAATATGAGTTATTCTATATAGAATAAGGGAAAGTCATTCTTTATGTGAATGGATATCCCAATACTAATATACATGACCTAAGAGATAGGTTCGTGCAATTTAAGGTCGTGATGCTTGAAAATATAGGGAAGTGTGACAAACTAAATGGGGGCTCAAAAACTGGAGACATTTCAACAAATTTTCACTAAGGTTGATAGTTATATAAAGCATAAAATTATTCTTCTAAATTAGAAATTTTTGAAAGTAAAGTGGAAAGGATCAATAACCCACTGATCATATTTGAAATTATGTCCCCATTAGCATATCATTAAATGAGTATACTGAGGATAAACAAATACCAAATTGGAATTATGAGCTCCACTATAAAGCTATTGAGGTAATGTGGTATTATAGGATCTCCTCCTTTAGGATAAAATCATTCCTCTAGTTGGTTATAGGTGGATTGGATATGTGGCATGTATATTTTCACCAAGTATAGGGATCCTTTTTAGAATCAAATGCACTCATTTCCAATAGTCATGAAATTTTCATAATGATTCAAATAACTAATTAAATTGTATATTATATGGATAATAATGTTCAAATGATTAATATAAAACTCAAATTCAAAATTCACCAATGTTAGGATATTATATAATGTTGAGAGGAAGTGGAAGTGGATCAGGATTTGTGACTAGGTCCAGAAAAGATGATTTGGATGTCACTATATATCTTGTAATAACAAGAATCAAGCCAAACATAGTTCTAAGAATTGATATTAAAAAATTCCAATCATAACATAGGGATATTTAAGTGAAACTAAACAAGAATTATAAAGAATGAGTGTTATGATGTTGAGGAAAAATATGATGGAGGAGGAACTTATTTTTGGGTCTAATATTGGTGATTTAAACATAACTACAAATCTTGAAATAACTTTAATGAAGACACGTGTAGTTCTTTGATAGATTTATTAGAAAATATAACTTATATATAGGAAAATTAAGATGGTAACTCTTCATATTGGTATAAGGATGTTGGAAAACAACCAATATGAATCAATGGTGGCTCAGACACTAGGATAAGTAGTGTAATTATCTTATTGGATAAATGATATCTATATAGATCTAGCTCATGTTAAAGGGAAAATATCATAAGGGGAAAATATTATTGAGTAGAAAAGGGGGTTCTATACACAATATAAATTGATAATCCTTAATACCAATATTTAATAGGAAATTGAATGAAGTTAAATAATATGACTAGGCCCAATGGATTCAGTATTGACTATATATCCTATTAAAAATAGAAATAATTCCACACATAGTTATTGGAAGAACTCTATGAGAAAATATGAATCATGTGTAAGGGAAATCGTAGTGAAATGGATGGGTGGTCTAAGTGAGAAAAGTAAGGAAAACTAAAGTGTATAAAAGAGACCCACAAACTAGGATGAAATGGGATTTTAAAAGGATGAAATTTGTGGTTGGATTCAATAAAGATAGTATTAACATCACTAAATATCATGTAATAATAGAAATAGATCCACATATAATTTTTAGAATAGATGTCTACTTGGATATGGATCATATGAAAGGGTAAATGGGTTAATTTTTACTAGTTCTTGGCTCTTGAGGTATACCCAACATGAATGGGTGGCACTCATACACTATGATTAAATTCGATGGTATTTTTAATTAGATAAAAAATTAGAAATATGGATGGTGCTATATATCCAATGAGGATAGGGATCAATCCACATGTAGTTATGGGAAATGTGGGGCATTTTTATCATAGCATTTGATTTTGGATGGGTAGAACCACACACTATGACTCTTACAAAGATCAGACTCTCATATAAGGTGATTAGGTTATATATAACAAACCACTCTAAGAAGTTTAAAGGTCATGTAGGGTGGACCATATATCATTTTTTTTAACATCATTTGATAAGGACTTTTGTGCCATGCAGTTTATGATTGTATAAAAAGGACATATTTTAGTCAATTTAAAGTCATGTAGAATAAACATTCATGTAAAACTATGAAAAATATTTCCTAGAAATATTATATTTATGTTAGGAGTAATAACCTCTCCATCCATTACAATTAAAGAGTAAGCTCCATCAGAGTAGACAATATTTATAATACAACGTCCTTCCAACTTTTTTTCAAGTGTCGGGGGATTATTTCCAAATATCATTGTTGTTCTCATTGACAACACCAATTCTCCCTAAATTAACTATTCAAGGGATAAATTTTTATTGAATTCTCATGAAAAATGATTTTAATGAATCTCAAGGTTATGAAATTTGAATAAACTTCCCTATTCTAGTCACTTCAACTCATCTTATTATATTTAAGATAGCTTGTATTCAAACAGTTTTTTATAGATGGAAATGTGAAGTGATAGAAACTGAAATGCAATGGTAAATATATTTTTTATATCATATAAAAGTAATTATTGGTTTACCTTTCTATAATTATAGTTCATGATGTGATAATACCTTTTAGTGTGTGGGGGTTTATCTAGATAAGAAATCTCATTATTATCAAATATCTTCAGGAGGATATTTAATTGAGTTTTATTTAAGGCATTTATCTATATATTTTTCACTCAATGATAGTGGTATAGTGGTAGGAATGAATATTATACTCTTGATATATCTTATTTGGTTTAAAATTGATGAAATTAGTACCATTTTTTCAGTATTTTATAAGGGAATCCAAATACTACAATAATATGAATCTTCATAAATTTGATGAAATCATTTGTTTTAAATTCCTTTAGGGGTATAATTTTAGAATGTTTTTAAAAGAATTTATTAGTAGTGAGTATGAACTTGAACTGTATCACTATGGCTGGAGGGTATGGACCCATGACACATATCCCCCATACAAAATATTTCTAGGATTATTTGGTGGTGTGTTGAAACTCTAGGTTTTAATGAAAAAAAATCAATTATTTTATTGGTATATAATTTTTTCAGTAGTTCCATGCAGTTGACCATCATTGATGGATATAAGTATTCAAGTATCCTAATTTAGTGGAAGATCTTGGAACCTAAATTATGAAAAACTCATGAACCAGTATGAACTTCTTGAATAATAGTAAGGGTATCTCCACCTTCAATGTACAGTGGGAGGATCCCATAAAATACTTATTTTTGGAGGCTTTTTTGGTAATTTAGGTCACCATAAAGGATGAAATTTTATTCCCACAAATGTATTTATTAATTCTTGGATCAATACTTTAGAATAACTCTATTTTGATGATATTCTACTATAGGAGTCACCCAACTGGTTGTATTTTTTGTTAATGAGGGTGAGAATTCACTTCAATATGGGGTGGTATTAACTTCATTGATTTATTTTATATCATTACTGATAAATAAAGAGACCACCCCATAATTTATTATATATATTTCTATTTCATTTTGAACTGGGTCTTCTATGTTTATAGTTTTATTAGCCGGTGTATCCTCTTAAGCATTCTATGTGTGAAGAATATGGGACAGTGTCGGATCTGAAGGAAATTCTGCCATTAATCCAAGTATATAATCAAGAAAGGGAATCAAATATTACTTATTAATGGAATATCCTCCATTTATATTTTTTATTACCAACTCTACATCACCCTCAATGTCCAATCAAGGAACAAGTATCTGCAAAACAAATTTCAAGCATGTGATGAGCGACCGATATTCTGCATCACTGATAGTGCATCCTTTTAATAGTAGAAAAGAGTAGTTTAGAACTATTTTCATCAGGGAGATTAAAATAGTATCTAAACTAACCATGTTGAGCTTTTTATATTCCATCCTGAATCATGTTAGAATCTTAGAAGCACCATTAAATTGAATTTACCATGCTTGGGAGGTTTCATAAAAATAGAATACTTAATCATTATGGGGTTCTATATCCAATGGAAACTTCTATTGGGTGGGTTATGCAAGTAGAAATTCTTTTAGTTCTTACCCTTTGATTTCATTATGTGACACAAACTAGATTTCAAACTATTATAGAATCCCTAACCAATATTCCAGGGACCTAGTCATTATCAAAACAATTAGGATATATTTGGCCAAATTTATGAAAGAGACCAAGTATAACTCATGATAATAAAGATAATGTCTAATTTTTTTCACCACAAAGACCAATGTGAGGAGGTTCTTCTCGATATTTATGTATTGAGTCTTAGCTTCTAACATTGTTTTAATGATATTTTGGAGGCTATTTTCACTACATGTGTAATTTGTTTGAGTGAGAAGTTCTCTAAATAATTTCTCTATGGTTTCCACATATAGGATAAGAGGTTTCACTTCTAAAAGGTTGCATCAAAACCAAAGGGTGAAGGATATATTTCTTATGGTCATAAAAGTATTTATAGAAATTCCCATCCCACTGTTAGGTGAACCCTTTCTTCATTTACTAGGGAAAATTTGTTAGAGAGGTAAGCTCTAAAGTACTTGATATAGGTGAGACACCCCTATAATTATTTTAATTTCATAATGTTTGGAGGTGGTATCATATAAATAATCACCATGTCATTCTCAATGTCAACCTTTATGTTATGATTGTGTACCATGAATCTAAGGAATTTTCTTAATGTAACCCTAAAAGAACATTTTTTGGGTTTCATATTCAAAATATATTGTCATAGATTATTGAATATTGCCTCAATATTGTTGAGGTGATCAAAATAATAGTTATATTTTACAACCAAACCATATACATAACGTTCTAATATTTTCACTAGAAAGGAATTTATATTGTGGCACATGGAACATTTAAAGGTGGAACTAGAATACATCAAGAAAAAAGGAAATACTGGGTAGTAGTATACACCTTGTGGTGCCTTAAAAGTAGTGGCCTTCTCATCCTTGGGGTCTATTTAGATCAGTTTGTAACTAGAATACTCATTCATGAAATATAGGGCTTAAAACCCAGATATTTCATTCATCAATATCTCTTTAATAGGAACTATGAAATTATCCTTTGGAATGCGGAGATTTAGATCCCTAAATTCAATATACACCCTAGTTTTTCAATTTTTCTATTTTGTGAGTACAATGTTGGATAGAAATTTTCCTTATTAACCCTCCTATATAAAGTCATATTAAATCAATTTATTGACCGCATCTTCCACTTTAGAATCATGGTTTAGATTTATTCTTCTTGTGGCCTTTTATAGCTAGAGTGATTATCTGGCATACCCAAGTGATGAGTAGCTACTCGTGGGTCTAACTTGATAATTTATATGCAATTACATGTAAAAAATCTTAGTGTTTCTTAAATAAATATATATAATCCTTATATTCTTTATGGTACATGGAAAAACTCATTAATATGGGTTGTGGATCTTCTTCCATACCTAAAATTTACTTATTTGAGTTCATAAACAATGGTTAAATCACATTACTTGAATATCATAGGATATTTCCAAGTCAATTACACTTCTTCTTCGTAATTTTCAAGAGTGGTAGATGAATTATCCCCTTGAGATTTTGGAGATGATGTGGAAGCACTATCATATCCATTAGGATTCCATCCATTAAAGGAAATGAATAATTCTTCTAGTAAAAATGATTTCATATAGGTACCCAAACCTCATTTTATTCTTTAAAGGTTAACATCCATCTAATAAAAGATCCTTGGAGGTTTCCATTTAATATAAATCAAACCCACATTTAGGAATATATTCTCAAGGGAAATATTAATACACATAGACTACTTGTCAGCCTATTCTTATACTAAAAGTGGTTTCTTAATATAAATTCAACTTAAACATCATAAGAGAGAAAATTAATTGAATTTAATATGTCATTAGTTAAAAAAACCTTGTGAATTCCCAAATATTGATCTATTTCCTCAATATAATTGATGGAAAATACAACATATTTTATGATTCTTCTCTATGGATTGATTCGATCATCCTCTAAGCCATTAAATTTAGGGATTTTAATTGCATCCATATCCAATAGTCATTTACCCTACCTCTTATAATTTCCCATTTCAATGTATCGTGATAATATAATTTAAAAGGGGATTTTTCACCATAGATTATTGTAATATACCTAGAAATAGAGTACTTTAGGAATTGGTAATATAAAGAGGGTATTATTGTATTCATTTGAAGCCATAACTTTCCAAAAAAGACATTAAAATTCTAATCTCGGTGGACCACTATAACAACCCAAACTCAAGAAACCCAGAGTTTGTATTTATATTAAATTATTAGTAAATATTATAATAGTTACTAAAGTATCCAACATATATACAAACAATACATTTTAAAACATAAGATATAAAATGAACACGTTACAATAACATTATTATACCTTTTATTATATCCCGAAAATCACACATGGTTCTCCTCTAAATTTCCTAGGAAAATGAAAGAAAATAGAAGTAGGCTCGGATGATTAGTAAGGAGTAGGATACAGTGCAAGCTGTTATACCATAAACATGGAACAAGTGACATGGGAATAATAAACAAACAACATAGATACATATTCAACTAAAATTGATGGAATATTATATTAATGAAAATAAAAAACACATAGATAAAAACAATCATTGATCCCATAATGATGGAATTCACAATGTCAGATATCAAAACATGTGGTCAAGACCTTTCTCCAAAACACTATACTGATATAGGGATATATATACACCAATACCCAATCTATTTTGTCTCATGAGACCAATCGATGCATCATGGGACTATATAATTCCCCACCCTACCTTTCACCTATTTAAGTCTAAGGCATTCACAATAATAGTTACCAAGACATTTAATACCATTACAAAAGGATTTTTTGGTTAAATAAAATCAAACTTATCCATATACTGAAAAATACAAAAAAAACTACCCTATGAAATGGAATAATGTTGATGTCTGGTAGAACATCCCTTAATGAACTTAGAATCCATAGGGTATCATAAAAGTAATAGGAAGTACCTTTATCAAATAAATATAGTGTAAATGTTACTTTCAAAATGATCGATTATCCATGGAAGATACTAATTTGGTTTAACATATTATATTGGTAAGAGGCCATGGTAAAGGAAGGAAAATCATGTATCATAGTGAATAAAGAGCATGTGAATATTGCAAAGCAAATCCATTAGGAGTTTATTTCCAGGTGTGCAGACTAGGATCACTCATCATACATCAGAGTGGTGATTTATTCAATGATAAATAAACACTTTTTTAGGTTCTTATCTTGTAGAACCCTTTGTTTTTATGAAATATTTTTTTTCAAATAAATTTAATTTCATTGATGGCTTGCATTACACGCAACACCGAGTTTTATCAAACTGCAATATACTGTTATTATTATTTAAACATGATAATTGTAGCCTAGAAATTAAATTTGGTGGTATTAATAGTTATAACCACATTTTAAAAATATATATAAATATTTTAGATATAGAAAATATATTTTCTGGTAATGTATTTATATGTATCAAAAATAAATGTTTTTTAAAAAAAATGGTTTAACAATTTATTATAAGAAAATAATATAATTAATTTATACCACTTTAATAAAAAAATTGAAAAAAATTAACTTAATATTTTAACTCAGAATGTCAAAATTATCAGAGTGAATTTTTTACAATTTTCTAAATAGACGAATTTTTCAATGAATAGTGATACTAATAATTATTTAAAACTGCCTTTTAGTTTAAAGTATTGAAAAAATAAATTATATTTTAAAAGGGTTTTAAAGGTAAAATTAGTTAAATGATATTATTATTAATCAAATTTGGATCATTTTGATCAATTTTATGTTCAATTATGATATGAAAACTTTTTATACTTATGAAAACTTTTTCTTTGAAAAAACACTTTTTTGTCGTGTCTCTGTGTTTTATTTTAAATTAAATTATACAAATTATTTAAATATAATTTGATAAAATGGATTTCATATTCTAAATAATAATAATTTTTACAATATAATAAGTTAAACTTAATGTTTTTCATAATGAATAGTAAATTAGTAAAAAATATTTACCACGATTAAAGTTAAAACAGGTTTACTGAGGGATTGAACCAAAAAAAATTGATACTTTTTACAATAAAAATTGTCTAAATGTTATTTGAAATCCATATTTCAACCTTATACTATCCAAAATTAGAATATATGGTTATTTGTTAGAATTATTCTTTAGAATGACTTTATCATTTTGGATTCTTTTAGGAAATTTCTAAATAGTTTCCAAGTGCATTCCTTTCCCCAAATATAAAAGGACATCTCCTATCATCTTTTATCCACACTCCAAGATCCTTTTTACTTGGAAAAACCATGACCAAAATCATTCTTCAACTCCCTATATGCTTCTTATAGGCCTTATTTTTATTCAGAAATCATTCTAAGAAGTATTTAGGTATAAACTTAAAGAGGCTCTCCAAAGAATAGGTATAGTTCTTAACCATGTGTTATCAATTTATTTATTCATAAAAATTCATAAAATATTATTAAAATATGAAGATATAATAACATAAGTTTATTAAATATAATGAGTTGTTATTATGTTAATTTAATAACATATATCTTACTTATTCTCCATCAAATGGGAAATGAAACTGTCGATTGTGTGTATAGTGGACTACCACCCCACTAACTGATGTAATTAATTTTTGATAACCATATCTCACAGATGGATATAATGATGTCTTTAACATATTTATATTATACTTTTTACATAATTATACTTTTGGAATTATAATATCAAATCTACTTTCTTACCAACCAAAATGATAACATCGCTCGTGGGTACATGTGGACCACCTCCTCCATGAAGCATTGTGATGTGTTTTCATTTAATTTTTACATGGATGTGATAAGGGTAGATTTAATGAATATATATATGATATATATTATATAAAAATTATTCAATAATATTTAATTAATATTTACCTTTATTTTTTCATTCTGTCAACAAAATGTAAACAGCATTCATGAATATGTACTGTAACAGCCCAGCTTTTTCCAAAGGAACGGACCATTTTTTTATTGTTTAATTTACTATTTTTGGAACCAATAAATACTATTAATGAAGTTAATGAGGTCTTGATTTCTTCTAAGGCTCATTCAGATCCCAAAACCCCAAAATTGAAAGAGGTAAACTGGGCCACATAATTACTAGAAATAATTCATCCTAGCCCGCATGGTTTTCCTAAACCATGCAACTATTGACAGTAGGGACCTAGGGGTATTACTGTTTTTTTGAAACCTTTCTACCCAATGTTCATGATCGTGTGATCCACCTTTATTTTTTGATAGTGTCTTTTTAAAAATTTTGTGCATAGTTAGACAATTTGTGTGCTTAACTATGCAGGGTTCCCCTTTGAAGCAGTGGTTCAACACATGGTTTAGCCAACCATGAGCCCTTGTTTTGAGGGTGAATTTACCTTTTTACCCTTATTTAATTTTTTAAAAAAAATTATTATTTATTCCTCCCATATTTCTCTAGTTGTCTCTCCTCCTCTTCATGTACAGATCTCTCATCCCTCTCAACCTGGGGATCAAACCATCTGCTTCATGTTCCAAAAAATCAATCATCATAGAAAGAAATGTAAAGCAAGAGGTACACTCTACAATACTCCCTAGTATATTTTAAGTTTCTTCCATACTCTATTGGGATATTTAGGTGTGGCCACTTTCACCCTATTTTTAAAGAGTTTGATGATTTCTTCATTTTCTCCCATTATAAGTTGAATCTTTCCTCAACAATGGAAAATTGGAGTGCTACTACACCAAGGTAGGTGGTCTAGATCATTTCCCATTATTTCATTGATTTATATTTTATGTTTCATTATTCCATAAGAAAATCTTTTCCAGCATCACCTTTAATTTCTTAAATTTAATTAAATGAATAGCCTTACTATCCCTTTTGTGACCTGAGTTAGTGGTAACCCATCCCCAGGGGTTGATTTCTTTGGTTTTTTCCACCCAAATGGGTGTGTTTCACCCTTGATACTTAATTTCACTTCTTATAAATTGTCTAAGCACCCTTGAGATGTGGTGACTTGTAATTAATTCATTTGGTAATGAATTAAGTTGAACCAATTGGATTAGCCATGAGATTAGTCCATGTAGTTTATGCCTTGTGACTTAAATGGATCACTATATGTAAATTACTTATCAAATATGCCTTGTATGATGTAAATGCTTGAACTAATGAAATTTCCATTTTTCTAGATATGTCATATATATGAATTATTTGATCAAATGATTTCTCCATTAGTGTCGAGGGTGATACAAGAGTTATGACTTCAAGACCCCTTAGAAGTACTCTCATTCATTCTTGTTGGAATTATTAATGCTTTGTAAACATTTTAGGGGAGACACTCACTATTCTTTTTATGAACTCACTGAATGTTATTGTTTTCACCTCCAGACAAGTGACATCAGTTCCCTAGGGGATACCCCTTGGATGGGCTCAATGGAACAATGGTTGCACCATTCCATGAGAGAGACTTGGGCCCCTATATACGATACTAGGTATGGAAACAGAGGTTAGTTCATGACATTATCACATCCTTCCTGGAGTGACACTTGGGACTTCATTCATGGGTCACCTTGGCTGGACTCCTTTGCATTTGATATATATTGATCCCCAAGAGAGATACTTTGAAACACTCTATGAATTATCATGGATGGGTTTAGGGTGACTATATATATTTAATAAAGAGGTTTTGATTGAATTAAAAAATAAATGAATGTTTTAAAAGAGAAATAATCCTTTTGTTTTGGAAATTTAGGGACATATCCACCAAACCCAATCACAAGGTTGGGGATAATCCACTTTATCTCATGTTATCCCACTCACTTTACCATTACAGGATCCTATGGTTCAAATTCACCATCTTAGTCCAAATTTGGTAAATTGGATGAGTGTCAAAGTGGAAGCTAGTCCAATTTATTTAATTATTTGTTTCCATTTATCATTTTTTTACTATAGAACACTATTCATTTTATATTTCACAAATGGATTGATCTAGAAACCATTGGTGGTGGCCTAATGAGACTATATTTCACACCATTCTCATGAAACCATTGGTACCTGAGTAGAATCTATGACTATAGGGACATATTAGGGAAGAAAATAGATTCCAATGTTTGGTAACTAGATTTAGGATGGGTTTGGGGATATAGGATCAAGCCTATTCTCGAGATTTTGGTTGTAGCAGTTTTTTTACTTTTTGTACATTTTGATAGCATGTGGTATATTCCTGTATCCTCTAACCCTTGAATATTATTTTTTTGTTTAGATACATGATATATCATCATCATTACTTGTATATAGTTTTTACTCAACTTACTCTTATTGTTTATTTAGCATGCATGTTTTATTTTTTTGGTTATGATACTGTTTGTTGGTTATTACTGCTTCCTTCTGTTTATCTTTTCATAAAATCTATATATTATTATTCTCCACTTTGATCTATAAGGAAATATTCTCCCCAGGGACACTCCCAAGGCCATTACTTCTAGTCAGCATCCTCTTGAATTCAGGGAGATGCACTTGAGGTCATGTGGCCCATCGTCTTGAGGAACCGTTAAGTGGGATCTGAGGAAGGACATTACAAAGTAAAATCAAAGGGTATTTTCCTTTTGTGTTACTATTTAGGTTTAGACTTGAGACTAGAATATCAGAATTTGGTAATGATATTGTGCCTGGGAGTAGCTCACCCATGTACAAGGGAACCCCAAATTATCTAGAATGGGTAAATGTTGTTATTGATTGAGCTATGATAGTTAATTATATTTCACCATTATTTGACGCACTTATTTTGTACTGTTAATATTTTAATGGGGTTTCTTGTAAAATATCCCAATTATATGAGGGAATATTAAATCATTAATCAAACTAGGTATTGTATGACATAAAATTTCATGAATTTTTCCTTTCCGTATCTAATTTTCAGCATGCATTTCCCGATTTGCATCTGATTTTTTTTGTTCCTAGTTTTTCATGATTTTCACTGAATTGATTATTATTTATTGAAATGTTATGATATTACCTTGTGGGGATAAGGAAGAAAATATTGAAACATAAATCATCTTCATTAACCTAACAGTTTTTCCCTAAATAGCTTAATACAGATGCCCTAAGTATCCAATTGTGGAGCGTTGTGCCATGGACCATCATTTGCATGGGATATAACATATTGTGGTTAGGATGAAATAAACACCACCATCCAATTCATAATGTTTATGGGACTTTATAAATTGTATATGGTGATTCATCTAATTCAACCACTTAATGATAATTAAAATATATAAATAAATTAAAATGGAAACAACCTTTAAAGTAAAATGGATCCCTAATATGATACCTTGACCCTGACCTAGCCTAGTAGTGGTTTGTAGGCTATGTCACCTATGATCCTTCTGTGACTCATTCTAATCACCCAGAACTAACTCCAGGAGCAGGCAGAGGGGTTTGTTTCTTTAGTAGGATATCCTTGTGTCTATCCTTTCTTTATCAATTTGTGTACATGTTATAAGTCTTATCAGAGGCATGAACTTGGAATTTGTAGAGTTATTCCACCACAACTATCTCTTGTTGTATCCTAGGAAAGTGTAAATTAGCATACTATGGAGGTGGTGGGAGCTGATCTACCCATGATACTCATATAGTGACACCTGAGGAACCTCTTGCAGATACTCCACTGGATTTCGATGCCCAGTTATGTGATAACTTATGTCAGTTCATGCAGACTATTTAGGGTGCAACTTGACCTTCCACTTCTACGACAGATTTGACCTGTGAGTTTGAGAAGTTCCATCCTCCTACCTTATTAGGGGATAGTGGACCTCAAGATGCTTAATCATGGTTGGAGGCCATGTAGTTCATCATTAAGAACATCAATATGCCTCCATATTAGAGTGTCAAGATCTTGACCTATATGCTATGTGAATTCACCAAGCATTGGTAGGACATTCTGACTCAGTCTAGATGATATCAAGGTATGGTTTGGGCAGACATACAGATAGCCTTCTTCAACTTCTTAATCCCATTAAACTTGATAATAGATCACATTTAGGATTTAATGTACCATTAGTAAGGTGACATGTTTGTGATAGACTATTCATATTTCTTCACTGAATTGCAGTTCTTTGTACTGACCTTGACCAGTGATGAGATGAATATTATGAGGTGATTCAAGGATGGACTTACATATGACATCTGCTCACAATTGAACATCTTTAAACATACCATCATTTTAGAGATAGTGAACTAAACCCTCATCAAAGCTCAGAACATGAGAGAATATGGTGATGTGAAACTGTGCAGTTTAGCTTCTAGGCAGATTAGTAGATTATCCAGTGGTAGGAAATTTTGTTTCAAGGGTACAAACAAGGGTAGTATGAGACAGGTGGCATGCACTGAAAATAATGTGGTGTGTCAACAGTGAAGTATACTAGTCCATAAAAAGCCCCAGTGTATGAGGAACCCGATTGAGTGTCGGGCTTATAGAAAGATGGTTCAGCTATAAAATTTCTATTGATCCATTCCTCCTGTGTCAAGTGAGTTGGGATCTATGTCAACACTACCTTTAGGAACAGGATCAGATAATCCTTGACAAATAGAAATCTAGTCTTTTATAGGTTGTTCGGTTAAAGAGTGTGGAAGTGGCCAAGGAAGTCAGGTCTTAGGGTTCTATTGACAGCAAATTTTACCTTCTTAGGCTATTCAGATAGTATCTCAGGGTCATGGTTCAGGCCATATTTATGAATTGTAGCCTATTCTAGAGGATCAGAGTCTAGAGCCGTCTATAGTTAGAGGAACTATTCTTGTATCCACCACTCTAGTTTCAATCGTTTTTGATATAGGTGCATCACACTCTTTTTTATATAATATAGCCATAGAAAGTATGGACTTAGTGGTAGAGTGATACAGTGGTGTTATGACCCTTGATATGTTGTTAAGATTTTGATAAGATGGTATATTATAGTGTAAGGAGTTCCCTCTTAAGGTAGGTGGGTACCATTTTCAGTGGAGTTTCTTCATCCTCGAGATGACTAGCTTCAACATCATTCTTAGTATGCATCGGCTTGTTCCTTATCAAGACCAAGTGGATTATTATCGTCATTGGGTATATTTCACATCACCTAAAGGAATCACGTATATTCATAAGGGTGAATCAGATTTCTAGTAAACTCGAGCTGGATCCAATCGTACTAGGCTAGGAAATGTGGAATCCTAGATGGTCAGTCTCTTTGTGAGCAATAAGGGAATGCATCTTGTATAATTCACTCCCAGTTTAGATCAATTTAGGGACATATTCCTTAACAACTTCTCCAGATTACCTCCTATGAGAGAGGTCAAGTTCACCATCGAGCCTGTTCTAGGTGTGGCACTAGTACCCATTCTTCCATATAGGATGGTAGCTATCGAGCTTCAAGAAATCAAGAAGTAACTTGAATACCAACGGGATAAGGTGTTTATCCAACCCATCACATCACCTTGGGGTTCACTAGTCCATTTCTCCAAGAAGATGGATGGTTCCCTTAGATTGTTCATGGATTACCACTAACTAAAATACCTTATGGTGAAGAACTAATATCCACTTCCTCAGATAGATGATCTCTTCGACTAGATCCAAGGAGTGGCAATTTTTTCAAGATCGATTTTAGGTTGAGATACCATAAAGTTCATATGAGGCCATCAGACATACCACATATAGTGTTATGGATTGGGTATAGATTGTATGAGCATATGATAATATTGTTCATCCTGAAAAATTCACCTTTAGTTTTTATGGATATGATGAATTGGGTTTTTCACCCATATCTTGACTCGTTTATGGTAGTCTTTATAGAAAAAATCATAGTGTATTCATGTACCTAACACAAACTTTCCAAACATTTTGAGATCATGTAGAGTATGCTAAGAGACCACCAACTACATGTAAATCTCAGAAAATTCCACTTTTAGATCATCATGGTTCGCTTATTCGGTCATATAATATCTGAAGTAGGCATAAAACTTGAGCCATAGAAGGTAAGAATCGTAGTTCCCTAGGAGCATCCCAAGAATGTATTTTACATATGAAAATTCTTAGGGATGGATGGCTATTATAGGTGATTCATTCTAGATTTATCATTCCTAGAAGTGTTACTTTTGGGATTAGCAAAGACGGGTGTAAATTTTGACTGGACTGATGCCTGGGATATAGATTTTCAAGAGTTAATGGGAATACTGATTTCAATGATAATCCAAATTCTTTTTAAGCTAGGCAGGAGAAATACTATTTACTATGACACTTTAGAAATTAGGTTGGTTGTAGTTCTGATACAGGTTGACTTGGTTGAAGTATATGGGTCTTACCAGCTAAGGACACATGAGTGTAATTACCCTATGCATGTACTCAATCCCATAGTCTGGGTTTATTCTCTTCGCTATTGGAGGAACAAGTTATTGGGTGAGGATTTCATTATTTACATGGATCATAAAAGTTTCAAATACATCTACACATAGAAAGACTTGAATCTAAGGCATTGCAGGTTGTTGGAATACCTGTAATCCTTCAACTTTGAGCTTGCTTACATACTCATAAAGTTTAATGATGTAGCAGATTCCTTGAGTAGGAATACTCAGCTACAATCTATCATGGAGGCTAGTAAAGAGTTGTAATTGATGGTTCCATTCTATGAGATGCATCTGGAGATTTAGTAAAGGCATGGATATCCAGTTCTAGAAGCTCTAGAAGTGACATGCCCCCTTTTGGAGCAGGTACAGATGAGGAACCTCTCTTATTCTAAGGGTCTTGTTTTGAGGGAGAGCATCACATGAGAGAACCAACCTCCTGTGTAAGAACTCAGATCTTCTTTTCAAGTATGGATCTTGATTTAAGGTTTTTTTTAGAAAAGGGTAGAATTTGTAAATTTCATAAGTACACACCGTGTACTTAGGAGTACACATCGTGTACTCATTTGACGCGGGTATTCATGTACTGGTTGTTTAACGGCCAAGTACATAGCTATTTGGGGTGACCTAGAGATAGTCTAAAGAGGAGGTCGGTTAAGTCATCTACACAGTGTGTACATTAAATGAACACAGAATGTACTTTTCTTTTTCTTTGTTAAATCAGATAGGGGTCACGTCTAATTACCAAAAACACCTTCTTATAGCCCTGTCTAATCTAGGAGTGACAGGAATATCCAAATCTTCTCTGAGCCACCAATTAGCCATCTGTTCTCCAAATCAAACACCATCAATTGTGTTGGAATCGCCTCGGTGAGTTCTTCCTTCTTCTATAGCCTCTCCTCTTGGTTTCTCCTCTTTCCTGAGTTATTCAATTTGAATTTTTTTGACATTTTTGTAGATATAGGAAATTATAGGTTGATTTAAAGGGTGAGGTTCAACTATATCGATCGTACAATGTCAAGGTAGGTGGTTTGTGCCTTTATGTTGATTTTCTTTAGATTATATGTGAAAAATGTTCCCAATACCCTAGCTTAGAGTTTTGAGTGTTTTAGGAATTTAACCTTGTTAATTCCTTCTATGCTTTGTTTTCTTGATTAAGGGGGTTTGATTATGAATAGGATCTATTACCTTGCTATGGATGTGTTTTCCCATGTTTGATTGATAATGGTCGTTGGGTATAGAACTGCCTATTAGGCTATTATGTTTTCCATTTCTAATGTTTTTAGGATGGATTTGTTTATATGAAATGATTTTGATATGTATAGTATCTATTTAGTCAAGTAGTATTTGATATTTAATTTGGTTGCAGGATATCATTGGTATATGATTTCATTACACAGGGTTGTGGGAACCTGGTGTAGTGAGACCATAGGGGTAATTGATGTTGAGGGCTTCCTTAGAGTGTATGTTATACTTTTCAAATTGAGAGACTATAGGGGGATAAACGGTGAGTGCTCCTTCAGAGTGTCTGTATAATATTGTTATGAGACCACAGTGGAATTGACGTTGAGTGCTTCTTGAGAGAGTCTGTAGTTCATCATTATAAAACCACATAAGGAATTGATGGTGAGTTCTTCCTTAGATAGTCTTTGTTTTCATGAGACCTAAGGGGTTAGATTGTGTGTGTAACACCCCGAGATTTTATGAAAAATATTCATTTTAATTTCATTAATGTCTTGTGTTGTATGCTACACCAAAAGGAGCGTGCACAACACGCATCCTTGACTTTCCTTGCATTACACTCAATCGCGACCTTCCTCGATAGCGTGTGTAGTACGCAATACCGAGTTTCACTAAACAACGATATGCTATTAAAATATTATTAAAACTAGCCATTATGAATAGTAATAACCACTTTTTGAAATTTTATAAATTTTATTTTTCAAAATGGACTTCATTTTTGGATTCGGAATATCGAAATTAGCCTAGGGTGAAATTTTGGTATTTTTCTGAAAACTTTCAATTTTTGATGAATAGTGAAACCACTAAGTGGTAGTTAAAAAAACTGAATTTTTCATAAAACTTAATTTTACCGCTTCTGTGAGTGGAATTTCGAAAATCCGAGAGACATGGTTAATATCAAGGACTAAAATGTGGTTCAATGAGATGAAAATAATTTTTGGTGAATAGTAACTTTTTACTTTTTTTTACCACGGTAAAAAGTAAATAGGGTAAGTAAGGGTAAAATGATATTATTATTACCCTATCACATGTCCTAATTCTATTGTGTAAGTGTAATTCGACCAAAAACAAACTTAGGAATAAAATATGACCATTTAGCCCCACATGGATTAGATTAGGACATTTATTATTAATTTATTTAAAGAAGGGTTAAAATAGTTAAAATCAAAGTTTAATAAGTAAATAATTTTTAATATGGGGTTATACATAAGATAAATTAGACTATAAATATTCATTATAAAGATAAAAAGATTTCCTACATAATGGTATTTTATTTGTAATTTTTAGACATTAAATAATTTAATTTATTTATGACACAATGATGATGCAGTAATTATCTTATTAATGAAATATTGACATAATTGTTGTTATAAACACCAAAATAAATGTAATTTGAGACTTTTTATGAATTCCACTAATTTTCTTGGTTACTATGATATATTAGTATTGATTTAATCAAAATGGTTCGAACATATAATTCTGTTATGACTTTCACAAAAATCATATATCAAATAGTGTCAAAATTGACACAAAATAGTTTTTAAATCAAATATTATATTATTAATTGTTATTTTATTCCTAAAAATCTAAGGTTCGGCCAAATGACTTAGATAAGGATATATATATATTAATAATAAAAAACTTGGGGTTCGTTTGGCATGTTATAGTAAGTGTATTAACCATATAGTGTAAGAAAACAAAAAGTCACGGTAAAAGTTAAATTATTTAACTTAGAGTTAAATCTAAGTGATAAGGTAAAAATAATAACCTAAACTTGTCTAAATCCTATTGGTTGATAGGATTTCGACCCATCCCCACTTTACCTTCGAAATAAGACCCTTTGGAACCATTATAAACCGATTTTGACTTTAATATAAAATAATATTTTGAGATATTCCTAAGGTGCCCCTCTCCTCCCTTATAAAAGGGCACCTCCTCCCCCTCCTCCTCATACCAATTTGAGCATTCAAGCTCGGCCAACCCCTGACAAAATCCCTTCTCCACTTCCCTATAATAATTCTAGAGGTCCTGGTCTTCTTCAAAGACCAATCTTAGTTCCCTAAGTGGAGGATTCAAAGAGGCGTTTCAAAGAAGAGGTAATATCCATTACCGATCTTTTCAATTTCTTTCTTCTTGAACTTATTCTTCTTTAGTTGTTTCATGATAAAGTAATAACATCAGTATTACTTACATACTGATATGTTATTATAAATATGAAACAACCCTAATTCACCTTCTATCCATCCTACGGAAAAATGAAATCACCGCGCGTGCGTACGTACGGAATACCGTCTCCACGCCGTGGTGTAATATATTTTCCACCATCACCTTACAAGGATGGGTATAATGGTGTAATGAGTAACTATATATGATTATTATAAATTTATATTGATACTGAAATAATATACATACACTTCAATAGAAGTTCACGATCATGAGAACGATATCATCGCTCGTGCGTACGTACGGACTACCGTCTCCACGACGCGATGAGATTCATTCTCCACTTTAAACCATTCATGAATGATTATAAAGTATATATAATAAGTAATAATGAAATATATTACATAACAATGATACTGGATTTATGTGTATATATATGAATGTCATCTACTTAATTCCGTTCAACTCAATAAGGAAACGAAAACAGCGTTCATGCGTACGTACGGACTACCGTCTCCATGAACGGTGTGTTTCATTTCATTTATCTATCTATTATATATATATACTGAATATATATGATATATAAATCATGTTTTATATTCTGGAAGTAAGTAAATAATGATATAAGTAATAATAATTTCAAGAACAACAAGTCCAAACACCTACGATAAATGAAACGATTTTACCCAAAACGCTTCTTTAACATGGAATTTACAAAAGAACGGGTAATATAAAGTCATAAGTGAACCATATATGATATAATAACAATGAATATGATTCTTGAATAAGTCAATAACATTATTTAAACCACTATACAGGAGCTTCGGACACGTACAAAGCAAATCGGACCTAAGGTAAGGGAAATATCACAATCTCATTTTTATCCGAGATTGTTTATACTTTAGTATTTACTGGGGTGTATTTTGTCATCCAAATCCATGTTTCCTCAAGTAATATTATTTCCATCCACCTACAATTGTTTAAGTCCAATTTTACCCTTCGGTGAATTTTTAGTAAAAGATATGAAAGAAATCTTTTGTCGTTTTTCTTACGATGTACTTTTTGACTTTTCCGACAAAAGTACGAAGAATGTTTTTTTTAACTTATACGGCATGAATGGATTTTTAAAACATTATTTCCAAGAAGCTTCCTTTACAAGTTTTCAAGTTTATTTTTAATCAACTTCTTTTAGTTTAAAATTGTAAGACATGTTAAGAAAGGAAAATGTTTTTGAAGTAGAAAGGATATTTTACTCAAGAATGGAGTTCAAGTGTTTTATCAAAATTATTTTCCATCTAAGATAATAAAGGGTTCTGTTTATATCCCTATTATTACATTGATTGGACTATGTTGTGATGGAATTATTTTTATGGATTCCTTTATCTTATATGAATGGTTTTATGATGTCATGTTGTTTAAGAATCCCATTTTTATTACATGGGTTATGCAACGATGTATGATTTATGATTTTGTGGCACACATAAGAATGGTATCATTATGAGATGGGTGGGACATATATCTCCCTCCAATGCATTGGGTAAAGATTTTATATCTCATGAGATAGGCATGGCTGGAATGGTAGGTTATACCGGTCCAGTAAAACAGGACTGAAACGAGGGTTACTCGATTCAGAAAGGGACTTTGTCCACTAAGATAGTCTTGGCAATGAGTCTTGACTAAAAAGAAATGATTCTCTATGATTATGTGTGCATGCCACAAAGTTTCAAGTTTTATGTTATGATTATGGGGATCTCATTTTCACTTCTATGATTTATTCCATGGTAAGATATTATGATCTCTTTTGCAGGATATGATTTTCAAAAAGATATGATATGATTTTTATTTCCTTTATTTTCCCTTGCTGAGAATTTGAGCTCACCCTTTTATGTTTTCTTTTCCCCAGGATATAAATAAAGGTTTTAGGTAAAAAAAAGGAAGATATTTTTTGGAGATGTTGAAGATCTTTCACCAGGATTAGAAGATTATATTCCGAGTTTCCAAAGACACTAAACTATTACGATCCTTGCGTGTGTGTTTTTGTTATGTACTAAGTATTCCGCAAATGTAATGTAAAGTCAATGTACGTCACGCTTCGGGTCTCTACAGTTTGTATCAGAGGAAAGGTTTAGTCAACCTTTGGAAACTAGGATGCGAAAACGTTAGTGAGATCCCTAGAGATATTTCTAAGGTATGTCTAGGGATGTCCCTAAGGTTAAGTATACATATAGGTTATAGTACTAGAATTACGCTAACGATCATGTAATTAAACCTAAGATGTTAGATATTGAGGATACTCCCCCTTTATTATGTTGTTTCCCCTAGCATGATTTTTTCCTCTCACACTATTCTTTTTGGGTTTTAGACGATGGCTGGAACCCGAAGGAACCGTGTTGATCAATGCAATGGACAATGCAATGATTGTCCTCCTGAACAAACAAATGTTATGGGAGATGGAGTGCAAAATCTTATTGCTATACTTACACAAGCTATGAATCATTCTGGACTTCCAAATGAGCAGAGAAGGGAACAATATTCTATTGAGTCCTTCATGAGGCAACGTCCACCTTCTTTTAGTGGGACTTCCGATCCACTTGTTGCTGAACAATGGATCAGTACCACTGAAAAGATATTTTCAGTTCTTCAATGTTCTGAGCATGATAAAGTCATCTTAGCAGTATATCGTTTGGAAGGTGAAGCTGATCAATGGTGGAATCTTATCAAGAATATGAGGCAAAGAGATGAAATTGAGTCCATGGAATGGGACGAGTTCAAGAACTTATTTTTCAATAAGTACTTCCCTTGTATTCTTCGAACAAAGATGGAGAAGGAGTTTCTTGAACTAAAGCAAAAGGATGATGAATCTGTTGGTATATACGAAGCGAATTTTACAAGACTTGCAAGGTATGCATCTGGCATTATCATCCAACCTAAAAGTAAAGTTGATCGATTTTTCAGTGGCTTAAAACCAAGTCTTCGAAGGGCATTAGCTATAAGAGACTTCAGTAGCTATGAAGAAATTGTGCGTTGTGCTATCAAGGTAGAAATGGAAGTTGTTGTTACATATCCATCTCATGGTTTTGACAAGAAACGAAAGATGGAGTTCAAGGAGAAATCTCAGAATAATGGTGAAAAGAAGATGAATGTTTCCTTATGCTCAAAGTGTGGAAAGAAGCATGGTGGAGATTGTCTTAAAGGGACTAGAAAATGTTTTAAGTGTGGAAAAGAAGGTCATCAAGCAGCTGAGTGTCGAGGTAATGGAAAAAGGGTTTCTAATGATGTGAATAAAGAAAACACTGCAGAGAACGCACCACCAACACTTCAATACTTCAAGTGAAAGGAAATGGCAAATTATGCTAATAAATTCCCTAATCCAAGGGTTAGTGATGATCAACATGAGCAACCATTTAAGGCAAAGGACAAAGGGAAGTCACATGCGATCACTATTGGCGATGTTGAATATGACAACGATGTGGTGGAATGATTAAGTGTTTATGTAATGGGATTCCAAAATAATGTTGTATCATAAAGTATTGGAATATTTATGTGTTGGTCTAATGTGGTATTCAAAGTGCTTGAGATATTTTTGGAAATAAGATGATATGCGCATAATGAAGGGAAACGAGAAAATGAAATATTTGACAGTATTCATGAGCTCATGATTGATATAAGGACTAAGTGATATCATGGTTTGAGTATATAGAATTTTGAGGATTTTGGTATGTGGAAAGTGTTAACTTTTATCTACATTCATGTTTTCACTAAGGCTCAATGGGTATTCAAGATAATACATGATTAAGGACTTTGAATGTTTGGAATGTGACTAACAACACATATCTTATGATATATGGGGATCAACGATGGTATTAAATCTCTAGTAATCGTTTTCACTATGTTATGAGAGTGGACTGTAGTATTATGGATAAGCCTAAATATTGTAATGGATTATGTTGGACATAAGTTAGTATTATTGATGGGATGTTATAGTAATATAGTTTTAGAAAAAGGACAACCTGTAGGACGGGCGACAGCCCATCGGGTCGGACAAGGCTTTGGGAATCGAACCCACAACCGAAGTGCGACTGGCCTTTATCGCCTACCACTGGCCTACAGGAAGTCCCTATTTAGTAGAAAATAGTTTTATTATATTAAGCAGTATGATATATGAAGTATAAGTCCATTTTAGGTACCATATATGATTAATCTCACTATAGAATGACTTATGTATATTTAATAACTTTTTCTAACCTTTTGTTTGAGACAGATGGAATGACCCGTCATTTTATCACATGATCTGTTAACACTTCACGAATAAAAAATTCAACTTCATTTATTTAAGAGATGAAGTGTAAATTGTTCAAGGCACGAACAACAGTGAGATTGTACCAAAATAAAGTAAGTATTTATTCTAATTCAAATTCTTCAACCTTAGGGAAACGATCTTGAAAACCAAAAATGTTGTCCTAGTGATCTTATATCTGATGAATCAGATGGTACCTTAGATCATCACAAATTTATGGCTTTGTGATTGCTGGATTTTCCATAGCCATGTTCTCTACCACTCTCCATCAGAACATGATGGTTATATTTCTCTTCCATATCCATATTTTCACCTATGTGGAAACCCAGTGATTAGTTTATTTGGGTAACCGTTACGTTTCATACTTTTGTTTTTAAATATTGGTTTTGATATTCCTTTTTACGATGTGGGTTTCTATTAAAGAAACTTTCAAATAATAAACCATTTATAACCCCGACGAATTTCGAGGGCGAAATTCATTTTAAGGGGGGTAGAATGTAACACCCCGAGATTTTATGAAAAATATTCATTTTAATTTCATTAATGTCTTGTGTTGTATGCTACACCAAAAGGAGCTTTCACAACACGCATCCTTGACTTTCCTTGCATTACACGCAATCGCGACCTTCCTCGATAGCGTGTGTAGTACGCAATACCGAGTTTCACTAAACAACGATATGCTATTAAAATATTCTTAAAACTAGCCGTTATGAATAGTAATAACCACTTTTTGAAATTTTATAAATTTTATTTTTCAAAATGGACTTCATTTTTGGATTCGGAATATCGAAATTAGCCTAGGGTGAAATTTTGGTATTTTTCTGAAAACTTTCAATTTTTGATGAATAGTGAAACCACTAAGTGGTAGTTAAAAAAACTGAATTTTTCATAAAACTTAATTTTACCGCTTCTGTGAGTGGAATTTCGAAAATCCGAGAGACATGGTTAATATCAAGGACTAAAATGTGGTTCAATGAGATGAAAATAATTTTTGGTGAATAGTAACTTTTTACTTTTTTTTACCACGGTAAAAAGTAAATAGGGTAAGTAAGGGTAAAGATGATATTATTATTACCCTATCACATGTCCTAATTCTATTTTATAAGTGTAATTCGACCAAAAACAAACTTAGGAATAAAATATGACCATTTAGCCCCACTTGGATTAGATTAGGACATTTATTATTAATTTATTTAAAAAAGGGTTAAAATAGTTAAAATCAAAGTTTAATAAGTAAATAATTTTTAATATGGGGTTATACATTAGATAAATTCGACTATAAATATTCATTAGAAAGATAAAACGATTTCCTACATAATGGTATTTTATTTGTAATTTTTAGACATTAAATAATTTAATTTATTTATGACACAATGATGATGCAGTAATTATCTTATTAATGAAATATTGACATAATTGTTGTTATAAACACCAAAGTAAATGTAATTTGAGACTTTTTATGAATTCCACTAATTTTCTTGGTTACTATGATATATTAGTGTTGATTTAATCAACATTTTTCGAACATATAATTCTGTTATGACTTTCACAAAAATCATATATCAAATAGTGTCAAAATTGACACAAAATAGTTTTTAAATCAAATATTATATTATTAATTGTTATTTTATTCCAAAAAATCTAAGGTTCGGCCAAATGACTTAGATAAGGATATATATATATTAATAATAAACAACTTTGGGTTCGTTTGGCATGTTATAGTAAGTGTATTAACCATATAGTGTAAGAAAACAAAAAGTCACGGTAAAAGTTAAATTATTTAACTTAGAGTTAAATCTAAGTGATAAGGTAAAAATAATAACCTAAACTTGTCTAAATCCTATTTGTTGATAGGATTTCGACCCATCCCCACTTTACCTTCGAAATAAGACCCTTTGGAACCATTATAAACCGATTTTGACTTTAATATAAAATAATATTTTGAGATATTCCTAAGGTGCCCCTCTCCTCCCTTATAAAAGGGCACCTCCTCCCCCTCCTCCTCATACCAATTTGAGCATTCATGCTCGGCCAACCCTTGACAAAATCCCTTCTCCACTTCCCTAGAATAATTCTAGAGGTCCTGGTCTTCTTCAAAGACCAATCTTAGTTCTCTAAGTGGACGATTCAAAGAGGCGTTTCAAAGAAGAGGTAATATCCATTACCGATCTTTTCAATTTTTTTCTTCTTGAACTTATTCTTCTTTAGTTGTTTCATGATAAAGTAATAACATAAGTATTAATTACATACTGATATGTTATTATAAATATGAAACAACCCTAATTCACCTTCTATCCATCCTACGGAAAAATGAAATCACCGCGCGTGCGTACGTACGGAATACCGTCTCCACGCCGTGGTGTAATCTATTTTCCACCATCACCTTACAAGGATGGGTATAATGGTGTAATGAGTAACTATATATGATTATTATAAATTGATATTGATACTGACATAATATACATACACTTCAACAGAAGTTCACGATCCTGAGAACGATATCATCGCTCGTGCGTACGTACGGACTACCGTCTCCACGACGCGATGAGATTCATTCTCCACTTTAAACCATTCATGAATGATTATAAAGTATATATAATAAGTAATAATGAAATATATTACATAACAATGATACTGGATTTATGTTTATATATATGAATGTCATCTACTTATTTCCGTTCAACTCAATAAGGAAACGAAAACAGCGTTCATGCGTACGTACGGACTACCGTCTCCATGAACGGTGTGTTTCATTTCATTTATCTATCTATTATATATATATACTGAATATATATGATATATAAATCATGTTTTAATATCTGGAAGTAAGTAAATCATGATATAAGTAATAATAATGTCAAGAACAACAAGTCCAAACACCTACGATAAATGAAACGATTTTACCCAAAACGCTTCTTTAACATGGAATTTACAAAAGAATGGGTAATATAAAGTCATAAGTGAACCATATATGATATAATAACAATGAATATGATTCTTGAATAAGTCAATAACATTATTTAAACCATTATACAGGAGCTTCGGACACGTACAAAGCAAATCGGACCTAAGGTAAGGGAAATATCACAATCTCATTTTTATCCGAGATTGTTTATACTTTAGTATTTACTGGGGTGTATTTTGTCATCCAAATCCATGTTTCCTCAAGTAATATTATTTACATCCACCTACAATTGTTTAAGTCCAATTTTACCCTTCGGTGAATTTTTAGTAAAAGATATGAAAGAAATCTTTTGTCGTTTTTCTTACGATGTACTTTTTGACTTTTCCGACAAAAGTACGAAGAATGTTTTTTTTAACTTATACGGCATGAATGGATTTTTAAAACATTATTTCCAAGAAGCTTCCTTTACAAGTTTTCAAGTTTATTTTTAATCAACTTATTTTAGTTTAAAATTGTAAGACATGTTAAGAAAGGAAAATGTTTTTGAAGTAGAAAGGATATTTTACTCAAGAATGGAGTTCAAGTGTTTTATCAAAATTATTTTCCATCTAAGATAATAAAGGGTTCTATTTATATCCCTATTATTACATTGATTGGACTAT
This sequence comes from Viscum album, assembly GCA_963277665.1. Classification (NCBI taxonomy): domain Eukaryota; kingdom Viridiplantae; phylum Streptophyta; class Magnoliopsida; order Santalales; family Viscaceae; genus Viscum; species Viscum album. Next base: position 212,747,851 of record OY728137.1, read on the forward strand.
GTTGTGATGGAATTATTTTTATGGATTCCTTTATCTTATATGAATGGTTTTATGATGTCATGTTGTTTAAGAATCCCATTTTTATTACATGGGTTATGCAACGATGTATGATTTATGATTTTGTGGCACACATAAGAATGGTATCATTATGAGATGGGTGGGACCTATATCTCCCTCCAATGCATTGGGTAAAGATTTTATATCTCATGAGATAGACATGGCTGGAATGGTAGGTTATACCGGTTCAGTAAAACAGGACTGAAACGAGGGTTACTCGATTCAGAAAGGGACTTTGTCCACTAAGATAGTCTTGGCAATGAGTCTTGACTAACAAGAAATGATTCTCTGTGATTATGTGTGCATGCCACAAAGTTTCAAGTTTTATGTTATGATTATGGGGATCTCATTTTCACTTCTATGATTTATTCCATGTTAAGATATTATGATCTCTTTTGCAGGATATGATTTTCAAAAAGATATTATATGATTTTTATTTCCTTTATTTGCCCTTGCTGAGCATTTGAGCTCACCCTTTTATGTTTTCTTTTACCCAGGATATAAAGAAAGGTTTTAGGTAAAAAAAAGGAAGATCTTTTTTGGAGATGTTGAAGATCTTTCACCAGGATTAGAAGATTATATTCCAAGTTTCCAAAGACACTAAACTATTACGATCCTTGCGTGTGTGTTTTTGTTATGTACTAAGTATTCCGCAAATGTAATGTAATGTCAATGTATGTCAAGCTTCGGGTCTCTACAGTGTGAGCTATCCTAGGGATTCATTTTATCTTTATTGTTAAATGATAATTTGAATGAGAGGGGTTAAGCTGTGATGAGATTGGAAGGATTTACAATTGGTATATAATGCACCTTCATGGTGTTCCCTATTCTATCATTTCAGATTGAGATACCTATTTCACATCACGGTTCTTGCAAGAGTTGAAAAAGGAACTATCTTCCTAGGTTCTCTTGACTAAATCATATCATACTCTGACCAATGGGAAGTCTGAGCAGATTATACTGGGGTTATAGGATATTCTTCAGGCCTAAATCGATTATTTTAGAGGCTCATGGGAAAATAATATTCCTCTTGTTGAGTTTTCCAATAATAATAGCTTTCAGAAAAAAAAATTCAGATGGATTCATATGAGGCCCTTTATAGTAGCCCATTTCATTCACATATGTGATGCTAGAGGTAGGGTAGGCAACTCTACTAGGTCCTCATCTCATTCGGGAGACTTCTGAGCAAATCTAACTGATTCAAAAGCGTCTAGCTACAACTCAGTATAGGCAAAAGTATTATATATATTTTTATCATAGACCTCTAGAGTTTGAGGCCAAACATCAAGAATTTCTACATGTATCACCTAGACTGGGTTAGAGACGAATTAGGAGACAAGGAAAATTATCACCCCAATATGTTGGGCCTTATGATAAAATGGAGAGGGTTGGGTTAGTAACCTATCAGTAGTTGTTACCTCATAGTACTATATCATATATGACATGTTCCACATATCACAGCTTTATCAGTATCATGATGACCTGTCTCATTCATTTAACCCCAAGTATTTTGAGGTGGATGTGGGTGCATCCTTTTAGGAGCATCTGATGTGTATCATCAATCAGATCATTAAGGATCTCTTAGATAGATTATTTCTTCTAGTCTGGGTGGTATGGTAGCACATACATGTTCCGAACAAGACCTAGAAGTGGGAGTTTTATATACATGCTCAGTGGCTGGAACTATTATCTGATGACGTTTCACCATCCCCAAAAGGGAAACTCGAGAACGAATTGTCTTAAGGAGGGGATGTTGTAACATTCCAGCTTTTGACAAAGGTATGGACAATTGTTTTAGTTTAATTTCCTTTTTTGGCCCTAGTAAAGATTTCTAATGAAGTTAAGGAGGTCCTGGGTGTGTCTGGGGATCATTCAGGGCTCGGAGCCCCGAAATTGAAAGAGGATAACTAGGCCAAAAGATTATTAGAAACCATGTATCCCAACCCACACTGTTTCCCTAAAACATGTGGTTGTAGATAGTAAGGACTTGGGGGCTGAACAATTTTTCCTTAATTATATCACCTAAGGTGCACATCCATACAAGCCACCTGTAGTTTTTGACGTGGTATTTTTTATAGTTTTCGCAGAATTAGAAAAACTATGTGCCTAACCATGCACAGTGCCACTTTTAAGAAGTATCTTACCACATCATTGGCGAATGGTTTGGCCAACCGTGTTTCCAAACTATACACCCTTTTTTAGGTTTAATTTACCTTTCTAACCCTCTTTAATTCTTTTAAACCTTTCTTCTTTCTTCCTCCCTTATTTCTCTATAAAGTTCTCCTCCTATTCATGCATGGATCACCCATCCCTATCAACCTAGGGATCAAGCCATATCCACTTTTTCCCAACAAATCAATCACCATCAGAATAAATATAAATCTAGAGGTACACTATAATATCCTCTCATGTCTATTTCAAGGTTATTACATCCTTTATTGTGCTATTCAGGTGTTACAACCTTCACCCTATTTTCAATCCATTTGATGATTTCTTCATTTTCTCTTATTCTAGGTCGAATCAATCCTCAACAATGGATGAGTGGAGTTATATTATATCAAGATATATGGTCTAGATCCTTTCCTCCCATTTTGTTTCATTATATATCAGTCTACATTGTTATGTGAGTCTGACCTTTCTAGCATCGCCTCTAATTTGTCACATTTAATTAAATTTATAGCTATATCGTGATTTTTTTTTACCAGAGTTAGTGGTGACCCAACCCCTAAGGTTTATTTCCTTGGTTTGTGCCACCCAAATGGGTTTGTTTCACCCTTTAGACTTAATTTCAATTGTTCTAAATTGGATAAACACCCTTAAGGTGCTTTCTATGAAATTGTTGCATTTTGATAATGGATTATATTGAACCAATTGGATTGACCATGATATTAGGATGAGTGGTTTATTCCTTATGACAAAAATGGACCATCCTATGGACATGACATATCAAATATTAATTGTATGATGTAAATTCTTGAACTAACGAAATGTTCCTTTTTCTATACATGTTATATTGTGAATTATTTGATCACATGCTTTCACTATTAGTGTTTAGCGTCATACAAGGGGTTCTAAATTAAGTACCCATTAGAAGGAATCTAGTGACTTCTTGTTATAATTTTTAATGATTTATTAATAAACTGAGGGTAACACAAACTATTCTTGGGATGGGCTCACCAAGAATTATTTTTTCACCTCCAGACGAGTGACACTTCTTCCCTAAGGGAGACCCCTTGAACAGGTTCAATGGCATGATGGTTGTATCATTCCACAAGAGAGACTCAGACCCCTAAGTGTGATACCGGATACAGACATAGAGGTTAGTTAATGAAAGTTTCACACCATTCCTGGAGTGACACTTGAAACTTCATTCCTAGGTAACCTTGGATGGACTAATTGGCATTGGACATGTGTTGAGCCCCTAGATCGATACTTAGAAACACTCTCTGAAGTGTCATGGATGGGTTCATGGTAACTTTCTATATTTTATAAAGAGGTTTTTGATTGAGTTAAAAATTAAATGAATGTTTTAAAAGATAAATTATCCTTTGGTTTTGGAAATGTATGGATGTTTTCTCTGAGACTAATCACAAACATTGGGACATTCCACCTTCTCTCATGTTATCCCACTCACTTTACTATTTTAAGATCCCTTGGTTTAGACTCACCATCATGGGTTGAAGTAGGTAAATTGAGAGGGTGTTGTAAGTAGAACCCAGTACAATGTATTTAATTATTTACTTTTGTTTTTTATTTATTTACCATGTCACACTGTTCATTTTATATTGCATGAATGGATTGCTCTAAACACCATTGGTGGTGGACTACTGAGATTGTATCTCACACCCTACTTAGGTCACCTTTGGTACCCAAGTACACTTTACGACTATAGGGATGGAAAAATAGAAAAACCTGATTTTGATGTTTGATTTCTAGATTTAGGATGTAATTGGGGGTATATGACCGATCCTATTTTCGAGATGCTAGATGTAGCAGTTTTTGTTCTTTTTTTCATTTTTTTCGCATGTGGTATGTGCATGTATCCCCTTCCCCTTGCAGATTCATTTTTTTATAGTTACATGACACAACATAATCATTACTTGTTTTTGGTTATTTCTCATATTTCACTTATTCCCTTTTTATCTTGCATGTTTTATTTTTATTGTTCTTTTATTGTCTTTTAGTTATTATTGCTTCCTGTTGTTTCTTTTTTCTTCCTATTTATATATTTTTGTGATCCACTCTACTATATGAGGGCATAGTCTCCACATGGACACTCCAATTGTGATCGGTTCTAGTCCAAAGCCTTTAGTATTCGAGGATATACTCTTTAGGTCATATCACCCACCATCTCAAGGCAATATTAAGTGGAATCTAGGGCGGGACGTTATATGTATAGTCTACCATCACCATGAACAATATAATTAATTTTATATCTCCAAATTTAATGATTTACTATAAATACATACATAATTAATATATATGATGTTTATATCTTGGTTAACATTATGGAGATGATGGGATCTTGATCGAAGTAAAAGGACTAAAAATACCAAACCAAAACATACATGAGAAACAAAGCAGTTAGTACCAAAAACATTACTTTAACAAGGAATTGATAATGAACTGGTAATAAAAGGTCACAAGTAAATCATATATGGTATGATATATTTTAGTATGATACTTTCATATATGTATAAAAAATCTATATTTATTATAAATGAGGTCCAAACATGTATGAAGAAATTTGATATTTGAGGTAATGGATTTTTATCTCACATTTATTTTCATGGGATACATGTCATATTCACCACTTGTTTCTTTTGTGTGGTGTATATAATGCCCATGATTTCATTTTATGATTATTATCATGAGAATTATGGGATACTCATATCTAGATAATTTTATTTATTTCATGGGGATTTTGATTCAAAATTTACCAAATTAGTAAGGGTTTGTATTACAGACTCATTGTTTAATGGGATTATCTATGATTAAGCTTATTATGATGAAATAGTATGATATACCACTCAAAAAACTAATTAATTTTATTTTATTATAGTAATTTCTTGTAAATACATGTTGTCATTTCATTTTCCTCTCTTTAAGAACAAAAGAAGACAAAATAATTCTCTTAAGAATAATCAACCTTATTTTTCTCTTCAGTCAAAAATATGTTAACTTATATGTACTTGCCTTCTAAAAATGTTTTCAAAAATGTTTTTAATACTCTACCATTGTTTTTTAAATCCATTTTTAGCCGTGTTTTAATTTTTTAAAAAAAATTAAAAGAAATATTTTTTTAGTTTTCAAAATGAGGTACTTTTGAATTTTTACCAAAAATGTGAAATGAATATTTATTTTAACTTATACTACATCAATGGTATTTCCCAATGTCATGACTAATCAATGATTTAAAGAATTATTTATACGTTTAAAATATTATTTTAAAATAAAAAAAATTATTAATTATTTAGGACCATTTTAAAAAAATATTTTAAAATTGAAAAGGATATTCTACTCAAGAAATGTTCCAAGTGAAATTTTAAAAGAATTTTTTATCTAATATGACATCCTCTTAGGTTTATTAATCTTTAATGGGGATATTATTCAATGATATGATCCTTATTTTGTATCAAGATATTTTAATATTATGATTAAAAGATAATAATGAACCACGTTTCTTTTCCTCGGGTTATGTTCAGATAAAATGTTTATGAAACTCATTTCATGGGTTATGATATAATGAATGTTTTATGATATTGTGGAATACATATGTATTTTTTCATTATGTGATATATGGGACCTATATCTCCTTCCATTGCATTGGGTAAAAATGGTTAACTCATGAGTAAATATGTTATGCATGAAAATGATTTCAAATTCACAAGTTTAAGAATGGGACATGTTTATATGTCCATAATATTGTGTGTGGGCATAGTTTTCATGTCCATAGGATTAATCATGGACCTAGTTTTTATGTCCATAATTTTATTCAAATACCTTGATTTCATGTCCAAAAAATTATGTGTGGACCTAATTTTTATGTCCATAAGTTTATGAAAGGGAATGATATCATTTCCTTAACTTAATGAGTGAAAATTTTCATATTTAAACATGTTCACAATTTTATAAAATTATATTTATCCCACAAACTTATGTCTTATGAAAAATGTTATGCTCCCATGGATTGTGTTCTTTGATTCCTTTATTATTTATGTATTATGAACAACCAATATTTTTTCTTTGAATCAAGTTTAAGATTTTGATATAAAAGGTAAGGTTTTCAAATGTGAATCTCCTGTTATCATATCCTTAAGCTTATTTTATTCTTATGTGATAATTTATATCTCCCTTGATTACCAATACTGAGCATCTAAGTGCACCCTTTCTTATGTTTACTTTATCTAGGTTATGAAGAAAGGTTTTAAGTGGGGTATGACTTATAGGGGTGCTATATGGGAATATTTTTATGAAATATGTTAAATATATCTCAATAAATATTAATAATGAGTGTCTAGTATCAAAATACAATACAACTTTATGATTTTTGGGCATTTAATTGTGATATGTATTGACTATTTATCTAAATGTGTGTAATATGTTTGTATGAAAAGTTTGGGTCACTATATAACCCTAGGTGCATATATGAAACAAAAAAATCCACATTATGTTATTTATATATGGATTTATTTTCTAGGAAACTACACACATATTTATTTTACTAAAACTATGGACGGTTTTCCACCATGGAAGAATTTAGTTTTACAATGGTTTAGGTAACTCTTGAATCAAAATATTATGAGGGAGGGATAACAATATAATGTTTTAAATACCATAAAATTAATAATGAGTATGGTAGAAAGTATTTCATATAATTTTATACACCATGAAAAAGTTAATAAGTTTTTAATACAACTTGAGTCTCAAATAATAATAATTAAGAAGGAAAAAAAACTTATGACTTGAGTAGAAATTAAATAAAAACCACTTGAAAGAGATAGATTAAAATTGATCTAAAAATTCCATGAATAAAATTAATTTCATTATATAACATCTCAAATGGGTATTATATAAACCAAATGAAGGAAATTAGGTGCATAATACAAAGCATGTCTCAAAGAGAGGAATTTAAGACAAAAAACACATACCTATTATCCTGACTTCCATAAACATACATTAACCTCCCATATTACAAACATAATTATCTTAATAAATTAATTAAAAACCTTAATAATATCCATTTTCATTTATAATCTTCACATATAGTCATTTTATATATTAATTCTAGTTAGTTTTTTTTACCTATTTTTTCACATCGAGTGTTTATAGTTTGATTGTTTGTACTAGTTTTGTAATAGTGGTGTATGTATTCATTATTCTTATAAAAATTATCATTACCAGATAATTAAATTTACTATTAGTTGTTATTTATAATAATCTATTTTTTTAAATTCCTTTCATGAGTATTTTAGTCTTTATACTTGAATATGAAATCGATAAAAAGCATGTTTCGGTGATTCTTGATGATCAAAAGGTTTTTTCTTAAATAATGAAGTAAATATTTATTTAACATATCTAAAAACAAAAAATAATTATTATTATTTACACATTTATATCATATTATACTATTAATTATGTTCTCATATTCATTTATGATATAAATCCTTAGTATTGTTCATGTAGGTGGTTAAACCGGCCCAAACATGAGCATACCATGATTTAATGAAAGATTATGTGGTGGTTTAGTTGTAATATCATTTTACCATAAACATAATGATATTATTTATTACTTATCAATGTGATTTATTATAATTGGAATTAATTAGAATAATTATTAATGGATATGAAAATATTACATAATATGAATAAAAATATTTTCCTCTTAATATGATTTTTTAAGATGGTTAATTTTATAATAATTTTTAATTGTTTATATCATTAATATGTTATTAAATTATTCTTATAGAAATATTAATATTATAATATAATTATATTTATTTGTTAAATTCATTATTAATTCCATTCATGAAATGTGGTAATGAAAAAAATGGAATATATCATTTCATAGAGGCGGAATTCCGCATGTATGCATGGATAATGATTTCATTATCCTTAGAACATAAGAAAAAAGTAACATGGTTTATTATAGTATAAAAATTAAAATGTTATATATATCTTAATTAATTTATAATTTCCCTTTTTTAAATAACCATTTATTCCAGTGAAGGAAAATAAAAAATATATATTTCTTTTTGGATATGGTAGTCTGCACATACACACAGGTTGCATTTTCATTTTTCTTAAGGAAAAGAAGAATGGTGGTTATGGTTATTTATTTAACATAATAAAATTAATTATATAAAAAATTATTTTGAAATATATGTATGATAAAATTATAATTTAAGATGTAATATAGAAAAGAAATATGTTAAGTAAAAAAGTATTACTCATGTTGATCACTTTGATATTTTATTAGAGGATCCCTTAGAAATGGATGGATTTGGAAAAAATATTGTAACCAGAACCTAATTGATGAAATATAACATTAAATGGAAAGGAATAAGGGGGTTTTTTGGAGTGAAACTAACTTTATGAGTGGTGTTGAAGGGGTGGTGAGAGGGCCCTTTTATAATTGAAAAGGGATGGAATTTTTTGTAAATACCCATAACTTTTTAAAAATGGGTAATCGCTCTCAAGGAAAGTGGATAAAATTTTGAGAAATAATGCAGTGATGAGTAGAAAAGGTTTAAAAATTCTCCAAAATTTAATTTCAATCATTTTTTATAAATTTTTTTAATTTTTTTACAGTTATATTTTCCACTTTTACCATTTTAACTTTTACCATTCTAACTAGTTTTTACCTTAGTAATTTAGCCTTTATGAAAAAATTAAAATGGTTATTTTTAAATAATTTGGACCTATTGATTATAAATTTTAAATTGATTTAATAAGATAAAATTTATAAAAGTTTTGTAAGTTAATTTTAAAACAGTATATGTATAATTCATTAAAACTGTTTTAGTAAAAAATGTGACTTAATTTTTAAAATATAAAATATAAGTTTATACATTAAACATAATATTTTAAAATGAATAATATTACTTATAAAACATTTATTTTTTTCAATATAATGATCTTTTAATATTTATTTTATTCTTAAATCCTATTGATTCTATAAAAGTTACGGTTTTCACAAAAATGGTAGTTGTGTTATTCACCTAAAGATTAATATTTCTAGGAAAAAACCCCTGAATTTCATCTTATGGTAATATATTTATGATGAATTAAAAAATGAATTTTATCTTATGAAAATAAAATTATAGAATTCATAAATTAAACTTTTAATTATACTCATGAATAAAGGCTCTTTAGATAGTTCATTGTGTAATAGTTTAAGATATGCTGTTTACCTACTATATTAGGGTATTTCATGTTACATTCCCCATAAATTAAATAATTTCATCCTAAAAAATATGTTATATATCATATATTGAAAAACTATGGATATTACTTCCTCATATCTTCATTAGGATCCCATGTTTCCTCTTCTAGTTTTTGATTTCTCCAAAGGAATTTCACCAATCGTATTATTTGTTTCTGTAACACTTTCTCTCTGATGTCAAGAATCTAGATAACCTCTTAATTATAATACAAGTTAGTATCCAACTCTATTCCCTTATACGTGAGAACATGCATTGGATCTAACATGTATTTCCTTAGTAATGAAAAATGGAAAACGTTGTGTACTATAGATTGGTTGAGAGGCATATCCAATCGGTAAGCTATAACTCGAATTCTTTTTAGTATTTCAAAACGCCCAATGTATCAAGGGATTAACTTCCCCTCTTTACCAAACCTTGAAACTTTATTACATAGGGAAACGTTCAATAATACATAATCCCACACTTGAAATTACAAATCTTTCCTTTGATTATCTGTAAATCTATTTTATCTTCCTTGGGATTCTTTAATATAATCCTATATAATTTGTACATTAATATCCATCTCCTCCATAATCTCTGGTACAACAAGCATTATTTCTCTAACTTCTTCCAAAAAGGTTGGAGTAAGAAACTTTTTTCATAGAATTATTTTTATTTTTTCATCTGGATTCTCAAATGGAATATATTATTGTATTAAAATATTATATATCATGTATGTTAAGATAACATGCTCCCATTATGTATTTTAATTTATAGATAGTCTTTTCAGACTTCCCATCAGTTTGAGGATGATAGGTTTTGATTAAATGTATCTCGTTTTAGAGATCCCTTTGAAGACTCTTCCTGGATTTTTATGTGAACCAAGGGTCATTGTTAGATACAATTTATATAGTTTTCTAATGAAGACATATGATTTCATTTATATAGAGTCGATCAAGGCTCTTAATGGGTAGATCTTCTCTTTTCTCAAATAAATGAGTAAAATTTGTAAGGTGATCGAAAATAAACCATATAGCATTGTTCTTACATGGAGTCTTTGTAATTCCAATGAGAAATTACATTTTCATACTATCCCACTTCTATAAATTTATAGGAAGAGGTTGAATGACTCCCTTAGGATGTTCTCTTTCATCCTTTTCCTACTAGTATACTAAGCATTGAACACATAGTCTGTAATTTCCCACTTCATACCATCCCACCAAAAATGTTCTCTTAAATCCCTATACATATTTATTATACCAGAGTGTATAGTGAAATTTAATCTATTGGATTCATCTATAAGTTACATCTTCAACCCTGGTATGGATGAAACACATAACCTCTTACTAAACTTCAACACTCTATCTCTTTAGTTGAATTCTATCAATTTTCCATTGTTTACTACATTAATGTTCCTCTATAATCCCTCATAATATTGCTGGTTATTCTCTATATTTTCTAGTAAGGTTTAGTCATTTATTTGAAAATTAATGATTGATACCCTTTCCTGAAAATCACCATATCCATCTTTACAAGACATTTTTATATAGAATCTTTTTTAGTCCTCATCACAGTTAGAATTCCATGGTCCCTCTTACTCAATGAATCAAACACCTTGTTTTCCTTCATTGGGTAGTAGTGTATTGAAAAAGATTTATCCTTGAGTAGTTCTAATCATCTTTTGTTCCTCATTTTGATCTTCTTTTCAGAGAATAGCTACTTCAAATTTTTTGGTTCATATAAAAATAGTATATTTCACCATAGAGGTAATGTCTCCATACTTTCAAAGTAAAGATTATGGTTTTTAGATCAAGGTTATGAGTTGGGTATATTTTTTCATAGATTTTCAATTCATTTGATATATATGAAATTACCTATCATTATGAATAATTACATATCCAATTATTTTATTTGATATGTCACTATATATTACGAATCCTTCCTTACTTTATAGTAAAGTTAATATTTGTGGAATAATTATTCCCTTATTTATCTCTTTGAAACTTCCATTTCATTACATTAACCATGTAAACATTACCCCTTTACATACTAATTTATTTTATGGGTTGTACAAATAGGTAAAATATTGAACGAAACACTGATAGTAACCTTAAAAATCTAGGAAACTTCATATCTAAGGTATGTTATTCAGTGTAATCCATTATTTGGATGCCATTTTCATTAAAGGTTAATAGAAAATTCAATCCCTAGAGATAATATATCCAAGGAAAGAAAAATTATTTAGCCAAAATTAACACTTACAATATTTTCCATATAATTCTTTTGTTAGGTTCTTCAAAAATATTTACAGATAACTCCCATGTTCTTCATATCTCTTAGATTATATCGAGATATCACTAATGAATACCACCATAAATTTATCAAGATAATACATGAATAATCTATTCACTAGATCCATATATATAGAAGGTTCATTAGTTGATCCAAAGGTTATTATCATAAACTCATAATATTCATATTTTTCTCAAAATTTCATCATAAATATATCATAAAAATTTACCCATATTTTATGAAAACCAGGGTGAATATCGATCTTTGAAAAGTATTAGGCTCTTTGAATTTTATCAAATAATCCATAAATGTGTGGTAATTAATACTTACTCTATATAATAATGGAATTGATCTCCCTATAATATATGCAAAATCTCATAGACCCATCCTTTTTTTCATGAATAAAATAGGTCCTACTCAAGGTGAAAGACTATGGCATATAAATCCCATATCACACAACTCAGGTGGGTATTTATTCAAATCCACCATATCCAACAGTTCTATTATATAAGTAGTTTTAGATATAATTATTATACTAGGAATTGGTTCAATAGAGAACTCAACTTTACACTCAGATAAATGACTATGTGCATATTTAAGGAAGAATAGATGGATTTTTATAGCATGAGTATATACTTTATTATTAGGATATCTTATTATCCATAGAAAATGATTGTTCTTCCTATCTTCCTGTAATTTCATTAAAAATTGCTACTAAGGGAGGATTTGGACATGATTTAGATGAGGAATTCTCCCCTATATTAACAATATATTCCACTTCACCTTATTTAATCTTAATCTCTTTCTTTTGGAAATAAATTTATTAATTATACATTAAAATCCAATACATACCAAGGATCATATCAAATTAAACTATATTTATAATAATAATGTTTATAAATAGGGTATGTCTATGCATCGTAATTGTAACTGACTAACATATCTTTATTAAAATAACATTTCCACTATGTGTATTAATTGAAAACACCATTATGAGGGTCCTAGGGAAATATTTAATGTTTTTAGAAAAAATATAAGATATAAAAGAGTGATGAGATCCTAAATAAAATTAAAAATTATCTCTATTTGAGGTAATGATCAAGTTACCTTCCACTGCATCATTAAGAACTTAACATTTTTATAAGATAATTTCATAACATTGGACTTTCTCTCTTGGAATTTTTTGAGGTAAATTACATTGAATTTTGTGGGATTGGTACTCATAAAGTCCCATCACTTTATATTTAATGCATTGAACATCAAAAACCTTTTCCTTTCCTTTTCAATCACAATATTGATGAACCTTTTTATTTGTACTTTTAACAAACTCATATTCCCTTCTTATAAGCCCTAGGGGATTTATTCCTAAAGTTATCACATGTTGAATATATCAACTAGCCTTTCTTCCATTTTACTACACCATTATTTTGATGGTTCTCTATCAGCTTATTCTTCTGAATATTTTCCTTTAATATATATGTCCTATAGAACTCTTTTTCTATCTTAATAGTTCTTGAGACTATATCCTCATTTGATCAAAAAGGTCTGATAGACCAATATCCTATGAAGGATAATCTTTAACCCATCAAAGAAATGATTAATCTTGATTTATGATCTATGTATATAATCTAAAACGTGTATATCTAACTTGGTAAAGTTAGTCTCATACACAAAAACATTTACAACCTCCTTTTGTCTAATATTGAGTAACTACCTTTCTATTTTATCTCTTTACTCATGTCAAAAGTATTTTTCATAGAATATCTCCTTAAAATTTCTCAATTCCATGAAATTTATATCAACTTATTCTTTAGTGTTTTGAATTAGTAACCACCATTGTTTTGTATCTCCATTTATATGATATACTATAACAATGAATTATTCTTTTTTACTACTTCCTAATGTGATAAATAAATCTATAGGAACTTTATTCACTGATTATCTACTAATGGATTAGTATTTTTATTAAATGTAGTAGGTTTTTTGTCACATAAAGTGGTGTAACATAGTTATTCCATATTTAAGATTAGCAGGTTTCACTATGTGGGTGAGATTATTTTTCATAAACTAGGTGAAATACCCTAATATGGTTATGATCTAATTATCCTAAACTCTATCTCCATTGACTTGATCAGAGAGAACATCCCAACACTGACTACGGGTGTTGATATGGTTCTCATTCCATTATTTAGTCACCATATCTCTACAATGGTATACACATAATTAGATCATGGTATTAAATTGTAGAATATAATTCCTATTAAGTTTTCTTGAGTGTTCCCTATAACTATTTAGTACTTTTCATGGAAATTGTGTTATCTAACTAGGTTCCCCTATGTCTTGTCCCTAAGGTTCCTTCTAAACATTTTTTAATACTGATTATAACAACATCGACTCTAGAAACCCTCAGATGGTACAAATATTACATTATTGGTATATAATATAATATTTACCAAAGAATACCACAATTTTATAGTCTTTGAAGAATAAATAAACACTAAAATTACATTTGAAAACATAATATACAGCATGAAAACATTACAAGAGAATTATTATTCCTTCAATCATATCCCTGAAAATCAAACATAGTTCTCCTATATGTTTCTTAGAAAAGGAAAACAAATATGGGTGATATTATATTCTTAGTAAGAAGTAACATACAACATGTTCTATCATAAATTAAACATGGAATAAGTGATATGGATGGAATAAACAAACATCATGATTCTATAATCAACTAAAACTAAGGGCATGTTATATCCATGATAATAAATAGAAATATGGATAACAATAATCACTGATCTCATAATAATGTAATTTATAATGTATCATGTTGTCAAGAGATTATTCTAAGACACTATAATTATATGGGTAAAGGTATACACCAAATCCCAATTTCTTTATCTCATGAGATATCTTAATGCATCAAGGGACTATATAATTATGGGCCCCACCTGTCACCTATTTAAGTCTAATTCATTCACCATAAGAGTTACCAAAAAAAATTCTTATCATTACTTAAAGAACCTCTAGATGAATAAAAACATAGGTATCCATATAATAAAAAATAAAAAAAATATGTCCCCATTCAATGAAATAATTTTGATGTCTGAGAGAACATCCCTTTAGTGAACCTAGAAAATGTAGAGTGTCACCAAAGTAATAGTAAGATCCCTTATCAAAGAAATAGTGGAGATGGTACTTTCAACATTCTAGGTTATCAATACAAGATATTAATTGTGTTTAATAGTTTTTATTGATATGAGAACAATGAAATGATAGAAAAAATACTTCATCCAGGTTTATAAAGGGAAAGTGAATATTCCGTAGCATATCTCTTAAGAGTGTTTATCTAGGTTTAAAGTATTTATCCCACTCATCATGCATTAGAGTAATGATTGATTCAATTCTCAACTAACCCTTTTAGGTGTGATTACCCCTAGGAACATATTTCCCATAGCTGTATCCAGTTTCCAATATCTATACAGGGGATTATTTTCTAGGAAACTATGCTTACATTTATTTTACCAAAAATTAGGTTGGTTTTTCTCTATATAAAATATTAAGTTTCACAGCGGATTTGGTAACTCTTGAATTAAGAGAATATGAGAGAATGAAAAAAATAGAGATTTCTAAATCCATTTAAATTCATGATTAATATTATAAAAATTATTCTAGGGAAATTTATACACCACAAAAAAAGTAAATAAGTGGTGAATATAGCATGAGTCCCAAATAATGAAATTTGAGATGGCATATGGCTTGGGTGGAAATTCAATAAAAAATCTTGAAATAAAGGATTAAAATTAATCTAAAATTATGATGAATAAAATTAATTCATGATATAAAATCTCAAATAGGTAGTATATACACTTTATAAATGAAATTATGTGCACAATACAAAACATGTCTCAAAGGGATGAATTTAAAACATAAAATTTGATCACTTATCCTAGTTTCTATGAACATACTTTAACCTAACTTATCACAAAATAGATATCTTAATCACTTAATTCATAAAAAAAACCTTATCCATTTGCATTTATACTCTTTATTCATATTCATTATATATATGAATTCTAGTTAGTTTTTCTTACTTATTTTCCCAAATCGGGTGTTTATAGTTTGATCATTTGTACTATTTTTGAAGTTGTGGTGTCTATATTCATCATTATTAAAAATTTCATTATTTAAAGGTAATTGAAGTTAATATAAGGTATTATTTATAATAATTTATGATGTTTTATATTTTTTTAATGATTTTTTTTATTCTCTATCTTTGAAGATGAAATCGATAACAAGCATGTTTTGATAATTTTTCATGATCAAAGGATGTTTTCTTAATTAATGAATTAAATATTGATTTAAAGTATCCAAAAAAATAATTATTTACACATTTATATCATATTATTTTTGAAATTATTTTCTCATATTCATTCATGGTATAAATCAATATTATTGTTCAAGTATGTGGTTAAACTGACCCAAACATGAACATGCCCAGATTTAATGAATGATTATAAGGTGGTTTAATTGTAATATATTTAGAGAATAAGAATAATGATATTATTTAGTGTTTATTATTATGATATATTATAATTTTATGTAATTGTAAGAATAATTGATGGATATTAAAATATTATATAATATGAATAAAAATATTTTCTTCTTAGTAACATTTTTTAAGACAGTTATTTTTATAAAGATTGTACATTGTTTATATCATTAATAAGTCAATAAATTTGTCATAAAATAACCTAAATATTGAAATAAATATCATATTTATCTTTTAAACCCATTATTAAATTCATCCATGAAAGGAAGTAATGAAAAAGGAAATAAACGTTTTCATAGAGGTGGTAGTCCCCGCTTATGCATGGATAGTGATTTATTTTTTATTAGAATGGAAGAAAGAAGTAAAATGGTTTATTATATCATATAAATAAATATTATGTATATATATATCATAATTAATTACTAAGTTTCCCTTTTTTACTATACATATTAGGTGGTGAAGTAAAACAAAACACATTTCTTTAGGGAGGTGGTAATCTGCACATACACATGAATCATGTTTTTATTTTTCTTAAGGAAAGAGGAGAGGTGTTTAATGATTATTCCCTTAAAATAATAACAATAATTATATAAAGAATACTTATTTTTTAAAATATGTATGAGAAATTTATAAACATTTTTGGGTATGAATTGGTATGAGGTTGATTCTGGAACCATTGTCGATTAGGGATTGGTGAATATAGATATTATTGTGTTTTTTAAAAACATATAAGGATATGATGTGACCCTGTATGGAATTTTATTAGTCTTTTAATGTGAAAAAAAAAGATCTAATGACCCTCACCAGAGTTTTTTTTCTACGTGATATGTCTCCGTATTATCCACCTCAGTCTTCCATTCTTAGGGAATTTAAAGTGATTCAAATGGGTCTACCTGAGTTATTTAGAGAGGTGAATGGAATATATAATTAATATTCAAGTGGGGATGATAGAGATATACTTCAAAATATCTTATTTTTTGGATCAAAGTTCTTCATTTCTTTATATGTGTATACTTATCTGATTGGGTGTTGGGGGGATGAAATTAGTTTCACTAATGATACCCTTCTCTGGCTAGAATTGGGGAGTACTTTTTTATCTATGAATTGGTATGAACTGGTATCCCCATGTATCGATACTAACTAGTTAGATATTTTTATATAATTTGGTATGATATTATGATGCGATCAAAGCGATCCTCAGAGAATTTAGGATTATACAAATGTTATTTTTGAGATTATTAGTGTGCTTGTTTTTAAGTCTCGATTTCATATATGATTTTAGTGATAATAACACCTGAATATAGGGGTTTATGCCAACATTTTCTCCCATGATCTCTATGGTTTTATCCCTTATTGTTAGTGTGAAACATAGATTCATATGAGACTTATTCATTATCAAATATATATTTCATGTTAATAAAATTGATAGAGCCATATTGTGACTCTTCATTGAATGAAAATTTTGGTTGGCGACAAGATTCCCATCCTCCCACCAATGAAGTAAGGAAGTACATTAGGGTTATGAATGGTTAGGGTTTCCATATAGGTTCCTCCACCATTTAAATATTTTTTTGGGGATTATTTATTTGACTATTGTACAAGTTTGAAGGTGAAGATTTTTCTTTTAGAGCTATAGGGTGAATTAGTGTCACCACTAGCTGATTTTGTCATTTCTTGGTGATTTAATTCACATGGTTGACTAAATTTCAAGCCACCCATTAATAATATTTTAATGTCATTCTATTTAAGACTTTTTTCCACTCTCCTCTTCCTCCAGTGGAGTAGAAGAAACATGAATCACTTGAGTCAAGAGTTTCCCCAACTTTAAATGATTTGGGTATATCATCTTATAGAGTAAGTATTTAAAGATGAAACATTTTGGAATATTGTGTCCCAGTATCTGGTGGTATGGATAATAATTGGGGTGATCATTTGACCATGCTTCATTGGACCTTTTAATTTTTGGAAATGTGAAAAAAAATTCTATAGGGAAGCAATTAAAAATTCTAGGACATGCTCCTTGGATAATAAAAAGACATTATTCTTTTAATTTCCAAGATTTTAATGACTCAATTCTTTTTTAGTATCATATTTGTTTACATAGGGGAATAATCACTATTATTGTGGTTCATGAAGAGGTACCACATGATGGATGGTTGGTAGAATCAGCGGTTATAGTAAACACAAGCACTGGCTTGAACATTGTAGTTACCATTTCTACTTTTTCATATTTT
Organism: Viscum album; assembly: GCA_963277665.1. Lineage (NCBI taxonomy): Eukaryota > Viridiplantae > Streptophyta > Magnoliopsida > Santalales > Viscaceae > Viscum > Viscum album. The sequence continues at coordinate 212,766,414 of OY728137.1, forward strand.
TCCTTTTGTCAATAATGTCGGTCAATACTTGGATTTAGAGAATCAAATGTCATATTCCAGTTTTTGTACTATCAATTCAAATTATAAAACCCCACTAGCATACTTTAAAGTAAATAATTGTGTTTTAATACCATCACAAATATTTTCTAAGAATATTTCTGATAGTTATTCATAGGAAAGTTTCATTTATAGAGAATACGTAAAGCCTTTCCACCTAGTGATGAAATTTCAAATTATCTCATTTTCATGTTATTTATAGTTTTATAGGTTAATAACATTGCTGATATTTATTGTTGATATTAACATGTAAAGAAACTATCACAAAATATATTCTCAATTAGTAATGGATCTAGTTGGTAAGTTTTTATACCAAATAAACAAAGGGTCCTCTAATGTTTTCGCAAACAACCTGAATTTTTTTACTTCTTGATACTCTGAAATTCCAAACATGGGTCCGTATTAGGATGTGAAATGTGTGAGATTATGTTTTATATCTCTCATGTTATTGACTATTGGGGTTTTTAAATTATAAAATTTGGGCGGATGAGGAGTCAAATCCACCCACTCAAGAAATATTTTTCTCTCTTACTGCAGTAGTATGTGTTATCCCTCTATGGATTCCATCCAAGTAAAAAATGATTTAAAGTAATCTATGATCTCTAGAGTCACTAATTCTTAGTCCAATGTTCAAGTAGAGGTAGTTTGAAAATCATGATAAGATTGGTCTGTTTCTGTATATGGTTAATAACCATATTGATTTGGTATGGAGTGACTGGAATAGATTGTGGTGGATTCTACCTCAATAGAGGAAATTATTAATATTGTCTCATCATTAGGGTTAGGTAGAGTGGTTTCCTTTTCCCTAGGTTGATCAGATAACTTAATCTTCCCTTTCTAGTAGAGTATTTTATTTAATTGGATTCACTAGATGAGGAATGTTATCTTTGACCTAAGAGTTTTACTTGGTTGATATGTTACATCTGATTAATTCATCATTAAGAAAACTCAAATTCTCTTACTCATCATCATACAAGGAAATTTATCTTCAATATAAATATGATTTATTTATTTATGTGGTGGGTTGGCTTTGGATATAGACATATAATTTCCTTTAATTTTATTTTAACCTCGCTAGGTGAGAAGTAATTAAATGTTTATAGGAGCTCTTAATTATTAATATTTCCTTTGATATTGGGAGCCCACAGCCTCTTCATGCACTTTGGTGTGAATTGAATTTTGAATAGAATCCTCCTCATCCTATTCTTTTACATCAGTATCATGTTACAAATTATATTCTGGGTTGATGTCAAAAACATTTACTAGCATGAATCACATTAAATGAACCAAGTCCTCATCTATATCTGAGTAGTAGGGAGCCTCATTGGTGTCCAATTATTTCTTAAGGGATAGATCATAATCATCTTCCACAATTTTTTGAGGGGAATTTAGTTTATGACGCTTGAGAATATTTTACTTTTACTCTCAATGTTCCCTAGGAGATGGTATATGGATGGAGATCCTCAAGAAGTCCCCTATGGATTCCACTAAATATGATGTCGGTGAAAGAGATGATTCATGGAATATAAGTGGATATAATTTTAAAGATACTTATTATAAATAATCTCCTCGTATAGAATATACCAACTTTTTTCGAATATGGGGTGGTACAAATTCCCCTCACCTTATGGGTTAGGGATTCCTTTTCTGATAACTGTAGCTACTCCTCGATTCATGTTTGATGGATCCAAGGGTGGTGGAGGTAAAAATTCCCCCAAAACTATGGGTTGGGGATGTTTCAGTATTTTCACTAAATTTTATATGATTACCCTCTTGTATTTTTGATATTGTATCCTAGAATGAGCTAGATGTATCATATTTTCTTTGTGGGAGGTACTTTCTACTAGAGATTATTTCACCCTTGCAAAAAAAATCCTCAGACAGGCCACATGTTTTACCTTCCTAGAATCCAAGTGAAAAATCCTATAGATTTCTCATTCTTTCTGATTTTTCCATTTATTATCATTAATAATAATAATATTTCATTGGAATATACAACTAGCTTTTACTTAATGCTTTTTTTTATTATTATTTAAAACACTTTTAGGAAAAGTGAGAAACCCAAAGTCAAAACAAACCCAAAAAGCACAAACAAGTCCCCTCCAAAGAAGAACAAACAAACAGACACACAAGCAGTCAACAAAAACTAAAAATCATAGTTACCATACCCATCATCTACACCAGCGCATGAACTCCCCTCCACGGTGGTCATTCCCCATTCAGAAGCTGGATTTAAATGCCTCATGAAATCACCATCATAGTCCCGCCTCACATCATCCAGCGTGATTCTCCCGGAACCTTCTTGCTTTGACAAGCTACCTTTCTTGAAAGCCAGAGACACCCCATGGTCCCATTTAAAGGATGCTATGGTGCACAGCAGTCAAGGCAGATAGGAGTAATCCTTCCTGCCTTTTCTTTTTGGAGTAGCAGAAGTCGCTCCTCCATCATCAGTCTTGATTCTGTCTCCACCCTGCACTATGTCATTAAAGGAACGAGTGGCCATATCACCTCTAAACAACTAACATATGTGGATTTAAGACTCAATACCTAGACTAAGGTAATGAAATTTAAAATTTCCTCACCTAAATAATTTTTTTGTACATAAAGTTGAGTGAAATGTAAATCTTTACATTCACCCAAACTCTAATATATGCATTGGTTGGAGCATTGATGACTATTTGGTAGAATGTCTTGAAACCACTAAATATGGCATGTTAGATAACCTCAATCTACATTCATAATTTAGGATTTTGATCTAATGAAAGGGTGTCAGGGTCAACATTATTTCAAAATTAACTTAGCACCTAGAGATTGTTAGTATACCACCTATAGGGTATATTCTTAGACTTTAGAGGATAGAGAGTTCCCCCACACATTTTTATGAGTATGAGGTATTCTTTCTATATTTAGTGTCATGGGAATACCTTAATAATTACTGTAAATGGTCAAAAGATGATCAATATTCATTCATTAATAAACTTTATCCACATTAAAATAGAATTTTCTTCATTATCGATGACTTGTTATTCAACTTGATCAGGACACAGTGGCTTTTTTACATCCCTATTATCAAAGGGAGTGTCATTATTTTGAATATTTAGAGGTATATACAAGGTTGCATGATATGAGGGAAGCACTTATGATGATCATCACCTCAGTTTACCCATTAAATATGATAAAATATCATTTTTCAACAATGAAGTACCTAGTTTAACCAAATTTGGTTTCTCTATTTCATCTCTATATGGGGTTAGTTTCAGAACGACTTAACATGGGGATGGCCTCCTTTAAGAAGATATATTTCTTTTCAAAGAGGTCCTTTTAAATGAGTGTAATGGGTATGACCTCCATGGTAATCTATATTCAATTCACCATTGTAAGGGGGGGCTACAATTTAGTCAAATTCTTAATTATATAGAATACCTCTATAAAATACACCCAGGGGAGGACCTCCTAGACTATTAACTTAATTACCATAGATAGAACCTCTGTGGTTATTGATTTTAAATTCACCATTTGGGGGAGGATCTCCACTTCAATAAGATTATTTTTCACAAGGGTGACCTCTACAATATACACCCTTGGTAGGACCTCCCGATCTATTGACTTAATTATCATGGTGAGGTCCTTGGTGATTATTGAAATTTTAGTTTCCTTTATAAAGAGGACCTACATGTTTGTTTTTTGTTATTTTACTTCCATAGGGAGGTCCTTTGTGGTTTCTTATTGTTAATAGGTTAAAGAGGGGAATACCTCATTGTTAGTCAATCTTTGTACTATATAGAGGACCTATGCAACTCACATCATGGGGAGGGCCTCCATGAATACTAAGTAATGTTTAATCTTTGGGATAACCTCCATGATATATATTTATATTATTGTGGGTAGGACCTCTATAATGAAGGTTCTATGTAAAACCTTCATAGTTTCATAATTTATTTAGATTGTGGGAAGGACCACCACATTTAATGATATCCTATTTCCTATTATAAAGAAGGCCTTTTCATTTTATGGTTCTAGTGTTTCAAGGAGTACCTATGAAATGATTTATTTAGTTATAAACTCTAGAGTTATATATTAAAATATAATGAGGAGAACCATTTTAGTGATTATCATTTTTCTAAGCTTGTGAGGGGTCAACTGAAGAAATCATCTTAACCTGAGGTTTCTTATTCGTGAAGATCCTAAATTATTGTTGAGTAACTATAAAGATTCTCTAACAATATTGAAGGTTTCTACAAGTAGTAGGGGTGGAGATCTTCCCTCAGGACCATTAATCTGGTCTTCCTCAGTGGGATCTCATAGGTGACTCTTAATTTATTATTGGTATATTCTGATATTATTTGGGGATACTGGTGGTGGCATAAATATAGACCTAAACCTAGGTGTTTGTGGTAAATTTTCCCTAGTAGGTCCACCTCATATGTATCATGGATTAGATCACATGAGTCAGAACATTAGCTATATCTTCTTCAATATATCCCTAAGGATTTTACACAAATTAGAATTAGTGATGATAGTGATTCAAGGGATCCCTCCTAGGAATCTTCCAAGATGTAGTAGGGATGTACTAGACATCCTCCTCTAATTCCCTTGGGTAGGGAATATGGGTATTTATTAACTCTATGGAAATACTTTCTAAGGGATATGACTTGATGATAAGAGTGTAATTCTCTCTTTGGACCTATCATTGGTGGGATGGTCAGTAGATTTTGATGTCCAAGAGGATGTAATGAGTCACCTTTATAGTTGGAATAATTTCATTATGATCATATTCCCAAACAAACTCATTCACTACCAAATGTTGAAGGTGTTTGGTGGGAGATAATTTTCTTCTTGTATGTGGGGTTTTAGCATTCATAAAAAAACATATTTTTATCCTATGCATAATCTAGTGGTGCTCAGAAGACTGTGGTTTTCTACAGTTTCCCCCATCCTGACAGGAATTCTTAACATGCGATGGTGCATTAAACGATGCCATTTATATGTGACAGGAGATCCTAAATGGAAAAATAACCAATAAAATATTAACAATATGGTTTTACAAGTAATATTAGATTGTTAATAAAAATATTTCATAGGTAAATACTTTCACATTGGGTTCACTATTATTGTCTACCCATGCATTCATGTCTGTATTTTTGTTTGGAAATGGTCCCACTTTCCAAAGATAGATGATGATTAGGATAAAATAACAATTCTTAATTGAACATAGAGGTTTATAGAATTGATGGTCAGATTATCCCATTGAGGGTATTATTTACTAGTTTGAGTATCTATTATATATTTAAGACATATTCATGAAATCATTCACAGTAATAATACTAGTTACCCTTGTTATGAAAGTGAAAAATCTACACTATTCATCAATGTGAAAAACTATATATATCATAGGTTTTCCATATGTATGTATGAGAGATTCTATATATCCCACATCATTGATCGGTTACACTCTATTTCAATCCATATAGTTGGGAACTCTAGAATTTATCACCTTCCATGAAGGTGGTAAGTTTGAGGGAGTTAGGATTACGCCCATGAGAAGTGAAACATATGTGTCCTTATTAAGGGAAATAAAACTCACATTGTTTAGTTTTTTTTAATGAGACAATTTTTTCCTTTAGAGTTTGTGGGACAATGACCATTATGGTTCCTTTTAATGTCATGCATCCAAGACTAAAGAAGTTCCTTTTAAGGTCATACATCTTAGACTATTATGATGCCTTTTAAGGTCATACAACCAAGACCTATGATATGGATTTTAAGATCATGAAACCAGAGCCATGCATCTTTTAGTTTAGGTTCATATGATTCATACCAATTCTAGGAATTTTGAATTCATGCAACATAGAGTACTATGTGAAAGAAACTTAGAAAAAAATTAGGGTACTTTCTCATGGGTGTCCCTATTTCTAGTTTGACTAGACATATTGATCAGATAAAGGTAGGTGGGGACTTACACCATATCTAAGGAAATTAATTTCTATGACTAGTTCACTAGAGTATGGAGTTTGATTAAAGAGTTTACTGGGACCTTGGTGGACATGATTTTGGTTAAAACAACTAAGTTACTTGATTTATGGGGATGAGATAGAAAATATCACATTAGTCCTCTAAAATCACTACTGGAAATTCAGGCTATAGCCACGGTTTTAAACTGTGGCTATAGGTCCTAAAACCATTTCTATAGGTAATAGCCAAAGTTTGAGGAACCGCGGCTAAGTTTGGCTTGGCTATAGGCCTATACCTATAGCCACAGTTTGTAATCGTGGCTAAAGGTCTATATCCACGGCTCAAACTGTGGCTCTAGGTATACAGCCACGGTTCAAACCGTGGCATTATCACTATAGCCATCATTTAGAACTGTGGCTATACAAGAGGAGAGGAAAACTTTATTTCCACGATCTAAAACCGTGGCATTAGACCTATAACCACATTCAAAAACCATGGCAATAAACCAATATCCACGGTTTAAAATTGTGGCTATAGGGTCTGAAAATCCATAAAAAATATCCCCCCCAACCCCACTGCACAGCCCCCCCCCCCCCCCCCCCCCACTCCCCTTGCAGCCCCCCTCCCCCCTGCAACCCCCACCCCCTGTAAAGCCCCCTCAGACAGCCCCCCCCCCACTCCCCTTGCAGTAGAAAACCCCACTGCAGCCCCCCTTCCCCCCTGCAAAGCCCCCCTGGACAGCCCCCTCCCCCTATAAAGCCCTTCCTGGATAGCCCCCCCCACCCCTTCTCACCCCAAAAAAATAGCCCCCACACTCTCCCCTACACCCCCCCCCCCCTCATGGACACCTCTCCCCCCTGCACACCCCCCCTTCCTGGACAGCACCCCCACTCTCTTCCTTGCTGGACACCTCTCTCCCCTGCCTGGACAGCACCCCCCTACTGAACAGCACCCCCCCTCCCTACTGGACACCTCTCCCCCTTCCTGGACACCTCTCCCACCTGGACACCCCCCCCCCTTCCTGGACAGCACTCCCCCTCTCCCCCCTGCCTGGACAGTACCCCCCTGCTGGACAACCCTCCACCTGCCTGGACAGCACCCCCCCCCCTCCTGGATAGCACCCCCCTCCCTCCCTACTGGACACCTCTCCCCCCTTCCTGGACAGCAGCCCCTGCTTTACACCCCTCCCCATGCCTGTATAGCACCCCCCCTCCCTCCTGGACACCTCTCCCCCTTCCTGGACAGCACCCCCCTCCCTTCCCTGCTAGACACCTCTCCCCCCTACCTGGACAGCACCCCCCCCCCCCTGTTGGACCGCACCCCCTCCACCGTGGGCAGCACCCCCTCCCTCTTGGACACCTTTCCCCCTGCCTGGACACCCCCCCCCCCTTCCTGAACAGCACCCCCCTCCCTCCCTGTTGGACACCTCTCCCCCTGCCTGGACAGCACCCCCCCTCCCTCCTGGTCACCTCTCCCCCTTCCTGGACAGCACCCCCCCCCCTACCTCCCTTCCTAGCTGGACACCTTTCCCCCCTACCTAGACAGCACACCCCCCCCCCACCTGGACAGCACCCCCTCCCTCCTGGACACCTCTCCCCCTTCCTGGACACCACCCCCTTACTGAACAGCACCCCCCTCCCTCTCTGCTGGACACCTCTCCCCCCTGCCTGGACAGCACCCCCCCCCTACTAGACACCCCTCCCCCCTACCTGGATAGCACCCCCCCCCCCTCCCGGACACCTCTCTCCCTGCCTAGATAGCACCCCCTCTTGCTGGACACCCCTCCCCCCTTCCTGGACAGCACCCCCCCCCCCCCACTGCTAGACACCCCTCCCCCCTGCCTGGACAGCACCACCCCTCCCTCCTAGACACCTCTCCCCCTACTGGACAACACCCCCCCCCCCTGCTAGACACCCCTCCCTCCTGCATGGACAGCACCCCCCCCCCTCCATCCCTCCTAGACACTTATCCCCCCTGCCTAGACAACACCACCCCTGCTGGACACCCCTCCCCCCTGCCTGGACAGCACCCCCCCTGCCTGGACAGCCCCCCCCCCCTACCTGGATAGCACCCCCCCCCCCCTCCCTCCCTCCTGGACACCTCTAGTAGCCGTCTGGATATGCCTCCCTGGGTTTTCCCTTCCCTTTTAGAACGAATACTTCCTAATTTCTATTGAGAACTCTCTTGGGGGCTATCTTTGCTCTTATTACAACACTAGGAGTGTCTCATCTACCTCGGCGGCTTAGATTTTCATGGAATTGGATTTATCTCCCCATGTTCCATACAAGCTAGAACTAAATGTGGAATACTTTCTTTGTTGGATCCAGGATATCCTTTACCCAGTATTTCCCAGATACTTCCAGCATTGGCTCCTTCAGGGGCACTTAGTGTAGGTCTGTCGTTGAGGGAACCAGGGTGGGAGGTGTGAGCCTCTAGTGGCGGAAGGCAGTAGGGATCTCAGACTTCCCTCCTTGTCTTGACCATTTGATTTTGTCTTATAGGTGGATTAACCCAGAAATGGTATCCCAATGGCTCCTCTAATGCTGTCATAGATTATGGACCTCTTAATCCCTCCTCAAGAGGAAGTTACTGAAGATCTTCAGATCCTAGTATTGTGTGTTGCAAGACACTTTTCACCTTTATAGGTATTTTCTATCAAGAATTTAGCAGTTCACTACCTGCAGTTCCTTGTAGGGGGACATCAGAATTTAGAAGTTCACTGCCTGCAGTTCCTTGCAAGACACTTTGCACCTTTATAGATTTACACCTGAGTATGTTGGCCACTAACAAGAAGTAAATTTCAATCCATAAATTATTCCATCCATAATGCTTACATATTTAACTGCATGAATTACTGCCCAAAGTTCAACTTCAAGAGTAATTAAGCTGCCAACCAATTGTTAGAATCATCCCTTGATGAAGCCTCTACTGGTTTTAAAAATTCCACCACAACTTGAGGGACTAGGTTCTCTAATATTGCCTATCTAATGATTGGAAATTTTCAATCACTATCAGACCAACCCACTGCCCATGATCGTAGTCAATGCATTAAATCCAAGTGGCATGTGTGTGCAATTCCAAGAATGAGAGAAGAAGCGATTAAAAGAAAACGAAAGTAGAAGCTTCCTAATGATTATGAAATTAAAAACAACCTGAGAAGTAAGCAGGAGGGTTAATAATTAATAGGTATAATTAAACAAGGAGGATGGGTGGATTATATTTAGTGTGACCACAAATGGTCTAATGTGCCATAATCAGAGTATTATAGTAGAATGAAATAAAATATGGTAGAGAAATGCAGCAAAATCATGATTGATCCAGTTTTGGAAGCCCACCCAACCTCTATTGAACAGTGGTCCCACTTATAGAAATACTCAAGGTTTTTCAATCCTCCATTATCTGCCCCAAGATTATCATGAACTTTAACTTCAATGAACCTAGAAATTCTGAATTATTCCCCAAATTCAAAGCTCCCCTCCCTTTATTCAAATTGACACCTCATGCACATCTTGATGGTCGAGATTAATTCATGAGAGAGCATCATTCGAATTGTCCTTGTTAAATCATTCCCCTCCCACAATTGAGCTATGTACTCTTTCGGTAAGTATTAGAGAGTCAAATGCTTTGGTGCATCGTGGCTATGGTTGAACTCTTACTCTGCTCAGTGTGCTCGCGTGATGAGGAGCCTTACTGATTCACATGCTTCTGGTATTCGGACCTTGTTCTGGACAACTTGGGCCTCTTGGTCCGGAGAAGATGGCCCATGGGCTTCAATATTGGGCATGGAAATATTTATAGTATTCATCAAGCTAGCTTCTTCACACTTGTGCAGAGCTTGACACGGTAAACTTCATTTTCAACCAAACACTTAATTTGTGGAAGCTCTTCAACCTGTTCCAGGCTTCAATAGGAAGGTGTGGCTCAGCAGGCTATAACTTCATTTGAGAATTTTTTTCATGCACCTGGCATGGGATGGCATTTCTCCTAATTTTTTGATGTTGAACCAACTGGTGTTTCAAGCGGTGAAGTCAACTAAGCTTACTGGGGAAATTTTTCAAACACCTTATGTGCATTCTCTTCTGGAGTAATGTCATCTTCTTCAGTGCCATCACCTTCAATGGGAACTTCGTTGGAGAATTCAAGTAAGCACCTGCTGTGAAGGTTCCTTAAAAACTGAAACTGCAGTGGTAAAGAGGGAAGAGGTCCCCACCATCTTCGTTACTGATTTCAAACAAAATCAACTAACAATGTGTCTTCAATGAGCAAGCTTGATCAAGTTCACACATAGCAGTTCATCTGAGATACAGACTCAATCAGTTGATATTGGAATTTCCTCAACCAACACAATGAATTCTCAGCTCTCTTCAACTCTGGTCGTGGGATCAGCGTGCTTAACCCTATCATCTTCATCGATTCAAACATCTGACACGCTGGTCTGAAGCTCAAACAAAGCTTGATTGAAGATCTTTTGTTTCCTCGTTTTTCTGAATTAAAACTTCAATTTGGTTTCATATGTGCTGCTCCGAAACCCAAACAGTCACTGACGCTTCAATTGAACCAACATCATGATGTGCACAGCGGTCTTCAATCCCGTACAGCTGGTTCGTCATCATCCTCCTGATCCAACTTACTTCGGTTGAATTCAACTGAAGTCACAGACTCATGCAGTGTACAAATCGATGACTCAGCTTCATCGACCTCTAAGCTCGAGATTTCCAAGCTACAAATTACATCGTCACCTCGAAATCTGTCCAACTCGTCATTAGGTCTTCTACACCTTGGGTCAAATTTTTCCTTCAAACGTGGAAAACGTTGGGACTCAATTTCATCGACATTTGTTTGTGCTCCCCCTTAGGTCAGAGTTTCAATTTAGTTTCGTCTCAGGTGGAATTTCTCAGCAACATTTCAAGGCAGGAATCAAAAGCAAGACTCAGAGAATATTATCACTACGAACTGCCACGGGGTGTTGTCCTAAAGCAAGTCCAAATCACGGCGTGACCGTGGCATGACCGTGGCATGAACGTGGCGTGACCACGGCGTGACTGCGGCGTGTTGGCCCTATCCAGCGACATCCGCAGGGTAACATCTTCTGGTCAGGAGCGAATGGAGTAGGAGGAGGCGGGGAAACATTCCAATCATCACCCCGCTGGCAGAAATTTTGATTAGTCAGTCTCAACATTGATCATAAGACTAATGGAATATTATAACTGTGAACTATCTTGGGGTGTCGCCCGGAGCAGGTACAAATCACGGCGTTACCGCGGAGTGACCGCGGCATGACCGTCGCGTGACCGTGGAGTAACTGTGGTGTGAACGAGGCATGACCGAGGCGTGACTGCGGCGTGACCGCAGTGTGACCGCGGCATGTTGGCCCGGTCCAGCGACATCCATGGGGCAGAATCTTCCACTTAGTTTCAAATAGGATGATATAGATGGCATGAGAGAATGTTTTCTCAGAATATTTAAAGAAATTAATGTTAATTTGTGATGACTAGAGGATTGTATGACCCCTGATATACCTAATTCGGTGAGGGCTGGAATGCTGGTGGAAGGGGGCTGGTTGCAGGTGTTGGGGGGATGGTGTGGGCTGATTCAAAGGTAGAAGGGGGGATGTTGCGAGCTGGAATGCTGGTGGAAGTGGGCTAAAATGAAGGTGGAAGGGGTCTAGTGTGGGCTGAATGTGGCTGGAGCAGGGCCAAATCACGGCATTATCGCGGCGTGACCTCAGCGTGTTGGCCCGGTCCAGCGACATCCGCAGGGCAGCATCTTCCACTTAGTTTCAAAAAGGATGATATGAATGGCATGAGAGAATGTTTTCTCAGAATATTTAAAGAAATGAATGCTAATCTGTGATGAATAGAGTATTGGAAGACCCCTGATATACCTAATTCGGTGAGGGCTCAAATGCTAGTGGATGGGGGCTGGTTTCAGGTGTTGGGGGGATGGTGCGGGCTGATTCGAAGGTGGCAGGGGGCTGTTGCGGGCTGTAATACTGGTGGCAGCGGGCTGAAATGAAGGTGGAAGGTGGCTGGTGTGGGCTGGATGTGGCTGGAGTAGGGCCGAATCACGACATTACCGTGGCGTGACCGCGGCGTGACCGCGGCGTGACCGCAGCGTGTTGGCCTGGTCCAGCGGCATCCTTGGGGCAGCATCTTCCACTTAGTTTTAAATAGGATGATATGGACGGCATGAGAGGATTTTTTTCTCATAAGATTTAAAGAAATGAATGCTAATTTGTGATGACTAGAGAATTGCATGACCCCTGATATACCTAATTCGGTGAGGTTTGGAGATCTAGCAATGTGTAGGAATACCTAGAGGAATACCCCATGGGGTCAGGAAAATCACAGGTTACATAACATGTAATCTAACATTTCTAGTACTATGGGACCCCTGGGCTGTGGAACTGGGCTTTTGGTTGGATTTAAATATCACATGCCATGTGACATGGTCACACAACATGGGACCCATCTTAAAAGTCTAACGGCACTTAAAGAGTGTCTTGGTTCAAAAAATTGTTTTAATAAAAAGAGGGAAACCCCCTACAGGAGTATAAAAAGGGCAAAGTATGATGTGTGCTTTTTGAATAACAGCAATGCAATAATGTTAAGAAAGGTATACCACTGTGAGTTTTTGTAGATAGCGCACCTCCGTTGGAGGGGTTTTATTACAAAACCATGACTTATTTATCAAACAAAACAATTATCTTAACAAGCACTTATTCAAGAATTGCAATTTAATATAAACATGAAAAATTAAGAAGGAAACTAAATGCAATTTACAACATTCTTGAATTAAATAGGCTAGGAGAGGGACCATACCTCAACCTCAAGGCGTGTTTGCTTTTGAAGACGACAACTCGAATCTTCCTTTTTTCCACTTGCACGCATATGCAACTTAACATATATATATAAGGATACCTAGCCCCTATGTACATATTTTCATGGCCAAATATGCACAAGGGGGTCCTTAGATATATGTTTATACTTGAATATACCCCTTTACACTTACAAGCGTATGCATTTTTCATATCTATATATAAACACACCTAGCCCCAATATATATATTCATACAGCCATGAGTGAATATATATAAAGGGGGAACTTATATATGCATATGCCTACCTATGCATACACATGTAATCCTTCATCAATGGTGACTCGAATCCACATCAATGAAATCTGAAAAACACAAAAAAAATATAAGGAACCTAAAAATCAAAAAATCCATAATTAAAATTGGGCCAAAGAATAAAAACGGAATAAACCTTACCCAAATCTTGAACTCATTATCTTCGATGGTGTTGGATAGAACTGGTCTTATCATAAGAAACTAGCTATAAGAAAACAGTGGGAAAAGAAATGAGATATAACAACTTCTTATATATATGTGATCAGTGTGTCAACTGTACCTGATAAATGATACATGAATCCATAACCAACAATGAACAAATAATATTCAAATTGATATTTACATCCTAATACTAAATAACATGATCATTAATAAAGCTCTTTATTTTTCAAACATCACCTTCAATTTCCTTTTCAAATATCAAAAATCACCAAAATATGAGAATAATGTAAACCTCCATCATCACATAAAAGCGAGAAATAGGGATTAGACATTGTTCTTCACCTATAAAATCCATTCCTTGAATGTATAAAATACCTAACACTCTTCATGCCTATATCCTTCTTAATTTTATAGATTGAAACCTCATTTTTTAGCATGTTCTTCTTCTGGAATTCACTTTTATTCTTAGTTTATATAGGTTTATCAATTTTATAAATTAGAGAATTTTCCTTCTTTTATTCTAGCCCACCCCTCCCCCCCCCCCTAACACCCACCCCCTTTTCACCAGTACCCCCCCCACCCCCACATCCCCCCCCCCCCCCGCACCAGTCCCCCCTAGCCCCTGCACCAATCCCCCCCCCCACACACACACCTTTTGAGATCAATAAATTATGTATGACTCCCTTGGGTATAGCGGCCCTACTTTTTCTCAAAATTAGGATATTATCATCTCTAAAGTGAAGAAAATTTCAATTTATACTATTGAGTAGGTTGAAATTTTCTACTAGTCCACTTTGAAGGCTTAGGGAAATCATGTAAAACATGTGAAAATGTAAGGGTCCACTACAGATGGACTGGGTGGAGAATGTTCATCTAATCTGTCCTTATCGACAAGCAGTGGCCATATCGGTGGCATACTCTATAATAAATTAATGGGCAATGACTCGCATATACCTTAAAGAGGAAGGTGGAAACCATCAAATACATTGAAAACAAAGTAAAAACAGGAACCTGGATGCTTGTTTCAGCTTATAACAATAGTATGAATTGATTTTCAACAGCTGTGTGAGGTGTTGTCCAGATTTTTTCAAGCCCATAAAAGAGGAAAAAATTATTATTAAGTAGAAAATTAACTAAAGGAAATAAAATTAAATGAAAGGGAAATAATTTTTTGGGTTTATAACCCCAAACATGTGTTGTAGCTAACCTGTCAATAGATGGACAGTTCCTACAGGTCAACCCCAGTCCATTAGTGGGTGTGGTCTTCAGAGTAGGAACCACCACATCCGGGTATGCACCCCCTTTACATGCACTGAAATGATGAGAAACTAAAAAACATTAGTTCAAAACACAAATATATCCTATAATAGAATTGTGCATGATCAAATCACAACTCAATAAAATAAACATATCAACGTGTCTTCTTAAATGTAGTTCCTATTTTACCTTTTAACAATGATTTTTTCATGGGATTGATTAAATTTGGCGTACTAAAATAATTCCATACAAGATGATGTCAATGTATTGATAGTAAGACGGTGACTTGCATGTGGGTGGGGGGGTTCAGAACACTTGTTCTATTATCTTTAAATAAGTTCTTCAATAATAAAAAATCAGTAATGGAGTGCACCAGCAAAGTAGATATTTACCTACAGTCTCTCAAAGGTCCATTGCAGAGGTGAGTAAATCGAATCTTGGATAATAGTGATATTAAAACTACACATTTAATGACTTTTAGAGATACCTACACATTAAATTAAATCGGAAATTCCTTGCATACACTATAAAGAGGTAGGTTGAAACCATAAAATCTATTGAAAAAAACTAAGAAAATAAACCTAGATGTCTGCTTCTGCTTCTAATAACTATAGGATTTGATCTACAATAGGTGCGTGAGTTGCTTTCCAGCTCTTTTCCTGACCAGAAAACAGAAAAAAATGTTACTAAATAGTAAAATAACACTTTATGCATGTCAGTAATACTCTAGGTGATCACATCTGTCAAGGAATTGTCTTCACTCAAACATGCAGTGTCAAACAAAGATTCAATTTGACAGACTAAGGCATTATATATGCTCTCCTCAACAGTAAACATCACATTTTTAGTGTACTACTGATTCGTACTAATAAAAACTATAGGAAGTTAAGGTATAAAACAAGATATTGAAATTACAGATACTGTTGACTAAAATGTTGAAGGTTTACTGGGACATCCATGAGAAATTAGTGAACATAACATACTCACTGGAAATGCATCAACTATGGGTTTACTGGATCTTGGAAAATAGTACAAACTACCTACAAACCTGTTTTGAAGAGAACACAAGCAGACCCTAGATGCATCTTATGAACAAAAATGTCCCTCGAAGAGAAGATATATCCAGGAAATAAAGTACAGATGTCGTGGTTTAAAGAAGATTGATATCCTACCTTGGATAGAGAATCCTAAAAAAAGATGTCATTGGATGCACCCAGAGGTTTTCTTCATAGGATGTCTGTCTAGAGGTGATATTTCAGTTTTTCCTTCAACATACCTAAAACCACAATCCATAAGTCAGTCCTAAAGTAGTTGAATTGCAATGAACAGATGATAAATGAATTAAAAATTACAAGAGTATCATCTACTTGACAGGAAAATAATCAAACTAAAAAGCGACTGTCTTGAATTTGAATATTGAATTTAGGAAAATTCATGCACAAATTAACTGCAAGCATATGACGGTTGAAACAGAGGTTAACTTCCCGATTTTACGACACAATACATGCATTCACTACCAATTCATGTTGTTGTATTAACAAATACTGGTAAAATAATTAGATAACAGCGAAACAACATAGTAAACATTTAATGATGAGTAGAAGGGAAGGAAATGTGGATTAAGAGAAAATTCTAGGATTGTTTAAAGGGATTCAGAATCTAACATGAAGACACTACCCATTCAGAAATGTAAAAATAATAAGTAAGTAAAGGCAATACCCCAAATCCAGTTCTTAACCAAGATAACCCTCATTGTTCACGAAATGGACCTCACTTCACGTACAATCAAATAAATTATTTTCAAGTGTTGGGTCATGTTGGTAGGGACACCCCCTGTTTTAAGGCCTGTTGATGTTGTGTCACAAAAAAAATAGCACATATACGTGCCAAACTGGTTTCTTAGCATGTTTTTTTTTTGTTTTTTAAAAGAAAATTCAGAGTAATATAAAATACCATAGGGTGGAAATTTAACGGATTTGAGGAGAAAAAATCAAATAATAAAAATGACATACCTCAACGGATAAGATAACTGGTTCAGCCCTGAATCCAAGGTCCAGGGCATCCAATCCATGATGATTTCTACTAATTTCCAATAAATAAAATTGAAGTGAGCAACCCAATTGAATAGAAACACCCATCCCACAAAAAGAAATGATAAATTGTATCGTATATTAGTCCTTGAAACAAAACATCCTCTGAAAAAAACAGACATTGATTTTTCTTAAATTGTAGCTGATGAGATAATGTGGTGAAGTTTGGGTCGATAATGTTGGATCTATATTTATGATGATAAGTTAAAAAAGGATACTCATGAAATGTTTTGTTTCTGGAAAAATTTTATATAGATTGATCTTACAAAAAAATTACCTTTTTCAGGAGTCCCAATAAGTAATCTTTCTAAGGGATCTTTCATAGGCCTCATCCACCATAATTACACTAACAGGATACTGTAAAAATAAAAAAAAATGTAAGGACACATTATAAGATGGATTAAAATTATATCTCATATAATAAAAATGTAGTCGTATAAAAGGATTATATAATGAAAACATCTCAAAATCTATAGCACTACTTAATTATAACATGTATTCATTGCAGGTTAATAAAAAATATGGAACACTAATTTCATTTAACAAATGTCATATTATAGTCACTGTGTTGATGTCTATTCTGCTTCAAACCAAAAAATCTAATGAAATTTGGTTCACTATCAATGCAATGTGGTTTATTACATTGTGTGGTGATATTGAATTTTTTCAAATATTCAGAAAGTATGAGACCAAACATTTTCTAATATGAAACGCAATATTGTAAATGGATCATGTGATCTTCATGTTGTTCAATACATATAGATACTAAATCCTTGTATGTTCTGGTGTGTTTTAATTCCAATAGTAGAACCATGTGATTCAAATTTCCATCAGCTTTTAAAATGTTTTTTTGTTTTAATTTCTTGCACAAACATTTTATTCTTGCACAATGCTTATATTCTTACTACTTTACTCTGTTCATTTAAGATTAATCTATGAACTGTAACATTATTTTACATACTAACAGTAGTTTTGAATCTTGCGATTAATAATAAAAAATCAAGATTCATTATAGCATTGTTATTTTAAACTGCATAGTATAATACACTTCTTACAGTAAACAACTAATCAGAAAAGAAATTTGAAAATTTTTAAAACAAAACTAAAGTAGTATTACCTTGATATTGCACCACAAAAATTCAATAATATTTTTTAGTCATCTTGTTTAAATACTCCTTTGTTCGACTATGTAGTGGTTTCATGACTAATTTTAGCCACGGTGTCTTGAGACAATAGAAAGGAATTATATAATTTTTCTAACCGAAAGAATGAATAAACAATAGTGAGGATCAACTAAACTGCAACCAAGTACTTTCTGAAAAGCATGTTGGGGCTCAAACTTCAACTGCGACTTCTTTTCAGAAAATATAAACTAAAAATATGGTGAAAAATCAATGTTTAAAAGGAAGAAGAAACATAGAAGTGTGGTTTTATAAAGTCCTCCAATTTCTTGACAGAGATGATGTTTTTTAGAATTCAATTCAATTAGGAAAACAAATATTGAAGCTCTTTCATTATGAAAATAATGTTATGGGACCAGTACATAATTTTTTACAGTAAGAAGAAGTAAATAATACTATTCAATACCTGAAAAAAAATTACAAATAAAGGGCTACTAATTACAATATAAAGAGATTCCATACCCTTTATGATGAAAGTGAAGAACAACTGTAGTGGAATGCACCCTTGAGAAACAAAAATATTTAATGAATTTATAGTATATGGACGAGGGAAACTGATGAGAGATATTTAGTAAACATAATTCCCAAAGATAGAGTATTAAAGAAACCTAAAATTTAATGCATATATAAAATAATATAAACAAATAATGGATTATATAAGTTATAAAATTGAATAGTAAATACTGTGAAAAAAATAAAAATAAAGAGAAAAAATTACTAAAATTGAAAAGAACAATGCAGATATTGGAGTATATAATACCCATAGAATTTGAAAATAACAGTTGTTATTCTAGATTTGAAGTATTAATACTCCCAAAGAACAATTGTGGAATCATAATAGAAGATGTATTGGAAGAATATACAAAAATATCATAAGAGAACCTGAATACTAGATATTGTATAGCAGAGAGAAAATTCTGTCAAGAGGATACTGTAACACACATTATGCAACGTAGTGGAAATTTAGGGTTGGTCAAGGCACATCGAGGTAAAAAAATACATGACCATGGAATGAATTATATTCCCTTGATGCTAATAGAAACTGAATAAATTCGATCCCTAATTCCAGATTCAAGAATGCAGATATTTTAATACAGCACAGAAATTTTGTATTAATATACTAATATAAAAGAGTGAAATGTTGAGATTAATGTTGCAGAGATGATTGGAAGAGAAAATTACCCTATGCGGGAGATGGATGGGTCTGTGGTTTATCTTGGGTTCCTCAATATGAAAGAAAGCCTAGCTTGTAAGGAGAACCCACAAAAATTGGACCATATGAGTACCTTAGGGTTCGGCTGAACTCACTCCAAAATGTCGGAACTGCATCAGCAGGGAGGTGGGGAGGCCACATCGGAGCCACGTCGGTGGGGAGGTGGGCTAGCTGCGGCGAAGCATTGAAAGAGGAAGAGGAACGCCAGTGGGGAGGAGGGTCGTGGTGAGGAGGCATCGAGGAGGAGGGTCACTGCGATGAGGAGGGCGTGACGAGGAGGCATCGGGAAGGAGGGTCATGGTGATGAGGAGGGAACAACGAGGAGGTGTCGATAAAGAGGAGGGAGCGGTGAGGAGGAGGTTGTGGCGAGGAGGAGGGCGCGGTGAGGAGGAGGTTGTGGCGAGGAGGAGGGCGCGGTGAGGAGGAGATCGTGGGGGAGGAGGAATCGCGAGGGCAGGAGGGACCTTGATCGGGAGAACGGAGGAGGACCCTGATGGATTTTAGGGGAGAAAGGGGAACGGAAAATTTTAGGCACAGTTTTTTAATTAAACTATGGATATAAATTAGCTATAGCCACAGACCTACAAAACCATGTCTATAGTTCTATGGTTATAGCCTTATTTTGTAGTAGTGAATAGTGTGTCCTTTTATCAAGTTAATACATAATTGATTGTATCCTTAGAATCTTATCTATCAAGGAGAAAAAATCAAGGAGTTCTATTGTAGGATGCATAATTCTAATTATTAAAGTAATACATGATCAGAAGGGATTAAATTGATATTCATAACCCAATTATGTATATCAAGAGGCCTTTGAGGGGGATTAGGTAAGCAATACACGTTAGCATCTTGGCTTATACTATATTGTTTTAGAAAGTAATTTTGTTAAAATTAATTTATCTAAATAAAGGGATAAAGCTAAAAAAGGTTCCTAAGTTGACTTAATACTAGAAAAACATTGCGAAATAAGTGTTACCCATAATGGTGAACTTGTGATAATGGTTAGAAAATTTAGTGGGTTGGGAGAGTGGGCTCATTTTGGTGGAGTGAGTGAATACAAACACAGTTAGGTGAACTATATGGGTACAATAGTTAAAACATCAGAATAATATTGGAAATATATCTAAGGTTTAGTGTTATTTTTTATTGGGTACTTGAGATAATAGGTGCTCAGTTGGGTGGCCTCTGAGAACTTGGCACAAGTCCTTTAAGGACAAACTAGGTGTGGACCCTTTATAGAAAAACTAGGCACGTCCTCTTTGTAGTAAAAATAGGTGTTGGGATGTCACACATTGAACACATTGGAGAACCTTTATTGTTTTCCCTTTAATTTTGATTCCAAAATCACATAAATGGGAACTTTGAAAGGGATGAAAATGTTCTTTATGTGCTCAAAAATTTTCAAGGTTTTCTCTTCCTCTAGATGGGAGTCTAGGAGATCTTTGGCCAGGTTACATAAATAAATAATTTATAAAACCTCAAACGTATTTATAATTTATAAACATGAAGAAAACCCCTATAATACTAAAAAACTATAGAAATTAAATCCTTGAATTCTAAAACACATAGATGAGGTGGTTAATACCCTAACTCAATAACAAAGATTAACTATAACAAAAGAGAACTAACTATCCTAATAGAAACCAAGTAAGATAAAACATTTTAGGAATTTTAAACTTCAGGATAATGAAATAATAAATTATAAAAGAGATGTATTATAGTCATGATGTTTTTATAATGAGGTCATAGTAAATCCCTTGGTCTAGGTAAACACTCTCTACTCTCTAAGTTCACCTTCTCTCATGGTTAGGTACTTTGGATTACTAAAGCAGTGGGTAACCTAAAACCATATTAAAACATAGAATAAGAATTAACCACATTGTCATGGTGAAAGTCACACACTAGTAATCACACTAAAATCACTATCTCAAACTAAGGAAATGGTCATGATCACACTTTAAAAAAATCACTTAGTGGCAGTTTATTATAGGAATTTTTTATAACCGCTGCTAATTAAACCCTTTTGGATATTATTTAAAATATAAAGGTGGTTTAAAAAAACTTCAACTATTAATTTTATTTTGTGTTAGATTTATTAAAAACTCAACTATATATTTTTTTAAACCAAAATTAACCACTCCCCCCACCCCCACCCCACCCACAAGGCCACCAACCCCCTGAGACCCCCTAAGACCCCCTCCCTCGATGTCAACCACGGAGATTGTCACAAACCGGATCTAGACGCCACCATTAACGGCACCAAATATGGCCTGTGGCAAGGCCTGAAGGGATTTCCCTATCCCCATGGGATAGCACAAGTGTCAGGGTATCAAACAAATCTAGTTTGGGAACGATTTACCCGAGTATGTAAGCATAAATCATAAAAAAAACAATCAATTGTTAGAATCTGAAATTTTCATGATAAAAAATTATTAACAAAACCAGATATGAATACATATGTTTAAAGACACTACAAGTGGTCCAAAAACAAATAATTACAACATAAATACATCCCCATGGACTCCACACGACAAGGGGGTCATCACCTGCAAGCCTTCTCCGCAACTTCGCCCCAACGATGGGGACTAACACCCTGAACCGCCATCACCCTTAGCCTTCCCTTTACCTGAGTCAAGCATAATCAGGTATACTTACACCCAAGGGGTGTAATTAGGGTGTGAGCCTAAGCCCAATAGGATACCACCAGATGATTCTAAATAGCATGCAATATAATGTGAACAAAACAAGAAATTTTAATACACAAGGTGAAACAGTTTTAAAATTCAAAGAAATAAAACTTTCAAATGAAAATAGTTTTCAATCCAAGAATTTCTGAATGTTAACACATTAAATAGATATGTGAAATACTGTAAATTACATCCAAAATCACCCCACAACAAGGGTAAATACCACAAATCCAATGAGCAACAAAATTAGGAATACCCCTAAGCACTAGGTTGTCTCGGGCCCTATGTACCTCGTACCTCGATGTAAAGTAACCATAGAAAAATCTGTTCTCATGCATGATCCACTAGTAAGGAACATACACATAACCTAGTGGTCTCTAATCATCATCCAAATAGTTTATTTAGAATTGTCTTTATCCAAATGCTAAGTGAAACAGGGATAAAACTCATCTGATCCACTAGTCGTACTAGTACAAATCCACCCCACCTAGGTACTCAAGCTTCCCCTTTTGTGCTCAAAATATTTCAGTAAACAACACACATACTTTTGCATATAACATATCACTACTGGTCACAAACAAATAGTATAGTAGCTACACACATTTTATACCATTTAAAACGCACAAAAAAATATTTTGATTTTCAATAAAACAACCTCTCAAAACATCACATTATTTTGCACCCAAAGCTCTTTAAAATATTCACTTTGCACACTATGTGAACACTTTTAATTCATTAAAACAAAATTTGGGTTCAATACCCTTTAATGAAACCAAAAATCCAGTTATGGGGAAGCCCAATGTTAACCAAGAAGTTATATCTTTTAAAAACCACCATTTTCACACAAACATGGCACTTAAAGCCCATCTTCTTACCAAACACCATTTAAACAAACTTTCAAAGAAACAATAAAAAAGAATAAAAATTCAAAACATGATTTTCAGTCCTAATACAGTTCAACAAAATCAACTAAGTACTTATAGGTCATCCCCAAATGAACCAATAAAAGATTTGAATGAAAAACCCCCAATTTCACCAAAAATTGGAAATTAAAATTCATTTGCATTATAAATGCAACTAAAACCAATTTTTACAGAAACATTAAAGTGAAATAAACATTAAGGTACAATGAACACAGCAAGATAATTCACAAAAATTTCACACACAATGGAATCACCTACCAAAGTAACAAAAACCCTTGAATCTCTGTGCGAAAATCAAATCGCACCCCCACCGCACCAAGAGAGACCTATATCAAACCTAAAACCACAAGAATTGGCCAATAAATACCAAAGTTAAACCCTAGGATCTAAAACCTAGTTTCTGGAAGTTATGAAACTAAATGATAAGAAAAGAAACCCTAAGAACAATGAATGAAACCCTAAGTAGTTTGAAAGAGGAAAGAAAATGACTCATTTACTTGAAGTATCTTGAATTAATCACTCCAAAACACCAGTATCTGAAATTTAAAACAGACAAAATTCATGTTTCGTTCGAAAAATATTTATTAGGTAATTTAAGAGCTAGAATGGAGGATAAATATTGAGAATTGGGAGAGTTATGAAAGAAAGACTTTACCTCTTCAAATATGGGATATTTGAGGAAGCCTATGAAGTTCGGCACCAAATCGCGATGAACCCAAGCTCCAAAGAGGGGAGAGAGAGTTCAGACGTGTTTCTGGGTTAATTTTTCTTGGGTGAGACTTGGAATCACCGAAAAATCCTAAAAATTGAATATGTTATAACATAATCAACATTTATTTTTAAAACAGGAATTGGGCTTTCGGGAAAGCCCAACCCCTTAGATAAAAACCCAAATAAACCTTAGTTATGGATTTATAAAAGCTCTAAATTACCTTGGTGGTATTAATAGGTTAGGGGAGTCCAAGTAGGAATTCTAATGGATGAAAAATGTTGAAAAATGAAAAGGTTATAAATGATACATAATTTATTTTTCAATCTGGAATTGGGCTCACGGTTTGGCCCAATTCATGAATACTCATATATTCCTCCCTAAAACCTACTGAAACCCCTAAAACAAAGCAAGGATGTAAATTAAATGAAAAATACCTTTAGAATATTTCATTAATATGACAATTCTCCCCACTATGAAGGACTTTCCACTCCAGAAAGTCAACATGAAGCTTGGTTGTAAAATAAGAATGGGTACTCTTCCTCGACCCATGACTTTCGCTCCAATGTCTCATGCATATCATTCCCATGCTTCCATAGAACCCGGACTAAAGGAATAGAATTCCATCAAAGAATATTCTCTTGGGAGTCCACTATTTTCACCGGCCTCTCAACAACAGACAAGTCAGGCTCTATCTCCAGTTCTTCCCAACTCAACACAAGGGATGGATCCGGGTTGTATTTCTTCAACTCAGAGACGTGGAAGACATCATGGATAGACTTCAACAGAGAAGGTAAGGCCAACCTATATGCCACCTTTCCAATATGCTCGGTGATCTAAAAGGGTCTGACATACTATGGCATCATCTTACCTTGCTTCCCCAATCGACGATGGTCCAAACGAGGGGCCACTTTTAAGAATACCTTGTCACCCACAGAAAACTCTAGGTCTCGAAACCTCTAGTTAGAATAAGATTTATGACGACTCTGAGCTGTCTATAAGTGTTGTCTGATCAACTTGACCTTCTCAGAAGTCTCCTGCACAAGGCTAGGCCCCAACAGTGAATTCTCTCCTACCTCAGCCCAATATAGGGGGGATCGAACAGGCCAACCATAGAGTGCCTCAAAAGGGGCCATTCAAATCGTGGATTGGTAACTATTTTTATAAGAAAACTCAACCAATCCCAAATGGCTATCCCAAGAACCTCCAAAGTCCAGGACACATGCACGAATCATGTCCTCCAAAATCTGATTCGCCCGCTCTGTCTGACCATCCGTCTGAGGGTGGTATGTCGTGCTCATCTTAATCTGAGACCCCAAGGCCTTCTGAAGGCCTTCCCAAAATCAATAATTGAAGTGGGGGTATCTATCTGAGACAATAGCTAATGGTACACCATGGAGTCTCACCACTTCCTGAAGATACAAATGGTCCAACTCATCCACTTTAGTTGTATCTTTTATCGGAATGAAGTGTGTTGATTTGGTCAGACGATCAATCACCACCCAAATGGAATTCTTACCATGAGGTGTACGAGGTAATCCAACAATAAAGTCCATGGTGACCTCATCCCACTTCTAGGTCGGAATGGGTTGTGGTTAGAGCAAACCAGAAGGTCTTTGGTGCACTGCTTTCACCTGCTGGCATGTGTAGCATCTCGAAACAAAGTCCTCAATGTCCCATCTCATACCAGGTTACCAAAACTGCTGACAGACATCATAATACATCTTAGTGGCACCCGGATGGACATCCCACTGAGACTGGTGGATATCTTTCATCACCACTATTCGCAGAGATAATGGCACTACTGAACGGCCCTTGAAGCACAAGATTCCCTCGGGAGATGACGACCAATCAGAGGATGTCTCCCCACCATGAAGAAACTACTTCGACTGCTCACAAAGCTCATCACTGGGTTGTTCCCGCATAATCAACTCCAATAGAGGAGTGAACTGGACGCTCACCAAGAATACCCCTCCACTGTGTTCCCTAGTCTCCACATGCATCTGAGAAAAGAGCCCCATCAAAGCCCACTCATCACTGGACTTCCTCAGAGCCTGCACTAGAATCCTTTTGCTCATGGCGTCGGCCACTACATTACCCTTTCCTGGGGTATAGAAAATGTCAAAGTCAAACCCCTGCAAGTACTCGATCCCGCAATGTTGCCTCAAGTTGAGGTCCTTCTGTGAGAAGATATAAGCCAAACTTTTGTGATCATAGTATACCACAAACTTCTCCCCAAAGAGGTAGTGACGCCATTTCTTCAAAGCATGCATCACCACTGCCAACTCCATGTCATGGTTCAGGTAGTTCCTTTAATGTGGTCAAAGTTGGTGAGAGCCATACATGACTACATGATCATCCTGCATAAGCACGCATCCAAGACCCATACCTGAAGAATCACAATAGACCACATATCCCTTTCCAACCTCTGGGAAAATCAGCACGGGGGGCGATAGTCAGCCGCCTCTTCATCTCCTCGAACGACGCCTGACATTCTGGACCCCATATAAAATTTCCCCCTTTCCGGTTGAGGGAAGTAATCAGTGAAGCAAGCCGAGAGAAATCCCGAACGAATCACCTATAATAACCAGCCAAGCCAAGAAAATTCTTGATCTCAATCACATTCTTCGGTTTCTCCCACGACATGACTGCACTAATTTTCTCTGGGTCCATTGAAACTCCATGCTCTGAGAACACATGCCCCAGAAATCTCACCTCTTTGATCCAAAAATGTTCACTTTGACAACTTTTCATAGAGGCGGTGATCCCGTAATGTACCCAAAACGATCCTCAAGTGATGTTAGTGTTATTCCACAGAGAAACAGTATACCATAATGTCATCCATGAGCACCACAACAAAGGAATTGAGATACTGATGGAACACCCGATTCATAAGTTCCATAAATACTACTGGACCATTGGTCAATCCGAAGGGAATGACCAAATACTCAAAGTGGCCATACCTGCTTCGAAAAGCTGTCTTTGGGATATCTGACTCCTTCACCCTGAGTTGATGATACCCTGAACGCAGGTCTATCTTTGAGAACTACTTTTACCCCTTCAACTGATCAAACAAATCATATATTCTGGGAAAAGTATATTTGTTTTTAATTGTTACCTTATTCATCTTCTGGTAGTCAATGCACAATCGGAGGGATCCATCAGCCTTTTTTGCGAACAACACAGGAGCGGTCCAAGGAGAGATGCTCGGGCGAATTAATCCTTTGGATTATAAGTCTTCCAGCTATATCTTTAATTCCCTCAGCTCGATAGGGGCCATGCGATAAGAGGTAAGAGATATTGGCTATGTTTCCGGTGCCAGATCAATCGAAAACTCCACATCCCGCTCAGGGGGGAAACCTAAAAAATCAACTGGGAATACCTCTGGAAACTCATTCACTACATGAGGTAGTGCACATTCAGGGGAAAGACCATCCTCTAAAATAATCGAAGATAACTGGAAGATAAAACTTCCCAACTCTGGGAGTGGAGGCCCTGCATGACCTGACCGAGGATCCCATTATCCATGAAAAACCTGACAACTCCCATCAGGTGCCATGAAACTCACATGTCGTATATAACAATCAATGTGTTCCTATAAGTGTACTAGCCAATACATACCAAGTATTATGTCAAATATTTCCATATCTAGAACTAGGAGGTCCCACTCCATCACAACCCCTGACACGAAAAGTGCACATGAGGGGCACCTGAGGCCCTGCTCCTTCTTCTTTCCCAGCGGTGTCACCAACTCCATCACGAAAGACATCAACTCAGTTGGAAAATTCAGCATGTCCACAAAATGGGAAAAATGAATGAAACAAATGCACCAGTATCAAAAAGAGGAGTAGTTATAGAAGATGTGATCAGAACGGTACCTCGAACTGTCGACAGTCCCACCTCTGATCCTGCTGGTGACTGATCCACTACATGGAGATGTCTAGTATCTGCATGAGGACAACCGCTAGTCTATGGTTGTGCCCTAAACTGGCTCTGCCCAAAAGATGATCCAGCCCTACCACCATGACCACCAAATCGAGATCCCTCAATCCTCGACGGCTCGGACTATGTTGGCACTCCTCTTGAAGCCACTGACCCTGCCCCACTTGGGAGTGGACGTGCCACACCGCAGAAGCGCTGCAAATTACCTATACCTCCACACTGGTAACAAGTCTTCAGAGGAAGTGGACATGCTGGTCAGATATGCCTAGGCTTCCCACATTGGTGTCACACGACTGATCTCACATCAGAAGCCGCAGAAGAAAACTACCTGGAAGAGTGGCCTGAACTACCCCCTCCTTTCTTCACATGATCCTCCCACTTCCTTTTCTTCTCTGAGGAGATACCACTGCCCACTGATGATACTGAACCATAGAAACCAGTCCTACCTTTCTTATTAATCTCCACCATGCACTCCCGATCAACGACCTCAGTATAGGTCCTCAGCTTAAATAAGAACACCTGGGAGTATATCTCTGGTCGCAAGCCTTTCTGAAACCTCTAGGCCTTCGCTTGCTCATTTGAGACAATTTCTGGAGCATATCGAACCAAATCAGTGAAGAGGTTAGCATACTCCATCACAGATATATTCCCCTGAACAAGTTCCATTAACTCTTTAGACCTAGCATAAGCCAACACCTCAGGGAAGTACTATTCATTGAAGACAGCCTTGAAATCTCCCCAGCACATCTGCTCATTCTTCCCAGCCTAAAGCACTAACTCCCATCACTTACGGCGGAGACCCTCCAACAGAAAGGAGGCACACTTCACCCTGAGCTCATCGGGTGTTTCCAAGAACTCAAACATATGCTCGATCTTCTCGAGCCATTCTTCTATTTCCTGGGGTTCTGAGCTACCTCGGAAGGTAAGAGGCTTGTTTTTCAGAAACTCTTGTGCTTTATTTTTCTTGGACCTGTCTCTTCTTCCCTAACAGGAATAGGATTAGGAGATGGTCCCTGTCCCAAATCTTGGATAGCCCGAACCACAGCCTCCACGAACCTCTGATTGATCGGCGTGGGAGAACTCTCTCTAGATTCCTCCTGTGGGCGTGTGGGAGCTTTCTGGGGAGGCATGTTGATACAAAATGCAACAGTCACAAAACAATATTCAATACCACAATTCTGAAAATTGTAATCAAATACATCAAATATAAATAAACTAAACACATTCCTGTAATAAAAGAAACAACTACTCCACATCCGCCTGATGCCCACATGTGGTCAGCAGCCCACACGTCTCACCTGGAAGTGAAGTCAATCTGTAAATTCCAACATCCCCTGGTGACTCAAGGTATTCCATGAGAGGTGCAGCCCAGGAACCCTACTCACAACCAAAACCCCGAGCCCCAATAGTCCTAGCTCCCGTCTATCCCGACTCATCCCAAAATAGCAATATAACCCAAAAACTTTAACCTGCCTCTGATACCATTTTGTCACGAACCGGATCTGGTCGCCACCATTAATGGCACCAAACCTGGCCCATGACAAGACCCTAAGGGCGTTCCCTATCCCCACGGGCTCTCACAAGATCCCGGGTATCAAACAAATCTGGTTTGGGAACAATTTACCCGAGTATGAAAGCATAAATCATAAAAAATCAATCAATTATTAGAATCTGAAATTTTCATGCTAAACAATTCTTAACAAAACCAAATCTGAATACATATGTTTAAAGACACTAAAAGTGGTCCAAAAACAAATAATTACAACATAAAGACATCCCCATAGACTCCACATGACAAGGGGTTCATCACCTGCAAGCCTTCTCTGCAACTCCGCCCCAACGATGGAGACTAACACCCTGAACTACCATCACACTTAGCCTTCCCTTTACCTGAGTCAAGCATAAGTAGGTCTACTTACACCCAAGTGGTGTAAGTAGGGTGTAAGCCTAAAAACAATAGGATACCACCAGATTATTCCAAATAGCATGCAATACAATGTGAACAAAACAAGCAATTTTAATACACAAGGTGAAATAGTGTTAAAATCCAAAGAAATGAAACTTTCAAATGAAAACAGTTTTCAATGTGAGAATTTCAGAATGTTAACACATTAAATAGACATGTGATATAATGTAAAGTACTTCCAAAAACACCCCACAACAAGGGTAAATACCACAAATCCAATGAGCAACAAAATCGGGAACACCCCTAAGCACTAGGTTGTCTCAGGCCCTTTGTACCTCGTACCTCGGTGTAAATTAACCATAGAAAAATCTGTTCTTGTGCACGAGCCACTAGTAGGAAACATACCCATAACCTAGTGGTCCCCAATCATCATCCACAAAGTTTATTTAGAGTTTTCATTATCCAAATTCTAAGTGAAATAGGGACAAAACCCATCTGATACACTAGTCGTACTAGTACAAATCCGCCCCACCTAGGTACACGGGCTTCCCCTTTTGTGCTCAAACAATTTCAGAAAACAACACACATCCTTTTACATATAAAATATCACTACTGGTCACAGAAAAATAGTACAGTAGATAAACAAATTTTATACCATTTAAAACACACAATAAAATATTTTGATTTTCAATAAAACAACCTCTCAAAACATCACATTGTTTTGCACCCAAAGCTCTTTAAAATATCCATTTTTCACACTATGTGAACACTTTTAAGTCATTAAAACAAAATTACAGTTAAATAATCTTTAATGAAACCAAAAATTCAGTTATGGGGCAGCCCAATGTGAACCAGAAATTATATCTTTAAAAAACCACCATTTTCACACAAACATGGCACTTAAAGCCCATTTTCTTCCCAAATACCATTTAAACAAACTTTCACTGCAAAAAAAAGAATAAAAATTAAAAACATGATTTTTAGTCCTTATACAGTTCAATAAAATCAACTAAGTAATTATAGGTCAGCCCAAAATGAACCAATAAAAGATTTGAATGAAAAACCCCCAATTTCACCAAAAATTGGAAATTAAAATTCATTTACATTATAAATGCAACAAAAACCAATTTCTTAGAAAAATTCAAGTGAAATAAAAATTAAGGTACCGTGAACACAGCAAGCTAATTCACAAAAATTGCACACACAATGTAATCACCTACCAAAGTAACAAAAACCCTTGAATCTCCAGGTGAAAATCAAATCGCACCCCCACCACACCAAGAGAGACCTAGATCAATCCTAAAACCACAAGAATTGGACAACAAATCCCAAAGTTAAACCCTAGGATCGAAAACCTAGTTTCTAGACATTAGGAAACTAAATGATAATCAAAGAAACCCTAAGAACAATGAATGAAACCCTAATTAGTTTGAAAGAGGAAAGAAAAGGACTCATTTACTTGAAGTATCTTGAAGTAATCACTTCAAAACACCAGTACCTGAAATTTAAAACAGAAAAAATTCTGGTTTCATTCGAAAAATATTTATTACGTAATTTAGGAGCTGTAATGGAGAAAAAATATTGAGAATTGAGAGAATTATGAAAGAAAGACTTTACCTCTTCAAATCTGGGTGATTTGAGGAATCCTATGAAGTTCGGCACCAAATCGAAATTAACCAGAGCTCCAAAGAGGGGGGAGAGAGTTCAGACGCGTGTCTGGGTTAATTGGGATTGGGTGAGACTTAGAATCACCTAAATATCCCAAAAATTGAATAAGTTATAACATAATAAAAATTTATTTTTAAAACAGGAATTGGGCTTTCGAGCAGGCCCAACCCCTTAGATAAAAACCCAAATAAACCTTGGTTATGGATTTCTAAAAGCTCCAAATTACCTTGGTGGTGTTAATAGGTTAGGGGAGGCCAAGTATAATTTTTAATGGATGAAAAATGTTAAAAAACGAAAAAGTTATAAAAGATACAAAATTTATTTCTCAATTTGGAATTGGGCTCACGGTTTGGCCCAATTCATGAATACTCATCTATTCCTCCCTAAAACCTAGGGAAACCCCCAAAACAAAGCAAGGATGTAAATTAAATGAAAAATACCTTTAAAATATGTCATGTATGTGATAGAGATTCCTAAAAACCCACCTACCCCCCCCCCCCTCCCTCAACAATTATGGCCACCCCCCACCCCCTGACGCCAACCCCCAACACCACGACCTCATTGATGACTACCTATTGTTGATCCATGACCCCCACTCCCCCCCCACCCTCGATACTAAGTGTGACGCCCCCTGATGGCTCTTATCCTTGAGATAGTGTACATTATTCCCTATTTCTCAGTGACCACCACCCTTGATGGAAACTGATCCCTAACCTCTTCCCTAATACCATGTCCTCCTACCTACCTCCTTGATTTCCCCAACTTATATCTGAGTCGGACATTGATGGGATAGAATTTCTGACCTCTACAGTGTTTGTTTCCTACTCCTTGACTTAGTGTCCTTATTCCAGGACATCAGACCCAGTTATTGTGAGGGGTAATATTTATTCATTTACGTTTTTTATATTTTTCATTTCATATTTAATCATTTTCATGTTAAATTTGTGTTATGTTGAATCAAGACCCTACCCAGGTTAATGAAAATGGTTGGTGATGTTAAAAATTGAATTTACTCATTTGATTAAACATTCATATCTTTATATTTTTATTTGTATGGATAATAGTGAAAAACTAATACCTATAGATAAAAGTTTTATTAATTTAACTTGAAAAACACCTTAGTGTTTTAACGGTTTGGAATAATTTTTAGATTATGTTATTGAAAACTGATTAGTAGAAGGTAGAATAAAATAAATGTGTCCAAATTGTAAATTCATGTTGTGGCTGAATAGATACGAATTATATGAGATCTTGGTATGGAAACCACTTCCTACTTGATATGTATGTTTTATTTTTCATGGACAATCAAATGTTATGGAAAGTCACAATAATGACTGTGCACTCAATGAAACACAAAGTAACTTGCCATAGAAGAATTCAGTTTGAAACATGATAAATGACATATTTGGATTTGACGGATATAACATTCAATATTTTATTAGATTAATATTCCCTTCAATTGATCATAACAAGGTTTATATTTCTCAGAACTTCAACAGCCATAAAAAAGGAGTTTTATTAATTAGTTAAAGATAGATGATAAGAACTGCATGAAGGTTGTGAAAAGTATTCAAAGTTGTCTTTTCTACTTAATTTATGTCATATCAAGTGTCTCTATATAATTACTAAAAAATTAGTGTACGTGGTTTTAGATTTTCTTCATGATGTATTTAGTGAAGTTAACAACCCTGCATCATTATATGATATGAATAAAATCATCCAAAACATGGACTTTACTATAAACAGATACATGCATGTCTTAATGATTGTATGACTTATAGGGGAGAATAGTCCAATAAAAAAGAATGTATAAAATTTCATACAAGAATATAGAATTCAATGAGCAATAATGAGATTAAAAAATAATTTTCATGACATGAAGAAGTAGAGGAACAAAACTCCTATAATTTTATTGCATTACTTTCCTCTAAAACCTCACTTGAAAAGATTATTCATGTCATCTAAGACTACATACAACCTGAAGTGGAATTCTCATGATAGTAACAATGATGATTTTATGAGACTTCCAAAATATTCAATATCATGGTTGGTGTTTGATTCATTATATCCATATTTTTCTTCAGATCCTAAGAATGTATGTTTGGTATTTTCATCGGATGGTTTAAACCCTTTTTGTACTTTACATACTAATTATAAAATATGGACATTTTTTTAATCCTCGATAGTCTACCTCCATGAATGTGTATAAGTAATACGTATTTCATTATTTTGAGTATTATTCCTAGAAATAAAATACTTGGAAATGAAATTTATGTATACCTTCAACCTTTAATTAAAGAATTGTGAGAATTATGTGATGATGGAATGGAAACATATTATGCTTCAATGAGGAAACTATTCAAAATGCATAATTATTTAATGTGAAAAATTTGTGAATTTTCTAGACTAGGACACTTATCTAGTTATAACACTCATACTAGTTTGTATTTTCTGATTTTTTATTTTGATTTTGAACCTAAACAATTACCCCATATTATAAAATAGTGTTTTATGTTTCATCATTAATTTGTTGATGCTTCTAATAATTTCAGGTTTAAAAACTCAAAATTCAATGAAGATATTCAATTGAGAAAGTCACCAAGGGTGTTATCTGATTCCAAAATATTGATAAAATTAATGAATTTCACTTTAAAAAATATGGAAAATGAAATTAGTTTAAATAACGGGTAAAGGTTATGAGTTACAATATCAAAAGTATATAGAACACAATAGTGGAAGAAAATGAGTAAATTTCTCAAACATCCTTATTGGGAGTTTAATTTGATACTTCATAATCTTGTTATAATTCATATTGAGAAGAATGTATATGATAATGTAATTTTTATATTACTTAATGATAAGGGTAAATTAAAGGGTCTATTTAATGCTTGTAAGGATTTGTAATCAATGAATATAAAGCATAGTGTGTGGAAAAATGAGAATGTATATTATCCTTGGTCATTTTTACCATGATAATTCATGAGAAGGACATATTCCTTAAAACATTAAAGAATGTAAAAGTGATAGATTGATATTCAGGTAACATTTCAAGTTTTTTTGACTTAAAACATAAAAAGTTACATGGATTGAAAATTCGTGACTCACATACATTGATGGAACAGTTGTTGTCTTTGGATTTTCATAATATGTTACATGATAAAGTAACTACAGATATAGTTGATTTGTGTACCTTCTTCATAGAGATTTATGGAAAAAATATAAATCCAAATGACCTTGATAAACTTAAATAAATAATTGTTTTTTGGCACTTTTTCATTTAGAGGTGTTATTTCCCCATTCATTTATCACAGTCATGGTTAATTTTATTTATTATTTGGTTTAAGAAGATAAAATTAGTGGAACAATACACTATCAATGGGTGTATCCAATTGAGAGGTACTCATAATGACTGTAGTGACATCTGAATTCCATCTTCTATATATCCTCATCGTGTACTCTCAACTAGTGATAGCCTGATCTTAATTCAATCTCAAGAACATCGTTCCCATCTCAATTGATCAAAGAGATCATCAATCCTCACTAGTGGATACATGTACATTAAGTTAACTTGGTTTAGTTGTTTTTAGTCCACAGATAACCTCAACCTCCCATCCTCCCTCTTAGAGAACAATACTGTGGTTTCCAAGGGTGAAACACCAGTTCTGATAAATACCTTCCACTGTAAGTCCTCTAACTGCACCCTGAGCTCATGAAGCTCTGTTGGAGCCATCTGATATACTGTCACAAATATCGATGTCATCTAGGGGTGTAGATTAATGAATAAATATATCTCTTAGTGGGGAAGTAATCCTGAAATATCCTTATGAAATATTTCCTCATAATCTGCCACTACTGTAGGGAACTAAAAAACCACAGCATCCACTACACCTAAGGTGATTCTAGCCAGCTGATGAGTAATTGGATTCACCCTTATATAAATGAGGTTATCCTGTAATTATTGTGTTTCCTTTTCACTTATAGAGGAAAACCCAGTCCCATAATTTTTGACACACTGCATCCTCCACTTGAAATAGTTTATCTTAGAATGAACTATAGATGACCAGTCCATTCCAAAGATGACATTATAAGGTCTCATCGCTACTACAAGGAGATCCCAAAGAGAAACTCTCACCTCCAAGGGTCATATAAAACTGTTAGAAGAGGTGTTTTATCACTGAGTCACCACTCGTAGGAGTCTCCAAGTGCAAGGGTCTATCCTAGAGCCTCTGGGTCATAAGTCTCAACTACCTGCAGCTACCCTCTCCCTTGTCCCCAAACTACTTAATCCTAGAATGGACCACCTGGGGGTTGTGTTGGTAACAAGTCAAAAAGTCTACCACCTTTAGCTACTCTCCAATATCCTCTATCACATCTTCAGGCCCACAAACCTGCCTGCTCCTATCTATACATTTTCCTTATTTTTCTATCCAATATATCTTTGTCATACATATGGTGGTTCAGACAATCTCACATGATATGTACCTTTTCATCCCAAGAGTATCACCGCATATCCCTATGGTGATAGATCTATCATGTGATACTTGAACCATAGACCCTATGTCCTGGGACTTCCTCCTAAAACATCTTGCATGTTTAGGTCCCTAAGCCTGGTGTCGGCTACTTGTTCTATAGACTCTTCCCTTATGTACCCACTATCAGTAACAACTATTTGTGTCTTCTTAGCCTGGAAACTCTCAACCACCAAAGCATGCTCTAGCACCCCCACAATAGGTAGGAATGAATATAGGTATCACACTGGTTTGGATGTCTCTGTGTAGTCCTCTCTCAAAGGTTGGATCCCAAAAGAACTGATCATTTACCATATACATAGAGTACTAAGATAAGTTGGTAAACCTTAATGAATACTCACCTAGTGTCATACTACCATACTAAATTTATAGAATCTTCTCCCTCAATATATCTAGAGATAAATCCCTTATGAAAAGGAGCTTAAACTCTGACCATGCAAGAGTCACCTTGGTGTATGATTGAGTGACTAAACCCCACCATCATATTATTGATCCAGGGGTAAGTATAGATACGAGGACCGCCATATGGTCTACTAGTTTCCTGAAAATATAGAAGACTCATGTCACTACAACAATCAATTACTTATCCACCTATGGGTTGGTATCTCCTTAGAACTTTAGAAGCTTCTTTCATTTAAACTCATTAAGCGTGCTCAGCCTGTGCACCTCATCTTATGGAAGTTCTTGTACCATATTTTACTCAATAGAAAATGGTATGAATGGTGTACCACCTCTAGGTAACACCTTCTAAACCGGTCCATATATTGAATCCTCATCATTGGGGGGATTATCCTTATGATCCTAATATTGAATCCTAGCTGGAATACATCATGAAGGCATTCTAAAATAGAAAATATAAACCACAATCAATGAGTATATCTGGACAGCTGACTCAAGAAGGACATGTAGAACACAACCCATTTCTGTATGATGCATGTACCAATATTTTTTCCTATAACCAATGTCTACATGTACTGAATCAAAAGGCAGGTGATCAAAGTCCGGGTGTTTGGACATGTCATTCGATGCACCAACATTGGATTCTTTGGCTTGAAAGTTGAACTCAAAACACTCAACACTATTGCCCCAAACCAATCACACATACTCTGGTCCTAAGGTAGAAATGAATCCTTTAATACTACTTTGTCATGACCTATCCCAATAGGACCAAAACCGTGACTACCATAATTCCACCTCCAATAGTTCAAGGGATGGAGACCAGTGTTGAGTAGGCATGTCACTCACATGGGAGGCCTTAGCCTAATGTACCTGTGCCCATACACACATCTCTAAGCCCATACAATACTAAAATGTAAAACAATTAATAAACCATGTATGTATACATCTAAAATCCCCCCATTAGAGTATGAAAACAAGTACTATAAAGAAAAGGATGAAAATACAAGACCAACACAAAGAAACTGAAAACTATTACAACATATAAGTTAGTGAGGATTGATTTCAATGTGACCACAGGAACACACCTCAGTCTTTCTAGATCACTAAGATCCACCTCATCCTTGTCCCTCTATAAATATATCAAAAGGTTGATTGTCTTCATAAGACATGACACATTTGGGAAAATTTCATACAAGGGTGATTGTAAAAATTCCTAGTAGGAAACCCCAAAATCACTAATCATATAACATCAAGAATAAAAATATTCTCATCACATGTATATTTCTATAGCACATATAATAATAAAAATATCCATATATATTCAATGAAGACACAAAATCTCAAGGTAAAGTCATGAGAATAATGTTATTCTAGGATTCCTACTCAAAGGTTCCACATAGTACTCCTCCAGAATAACACACTCCATAAGTAAAATAGCACTGATGGCATCTATATGATTTGTCATACTCATCGGGTTTTTTCATAAGAAATACACACTGGAAGTCTAAAGAGCACAATACACATATAAAGATCACACCCAAAGTCATGGGGTATACTAACAACTCAATTTGGAATAACCCACTAAATAGAGGATTGATGCATGTGTAGTGTTAGTAAAAATGATATTGAGAACTCAACCTAGGGAAAATATAACAATAGAGGATCTCAATTTGGTCCTCATAGAAGGATTCCAAAAACACTATCCAAGACTAAATTTCCTTTAAAGGGATCACCATCCTATGTATAGGATTAAAGTACATAATAAACCCTCAAGGAATAGATTAAAGGAATGTACCCTAATAAAAGTTATCCAAGATGAAGAGGACAAGGGCTCTAATCCATCTTTAAAGGGGTACATAGTGTGTATGGGCGGTACATGGTGTGTCGCTCAAGCTCATGCCCATGTCTATGTATGTGTGTGAGTAAACAGCATGTCCAAGCCTATGTACTCATGGTCATGTCTGTGTCCACCAGATGGTGTCCGTGTACGGCTATCCATTCTCGTGCCCATGTACCTTCCTAGGTACACACTGATCCACCAACTAAGGGTCATAATGCATGCGATATTTTTATTTCTTATGGTAACCCTAGAATTGCAGCCAGGGCCCCACATGTCATGTAATCATGGATTACACACCGTGTTCTGCAGAATATCAAAAAACTCACAGTTATTCCTCCCACATCATTTTCATCTCCTATATCCTATAATTCAGTTGAGAATCATGCTAGAGAGTGTGTATCTGCAACAGAAGAGACTTTTTATCACCACTCTCTAAAGTTCGGCCTCCAATATGTATAGGAAACCCTCTATCGCATCTCCCAGAATCTCTACATCAAACCCCATGAGAAGAACTCTGATTTGATGTTGATCAATCACCATATCATGATCCCATCATTAATCTGAACCCGGATCTACAATAAAAATCCATTTCTCCATGAAATAGGTGTGTAAAAAAATTTATCTAGTATTTTACAAACTACGGCCTAAGTAATTTCCCAAGATGAACAATACATAGTGGAGGAAATCTAATAAACAGCAAATAGGAATTAACCATGACCATGTTCGGTTTTCCTCGATCCGTTGTCATTAGAACTAAAAAATGAATAACCAAATAAAATAAACAATTCCACCCAAGAATTTCCACAGATAATCCTATACACTTAAAATAATGAATCCATAAATCAATATTTTAGAATACTAGTTCACGTTAATCATTGGAATAAATCAGTGTGAATAAATCCAAATAAAAAAACGAACTACCTCAATTTAGATAAATCACTCGAAAATAAAAAATTCATGTTGTTATCATTGGTGTGATCCTTTAGTTCCATCGCACTCTGATTAATGATCCATGATGTGGTTATCACTCTCCAATGAAATCTCATCTAACACTCTCCAATGGATCCTCTCAATTTTCAGGCTTTTGTGGTTAACCCTGAAATTTTTCTCTAGTAATGGTTATATAATAAAATTATTAGGACATGGAATTTTAATTAAATTAATTAATTTAATTCATTCATTCATTTAAATGTTTTCCCATGAATGTGCACACCCCGAATATTTGACACAATTCAAGTCTAGGTCACTCTTAGTGTAAAATATACACCCTAAACTCAACGGTGGCCTTAGATTTCTGATCCAAGCCTTTATTAAGAGGTTATTCCACCTTTCTAGGAAAACAGAATGTAATTTCATTTAATATATTTAATATATTTCAAAAATTAATTCCAAACACTCCAAGCCTTGGAATCTCATGTCATCTTAGCACCTATCTCTAAAAATAATCCACACAAGATTCCAAAACAATACATGGGAAAAAAATTGACTCATTAAAATAGAGGTTTATTTACACTTTCAAAGGTGGGATAGTATAGAAATATGAATGATATAATTGAATTAAACTGACACTATCAATTCTAAATTTTCTTATTCTAATTAAAGTGGTCCAACATTTATTGGTGTTAATAAAAGAGTCATTATATTTTACTTCTATCAAATTATCTCTCTTAATTCATATCAATGAGCATACAAAGCTTGATCCATTTATCTTGGATTCATAAGAAAATATGGTTTATTTTGTGGATGATGAAATACATGAAGTTTATATTGATGTTGTAAACTTAAAATAGTGAGACTTGTATGACATGAGTGATGAAGGTTAATTGGTAATTTTTGGAAGTGAACATTACTAACCATAAAATGTTAAAAAGTTTTTTCCTAACAATATTGAAATAATATAACTTATAAGAGTGGGTTAAAATGAAGTACACATCACAAAGGAGGTTTATAAAAATGAATATAATGAAGATGAAGATAATTGAATGTATAAATTAGTAATGAATCAATATTACAGTTTCTCATTTATAAGTGTCTCATACATATATACAGTGTTCTATTTTTCCCTTTTTTGTAAAAATATTTCTCTTCTAAATTTTTTTAAACATTGAATATATTTTGAACCATTTGAATTATAGGAATACCAAGAAAAAAATTCAAGATCCTAGCTGATAATCATATCTGAGAACACCACCATTTCCATTATCTTTAGTGGATCTAAGTGATTCCAATATACCACATACTTCAAGTGACATATAAGTTTTCCCAAATATTATTGTTATCCCATCGTCTGATACACCTCTGGTGATGGAATAGTTTCTCACCCCTCCTATAGGTGATATTAGTGAGTTCCCATTAATAGTATGTATTTCACTTTATAAAAACTATATATTTTATTAATTTTTTAATGAATTTTTCAAATAGATATAGATAACAATATAAGATATATAAATATGAATACTGAAGATATAAAGGACCTAAAAGAATTTGATATTATATTTCAATTTGATGAGTTTGAGGTGCCTACTAGTGATGCTACTAGAATCTATGGACATATTATTGGGTAGCTTTTTTGCAAGATAGTGATCTTTCCGATTAATTATAAATATTGGAGGCATATGCCTACATCTAGTAAAAATAACATGTTTGATAACTGAGTGAAGGTGATATTAATTTAATATTCATTTATAAATAATTTAAAAGAAATGATTAAAAATTTTAATATACTTATAAAGTGTTATGTTTTTTATTTCTATATTTTTTTCATTTTGATGTACTTGACTGCGTTTTAGGCCCATGGACTTTGAAAATTTTGGGCAAGAAATGGAGAGTATTATATTATGGCATGAGTATAGTGACACAAATATAATCTCTCATCAAATGTATAATAAAGTTCTTAAAGGCATGTATCATAAGTAGTGGAAGATGCTTATTGATATTAACAGTGATACATGTCATGGGGTAATTTCATATTTTTTTGTCTCTTAATAACAAAACACAGTAAAATTATAATTTTTATTAATGTTTACCTTTCTTGCATGAATTATCCCAAAAATACTATAAATCATGAAAAACAAGTCATTACTCATATGATGGGCCGCATAGATTTTCTAGAAAAAGAATAATCTTAGTTTTATTTTATCCATTATTATTTATATTATTTTATAATAACTAATTTTTTTTCTAATTTTTATATTTTTTATAATGTCTAATGAGTTAGATCACTTATTTAGTCAAACAAAAATGTGTCTTAAAGTTCATAAGAAACATGGGGGCAGTTTTGTAAAATAACCTACCATAGACATTAGAGAAAGTAATTTTCATTACTATTTGATGTTACATCATTACCATAAAAATATAATAATGAAAAAAAAATTATAACAACAAATAATCCTTAAACCATATTAAATGGGGTTTACTACATGGATTAAACATTTCCAATTAGCTCTATTGGTGTTTTTTAATCCATATATTCATCCCCAATTAATTAGGTTTAATTTTTGTTTGTTGTTTTAATTTATTATTCATTATTATGTTTTTATAGTAATGGAATAACATTAAATATAAATTGAGAATTTATTAATTATATAATATTATAAAGTTTGGATAATTTATAAAATGATCATTAATATTTTTTAATTAATGGGTTAAAATTAAAAAAGGCTCGGAAATGAACCTTTCACAGTTATCATTGTTTTCCCAGAGAATGACTAGATGAAAACTCAAGAAGTGGTGAATTGGGTTCCTAAAAATTTACTTTAAAACCACCCACTTCAAGGTATGTGATTTATAATATTTTCCTTAATAAAAGCATGTATCAGATATATAAAATATTATTACAAATATATTAAACATAAATCCACTAGTCCACTTCACCAATTCTCTAGTCCACATTTTTTGTGATTTTTACTATGACATCCAGGGTGTCCTAGTTGAGTACAATAAGTTGTTACTTATTACAAATGTACAATATCTTTCAACCAGGCTCTCCCATTACAATACTTATCCACACCCTTAACAAACTCACCTAAAATGAGTTTAAATAAAATATATATGGATAAATTTAAATAATTGTTGCAACACACAATTTAAATTAGCAAATGATAGAAGATGAAGATATGTCTTGATAAGATGATGATTTTAAAATCAAATTTTCTTATGATCTTCAATTGAAACTGATAAACTTTTAGGAAAAACACGCAAGTGTTGTATATGATTTTTTCTATATACAAATGTTATTCGTTAACTTTATCAAAGTATTTTTATATATGTGTGTGACTCTGTCTTTCTCTTTATTATTGTTCATGTAACAGATAACTCTCTCAATTTATATCTCCACTTTGATTTTGAACTTAATCATGATATAATCACAACAATCTGGTGTAAAATATGTTAAAAATTTTATGAGATAGGATCTTAATGGAATGTATCCATTATTTTCAAATATGGAATATACTTATTCAACAGCGATGACATAAAAATTCTTTTTTGAATCTTTCTATTCCTATAAAAATGACACTTTATACAAATTGCTCTTTCCTTAGTTATAAAATTCCTTTTCTAATACACTTGAAAGAATGAAATGGCTTATCAAGAGATTATACCAACAATATAAAATAAATCGTGATGATATTCACACCATATTTTTCCTCATAAGATAACTAAACAATAGCACTATCCTTATAAAAGAAATTTATGAGAGGATTTGTAAGATGAAAATGATATTTGACTTTTATTGTGTGTAAGATAAAATA
Source organism: Viscum album (assembly GCA_963277665.1). Taxonomy (NCBI): domain Eukaryota; kingdom Viridiplantae; phylum Streptophyta; class Magnoliopsida; order Santalales; family Viscaceae; genus Viscum; species Viscum album. The sequence goes on from OY728137.1 coordinate 212,808,811, forward strand.
AATTCAATATTTCATAGAATAATTCTTCTGTGCAAGATAATTATATTACTTAGTTGTGATACTTAACTTTCAAAGAGTCTTTGTAAATATCTTTTCCTAAAATAGTATAAAACAAACTTCTACAATGATTAAAATTGATTTTATTACAAATAAATTTGAAAGTCAGAAGGAATTATTTCATTTCATTTTAAAGATACTTGATTCTTATGAGGTTCAGTGAATGCATATGCCTCTTCTTCTTCTGATTTTTATTCAGAGGATTCTAGCTTAAAATTGTTTGCTACAAACTGATGCATATTTTCAAACTTCTATTCTAATAATTTGAAATTATTTTCCAGTGATCCATCCATTTTTTACAATCTTGTAATAATAAATTTGGTATAATTTTCACTTGAACTAAGAAATTATGAATTTCTAGTACTTTTTTATTCAGTAAGGAACTAATTTTCTTCTGAGATTGATCAATGGACAAGGCAGAGCTTTGTGGTAATTCAGGAATTCTTCAAACTTCAATAATCACATATCTTTAAATATCTTACAACATATCATTGGAAAAAATATCACATTTCATAGAAGAAATGATGGAATTCAACATGTCTATATCTTGAGACACTCCTAACAATTTTGATTGTATATCTAGTTGATTCGAATATTTTCAAGTAGATTCCTTCAAAAATGTCACCAAATATTATTGAACTAACAACTTCAATTCACTAACATATTTTTTTGTGATATTATTCTCATGAAGAGTCCATGTTTTACATATAGACTCAATTAGATGAATCTTCAAAGATTCAACTTTACAAATTAACTTGCAGTAGCTTTATCAGGCTCTTACATTAGCAGTATCCAATTATTTTGTGGGAATTTCTAAACTTTTATGTCCTGTACAAATAGAAGAGAACATGTCATGTTGTACTTACATACTATAATTTTTATCAACCTATTAAAGTTCACCAATATTGGGTATTTCCTACACATGATATGGTTCTTCTGATTCTAATATAGCTCTTTGATCATGTTGTTGAGCACATCAAATTAGTTGTTTAATTTTTACTAAAATTTTTGCAGTATAGCAGCAACCCTAGGTCGTCTCTTAACGGGGACTTAGATAATTAATTTAAAAATGGGGTTCTCATTATAAAAATATAAGTGGAATGAAATTTTGGAAAATCTGGGGTTTGATTATTAAATATGACAATATAAAACAAAAGTGATAAAACAAAGTATAAATGAAAAATATTAATTAAGTGTGATCAAACTGGGGAAATCTCATGATGCTCATCCTTCATCACTTTAAGAGATAGGGTTATGATATTTTAATCCTTGGTTTATAATATCAATAACTAGAGTATTACTGAGTTTATACTAGGATACCTCCTAGGTTTTAGTCAAAAACACAAAATGATTCACCAGTTACCACAGATGACTGGGTAATTTGTGTTTGACTTCATAACTAAGACTCTCCAAGGAAACACACGAAGAACTTGATATGCTATCCAGGTCTGTATGTTATTTCATTGTGATACCATGAAATAAATTTACTTGTCCATGATAGTGTTTATGAGAGCTCAATTAACCAATATGAACCACACAAACACTGCAACTAAAATAGGAACGAATAAATGGTGAATGGTGTGTGAAATATCACATGAAAGGGTACCCCCAAACATGATCATATGAGTTTGAGAATGAAAAAAAGTACATAAATCAATTAGATAAGAATATTGGATGATGAAAAATAACACAAAACCTATAATTAAAATGATCATTCAAGATAATACAAACATGAATCCCGATATTACATCACGTTCATCCCTAGGTGATCATAAGGAGTTTTGAACTCGTAGAGAGGGAGGAAGCCATAGATGTTGAAGTATCACTTCCCATATCCTCTAGAACTGCTCAAAATGATTAGAGGAATCATTTGAGACTCCAAAATGGAATCATGTTGCCTCCTAGTCGAACTCCTAAATGAGGTTCCCAAGGTGCTCTTTTATAACCAAAATGGGATGTGATTTTGGGAACCCTGGTTTCGAAAAACCACTTGGACCATGGTTTTCAAGCACTAGACAGTATTATCTCTCTTTAAACAAAACAAGATACTTGTTGACATAACTCATTTATTTATCCCTGTCAAATTTGGTGGCTATATATTTTTTATAATAATATATATTGTTAAAATATAGAGCAAAACTGTTGACTCCGTGCAGATTTATTTTATTAGACAGATCATTTTAGATGCCCATTTAATGGAAAAATTGGTCTTATGTTACTTCATGAAAGTTGTATCCCATTGAATTTTGGATATAGACACAACATTACATCCCAATTTTCCACACAGATCATTATCAGTATGCGGTTGAGAGTATAGATGTTCTTGGATTCATATGCAATTTGGCCCATTTTTCATCAATTTTGTCTTAGGCCCTCCAAATCACCTCCACCAACAATGTAATTCTCAAAACAAGTAACATTTCCCTTTTTAAAAGTGTTAAACACAAAATAATTGAATCAAAAATGAAGTAAAATTCGTTATTATAATTGTAATTTTCAATACAAAACCAGTTTTAATACCTTGGTATAAGGGTGAAAAAAACAGTGAATCATGGTATGATCACATCCCCACACCTAAACATTTTCACTCCTGCGAAAAGTATTATATCCAAATAAATTATAAATCCTAATACAAGGTGATAAAACTTCCAAGATTCTTCTGAAATTAAATTTATCTTGTCTTGTTTATGAAATCAATTTCCTATTATTTCTCTTCTCTCACATTCAAATTTGTTCAACATCATTTGTTCACCAATGCATCATGTCGCAGCCTAACTCACTTAGAATTTTTCTCTCTTTACTCACGGAACATATAAAAGTATATTTATGCTCTTTTTAAGATTTCATGTGATCTTACCATATTTTTTCCAAGATTCTACATTCTCTACCAGCAAAAATAAGTGTGTTACTCAAGAGGACTTCCAATAGGTAGTTCTAAGGCTCAAGGGTTGGTAGGATTTAATGTATAAAAATATAAGGCACATGAGGAGTGTTTAATCTATTTAGTAAAAAAGATGTCAAAGTTTAATAGGTGTTCACGATGAATGTACACACTCAACCCATCATAATGTGTATTATTTACAACTCACTATCCCTAATGTCTATTTGTGTGGGTCATAACTTCTCAGTGGATAATAATGAATAAAATTCCTCTTTTCTCCATTTTTTTCTTTTTGTTCTATTATTTTTAATGTACAAAACTTTATTTTTTTAAAAATTTATTGAAGATAAAGAGGCGAAAAAGTATAAACCAATGATACAATATGGCTTGTGAACCCACTACCCAAGGGAAATGTAGGCACCCATTCCATAAAACCATAATAATGATTATTTTCCAATAATTTCCATGGAAACACCCACACCCCCACACTTGATGAAATTAGAACAAGAATGTACACAAGAGATGGGTAGGTAGAGATAAATTAGCATGTAATGTGGCTACCTAACAGGCATTTCATGGTCTCTAAGGATTAAGAAGGGTTAAATGTCATGGTTTCCAAAAATATAGGTCAATTGTACAAATAGATTTTCAATGAATGACGACCTCTATCATGAATGTTGGAAACTTGAATATTATGGGTTCAAACAGAATCAACGAAAGTTATAGTTTCTCTACATGACCCGAAACTCTCAAGAAAGTGATTAAAAGGAAGAATAAGCAATAAAGGGATTATAATGTATCTTGAGTATGGGATTAAAATATTGGTTAGTGATAATGATGAATGGGTTTTAAAAATTCATTAAACACCTAAAAATGATTTTAAAATAAGAATTATTGAAAAAGATTTTATATCAACATTCATTTGAAAAAAATTTATCCAAAAAAATGGGATTTTCCACACAATCTACTCAAGCATGATAATTGATTTTGGATATTCTTTTTAACATCATTTTTTATCTAAAAACACAAAATAAAGAAAAAGAAATCAACAATTAAAATGAAATTTTTTTAAATCCAAACTATGATAAGTCACCCTCCCCCACACCTAAAAATTAAATTGTCCTCAATGTAAGTATTTTAAATAAATAGATAAGTAAATGAAAGTAGGAAGAAGGGGTAGCCTGCTAAGTGGTTTCATGTATGGAATCCATCATTTGGATTTCCTCCACATAATGATTTGGAGAATTCTCATAGAAGTGTTTGAGCCTATGCTCATTGACAATAAACCTCTATCCACTCTTTTCATGAAAAACATAAATAGCACAAAAAGGGTAAACATCGGTAATAGTATAAGGACCAAGCCATCAGGAACGAAGCTTACCTGAGTAGATCATTAGCCTGGAATTATACATGAGGACATTCTCACCAATATCAAAATTCTGCTGATAAATTATACCATCATGGATTGCCTTTTTTTCTCTTTATAGATTTAGGAGTTATCATATGAATCACTCCGAATTTCTTCTAACTCCTAAATCTACAACTTCTTATTTTAACCTGTATCTAAGGGATTCATATTAAATTTTTTCACAACCGAATATGCATGGTGATCTACCTCTACTGGGAGGTGACAAGCCTTTCCAAACAGAATCTTATATGTTGACATTTCGATCGGGGTTTTTAATGTTGTACAGTATGCACAAAGTGTATCATCCAAGTGCAAACTCCAATATTTCCTATTGGGTTGTACCCTTTTTTCCAACATTCAATTAACTTCTGAATTTGAGATTTCTGCATGTTTGTTAGCTGGGGGGTGATATGAGAGGATACTTTATGAATAACCTCATACTTATGAAGAAAATTTTTCATGTTGTGATTACAAAAATATGAACCTTATTCACTAATGATGAATCTTGGAAAACCAAACTGAATAAAAATTTAGGACCTCACAAAATCAACAACTCAAGATTCCTTTGTCCTGGTGGCCTTTTCATCCACCCATTTAGAGATATAGTCTACACCCAATAAGATGTACACAAAGCCAAATGAATTTGGAAAAGGCCCCATGAATCCAATTCCCCATGTATAAAAGATTTCACAGAATAACATGGGTTATTGGGGAATTTCATTCCTTTTGGAGATATTCCCTACGAATTGACAATGACTATGTGACTAGAAAAATTGATGGGAATCCCTATACAATGTTGGTCGATAAAGTCCTGAGTCAAGGACCTTTTGAGCTATACGTTGAGATCCAAAGTGGACCCCACAAGACAAAGTGTGGAAAAAGGTCCAAACAGAGGTGAACTCATGGTTAGGGACACACCGGTGAACAAATTTGTCACTACAAATTCTCCAAAAACATGGGTCATCCCAAATGTACCACTGAAAATCATGCTTAATTCTCTAGGATTGTGAAGTACTAAAATTAATGGGGACCCTATATGTTTCTAGAAAATTCACATTGTCCGCATACCAAGGGGTAAGGTCCACAACATCACAAAGGTTCTCTGGAGGGAATAATTCTCTAATGGGGATGTACGAGTCAACATAGTGGTTCAATGGTGGGTAAATCCTAATAATGTGGTCAACTAAAACATTTTACACTCCTCCCTTGTCAGGAATCTCAAGGTCAAACTCTTGGAGGAGGACCATCCACTGAATGAGGGGGGGCTTTGCTTCAGGTTTCTTTAAGAGGAAACGAAGGGTAGCATGATCGGAAAAGATGGTGATTTTTTACCCAATAATCTATGAACAGAGTTTTTCCACAGCAAAAACAATAGAAATAAGTTCTTTTTTAGTGTTTGTGTAGTTTTCCTAGGCAGGGTCAAAGATATGTGAGGCATATGCAATGAAATGAGGATCCTTCTCAACTTTTTATGATAAAACTTCCTCAACTACAAAGTTAGAGGCATCACAAATAAGTTTTAAGGTGAGATCTCGCCTTGGTGGTTGGATGATGGGATGTTATGTGAGACTCCTTTTAGTGAATTGAAAGCATCCCCAAAAATTTTATCAAAAAAATCATAATCCTTTTGCAGTAATTGAAACATGGGAAGTGAGATCTTACTAAAGTTATTAATGAATCAGCATTAAAAACTACCATGACCCAAGAAATATCGCACCTCATAAAAATATTTGGATATGGAAGGGTTAAAATTAATTATTTTTTTGATTTATCCACTTAAATTTACGCCTTTTAAATAACATTCTTGAGAACTATCCCCCGCTTAACTATGAAATTGTATTTCTTATAGTTTAATATGAGATCTTTTTCAATGAAACAGTGGAGAAAAAAAACCTAAGTGTGCCAAACAGCCATAAAAAGAAGTTCCATAAATTGTGAAATCATCCATAAAAAATTTCATTCAATTCTCAAGGTACTCTAAAAATATACTCAACATACAGCACTGAAAAGTACCAGGATAATTATATAGACCAAAAGGCGTCCTTATATATGAAAATTTTCCTAATGGATAGGTAAATGATGTCTTTTCTTGATCCTCAAAAGCTATCTAGATTTGGAAATAACCTAAATAGCCATCAAGGAAACAATAATGGGACTTACCAACCAGTATTTCTAACATTTGGTCAATGAAAGGTAGAGGAAAGTGGTCCCTTCGTGTGGCTTGATTCAATTGATGGTAGTCAATATAGACTCGCCAACAGTTTTTCACACATGTTGTAACTAATTCATTTTGTTCATTTGACACAACAATCATTCTAGTTTTTGTAGGCACAATTTGCACTGGGGTAACCCATTTACTATCAGATATATGATAAATGATCAGAGCATCAAGTAATTTACTAACTTCCAATTTTACCACTTCAAGGAGAGTGGGATTTAACCAGTATTAAGCTTACCATATGGGATTATCCTCATCATCCAAAAGTATGTGGTGTATACAAATAAATGGGAAAATCATGGGAATATCATCCAATGTCCATCCTATCACCTTTTTACACTCTCTCAAAAGATAAAGAAGTATTCATTCCTACTATTGAGAGAGGTTATTGGTAATAATGACTGGAAATTGGTCAATACCCTCAAGATAAGAATATTTTAAATTAGATGGAAGTGATTTTAATTCTAAAACTAGTGGTTTTTGGATCAAGGGAGGGGATTTAGGGGGAGTGAGGTCCATGAAACTATCTATATTCTCATGTTTATTATATAAGGATAGAGAATCTATTGAATATCAATCTATCACTTTTACATTCTTTAATGTTTTAAGGAATGTGTATTTCTCATGAATTCTCATTGTAAAAATCATGAAGGATAATAAACATTATCATTTTTCAACAAACTATGATTTATATTCATTGATTACAAATCCTTACGAGTATTAAAGAGACCCTTTAATTTACTCTTATCATTAAGTAATGTAAAAATTACATTGTCATATACATTATTCTCAATATGAATTATGACAAGATTATGAAGTATCAAATTAAACTCCCAATAAGGAAGTTTTATAAATTTACTCATTTTCTTCCACTATTGTGTTCCATATACTTTAGATATTGTACCTCATAAACTTTCCCCCTTCTTTAAACTAATTTCATTTTCCATATTTTTTAAAGTGAAATTCATTAATTTCCCCAATATTTTTGAATCAGATAACACCCTTGGTGACTTTCTCAATTGAATATCTGCATTGAATTGTGACTTTTTAAACATGAAATTATGAGAATCATCAAAATATTAATGATGAAACATAAAACACTATTTCTACTATGGGGTAATTTTTGACGTTCAAAATCAAAATTAAAAATCAGAAAATCCAAACCAGTATGAGTGTTCCATTAAGATAAGTTTCCCAGTCTAGAAAATTCACTATTTTTTCACATTAAATATTTATTCATTTCAAATAGTTTCCTCATTGAAGCATCATATGTTTCCATTCCATCATCACATAATTCTCACTATTCTTTAATTATAGGTTGAAGGTATACATCAATTTCATTTTCAATCATTTTATTTCAAAGAATAATTCTCAAAATAATGAAATAAGTATTATTTATACACATTTATAGAGGTAGAAAATTTGGGATTAAAACAAATGTCTATATTCTATAATTAGTATGTAAAGTACAAAAAGGGTTAAAACCATCTGAAGAAAATCCCAAACATACATTACTAGAATCTGAATAAAAATATGGATATAATGAATCAAACACCAACCATGATATTGAATATTTTGGAAGTCTCATAAAACCATCATTGTTACTATTATGATAATTCCACTTCAAGTTGTATGTAGTATTAGACGACATGAATAATATTTTCAAGTGAGTTTTTAAAGGAAATTAATGCAATAACATTATTGGAGTTTTGTTCTTCTACTTCTTCATGGCATGGAATTGATTTTATACTCTCATTATTGCTCATTAACTTCCATATTCTTGTATGAAATTTTATACATTCTTTTTTATTGGACTATTCTCCCTTATATATCATACAGTCATTAAGTCATGCATATATCTGTTTATAGTCAAGTCCATATTTTTGATGATTTTATTCATATCATATAATTATGCCGGGTTGTTAGCTTCACTAAATACATCATGAAGAAAATATAAAACCATATACACTAATTTTTTAGTAATTCCATAAAGACACTTGATATGATATAAATTAAGTTGAAAAGAAAACTTCGAATACTTTTCAAAAACTTCATGCAGTTCTTATTTTCCATCTTCACCTAATTTATAAAACTCATTTTTTAGGGTTGTTGAAGTTCTGAGAAATATAAAACTTCTCAGGATCAATTGAAGGGGCTATTGATCTAATAAAATCTTGAACATTATATCCTTCAAATCTAAATATGTCATTTATCATGTTTCAAACTGAATTCCCTCATTTTAAATAACATTCCCAAGAACTATCTCCCACTTAACCATGAAATGGTATTTCTCATAATTTAATATGAGATGTTTTTAAAAGCAACAGTGAAGAACAAAACCTAGGTGTGCCAAAAAAATCATCAAAAGAAGTTCCATAAACTATAAAATCATCCATAAAAACTTTCATGAAATTCTCGAGGTACTCTAAAAATATACTCAACATACAATGCTGAAAAGTACCATGAGCATTACATAGACCAAAAGGCATCCATCTATACACAAATGTTCTGAATGGATAGGAAAATACTGTCTTTTATTGATCCTTATGAGGTATATGGATTTGTAAATAACCCAAATATCCATCAAGGAAATAATAATGGGACTTACCAACAATTATTTCTAACATTTAGTCAACGAAAGGTAGAGGAAATTTGTCCCTTCATGTGGCTTGATTCAGTCAAAGGTAGTCAATGCAGACTCGCCAACTGTTTTTCACACATGTTGGAACTAATTCATTTTTTTCATTTGACACAATAGTAATTCTGGTTTTTTTAGGCACAATTTTGACTGGGATAACCCATTTACTATCAGATATAGGATAAATGATCCCAGTATAAAGTAATTTACTAACTTCTAATTTTACCACTTCAAGGAGAGTGGGATTTAACCATTATTGAGCTTACCTTGTGGTCTTAACTCATCATCCAAAAGTATATGGTTCATACAAATAGATGGGAAAACCCTGGGAATATCATCTAATGTCCATACTATCGTCGTTTTACACTCTCTTAAAAGATCAAGCAGTTTTCATTCCTACTATTGAGAGATGTTATTGGTAATAATGACTAGAAATTAGACAGCACCCTCAAGATAGGAATATTTTAAATTAGATGGAAGTGGTTTTAATTCTAAAACTAGTGGTTTTTTTATTAAGGGAGGGGATTTAGGGGGAGCAAGGTCCATGAAACTATCTATGTTCTCATATTTATTCTATAAGGATAGAGGATCTATTGGAATGAGGTTTAAAAAATCATCAAAAGTCATGGGTACCTCAGAATGAAAATATTCATCAATTAAAGTACAAAATTTACACTTTTCATAACCCATACAACACTCAAAACATTAATCAAAGCTCAAATCATCCAAAGGTGAAGAATAGGAAAATGAATCAGATTATGGGTCAAGGAGAGAATTGTGTGTGTGCGTGTCATTTGGGAGCACTTCTATCAAATATATAGGAAGATTTTATTTCTATTCAATAGGGTGTTTCATAGCCTCGATGATATTAAAACTTAACTTTTCTCCACCAAAATCCATGGACAGTGTACCATTGTGAACATTGATGATCATCTTTGTTTTTTTGAGGAATGGCTCACCAAATATGAGAGGGGAATGTCCTTGGGTTTAGGTATCCTCCATCTTAAGAATTTAGAAGTTGATGGGGAAGATGAGATTCCTCACTTTTACAAGGACATCCTCAACCACTCTAGATTGGTGTGTTGTGCTCTAGTTGGAAAGTTTCACTATGATTATGGTCGGTTGAATCTCTCTAACTTGCAGAAAAGTGTACATAGAGTAAGTCATTACATTAATTGAAGCGCCTAAATCTAGCATAGCTTCTGAAAAGAATGTATCCCCTATGGTGCAAGGTATGGTGAAGGTGCATGGATCCTTACATTTGGATGGCATTGATGGTTGGATCAAAGTAGAGACTTTTCTTCCAAGTTTTACTCTTTTATTACGCTTTAGTCTCCATCTATGGTTTCAAAGCTCTCTAAGAAATTTTACATAGTGAGGGATTTGTTTAACAACATCCAATAAAGGAATGTTAACTTGCACCTTTTTAAATGTATCCATTATTTCTTTATCAATCTCATTATCAAATTTTTTCTTAGATTTAAAGAGTCTTTTTGGGAAAGGAATAGAAATTGATTGTTCATGGGAATCCTCAATGATAATTTTTTTACCATTTTTGTCTTTTTTTTTCTTTACTTGAATCTTTTAAGGGTAGAGAAATATATTTTTTAGGTGAGGGACTTACCATCTATGTAGAATTAGTAAAAGGAGAAACTTATTTAGCACTAATACGTGTAATTTCACATACATTACCTTTGTCTTTCAGATTAGAAATGTGTTTGGATGGTAATTATCCAGAACCTTGCATCTTTATCTCACCGATGGTGTTTTCCAATTGTCCCACTTATGTTCATAGGTTTTGAATAGTCGATTCCGCGTTCTGTTGGAACTAGAGGTTCTAGGTTGCCATTTTCTTTACCATGTCCTCGAGACTTGGTTTATATTTGGGAGGAGAGGTATTGTTTTAAGATGTTGATGGATAATAAGGTTTCATACCATGGCCTTACTGATACTAGTTTTGATTGGGGTAGCTTGAGTTTCCTCCTTATCGATAATGTGGTTGTGCTTTCCACCTGGGGTTTGGATTTGGCCTAAATGGTTCTTTCTTAAAGGGAGATTCTTGCTAGAATGTTCACCTGGGGAATACTGCTGCACAAGTCTCAGTTGAATCCTGAAGTTATGGGAACTGGTCAGAAAAATGACTGTTATCAGAACAAATACCACAAATGTAATGCAATAGGAGGAGATTTTCTGTTACCTTGTAATGACCCAATGTTTTTCAATGGAAATTTATTTCTTATAAATATGTCATATAATCACATGAAATCACAACACAACAAACTACTAAGTTCTATGCGACCTTTAAACATAATTTTGTCACTTATGTGTATTGAATTTTGAAAATTGGACATACACGGTTACAATCAGTAAGTTATTTGGAGTCCGATAGGAAAAACTTATTTTTTGTGAATAGTAACCAACCATTATGAATAGTAACATATCCTTATGGATAATGATATACCCTAATTAATAGTAACCTTATCTATGATAGTATATAATTAATATTCAACTGGAATTACGATATACTGATATCTTGGAAGAAGAAAATAAATGTTTTAAAATTGTTATTTTTTTCAAATAAATTATGAATTTAAATAAATATTAAATTAATCATATTCAGAAAAATATTATTGAAAAATGGGTTTCATTTTTTGATTCTACACATCGACAAATGGTAAGGGAGAATTTTTGGGTTTTTTCTAAAATACATGAATTTTTTGATGAATAGTAAAATCTAATAATTCACAATAAATGCTAAAACCTAAATTTCGGTATCATGATTGATTCATGATGATGTAAATGGCCATTGGTTCAAACTCACATGCACATATTAATTTTTTTCACAAGAATCGTCACTATTTTATGTCTTATAGAAAAATAATAAACTAATAATTCTAATATTACGAAGACTCTCCTCCCCTCCGCTATAAATACCACCCAACCTTACCTCTCCTCTTCACTCCTATCAAGCCTTTATCCTTGACAATATTCTACCCAAATCTCTCCTTAATATCCTACCCCACATCCAAAATCCCCTAATATCTTCAAAATACCAAATAAACTCTCCTTAATAAGGCTCTCAAGTAAGTTTGATTCATGAGGTAAATTCCTCTTTTCTTTAATTTGTTTTTCTTTTCAAGTTTATTTGTTTTCTTTTATATCCTTACCTCTCATCATCCAAATGTTATAAAAACTCCAGTACCTTAAATGTACTATAATTTTGTTTTGATAATGGAATAATTTATTATCATCTCTCCTTTACTCTTCTTTTATTTTATTAGTGAAGACACCCCCCGTGGTGTGTTAGTTTACCACATTCAAGGACGATGGGTTTTCAATTTCTGTTATCATCTTCAGTTATAGTCATAAAACAATTTTCAGGGTTGAAGCATACCATAATATATTTATTATTCCTCATCTATGGTTCTGTAATACTTTCTTACACATGGTTTGTATTTATAGAACAAAAAATGTTTTTTATGTCCAAAAAACCGCTAATTAACCCAAAAGGATGTCACTAAAGTTTTATATAATGATTCGGCTTCAATATAAATAACCAAATTAAATTTACAACCATTTAATTTCCCATATTTTCACTAATATAATATAACTTCAATTCTGGACAACCAATTTCATCTTACGTATTTATCCAAACATGAATATAAGTGAACCGATCATTAAAACCAAGTAAGCAAATGGACCCAAAAAAGTAAAATTGAACCTTATAACCAATAAAAAAGGTATTTAATGAACATATAAAGGTTATAATAAATCAATTAAATATATAATAGGTTTTTTAATTACTAATTAATAAACCTAATTTGTTTATTCGGGTCATTAATAAAAAGTGGATAACACCAACAGACTTAAGGTAGGGGATCCTCTCCATTTCACTTTTATTCAAGAATGTCCTCTATGTTATACCATTTTATGTGTAATCCCTAATTATGTTGTATGATTTAGAAACTCCCCCATATTTAACTCATGATTTATAAGTGATTATCATCCCCTTTATCTCTCATGAATCCCTCTTTATTACACCTGATACCATACCGATAATCCATAAGGAATTCTACCCGAACCAGCTTTATTTCTTCGGGTTGCTCTATCTTTATTTTACACAAATGAATTTGTATTTTATTTATATTTAAAACTTCTACATTATGTTTATATGATCCATAATTATGTTTCAAGATTCATCTCTCATTCTCTTTCAGGGATATACATGCTTTTAAGTGATTCCCTCCTCGATACTTCCCAATAAGCAAACTCGTTTTAAGGGAACTTAACAAATTTTTACCCAATTTCAAGTGCACTAAATCCTCTATTTTAAGCCACTATTATCCTTATAAAATCATTCTTTTATTATGAAAACCTTATTGGTTAAATTTAGGATTTATATAAAATATTTCTCTCTTTTCTATTTTGAAAGCTCTATAGTATTTTCCTTAAAACCGCACAAAAAAATTTTAATGCTAAAATTTCTCAAATTAATTACATATATGTTGTCAATTCTATTTGAAATCAATTACCATGATATGCTCCTATTTTACATTATGAACTTACATGTATGTTCTAATTCTTTTCTTTAATGGACACTTTCATAATATGCCCATTTTTTATACTTTATGTCTTGATTGTGGTACCCAATTTTTTCTATGGGTAACCCTTATGTTTATGTAAGATTGATTATGTATGATTATTTATGTGAAAAACATCTTCATGAAAAGTAATATGGGTATACATAGATATAATTCCAATGAATTGGGTAAAGTTGTGTATCATGAGATGTTATGTACGAAGGTCTTAGTGGTTAGCCTTGGATTGTGCTACTATGTGCAGCGGTCTTGGTCGTTAGCTTTGGCTTGTGATACTATGGGAAATGGTCTTGGAGGTTAGGCTTTACTCATAATAAATTCATGTTTTATATTTCTTCCAAATTTCTATTATTCATTTATAAATTATCCCATGTTTATATGTTATGATTTCATATGTTACATGCCTTTTTATATCATCATGTCATGCCTTCTTTCCCATGTGATAATGCTTTTTTCTTATGGTTATTCCCTTACTGGGATTTTAGCTCATCCCTTTGCTCATGTTATCTCTAGGTTATCCTATGCAAATGTATGATCACAATGGAAGATAAGATCTTATTATGGAGTTTAAATAAAAAAAAATTTATAAGGTTTGATTATGTACCTAGTATTTTAAGACACTAGAATTTACAATCCTTGGCTTGTACTCTGATGTATAATTATGCTTAAAATCATGTAATGTTATATCTAAAAGGCTAGGATCACTATAGTTGGTATTATAGGATGGTCTATTTATTTTTGTATATTATGAATAGAGAACCTTAGTGAGAACCTTAAGGGTGAGACGAAGTATAAGAAAACATCCCTCAATTTTAGTAAGTATAGAGTAAGTGGTTTATTAAGAAAATATGTCCCTATCTGGATACAAATAGGTAGAGGCAGCTCTGACATAGATGTACCTAGGAGTGAAAACTCTGACAACGAGTTTCAGCCTTGACCTGGGGTATCCTGGTATATGAAAATAGGCCTTGTTTCACTCTTGGTATTGACACTCCTGATGGATATGCTTTGGTAAATTCATGATCTTTGTTCAAACCATTATTAAGGGAATAAAAAATCCCATAAAAATATAAGTTATGAAATAGATCGAGGATAACATAGATTTAAACCTAAGGAATCACAAGTTAGGATATACTTCTCCTTTACAATTTTATCCTTTTATGTTTGAAGTTTCTTTTTTATGATCAATAGCTAAGTATTCAAGCCCTCTAATTGTACATTCTTTTTCTTAGTTAATGGAGGGAAATAGAAGAACACGTTCCAACAATCAATGTGATAGGAAATGTGAAGAATTCCCTAATTATATGCCTGATATGATGGGAATGGGTGCTCAAAACTTCATGATAGTACTTGCTCAGTTAGTTCAAGTTATGAATAGTAACTTGAATCATTTGGTACGCCCTCCTCCTCCAGGGAAAGAGCAAGTTTTTATAGAATCCTTTATGCAGAAAATGCCTCCCATGTTTATCAGATATTTTGATCCCCTCCTCACAGAACTGTGTATTAACTCCAATGAAAATATATTCTTCATCCTCCGGTTCTTGGATGAATAGAATGTTGTACTGGTAGTCTATCGTTTTGAGGGGAAAACTAATTGGTGGTAGACACTGATGAAGAATACGAATCCCCAAGAGGAAATTGATTCATTGGATTGGGAGTAATTCAAGAGGATGTTTTTCAATAAATATTTTCCTTGAACCCTCCATCTCAAGATTGAAAGGTAGTTCCTCAGAATCAAGCAGAAGGAAGATGAGAACATCAGGGCATATGAAGAA
This sequence comes from Viscum album, assembly GCA_963277665.1. NCBI lineage: Eukaryota > Viridiplantae > Streptophyta > Magnoliopsida > Santalales > Viscaceae > Viscum > Viscum album. The sequence goes on from OY728137.1 coordinate 212,824,386, forward strand.
AACTTTACAAGGCTTGTAAGGTATGCCTTTGGCTTTGTCATGAACATCAAAATCAAGGTGGATCGCTTATTTAGTGGACTAAAGCCAAGTATAAGGAATGTATTGGTGATCCGAGACTTTAACAATTATGAGGAGATTTTTTATTCTGCCCTCAAGGTTGAAATGGAGATTGAATACTCTCATTGGTCTCATGGGCCTGGTGATAAGAAGTGAAAAATAGAGAACAACATGGGTGGTTCAACAAACAAATATCATGATGGAAAAAAGCCTGAATATCCCACTTTCAAAAGTTGTGGGAAGAAGCATCCTGGGAACTATCTAAAGGGAACCAGTAATTGATTAAAATTTGGAAAGTTGGGACATCTGGCCAAGAAATTTTGAAGGGATATGAAAAATCCCTCTAATATGGAAGAAGAAAGGAAGGTTCAGATCAATACTCAGCTAGTGGTGCATTATTACAACTACAAGGAATATGGGCATTATGAAAATAATTTCCCTAATCCAAGGGTTGTCGGAGGAAATCAACAACAAACTCCATGGAAACAAGGAAGGGCTTATGAAATCACTACTTCTAAGGTGGATCCGGACAATGATGTGGTGACAGGTACACTAGTTATTCATTCAATAATAGAAAACATAAAAAATTGATTATGGTTCTATGCATTCTTTTATATCATTCAAGTTTAGTAAAACTATTCAATCACCACCTCAAAATTTGGAGGAAAAGTTATCTATGAGAATAGTGAAAGAGGAAATCATTGTGTCCATTGTTTATAACTCCTCCCCAATTAACGTTTTTGGATTTAACCAACCAAAAAATATCATCATACTTCCTTTAGTGGAGTTCAACGCAATCTTGAATATGGATTAGTTATCTTTATAAAAATCCATCATAAACTGTTGGGAAAGGGATATCACTCTCCACATCTCGAAGTGTCCTCCAATTATTTAAAGTGTAAGGGGGAAGATGAATCTCATTTATAATCATCATCTCAAGCATGGATATTTCTCCCTTATGAGAAATCATATCTATCCCAAATGATTGAGATAAAGGATAGAATCATGATTGAATATATAACCATCGTGAGGGATTACATTGATGTATTCCCTGAAGAGTTTTCTTTTCTTCCTCCTGACTGATAGGTTGAGTTCTCAATTGAACTTATTCCTGGATCTCAGCATATATCAAAGACACCTTAAAGAATGGCCACCATAGAGCTATAAGAGCTGAATAAGCAGTTATAGGATAATCTGGGGCAGGGTTTTATACATCCTAGTGCTTCACCATGGGGTGTTCCAGTCCTCTTCATCAAGAAGAATGATAGATAAATGCACCTCTGCATTGATTATCGTGAGCTTAATAAAATCACAATAAAGAACAAGTATCCCCTTCCACTGATAGATGACTTGTTCGATCAACTTCATGGGGCCAGTTATTTCTCTAAGGTGGACCTTCAGTTGGGATATCACCAATTAAAGGTGAGGAAGGAAGATATTTCCAAGACTACCTTTCAAACAAGGTATAGACACTATGATTTCATAGTGATGCCCTTTGGAATCACTAATGCTCCAAAAAAATTTATGGATTTAATGAATAGATTATTTATATATTACCTCGAAAAATTTATGGTAGTCTTTATTGATGATATTATGATATACTCAAAGAGAAATGAGGAACATGAGGATCATTTGAATACTCTGTTAAAGACTTTGTGAAGGGAGAATCTGTATGAAAATTATATTAAATGTGAGTTATAGATGGAGGAAGTATCATTCTTGGGGCATGTTATCACCAGTAAAGGGATATTTGTAGACCCTTACAAGACAAAGGCAATTGAAGAGTGGCCCAGGCCAACATCTGTAATGGAGATGCTCAGATTTATGGTTCTAGATGGGTATTATCAATGATTTTTGAAGAACTTTTCATGATTAAAAACCTAGTGACCAAGATGACACGGAAGGAAGTAAATTTTGTCTAGACTCTAGAATGTGAAGACTGTTTTAAGGAGTTGAAAAAGAGGTTAATCACTACGCTAGTACTCACACTCCCAACAAGTGGAGAACTCTTTGTGGTGTACAGTGATGCTTTGAAGAATTGATTAGGCTGTGTGCTAATGGAAAATGATAAAGTGATAGCCTATGCCTCAAGGCAGCTAAAAATACATGAGCAAAACTATCCCACACATGATCTAGAGTTGGTGGTTGTGATCTTTGTGTTGAAAATATGGCGGCATTATCTCTATGTGGATAAGTGTGTGATATAGACTGATCACAAGAGTCTCAAATATATATTCACAAAGAAAGGGATTAATATGCACTAGTGGAGATGGATAGATCTTATCAAGGATTATGACTACTTAATCCATTACCATCCTAGTAAGGCAAACAAGGTGGTGGATTCTCTAATTAGAAAGGATCCTACATCTTGATCAGTGATAAGAATTGAAAAGGATCTAATCTACTTATATTTGAAGAGAATGGACATGGGAATCATTAAGGGAGGAACATAATTAATCCTTTCTTAAAGGATTTCTCAACCATCCCTCATGGAGAAAATAAAGGATTCTCAAAGAAAAGATGTGGAAATTCTAAAAAGGGTGGAAGTTATCAGAAATGGGAAATACTCATAGTTCATGATTGATGAGGAAGGAATTGTAAGATTTGGGTCATGATTATATGTACCATCTGATCTAGAGATAAAGAAGAAGGTTATGAATGACACACATAGATCAACCTTCTATATACACCTAGGGAGCACAAAGATGTATTGAGATCTCTGAGAAAACTTTTGGTGGGACAATATGAAAAAGGAGATTGTTGAATATACAACAAAGTGCCTGGTATATCAGTAAGTGAAGGTTGAGATGAAAAAGTCTAATGGGATGATGCAACCACTACCCATACCAGCATGGAAGTGGTAGAAAATTATCATGGGATTTTTCATGAACTTATAAGGTCATCCAGAGTAAACAATGTTATATGGGTCATTGTGGATCATCTTATGAAGATAGCTCACTTTATCACAATTTGAGAGGACTTCTCATTGGATCAACTTGCACGGATATATATCAAATAATTGATAAGGCTGCTTGGAGTACCATAATATATTGTATCTGATCATGATCCAAGATTTACCTTGAAGTTATAGAAAATTCTACAACATGCTCTAAGAACTAAGCATAAATTCCATATGGCATATCATCCTCAAACTGATGGAAAATCTGAGTGGACTATTCAGGCACTGGAGGACATGTTGAGAGCAAGTTATATGGAATTCAAAGGAGCATGGGACTAGCATCTTTCACATGTTGAATTCTCCTACAATAATAGTTTCCACTCAAGCGTCCAAATGGAACCATATTAAGCCCTTTAAGGGAAAATGTGCAGAACGCTGGCGTGTTAGGATGAAGTCGGTGAGCGTAAGCTGCTAGAACCTAAAATGGTTGATGAAATGGTGGATAAGGTGAAAAACATTCATCAAAATATCAAGGCAGCCAAAATTCAACATAAGAGTTATGAAAAAAAACATCGACGAGACCTTGAGTTCAAAGTTGGAGACATGGTATTTCTACATATATCTTCATGGAAGAAGGTCATGCGGTTTGGAAAGAAATGGATGTTAAGTCCTAGGTACATCGGCACCTTTGAGATTCTTGATCATATGGGGGCTATGGCCTATCGACTAGCACTTCTACATACCATGTCCAAAGTACATGATTTCTTCCATGTATCCTTCTTAAGAAATTACATATCATATTCTTAACATGTACTCTCTTTATAGGTGGTACAGTTTGAGGATGATCTTTCTTATGAGGAGCATCCAGTGAAGATCTTCTATCATAGAGATAAAGTTTTGCGTAACAAGACTACTCACCTGGTCAAAGTACAATGGTATAACCAAAAGTATGAAGAGGCGGCAAGGGAACTGGATGAGGCAATGAAGGAAACGTACCCGCACATGTTTATGGCTTAGAATGTAATACGAAATTTTGAGGGAAAATTTTCATAAGGGGGAAAGAATGTAATGACCCAATGTTTTTCAATGGAAATTCCTTTCTTTTAAATATGTCATATAATCATATGAAATCACAAAAAAATAACTAGTAAGTGCTATGTGACCTTTAAACATAAGTTTTTCACTTCTATGTTTTAAATTTTGAAAATCTAACATACACGGTTGCGATCAGTAAGTTATTTGGAGTTCGATAAGAAAAATTTAATATTTGGGGAATAGTAACCTACCCTTATGAATAGTAACATACCCTTATGAATAGTTATATACCCTAATGAATAGTACAATTACCTATGATATTATATAAATAATATTCAAGTGAAATTACAATATACCTATATCTCGGAATAAAAAAAATAAATTTTTTAAAATTGTTATTTTTTCAAATAATTGTGATTCTAATTAAATATAAAATAAATCATATTTAGAAAATTATTTTCAAAAATTGTATTTCCTTTTATGATTCTATGTGTTGAAAAAAATTTATGGTGAATGTTTTGTATTTTTCTAAAATACTTGAATTTTTTTATGAATAATAAAATCTGATAATTCACAATAAATGATAAAACCTGAATTTCTGCATCATGCTTGATTCATGGATGATGTAAATGGATATTAGTTCGAACTCACATGCAAATATTAATATTTTTTCACAATAATCTTCATTATTTCTTGTTTTATGGAAAAATAATAAACTAATGATTATAATATTATGAAAACTCTCCTCCCCTCCACTATAAATACCACTCATCCTTACCTCTCCTCTTCACTCCTCCCAAACATTGTGACTTGCCAATATTATAACAAAATCTATCCTAAATCTCCTCCCACATGTCCAAAATCCCCTCGTCTCTTCAAAATACCAAATCCTCTCCCCTTAAGAAGGATCTCTAGGAAGTTTGATTCAAGAGGTAAATTCCTCTTTTCTTTTCTTTCTTTTTCTTTTCTAGTTCATTTTTTTCTTTTATATCCTTACCTATCCTCGTCAAAATGTTATGAAAAGTCCATTACCTTACTTGTACTGGAATTTTGTTATGATAATGGAATAATCTATTGTCATCTCTTATTTACTCTTCTTTTATTTTAATAGTGAAGACACCCTCAGAGATGTGTTAGTTTACCACATTCATGGACAATGGGTATTCAATTTCTGTTACCATCTAAAATTATGGTTATGAAACTATTTTCATGGTTTAAACATACCATAATATATCTATTATTCCACATATATCGTTCTATAATCCTTTTTTACACATGGTTTTGATTTATAGAACAAAACATGTTCTTTGTGTCCAAAAAGCCGCTAATTAACCCAAAAGGATGTCACTAAAGTTTTATATAGTGATTTGACTTCACTCCAAGTAACCAAATTAAATTTACAACCATGTAATATAATTTATTTTCACTAAAATCATATAACTTCAATTCTATACAACCACTTTCATCTTACATGTTTATCCGATCATGAATATAAGTGAATCGATCATTAAATCCAAGTAAATAAATGGACCCGAACAATGAAATTGAACCATATAACCAATCAAGAAGGTATTGAATGAACATAGAAAGGTTATAATAAATAAATTACATATATAAGAGTTTTTTTACATATTAATTAATAAACCTAATTTTTTTATTCAGGTCATTAATAACAAGTGGAGAACACCAACGGACTTATGGTAAGGGATCCTCTCCATTTCACTTTTACTCAAGAATTTCCTCTATGATATACCATTTTATGTGTAATACCTAATGGTGGGGTATGATTTAGAACCTCACACATATTTACCTTGTGATTTATATGTGATGAGAATCCCCGTTATCTCTCATGAATCCCTCTTAAGTACACCTGATACCATGCTGATAATCTGTAAGGAATTCTACCCGTACCGCCTTTATTTCTTCAAGTTGCTCTATCGTTATTTTTAACCAAATTAATTTGTATTTTATTCTTATTTAAAACTTATACATTATGTTTATATGCTCTAAAATCATGTTTCAAGATCCATACCTCATTATATTTTGGGGATGTACATGCTTTTAAGTGATTCCCTCATCGATGCTTCGCAATAAGCAAACTCGTTTTAAGGGAACTTTCTAAATTTTTACCCAATTTCAAGTGAACTCTATCATATATTTAAAGAAAACATTTTCTTTATAAAATTATTTTTTTACTTTTAAAACCTTCTTGTTTCACTTCTAGTTTTATATAAAATATGGTTTCCTTTTCTATTTTGAAATCTCTATAGTATTTTCCTTAAAACCACACAAAAATGTTTTAATGATAAAATTTCTCAAATTCATTTATTATATGTTGTAAATTCTATTTGACATCACTTATCATGATATATGACTATTTTACATTATGAACGTCCATGTATTTTCTAGTTCCTTTCTTTCATGGACACTTTCATGATACGCCCATTGGTTATGCTTTTTTTCTTGATTGTGGTACCCAATTCTTTCCATGGATAACCCTTATGTTTATGTAAGATTGATTATGTATGATTATTTGTGTGGAAAACATGTTTATGAAATGTAATATGGGTGCACCCAGTTAGTTCTCCAATTCATTGGCAAAATTTGAGTCTCATGAGACGATAGGTGAGACGGTTTTGGCGGTTAGACTTGGAATGTACTACTATGTGCAATAGTCTTGGCGGTTATCCTTGTCTTGTATTACTATGGAAAACGGTCTTGGAAGTTAGCCTTGACTCATACTAAATTTTTGTTTTATGTTTCTTCCACATTTCTATGATTCCATTTATAAATTATCCCATGTTTATATGTTATTATTTCATATGTTACATGCCTTTTTATATCATCATGTCAAGCCTTCTTTCCCATGTGCTAATGCTTTTTTCTTATGGTTATTCCCTTATTGGGATTATAACTTATCCCTTTGTTCCTGTTATCCCCAGGTTATCCTATGTAGGTTTATGATAACAATGTAACATTGGAGATCATTATGGAGTTTAAATAAAAAAAATTTATAATGTTTGATTATGTACCTAGTCTTCCGAGAAACTGGACTTTATGATCCTTGGCTTGTACTCTGATGTATAATTATGCTTAAAATCATGTAATGTTATATGTAAAAGTCTATAATTTCTATATATATTGTGCTTGAGATAATTGCCTTATAAGGGAATTCATCTCATCAAGCTTGTTATCTACCTTTTGTTCAAGATATGAATGAATTTCCTCATGAGATCCTTGGGTGGGTTCAATAGCTCGTGTACCAAATTGTTGTGCATTTTGAGCCATGATGGATATTAAATCATGATTGGCGGAAGGAGTTTTATCAACAAGGGTACCACTAGCTATAGTTTCCATCATTCCATGATCCATGGGGATAAGTCCCTCATAGAAGTATTGGATTAACATTTTTTCACTAATATGGTGGGGGGAGCTTGAGAAAATTCTTTTGAATCTCTCCTAGTATTCATGAAGAGTCTCTCCTTGTGATTTCCTAATGCTACATATCTCTTTCCTAATTGATACAGTTTGGGAGGTGGAGAAAAACTTCTCTAAAAAGAGTCTTTTCAGGTCATTCCATCCCCCAATTGTGGAAGGTAGATAGTATAGCTAGTCTTTGGCTACACCATCAAGGGAGAAAGGGAAAGCCCTAAACTTAATGAAATCCTTAGACACTTTTTGGGGTTTCATGGTGGAGCACACCATGTGAAACTTCTTAAGTTGTTTAAGAGGGTCCTAACTGGAAAGACCATGGAATTTAGGATGTAGGTGGATGAAGCCTGATCTCATCTCAAAGTTGGATGCTTCCTCAGGATATGGGATGTACGCAGGTTGGTACTTTGTATCAGGGGTGGTCAGTTCTTTTAAAGTTTGGTTATTTGTAGACATGTTTTCTCGTGTTTGATTTGGTTAAATATTTGATTGGTTTAGGACCACTTGAGTTTCCACAAGGGGTTCCTAGGTGTTACTTGACTATCCTAATCTAGATGACATAAATTTTTAGTGAATTGTCTTTTCAGTTTCTGGGTCAAATTCAAGAAATTTTTCTTTTTCTGATCGGGTCATGCAAATAAGTTGTGAAGTTTTTTTTACTTTTTATGATTAGAGATGGATAAAATAAAAGAAATTAATAAATTTATAATGAGAAAATAAAAATAGGTTGTTATACTATAGATTTAGAAAGTGAAAAAAGAAGAATAAGAGAGAGAGAGAGAGGAAGAACACACAAAAATAAACAAAAATAACGAAAAAAATCCAAAACAAAAACAATAAATTGGGGAGGGATATTTAAAGAAGTACTAATTAAGAAGTAAACTAAATAAATAAAATTAAATAAAGAATAAAATGATCTTGTATCCCCAAGAATGGTGCCAAAATTTGATCGTGTTGTTGAGTGCGTCAAAATTAGTTGTTTAATTTTTACTAGAATTTCTGCAGTAGAGCAGTGACCATAGGTCATCTCTTGATGGAGCCTTGGATAATTAATTTAAAAATAGGGTTAGGATTATGAAAATATAATTGGAATTCTATTTTTTAAAACATGGGGTTTGATTACTAAATATTGTAATAGAAAATGAAAGTGATAAAACAAAGTAGAAATGAGCAAGATTAATTAAGTGTGATCAACCCATGGAAATATCATGATGTTCATCCTTCATCGCTTCAAGAGATAGGATTATGATATTGTAATCCCTAGTTTATAACATCTATAACTAGATTTTTTCTGATTTTATACAATGATACCTCCAAGGGTTTAGTCAAAAACACAAAATGATTCACCAGTTACCACCGATGATTGGGTGATTTGTGTTTGACTTCATAGCTAAAACTCACCAAGGAAACACACAAAGAACTCTATATGCTATCCAGGTTTGTATGTTATTACTTTTTTATACCATTAAATAAATGTACATGGACTTGATATTTTTTATGATATTTCAATTATCCAATATGAACCACACAAAAACTGCAATTAAAAGAGGAAAGAAGAAATGGTGAATGGTGTGTGAAACATCACATGATAGGGTACCCCCAAACATGATCATATGAGTTTGATCATGAAAACTCAATACATAACTCAATTATATAAGAATAGGGTATGATTAAAAATAACACACAACATAGAATTAAAAGGATAATTCAAGATAATACAAATATAAATCTTGGGATTACATCACGTTCCTCCCTAGGGGATCACAAGGAGTTTAGAACCCCATGGAGAGGGAGGAAGCCATAGATGTTGAAGTATAACTTACTATATCCTACAAAATTAATAGTAATGATGAGAGGACTCATTTGAGACTCCAAAATGGTAGCACCTTTCCTTCTGGTCGAACTCCTAAATGAGGTGCCCAATGTGCTCTTTTATAGCCAAAATGGTAGGTGGTTTTGGGAAGCCTGATTTCGAGAAACCACTTGGCCAATGGTTTTTGACCACTAGAGGATCCTTCTTGGTATTCATAAGACCCAGGATCAAATCTGGGTGGGGGAGAATTTTCAAGGTACTGTAGTAGCACTATAGCAGGGCACTGTAGAAATACTGTAGCAGTGGTGGGACTGTAGTAGTGAAGACATTGTAGCGGCGGAGGCACTGTAACAGGTACTGTAGCGGTGGCGGTAATGTAGAAGGTACTGTAGCAGCGCGGGTACTATAGCAGTAATGTTCACTGAGGGGTCCTTTCGCCCAAAAAATTGGCTTTCAAGCCATGTATTTAGGCCACTTGGCCTTGGTCCTTCTAGATATGTAATGGGTATCCATCTACCCAGTCTTTAAAAAGAGGTCTTTTCTTTAAATAATAAATTGAGGCTTCAGCCCCAACCTTTTAAAAAAATTAAAATACAGAGGAAAACTACTGAATCCATGCAGATTTATTTTATTGTACAAATCGGTTCGTATGGGCCCCTTAATGGATGAATTGGGTTTGCGTTCCTTCATGAAAGATCTATCCCATTTAATTATGGATGAGAAAAAAAATTCAGCTCAATTGTCCACACAGATCAGTAGCAGTATGCGGTTGAGTGCATAGATGTTCTTGGATTCCTATGCAATTTGTCCCATTGTTTATCAACTTCATCATGGGCCCTCCAAATCACCTCCACCTATAATGTAATTATCAAAACAACTAACATTGACCTTTTTAACAGTTTTGTACACAAAATAATTGAATCAAACATGAAGTGAAATTCCTTATTATAATTGGAATTTTCTATTCAAGACCAGTTTTAATACCTTGGTATAAGGGTGAAATAAAATAGTGAATCTCGGTATGATCACTCTTCTGTTTGTAACAAGCTAAGTTTCATATTTTAGTTCTTTTTCTTCTCCACCAGCAATATTTTGACTTAAAAAACCAACAGATTCTATTCTGGATTTTTGACTTTTCTCTCTTGATGGAGATACTTCAGAAAAATGGATAGTGCCTAATACTATTGATATGGTTCTTTACTTTCCAATAGTAACTAATATAGTAATATTCGAGGCCATTTCTTTTATAACAGAATAAATAATAATAACATTTGGATAAATTATTGAGATAACAAGATATGAACTAACTTAAAAATTATTTCCTTCCTCAGAATGAACAATAACTCATACTCTTCTTTTCCTTTAAGAAATATTTTTATTATTTATAACATCCCATACACTCTTAAATTTCACTAGTTCTTATATAGTAACATGATTAAATGCAGGGGATTAATCAACCACATCCCTAGTAACTTCTATTCGAGATGACTCCCACTGAGTAGTAGCGGGGTCTATATCAATACCTCCATCTGAACTAATGCGTAACAACTTATTTAGAGATAAAATATAGTATAACCCACTTTATTATAATACACTTTCACTTAACATAGTTATTCCATCATAATGAGTTGAAGTAGTGTCATCTAAACAGACACTAAATTTACAGAAAAGTAAATTCAACATCCTTATAAAGGGATAAAAAATTCACTGACTTATTTTGAATGTGACACATATACTTCATAATATAATGTTACATTTTTATAGGTTTCTCAGTCATAAATAGGAATAATAATGTGACATCTTGAAAAATAAATTTTTTGAACACACTATTCGATTTCATGATAGATTAAACATTATAAGAACTTTCCTTTCAGGTTCTAAATTATTCACCATATTTTTCTCAACATTGGACATTCAAAACAAAGGCTTAATCATTTCTGGAGGACAAACCTCATCTATAGAAACTAAAGAATTATGTAAGTTGACATAATATTCATGATGAAATTAAAAAGATTCATCCACTACCAGTGAATTTATTGAAAAAATTTAATGATTCATGGTCAATAACAACCCAGTCTAAATGTACATAGACATTACATCACTTTTTTAGAATACTTAAAATGTTACAAAAACAAACTCCCAAAGACTGTATTTGTTTACTTCCTTTGGAAACTTGGAACAAAAATATTCTAGATTCGTGAAAGATCTTCAATGTTTCCTAAAAAAGATCTTCCACCTTATTAATTATATATAAAAACCTTTCTTCATAACCCAGGGGGACAAACATAAAAAGGGGTGATCTCAGATGGTCAATAAGGGTAAAAAAGGGAGATATATAAGAATAATCATGATCATAAGGGTATGATAACATGATCATGAAAATATAAGATCATGCCCTGCATATCAAAGATCATAAACATGAATCCTGGCATAAATCTTGGCAGTTCATAAGACACGAATCATAAAGAAATAAATAACATAATAAATGAAAGCATAACATAAGAATAATACATGGAATTGTGTCATACAAATCAATGTATAACATAGTGAACATGTATAAGTAGAAACAGGTTCAAAAATTAAGTTAAGGACATGAAATAATTCCCTCATATAGACTTATGGACATGCAACCAGGTCCACGCATAATGTTGTGAACATGAAATCAGGTTCACGCATAACATTGTGAACAAGTAATCAGGTTCACACATAAACTTATAAACATGAAACCAAGTCCATGCATAACATTGTGAACATGTAATTAGGTTAACACATAATATAATTACCGTATAATAAGGTTCACTCGTAACATTTTTGTAATGTACCGGTTCTAGGTGCTACCCAAAGGTGACCCGTACCCGGTTGGTCACATGGCCTCAAGTGCATTTCCCTGAATTCCAGAGGCTTCTGATTAGTAGTGAGGGCCTTGGGTGTGATAGTGGGGAAATTATGTCCTCATTGGAAGAATAACACAGCGGAATGGAAATAATATTCAACAGTGGAAGAAGTAATATCATACAACAAATAAGCAGTGGAAGACTGAAAGTAAATAAAAAACTAGAGCACATATATAAATGATACATGTCACATATGTCTAGGAAAGCATCCAAACAAGTCACAATGCTATAAATACAGTACTAAACCAAATTACAAAGAAAATGAATAAACTCCAGCAGCATCGCAAGCCTCAGATTGGTCCCATTCTCGCCAATTCCACAGTAATCAAGTACCTAAAATAGAAGAGAGCTTGACCTTATCTATACCTACAACAATATAATCTATTTGGTCCCAAAATCATGACCCAAACAGGGTGTGAGATTAATCTTAGTAGACAACCACCCTAATATTTGTGTCTAAATATTAGTGAATATAAATATAGTAGGTAAAATTCAAAATGAAGTAATAAACAATGAAGTACTCAAAAGCAAAAAATCCTACAATTTCAAACTACATTCATTTGTGTTTATCAATTGTTCAACCAAAAATTTATAGGTAACCATCTGGGAAAGTTCTCATAGACTAACCCCTCTGGTTCAACCAATCACTCACAAGTAACCCTCTGGGTAATTTCTCGCATCCTAACCCCTCTCGTTCAACTTAACATTTAATCAAAAAAGATATAATGGCCCACTAGGATAGCTCACACAGTCTAACCCCTTTGTTATCATAAAAACAAGGAATCTCTGAGGAATCACTCACTTTCAATTCCCCATGTGGTCTTTTAATGATAAACTATAGACTCTATGAGGAAGAACTCAACGTCAATTCCCCCTATGGTCTTGTAACAGTACACTATAGAAACTCTGAGGGAGAACTCAACTTCAATCCCTCCTATGGTCTCAAAATATGAAAAGTATAACACACACTCTAAGGAAGCCCTCAATATCAATTCCCCCTATGGCCTAACTACACCAGGTTCACACATCCATGTGTAAAGAAATTGTGCACAAAAGATATCCAGAAGCCAAAGTAAATCACAAATATTACTTTCCTAAACAACTACATTTCATATCACAATCAAGTTATATAATATCAACTCCATCCTAACTACACTATTCATAGAATACAAATAGCCTAATAGGAAGTTCTAGACCCAAAGACCAAAATCAAACCACCAATGGGAAAACATATTCAAGGCAAGGTAATACACCTTATTCGTAATCAAAAGCCCTGTCTCAAGCAAACAAAGCATAGTAGGCATCAATAGGGTTAAATTTTAAAAACCCACAAAACCCTAAACTAGAGTATTTGTCACTTTTTGCACATATAAACCAAAGAAAACTAAGGAAAGGCACAAACCACCTACCATGATGTTTTATGATTGATAGAGTTGAACCTCAACCTTTAAATCAACCTAGAACATTGCAGATCCACAAAAACATCAAAAGCATTCAACCATAGATATCTCATGAAAGAAGATAAATCAAGAGGAGAGGCTCTAGAAGAAGGGAGAAATCACTGAGGTGATTCTAATGTAATCGACGGTGTTTGATTTGGAGAATGGACAGCCAATTGTTGGATCAGAGAAGATTCAGTGATTTTTTTCACTCTCGAATGAGACAGAGCTAAAAGAAGACAGTTTTGTTGATTATACGTGACCCCGGTCTGATATAAAAATTAAAAATAAAAATACACAGTGTGTTCCCTAATGATACATGGTGTGTATAGGCGTTTACTAGGCCCCGATTTAGATGGCCTCCAGGTCACCTCACATGGCCATGTACTTAGCCGTTACACAGCCAGTACACGACTTCTACAGAAACTGAGTACATGGCGTGTACTCCTAAGTACATGGCATGTACTTATGAAATTTCCAAAATCTCCCATTTTTTCTCAAAAATACCCAAAATCAAGATCCATACCTGAAAAGAAGATTTGGGTTCTTACAAACTTCCCCCCTTAAATAAATTTTTCCTCAAATTTACCTAAGAAGGAGGTAAAGAAGAATATTCTAACAGATCTGGCCACCACGATCGTACATTGGTCTCCCTCTCCGAAGTCTTGACCTGTACTCGCTCGTGCTACCATAACCCCCATACCATAGGAATAGACCAACCACATAGAACTTTTGCGCTACGATCAATAATCCAGATAGGATGCCCCTCGAACAAGGCGTCCACCTCCAACTCAACCTCCTCAGGTGTAAAAATGTGAGATGGGTCTGAGAAGTAACGTCAGAGCTAAGAAATATGGAAGACGTCGTGCATAACCTGGTACCTTTGAGGTAACTACAATTGATAAGAAACCATCCCAACTCTTTCCAGAACCTCAAAAGGCCTGACGTATCTCAGTGAAAGTTTACCCTGTCTCTTAATCCTCCTGTGGCCTAACCTTGGTGTGACACATAGGAAAACCTATTCTCCAACCTCAAACTCTAGAGGTAATCTCCATCTACTAGTAAAATAAATCTACTGTGACTGTGCAGTAGTCATCCTCTTTCAAATTAACTCCACCTACTCTATGGTATTCTGGACAAGATGAGGTCCCAACATAGCTTCCTCTCCTGCTTCCATCCAATATTGGGGTGATCAGAATGGCCTACCATACAAAGCCTCATAAGGTTTCATCTGAATAGTTTCTTGGAAACTATTATTGTAGGAAAACTCTACCAGAGGTTTGTGCTTCTCCAAAGAACCTCCAAAGTCTAGGATACATTCTCGAAGCATGTCCTCCCACACCTGAATCGTATGCTCAGACTGACCATATATCTGGAGATGGTAAGTTGTACTCAAAAGTAACTATGTACCCAAGTCCCTCTTTAGTCCCTTCCAGACCAAAGAAGTAAAATGATCATCCCTATTTGAAATGATGGAGTGTGGAACCCCATGTAAACGTACAATCTATCATATGTACAACCTTCCCATCTCATTGACACTAAAGGTCTCCTTGACCGGCAAGAAGTGTGTAACCTTCATGATTTTGTCAATGACAACCCAAAATGCATCATTACCTCGAGGAGACCTCGGTAAACCCATCATAAAGTCCATCGCGACATCATTCCACTTCCACTCAAGAATGGGTAACTACTGCAAAATCTCAAATGGTCATTGATGCTCTGCCTTCACCTGCTGACAGGTGGAACACCACATCACAAAACCAGAAACATCTCTCTTTATACCTGCCCACTAATACTGATGGTGTAGATCTTGTTACATCTTGGTGACACCATGATGAACTTCCCAAACTGAGGAATGAAAATCCTGCATCAGATCCTCACGTATGTCTGCTGACACCCATACATTCCCAATAAAACACAAGATATCATCCATGCCTACTATCCATCTAGGAATAGGGTTCTCTCATAACACACTCTCCCATAGAACTAGGCCTTCAGAATCCGATAGTTACCTCATTCACACTCGATCAAGTATAGTAGAGGTAACAACTACAAAATAAAGAAACTTCTGCCCCTGTCTAGCATACACCTCCAAATTCATCTTAAAGAACATAGTCATAAGCTACCACTCATTACTGGCCACCTAAACTGCCTGTATCTGATTCCACCTGCTCAATGCATCAGCCGTTGCGTTGCCTTTCCCAGACATATAGTCAAGATAAAAGTAAAAGGACTAAAGGTACTCAACCCACCTTCACTGTCTCAAATTTAGATCATGCTGAGTGAAAATATACTTGAGAATTTTATGTTTTTGTAAACCACAAAATGTTTTCCCAACAGATAATGTCTCCAAAATCATAAATCATGAACAACTACAGCTAACTCAAGATTTTTCATCAGGTAATTTCTCTCATTTGTCCTCAACTACCAAGACCTGTGTGCAACAACTCCTTCCCCCTGCATAAGCACTGCTCTCAACCCAATACCTAATGAATCATAGTAAATAGTATTCCTCTTGCTTGGATTTGGAAAAACTAGTATCGAGGCTGAATTCAACCTCCCTTTCATTTTTGGAAATGCTGAATCGCAGGAATCTGTCTACAGGTACATCGCACCCTTCTTAGTCAGGCTCGTCAGTGGCACTGTTAAGAAAGAAAAGTTCTGCATGAAACCTTTGTAGTAACCATCCAGCCTGAGAAAACTCTGTACCTCAAAGATGTTCTTTGGATACTCCTAGGAAACTACTTCTCTCACTTTTTTTGGGTCTACTAATACTCATATCTCTAAGATAACATGTCCCAAGAAGTGAATCTGGTCCATCCAAAAGTGGAATTTTTAGATCTTAGCATACAACCGATGCTCTCTCAATGTACTCAAAATGATCTCAATATGGGTAGCATGGTCATGTTGAGTGTGAGAGTACACCAAGATATCGTACACAAAAAATACCATAAATGAATCCAATTATGGAAGGAAAACTCGGTTCATCAGTTCCATAAAAACTATAGGCGTGTTCGTGAGACCGAATGGATTAACCACATACTCGTATAGAACATACCTACTCCAAAAGACTATAAAAGGTATATTAGATGGTCTAACGTGCAACTGATGATAACTGAATCTCAATTCAATATTCGAGAACACCTGTGCTCCTCGAAGCTGATCAAAGAGATCATCAATCCTCGACATGGGATATCAATTCCTAACCATCAGCTGGTTCATATTCTGATAGTCCACACAAATTCTGAGGGTACCATCCATCTTCTTCACAAATAGGATAGGAAAACCCCAAGGATAAGTACTAATTCAGATAAAACCCTTTTCTTATAACTCCTCTAACTGCTTCTTGAGCTCCAGTAACTCTGTTGCATCCGTCCTATAATGAGGAATGGACATCGATGTTGCTCCTGGAACAATCTTAATAGGGAAATATACCTCTCTCTACAGAGGTAAACCTAAAAAGTATTTAGGAAAGTCATCCATGAAATGATCAACCACTGGAGGAAATTTCATCTGTGAAGTCCCTGATCATCTAGATTCAAACTAGAAATCTAGGTTGTAACTCCTCCCAACCCATGATACTTGAGTCCCACTCTTCTCACCTGGACATCCCATTCCCCCTTATATAAGAACAAACCACCCTTTGGTGATGTTAAACTCACCCTACGGTGATAGAAATTGAAAACATCCCAGAAGGGAACAAACTAATACATTCTGAGAATAACATCATAGCCCATCATCTCTAAGACGTAAAGGTCCCATAAGAAGTGACACCCAACAACCTCAAGAGGGAACTCCTTGTACTGATGTACACTAGTCGTTATAGTCCCCAATAGAGTTTTTAGTGTCCAGACATCAGCAGAGGTAAAGATAAAGAGCCCAAGTCTCTCCACAATAGTAATAGATATGAAACTATGGGAAGAACCTATATCAAAAAGTGCAGAATCTAAAACCGGGTCAACTAGAATCGTACCTCTAACACTAGAGGGTCTGGGATCTTGCTTCTGCTAGGTCTGCTCCAGCGCAAAAGACTGGCCTATGCCATAGACCTGTGAAGATGTCTGAGGTCCCTAAGCTAATTCACTCTACGACTGTCAAAAACCCTATGTCTGACCACTCTGAGCCAATCCACCCTGTTGTGGCTGAAATCTTACCGACTGGCTACCATGGTCCTGACCTCCACCACAACCTAAATGGTCAGGATAACTCCAATTCTTGAACTGATGGGAAAGTGGTGGTCCTACTTCTAAACATGGAGTCATAGTGGAACCCATGTCACCAGATAATTGTGAGAAAAACCAATAGAAACGCTGAAGATGACCCATCTTGCTGCATGATCGGCACTCAACTAGGTCTCTCGGGCAATATGGTATTGTATTCCCACTCTTCCCCCAATGGTATAATACCACCTGGCTACCTGAAGAAGTACTATGCCTACTTGGATCTTCATGTGTAGACTCCCTGCGGCCCTTCCCACTGTCAGTCGAAGGGGTACCAACTCTGGATACTGATCCACCCTCTCTCACAGCCCCATAATCCTTCAGGTTGCACTCTATGATTAGCACCTGGTTAACTATAAAAGTTATGGAAGTCAACCTTAAGTTGTTCACTTGAGATCGGATTTCAATCCTAATACTATCTTCAAACTTCCTCACCAGAAATAACTCATCACCCCCTAGAATGGGTGTGAAGCACTGCAACTCTATGAAGCAAGAAGAATAATCCATGACTTAGAGATTACCCTGTTCCAAACTCATGAATTCTCGAGCTCAATCGGCTCTCAAAGTCTTTGGGTAGAAGTATTCATAGAAGGTACGTTTGAACTCATCCCAATCCATAACCTGTTGGCATCCCACCTATGATATCAAATCCCACCATCTCTTGAAGGAATCTCAAAGCATGTACGTAGCAAGATTCACCCTCCTCTCTGGAGGTATCTCGAGATGCTCAAATATAGATAGCATGGCTTCTAACCATGAATCTTTATCCTGAGGTCCTACATCCCCTGAGAAGGTGGGAGTATGTTGGTGTTGAAAAACCCACGTCAACATTTCCATAGACGGGGCCAGATGCGGTGCTCCCTGGAAGGTCTGCATAAACCTCATGAATCCTTCTTGGAACTATGCATCTGCACCTGTATCCGAAATGATGGTTGGTGCCAAGACAGGCACGATGGGAGGGTCTGTTGGTAGTCCTTGATCTTCCATGTCTAGTATCTGATCATTGCCATAGATCTGGCATACAACTATAGGACGTCTCGATCGCATGACTCTTCAAGGTCAATCGCACACCTTAGATCAAGATTATCAAGGACTGAAACTTATAAGTTCATGAAGAAATTGGAAAAGGAAAACATTCAAGTTTTTCAACACATAGATACATGATGTGTATGACCCCTATACAACATGTTCCCTTAATCATTTACAAGGGCATGTACTTATGCCAAACCTGGTCATGTAACACCCTTACACACGGCATGTTCATCCTCAAACATGGCATGTACTTGAACCTTTCCCCCTGCCCGAGTTCCTCTACATGGCTAAACCACATGATTCTCTTAGAAAAAAACTACACGACATGTTAATAATAGACACAGCATGTACTATAATTATTTCACCAACCCATTTCATTAGTCACACAGCCAGATACATGGCCATTACGACACGGAGTTTACGTCCGCTACACAGCGTGTTCCAAAAAAGATTTATCTACCCCATGTTTCTACACACCCATATTGACATATGGTTAAAGACTACATGGTGTGTACTCAAAGTACATGGCATGTACTTAAGAAAAGTTGTTCTTTATTGAATAGAAGGATACATGGCCTGTATTCATCAATACACATCATGTATTCTATGTTTTTCTGGATAATAAGCCTCAAAAACTACTTTGGAACCCCATAAAAACACTGAAACAAACATTAAAGTCCCAGATTTAGATCCATGGGGGGAATACTCCCTGTGAATCAAATATTGGCATCTTATTCATGTATATTATAAGTAGTAGTAGTTTACTCAATCACATGATTCGCCAAATTCCAATCCATGAGGGCCCATAACAATTCAGGGACCAAAGTTTAGCGTTCATCCAAAAGAAACTTTACATATTGGCAATACCCTATCAAATAGTAGGTATTTAATCAAGGTATCTATAACAACGTCATTCATATCTTTCATAACATCTATCACAACAACATGAAATTGGTAATGCACCCTAAATGGAATGACAAGAACTCGTGACATGTGATCTCTAGAAAGTACATATATGATGCATGAGATGACATACCCTCATCTCATCGGGTTGCAACAGAAATAGAACCTCAATAATATAAATGATAACAAAAAAACATGTGAATCAACCAACGGTTAAATCAAATCAACTGTAATAATTGAAAAACCATTAAAATTCTAATAAATGAGGTAAATTAGCTTTTCCCTGTACATGGGTTAGCTACTTTTAGGCACAGCTTATTACCAAGTACCTATTCCTTCATATCCCTCTCTATAGGCTCCAAATAGTAAGTTAAGAAGAAAAGAACATGCCTCTGATACCACTTTTTAACATCCTTGTTCTGGGTGCTACCCAAAGGTGCCCCATACCCGGTTGGTCACATGGCCTCAAATGCATTTTCCTAAATGCCAAAGGCTTCCAACTAGAAGCGAGGGCCTTGGGTGTGATAGTGGGGAAACTATGCCCTCATTAAAAGATT
Organism: Viscum album; assembly: GCA_963277665.1. Classification (NCBI taxonomy): domain Eukaryota; kingdom Viridiplantae; phylum Streptophyta; class Magnoliopsida; order Santalales; family Viscaceae; genus Viscum; species Viscum album. The sequence continues at coordinate 212,844,667 of OY728137.1, forward strand.
AACACAGTGGAATGGAAATAATATTCAACTGCAGAAGCAGTAATACCATACAATAAATAAGTAGTTAAAGACTAAAAGTAAATAAACAAATGGAGCACATATATAAATGATGCATGTCACATATGTCTAGGAAAGTATCCAAACAAGTCACAATGCTAGAAATACAATACTAAACCAAAGTGCAAACAAAATGAATAAACTCTATCAGCATCGCAAGCCTCAACATGGTCCCATGCTCTCCAACTCCACAACAATCAAGTACCTGAAGTAGAAGGGTGATTTCTCTTATCTATACATACAACAATATAATCTATTTGGGCCCAAAATCATGACCCAAATAGGGTGTGATATGAATCCCAGTATGAAACCACCCAAATATTTGTTCTTAACTGTCCATGAAAATAAATATAGTAGGAAAATATCAAAATGAAGTAATAAAAAAAGGAAGTACTCAAAAGCAAACAATCCTATAGTTTCAAACTATATTCATTTACGTTTATCAATTATTCAACCAAACATTTAAAAGAAACCCTCTGGAAAAGTTCTCACAGCCTAACCCCTCTGGTTCAACCAATCACTCGCAAGTAACCCTCTAGGTAAGTTATCACATCCTAATCCCTTTGGTTCAACTTAACATTTAATCAAAAAAGATATAATGACCCTATGGGATAGCTCACATAGTCTAACACATTTGGTCTCATGAAAACAAAGACTCTCTGAGGAAGCACTCACTGTCAATTCCCTCTATGGTCTTTTAACAAAAAAATATAGACTCTCCAAGGAAGCACTCAATGTCAATTCCCCATGTGGTCTCGTAACGGTATACTACAGACACTTTGAGGAAGCACTCAATGTCAATCCCTCCTATGGTCTCACAATGTGAAAAGTATAATAGACACTCTGAGGAAGCCCTCAACGTCAATTCCCCCAATGGTCTAACTACACCAATTTCCCACAGCCCTATGTAAAGCAATCGTGCAAAAATGATATTCAGCATCCAAATTAAATCACAAATACTACTTGTCTAAACAACTACATTTCATATCACAAGAATGTTATATAATATCAACTCCATCCTAACAACACTAGGCATAGAAAACAAATAGCCTAACAGGCAGTTCTAGACCCAATGAACAAAATTAAACAATTAATGGTAAAACACATCCAAATCAAGGTAATACACTTTATTCATAATAAAAATCCCTATCTCAATAAAAAAATCATATAAGGCATCAATAGGGTTAAATTTCCAAAACCTACAATACTTTAAACTATAGTTTTTGGCACTTTTTCACATATAATCTGAACACAACTACAAAAAGCCACAAACCACCTACCTCGATGTTGTAAAATCGATATAGTTGTACCTAATCCTTTGAATCGACATAGAACATCGTATATCTAAAAAATGTAAAAAATGTTAAACCACGAATATCTCATGAAAGAGGAATAATCGGGAGGAAATGATCTAGAAGAAGGAAGAACTCACCAAGGAGATTCCAATGCAATTAGCTGTGTTCAATTCGGGGAACGGACAGCTGATCGGTGTCTCGGAGGTGATTCGGTGATTTATGTCTCTCCTGGATGAGAAGGATCTAGAGGAAGACAGTTATGTCGATTATACACAACCCCGATCTGATATAACAATTAAAAATAAAAATAAATTGTGTATTCCCTAAGGATACACGGTGTGTATAGGCCTTTACCAGGCCCTGTTTCAGGTGGTCTTTAGGTAACCTCAAATGGACCTATACTCGGCTGTTACACGGCTAGTACATGGCTACCCGCGGCAACCGAGTACACAGCGTGTACTCCTAAGTACACAACATGTACTTATAAAATTTCAAAAATCTTCCCTTTTTCTCAAAAACACCCAAAATCAAGATCCATACCTAAAAATAAGATACAGGTTCTTACAATTTTGAACATGTAATTAGGTTCATTCATAAACTTGTTAACATGAAACCAAGTCCATGCATAACATTATGAACATGTAATTAGGTTCACGAATAACATTTATACTCATGGGTCATTTATCATTACCCAATTCATTGGAGGTAGATATAGGTCCCACCTGTCACATAAGGAAATCATACATGCATGTTCCACAATAAATTCATAATGTCATGACCCATGAAAAGAGATGGGTTTATAAACATTAAATCATAACCCATGAAATGAAATGGGTATCATTAACATCTCATCCTATCATAACCTATGGAAAAGATGTAGGCTTAATAATCATTTCATTAAAGTGTAACCTATGAAAAGAATAGGGTTTCAAAATCATATAACTTTTGGAAAAGAAATGGGTGTCATAAGCATCATTCCATAAAAATATAAACCATTTAAGACATAATATGAATGGAACTTTTAGATCATTTCCTATAAGGTCTTGAGTAACATTAATAGATGTCATCATAAATGAAAAATAAGTTTGAAATATATTTTGAAAACATTTCTTGAGGAAAATATCCTTTCTTCTTTGAAATGTCTTATTAAACATAAAACCTTTACAAGACCATTTTCTTTGAAAATGCATTGAAAACCTAGAAATAAGGCTTGAAATCGTTTTGAAATTTTATAAAGGAATCGTGAAATTTTTTTGAAAACCTTTTTCCTTAAAAATATATAAAATAATCTTGAAAAAATTTTGAAAACCATTTCTTTTACAACACTTTTGAAAACTTATAAAGAAATCTTGAAAATTTTTTGAAAACCATTTTCCTTACAAACTTATAAAAGAAGCCTGAAAATGTCTTGAAAAAAAATTATTTGAAAATATTTTGAATATTTATAAATAATTATTTAAAACCTTTTTTATTGAAAATAAATTGAAAATTTATGAATAATATTTTAAAACATTTTTAGAAAACATGGTTTTGAATGAACACATATTTCTGAGGAAAGAGAAGGAAAAGTCGGGCTTTCTTTAAAAGAATCTTAACTATAAAATAAACCAAAGAGGGGAAAATGGTACCAATAAATGAATATATCATTAATAACTAGAGGAGAGAAAATTAATGATATTTATTTATATATTTATCATAATTCATCAAAGGATTCATAAACATAAAAAATCTTGAAATGCGATGAGATCATTTCAAAAAAACTCTCACCACTTGGTAACTTTGAACCATACTCCCCATATAAGAAAATAAAATAACAAAAATCCTAAAATATAATGAAAATAATTATATTCATGATATAACATTTCATAGGTAGTTTATACACCATAAGGAAAAAATATTTGTGCATAACATGGTATTTGTCTCAAATAAGGAAAATTGAGACAAAATTACTTTACTGATTTGGTAAGTTTTAAAACATAAACCCCATGAATGGAAGACCAAAAAATGTATATGTAAATACCCATAAATTTAATTATAATAATCATATAATACATCCATAGGAATTATACACACCACGCAAAATGAACGGGTGGTGAATAAAGTATGTATCTCATGAAAATAAAAAGTGAGATGAAATCCCCTTACCTTGTGTCTTGACCCACTTCGTACTCATAATAAAATATTGAATAATAAATATAAGTTTATTATAAAAATTTTAAAGGAAAATATTACTATATCTAATTATATATATGGTTTGATTATGAATCCATATTAACCACTTGTTAACAATTCTATTTTAAGGTTATGCTTCAGGAAATATTTGTTTCGTTTTCCATATCTAACTTAATTTGATATATCATTGGTCTTTATACTTATATCATGATTTAAAATATTTAAACCATAATATAAATATCATTAATATTAAATATATATTTATTATAATAATCTATATAATATATAAATATTAAATAGAATACACCATTCATCGAGATGTTAGGTCGTACATATGTATGAACGTTGCTTCGGTTTTATTGGCGTATTGAAAGAAAGAAATTAAATGACATATATATATATATATCTGTGTGTGTGTGTGTGTGTGTGTGTGTGTGTGTATATGTATATAATATCATTATATTAGAATTATTATGTCATATATATCATATATTTTCACTAAAAATATCCTTAATACATTCAATTTAGTGTGTGAATGAATCACATTGCTTTAAGGGGGTGGTAGTCTACACTTCCTCGAATGAAATTATCATATCTACACAAGATGGAAAGTTTAAGGGTATGTCCTAAATAAAAATTATAGAAGAATTAATAAATTATAAATATAATACATATCATATATAAATATAGTTTCCATCATAATTTCTACTATGATAGGTGGTAAAGGAAAAAATGAACAATCATCGATTCGTGAGGCAGTAGTTCACAGTATACATAAACAATATGTTTGTTACCCATTAGATGGAATTGTGTGTAATTGTAGGTATAAATATTATTATAAAAAACATATTATATTTATGATACTGGTTTTATTATACAATAATTTAATAATAAGATTTTAGGGAGTGGATAATGTAAATAAAAGAAAGAAGCTTGAGGGAGAGTGTTACCTCTTAATCGGGTAACTCCTTCTGGTTTGCATCAAAGGGAGTCATTGGAAGTATTTTTGCCAAAATTTAGTCTTCAAGGATTAAGGGAGGTTTTTTTATAATTTTATTTGTTATATATTGTCCGAACCTAAGTGTTTTGAGAGGTGACAGGAAGATGGAGAGATAGTGGCCTTTTATAGGGAAGGGAAAAGACGCACTTGGAATTTATGAAAACAAGTTTGGTGTACCCATGTTTTTACCTAAAAAATCATATAAAAAATTAATTTTTATGGATGAAATATATCCATACAATTGGTTTTATAAAATTTAATATGTCATTTGGACCCTTAAGTTTAAGTTTTATTCTCATCTTAAGCTTAATTTTACCTTAATCACTATAATTAATTTTAACTACATTCACTAATATTTTTGGTAAAAACCAAGTTGAAATTATTAGAAATTAATAATTAATTTAATTAAAAATATATAATCCATTTTTATAAATTCTGATCCCATAATTGGCATAATTTAATTTAAATTTAATCCTGTATATGGGACCACAATGCGGGTTTTTAAAGTAAAAACATCCGAAAATTTGCTAATTTTTTATATCCAATTTCAAATTAAAATTGATTCCAATAACCTAAATTGGATTAATTTATAAAAATATTCTCTAATTAAAATTGTAAACCAATTTAAAATATAATTTAATTTTATAAATAAATTATATGAAAATCATTTTTGGACTAAAATTTAGTATTTTTTATTATTCATTATAAAATGAAACTTCACAGAAAAATACCAAAAATTTACCCTAAACTAATTCTTATGTTACAATTTCAAAGATTAAGTTTATTTTGACGTATTATATCTATAAAAATTCAAAAATTTGGATTTAAAATGGGTTATCCATTAAAAGGTGATATAAATGCCTTAATAAAAATATAGGTTTTAAGCAAAAAATTGTGTCTGTTCTTATCTTATATCTATAAAATCTATTGGATGAATATAAAAAATCTTTTATTGGATATGTAAAATATATAATACATTAATATCACTCAATAATTGTAATTAATTTAATTTAATCATGAAAAAATAAATTTTTGGGTATAAAAATATTTTCCTTTACATTCTATCGGTTTTCATTTTCATTTCTAGTTAATTTTTAACCTATAAATTAATTTTATATTTTTGTAAACCATATATTTTTATAAGTTAGTTAACCATTTTCATAAATAATAATTTTATAGCTAAGTAATATTAAATAATATATTATTATTCGGTAAAACTCAGTCTTGCATGTCACACATGCCATCGAGGAAATTTATTATTGTGTGTAACACAAGCTATCCTCAGTGTTCTGTATAAAGAATGAAAATTTTTATATTGTGTGTATCACATGATTAACTTGGTTTTTTGTATAACACAATCCAAACAAAGTTATTTAATATAAAATAAACTATTTTTTGTGTTGAGTGAAATGAAAAATATAAAAAACAATAAATTAATTCAAAAATATATATTTCACAAAATCTTGAGGTGTTACATTCTTCCCCTCTTAAAATAAATTTCTCCCAAAAAAAAATTATGGGTTATCAAAGGTTTAATACATGAAGGTTTCATTTATAGAAACACACAATATAAAAATGAATATTAAAACTTCCCTTAAAATGGGAAAGTTGGGACCATAACAGTTACCCAAAGTAACATATAAATAGGATTCCTTATAGGAGAACATAGGTTAGAAGTGAAAACATTTACATGTAGGAGAAATCAAACTATTAAGTTTTGATGGAGATTGATATAGAACATTGATCAACAGAAGTGGGTGAATCCAAAACAATAAATATGTGATGTTATAAGGTACTATCTAATTCATCAGAAATAATAGTGTTAGGATAAATCTTTTTCAATATCTTTTTTTTATATTTTATGATTTATTTTACTGTCTAGGAACATAATGAAATATACTTACTTGATTTCATTCCTTTTCAGATGTAAAATATCACCATTTGGTTTTTACTTGATCATTTCCCACGTCATCTCTTACTCTAGGGAATGATGACCAATTATTCATTCCTAAAAAACTATCAGATCCTGATATCCATGATATGCCATCCCATTTAACATCTTATATCATCAACACAAATTTGTTAGAATAGGTTATCCAATATTCATAAATCCTCATGTGGTGATATATTACTTTAATATCAAAAACATTAATTGAAGTTTAACTTAAGCCATTCTATAAATGGTTAACCTTGTATCTCTTATAGAAGATAAAAATACAACAAATTAGATATAAGGTCATGAAATCAGATTAACATTGATCCCTCATATATCATAAGTTAGTTATTTGTTTTAATATTCCATAAATGTGTATACCCTCATCGTATATTCACTTAAAACATGGTAACTACCTAAATTACCATAAATACTTTTTAAAAACATGCATGCTTCCTTATTCCAAAGATTAATGGATATATTCTTTAAATCCAAGAAGTTGTAAACTTCATCCTTGATGATATAGACCACTTTGTCAATAATCAATTCCAAGGTAATATGTACTATCAAATTTACTTATTCGTATCCAACATATCTTTATCCAAACATCATTATCTCAATTTCAGGAATTAATTAAGGGTTACCTTCCCTTAATCAAAAAATCAACTTTATATGAAATCACTTTTCTATATCTTCATCACCATTCAATATGTCCTTTTTAATACTTAATTAAAACTTATACTAAAAATACTTATATATTTCATGATTCATAAAACATAATATTTTGAATTTCAAAACATAAAAACTTCATTAATCCAACTTTATTCTTAAACCATTACTCAGTCTTCATCAACTTATTCCTTATACATCTTTCCAAGAATATGAAATAGGAATCATGTCTTAAGGTTCATCAACCTCAATCTAATAATTCTTCTTTGGTTTAATGTAAAAAATGCTAGAATAACATCACATACCTTTCACATGTCATTTGCAGTCTATTTATCTTCTAGAGTATAAGCAATACTCATACCACCTTCCTGATTCTCTTTATGATATTTCCACTTGGGAAATAAACTTTCATAATGCCCATAATTTAAACATATGAAACATTTAATGTTAACCATTTTTCTTATATTTCTCTCCATTGACTAATACTAGAAATCACATGGAAAGAAACAAATATCATAGAAGAAAACCACATAATCATAAAAAAAAAATTACTTATAAGATGTATAAATTATGACACCATCCTTAATCTATGAAATCTTAGGTTTATCCTAGGTTATTCATAGACAAATTATTTATAAATACTTTATGATGGTTAATTAAGAGTTTGTTAATTACCAAGTAAAATCCCCCAGGAGTTTCAGAACAGGTGTGCATCAAGGCCCATTGTCGTAAATTAGATTACCCCAAGTCAATCCCAAAACATCTTTTCAGAGTTTTCACTCCTATGTACATATATTCTAGAGCCACATCCAATTTTAGTATCTATATAGGGATGTATTTCTAGGAAACCACTTACTCTATCCTTTACCAAAATTTGAGGACATTATCCTATACTTTTCATTATCCTTAGACTTATCCCTATACATGTTCTTAGGGTTCTCACTAAATTTTTCTCATCCTAGATTCTAAATTTTAACTAAACCTTTGCTCTGATGTCAACTATAATGACCCAACCTTAATTTACATAGAAATTAAATCACTTTTTTTTAATACTTAAAACATTAAAAAAATGGATTCCTAAAGACTGTATTAGTTTAGTTCTTTGGAAACATGGAACAAAAATATTCTAGCTCAGTAAAAGATCTTTAATGTTTCCCAAAAAGATCTTCCCCTTAGTAATTCTACTTAAAAACCTTACTTCATAACCTGGGGGAATGAAACATAAAAAGGGGTGATCTCAGATGCTCAATAAGGCTAAACAAGGGAGATATATAAGAATAATCATGAGCATAAGGGTGAGAGAACATGATAAAGAAAATAGAAGATCATACCCTCCATATCAAAGATCATAAAGATGAATCGTGGCATAAATTTTGGTAGTTTATAAGACATGAATCATAAGGAAATAAAGAACATAATCCATGAAAGCATAACATAGGAATAAGACATGAAATTTTGGCATACACATCAATGTATAACATAGTGAACATGTATAAGTAGAAACAGGTTCACACATTAAGTTAAGCACATGAAATCAGGCCCCTCTATAGACTTATGGACATGCAACCAGGTCCACGCATAATGTTATGAACATGTAATCAGGTTCATGCATAACATTTTTAACATGTAATTAGGTCCACGTATAACATTATAAACATATAATAAGATTCACTCATAATATTTTGAACATGTAATCAAGTTCATGCATAAACTTATGGACATGCAACTAGGTCCATGCATAACATTGTGAACATGTAATCAGGTTCATGTATAACATTTATACTCATGATTCATCCATTATTACTCAATTCATTGGAAGGAGATATAGGTCCCACCCTCCACATAAAGAAATCATACATTCATGTTCCACAAAACATTCATCATATCATGACCATGAAAAGATATGGATTCTATAAACATCAAATCATAACACATGAAATGAAGTAGGTATCATTAACATTTCATTACTTCATAACCTAGGGAAAATAGATATGTTTCATAATCATTTCATCAAACCATAACCTGTGAAAAAAATCAAGTTTCAAAAGAATATAACATGTGGAAAAGAAATGGGTGTTATAAGCACCATTCCATCAAAATAAAAACCATTAAAGAAATAATATGAATGGAACCTTTGGATAATTTCCTAGAAGGTCATGAGTGACATCAAAAGATGTCATATTAGATGGAAAATAACTTGGAAATATATTTTGAAAATATTTCTTGAGGAAAATATCCTTTTTTATTTGAAAAATATTTTTAAACATAAAACCTTTGTAAAATCATTTTTTTAAATGCCTTGAAAACTTATAAAGAAGGCTTGAAAACATTTCAAAAACATTTTCCATTAAAAACATATAAAAGAAACATGAAAACATTTTGAAAACCCTTTTCCTAGAAAAAATATAAAATAATATTGAAAACATTTTGAAAACCATTTTCCTTGAAAACTTGTAAAAGAAGCTTAAAAACGTTTTGAAAACAATATTTTTAAAAATACTTTGAATACTTATAAAGAATTATTGAAAACATTTTTTATTGAAAATACATTAAAAATTTATGAATAATACTTGAAAAAAAAATTAGAAAACTTGGTTTTTAAGGAACACAGATTTCCGACCGAAGAGAGGGTAAATTCGGGCTTTCTTAAAAACACATTATTAATTATATTATGTAACAAAGAGTTTAAAATGATACCAATACATGAATATATTAGAAATAACTAGAGAATAGGAAAATTAATGATATTTATTTGGATATAGATCATAATGTTTCATCAAAGTAATCATAAACATAAACAATCTCGAAATGCGATGAGATGGTTTAAATAAACTCTCACCACTTGGTAACTTTGAACCATACTACCCATGTAAGAAAATTAAATTAAATAAAGCTTAAAATATCATGAAAATAATTATATTCATGATATAACATTTCAAAGGCAGTATATACACCTCATGAAAAAAATAGGGGCATAACATTGAATTTTTTCAAAGAATGAAAATTGAGACAAAATTACTTTACCGATTTGGTAACTTTTAAAACATAAACCCTATAAAAGGAAGAAAATTAAATGTATGTATAAATACCCATAAATTTAACTATAATAATAATATAATACATCCATGGTCAGTATACACACCACACAAAATGAATGGGTTGTGAATAAATCATGTATCTCACAGAAATAAAAATTGAGATGAAATCCCCATACCTTGTGTCTTGACTCTCTTCATAATCGTAAGAAACTTTTGTATACTAAATTTAAGTTTATTATAAATATTTTAAATAAATGTATTATTATATATAATTACATATTTTATTTTATTATTACTTAATATTACCCTCTTGTTAACAATTCTATGTTAAGGGTACGCTTCGGGCAATATCCGCTTTGTTTTTCACATGTGTCTTAATTTATTATATCATTGGTCCTTATACTTATATCATGATTTATAGAGTGTTAAAATGATATAAATATCATTAATATTCAATATATTGGTATTACAATAATCTATATAATATAGAATTATGAAATTGAATACACCATTTATGGATATGGTAGGTCGTATGTACGCATGAACACTGCTTCCATTTAATTGTCATATTGAAAGAAAGAAATTAAATTAAATATATGTATATATATTTGTGTGTATATAATATCATTAAATAAGAATTATTATTTCATATATATAATATAGGTTCACTAAACATGTTCTCAATACATTCCATGTAGTGTGTGAATGAATCACATCACTTTGAGGGGCGGTAGTCCACGCTTCCTTAAACGAAATTATCATATTTACACAAGATGGAAAGAATAAGGGTATGTTCTAAATAAAAATTAAAAAACTATAAAGACATTATAAAAATCATATATATATCATATATAAATACATTTTCCATCATAATTTCTACCATGAGAGGCAATAAAGGAAAAATGAACAATCATCATTTCATGAGGTGTTAGTTCGCCGTACACTTAAACAGTTTGTTTATTACCCATTAGATGGAAGTGTGTGTAAGGTTAGGTTAAAATATTAACATAAAAACATCATAGTATATTTAGGATATTAGTTTCTTATATAATCATGGAATAATAATAGTTTAATGAGAAGATAATAGAAATAAAGGAAAGGAGCTTGAGGGAGGGTATTACCTCTTAATCGAGTAACTCCTTTTGGTTTTCACCAAAGGGATTACTTGGAAGTATTTATTATAAAAGGTAGGATTAAAGTAGGAATATAGGTTTGTTGGAAATTTTATTTATCCTATCTTGGTGGAACCTAAGTGTTTTTAGAGGTGTGAGTAAGAGGGAGAGTTGGTGGCATTTTATAGGGAAGGGAAAGGACAAACTAGGTATTTTTTAAAACAAGTTATGGGTACCCATTTTATTACCTAAAAAAAGTCATAAAAAACCAAAAAAAATCAATAATGGAAGTTTTATGACCAAAATATGGCCATAAAATGAATTTTGGACAAGTATATAGGTCATTTGGACCCATAAGTTTAATATTTATTCCCTCGTTAACTTAATTTTACCTTAATCATTGTAATTAATTTTAACTGCATTCACTAATATTTTTGGTAAAAAATAATTTGACCTTATTAGAAATTATAAATTATTCTTATTCCAAATATGGAATCCATTTTTCCAAATTAAAATCACATAATTGGTAGAATTTAATTTAAATTTAACCCCTCATATGGGATGACAATGCGAGTTTTTAAAGTAAAAACGTCCAAAAGTTTGTTGACTTTTTATACCCAATTTCAAAGTGAAGTTGAATAAAATGACCTATATTGGATTAATTTATAAAAATATGATCCAATTAAACTTTTAAAATAATTTAAAATTTAATTTAACCATATAAATAAATTATTTGAAAAAACATTTTTGAACTCAAATTCAGTATTTTTCGCTATTCATTAAAAATGAAACTTCATGGAAAAGTACCAAACATTTACTTTAACATAATTACTATGTTACAGTTTCAAATATTAAGTTTATTTTGACATATTAAATCTATAAAAGTGACAAAAATTGGATTTAAAATGGGTTCTCCACTAAAAGGCGAGCTCAGATTCTCAGTAAGGTTAAACAATATAGTAGAAACTTTCATAAATAACCATAAAATTTAAGGCAAGTATAAAACTAAAACACAAGCCTTATAAACATAAATGTGAACATAATATGGCAAGAATAAATCAAATAGTTCCATTTAAACATTAACATAGATATTCTACTATTCTAATAATCACATGTAATATTAATAATTAATCCCATAATGAGGGAATGAATAAAGTCAGACATCATAACCATACTGTCATGGCCACATGCAAAGACCATAAATAAATATATATTTAAGGCCTTATTTTAAGAAACTATTTTGTCTCATGAGACCTACCGATGCATCTAGGGGCTATAGCGGGCCCTTCTTATCACTTACTAAGTCCAATACATTCCTCATATGAAAATGATGAAACATAAACAACATAATCATTCGTATTAAAAACTTGTATACAAAATATGAATACTTTAACCATAAATAAATAATTGTATCCAAATAGAACATACACAATCAAACTGATCATAAACCATTCAATAAAATATGGTAAATGATATCATAATAGATTAACCTTAATTAAGCATAAGATACAACAAAGGATGTTTACATAGATGAAAATACTCTATCAAAATAATTAAAAATATCTTGAGATAAATACCCCTTTTTTCTTTTAAATCATTAATTCAAAAGTTGTGCACCTATAAAAGAATACATTTAAAAATATAGTTTTTAATCAAAGTGTCACATAATGCTTTGAAAATTTTTAAAGGAATTAAAATTAAAAAACATTAATGTACATATAAATAAATCCTTAAAAATCATTTTGAAAACATGGACATTAATGAGAAAGATTTAGAAGAATAAATTTTTAAAACATTTAAAATGAATTTTTAGTTAAATATACCCTTATAATAAAACCTTAAAATGTTTATTTTGAAAAAAATGAATGGAATTAAAAATAGACATAAAATTTTCTTTATAATCCTTTATATACATATAAATAAATATGTATGAGAATATCAAGAATATTGAAATGGAGAAAGGATTAATTCTTTAAACATTCATAGTGTCTCATACCACTTTGAACATTTAAATAATAAGCCTAATATATTAAACTAAATATTTAAATACAATGAAGATAATCTTATTCATGATATTAAATATAATATGGGTAGTATATAAACCACACATAAGAAATAGGAGGTGAACTTGGCTTATATCTCATGAAAATTAAAAGTGAGATAGAAATTCTTTTACCTTAAGTCTGATACTCTCCATATGTGTCCAAAACTCCTGTATAAGGGTTTTTAACATATTATTAACTTATTTTAGAATCATAATAATATTTATAATATCATATATGATTCTTTTATGGAATTATATTACCCGTTTATTAATAATTTCCAAGTAAAAGAAACATTTTGAGTAAAAATCGCTTTCTTTATCGTATGTGTTTTGACTTGTTATTCTTGATAATATTACTTATATCATGATTTACTTACTTTAATAATGTATAAAATTATTTATATAACATATATATTTAGAATATAAATATATATAATAGATAGATATATGAAATGGAATACACTGTTCATAGAGATGGTAGGTCATACGTACGCATGAACGTTGTTTCCATTTTCTAATCATATTGAATGGAAGTAAGTGAATTAAATATATGTACATAAATATATAAATATATTATTATTCTAATAGAATTATTATTTCATAAATTTCATACTTATTAATAATATATATTTCTATAATCATTCTTGAATGGTGAATGTGAAAGATGAAACTTTTCACGTCGTGGAGACGGTAAGTCGTATGTACGCACTAGTGATGATATCATTTCCTTAATAGGTAAATAGAATGGAATTGGATGAAATATGATTTTTAAAAAAAAATATCATATTATATTTATTATTTACCTCCTTTATATTCATCTTTATACCCATATAAATAAAATGTAAATGAAAAACGGTTTACACTGTGGCGTGGAGATGGTACGTCTTATGTACACAGACATGGTAATATTGTTTTTCATAGGATGGGTAAAATGAGGAATATGGTTGTCCTATAATAATAACAACATATCAGAATATATTATATATTGAATTTATTACTTTAGTATGAAACAACATAGGAAGAGGAAGTAGAAGAAGAAAAGAACTTTGAAAGAGGTGATAAAACAATTACCTCTTTTTGGGTATCTTCAATTGATTTTCACAAAAGGACTCCTTAGGATGGCTTTCTGTCCAAATTATTGCCTATATGATGTATTGAGGGAATTTGGGAGAGTAAATGGGAAGGTTTTGGCTGAGCCAAAGGGTTATGAAGTTGTGAATAAAGAGAAGGATAAGTGTCCATTTATAAGAGAGGTGAGGGACACTTTTGGGCCAACGAGCCCGTACCTGAGTGGTAAGGGCTCCTGTTTGGCATCCAAGAGACCCAGGTTCAAAATTGGGTGAAGGTGAATTTCTGGGGGGGGGTACTGTAGCAGTACTGTAGCAGGAACTGTAGCAGTTACTGTTCGGTACTGTAGCAGCCAGAACAATTCACCCTATTTGGGTCTTCGAGCAACCGGTTTGGGCCTAAGGGTCTCCAGGGCCTTCGGGTCATTAATGGCCTTTGGGCCACAGGGCCTTAGGGTCACGTAGACCATGGAGTAGCCCAGTTCACACAGAACATGCCCTAGAAGAGGATCATAGCTACAAGAGTAGCAGCCACCAGATGCAGAGCTAACCGAATTGGAAGAATGAGAGGGTATGACAACCGCCATCAGGAACAAGTACCATGCAGCTTTGTATGGGGCAATGTTATCCAATCAGAAATGCAAGGTGGAGAGCTAGGTGATCAATGACTCAGAAATCTGGGGAGGGGCAGTTCAAGTGGGCTGGGCCTACGGGTCATGTATTGGGCATGGTATGCCTCTGGGCCTTCGGGTCATGTATTGCGAGTTTGTCGGGCCTTGTGCCTTGGGCCTACGGGTCATGTACGGGTTCCCCTTCAACCCTTAAAATAGGTATTATCCATAATAAAATAAAAAAAGGCCTTCGGGCCATTCGGGGTGAGGGACACTTTTTAAAGATCTTAAAATATTAATTTATTATAAATTTATTTTCAGTTTAAAATATATTAAAAATGATTTATTTATAGGATAAGGTAAATATCGGTCTAAATCCTCTCAAAAATTAATTTTAGCCATGTTTAGGTCATAAAAGTAACCTTATATTTTGGATTTAATGCTTAGTTAAACAGTTTAACTCTTACTGTGCCTTCTTGTATTTTTACACTATAGGGTTAATATAGTTACTATAAATTTCAAAAAGAAACAAAATTGGATCATTTATGAAATATTTGACATTATCAATGTTAGTTTTCCAAACCTTAGATCTTTATGACTTTTATTTCATTTAATATAATAGAATTTATTTTAAAATACCATTTATGTCAATTCTAATACTATTCAATATTTTTATTTTTAAAAATATCAAACCAACATGATAAGTTAGAGAAAATACTTCCAATATGTCACTAACATGTCTATGTTATCTATAAAATTATCTTATATCATTAATTAAGTCAAATTAAATTTATTTTAATATTTTTAATATAATTTTTTTGATATCTAAATTAATTAAACAATCATTGCATCATCATTGTGTCGGTATATTATTTATTTATTTAATATATAAAAATTATAAATAAATTATCATTATGTATATAAAATTATTATATTTATAAATATAATTTATAGCAGGTCATATCACTTATATAACCTCATATTAAAAATAAAATAGTTATTAAAATTTGAATATGACATTTTTAACTCTTCTTTAAATAAAATTTAATAAATATCCTAATCAAACACAAGTGGCTTAAAAAGGGTCATATTTTTTAACTAAGGTTGATTTTGGTCGAAATATACTTATCCTCTAAAATTAGGATAAGTTTTAGGGTAATTTTATATTATTATAATATTATTTTTACCTTTAATTACCATATTTACCTTTAATCATGGTAAATAAAATTCAAAAGTTACTATTCACCAAAAATTATTTTGATCCTATTAGACCAAATTTTCCATACCTATTAAAACCATGTATTATAGATTTTTTAAATTCAATTTCCATAAGCAGTAAAATTATGTTTAATGTTATTCTATTAATGTGGCTAGAAGGCGGGTAAAAAGAAATTAAAAAAATCATTGAATTTTTATATCTACTTCTATTATAAAAATAATTCCAATTAACTAAATAGGGTTAATATATTAATTATTTATCTATTGTGACTTTAAATTAAATTTAAATTAAAATTATTATTTAAATGAAAAAGTCATTTTTTAACAATAATGGAGTGTTTTTCACTATTCATCAAAAATTGAAAGTTTTCAGAAAAAAAAAACTAAAAAAACACCCTAAGATAATTTTGATATTATAATTTCAAAAATGAAGTCTATTTGATCAAATTAAATTTATAAGATTGTCTAAAATTATTTTATTATTGTTCACAAAATGAAATAAAAAGTAGTTCCTTTAAGAAAATAGTATTTTCTAAACATATAGCTATTTTACCGAAACTTAAACATTTCATTATAAATTTTTTTAATTTTTGTTAAAACATTATAAATAAAATTTAAAAAATATTTATTAATATTTATATTAATATATTTAATGGATAATTTATGAATATATCATTTAAATAATTTTAACACTAAAGTGTTTTTTCGTAGAGACTCAATCTTGCATGTTATGCATGCCAGGTCGGTGTTGCGTGCAATAAAAGTTATTGAATATAACTTACCATGAAATATTAGGGAGTTATATTCTCCCCTTATTCAATAAATTTCATCCTCGTAATTTAAACATGGAATAAAAAATTATGGGTTGAACTTTTCAAAATATCTTTATTGAAATACCACATCATAAAATGGATTAATGAGACCACTATTTTAATATAAAGAAAGGTAAGTATGAAGGTCGCCAGAGAAAACACATACTAGGGTTCCATATAGGAAAACATGGATGTGGAAGATGAAACTAACCATCAAATTCTGATGGAGAGTGATAGGGAACATGGTCAAGAAAAAGTTAACAATCACAAAGCAAGAAGTCGGTGATGATCTAAGGGACCATTGGAATCATCCAAAAATAAAGTAATAGGAAATATTTTTGGTTTTAATATCCTTTAACTATATTTTAAGAATTAATTTAATTCATAGAATAAGAAAAAAAGTAAGAATACTTACTTGACAAGTAGAGTTTCATCCTTTAAATAATTTACTCCACAAACTCATCTTTCTCTCCAAATAATAATATTAAAAAATATTTTATTTATCTTAAACGTATTAGGTTCCAAAAATTAACATGTAATGATTAAATAAATAAAAATATGTTCTACTAACTAGGGACTTCCCATAGGCCAATGGCTGGTGATAAAGCCTTGTCCCACTTCAGTTGTGGGTTCGATTCCCGTAGCCTTGTCTAATGCGACGGGTTGTCGCCCGACCTATGGGTTGTCCTTTTCTTAAAACTATATTATTATAAAATTCCAAAAATAATATTATGAAATGTTTCAATCTTAAAAAATAAAATCTACTTTTCAACTTAATCCATTCCAACCATTAGGCTTATCCAAAATACATCTATCCAAACTCACAGTCCAAAAATTTATAAAGAAGGTCACTAAATTTTTAAAATCAACATAACATAATGCAGATCTCTTTTATCGCATACCAAACATATTAATACCTCCATCATGTAACCTCTTAAATAATGTTAATAATCTGAATTTCCTTAAAATCTTATTGAATACATTCATTCTTCCTTAAACCATATAGAATATAGGATATACTTCTTAAATCCAAAAATATTGTAAACTCCAACAATGATGGAATAAACAAACTATTATCCAATTCCAAGGTAATTGATAATATCCAATATACATCATTAAAATCAATCACCTCTTTATTCCAACATCATTACCTAGATATCATAATCATATTAAGGGTTATCTTTCCCTCAAACGTATATTTTCCAAAAAAATAACTTGCAACTGTATCACTTTACTTGGTACCATACAATCTCAAATCCATAATGAAATAGTATTGTAGTATAATCCTTATTTATTTCCATAATTCATATAACCAGAAAATCATTGATACAATACTCAAATGACATAATTCTTCAATCCCAACATAATCACATTAATCATTCCTCTTCGTCTGTGGCAGAAGCATAATCTTGATTATGATCCATTAGTAGCTTTTGGGGTATATTCCATTGATTCTTGGGATATTCTCTTACGTATTGCCCCATATTCTTATATTTGAAGCATTAAACATTATAAAATTCTTTTCTTCCCTTGAATTCATGAACATGGTTTCCTTTTTCTCCACACTTCATTAAAACTCTTTACCCTCTCAAGAAGTCAATAAGGTGTTTCCTTACATAATTATCACATGTGGGAAAATAATTATTTCCCTTCTTCTTTTTATCCAAGTTTTTCAGAGTTATCCTATTATTCTCATGCTTCCCTCCAAATCTATAATACTTAGGGTATTCTTTACATGTCCCACTATCAATTGATATTATGTCCTTATATGATGAGAATTATTGGGAGATTATATCCCTTCAAAATATTGGTTTAAGATAATGAAATATATGATCCTTCTTACTCTTTGGATCACGTGAATCGGTGAGGTTCACATTCCTTCTATTGGGAAGCATTTCTAAATGACGAAGTATACTAGGTTAGATAAAATCATAATGTATAATACAAAAACTAAAAAATTATTAACATAAATTGAATATTTACATGTATCTAGTCTCATAGTCATAAAAATGGTTTCTTTGGGGACATATTTACTCATAAATCCTTCATAACAGTTTGTAAAGAAAATGTGAATTATTCAAAGTATATCCCCTAGGAGTGTCAAACTAGGTGCATAGTAAGGTTCATTGTCATGTACCAGATTACCCCGAGTCAAGACTGTAACACCTTTTTAGAGTTATTACTACTAGGTATATCTATTCTAGAACCGCATCCACTTGTAGTATCTTGACAGGGATGTATTTTCTAGGAATACACACATAATATCTACATTACCAAAATTTTAAGATATTCCACTATAATTTTCATCTAAGTTTATCTTAGGGTTATGATCCCTAATCTAGGTTTTCTAAATCTAGTTTCCATGGTTGTTTCTAAAATTCATTTTATACCAACTTTAATACACCAACCCCAGTCTCCCCAAGTCAGTGTAATATTTTATTACATTGGCATGATTATAAGGAATTAAATCTCAAAGGACTGATCAGTTTAGTAGTATTTGAAAATAGATTACATACATGAACATTACATTACAATTCATAATATACAATTTTGATAATTCTTTAGATCCCCCTTATTATCCTAGATTAACCCTACATATCAATCATAATACACTTCTTGGAATCCTGGGAAAATAAAACATAAGAAATGGGTGAGCTCAGATGCTCAATAAGGTTAAACAATACAATAGAAACTTTCATAAATAACCATAAACTTTAGGGCAAGTATAAAACTAAAACACAATCCTTATAAACATAAAATTGAACATAATATGGAAAGAATAAATAGAATATTTCCATTTAAACATTAAAATGGATATTCTACTAGTCAAATAATCACATGTAATATCAATAACTAATCTCATAATAAGGGAATACATAATGTTAGATCATAACCATATTGTCAAGGCCTGATTAGCCACTAAATGAGGCTAATATTAATTGGTAATATATATAATATTCATTTTATTTATTATTCATAAACACCATTTTAGTGCATTTTACACTTTGAACATCATTTCACATTATGATTGTAATACCTTCTTAAAATGCACTATTATGTGGTACATTTTTTAACATCATTTAAAGTACCAAATTATTAATCTGATTATACATATTTTAATTTTATAATTTATCTACACTCCAATATGAACATGTTTCATTCAGGGATCAATGGGGAATTCATGGAGGGTGATGGAGATATTTGGCAATGAAAGGAAGCAATTCTAGAGAAGGCATATTGGACACCAACCCACTGATGAGACTGTTGGGCCCAACATAAAGTCCCAATTAATCCCCAATTTCGTGGGATGCTATAGTACATGTATAGGAACAAATCACTCTTCAGGATCCAATACTAATTCGGCATCCATGGTGTCCATTTAGGCGGACCAAGTTAGAGATAAATTTCTGGGCCAGATTCTGCGGCCCAGAAAAACAGCCCACCAATTAAACCATATCTCGAAAACCCTTACTCCAAATGGGACAATATTTTACAGGAGGTTATAATCCATCCGGATCTCCATTTTCTTCTTCTATGTCCCACTCTTATTCGTCCATCTAGAAGGTCTTATAGACGCATCTGTTTGGTGTATGAAAGATGGATGCCACCTCGGGTCAAATGTGAAAAAGTCCAAATTCCACAAGCTTTCCACCACCTATGGCCTACCCAAAATTAATTGCGATGCTTTGTACTATTTTAGTCTTGACCCAAGGGCTCAAAAATTCCTATTTAAGGCAGTGGTGTTGGAGTATTTAGGAATCTTTGAGCTTGTTTTCATCTTAATGTTATGCTGCCAATTTCTCTTTGTAATGTTATGCCTTCACATGTAAGTTGTTTTAATTCATCCTTGTTTCTTAATAAAAGTCATTCTTCTCTTATTATTCTCTTCTTCTCCTTATCAATTTGATACCGTTGGTTCAAGGTGTGAACTTGTTCATACCAAACCTTGTGAGATTATCACACAACGGTGGAGTGATTGTTACATTTTTTTTACTTCTCCATTTCCTCCCTTGTAAGTCTACTTCCCGCTTCTGTTGAACACATGTCATCAATGGTGGGCTAACTCTTTTATGGGTTGATCCGAGGGAGTAGCAAGGGGCTGGATTGGATGTTATTTATCACTCCATTAATGGCTAACCACTTCTTTTAAATGATATTTTTATTTGATGATTTTAAAACATCTTCATCCTTATTGAATTTAAGGTCTCACATTTCAAGTGCTAATACGAACCTCTACCTTGGAGTGCTCAAAACTTTGATCCTTCAAGTGTATAGGTGATTAGTATAAGGGTGTGTAGGCACTAAACCAGTAAGTGATGATTTTGTTTGATCTTCTTAAATGAATCCATCTCAATTATAAGAAACTGAAATCATTAAAAAAGTAATTCATCCAATCCACCACGAGCGATAACCTAGGATCAACTCATTCTTTTAAATTGAATTCACTTAAATCTGTTAGTTATCCTTTAAAAAAATATAAAATCAATCCAATTTGGCCACTTCATATCCAAAAATAGTCCATATAATGTATGTGTCTATAGGTTACTTCTTAGGTCTCTGAGGATTCGACAGCCCAAGCTAAACTACAAGGACCGTCCTACCTTCTTCTCTTCGGTAAATTTGAGCGAGAATCAAATTTTGGCACCGTTTACAGGGACCCAAGTAAGTCATATAAACACCCATTCTATTCTCCCCCATTTCTTCTTTTCTCATCCAAATTCTCTTATCTTATCCCTTTCTCGTTTTTTTTCTTTTGGCGCATGTCCGCCTACACCCGCGATCAATCAAACCATCTTGTTAGGGTGGATAGTCCTGGGGTTGGGGAATCAAGTACACAAAGGGAACTCATTCCATTAGATCCTAATCTTCCTAATACTCTAGAGTCTAAAATTGAGCCCATTTTAATGGACGGTTTTCAAAGAAACCAACTCATAAACTCTGGTGGAAACCAAAATGGAAACCCAAATTAGGCAGCCCCAAACTTGGGGAATGTGGTCGATCAAACAATGAATGACTACCTCACACCTTCCTGGACCAATTCCCCCTCATGCATTAGACACAATTCCTTAGGATATTCCAACTACATCTTTAAACCCCATGTCCTAAACCACCTTCCCACATTCCATGGAATGAAGTCCGAGATGCCATACCTGCACATTAAGGAGTTCAATGACATTGTAGAAACCATGTGTCCTCCACATCAACTAGAATCTACTAAGATGAGGCTATTTAATTTTTCTTTAAAGGATCGAGCTAAAAATTGGCTAAACAATTTGAGACCATCATCCATAAACTCTTGGGACCAAATACAAAGAGAATTCTACAAAAAATACTTTCCCCACCACAAAACAATTTCACTTAAAAAGAGCATCCAAAACTTTTTTGAAAAAGAGGGAGAATCATTCTATGAAACATGGGAGAGGTTCAAAGACACTCTAAACATGGTTCCACACCATGGTTTTTCTATCCCTGAACAAGTGAGAATTTTCTATGAAGTGTTGGGTCCTGGGAACAAACAACTCATTGACATGATGTGTAATGGAACCTTTAAAAACAAATCCCCAAATGATGCTTACGAGTATCTAGAAATCCTTTCTGAACAAAATCAAACATGGGGAACTTCACCTTATTCTGAAAAGCCACAAAGAACTACTGGAATTCATACACTTAGAGAAGAGGAAAGCCTTAGGGCTAAACTCGCAGCACTCTCTAGGAAGGTTGAAGAAATAGACCTTAGTAAAGTCCATGAAATCCAAACTGTAGACATTGTTTGCACAATTTGTGACAAACATGACCATAAGACAGACAACTTCCCAACCATTCCATCCATCAAGATTGTTCTTTTAGGAGGACCCCCAACAGAAGTAAATGCCTTGAACTTTCAAAAGCCCCAATACCAAAACAACTTCAACCCAAGGTATAACGGCCACCCAGGCTTCCACTGGAAAGATAACCAACAACCTAGCCAACCACAGGGACAAAATCCTTACCCCCACCAGTTCCAAACCCATAACCAGTTCCAAACCCAACCTATCCAATACCATCAGCCACCGGTCCATTTTCAACAAACCATCCCACCTCCAAAATATCCCCCTGGGATAAACCAACCTACTCAAGCACCCACCCAAACTGTTCCACAAAGCTTACTAGAAAAACTGTGCAAACAAATGGAGAGGATGAACTCAGAAGTCTCTTCCCTAAAACAAGAACTTTAAACCATCAAAACTGGAAAGGCACCCATGCCTACTCAGGCGGTGTCATCCTCAAATTCAAGGGGAGTCAAGTTGCACTCAAACAACTCATGAACAACTAAAGGTTGTGACTTTTTTAAGAAGTGGGAAATCAATTGAGAAATCTGATCAACTAATTCAAAACCCACCTGAAGATTCAAACTTGGATGAAAATTCAAATGAACCACAAGATCAAACTGAGGAAACTGATAACAATATGAAAGAAAAAACTCTTCAACAAACAACCCCACAACCTGCACCATTTCCTCAACGCATGAGGGGGAAAAACAAGCCTGAACTGAGTGAAACATTGAGGGAAATCTTCTCACAAGTCAAGTTGAACATTCCTCTTCTCGATGCCATCCAAACCATACCTGCCTACTCAAAGTACCTTAAGGACTTGTGCACTTTTAAAAGAAAATTTTCACATAAAAACCAAGTCCTTTTGGCGGCTAATGTGAGTACCACCATTCAAGGGACCATTCCTCCTAAGTTGAAAGACCCAGGTTTCCCTTACATCAATGTTGAACTAGGAGAAAGAAAATTTGTCAAGGCCTTGTGTGATTTAGGTGCTAGTGTCAATCTCATCCCCTATTCCATGTACTGCTAGTTAGGCCTAGAAGACTCCAAGCCACATCTGTCACACTTCAACTTGCTGATCGTAGCATTAGGGTTCCAAAGGGGATTTTAAAGGACGTTCTGGTAAAGGTTGAAAACTTCATCTACCCTGCTGATTTCATTGTCCTTGACAATCATCCAAACTTAGGAAATAAGGAACAAACCCCAATCATTCTTGGTTGTCCTTTCCTTACAATAATCAACTCTATTATCCGAGTCCGAAATGGGAACATGACCATCACCTTTGGGAACATGAGTCTAGACTTGAACATTTATAATGCAAGCTCGCAAATAGGGGATGATGAGGACATTCAATAAGTAAACATGATTGGAAGCATTAATAATGAATCCATGGAACATCAAGGAATATTTGATGAATTTTTAAGTCAGTATGAGATTGATTTCCTTTGTTCATATGAAGGAAGTTTATCTCCTTGGCTTGAATCATTTTCAAATTTCTCTTATGATGAAGTCTTAGGTCCAACAATTAGTGAAACCTTTCAAAAAACCACATTCATGAAGACCGATCAAACTTCCTTCCCTAAATCTGATCAAACCGATCTTGTAGTTGAAACTTCTATATCTGGGGAATCAATCCTATCTTAAACTCTTAAAAAAGAAATTGCTCTTGATCAAATGTCCCAATCTTCTACTGAAATTCTGAACCAACCTGATCTTGAATTGAAGGAACTTCCTACTGCACTAAAGTATTCCTTCCTAGGGGACAATCAAACACATCCTATTGTCATTTATTCTTATCTTGAAGCCAATCATGAGAGGATGCTTCTAGATTTCCTTAGGAAACATAAGAAAGCCATTGGTTGGACACTATCTGATATTCCCAGGATTAGTCCACTTGTTGGGACTCATAGGATTGTTCTGGAATCTGATTCAAAGCCATGTCATCAACCTCAACGGCGACTCAATCCTAATCTCATGGAGGTAGTAAGGAAAGAACTTCTGAAATTGTTAAAAGCTGGTATCATATATCCCATAGCTGAGAGTGAATGGGTGAGCCCAATCCAAGTGGTTCCAAAAAAGGCTGGAATCACAGTGATAACCAATGAGGATGGAGAGATTCTTCTAACAAGGGTGAGTAGTGGATTGAGGGTCTGCATTGACTATAGGAAGCTAAACTCATTCACTAAGAAGGACCATTTCCCCTTACCATTCATTGACCAAGTCCTTGAGAGAGTGGAAGGTCATGCCTTATACTGTTTCTTAGATGGGTACTCAGGGTACAATCAAATTTAGGTCTCCCTAGAGGATCAAGGGAAGACTACATTTACATGTCCATTCGGAACCTTTGCTTTCAAACGCATGCCCTTCGGGTTATGCAATGCCCCTGGAACCTTCCAGTGGTGCATGATGGGAATCTTCTCAGACATGGTAGGGGATTTTCTAGAGGTCTTCATGGATGACTTCTCTGTGTTTGGGGATACATTTGAGGGATGTCTGCAGAATGTGGAGAGAGTCTTGTCAAGATGTGAAGAAAAGAATATGGTCCTAAAGTGGGAAAAATGCCATTTTATGGTTAAAGAGGGACTTGTTATAGGCCATCTGGTCTCGAGTAGGGGGATTGAAGTTGATAAAGCAATAGTTGACATCATTCGTCACCTTCCATCACCCAAAACTGTCAAGGAAGTGAGGTATTTCTTAGGACATGCTAGTTTCTATAGAAGATTCATCAAGTACTTTAGTTCAATATCCCGTCCCCTTTGTGCTCTCCTAGTAAAGGATGCTCTATTTGTTTGTACAGAAAGTTGTGAGGGTTTATTCTCAACCATCAAATCCTCTCTCACCTCTCCCCCCATCATGAAATCTCCATATTGGAACCTTCCTTTCGAACTTATGTGTGATGCCAGTGACTTTGCTGTAGGAGCTGTGTTAGGACAATGTTGTGATAAAACTCCTTATGTCATTTCTTATGCAAGAAAATCCTTAAATGATGCCCAAATCAACTACACCACTACTGAAAAGGAGTTACTCGCAATTGTATTTTCTTTAGAGAAGTTTAGGTCCTACCTCTTAGGATCCCCCATCACTGTGTTCACTGACCATTCTGCACTAAAATACCTCTTCCAAAAACAAGATGCCAAGGCTAGACTTATTAGGTGGGTCCTTCTCTTAAAAGAATTTGACCTCACAATCAAGGATAAAAAAGGAGTTGAAAATGTTGTAGCTGATCACCTCTCTAGGATGGAATTCAAAGACAACTCAAATCACCTTTCTGTGTCTGATTCATTTCCTGATGAACACCTATACTCTGTGAGTGACTGCCCTTGGTATGCCGACATAGCCAATTTCTTAGTTACAGGAGTCATTCCAAAATTCTTAGGGACTCAAGCTCGAAGGAAATTCCTTTCTGATGTTAGAAACTATGTGTTTGATGATCCATACCTATATAAGTTCTGCCCTGACCAAGTCATTAGGAGGTGTGTTCCAAAATCTGAACAAGAGTCCATCCTTAAATTTTGTCATAGTGAGGCATGTGGAGGTCACTTTTCCTCTAAGAAAACATATACTAAGATTCTTCAATGTGGTCTCTTCTGGCCCACCCTATCAAGGGACTCCTACACATTTTGTCAAAGCTGTCCTAGGTGTCAACAAGTAGGGTCCATCACAAAAAGGAATCAAATTCCACTCACTCCCATCTTAGTGGTTGAAATATTTGACTGTTGGGGAATTGATTTCATGGGTCCCTTCCCAAACTCTCGGGGATACCTCTATATACTCTTAGCTATTGATTATGTCTCAAAATGGGTTGAGGCCATTCCCACTAAGTCCAATGATCATCAAGTTGTGATTCGATTTCTGAAAGAGAACATATTTTCTCGATTTGGAATTCCTAGGGCTATAATCAGTGATCGAGGAACCCATTTCTGCAACTTCCCATTCTCTTCACTCATGTCAAAGTATGGTATTTCTCATAAAGTTTCCTCTGCATACCGTCCTCAAACCAATGGTCAAGCTGAGTTAGCTAATAGGGAGATTAAGCAAATTCTTGAAAAAACTGTCAAACCCTCTGGGAAAGATTGGTCTGAGAAACTCTTAGGTGCTCTTTGGGCATATAGAACCGCATATAAAACCATTTTAGGAATGTCCCCATATAGGTTGGTTTATGGTAAAGCATGCCATTTTCCAGTGGAGATTGAACATAAGGCCTTTTGGGAAATTAAGAAAATGGATTATGATCTCTCATTGGCCGAAACAAAAAGGAAATTTGATCTCAATGAACTGGAGGAACTAAGGATGGAGTCTTATGAAAATTCAAGGATCAATAAAGCTAGAGTTCAAGCCTACCAATCTAGGAATATCAAGGTCAAAAATTTTGAACCGGGAAAACTTGTACTCTTGTATAGTTCAAAACATCATTTACACCCAAGAAAGTTAAGGTCTAGATGGTCAGGACCTTTCATAGTGCATCATGTGTACCCCCATGGGGCAGTAGAGATTCAAGATCCCAAAAGTGGTTACATTTTCAAGGTCAATGGTCAAAGGTTAAAACCATTCATTGAATCATTCAATAAACAGGAAATAGAGGTTGAGTTAACTGATCCAACCTATGAACTAGGAAAAAATTGATAGATTTAGGGTTCAAGTCGAGCTAACGGTGTTAAACAAAGCGCTGCATGGGAGGCAACCCATGGTTTTCAAGTTTGCTATCATTTTTTTGTTTTAATAAAATTTATATTTTAATTAATATTTTTTTTATATTTAAAAAAATAGATTGTTGACCTGTTCTTCTATTATGAGTATGGATGGGTATGAAAGGGGAGCATCATATTCATCTGTGTCACGTGGTGTGATCCTTGATTAATAACTTACCCAGAAATTTAAAAAGAAGACAATGTATCATCAGTTTATTTTATTTTTATATATATACTTATATTTTACTTATATATATATATATATACTCTTTTGTTTTGTTTGTTTTTTTTCCTTTTTCCACTAGGGAACTCTGCAAGTGACATGGATATCAAAGGACTAAATTGGAGTAGCAGGAACTTCAAACTTCAACCACCAGGTGACTTCATTCCATGACTCTCATTTTCAATTTCCATTTTGAACTTTCATTCTCTACCTCTACCCCCTTCTAAATTTTCTTTTCTTTAAACACTGGGGACAGTTTTATTTTAAGTTTGGGGGGGATATAAAATAAAAAATGCTTTTGTGTCAAAAAAATGATAAATGATTTGGAAAAAAATTGTGAAAGTGGAAGGAAAAATTCCTTTAACTTTAAATATGGTAATACACATTGCACACTTTGAAACTGAATATCAAATAATTTATCATACCCTGATTCTGATTTTAATCCTTGTATAATTTCATGAGCATTGATTTTGGAAAGTGTGGTTGTCCAATGTGATATTTCATCGTTTATATTTTCATCCAAATAAAAAAAAGATCACAATGCACGTCCCTTGGATAGTGGGGTATTAGTTTGAGTTCATGGGGTCCCCTAAATTTATAGCATAGGTTTGGTGATCATTTTAGTTTAATATGAGTATTCAAAAAAAATTTAAAAAAAAATTTGCGCGTATAGCAATGAAATGACCTAATGTGTGGCTTTCGGCACTTGGGGATCGTGACTCCATAGTTGTCTGGCCCAAAGTTAGAAATTTTATCTCTATTTTTGGTAATTTGAATTTTTTTTTGACTGAGTTAACTTCAGATGATGCCCGAGTATGTGGGCTTCACTTGGTGCCCTAAGGTCTTTGAGCCTGGGAGTCATCGGCAAAGTCTCACTACAGGGGTTGACTCTTTTGAGTGCAACTTCAATTACCATGGAAAAATTGCAAAAACAAAAAATTATACAAAAAAAATGAATACTCATCTTAATATTGAAATGTGATTCCACCTAGCGCTTCCATAATTTCCCCCTTGAATAAAGATGAACCCCCATGTCTATTGTGATGCACAACACATCCTCATACTTAATTGATATTGGATGAAATATGGAAATGAATTTGAACAAAGGAATGGGCTTGGGATTGGGATCTGATTATGAATCTATCTTGTATAAAAATATTTTGATGGGTTTCATGATTTTTTGGTATAAGGTTTTTTGGTGAACATTGTGTATTAAAATGTTTTTTTTTTTGAGAAGGGAATTCAAATTTCGTATTGTTGAGATATATTTTGCTCGGGACTATCAAAACTCAATTTGGGGGTATGATTAGCCACTAAATGAGGCTAATATTCATTGGTAATATATATAATATTCATGTTCATTATTATTCATAAACACCATTTTAGTGCATTTTACACTTTGAACATCATTTCACATTATGATTGCAATACCTTCTTAAAATGCACTATTATGTGGTACATTTTTGAACATAATTTAAAGTACCAAATGATTAATGTGATTATACATATTTTAATTTGATAATTTATCTACACTCCAATATGAACATGTTTCATTTAGGGATCAACGGAGAATTCATGGAGGGTGATGGAGATATTTGGCAATGAAAGGAAGCAATTCTAGAGAAGGCAGTTGGACACCAGCCCACTGATGAGATTGTTGGGCCCAACATACAGGACCAATTAATCCCAAATTTCGTGGGATGCTATAATACATGTATATGAACAAATCACTCTTCAGGATTCAATGCTAATTCGGCCTCCATGGTGTCTATTTAGGCGCCCCAAGTTAGAGATAAAATTCTGGGCCAGATTCTGCGGCCCAGAAAAACATCCCACCGATTAAACCATATCTCGAAAACAATAACTCCAAATGGTCCAATATTTTACAGGAGGTTAGAAGACATCCGGAGATCCATTTTATTCTTCTATGTCCCACTCTGATTCGTCCATCTAGAAGGTCTTATAGATGCGTATGTTCGGTTTATGAAAGTTGGCTGTCACCTCGGGTCAAATGTGGAAAAGTCCAAATTCCACAAGCTTTCCACCACCTATGGCCTACCCAAAATTAATTAAGATTCTTTGTACTGTTGTAGTCTAGACTCAAGGGCTCAAAAATTCCTATTTAAGGCAGTGGTGTTGGAGGATTTAGGAATCTTTGAGCTTGTTTTCATCTTAATGTTATGCTGCCAATTTCTCTTTGTAATGTTCTTCCTTCACATGTAAGTTGTTTAATTCATCCTTGTTTCTTAATAAAAGTTATTCTTCTCTTATTATTCTGTTATTCTCCTTATCACTTTGATACCCTTGGTTCAAGGTGTGAACTTTTTCATACCAAACCTTGTGAGATTATCACACAAAAGTGGAGTGATTGTTACGCTTTTTTTTACTTCTCCATTTCCTCCCTTGTAAGTCTACTTCCCGCTTCCGTTGAAGACATGTCATCAATGGAGGGATAAATCTTTTATGGGTTTATCTGAGGGAGTATAAATGGGATTGATTGGATGTTATTTATCACTCCATTAATGGCTAACCACTTCTTTTAAATGAGATTTTTATTTGATGATTTTAAAACATCTTCATCCTTATTGAATTTAAGGTCACACATTTCAAGTGCTAATACGAACCTCTACCTTGGAGTGCTCAAAACTTTGATCCTTCAAGTGTATAGGTGATTAGTATTAGGGTGTTTAGGCACTAAACCAGTAAGTTATGATTTCGTTTGATCTTCTTAAAAGAATCCATCTCAATTATAAGAAACTGAAATCATTAAAAAAGTAATTCATCCAATCCACCCCGAGCGATAACCTAGGATCAACTCATTCTTTTAAATTGAATTCACTTAAATCTATTAGTTATCCTTTAAAAAAATATAAAATCAATCCAATTTGGCCACTTCATAGCCAAAAAAAGTCCATAAAATGTATGTGTCTATAGGTTACTTCTTTGGTCTCTGAGGATTCGACAACCCAAGCTAAACTACAAGGACCGTCCTACCTTCTTCTCTTGGGTAAATTTGAGCGAGAATCAAGGCCTCATTCCAAGACCATACATAAATATACCATCAAGGTCTTATATCAAGGCACTAGTTTGTCTCATGATACCTACCGATGCATTGAGGGGATATAATGTTCCCCACCCATCACTTAATAATTCAAATACATTCCTCATATGAAAATGGTGAAATATAAACAGCATAATCATTTTTATTAAAAGCTATTATACAAAATATTAATACTTTAACCAGAAAAAAATAATGGTATCTATATATCACATCAATAATCAAACTGATCATAAACCATTAAATAAAATATGATAAATGATATCATAAGGGATCAACCTTAATTAAGCATAAGATACAACAAATAATGTTGACATAGATAAAAATACTCTATAAAAATCAATAAAAATATCTTCAAACAAATACCCCCTTTTCATTGAAATCATTTATTCAAAAGTCATACACTTATAAAACAAGAAATTTAAAAATATATTTTTGAATCCAAGTGTATCATACCAATTATAAAAATTTTAAAGGAATTAAAATTTTAAAAAATTCATGTTCAAATAAATAAATCATTAAAATCCATTTTGAAAACATGGAATTAATGAGAAAGATTTAGAAGAATAAATTTTTAAATCATTTAAAGTGATGTTTTATTTAAAGAGTCCCTTATAATAAAACTTTAAAAATATTCCTTTTGAAAATATTTGAATAAAATTAAAAATATAAATAAAATTTTATTTATAATCTTATATATATATATATATATATATATGTATGATAATATCAGGAATATTGAAATGGAGAGAGGATTAATTCATTAAACATTCAAAGAATCCCATACCACTTTGAACATTTAAATAATAAAACCAATATATTAAAATGAATATTTAAATAGAATGAATATAAATTTATTCATGATATCAAATATAATAGGGGAATTACATACATCACACATAAGAAATAGGTGGTGAACATGGCTTATATCTCACGAAAATTAAAAGTGAGATGGAAATTCCCTTACCTTAAGTCTGATACTCTCCGTATGTGTCTGAAACTCCTATATAATGGATTTAAACATATTATTAACTAATAAAAGAATAATAATAATATTTATTATATCATATATTATTCTTTTATGGATTTATATTACACATTTATTAATAATTTCTAATTAAAAGCACCATTTCGGGTAATAATCGCTTTCTTTATCATATGTGTTTTAAACTGTTATTCTTGATCGTATTACTTAGATAATAATTAACTTCATTACATAAGGTATAAAATGATTTATATATAATATATATTTATAATATATATATATATATATAATACATAGATATATGAAATGGAATACACCGTTCATGGAGACGGTAGGTCATACGTACGCATGACCATTGTTTCCGTTTTATTATCGTATTGAATGGAAGTAAGTGAATGAAATATATTTACATAAATATTTATTTTATTCTATTAGAACTATTATATAATATATTTAATAATTATTAATAATATATATTTTTATAATCTTTCTTGAATGGTTAATGTGAAAGATGGATCTCATCGCATCGTGGAGACGGTAAGTCGTATGTACGCATGAGCGGCAGTATCATTTCTTTAATGGTTAAATGGTATATAATTAGATGGAATGTGAATTTTAAAGAAACAATATCATGTTATATTTATTATTAACATCTTTTATATTCATCATTATACCCATATAAATAAATTGTATATGAAAAACATTTTACACCATGGCATGGAGACGGTAAGTCGTACTTACACATGCATGACGATATTGTTTTTTATGGGATGGCTAAAAGGAAGAATATGGTTGTACCATAATAACAAAAAAATATCATTATATATTATATGATTTATTTATTAATTTATTATGGAAACAGAATTGTAAGCGGAAGTAGAATAAGAAAAGAACTTTGAAAGAGGTGATAAAACAATTACCTCTTTTTCGAGTATCTTCTTCTGATTTACACAAAAGGACTCCTTAGGATGGATTTCTGCCCAAATTATGGCCTATATGATTTAGTGAGAGGATTTGGGAGATAAAATGATCATGTTTTGGTCGAGCCAAAGGTATTTGGAGGTGTGAATTAAGAGAAGGAGAAGTGCCCTTTTATAAGAGAGGTGAGGGGCACTTTTGGAAGATCTTAAAATATTAATTTATTATAAATTTATTTTTGGTTTCAAATAGATCCTAAGTTATTTATTTCTAGTATAAAATGAGTATGGGTAGAAATTTTCTCAACCAATTAATTTTAGACATGTTTAGATCATAAAATTAACCTTATCTTTTGGATTTAACCCTTAGTTAAACAGTTTAACTCTTATCGTGTCTTCTTGTACTTTTACACTATAGGATTAATATAGTTACTATAAAATTCCAAACAAACCCCAATTGGATAATTTATGAAATATTTTAAATTATAAAAGTTAGTTTTATAAACCTTATATTTTTATGACTTTTATATCATTTAATAAAATAGTATTTATTTTAAAATATTATTTATGTCAATTTTAATACTATTCAATATTTTCATTTTTAAAAAATATCAAAACAACATGATAACTTCAAGAATATACTTCCAATGTGTCACTAACATGTCTAAGTTATCTATAAAATTAGCGTATGTCATTAATTAAGTCAAATTATATTTGTTTTAATATTTGTAATATCATTTATTTGATATCACGATTAATTAAACAATTATTTCATCATCATTGTGTCGCCATTTAATTTATTTATTTAAAATATAAAAATTATAAATAAATTATCATGATGTAGATAAATTTATTATATTTCTAAATAATATTTATAGTCCACCATATCACTTATATAACCTCATATTAAAAATAAAATAGTTATTAAAATTTGAATATTACATTTTTAACTCTTCTTTAAATAAAATATAGTAAATGTCCTAATCAAACAAAAGTGGATTAAAAAGGATCACATTTTCAACATAATGTTGATTTTGGTTGAAACATACCTATCCAATGAAATTAGGACTAGTGTTAGGGGAATTTTATATTATTATAATATTTTTTTACCTTTAATTACCATATTTAACTTTAACTGTGGTAAATAAAATTCAAAAGTTACTATTCACAAAATATTACATTGATCCTATTAGACCACATTTTACATACTGATTACAACCATGTATTTCATATTTTTGAAATTCAATTCACAGAAGCGGTAAAATTATGTTTAATGTTAATCTGTAAATGTGGCTAGAAGATGGGTAAAAACATGTTAAAAAAATTCAATAAATTTTTATATCTAATTCTATTATAAAAATAATTCAAATAAACTAAATTGGGTTAATATATGTATTATTTTATCCATTTTAAATTTAAAATCAATTTAAATTAAAATAATTATTTAAGTGAAAAAGTCGGTTTTTTAACAATAATGTAGTGTTTTTCACTATTCATCAAAATTTGAAAGTTTTTAGAAAAATAAAAAAAATTCACTCTAAGATAATTTTGATATTATGAATTCAAAAATTAATTCTATTTTACCAAATTAAATTTCTAATATTTTCTAAAATTATTTTTATTATTGCTCACAAAAGGACATAAGATGTTGTTTCTTTAAGAAAATAGTATTTTCTAAACATATAACTATTTTACTGAAACTTATAAATTTCATTATAAATATTTTTTATTTATGTGAAAAAATTATAAATAACATTTAAAAATTATTTATTACTATTTATATTACTATATTTAACGGATAAGTTATATATATATCATTTAAATAATTTCAACACTAAAGTGTTGTTTCATAGAGACTTAATCTTGCGTGTTACGCAAGACAAGTTGGTGTTGCATGAAAAACAAGTTATTGAAGATAACATATCATGAAATATTATGGTGTTATATATTTAATATAAAATAAACTATTTTTATTTTTGTGTGAAATAAAAAATATCAAAAACATTAAATTAATTCGAAAAAATATATTTTACCAAATATCAGAGTGTTACACATTCATTGTAATCATATCTTCATTGTCACCTAAATTAAATATAGTAGTCTCATAAAAATCTTGAACTTATTTTTCATAAAAAATAGTTCATTTTTTAGAAAAAAAACAAATTCCCAACTTTGATGATTTATGACCTTTTTAACTAACATATTAGTATTATCCATCCAACTGAAATTTATGGCTCTTACACTCAACACTTTTCTGGTGGTTTTTGAATGTTTGATTCTAAAAGTGGTTAGACCATTGGTTCTTCTGGATTTCACCATTTTTTTAAAGGTTTTTGGAAGATTGGAGGGTTAGCGAAAATAGGTTTTCATAGAATAGAGATGAAGGTTCAAATGTTTGTAAGAGTTTCACACACAGAACTGACTTTCCTTCTTTTATTTTGTGGTAATATGAGGGTTGGGTAGTGTGATGTGTAGAGAAATCATAACAAAACTAGGTGATGTGTCCTATTTTGATGTGAAAAATGTAAAAATTCATCAGAAATAAAATATTTACATAATTATAAAATTATGCTGCAAAATAAGTAATATTGTAAATAAATAAATCAAAGTTAAAAAAACCCTAATTTGGATTTGGTAAAATCAAATATGTTAGTAGAAAATGGTTTGGTAAAAATTTATGCTATTTTATTTTCTATGAAAAAAATCTAGATAGATATCACCCTTTTGTGCATGGTCTCTTAAGGAATGATATCTTAAATAAATGTTCTTTGTTCTAAAATAGTTTATTAGGATATTTAAAATTTTGATAACACTCATGTTATCACATTTCATTGGGGAAAAATTAAAATTGAATCAAAAATCTATTAGAGTGTGTTTCATCCATATCACTTGTGTACAATAACTTCTTGTTGTATTTTATTTATCTTCCACGGTTGATAATGCTAAGGAGTTATGTTTCTTACTTGAATGTGATACTATAGATTTACCATGAAAATGGAAAGAACCTGAGGTTTATTTCATATCTAGTCTACATCCATAAAAACAAAATCTAAATATAATGTTAAACTAAAATCATATTTTTTTTAAAAAATATAGAAAGAGACCCGGTTCCTTTTAAATATATTATAATACTTTTAGAATCATTTAAAGGAGATTATTTTTCATTGGTTTGAAATCCTTCAAAAAGTAATACCAAAAACATAATGTCTAGTCTACTTGTAGTAAGAAAAAGTAAACTTTTAATAATTACTCTATAAAACATTTTTTCAACTGGTTTTCTAGTTTCATCCATACCAAGTTTAATATTAGAGCTCATATGAGTTCATTAAGTCTTACGGTTTTGAAGGAATTTTTTTAATAAAATCAAGTTTGTATTTTATTTAGTTTAGGGTATTTCCAAAACCCTTTTAATTAATTTTAAGTCCTGTAAAATAGTTCAACTCACCCATAATACTCATTTAAAATTTATTTTACATAAGCCTTGAAAAAACATTACATAAATTTTAGTTTGTTGATCCTAAAATAGAATCATCAACATTTATTTGTACCAAAAAAAATATCTAAATATGAAATTTTCTTAAATAATGTAGGATCTGCCTTTCCTATAGAAAAACCATTTGATAAAACAAAAGAGACTAATCTTTTATAACATGCTCTAGGTTCTTGTTTAAGTCTAAAAATATTTGGTAAGTTTAAAATATAATTTTGAAAGTGGGGGTCTTTAAAACTAGGAGATTGTTCAACATAAAATTCCTACATTAATAATCCATTTAGAAATAAGGATTTAACATCAATTTGATATAATTTAAAATTCATATAAGATTAAAATAATAAAAGGATTCTAATGGATTTAAACCTTGATACGGGGGAAATTTTCTCTTCATAATATTTTCCTTTTTCTTGATGGAAACCCTTTTCAACTAATATAGCTTTATTTATAGTGATTACACCACGCTAATATTGTTTTTTTCTAAATACCCATTTAGTTCCAATTAAAGGATAGTCAAAGGGTTTATAAACCAATTTACGTAACTTATTCCTATTTAATTTGTTTAACTCTTCTTCCCAAGATAAAACCAAAATTTCATCTAATAAATCCTCTTTTATAGTTCTAGGTTATAGATGATATAAAAAGGTAAATAATTATTCAATATTTCCTATATTTATTATATTTCTAACTCCTTTATCTAAACTTCCTATAACAGTTTCTAGAAGAAGGTATTTAGGGTTTCTATGTTTTCTAGGTAGAAAACTTTCTAATTCATTCGCATCAACCCTTACAGTATTTGGTTCAAAATAATCAAGTTACAAATCATTATCCTTATTTTTTAAAAGATATTTTTTGGTCTCATGTACTTAAGAGAATCACATAGCTCATTAGCTTGAATCATTTTATGATCAAAAGTTTCACTTTAATCAAATTTCACATGAGTTGATTCTTTAATAGTACTAGACCTTTTTATTGAAACCCCTATAAGCTTTGGAAGTAGTATAATATCCTAAGAAGATACCTTCATCAGATTTTGGATCAAACTCAATAATATTATCCTTGGATTTTAAAATATAAAACTTGCATCCAAATACTGTAAAGTATCATACCTTTTCTTTTCTATTATTCCATAACCCATATGGGGTTTTCGTTAAGATATTCCTTATTAGAATAATTTTAATGGAATAACACATTGCTTAAATGGATTCATCCCAAAAATAAGTGGACATTTTATACTCACATAATATTATTCTACCAATTATTATAATGTTGTATTCTTCATTTCAACAATTCCATTCTGTTGAGGTGCCCTAGGGGCTTGAAAAGTATTTTTAACACCTTATTTTCAGCAATATAAACTAAAGTCATGATTCTAAAATTCTTCTTTATGGTTACTTATCAATGTCTCAATTTTGGAATCTTTTTAATTTTCCACACGTTTACTAAAACTAATAAAAATAGAACAAGATCCAATTTTGAGTTTAAAACACATATAAATCTTGAAAAATAATTAACCAGTACATAAAAAAACAATATACCAATATGACTTGTGGTTATAATGGGTCAGAACAAATATATATTGATAATATCTAGAGGTGTATATATGGAAAAACTCACAAATTTGTTTAAAATATGACTTGTGTTGCTTTTCCATTTGACATGCATCACAAAGTTTATTTTTATCTAATTTAAGATAAAGAAAATTAGAGATTAAATTTATTTTGGATAACTTTTTCAAATAATGAGTATTACAATGTATAATACTTCTATGAAAAATCCATGATTTATCAATTCCAAGTATTAAAGCAATTTAAATTTTGGATACACAAAGAATTAAGATATAAATTATAAACATTAAATGTTATACGTTCCTTAAACTTGAGATATTTTTCTTTGAAAACTGAACATGCATTGTAAGAAAAATAAACTAAATAATCATTATCAAAATTTTGATAAATACTTATCATGTTATGCTTCAGGCCTTCAATATAAAGTACTTTATTAATAAGGATAGATTTTGGGTTTAAAACCAATCTAATTCTAATAATTTTTCCCTCTACATTGTTACCAAATGTTATATAGCCTCCATCAATCTTGGATAGTGAGTGAAATTTTGAGAAATCTCCGCTCATATGTATTAAAAAATCATTATTCATAAAATATTTTTCATTATTATTCATGTGTCTTGTTCCCAATAATGAAAAATCAATCAAAAAGATTATTTGGTACCCAAATACTCTTGCTTCTATGGATTTTAGCTGTAAAATACATGGGAATCCAAATCTATTTTAATTTCCAGAAAAATTAACAACACATTTTGAAACTAAATTTTTTAGAAAATCATTTTTAATTCTAAAAAATGAGTATTTTTCATATTACATATATTATAATAATATCAAACTTCATCATAGTTAAAATAGGTAATCTTGGAGGGGTTTTTATTTTTAGATCTTGGCACAAAATATCTTTTATAAAAAAAATTGTTTTCACTTGGAATTCTTATTCAAATTTTTTCCTTTTTTAGTTTATTTTGACCAAAAAAAATCAGGTAATCATACCCTTTAGTGAATACACTTGAGGAATATTTGAAATTTTTAACCTCCTTTTCTAGGTTCTCAATTATGCTAACTTGTTCATTACATGATGTAGTATACTTTTCCAACTGATTCTTTAAATC
Organism: Viscum album; assembly: GCA_963277665.1. Taxonomy (NCBI): domain Eukaryota; kingdom Viridiplantae; phylum Streptophyta; class Magnoliopsida; order Santalales; family Viscaceae; genus Viscum; species Viscum album. The sequence continues at coordinate 212,883,543 of OY728137.1, forward strand.
TAAAATTTGTGTGTTTAGGTTCTCTTCTTCATTAAAAATTTTATTATAGGAATTCTTGAGAGATTTTTTTCTTTTTTAATTTATCATATATAGTTTCAAACATAGTACATTATTCATTTAATTCTTCATATGAACAATTTTTATTTTCTGATTCACACTCATGATTAGAAGAATAATAAGAATGTACCTCATTTGAATGTGCCATGAAGCACAAGTTGGAATTTTGATTAAGAGAATCATATTCTGATTCTAAATATGTGCATCCACTAGATTCTTCATAATCACTCTGCATTCCCTTTATATACTTTTTGGATTTCTTCTTATATCAGGTCTTATTGAAGAACCTTTTGTCAGAATTTTTATTTTCATGAAATTATGGATATTCTGGCTTGATATTCCAATATTTTTTTACTCCTAATATCTCTCTTATTTAGATTTGTCACCTTACTTCCTATACTTGTTGAAGGGTCTTCTAAAACCACTTATCTTATTGTAAAAATTTCTAAAATTTAGGGAATACTGTGTAATTTCATCATTTAATCCAGAATATATTGATGAATCTTATTCTTTATATATATCAAAGATATGAACACCCTTGTTATTTTTTTTATATTTAGATGTTAAAACCTTAAAAACACCATTTTATTTGTTGGCCATTTTATATTCTCCAACTTTAGTTTCCATTTATACTCTATATATCATAACAGTTCCAATGTGATCATTTATTTTAAAATTCTATACCTCTATAGATTTTATGATGAAAAATGAGATTCTGATACACTTCGGTTGTAAAACTCTTAGATATTTCAATTCTTTCTTAGGATCAATAATTTTGTGTTCTTAGAGAAGCAAAATTATTTAACATCTTAGTGATTCTTCCATTCAACTGAGTAATTCTTTCTCCTTCATCCATTTTGAAGGTGTTGAACTAAAGTTTGGAAGAATTTCATCAAAGGGTCATCACATTGTCTGTACCCACATAATAAACTACTATAGTAGTCCACATTTCATTAGTTTTTTAACATTGGGAAACTCAATTATACTCACATAGACCCAGCCCATATAATATAGAATTCATGGGTTTATAATTTAGATCATATCTTGCTTTAGTGTCAGCATCCCACATTTCTGGTTGTACCTTTGGAATTTCATAAGGCTTTACTTCCTAAAGATAAACCTTTAAGACAAGGTTATTCAAATAGATAGTAATTCATACCTTCAAGAAACCATAATTTTTCCTATTAAAGTAAGGATCTATAACCATTGAAATACCATCTCTATTTTCATCCATAGAATATATTTGAAAGAAGATATTTTGACTTCAACCATTGAGAGTTTTGAACTTATGAGTCACAAGATATGATACCAATTGTTATCTCAAAGAATGGATAATTGAAAACTCAAGAGGGGGAATTAATTTCCTAAAAATTTACTTTAAAACCGCCCACTTCAAGGTATTTGAGTTCTAATCTTTTCCTTAATAAATTCAAACATTGGAAATATAAAATTTTATAGGAAAGAGATTAAACACAATATATTTATAGTGGTTTGGGGAATAGAAATCTTGTATTCCACTCCACTAACACTCTACTCCACAAGTTTAATGATTTTCACTATGGAATCCCTTTTCCTGGGGGCTCACAGTTGAGTACAAGCAACTATTACTTGTTACAAATGTATAAAAGATTTTAATCAGTCTCTCTCCTTATAAGACTTATATATATTTATAACACACTCACCTATAATTAGTGTAAATAAAATAGATCAGAGGGAAATTTAAAGAATTTTTGCAACACACAATTTCAAGAAACAAAGGAAAGTAGATAAAGATACATCCTATGAAGATTATGATGATCTTTAAAGAATAGATACGGATAATATTATATTAGAACTAATAGACTTTTAGTCACAATGCCTGACTATTTTATATGATTTTATCTATGTACAAGCATTCTTTGTTAACATTATCAAAGTATTCATTTGTACATGCATGTCTATATCTTTCTCTATGTGTGTATTCATGCAGTGGATAACTCTTCTATGTATATATCTTCATTGGTTTTGAACTTAATCATACTAGATAATCACAATAGTTTGGTGAATAATCCATTGAAATTTTGACGAGATATGATCTTAATAGAATGTACCCATACATTACAAATATGTAATATAATTATATTGTGGTGATATAATAAATATTCTTCTTTGGATCATTCCATTACTGGAAAAATGATACTTTATAAAAATAAACATTTCCTTATTTAGAAAATCCCATTTTTGATATTCTTGAAAGCATGAAATGACTTATTGATGTATTATACCAACATTATAAAATAAATCATGATGATATGAAATAAATATTGTTCCTCATAATATAACAATATGAAAACACTGTCCTCAAAAAAATAATTTCTGAGAGGCTTTATAAAATAAAACAGAACTTTGAATTATACTTTATGAAAGATAAACTAAATTTAATATTTCTGCATAAGAGAATTATGTTCCTGAAGTGTGATACTTGACTTTCACAAATTCTCTTAGTCCTCACAAGATAATATTTTGTGAATATCCTTTTCATAAGATAAAGAATTCTCATAACTACACTATGACTAAAATATTTGGCTTTGAAAATGTGGTAGATCATTAATTCTCCTCATAAGAGAAATTTTCAATGCTTAGTTTTCTGAATCTAATAAAATAGAAGATAAACCTTCAAAAATAGATTATCATAAGATAAAATACTTTTTCACATATTGAATACTTTACTCGGTGTAAGATAATCACTTATACTAAGCATAGAATAAACTTATTTTAAATTAATCGATCATTTCTTACAATAGAATACAATCTGAAACACTTAATATAAACTCATTAGAATAAAAATGGAATTTTATGAATCTTCAAAAAACACAAAACTGATATATGTTAGAAAAACATAAGTCTATCCAAGAATAATTGGTTTCCTATAATGATGTAGTTGCAATCATTTTTGGGAAGGATAATCTTGAGAATATATAGGGGATGGATTCTTGTCCTACTCAATAAGATATCTTTAGTACGGAATCATCATCATTTACTACTAAACCCAGTGGGGTTTTAAGCACTTTCATTGATTGGGAAGCACAGAGAGAAATATTAAGGTTTGAAGAAAGAGTGAAAGAACATGAATCTTATAGGAAAACACGGGATCAATGGAGATCAGTAAAGGAAAATGAATTAGTTTCTCTATTTCAAAGGATAGTGGGTATGATAGTATTATAGATTATCCTTTAAAGTTAAATTCTAAACATCAATCCATGACTTAATAAAAAGTTTTAAAAGATGTCAATGTTTTAAAAATCATGTGTCAGGTGTAAAAAATAAAAAAAAATATTGTATGGCTATGAAATCATAGGATAATGAATTTAGGTTAATTTTTGAAATTTAGGAATAGACTCCTTGTCAATATGAGTTAAGATTTTCCTAGGATTCCCATAAACATTTTTTAGGGTTTAAAACACTAAAATGTGTGTGTAGTGGTCAAAACCATATAAAAAAACCTAGGATTGATGTGAAATCATGGTAAAACCATCATTAAATTATTTTTTATGTGCATCAGTAGACAACACAGCCATCTGATGTGTGGTGTTCTCAGAATAACTAAATGATAAGTCTTAAAAGATATTAAATTATTTAAAAACATGTGTCAAGGGGTCAAAACCAATAAAATATTGTCTGATGAACATGAAATCATATGACAATGACCATACATTTATTTTTTAAATATATTAACAAATTCCACACCAATCCTAGTTATGGTTTTCCTGATATTTCTGTGAACACATTTTTAGTGTTTTAAAACACTAAAACATGCATGAAATATATAAAATCATAGAAAAAAACAAAAATAGACATGAAATCAAGAAACAACCACCATTAAATTATTTTTTTGAAATATAGGAATTGCTACTATATTAAAGTTTTTAAAATTTAATTATTTTGTAAATTCAAGCATGTATCGTGCTGGTTTAAAAATTAATTATATTATTATATACATTTATCTTTTGATTCTCAAGTGTTGAATCATATCTTAAATAGGTAAGTTTATGTTTTTAAAGTGTTTTACAGGATATTTTTTTATGTTAAAATTAATGTCATTTGTTTGATTAAAAAAATAAAAAATATTACGTGAAAAATTATGAATATATTTTGTGCATATTATATTTTGTATTTTTTTATAAAATTCTATGGTTTGTATTATTGGTGAAAAAATTTTTTAGTAGGCAATTGTTTCACCATTCTGATCTACAACACTTTTCATAAGGCATCCATTATGTCTCATAGTTTTGTGGTATAGTTTCATATTATCAATGATTCTACTATAATTCTTTTTTGTTATGTTTAGTTTTGATTTCTATCTTTTTTTTGTTTCATTTTATGACATTATGTGATTGGTTTTTCATATGATGAATCTAGTTATGGATTTAGTTTGGATGTACTGGAGGCAGTGGGAGGGATGTATTGTTCACATTTTGGTGGATGTTGGGAATATTTTATTTGTATATATATAATTACTAAGTTCATGGTTGACTGATAGTTTTTTATTTATGACTGTGGATGTGTGGATGTGTTGATGTATGGATGTATGAATGTATGATGCATGATGTATGATGAGTTATTTATGATTTATTTTATTGTACGGTTGAGTTTTTTATATGCATATTATTTTTTATTAAATGGTTTGAGGGGAAATATTTTATATGTTTAGCCTCGATTTATAATAACTGCCACTAAAAATAATCATCATTAATTTCTCTAGTAGTTGTTAATGTGGATTAAGTTATATTTTAATTCTAGTTAGGTAAACCACTACTAATTTATTTATCATTGTTTATGTTAATTTCATCCATTCCCACCCCCCTCCAAAAAAACTTCTACCAAATTAATATAGAACCACTAGTAAGTGTTTAAAAATATACACATAAAATAATTGTCACTAAATGATTGTCGATCGTGAAATACACAGTGGTTTAAATAATCACTAGTAAACAATATATCTGTGGTTTAAACCACCGTATATAATAAAAAACCACCATGAAATCCTCTATTTTTTGTAGTGTAATAGAGGGAGAAAAAGATTTAGAAAATATAATGACTGTAATGCCCAATATGAGAATCAAAAAATAAAATAACAAAATAAATTAAATCAATCTCCCTTAAATCACAAAATAATGAAAAATAACACTACCCTCTCATGTTATCTATGAGATAATGAAAACAAAATAAAATAAATAAAAACATAAGAGTTATAACAGACTTCTGTCTAGTGGATGGAATCTGATGAAGCCCCAGAATTTGATAATTTGAAAGCATAGTGGTTTCCACAATTTAAAGGGATAATTCTCCATGATATCCTCAATATATATCTATATTATGTTTCTTGTATATTGGGATATCTTTCTTTCATTGAATTCTTCAAAAAATCTTCTTATCCCTTTCAGAAAATACTTCAAACTCTCCCATGAAATATATCAAAAGTATCCAAGAGAAAGAGAGTGATGTTTAAACTAATATATCTGTTTGAATATACTCTTTTTGGAATGAACATTTTACTAAAATTTAGAAAATTACATAACACTTATGAAATTTTTAGGGAATTATATGAACTCCTCCTTTATGATACAAATTCATGCACTATAGTATAAACAATGCCTCACCTCCATCACCCACATCACCTTCTTCATTGTATCTTTGATTTTCATATAGTTCATTTCTTATAAATTTTTATGTGTCTTCATAAAGTTATAGTTGATACCTTGCATGGTTCTTGTTGGACTCTTCATGTTTTGATGCTCACAAATCATGATAATCATGTTTAACATGTCACAAATCTTTCTTTATGGTTTAATGCTTACAATTCATGGTCTAAACTCACACAATATCCTGATTCAGAATCTCACAAATATTGTTTGAATATTTTAAACTAGGATTGATCTTGTTTTGTTATGTTTCATTATACTAATGATTAAGTCTAATCCATTATATGGGTATTTCTTCTTAAGATAGTTAATAGATATTTGGCTAAGTCTGAGAAACTGTAAGTCTGCCACCGATTTCGGATATTTACAAAGTCCCTGACACTATGACTCTGACATTGTAATCAGTTCCAGATTTCATAAATCTTGTGACACTGGTTCCTTGATACCATATCCAATACTTCGTAACAAGACATCGTTCATAATTCTAACAAAGGGATAGACACTTTCACCTAATACATCATGATCTTGACACCGCATTTGTGCTACTAGTTCCATATCTCAATACAACTGTCTCACTATGACTATCTTACTGCTTAAAGGAAAAGTAGAAGACATTGTTTCCAAGTGACACCATTTCAAGACAAATTGTGACATTGTTCCAAACATTACCATTTTTTTATTTTCAATTTAATTTAAAAGTTATTTCTAATAGTTCTATTTGATTCATTTAATGACAATAACATAATTAATGATCTTTTGTAGAAATATCACCTAATAGTATGAGGTCTGAGGTGTATAAATCATGATTCCAGCCAGCTCCAACACATGCACCCAAAATAAAAATAAAAGTGTGTAACTGGAGCATGGGAGAGAGTTCGAAAAGTTAAATGCATGCAAAATAGAGCAAAACACATACACTGAATAACTCATGAATAACTCTTGATTTCTGGTGGATGAACTACTATGGATTAGAACCTCAAACACCCTCGCAACAGTAACTCTAAGAATAAAAATATCTACAAATCACATCTCACCAAACTAGAAATCAGAACAAGAGATCAATGATACTCTATTTTTATAAGAGGACTCAAAATTCAAATCTTCTACATCCTACAATTCCAGAGTGGTATAGAACACCACTTAGAGCATTTCTAATGCTTTCTCATCATATTTTCTCTATTGTGTGTTGTTTTATTAATTTTTGAGTAGTGTGTGTGTCTATACTGAAACACCCACTATCCTCCACAATAAACTACAGGATATAATATATTCTCACTCAAATATATTTCTACACTTTTTTTCCACGTAGAACAGTGGAAGAGGTATTGTGACCTAGATAGTCCTGTGTACTATTGTTAAATCCGATATAGGGTGTGGATCAAGTTTATTAATATAAACTGCTTGGTGTAAGATGATCACTAAGTGGAGTGGATTAGGTCTCTTCATGAGACTGAACCACTTATTTTATCTATTGTGTCTTTCAATTTAGTTTTTCTCTGTTTCAACAAATATTTCAGAAAACTAAATTTTACTTTGACAGTTAGTCTTGGATAGTAGTTATAACTATTTTTCCATATTATAATACTTTCAAAAGTTATATAAATATATCATATAGATATTACTAAGAATTAATCAATCTTCTGAGAATCTATTTTAATGGTCAAACTATTATAATTTTATTACCTTGATTAACTGGCATGTTTTATTTTAAATTGGGGGAATAATTTAAAAAAATTAATAGAAATTTTTATAGGAACTCAATTCACCCACCTCTTTAGTGTCCTACTTTGACCAACATTTGGTATCAGAGGAATTTTTAAAATCCCTATTTTCAAAGTTTTTTTAATATGTTTAAAATATTTTTCAACTGTGATTTTAGTTGTGTTTTAAAGATCTCAAAATTTCTGTTAGTTCTAGATTTTTAGTTCTTTAAATATCTACACTTTATTCTTTCATATAGATAATAGATTGGAATATGATTCTACCAATAGACCTCCATTCTTTAATGAAACAAATTATACACAATGGAAAATGAAAATTAAAATGCACGTAGAAAGTACGGGTTTTGAGATTTGGTCTTCAATTATAGATTAATATAAGATTCCTACTGTTGATAGTCACACTTGGGATGACACAAATAAGGCCTATTATAATAATAATTCTAAAATTGTGAATTCGTTATACTGTTCTTTAGGAGATGAAAAGTTTAACAAAATTTTTGCATGTAAAATAGCACATGAAATTTGGAATATTTTGTCTATTTCACATGAAGGAACCTTTGGTGTTAAAAAATGATACTTAACACATATACTATTAAATATAATAACTTTAAAATTAATCCTGATGAGCCTATTTCTAAGATGTATCTCAGGTTTAATGAAATAGTGAACATAATAATCTCTCTGGGAAGAGATGTTACAGCCAAGGAGAAAATTATGAGAATACTCAGATGCTTACTAGATAGATGGAGAGGGAATTATGTTACAATTATAGAATCATTTGATATTAGAAATCTTCCATTCAAGGATCTAATAGGAAAGTTGATGATGTGTGAGGAAGAGATAAAATTCAACAAGGAAGAGGGAGATGAAGTGAAGAGAAAGTCAGTGGCCTTCAAAACCACCACTTACAAAACTAAAAAAAGGAAATGGATAAATTACAAGCCCCTTCATAAAGTTCCAGTAGTGAAAAATCATGACCATATAGTGATGAGAAAATGTATTAATTAGATAGATGGTTTAAGAAGTTTTATAAAAGAAATAAATTTTTCAATAAGCTAAACTTCAATGGAAGATATGATCATAAGGGAAACTGGAAGAAGAATTGAAAAAGAAGTGAGAAATCTAATTAAATATTATATTATGAATGTAAGAGAAAAGTACATGTAAAGTCTGATTATCCCAAGATAAAATATAAGAAGAGGTATGAGGAAAAAGATAGAAAGTATAAAAAGGCAATGAAAGAAACATGGAGTGCTTCTGAAAACAATGAGCTTAAGTTATCTAAAGATAAATTGATAAAGGACCTATAGATATTTACCAATGGAAAATAAATCTCACCAAAAACAAGTTTGTAACTAAATATGGAAAATCTATTTTTCTACCTAAAAGTGAAAATTCTACTTCTAGTTCTAGTTATAGAAAATATTTTACTACCTCTAGTTTTTCTGGACCAAATAGAGTCTATTTTTCAATGTGTTACATAATGATTATAGGAAACCCATGAAGTAGATTTGGGTTACTAAAGCATTGATTTCTAATGTTACTAGACCCAAACAAATCTGGGTACCAAAATCTTTTTTTGTTTGATTATTTGTAGGAAATCTGTTTGAAGAGATCCTATAAAATATTATGGTACTTGAAAAGTGGATGTTCAAGACACATGATAGGAGATTACTCATGCTTCAATAATTTAATAAAGATTTATGGTGGGCATGTCACCTTTGGTGATAATTCTAACGAAAAAAATAACAGGCTTAGGCCAGATTGGTAACTCTAACAAGGTTTTAATTTCTAAAGTATTTTTTGTTGATGGACTGAAATATAATCTACTTAGTATTTCAAAACTATGTGATGATGGATTTCATGTAAAATTTTAGAATGATTCTTTCAATGTTTCTAACTCCAAAAATGAGCTAATATTTTATGCTTTTAGAAATTAAAATGTTTATGTTGTTAATATATATTCTTTAGTTTCTCAAAATGTTTCATGATTAAGTTTATTTCCCAAAGAGTCTTAGATTTGGCATAGAAGACTAGGACACTGCAATATACCCTCCCTTAGAAATCTTAATAGAAAAGTTTTAGTTAAGGACCTACCCAAACTTGAGTATCCAAATGAAAATGTTTGTAATCCAAGTCAAAAGGGTAAACCACACAAAATATCTTTCAAAAAAAAGAAAGAAGATTCAACTTATTAACCACTCAAGTTGGTTCACTTGGATTTTTTTGGACCATCTAGAGTTTCTAGTTTAAATGAGAATCACTGTGTTTATGTTCTTATAGATGACTATTCTAGGTATACTTGTACCTTTTTATTGGCTTGAAAAAGTGAATATTGCTCTCATTTTACCAAGTATTCTAAGACTATAGAAAATCTTAGTGGACTTAGGATAAAATCTCTAAGAAGTAATCATGTCCATGAGTATGAAAACAATGAGTTTGAATCCTTCTACTCAAAAAATAGCTATAGTCATAACTTATCTACCCCTAGTACACCCCAACATAATGGTGTTTTAGAAAGAAGAAATAGAACCATATAATAAATTTCTAGAACCATGCTTAGTGAGTATGACTTACCTATTTATTTTTTGGATAAAGCTATCAATACAGCATGTTATATTATTAATAGAGTGTTAATTAGACCAATACTTAAAATAACTCCCTATTATTTGTGGAAAAATAGAAAACCCAAAGTTAATTACTTCAAAGTCTTTGGTTGTAAGGTCTATATTCTTAATACTAATGATAATATTGACAAGTTTTCATCCAAGAGTGATGAAGGAATTTTTATAGGATATTAAATCTCTAGTAAAGCTTATAGAGTATTTAACAAAATAACCAAATGTGTGGAAAAATATGTACATGTCAAATTTGATGAAATAGATCCACATGAACCTAAGACCTCCCGAGATAATCTTGAGGATGATATGTCAAATCTGAACATTAATGGGAAATCTTATAACCATCTTATAAAGGAATCAGTTAAAACTTCAAGTTCTGGAAATTTTACAGATTCAATCCATAATGAACCCAAACCTATTGAAGAACATGAAATTCCTATCCTTTTTTTCTAGAGCTATTAGAACTCTTAATAAATATCCTTTATATGTTGTTGTTGGAGATTTAGATGAAGGAACATAGACTAGAGATTCTCTTAGAAGTCGAGTTGAATATCAAGCTTTCTTGTCACAACTTGAACTTAAAAATATCAATGATGCTATCAATGATGATTTTTGGGTGATGGCTATGCAAGAGGAACTAAATAAATTTGAAAGGAATAAAGTTTAGAAATATTTGGATATACCCAAAGACACCTTGACCATAGGCACTAAATGGGTGTTCATAAACAAAGTAGATGAAGTTGGTAACATATTTAGAAACAAAGCTAGATTGGTTGCACAAGGTTATAGTCAATAAGAAGGATTTGACTATGAAGAAACCATTTCACTAGTTGCTAGAATTGAAGCCATTAGAATCTCACTTGAATATGTAGCACATCTAAATTTCAAACATTATCAAATGGATGTCAATAGTGCATTCCTAAATGGGTATATAGTTGAGGATGTTTTTGTTGAACAACCCCCTAGTTTTACAAACCCTAAATTTCCAAATCATATTTTTAAATTAAAAAAAGATTTATATGGTTTAAAACAAGCTCCAAGAGCTTGGTATGATAGATTAAGTAATTTTATTATTTCCAAAGGTTTTACAAAAGGTATAGATGATCCTACTCTTTTTATAAAATAAATTTCTAAAGATGTCTTAGTTGTTCAAATCTATGTAGATGATATTACTTTTGGATCTTCAAAAAATTCTTTATGTATTGATTTTTCAAAAATGAGGTAAAATGAATTTGAAATAAGTTTAATGGGTGAACTAAAATTCTATCTTAGATTTCAAATCTTTCAAAATAAGGAAGGTATTATTTTAAATCAAAGAAAATATAAAAAAGATATTCTTAAATTTTTTGTCTTGGATAGCACTAAAAGTAGTGAAACTCCAATTAGAATTACAAGTAAGTTGGATTGTGATTAAAATGATAAATCTGTTGATAAAACCACTTATAGAAAAATGATTGGAAGTTTACTCTACTTAAATTCTAGTTGTCCTGATATTATGTTTAGTGTTTTCATGTGTGCACATTTTCAAGAAAATCCTAAAGTGTCTCATTTAAATGTTGTTAAAAGGATTTTTCAATATCTTAAACATACAACAAATTTAGGACTATTTTATCCTAGAGGACAATCATTTGACTTAGTTAACTATTCAGCTTCTAATTTTTGTGGTTGTATGCTGGATAGAAAAATCACCTCTGGAACATGTCACCTTTTAGGAAAGTCTCTAGTATCATTGTGTAGTAAGAAACCAAATTTTGTTGCATTATCTACTGCCTAAGATGAATACATAGCTGTTGGTAGTTGTTGTGCACAAATTTTGTGGGTGAAACACACTCTACTAGACTAAGGATATCAATTCAGACATGTACCTATAAATTGTGACAATAAAAGTGATATTAACATTTCTAAGAATCTTGTTTCACATTCCAGGACTAAACATATTGATGTAAGGCATAACTTTTTGATAGATAACTATCAAAAAGGTGAAATCACTTTGAAATTCATTGGCACTGAGCATCATATTGCTGATATATTAACTATGCCATTAAATTCTGAAAGAATAAATTACATCTTACATGAGTTAGGAATGATAATACTCAAGTGAACTGTTTATAGTTTAACAGTTCACAGTTTCATGATTCGTGGTTTTACAAGTTATTGTCTTGAAGTTACTGTCTCACACTTACAATCTAACAGTTACTATCTCTCAGTTACTATCTCATATTTTTTGTCTCAATGATATGGTTGCACCATTTGGAGTCACACCATAATGTTGACACCGTGACAACCCATTATGGTCTCACTGTAATGACTTAGATTTCTATTTTTATAATTTTATTTCTCATATCGATGTATCAATTATTTAATTGATTTTATACTAAAAAATTTTGTTTACAACATTTTAAATACCTAAATGATAAAAACCCAATATTCTTCACTCCTCTTTTCACTTATACCATCTACCCTTAAAATCAAAATCTCTTTTTCTCAAACCGCTTGCTCTCATTTAACTCTTTATTCTACTCAAACCTATGTTAGATGCCCAGAATGAAGTTTCTGTCATCGGATCCTGAGAAGTGAAGGTCTAAGAATAAATTAAAAAAGGGATCCAAAAATAGTGCCTAAGGGACCGCTGAATCCAGGCCTTGTTGATAGAACTATAGTGCCAGAGAAAGAAGTCTGTCTGAAGTGGTTGCTAACAAGTAAGTCACTCATTTTTAAAGTACTAGAAGAACAGGGAAGGATGGACTAGTTCAAGAAAGAGAATAGACCCACCTATCCAAAGGTTTTTTCTCAGCTTTATAAGTATGTTCAATTCTCATTCAACTCTAAAGATGACTATGTAGTAAAAAGTTGGCTAAAAGGTCAAAGATATACATTTTCTTCAAGGCTATGGGATGGCTGCCTAGGAATACCTCATGAAGAAATTTTTGAAGATTACCAAAGAGGTCCTCCTCCTTTGAGTGATGTGTTTAGCCTATAATAGGATCTTAGAAGTCTAACTGAAAATAAGAATAAGAGAGCTCTAGTTTCAGCTAAGCTTGATGGTGAGACAAGGCTGTTATTTAATTTTATTCAAAATCTTATTTTTCTAAGAAATTGATATTTTTTTACCCTTAAGTATCAAGATGTATTCTTGATACATCTTATAAAGAATGGGAATAAGACAAATCTTTGTAATTATGCTATACATCACATGTGTGAAATGATAAAGACAAATTTTAAATCAAATTCTTTGTTTTATTCAAGGTTAATTTCTGAAATGTTGATTTCCAAGGGATTAGTTGGTCCAGATGAATAAGTAATTGAGGATTATGAGTTTTGTATCTCTAAGGAACAATTAGAAGGATGAAAATTGGCTGGAATCCTTGGAAAATTCTTTGGTGGATGACAATGAAATATTGTATGAAAAGATAAATCCAATAGAGAATCCTTAAAGACCTAAGAACAAATATAACCCTGGCTTAGAACCAAATGAATTGGCTGAATACTTGGATGAGGAGATTAAGGATCCAGTGGTTTTACCATTGGAAGTAATTTTATTAGATAAGGGATACAATGGCCTACCTATTCCATGAAAATTAATTTATGAAGAGATAGTTTCTGGAAAAATTGTTGCTGAAAAAAGACCAGTTGTTGGTATGGAAGAACAAGTTGTTCCTTAGGAACATTTAGAGGAACCTTTGGAACCTATGTTTGAGAAAGATGCGGTAGATGTGGAACAGTTAGAAGAAAAAGATGAACCTGAAATTATCTTATCTATTGAGGAAAGAATTGAATAGGCCTTTTAGTTGGATAGAAAAGATATGGGTGAGCCTGACAATGTTGAGAATTTAGAAATGGTTCAAGAGATTGATTCAATAAGGCCCAGAAGATAAGCACCTATTGAGGGGGATAATCACCCCAGTTTAGAAAGTTTTCAATTTACCAATCCTGTTGACCAAAGCTCTATGGATACCTGGAAGAGGTTTCCCAGTTATTTTGATGTGGACAATACCCAAGAGGCCTTGGTAAAAGGCATAGATCTTTCCACTATGTTTCAATTAAAACCAATATATGCATTGGAAGTAACCTCTAATAAGGAGCCTAAACCTATTTGAGTTCCTATTCTTGAACCTACTCAATAATCTTTTGAATTTTTGATTCACAGTGATCTGAAAGATTTTGGGAACACCTTGTTAGCTAGATTTGAAAAGATCATGAATTCACAACCTACCCCAGTGACTAATCTTAGTGAAAGATACCCTACCTTTTTGTTAGAGAAAATCATATAGAAAATTCATCCAAAAATGCTTCATGAAATACAAGAAGTTAGGATTGAGAATAAATAGTTGAGTGATGAGGTGAAGTCTCTCATATCTATGGTTGAAGGTATGCATAAAGTTTTTTAAACTGGACAATCTCTTGTAGCTCATCTTGTTGAGGATGTTGATGATCAGATCCTAGAGAAAGTTTTATCTCTAATTCAACCTAATTTGACTTCAATATATAACAAAGTGGTTGAGAGAAACATCAAGATAGTCAATGAGATGTGTGAGCTTGTTGTTGGACTCAACAAGTTGACTAATGAGTTTAAGGAATGTTTACAAAAAGTTCTAAATCAACATAATTCTCTCACTTCAGCCATTATAGAATCAAATTTTTTTGGATAGTCATCACAACCTATGGACAGTGAAATAATCAGAATAGTTTTTAAAGAATAACTTTAGTCAGTGTTGAGCAGTATTAATAAGTAAGGTTTCTCTACTATCATCAAGAATAGTGAGTGAGTGCATGACTTGGTAAGGATTCATTAAAATGTTTCCAATGATTCGCAACAAGAAATTTCTACGAAAGTGGACTTATACTTCAAAAAAAATTATTATGATCATGATTGTGACCAATCACTTCAAGTACCCTATAGAGAATTTGAAAATTCCTCCTGTCACTCAAACTTTGAAGACACAAGTTCAAAATTAAAATACTTCACTCCTCTATTAGAAAAGTTCATGGAGAACAAAGATGACTTTGAAAAGTCTATGCAATATGGAGGTGAGATCATTACTGATTTCATTAAGTTTTTGATGCCTTATCTCCATCTACAAAGAACTGTAATGTTTTCTCTTGAAGCTACCCCTTTGTGGCCTGGTTTAACCCCTTCCTCCTCTAAAACCTTTGCTCCTACTACCATGTCTTTATCTTAGGCTCTATGACAGATCAGACCTGTTATTAGTGAAAAATCCTTGCCTCAGTATTTAACCAAACCAGCTCTAGAACCCTCTATCTTTGAAAAAGTGCCTCCTCCTTCTCTCAAAATTGGATCAATCCCTTCTACCACTTCTAGTTCTCGTCTTGTGGCTCCTCTTGATGTTTCATCCAAGGGAAAAGATAAGCCAGTTAACTCTGAAGATAAGTGAAGGATGTATTTTGATAGGGATGTATTATATGTTTCGTTATTCTTGTAATGACCATTATCTTTCTATAAAATACAATGTTTACCATTTTTTTATTTTCCTTCTTACATTCATTCAGTTTTTATTTTTCTTATTCTCTTTTTGATAATCCCAAAAGGGGGAGAAATAAGAAAATGACATTATTAAAATATATGGATAATAAATTCCATGATTTTTTATCATCAAAAAGGGAGAGATTGTTGGACTCCTCATGTTTTAATGATCACAAATCATGATAATCATGTTTAACATATCACAAATAATTCCTTATGGTTTAATGCTTACAATTCATTGTCTAAAATCTCACATGATCCTGATTCAAAATATCAAAAATCATGTTTGAATATTTTAAACTATGTTTGATCTTGTTCTATTATTTTTCATTATACTAATGATTAAGTCTAATCGATTATATGATTATTACTTATTAAGATAGTTTGTCACGACCCGTCCTCGGGGCCCGTGCCGTGACTACCCCAGGGCTGGCGACTAGCACCAAGGCGTAAATCGCAAAAAAAGGGAAGGCATTGCCTTTGAAAAGTAAACAAGCACCACAGAGTAAGAAAACGGAAAGGTAAACACTAAGTAAAAACTGTACAAGCTGTGCTGAAAGAAAAAGGGGCCGGAAATACAAGCCCAACTGTAAAGTACAACTAAAAGGAAAAACAGAAACTGAAAGTAAAAACTGCAGCGTCGAGCCGTCCTCTGAAAGTCCCACCTGAAGGGTGGGTACAGATAGCCTCCACTGCTCCTCGGGTCCACCTGACCGCTCCGAGTACGTCCCGCCCAGTGGTCCACCTCCAGGTACCGTCCTGCTCTGCATGCCTCCACCACGATCAGCGTTGTCCGTCGTCTGCAACCAACACAACGTAGTGCGGGCAAAGCCCGTGCAGGGGTGAGTATAAGCTACTCAGTAGGGACCCCGAGACCCTCGACGGTCTCCCGAAATTCACAAAGGATAATCCACAAAGGAAAGATACAATCACGAAGTAACATCTGACACGGCTTAGGTATATGCCCATACATATACCTAAGTCATCAATTCCCGTTCGGCTCCAACGTCCGAGCCCAAGCACAACCCAGTCCACACAGGAAAGCAAACGTATACCCACACAGGATAGAACAACACAATCCACAAAGGAGAGTAAACAGTAAATCCACACAGGATAGCTCAACACAAACCACAAAGGAGAGGAACACAAGATTCAGCTCACACAGGTATACTTCTTCGGATGACGATAAAGATGATCACTGATCCATCTAAGTCGTCGGACCCACGAAGGATCGATAGGTACTAACCCCCGTAGTGACCCACACAGGATCGGGCCCACACAGGACCTGTAGGCGCTGGCTCACACAGAACCGCTGAGCGCGGACCCACACAGGATCGGACCCACACAGGATCGGGCCCACACAGGACCGGGCCCACACAGGACCTGTAGCACTGATCCACGTAGGATCGCTGAGTGCAGTAGTCGTCGCATTCCACTGAGGATCTCTGCACAGTCGTCGCCGCAGTCCACTGAGGATCTCTTCACGGTCGTCGTCAGAGTCCACGGAGGATCTCTGCACAGTCATCGCTGTCGAAGAAGCAGTCGCAGCCAGCTCTAGGGTTCCGCACACAGCAAACTCGTTTGGGAGGGTCCGCTCCACGAGCCGAGAGGCTGGTACATCAACTGACACAAAGTACGAAGTTGATGTATCCAAAAGTTCTGTATCATCAACAGGAACTCAACGTCGCAGACGGCACGTCGATCGGACGCCCGGTCTGAGAGTTATTGGCTTTTTCGTCCCAGGGGCCCGGTTGGTTTTTAAGGCAAAACCAACCCGACCGTACTCCACCTGAGTCCAAACCTCGGGCGGAGTGATCCAAAAGATCCGTCTCACTTAGAGGAATTCAACAAAGCTGACGGCACGTCAATCGGACGTTTGTGGCTCAAGATATGAGCATTTCCGCTCCGAGGGCCCGGTTGGTTTCGTGTACGAACCAACCCGGCCGAACTCAAAGTATTCCGAAACCTTGAGTGCGATATAACGAAACGACCGTCTCGATCCAAGGATCGTGTTGCCTCTGACGGCGAGTCGTTTGGAGGCCCGTAGCTCAAGTTACGGGCGTTTGAAAGAAGACCGTCCGAAGACGGGGGGTACGGGCCCGGGCCGACCCGGCCGGACCCCCCCCTGGGTCGGCCGAACCGGGTCAACCCGGTCCGAACCGGTCCAACCGGATCGGACCGGTCTGGCTCGGCCAGCCCGGCCAGGCTCGGCCGAGCGGCCGAGTGGCTGACGCGGGGGGAGCCGCCGCCCCGCGTGACACCCCCGCGGCACCCGCGGGGTGTCGGCTAGGCGACCGGACGCGGCTGAAGCCGCGTCCCGGGTGACGCGGGGGGTGCCGCCGCCCCCGCGTGACACCCGCGGGATGTCTCCTGGCACCGTACATGGCTTCAGCCGCGTCCCGCGAGCACCGCCGCCGCGGCCGGTGCCGCGGCGGCCTCGTCCGGCGGCGCGCCGGGCACCGCCGTGCCGGCGACCCGCGCCACCGCCGGCTTCCGCGGGCCGCCGGAGTCACTCCGGTGGCCCGTTTTTCTTTCCGTCTGTGCCGTTGCTCCTCCCGGGACTCGTTCTTCACTCCGGGATCGTCAAACATCCGTTGCGGCACGTTCCGTCGTCGCCCGTCAATCCGCACAAGAACGAAGAACGGCGGAGGGTTGTCGGGCCGTGTTCGTTTGGCCCGCACCCTCCGCGTTAGATATAAACAACGAGAGTAACAAATTCAACATATGAATTCTACAATTTTAATGGAATAAAATTGTTCTTATTTTTCCGGTTCTTTACTCTTAAAAAAAGGAAAAGAACGATCACGGGAAAAGGAATAAA
Organism: Viscum album; assembly: GCA_963277665.1. Classification (NCBI taxonomy): domain Eukaryota; kingdom Viridiplantae; phylum Streptophyta; class Magnoliopsida; order Santalales; family Viscaceae; genus Viscum; species Viscum album. The sequence goes on from OY728137.1 coordinate 212,901,926, forward strand.
CTCACAACAACCCCTACCTTGTAGTCTTCGTTGAACGTGCGATCTTCGCGGAATTGCTCATCACGGAAGAGGGGGATCGTCGCATCGTCGCGGGAAGGCATTCTTCGCGTTCTTCGTGTTCTTCGCGTTCTTCACGAAGGAGGAAGAAGATACAAGGATTCTGTCTCAACGAGTAATCCTCCAAAAGATTTTGGTTGGTCTTATTTTATTATTATGCCAACACACGAAAACGGGTAAGTAACGACCCATCAATTCATTGAATTAATTCAACGAAAGAAACAGCTCATTTAATTTATGAAATAAACCGCCCAATTAAATGGTCTGTTAAGAATTTAAGAAACACGTCAGTTGACTTTCATAATGACGGGTTTTCGCGGGTGCGTTACTTAGCGGTAAGAAACGGCGGGGCTCGTGCGGGCCCCACCTAACAAATATCCTACAAAGGGGGTAGGATATTTCTGGATAGCATCCTATCCGGATCAACTCAGTTTAAGCCGTCTTTAAGTGGCTTCAAGTGGCTTCCAAGTGGCTTAAGTGAAATAAAATAAAGTTGTCGTAAAATTATTTTATTTCTTAACTTTATGCCCGAAAATTAAAAACCACATCCGAGCAAACGCAACTCTGGAAGAGGCGTTTCTAGGCGAATATCTGCGCTGTGATTTTATCGGTGCCCTCAGAATTCGATTCCGGGCACCGGTTCAAAAGTTAGAAAAACTCGCTCGTCCGTTCACTGAACGTACCCGAGCCAAACTTCGGAAATTGATTCCGGGCACACCGGGCCTCGGAATCAGGTGCCGTCAGAAACTGCGTTCTTGTAAAATTCCAAAGAAAATTAAGAAAAAATATTCCTTGAAATTTACGGGTCTTTACATAGTTTACAGATATTTGGTTAAGTCTAAGAAACTGTAAGTCTACCACCAGTTCCGGACATTGACAAAGTCCTTAACACCATGACTCTGACACTGTAACCAGTTCTGGATTTCAAAAAGCATGTGACACTAGTTCCTTGTTACCATCTCCAAGACATCGTAACAAGACATCGTTCATAATTTTGACAAAGGAATAGACACCGTTACCTGAGACATCGTGATCCTGACACCGCATCTATGCTATCGGTTCCAGATCTCAATGCAACTGTCTCATAGTTATTGTCTCACTACTCAAAGGAAAAGGAAAAGACACTATTTCCAAGTGACACTATTTCAAGACAAACTGTGATACCATTCCATACTTTACCCTTTTTCTGACATTTTCAATTTTATTTAAAATTTATTTCTAACAGTCATATTTGATCCATTTAATGACACTTACATAATTAATGATATTTTGTAGACATGTCACTTGATAGTATGAGGTATGAGGTGTAGAAATCGTGCTTCTTGTCAGATCAAACACATGCACCCAAAATAAAAATAAAATCATGGCACTAGAACATGGGGGAGAGTTCAGAAAGTTGAATGCATGAAAAATAGAGCAGAACACATACACTGAAAAACACATGAAGAGCTCTTGATTCCTGGTGGCTGAAATATTGTGGATCAGAACCTCAAACACCCTCACAGCAACAACTCTAAGAAGAACAATAGCTACAAAGCACATCTTATCGAATGAGAAACTAGAACACAAGATCCATGATACTCTGTTTTTACAAGGGGACTCAAAATTAAAATTTCCTACATCCTACAAGTCCAGAGCTTCATAGAACAACACTCAGAGAATGTATAACCCTTTATCATCATCTTTTCTCTATTGTGTACTATGTTATTACTTTTCAAGTTGTATGTGTATTTGAATTGAAACACACACTGTCTCCTACATTAAACTAGAGGATACAAGATATTCTCACACAATATCTTTCTATACTTTTTTTCTCCCATAGAATAGTAGAAGTAGTCTCGTGTGACCTGGTTGTCAGTTTTCCCATGTAGAAAAATAGAAGAGGTCTTTTGACTTGGATAGTCTTATGTATTGTTTTTAACCCCAATCTAGGGTGTGGATCAAGTTTATTAATATAAACTGCTTGGTGGTAGGTGATCACCAAGTGGAGTGTATTTGGCCTCGGCTTGAGACTGAACCACTTGTTTTATCCATTGTGTCTTTTAATTTAGTTTTTCTTTGTTTTAAATAATATTTCAAAAAACTAAATTGTACTATTGATTGTAAGTCCTGGAAAGTGGATATAATTGTTTTGCCTTATCAAAATAGTATCAAAAGTTATATCAATATCTCATATTGATATTACTGATAATTAATCAATCTTTTGAGAAGCTATTTGAATAGTAAAACTATTATAATTTTATTACCTTGATTAACTAACCTATTTAATTTTAAATTGGGAGAATCATTTAAACAAACCTTTTTAATAGAAATTTTTATAAGAACTCAATTCACCCCCCCCCCCTCTTGATTGTCCTACTCCAACCAATAGTTATCATTGCGTCTTTGTCTTTACAATGGCCTTAACATATGCACCTCTCATGGCATCCTTAACCCTCATAGTTCTTTCACTCGAGATCTATAGGGGTATCCATGATGGTTCCAACATTAATAAAGTTATCATTTTGGCAGGTCTGAGCTCTCTAGTGGTAGTAATAGAGGGTTTCTGGAGACCGAACATGATGTAAAGTGGTAGAGCTTATTTATGAGCAAGGAGATGTGGATTGTGGCTTAAAATAAATAATTATTACCTTTTAGTTTAAGTTGAAATTCATTGAGGATTATGTCATATTTTCCTTCCATCGAATCGGATTGATGACATGAAAAAATTGTTAAATCAAAAAACACTTTTCACCTTAATTTAAGTTAAATACATTTTGCATGATAATGCTTTTCACCTAAATTAAGGTGAAAGACATTTTGTGCCCTAAAATCTTTTCCCAAACCCCCTATAAATATCGACCCACCCATCTCCCTTCTCCTCCCTCAATTCATCCAACCTCCCTATAGTTCCACTCTATATCTCTCTAAAATTTTCCCAGTGTTTCTTCTCTTATGTGTGGAATTTTTTATGAACTAAAAGGAGTGCTGAATTTATGAAGTGTGGAATTTTCAAAGAATATCATATAGCGGTATTTATAATTATTTATTTTAAATTTAATTATTTATTAAATTATTTGGTTTTTATTTAGTTTTAAATATTCTATTTGATTTTTTTTATTTAAATATAATTTATAAATAATATTTAATATTTGTTAGTAAAATACTATTATTTAATAATAAATTTTGAGTAAATAATTTATAATTAGTCTTCTTAATATATTTATTATTATAAAAAATTATTATTTATTATAAATTAGTAGTTTTAAATATTAGTGACATAATTAGGAATTAATATTAACTAGACGATAAATAAATATTATTGAAATGGTGATACACTAATAATTAACTATTAAATAACTAATTATTAACTAATGCAAAAGTAATGATTAAGTATTGATTAACTAATGAATAACAAATAATAACTTAAGGTTAATGAATGAGTAGATAATGAATAATATGGGATTAAGTTTAGACTAACTTAGGATTAGATAATGATTAATTAATGATTATCTAATGATTAACTAATAATTAAATAATGATGAACTATTAATTAAAAAATAACTAACTATAAATTAAGTACTTAATAACTATTAATTAAGTAATGATTATTGAGTGATTAATGAATGATTAATCCATAATTAACATAGGATTAACTAATGTTTAAGTAATGATTAACTAATTATTAATGAATTATTAACCAAGAATTACTTAATGATTAACTATTAATTAACTAATAATAAACTATAAAGTAACTACTTAATATCTATTAACTATGTAATGATTAACAAGTGATTAATGAATGATTAAAGAGTTATTAATTTAGGATTAACTAATGCTTAATGAATGATTTCATAATGATTAACTAATGATTAGTGAATGATTAAAGAATGGTAAAATAATGATTAACAAGTGATTAAAGAATGATTAATCAATAATTAAAGAATGATTAACATAGGATAAATTAATGATGAAGTGATGATTAACCAACAATTAATTAATTATTAATTATTAATTAACTATAAAGTAACTAGTTAAATAAAGATTAAATAATAATTAACTTTTAACTAACTTCTTAATAACTATTATTTATGTAATGATCAATGAGTGATTAATGAATGATTAAGGTGTAGTTAACTTAGGATTAACTAATAATTAACAAATGATTAAGCAATGATTAAAAAATTATTTACCATTTATTAAATAATGATTAATTAATGATTAAATAATAATTAACTAATAATTAAATAATAATGAACTATTAATGTAATGTCTAGGACCCAAATACCACTAAACAGTTCCTCGAGCCCAATTGTCCACATGGCCTTAAGCATGTCTCCCAAAATGCCAGATATTTTCGACTAGTAGTGATGGCTAGGGTGTGTCTGTGGGGAGACTATTCCCTCTTATCAGATTATAACATAGTATTAACAGTCATACAGATTAAATAGAAGAAGAATAATAATAATTGAATGATATTTAAACATCAAAATGACACATATATATAACAATACTAGAAGTAATCTCATATACAATGATGACGATACATGTCATGTCTCTGTAAATGAGCCAAAACAGGTATACACTCTATAAATACAATACATATATCAAAATACTAAAAAGACCAAAAAGAACTATCTCCCAATAGTATCATGAGACTTGGCTCGGTCCCATGATCTCTTTCTCCAAATCCTGGTATAAAGTCAAGCATTGAAATTTCATCATTTTCCAAAGTCCCTACCCACATCCATATAGTCTTTCCAGGTACCCAATGACACCCCGAACAGGGAGTGAGATACAATCTCAGTGGGTAGCCACCTAAATATCTATAACAAGTTCTGGTTGTGCAATATAACAAGATAAAGTAGAGTAAAATACATATCACAGGTAAGCAGTAAATAAAATTAATGTTCCCATGGTGTATATACTACAAATCAAGTGATATTGTATAGCCTAACAAGGATCCCTACAAAACATGGGTTAAGCTCCTGTAACAAGGAAGCTACAAACAAAACATAAATAACTAACACAGCATCACCATACATCCATACATATCATGTCAACCATGGACTTTCCATATAATCTATATATAAAATAACCACAGCTGCACTGTATTACCAGAAGTTTCAGAATACCCACGGTTAAGATGTATAACCATGCATTTCATATTTACCATGGTTGTTCTATAGAATCATAGTGTTATACCCTGTAAGGAAAGATATAGGGTATAATGGACTAAGGAATAATCGCCAAGTCCTAGTAACATCTCAATAAAAACTTAGTTAGGATTGAGTTGGGCTCCAAGGAGCATGTCTACCTACCATATCCATTTTGAGCCCATGAAAAACAGGATCCAAGGGGTAGCAAGGCCTAATCCATCCCATAGAATCAGAATCCAAGGAGCATACATGTCTAAGTTATTCTCTAATATTTCTAGGACCCATGGATTAGAACATAAATGGTGTCCTATGTAATCATTCATTAATTCACATTCAATTTCCATGAGTATACCCACTCATATCACAAATCACATTCAATTATATTCTATTAGTTTACCCACTCATACAACATTTCTATATAATCTATTTAATCAGTTCAAGCATGGAATAAATTGTCAACACATAGAAAAGGTGGTAATACATCTACTAAATAAAAAATTCAATTCATTCATTTATAAATAGTGTTCCTCTAACTAGGAAATCACTAGAAACACCCCATGGGTGGTTTAAAAGGTCATAGGCATAGGCAATTTACATGGCACACTCCATGGGTGGCCTTGGTATAGGAAACTACCACTAACAAGTCTCAAGGGAACTAAAGGGAGAACCTAACACACTCCATTTCATTTAATCCAATTAATGAATTCAATTTTGAGGTTGTGCTGAAAAATATAGTGGGAATCATAATAGAAACTACCTTAATAAATAACCAAAACATTTGGTAAAAGTATATACCACCTACCATAGGTCAGTATTAGAGTTATCATCCAGTATCAACTCCTAATTCAACTCAAATATAAAGAAAAAAAAAGAACAGATGAAGAACTTAGAAATAGGGAAAATTATCTTGAACCTAAATAGTGTATCCAATACCAAGACAAACAAATAACGACACAAAAGGAATTGATTACTCATCAACATGAATCCAATGATACCAAAGGCACTTCATTTTTAGTTCGAAAAGAATAATGGGATCAAAAACTACCTTTTATATTCAAGAGATCTCTCCCATGAATTCCACTACCAATAGAGGAGAAATAGAAGAGGAAAATTAGCTTATAACATTAATTAAGGTCAAAACTATAATTTCACCTAAGAATATTAGGACGTATGGTTTTCCAAACTATGCGCCCACTACTGTAAGGAGGGAAACCTCACATGGTTAGTGTTTATGGTTTTCCTAACCATGCACAAACCGTGTGTTTTAGTTCTGTTAAAAACTTTTCTATTTTTTCATAGTACGATTTATAAAACTATGTGGATCCATTGATCCCACAACCAAGCACCACAAGCTTTGAGGTAATCATGTAGCCTATCCTACACAGTTTATTTTAACCCTAAGGCCTATGTGTTTTATCAAAAAGGTGGTCATGGGCTCTGAACAATCCCCGAACACCCCTAATACCCCCCATGACTTCAAATTATATTCACATTAGGCTGTAAAAAAGCATTTAAACCCAAATAAAAAGGATCTATACCTCGTACTAAAACTCGAGATCTTAAAATCTTTCCCTTTAAATCAATTTATCCCCAAATTTCCCTCTCTAGGGTGGGAAATATTTGTCTAAGAATAAATCCAACCACTAAGCATGTACTTTAGCCTCCCACTCCCAAGTCTAATCACATCAATGGTCACACTACCATTGAACCCATACTAGAGGAACTAACCATCCTTGGAGAAACTTTTTGCTCCTATCAATGATATTAATTGAATGCTCCTCAAAAGATGCATCTACCTATAACTCCACCACCTTGAGATAAAAAGAATGAGATGGGTTTGAATGATAAAGGTGTATCCAAGGCATGTGGAAGAAGTCATGCATGACCCATTACCTATGAGGTAACTGAAACCAATAGGCTACCAACCAGAATCTCTCTAAAATCTCGAATGGCTCGACATATCATGGTGAAATCTTAACCTGACTCCCGATATATCGGTGTCCCAGCCTTGTTAAAACATATAAAAGAACCTAATCCCCAACCTTGAACTCTATAGGTCATATATGGTGACTTGATTAATATTTATATCAAGACTATTCAGCAGCCATCCACTTTCTGATCAACTAGACCTGCTCAAAATTCTCCTACATGGGATGCATTCCCAGTAAAGTTGCATCACCTGCCACTAACCAGTACAGGGACAATCGGTATTACTTACCATACAGAGCCTCATAAGATTTCATCTGTATCTTCACCTGATATTTATTATTGAATGTAAACTCAACAAGGGGAATGTGCCTCTCCCAAGAGCCCCCAAAATCTAGGATGCATGATCAAAACATGTCCTCAAGAACATGTAGCATACGTTCGGACAGGCCATTAGTTTGATACTGGTATGTTGTGCTTAGAATCACCTGTGTACCCAGCTCCCCCTAAAAAATATACCAGAAAAGATACATAAACCATGTTTCCTTACATAAAAAGATAGTACAAGGGACCCCATGAAGTTGTACTATCTCACGGATATACAACCTCCCAAGATCATACATGTTGAAGGTCTCCTTGGTCGGAATAAAATGCGAAACCTTCATGATATTGTCCACAAAAACCCAAACTACATCACTTCTTTGAGGTAACCTCAAAAACCTAGTCATGAAATTCATTATGAAATATTCCCATTTCCACTTAGGAATAGGTAACTGGTGTAAAAGTTTTGATGGTTTCTAATATTCTATCTTCACCTACTGACAGTTGGAACACCTCATAACAAAAATAGCCACATCACATTTCATACCCAGCCACAATTACTAATGGCATAAGTCAAGATACTTCTTGGTAAGGCTGTGATGCACTGCCCAAACTGAGGCATGAAACTCAAACATCAGCTCCCCATGTATGTTTACTAGAACCCATACATGACCATGAATACATAGGATCTCATCTGTGTCTACCATCCAACTAGAAGGTGAGTCCTCACCTACCACTCTCTTGTAGAACTAGGCTCTAATAGCTACCTTATCCTCACTATATCCAGAAGGGTATAGATCACAACTAAGGATGAAAGAAAAGTCTATACCTGATTTTCCTACACCTCCAAGTGCATCTCATATAACAAATCCTTAATTTGTCACTCACTACTACCATACTGAACTACTTGTATCTGATTCCTTATGATCAGTGCATCAGCAACTATATTTCCTTTCCAATGTATGTAAGAAAGCTCAAAGTTAAAATATTGTAGGTATTCAACCCACCTTCACTGCCTCAGATTCATATCACACTATGTAAATATGTATTTGAGGAATTATTTTTTGTTCGTGTATGCCCTCAAAACACTCTCCTAGTAAGTAATGTCTTCAATAGCGCAAATCATGGACAACCACAGCTAACACCAGATCATGCATCTGGTAATTCCTCTCATGTGGAATTAGCTATCGAGACCCATATTCCATGACTCTATCTCCCTACATAAAAACTACTCCAATATTGATACCTGATGTGTCACAATACACAGTGTAGCTTCTGCCCTGCTTAGGAAGTATCAGGACCATTACTAAATTAAATCTTCCTTTCAACTCCATAAAGGCTATCTTATAGGTATCTGACCTTACAAACTTCATGCCCTTATTATTCAAGACCATAATAAATGCTGGTAATCATTATAATTCCTATATGAAACACCTGTAATATCTATATATCTCTAATAAAATCAATATTTCAAATAAATTATTGAGATGCTTCGAAAAAACTATAGATCCCACCTACTCTAGGTCAACTGATAATCTTATCTCTAAGATAATATGACCAAGGAAGTGAATCTTATACATCCAGAAGTGTCACTATGTGATCTTAACATATAATTGATGCTTTATATGTCTATAAAAAATGATCTCAATATTTTTTTCATAGTCATGTTGATTATGAGAATACACCAATATATCATCCATGAAAACCACAACAAACAAATCTAGATAAGGATGGAAAAGTTGGTTCATCAACACCATGAAAAATACTGGCATGTTTATGAGGCCGAACGGCATAACCAGATACTCATATAGGCCATACCAACTATAAAAATATATATGGGGTATTTTTATAGGTTTAAAACATACCTAGATATATCCTGACCACAAATAAATTTTTGAGAGCACCCAAGATCTTCAGAGATCATCAAAAAAATCATCTAACTTTGGTAAGGTATACTGGTTCTTAACTATTAGCTAGTTCAATTTCTGATAATACTTTCATAGCCTAAGGGTACCATCCTATTTTTTCACAAAAAGTACCAATGAACACCATGGAGAAGTACTGAGTTGGATAAACCCTTTTTCCTCCAAATCCTCTAGCTACCTCTTGAGATTTTGTAACTCTTTCGTGGCTATCTTGTAAGGAGGAGTAAATAAAAGTATATCTCCTAGAACTAGTTCGATAGAGAACTCAACCTCTCTCTCAAGAGGTAAACTATAAATAAATGTAGTCTTAATTAGACACAATCTATTTCATCCCAAGTATGATGTCAAACCCATTCATCTTAAGGAAAAAAAGATTCCAGATGAAGTGACACCCACTAACCTCAATGGGTCACGCCCTACACTGATTTACATCCTTATTTTTGATCACCAACAGATTTTCTATCCTCATAACGCCCTTGGAAAACTAAACAAAAATCTATATACTTCCCAAAATTAGTAAAGATACAAAACTATGTGATACACTTGTTTCAAAAAGAGTAGATACAAGAGTTGAGGATACTAAGATCATACCTATCACAGTGTATGGTTTGATTCCCCTTCTCCTTGGGGTAGGCTAGGAAAAACTGCTCCAACTCCCTGCTTAACATAGAGTTGTGAAACCTACTCCTGAACCTGGTGTTGGATCTGAACCCATGCCACTCACTACAAGAGGGAAGGTCTTGCAAAAACGTTGCATGTGGACAATCATGCCACAATATCAGCATTCGAATAGGTCATGATCGCACAGATTCCCCATGTGTCCCCATCTCCCACACTGATGATAGAAAACTACACTACCAACACTAGCGGCCTGGCTTGTACTCATCTCATGGGAACCCCCAAAATGGTGCTTCCTGCCTAAATATGTTGATCCACTAGGTTGAGAGATTACACTGCTATGCTATGTGTGCCCATCTTCCCTCATTAAATTCTATATAATAAGTGCATTATTGACTATATAATTACTATAATTCAACCTAAACATGTTTAACTAATATCAAACTGCAATTTTGAAACCTCCCTTAAAGTGTCTCTCCCTCGATATATCATCAACAAGGTACATCGGTGCAAAACACCGCAACTCTGTAAAGTGTGCCAAGTAATCCATAACTTCCATCGTGCCCTTATCCAGTCACATAAACTCACTATCCCACTATACCATCAGATTCTCAAGGTAAAATTAGTCATTGAACCTTGTTTGGAAATCAACCCAAACCATATCCCACAACCCGTCAACCTATTTTAGTACATCCCACAACCACTTTGCTGCTCCTGAAAGTAGATAATTCATGATCTTCACTCTTCCCACATGAGGTGTCTCCAGATGCTCAAATATCAACAATGTAGTCTCAAGATATATTTCAAAAACCTATGGACTATCATCCCTCAAAAATGGGGGAGGATTCTACTAATGTAACACATGTTTCATCTCATCAATAGGTAAGGAAGGCTATGGTGCTTCCTGAAAAGTCTGTATGATGTGATAAAACCCCTCATAGAATTGTGTTTCGACACCTATGACTGGTAAAACAATCAGTGCCACATATAGAACTAAAGAATGATCCTCCAGAAGACCATGGACCACCACCTCTAGATCATATTCATTCCCACCCTCTCGGAATACGACTAGAGGTCTTCATGGGGGAATGCCTCTAAAATTCCAAACACACACCTTAGAAAAGAACGATATCAAATTTTGCAGCTCAAAATTGTAGGACATGTCAAAACCTTCCTATAAACATGTTATACCATACAGTCTTTGCCTAAATCTAGGACTATAAAAATAAATAGTTTCATAATTCACTAGAGGCACTACTACTTGCCCACTCAAAATATGGGTCTAGTTCAAGTTCTCTATATCTCATTTCAATTTTCCATTTAATTCCTATATTCATTTCAAATTTCATTTAAATGTTTGAACCAAATGGTGTGTCACTTCCAATCCATAAGGTCCTATACTCTTCATGAACTAAAATATAGAATCCACCTAATCCACACCATAACATGTTCAATACCATACGACTCATGGTTCTTGACTCAACATGCCATAATTGGTTGCACAGGGGGTCTATTATATCCTAATCAAGAAAACACATCTTAGGTTATGGTAGGCACTCTAAGTACCAACCATGTTTCTCAATACACTGAACAAAATTCTATCACAACAGTAGGTATATCAATCCCAACACCAATTACTACATCATGAAAACAAGCAATGAAAATTATATGGCATGGAATAATGCATGACTTGGGAATCCTATAAAGTGCCTAAAACAATAAATGAGATGGAATACCCTCATCTCATCAGGTTATAACAAAAAATAACCATCAATCATATTAATGATAATGTCACAATTCAAGTGTTTCACCCAATGGTGGAATCAAATAAACTATAATATCCAAAATTCAGAAAACATGAATTTTCATTCGAGGTAATTTTTCTTTTTTCCATACGTGGGTAGGCTGCACCTATGAACAGCTCATAACCAAATTCTAATTCTTCTTATCCTAGTATATTTTCATTAAATAAAAATCTATAAAAAAACCCCCCTTATACCACTTTGTAACATCCCAGACCCGAATTCCACTGAACGATTCCTCAAGCCATGTTGACCACATGGCCTCAAGAACATCTCCCCAAATTCCAGAGGCTTCCAACTATCAGTGAGGGTCTAGGGTGTGTCTATAGGGAGACTATTCCCTCTTATTGAAGTGGAACATAACAATAATAATCATATAGATCAAATAGTGGAAGCATAATAATAACTAAATGAGTAGTAAACATCCAAATGACATATATATATATATGCAAGAAGTAATCTCATATACAATGATGATGATACATATCATGTCCAGCCAAAATAGGTACACATGGAATTAGTAAAATACATATATGAAAATACCAAAAAAGACTAAAAAACACTATCTCCTGATAGCATCATAAGACTCAACTCAATACCATATTATCTTTCTTCTAAGAAGGAAAAAAAGCCAAGTATTTACCTATGGGAGACTTCCCCAGTCCCTACCTACATTCATATAGTCTATTCAGGTACCAAATGGTAGGAAAAATAGGGTATAAGATACAATCCCAGTAGGCAATCACCCAAAGATCTATAAAAATTCCTAGATGTGAAATATAACAAGATAAAGTATAGTGAAATAAATATCATAGGTAACAAGTAAATAAAAGTAAAGTCCCCATGGCATATATACTACAAATCAAGTGATGTTGTATAGCTCAATAAGGCTCCCTACAGAACATGTGTCATTATCCTATAACAATGAAGCTACAAACAATAAATAAATAACTAACATGGCCTTGTTTTATATCTATTACATATCATTCTAGCCATATACTTGATCTATAATATATATATCAAGAAACTAAACCCACACCATATAACCAAAAGTTTTAGAACACCCACGTCCGAGTTGTATAATCAATCATTTCATATTTACCAAGGTCATGCTGTAAAATGATAGTGTCAAACCCCGCAAGTCTAGATACAAGGTATATTGGACCAAGGAATCCTCATTGAGTCCCAGTAGAAACTCAATGTAAACCTGGTTAGGATTGAGTTGGGGTCCAAGGAGCATGCTAATGGACCATATCCACTACAATCCCAATACAAACTATATCTAAGGGGTATCAAGGCCCAAGGCATCCCACAGAATCAAAATCCAAGGAGAATATAATTCCAAGTCATTCTCTACCATTTCCATGACCCATGTCGTATCACACACATGGTGTCCTATGTAATTATTCATCAATTCACATTCAAGTTCCATGATTATACTTACTCATATCACAAATCACATTCTGTTCCATTCCATGAGTTTACCCACTCATACAAAATTTCTATATAATCCATTTAATTAATTCAATCAAGGAATAACATGTCGACACATGTAAAAGAGTCAATACATATAATAATTAAAAATTCAATTCAATTCATTTATAAATAGACTTAATCTAAATATAAAGGCCCTTATAACACCCCATGGGTGGTTTAAGAAGTCATAGGCATAGAAAATTTACATAGAACGCCACATGGGTGGCCTTGGTTGGGGAAACAACCTCCAAAAAGTCTCAATGGAACTAAAGGAAATATCCAAAAAGTTTCATTTCATTTAATCCAATTAATCAATTCAATTTTGTGGTCATTCCAAAAATTCTAGCAAATAGAACAATGGAAACTAGCTTAATAATGTACCAAACCATTAGATAAAAGTATAAACCACTTATAGTAGTTTAGTATTAGAGTGATCATCCAGTATCAACTCCTGATTCGACAGGGATCGGGATAAAAAATGAATAATGGACAAAGAACCTAGAAATAGGGTAAATTGGATTTCACCTCAATAGTGTATTTGATACCCAAAAAAATGAAGAATGTAATATAATGAATTGCGTACTCATGGATGCAGATCCAAAGAGACTGACGGCACATGATTCTGAGCCCAGAAGGAAAAACAAGATAAAAAACTACCTTTGAGCTTCAAGGGAACTCTCCCACGTACACCACTTATAATGGAGGAGAAATAGAAAAGGAAAATTAGGTTATTAATTAATTTCTAACGATAATTTAACCAAAAAAATCATGGACCACACAGTTTGGATACACGGTTGGCCAAACCATGTGCCAACTTTGCACCCACTACTGTATGGAGGGTCACCACACACGGTTAGTGTTCATGGTTTTCCTAATCATGTGAAAACTATGTATTTCAACTCTATTAAAAGATTTGTAGTTTTTTTATAGTTGTGTTCCCAAAATCGCACGGTTTATCAAACCGTGTGGCTTCATGGATCCACCGGTCAAGACTTGTACAGTTTGCAATAAAAAAAGGTAAAGAATTATGATATATTTACTATATTTTTTTTAGTTCAGACTCCTTCATCTAAACTTCCTATAACTATTTCTAGAGGATGGTCTTTAAGGTTTCTAGGTTTTCTAGGTAGCACACTTTTTGGTTCACTATAATCAACCCTTGTATGATTTGGTTCAAAATAATCAAGTCCCAAATAATCATCCTTATTGTTTTTTAAGAGAGGCTTAGGTCTCATGTTCTTAAGATAATCACTTAGCTCATTAGCATGAATCATTTTGTGATCAAAAGAATCGTTTTCATCAAACTTCACATGAGTTGATTCTTAAACAGTCCATGAATTTTTTTTTAAACTCTATAAGGTTTGAAAGTAGTATAATATCATAGGAAGATACCTTCATTAGCTTTTAGATCAAACTTTCCAAGATTATAATTAGTGTTTAAGATATAAACATTGCATCCAAATACTTTAATGTATCCTACCTTTGGTTTTATATTATTCCATAACTCAAAATGTTTTTTCATTATGATCGGCCTTATTATAACAATGTTAATGACATAACATGTTGTGTTAACAACTTCATCCCAAAAACAAGTGGGAGCATTAAATGAACAAAAAAAAATTAGGAAATTTCTTGCAATGACCAATTTCTCATTTTAACAACACCAATCTATTGAGGTGTCATGGGGCATAAAAAGTATGTTTAATACCTTTTTTTGAGAAATATTAATTAAATTCATGATTATTAAATTCTTCTTCATGGTCACTTCTCAACATCGTAATTTTGGAATCTTTTTCATTATTCACATGTTTATAAAAATTAATAAAAATATAACAAGCTTCACTTTTGAGTCTCAAAAATAAAATCATGTAAATATTAAAAAATCATCGACCAACACATAAATAAATGATTTTCCAACATTATTTGAGGTTCTATTGGGTCAGAAAAAAATCCATATGTATAGAATCTATAGGATTATATGTGTAAAAATATTCAATTGGTTTAAAATATGATTTTTTTGATTTCCCATTTTACATGAATCAAACAGTTTCATTTTATCCAATTTAAGATCAAGAAAATCGGAAATTAAATTTATTTTGGATAAATTTTTCAAATAATGAACATTATAATTTCCAATCCTTCTATCTCAAATCCATGATTAATAATTTTTAGCATTCAAACAATTCACATTTTTTTATACAAATAATTAAGATATAAAGTATAGACATTATATATTCTAGGTGCCTTAAACATGAGAGATTTTTCTTTGAAACTGAACATGAATTATCATAAAAATCAACAGAATAACCATCATCACAAAGATTAGAAATACTTATAAGGTTTTTCTTTAAGCCTTAAATATATAGTACTTCTTTGATGAGGATAAATTTTATATTTTCAACTAATCTGATGTTAATAATTTTTCCCTTTCTATTGTCACCAAATGTGACATAGCCTCCATCAATCTTGGATAGTGAGTGAAATTTTGAGAATTCTTCACTCATATGTCTTGAGAAACCATTATCTATAAAAAAAATTCATTATTGTTCATGTTTTTTGTTACCAATAATGAAAAATCAAACAAAAATATTTTTTGGTAGAAAAATTCTCTTGGATCCAGCTATGTTAACTTCAAAAGACTTTTGGGATCAAATATTTTTTGTTTTTTCTAGAAAAATTAGCAACATGTTTTGGAAAAAAATGTAAGAAAAGAATTTTTAATTCCTAAAAATTGATTATTTTTTAGATTATATATTTTATCATAATTTCTTACTTATCCATAGTGAAAACTGGTAATCTTGGAATGTTTTTTTAGAACTAGGCAAAAAAAGTTTTTATAAAATTTGAAACTTTTACCCTAAATTCCGATTCTGAATTTTTCGTTTTTGAGTTTGTTTTGACCAAGATTTTTTTTTGAGTAATCCTCCCCCATAGTGAAGAAAGTTATGAAATATTTGAAGTTTTTAACCTCCTTCTGTAGGTTCTCAATTATTCTAAATTGTTTGGTACATGATGCAGTAGACTTCTTCAACTGATTTTTAAAATTTAAAAGTTGTGTGTTTAGGTTCTCTTCTTCATTAAAAAAAATTTTTTAGTAATTATTGAGAGATTTTTTTTATTTTTTAATCATTAATATTTAGTTTCTAAAATGGTACAGTATTCATTTATTTATTCATAAAAGAAATTTTCATTTTCTAATTCACACTCATGCTTAGAAGAATATTAATAATGTACCTCATTCAAATGTGCCATAAATCACATGTTTGAATTTTGATTAAGATTTCATCTTCTTATTCTAAAGATGTACATTTATAAGATTCTTCATAAGCACTCCATGTGACCTTAATAGTCTTATTAGATTTATTCTTATATCTAGTCTTCTTGAAGAACATTTTATTAGACTTTTTATCTTTATGAAATTGGGGATATTTTGGCTTGATATGTCCTAAATTTTTCACTCATAAGATCTCACTTCTTTATAGTTGTCACCTTACTTATTGTACTTGTTAAAGGGTCTTTTGAAACCTCTTATCTTATTATAGGACTTTATTAACTCTTAAGAAAACTATGAAAGTTAATCGTTTGACCCAAAATAGCTTTAGGAATCTTCTTATTTAGATGTTTTAGAGATCTATATACCCTTGTTTTTTTCATCTTTAAAAGTTGAAACCTTCCAAGAAGCATTTTCTTTCTTCACCATTTTATATTATCTAGCTTCATCTTTCATTTCTACTTCATAGATCATAATATTTCCGATGATATCTTTTATTTAAAAATTATTTACCTCTGTAGATTTTATAATGGTAGCTGAGATTCCAATCCACTTGGGTGGTAAAACTCTTAGAAATGTCAATGCTTGATCAAGTTTAGTAATTGGTGTTCCTAGATAAACAACATTATTCACAGTCTAAGTGATTCTTCTAATCAAATGAG
This sequence comes from Viscum album, assembly GCA_963277665.1. NCBI lineage: Eukaryota > Viridiplantae > Streptophyta > Magnoliopsida > Santalales > Viscaceae > Viscum > Viscum album. The sequence continues at coordinate 212,919,122 of OY728137.1, forward strand.
TAATGATTTCTCCTCCATCAAGTTTAAAGGTTTCGAACCTAAGTTTGGAAGTATCATATTTAAGGGCCTTTACATTGTTTGTACCCTCATAAGAAACTGCTATAGTAGTCCACATTTCCTAAGCTATTTGACATTGGGATACTCAATTAAATTCATCTAGACCTAGTCAACATATTATATCATTCATGGATTTAGAGTTCAGGTCATATATTTCTTTAATGTCAGTATCCCACATTTCTGGTTTTGTATTTTTAATTTCATATAGCTTTACTATTTTATGATAAACCTTTAAGACAAGGTTCTTCAAATATATGGTCATTCATGCCTCCCAAAAACCATAATTTTCAACATTAAAGTAAGAATATGTAACCATTGACATACTTTCTTTATTATCATCCATAGAATCTATATGAAAGCATATTTTTGGACATCAAACTTTGATAGTTGTGAGCTTAAGAGTCACGAGCTCTAATACGAATTTTTTTCCTAGAGAATGGATAGCTAAAAACTCTAGAGGGGTGAATTGAGTTCCTAAAAATTTACTTTAAAACAACCCTCTTCAAGGTATAAAAGTTATAATATTTTCCTTAATAAAATAAATCAGTGGAAATATAAAAACTTGGAGAAAAGAGATTGAACACAAGATATTTATAGTGGTTCGGGAAACATAAATTCCTAATTCCACTTCACCAATACTCTACTAAAAAAATTTAGTGATTTTCACTATGAAATCCATTTTTTATAGATGATCCCAGCTAAGTACAAGTAGTTATTTCTTATTAAAAAGGTATAGGATCTTTTAGCTAGGCTCTCCCTTTATAAGACTTATCCACGGTCTTAATAAAATAACCTACAATGAGTCTAAATAAAATAGATATGAATGAACATTAAAGAATTATTACAACACATGGTTAAAAGAAGAAACAAAAATTAGATGAAGGTATTCCTTGAGAAGATGATAATATTCAAATCACAACTATGGATGATATTATATTATAATTAATAGACTTATAGGAATAGCATGCAAGCATTGTATATAATTTTTTTCTATTTACAAGAATTATTTGTTAATGTTATCATAGTATTCATATGTATGTTCGTATCTCTATATTTCTCTAAGTGTGTGTTCTTATAGTGGCTAACTCCCTCTTTTTATATATCCTCTTTGATTTTGAACTTAAGAATATGAGATAATCATAATGGTCGAGTGAATAATCATTCGAAAGTTGGTTATATGGTATCTTAATGGAATGTGTCCATTATGTCAAAATATGGAATATAATTTTTCAATAGCAATGTTAGAAATATTATTCTTTGAATCTTTACATTCCTGTTAAAATCACAATTTATAAAAATAGGCCTTTTCTTAGTTAGAAAATTCCCATTATGATATTATTAAAATCATAAAACGATTTATTGATAGATTATGCCAACATTAAAATCTACACAACAGATTGTTGCTCATAAGATAACTAAATAATATCACTATACTCATAAAATAAATTTTTGAGAGGCTTCGTAAGATAAAATAGATCTTTGACTTCTATTGTGTGTAAGATAAAATGAATTCAATATTTCATAGAATAATTCTTATTCATAAGATAATTATATTATTGAAGTGTGATACTTGAATTTCAAAACTTATCTTGGTGATCACAAGATAATATTTTGTGAACATTGTTTTCATAAGATAAATACTTTTCATAACTACACTCTGACTGAAATATCTATCTTTGAAAATGTGGTAGATCATTTATTCTCCTCATAAGATAAATTTTCAATATCGAGTTTTTGAACTTTGAGAAAATAGAAGATAAACTTTCAAAACTAGACTTCTGTGGGATGAAATAATTTTTCATAGACTAAACACTTTACTTAGCAAAAGATAATTACTTATACTAAGCATAAAATAAACTCCTTTGAAATGAATTGATCGTTTATTATAATAGAATACAATATGAAAAACTTAATATAAACCCAATAGAATAAAAATATGGATTTTATGAATCATCAAAACACAAAAAAAAACAAGGATATGTTGGAACAAAATAAGTATGTCAAATAATCATCGTTTTCCCAAAACGATGCAGTTGAAATCATTTTTAGGAAGGATCATCTCGAGTGTGTATGAAGGTTGGATTCTTGGCCTACTCCATCAGTTGTATTTCGTAGGGCATCATAATTATTTACTATTACAACTAGGTGGGTTCAAGCAGTTCCATTGATTGGAAAGCATAGAGATAAATTTCACAGTTGAAAGAAGAGTGAAATAACATGATTCATATTGGAAAACATAGGATCAATGGAGGCTATAAAAGTAAAATTATTTAGCTTCTATATTTCAGAGGATGGAGGGAATGATATTCTTATATATTATCCTATTGAGGTGAATTCTAAACTCAATCCATGACTCAATAAATTTTTTTAAAAGATATAAAAGTTTTTAAAAATCATGTTTCAAGAGTTAAAAAAAAACTTTTTTGGAAGGCAATGAAATCATAGGATAGTGATTTTATATTACTTTTTAAAATATAATAATTGATGCTATGTCAATATGAGTTATGGTTTTCTTGAGATGCTTGTAAACATTTTTTAGTGTTTAAAGCACATAAATGCAGGTATAAAGGTAAAAAACATAGAAAAAACCTTATATTGATGTGAAATCATGGGACAACCATATTTAAATTATTTATGATGTGAAAAATTATACAAAACATTCATTTAACATGTGGTGTACTTGGAATGAATCAATAAATAGTTTTAAAAGATTCCAAAGTCTTTAAAAATGTGCATCAAGGGGTAAAAACCAATAAAACGATATCATATGGCCATGAAATCATAGGAAAAATAATGTAGATTTACTTTTGGAATATAGGAACTAAATCCACATCAATCTGAGTTATGGTTTTCCTAAGATACCTGTAAATATGTTTTTAGTGTTTAAAAACACTAAAACGTGAATGTAACAGTCAAAATCATATCAAATGACCTTGGATTGATGTGAAATCATGAAACAACTACCGTTGAAATATTTTTAAAATATAAGAAACTATTTTATTTCAAATTCTATAAAATTTATTTATTGAGTAATTTCAAGCACACTGCACATCGGTTTAAAAAGATATAAAATTGTTATAAACTTTTCTCTTTTGAGTTTCAAGTGTTTAATTGTATCTTAAATAGGTAAGTTTATGTTTTCAAAGTGTTCTACATGATATATTATTTTTTTGTGTAAAAATTAATGTCATATATTTGATTAAGAAAATGAAAAATGTTAAGTTCAAAATTAGGAATATATTTCATGCATATTATATTTTGTTTTTTTTATAAAATGTTATGGTGTGTATTATAGGTGATGGATGTTGGAAGTATACATGAGGTTGATCGTTTTGATCCACATAACTTTTTTAATGTAGTTTTGATGGATCATAGTTTTATTGGTATGGTTACATATTATCAATGTTTCTACTATAATTTTTATTTATTATGTTCAATTTTAATTTCTATATTTTTTTTGTTTTAGTTGATGTCATGATATGGTCAGTTTCACATATGATGAATCTATCTATGAAGGTATTTTGTGTGTAGTATAGGTGGTGGTATGGATGAATAGGTCATGATTTTGTGGATGTTAGACATATTTTATCTGTATATATATGATTAGTGAGTTTATGGTTGACTAATAATTTTTTATTTATGAATGTGGATGTGTAAATGTGAGGATGTGTGGATGTGTGGATGTATGGATGTATGGATGTATGATGCATGATGAGTTATTTATGATTTATTTTATTGTATGATTGAGTTTTTTACATGAATATTATTTTTTATTAAATAGTTTGGTAAAAAAATATTTGATATCTTTAGTGATGATTTATAATAATCACTATTAAACATTACAGCTGCTAATTTTTCTAGTGGAGGTTATGATGGATTTGTTTATATTTTTCTTCCATTTAATTAAACCAACACTAATTTATTTAGAGGTGGTTATGTTAATTTCCTCCATACCCCCCACCCCAAACTCCACAAAATTAATATAGAACAAAATATCTAAAAAATGAAACAAAAAATAAATGCTGATAAATGATTGTCAACTGTGAAATACATGGTGGTTTAAATAACCACTACTAAACAATATATCACTGATTTAAACCACCGTGTTTAGTAAAAAAGGATAAGATGGGATTGTATGGGTATAAAGGATAAAATAGGATTATAATGTGTCTCTTCATATTAAGTTCATTCATGGATTCGATGGGATTAGAAGAATGATATAAATGTAAAATTAGGTTCTAAGGATAAAGGGATCCACAATAAAAATGTCTCAATCATTTTAAATGTGTCTTTGTACAATCATATCTTTGACAAGATACAATTTTAGTTCTTCTAGGTTACATGCCCCAAGTATCACTCAAGAAATGGGTATTAGAGAGAATATGGATAAATTGGGTTAAAATCCTCTCAGTAATGGGAAACATATGATATAGGATAATAACTCATGATACACAAAATAATAACAAAACAATGCATATGAGCTTCAAAAAATAAAATCACGAAACAAGTGAAAGGGAATTTCTTATACATGAATCAATTAATCCCCCCAAATTATGGTTCATTAAATTTATTACCTTATGTTTATATCTAATAATTTATCACCTATTTTATTCATTAATTATTATTAACAATGAAATCCAAAACATGGCATGATAGGATTCCTAAGAAATTTTCTTATATCATAGATCAAAAATGTAGTAATGAATCTAAATGGGGCGTGAAATTTTCTTTGAAAACCCCAGAAAATATAATTTAAAATGTAGGGAGGATAAGAATAAATAAATAATTAAATCCATTACTCCCATTTCTCAATGAATCTCTTCTCCCTTATCCTCTTTTTCTTCCTTATTCATTATGGACCTACAAAAGTGATCAATTAAGTGAAATTCTAGGTTCAATGTACTTTAAATCTAAAAAATATTAAGGGGAATTGACACTAAATCCAAAATTAGATTATAAATCAAAAACTAAATCCTAAGGTCCTAGAAATCAATAAAAAAATAGGTTTCCTCCCATAATGTGTTTTCTTTAAGGTCTTTACGATTGACCTTACCTCATAAGATCATGTAATAGGAGTATGGAGAAGTGTTACCCAATACGGATTTAACCTTGACTGATGTTGTATTTCATTTGTTGTATCTATAAGACTCCTCCTTAAAATATACTTGTTTATTTATGTAGAAGGATCCCAAAATCTAGAAAACTCTAATGATTGGGGAATAATCTCTTGGGTTGTCCACACTTGGTATGATTCCTCCTTTTTCACCTCCTTTTTCAAATATTAATTAAATTATTAAATGATCTTCTCAATTTTAGTATCCATTATATCTTATTCATTCCTTTATTATTATGAGGTTGTTTATTTCTACTTCTCTTCCATGGGATCTGATTCAGCCTCAACTTGTTGCTAAGGAGGGATGTGAAACCTGGACAACCTAATAGGTTGGAGAGAAATCTCTTTGGATGTCTAGGCCTAGTAGAAATCCGTCAAGTATTTATCTTATTCCATTTCCTATTCCTCTTATGGATCTTTAGTGGTGAGGTTATATTTTATAAAAACAAATCAAACATCAAAAATAAGAGTTACCTAGGATTTAGTTTCAAACTCAGTAGCTCTCTCAAATGTCTCCTCAAGGATTACTTCATCATGGACTTCCTCCTTTAGTTTTAATCTTTATTCCTCGTCCATATTTTTCATTCTCCCTAAATCTTGACACACCTCATTGAAAGTGAACTCAAGGGCATAAAAGAGTGCCTCATCATTACTCGAATATGGTTGTAGAATACCTTTATAATGACTGTTTTGGATATTCTCTTTTAGTTCATCAATTTTAAGCGTGAGATCCATAATTTGGATGGTGAAATTAGAATACTCGATCATGATAAATTTTCCCCTTATATCACAACACTAAAACACCCAAGTTTAAATGGGAAATAAAAAATAAAAACCTACTCTAAAATTAAAAAATAGAAAAGTGGGAGGAAAAATCATTGTATTCAATTATTGAATTAAATTTATTTAACTTAGTCCTCAAAAACAGTGTAGAAAACATTTTTGGGACATAGGATTCATTACTTCCTACAACCTCAAACTAGTTTATAATGTATAAACATGAAGCAAAAAAACACCAAACTACTAAAAATATTATAGGAATGAAATATTTGAGGTCAAACCCACATAAAATTAGTTGATAATACTCTAACTCAATAGCTAAGACAAAATAATAAAATTGAGAAATAACTTCCCTAATTGAAAAAAAAGTAAGATGAAATGTATCGGGACATTGTAACTTTAGGATCATAAAATAATAGTGGAAAATATAAGTATGATGGTATTTTTGGAATCAGTTCTTAGTGAATATCTTTGTCCGGGTAGACACTCTCCACTCTATAAGCTCACCTTTTCTCATGGTCAAGTACTTTAGATTACTAAAAATTTGGGTAACTCAAAATAATTTTTAAATATAGAATAAAAACTAAACCAATGCTTTTGGTGGAAGCCACACACCAATAATTACACTAAAATCACTCTCTAAAACTAAGGAAATGGTCATCAATAATATAGAGAGGGGAAGATATAAAAAATAGAATGGTTTTAATTCCCAACATGAGAATCACAAAATAAAATAACTACTTCAATTAAATCAATCCCCCTTGAATTAAAAAACCCATAACAAGAACACTATCCACTCATGTTATCCATGAGTGGTTGAAAACAAAACAAAAGAAACAATAACCTAAGAGTTGCACCAGATTTATTTCCAGAAAATGGTAAATAAAGAAGCCTCAATAATTCTATGATTTGAAAACATAACACTTGTCTCAATTTATAGACAACATTCTCTAAGATATACTCAATATATCTCTACCTTACCTTGCTTATATCTTGGAATATTGTTCCTTCTTAAAATTGATATTAAACTCTTCTTATCCTATGTGTAAAATTCCTTTGAAATCACCCATTAAATGTATCAAAACTATATGAGATATATATATATATATATATATATATATGTTTGAACTATTATATATGTTTATATCTACTCTTTTTCATGTGAACAGTGCCTCAAGACACTAACTTCACTTCTCACTCCACCATTTTTCATGGGAAAGCATATCATGTGGCATGAAAACTCCAACTCACAACTTGACTCCTCCTGTAAATATTCAAATATTTCACACCATAGTCGACAACATTTTAAAAATAAGTGTTTTTAATTTTTTTATTAAAATAAGTGTGGGTATTTTTTTAAGAAAGTGGGATTTCCCAACACCAATTGAACTTGTGTTGGGCGGATTTCGGTGTGAGCGCCACTTCATTTGGAGCTCACACCCCTTATTAAAAAGACTCATTCTAAATTTAATTTTATTATATATATATATAATTTAAAAATATACATATTTATAGAAATAGAAATATATGTTTATAAATAGAATTTCAAATAAAAATATATTTATAAATATATTTATAAATACATATACATATATATAATTAAATATTAATAAATATATTTATATATATATAATTAAATATTAATAAATAATTTCATATATATATATAATTATTTAATTATTTATATATACCTATATAATTTTAATTATAATTATAATTATATAAATATATTTATAAATACATTTCTTTATAATTATAATTATAATTATATATTTATAATTTTATTTATAAATGCATATTTATAATTATTTAAATATATTTATAATTATATATATATTTATAATTATATATATTTATAATAATATATATATGTGTGTATTTATTTATTTATTTATATAATTATAGATAAATATTTATAAATAAATTTAAATAATATACATATATATTTATTAATATATCTACGTAATTATAAATATATTTTAGTGGGATAAGTTATGGTTCAATGGTACTCACCGCTGGCCGCCACATCTGAGTGACTAGGATTTGATTTCTGGTAGCCCCTAGGGGGGTATGGGTGGTGACGAAGGCAATAACGTAGGCAATGACACTAGATAATGGTGATGCATGTTGACACAAACTAACACAATCACACTAACGTAGGCAAGTTGATGCATGCAAGCGGGAAAACCCAGTTCCATGTTAATGCATCGTAGGTCCTTTGGGCTATGTGATGGGATTTTATACACATTGGGCATTTGGTCCACTCTTTTCAATAGATTGGCTAGTTGGATGGGTCATCCTTGGGGGGTTATAACCTATCCTTCTAGTCTATAGGTGTTTGTGTTTTTTTTTATTGTACCCCCAATAATCTACATATTATAAACAAATTTATATAAACATATTTTTATAGATATATTCATAAATAAATATTTGTAAATATGTTTCAGGTTCAGGAACACTAAAATTGGGTTTGGGAACCCCAAAATCAGGTTTGAGTTTTAGAATTATTACTCAAAGCTGATGGGATTAATAATCAAGTAATAATTTTAAATTTGATTTTATTTTATACATATATATAATTATATATATTTATAAATATATATTTAATGATATAAATATATTTATAAATATATATTTTTAAAATTATATATATATATATACATATATTAAATTTAAATTGAATTTAATTTAATATGGGGTGTGAAAACCAAATGAAGTGATGCTCACATTCAAACCCACACAATGCCAATTAAATTGGCACTCATAAATCCCAATTTCTTAAAAAATATCTTATCTTACTTTATTAAAAAAAATAAAATACACATTTTTTAATTTTTTCCACATAGATCCATCCTGAGATCAACAACATGAAAAAAAAATTATACAAGATTATTTATTTATTTTTTAATTAAATAATTTTTTTTACAATTTGGGCTTCCATAACACCAAATGAGTTAAAACACTTTCCCCATTTGCTTTTTTTTATTTTTAAATTTCTTATACACACACACACACACACAATATTTACAGTATTTAAATTGTTGTTTATATTTTAAAAAATACATTTTATTTTTGTTTTGTATTTTTTTTGTTTATATATATATAAATAGAACAAAATTGTAAACCTCATTTAAAATACAGTTATTTTATTCAGAATTATTAGCATTTAAGTAATTCCAAAATATAATTAAAACTCTCATTAGTAATTCCCTTTTATATGGGAAGGGACCTTGACATCCATTATTGATTTTTGATATGGGATTGAGTTTCGCTATTTGAGCATTACAATAATAATATATAATTGAAAATATAGCTAATTAAAATAAAATATCATCAATATATATAATAATTAATATTATAATTAATAAAAATTAATATTATAATTATTATAATTAATAATTAATAATATAATTAATAATTTATTTAAATTCTTTGTGGTTACAAGCAAAAAAAACGCACACACACAAGCGTTGGGATAATAAGTCTCGGACCACATTTTTCCCTCAAGGATAGTTCCATAGTTAAGATATCCCATTACAATTTTAATGGACCAAAGTCCAAATGTACATGAAGCTTATTAAATGGCCCAAAGACCCATTTTCTACCTAAAGACTCGATGCAGCACAATGTCTACATCATTCTGCTTGTACTATCAGGTCTACACCATGCACGTGTCACCGTCTGCCTGTGCCATGCATCATGTTTACATCACCACTTGTCATGTTAAGTTGATAACAGATAAATTTCATTTATTATAAATATTATTAATTAGATTTTATATATTTATATTCTCTATAATAATATTAAGTAATTTTTTAATCAAAAATAAAATAATTTTATTCTAACTAAATTAAGTTTCATGCATTATATGCTTTTATTTAAAAAAAGTAATTTATAAAGAATAGAATATTAATTTTAAAAAATTATATCATTTTTTATATTATAAATCCAAAATTACTTTTGAGTGGTCTTTTGGTAATTTTATGGAAAATTAAATATTTGGGTGAATGGTAGAAAATACAAATTTTTAAGAAAACTGTCTTTTATTTTCAAATATTTACATAGTATAATTTTTTTTAGATTTATTTTAAAATTTAATTAGTTAATTTTTATTAAAAATAATCCAATATATTTAATTTAAATCAACATTATACTTGAATTTTTTATAAAACACTTTTATAAATAAAAAACACAAATTTCTGGAAAATTGTATTTCATCGCATTTTATGAGTTTGTTTTTAAATTAGTTTTTATCACTTATGTAAATTGAATTATATAAAATTGAATACATATTTATAATCATCATTTAAAAATTTATAAACGATGCCACTTTCATTTTTTTCATTTTGAACAGTAACTTTGTTAAAAAATCAATTGTCATGATAAGAGTTAAAACGGGTTAAATGGGTTTAAATGAAAATGATAAGGGATAAAATGACCTAAAAAATTGTCTAAATACTATTTTTTGGTCATATTTAGACTCTATATTTTCTCATATTTGAAAATGGTCTATTTTTTATCCATTTTTATTGAGTAAGACAATAATATATTTCAATATTTTGAAAAATTCCAAGTGTGTCCTCTCCCTCACGTATAAAAGGACAAGTCATATCCTCTATTATTCACAATTTAAGAGCCTCTTATATCATCCAATACTTAAACTAATATATTTATAATATACCTATAAACATCCTAGAGGATTTGGTTTTATCATAATACCATTCTTGGAAGGATTTAGGTATAAACCTAAGGAGGTTTTCTGAAGGAGACGTATAGTTCTGAATCGATGGTATTCTTTTGTATTTCTTCTTTTACCTCCTTCAAATGTCCCTTAACCAATTTAATATAATAAAATAATTATTTAAAATATATTTTAATGTTATTATGTTTATGTTATAACCCATTTTCATCTACTTAACTATCTAATGAAAAATAAAAACATCAATCATGTGTATATATGGACTATCACCTCGCGAGATGTTGTATTTCATTTTTCATCGCTAGATCTTATGGATGGTCATAATAATGGATTAAAATGAAATAATATGGTATATATATAATATCAATTTCATTCTATAATGGTAATAAAATATTTTAATTCTTTCTTTATCATCGAACAAAAAATAAAAACATTGCTCGTATATGCGTGCAAAGTACCGCCTCACGAACGGATGTATTTTATTTTTCACCTTCGCATCACATAGATTGTTCATGTAGGTAAATTTAAAGAAATAATATGATATTTATGATAAAATTATCATTATATAAAGATAAAATAATACTTACCTCTTTCCCTCATCTTCTTTGAAACATAGAAAAGTTACTCACGTGTACGTACAGACTATCATCTCTATATTGTAACATAATTAATTTTTCATAACCATATTATATTTTTGGTTATAAAAGTATAAATAATGTATAAAAATGATAATTAAAACGTTATTAAAATTATATAAATGATATATTCATTATCTATTTGACCATATTCAACCTACCAAATCCATTTCAGACTTATAAGCCAAATGTTCTCAAAACGTCTGATGTGAAATTAATCAATTAAGTAGATAATTATAAAATATATATAAGTTAAATAAAATTAATAATAAACTTTAAAAAGTTTATTAATCAAGTAAATAATTAACATAATTTTATTATTTAGTAATATAAATAAAGTACATGATAAGTTGGACTCGAGGTAAGGGACACTTCACCTTAAAATATCATTTTAAATGTTTTAAATATTTATTTTCTAAATATTTTTACTCCATATATATATTCTTAAAATTATTTTATGGATGTATATATATTGACATAAATGAATTATAAGGAAATTTTATCTCTCTTTTTACTTTCTTTCAAAGTTTTTCAAAATAAAACTTTTTATATTTTTTATACGGAATGTTTTGACTTTCTTTACAAAAGAAAAAATGAATATTCTATTTTAACATATACAATGTTAACATATTTTCCTAACATCACAACTCTTATTTTATATTTTAAATCCTTCACAAGATTACATGTTTTATTTAAATAAAAAATCTTCTTCCCTTTGTTCTGGGTATTTTAGTTTCTAAAATGGTGTTTTAAAGGAAAATGATATATCAATATCCAAAAATGTTTTATTTATGGGTTCAAAAGTATATTTTATAATATTTTTATAATGAAAATTAAATATTTTATTTGTTTCATTAATTTTTTATTCCTTGTAAAATTTTTATGATGATTATTAATCCCAATATAGCTCTCTAATTCATTAGTTAATGATTATGTTCTTCAAAGAATTGTGTTGGAATTAACCAAGTAGGTTATTCAATTTGTAAGGGTTCTTTTATGGGTTCTGTAAAATGATGTCACAAGGCACCTACATGAATTTTCTATGATTTATAATGAGTTTATATGGAAATATTTTTATTTCATAAGTTAATCTAATGGTTTTTTGTTTAAAGGAATGATTATTCCCTTTAAGGCTAAAAAGGTTTTTTTTTAAATCTTTTTCAAGGGTTATTATGTTTTCTAAGAAACTATCATGATTATGATTTTATATTTATGTTTTATTATAAAGTGTTTTATGAAAAACTTTGTCTATTAAAGATAATTTCATGTATAATTAAATAATTATTTGATCTTATGGTTTATTATGTTACAGGAAAACTCTCTTATATAAATGCATGGTTTTAAAATGGACTAATGTATTTCTTTATTTATTTTTATATATCCCTTATTAAGATTTATTTTATTGTCCCGTGTTTTAAAATATTTTTCATTGGGTTTAAATATGATTAGGAAAAATTATGATTTCAAGTTAAAAATCATGAATATTTTTCATGAAACAAAAAAAAGGTATTATATTAAGGAAAAAATGGATACTATGCAGGTAGTAGAACAAGTGGCGGTGAAAACAAATTCTACTAGTATGTGGTGATGTATTCATAACATAATAATGTGGAGACGTAGGAAGAATGATGTAGGAATGATGTTTCACCCAATTGGCAAGGTACGCACCAAATTGTATTTAGGATCTTGATAATAAAATTAATTAGTTTTACTCAAGATTAAATCCAATATATCAAAGATAATTATATTCTTGTGAATTTAAAGGTTATGAGTATTTTTTTTTTGATGTGTTGATAAGGTAGATATAGAGTTTGTTTATGATCATGTATTATATGAAAACAAGGAAAAAATGAGGTCTATATGGAAGGTATTGGGGAAACATCCATCAAAAAAATATAAAGGTAATAAAATCAAGTTTAGATCTTATGATAAGTGTCGAAAAATCACCTTGTAGAATGTATTTAGAATAATGTAAAGTGTTTTAACTGTGGAAAATTCGGACATGTGACTCAAAAATGTAAAGAAAAAGATTGCAGTAATGAAAAAACAAATAATGAAAAGTCAATAGTAATATGTTTTAATTATAATGATATAGTTCATTATATGAGTACTTATAAAAATATAGAAATAATGGATAGAATTAATTAATATAAAAATAATAAATTTGTGGATAAATCATTTATGACTAATTCAGTAGATATTAAACCATCCAGTGATGTGGTGCTAGGTACATTACTTGGCTATTAATATTATGTCAACAACTTGTTTGACATGGTCTAAAAATTATTTCAATTATGATAAATTTAATGGTAAATTGGAAATTTTATCTTAATAAATGAACCCATAACTTTTGGAAAAAATATATTGATGTGGTATTAAGGGAAAAATAAATTATAAGAATCTCCATTTTATTGTATGTGGAAGGTTTTTACCTGCAAACCTTATTGTCAGGCCCATTGTAAAGTTTTTTTACCCCAAATAGGTGGTGGTTATTAATATATTAGAATTTAACCACACTCTTAATATGTTTCCATGTCACACCTAGTTTTTCAAGTTTGGTTTTTGGGATGGTTTGTTGGGAATCCCGGTCCTTTTCTCAGGTTCTGGGTGTGACGAGTGTTGAGTTTTTAAGTGCCTACTTTGTCTAATCTTTCCCTCATGGTTGGTCCCTAGCTTGTTTCGGAGTTTCAAAGAAAACATAAAAATTTTGGCATGAAAATTCCCTACATACAGTTGGTGCATGAACATGTGGAAGCTTAGGGGTAACCATGCGGTAGGTTAAATTTAGAGCCATAACTACTACATAGTTTGATAAACTATGTGGCCTAACTGTGCGGCACTCCCTAGAATGAAAAATTATAATTTTCAAACTTTTCCCCCTTTGGATTTTTAGACCCTTTTATACCCAAATATTCTTCACTGGGTTTTTCCAGACCTAGGGAGGCCCCTCCCTAGCTCTCTAAGCCTTCCCCCTTGCTCCTTTTAAGTGGATCTAAGAAACCCTCAAGTTTGGCTAGGTTTCCAAGGTAATTCTCCTCTCTTTTCTCCACCCTCCTCCTCCTCCTATTATTTATTGGTTTTCTCTTCTCCCCTAGTCATTCTTGACCTACAATTATATTTTTCCATGATTTTTTATGGGGGTTTTGTTCTCTTAGGGCTGGTCTTCATAGGTTTAGGGTTTTGAAACCCTCGTGGATGGTTTTTGGGTGTGCATTTCCATTCTTCCATGGATTTGAGGCAGGTATCCCATTGCACTTTCCTTTATAATTTTAGTTTCATCATTTTATTGTTTTTTCATATTTTATATATGCTAATTATTTTTTTCATCCTTTGGATAATTTATTTGGTCTTCAAAATGTTGTTTATACCTCGTTCCTTGATGAATAGTGTTATTTTGGTTAAAAATGTGAACACCAGGTACTTTTTAAAATGTTCTGTTAGTTTTCGTAAGTTTTTTTTTATGTTTAGAACCTGGTTTAGTAATTTAAATAAATTTATGGCATGAAAATTTGGTTTTATACCCTTTTGAGTGTTAAATAAAAGTTGTTTTATTAAAGATTGCATGTCTTGTTTTTGGAAAAGTGATTGGTTGGATTTTGTGTGCTAAATGTGATATAAATTGATTTTTTTGAATTTATTAAAGTGTTGGAAGCATGATAAATGATATTTGTAGGCCATTGGATGGGTTTTAAAAGTGGTTTTGGTTTTTATAAAGAAGATGTATTGGTTTTAAGGTGTTTTGGCATGTGTTGTTGATAAATGGACCATTTTCATTTTTATAGAAATGTTTATGCCTTGGATCTTTACAATGAATATTTTGAATGAATTTATCAATGTTTTGATGTGGAAAATTGTGTGTTTACACCACTTTAGAAGAATTTTTATTTTGTGTTAGTGATAAATGTTGGTTTTGGGAATAGTGTTTAAAGGCCCATTTGGCATCTTTCTGTAAATATTGAAAGTGTTTATTATGAAACAATCCTTTTGATGTTTCTCATGCCTTGTATATGTATATAATGGATGGAATTTCCTCACTTTAGAATCCTTGTGATCCATTATAAGAGTTCCTCAGGTTGGACTCTTGGGTTATATTAATTCTTTGGTATGAGATCAGTCCTTGGAGTGGCTTTGGGTGATTCATTTGTTGTAATATTATTATGTATACCTGTGATTGGATTCTTGATTGGCATCGGTTGGCTCACCCCTGTTAAATACATTAGACATGAAAACCTATCATATTGAGAGAACTTTCTGAGAACATTTGTTGCACTATTCTATGTTAATGTACTAGCTAATGGGCCATAGCAGGTGGATACTTGGTTTTATTATTATGCTATTGGGCCCCTAGACGAGGAAAAGTAGGGAAATGGTTAGTATTTAGGGTGTTATTATTTCATTGAGTAGGGGATGCCTTTGGGATGAGTCACATGTATTAGTATGTTATGAATTGTTCTTGATCTCCTCAATCCTCCTATGTCTACTCATTCTTAGTTGCTTGTAGTGTGGATTGAGTTAATTTTATGATTATTTTCCATTGCCCTTGTGTGTGACTACTGTAGTTCTTTTCATGTGTAGAGTTTTATTTTAAAGTAATGTGTAGTTTTAATATGACTTATGAATACTATTTTTTAAAAGAAAATTGTTTTATCCTTTTTGTGCAAGTTGAAAATGTAAACATCACTTTACCCTTAAAAATGTTAATGTCATACTAAGAGAATGACCTTGGTTTTAGAAATGAATAAGGGCAATGAGTTTTACTTTATTCTTGAGTAAAAATATAGAAAATCTTAATTTTATATATTGTAGTTCAAACTTAAAATCAATGTTTCTTTTATTATATAGAAAGTGCATTGGGAATAAATTATTGGTCTAGCCTACTAAGTTTTAATACTTACACCTATAGTTCTTTTTTGTCTTTATCCATTGTGAAGGTCTCCACTTGAGTTTGATTTCCTTGAGTGATGTGTGATATTTGTGTTAGAGAGTGACCAGTGAGTCACATGGAGTTAGTTTGGTCATTAGTTTAGTTGTATTGTTCATTTGTACTTTGAGTTTCTTGTATAAATGATGTTTAGTTCAGTTTTATTTATATATAGTGGATTTTTTGGTTTCTTTCTGCTATTAGTTATTGTTTATTTTTTTGGTCTAAATTGTTCCCTTGTATACTATGATAATGTTCAACACTAGTTTCCAGCCTGTGGGGATTAGGAACACCCTTTGGGCCATGCCATAGATTGAATCAGGTGATCGGTTTAGGGTCGACTGAGGCCGGTTCATAACAAAATGGTATCAAAGGGGTTGTTCTCTTAGAAGATCTTGTTTTTCAGAGAACCCTTTATTATTTTGGGGTATCAAGGTAGATGGGGTAATATTTTCAGGACTTGAGGGGTAGTTTTAGGAAGAGGTTCATGAACTATTGCTCATTTTAATCCTCATGTGTCCATGGAAAGTCTAGTTTCATTAGTTTCTTTGATCCTTAGGGATTTTTTGGTGATTAGGACATGACAAGGGGAGTTGTACTAATGGTCTCCATGAGCTCATAGGTCCTGAAAATCCATGTGGAGTTGGGGAATTTTCCTAAGAAGGCTCTTCGTGTTGGTGGTGTATTTGATATATGGCCACCAACTATATGGTCAAGTCATCCACCGACACAAGTTCCATTTTGTGGGTCACTTAGGCCTTTCTTGAATTTTTAAAAATTATTTTGAAAATACTTTTGTGAGAATTATGGAAACGTGTTTTAAAGGAATGTTTGGATTTTGAAAAGTGTAAATAGATTTTCATAATTTACTTTAAGAAAGGTTTTGGAAATTTGGGTTTTTATGAAACAAATATATTAGTAAAGCGGAATTTATTTAACAAGACAGAATTTTCCTAATCTAAACTTGTGGGTGGTTGGAATAAAATGTTTTGAAATCATGGATTATTTTAAGGTGGTTATGAAACTTTTTTTTAAAGTGGATGTGTTGGGTTACTGAAAAGTGTTTGAATCTGATGAATTGGTTTAGGAAATTGTTTTTAAGTGGTTAGTGTTTTTCTGAAAATGTTTTTGGCCTTTGTGGCTATCAGATTATAGAAATAGGCTTTGGTGAATTTTTTAAAATAGGAAAGGTCTATTTGGAATAACATTTTTGATTTGGAAATTATTTGAATGAAAAAGAAAAGAGTTTTAAATAGATGGTTCTTGTGAAATGTGGCTTATTGAATTGATGAAAATGTTTTAAATAAAGGGAGAGTATTTTGACGGAAATATATGGGGTTTCTTTTTCAAGCATGGTGAAATGGTTTGTTGTGTGGGAATATAAAAATGATTTTTGACTTAGTGGTTAGTGTGATTTTGGAAGGTACCTGATTTTTGAAATGGGTTGAATGATTTGGCTTGAAAAATGAGGATGTTTGTTTTATCCTTTGGTGTGTTCATGAGTGCTCACATGCATGGTGGTATATGGGAGTTTGGATGGATTCCTAGTATGGAATGATTGGATGGGTGTTGGGGGTGGCATAGAAATATGCATGTGAGTGAGACTTGATGAAACATTATTGGCGAGTGTGAAAATACACCAAGTTAATTTGTTTTTCAAAAGTATTTTAAGCTGAAAATTGTGGTGTTTTGTAGACCTATGGTTGTGTGGATTGGTTTTTTATTTCTTAGAAGTTCCATTTATTTAGTATGCTTCCTCGTGATCTGGAAGTGATACTCTTGTTGTGTCTTGATATGGAATCCTATTGGTGGCTCAGTTTTCAAGCAATGTCCAGTAGGTTTCTAAAGATTTTTTGAATGTTGTGATGGGTATAGCATCCCGCATTTTTATCACATAAACTTTCATTACATTTTACAAAACCGAGGATCTTTATGGTTTAGTGTCTTGGAAACCAGGAACTTAAAACATGAAACAACAAAAAAAACATTCTTCTTAAACACTTGAAAGGCTTCTCCTTATGTTCATCCTAGGTTCATTACTGCATCTCAAAACCTGGGGACATACATCAAAGGAAAGGGTGAGCAGAAGGCCCACTAAGGGAAACAAGAGAAACATTTTACATGTGATCTTGAGATACTTCAATAAGGACATGAGAAGAACTTTAAGGCCTGAGAAAGAAATAATGAGATACATCATAATAAAAATAACATTTTTCATAACTTGAAGATGTGGCTGCAACATTTAATATTGATAATCGTTTCATTTCACCAAGGTTCATCCCCAAGGTGTCGTTAAAAATTACCAAGGTTATTCACCATGGGGTCGTTAAAAAATGGTCATCTCTAGAGATTAAGTCTTTACCCAATGCATTAGAGAGCTATCTGGGCGCACCCTTAAACTGTAATCTCTTGTGGTTACATCATTATCCAATGTAATGGGGCGCTATCAGGGCGCACCCTTAAATTTGCCTTTATTATCATGTGAGACACATATATAATCATCAATAATTTCATAAACAACCCATATAGCATAAAAGAAATGGGTTTCATTCCATAATCATAACGTTTTAAAAACTGCTTTAAAGACATGATCTTTATGTCACTTTAAACCCACGGAAAGGGAAAGAGGGTTTCATGTATGTAAATCCCAGAATTTAAAATAGAACATTTGGATATATATGTGAATACCCCTGTAGAAATAAGAGCTTTTAGTATTCACTTTATGACATAAAATAATTTTTAGAAAAGAGAGAGAGGCACTTTGAGACGAAAATTCTGCAGCATAACGGCTATGTTACAAGGTTTTAGAAAACATTAAGAAGAGAGGGGACATGGGTCAAACATTCATAAATGACCCATAAAATAGTATAGGGAAAAAATATAAGGGATTTAAGAACATGGTAATGAAATTTGAAAATATACCATATTAAATGAAGAATATTAAAGGAAGACAAAAATAAGATTTCTCTTGTGAGAATTTGGCAGCCTAACGGCGTCACTTAAACATCAACAAAAATGAATTGACAAGGTCAAATAGGGTCTCTCATCATATGAACATAAGATTCCAGTATGATAGATATAGAGATCATACCCCAACATAATAGAAAGGAACTTGAAAGACTTGACATGAAAGTAGAACTTTGAAAAAGAGAAGGGTGAAAGAATCCCTCAAAAATTCGGCAGCCTAACGGCGCCACTTAAAACTTCAAAATGCTGAATTGAAGAGATAAAATGGGGTCTCTCATCATATGATCATAAAATATTAGTATGATAAATTTAGAGATCATACCCCAACATGATAAAAAGGAACTTGAAATACTTTACATGAAAATAGATCTTGAAAAATGAGAAGGGAGAAAGAATCCGTTACAAAAATTTCGGCAGCCTAACGGCGCCACTTAAAACTTCATAAAACGAAATAATGAGAGTAAGAGGGGATCTATAATTATATGAACATAAAAAGGGTAGTAATAGGAGTATAAAAGAACATCCTCCAACATAAGAACATGGAGCATAAAAGGAATGACATAAAAGAGATCACTTGAAAAGAGAGGGGTCGGATCCCTTACCTTAAAATGTAACTCTTAAACCTCAAAGGTTGGGACCTTGAGGGCTTGGGGGCACCTTGGGAGGACTCCTTGGGAGGTAATGAGACCAGAACTTAGTTGGGGAAAAGTGGGGAGTCGAATGGATGAGAGGAGGGCTTGGTATTTATAGGGAAAGTGAGGGGACAAGGCATTAATGGCCAAGGGACACCTCACATGTGCTTTTCTCAAACCCATGTGCTCTCCCTTGGCATTTACCATGGAGTTAGGCCACATGGGGCCCCCAAAACAATAATTCATCACCCTTGGCCAGCCAACCTTTAAAATATCTCATGAAATCATCATGACACAGTTATGATGTCATTAAACATACTGAAACCCTAAAACTGTATTTTTTACTATTCATTGAAAATTCAACTTTCTTAGAAAGATCCCAAATTTTCACCTTAATCAAATATCAATGCTCTGATTTCAAAAATGAACTCCATTTTATAAAAATAATTTTCTAAATATTTTTAATTTATTTTTTAAAATAAATACACTATTCACCGAAAATTCATTTTTTCAGAAAAAAACACCAAAAATTACCATAACATAATATCGGTGCTCTGAGTTCAACAATGAAATCTATTTTATAAAAATAATTTTCTAAATATTTTAAATTTAATTTTTTAATTAAAAAACACTATTCACCCGAAAAGATTAATACTTGAATAATAATTTATGAAACCGTTATTTAACCATTTTATTGAATCACATTACTTAATCAAGGTGCCTAGATTATTTTAAAACTTTCTTTAAGTGAAATTACTAATCCATTTGGTCACATTACTAATCCTAAGCGTAAAATCACTATTCACAATTTACTATTCATCAAAAATCAAGTTGATCTTATTAGACTCTAAATTTCGTACTGGACATAATTGTAGAAGACCATTTTTTGAAAATCATTACACATTTTAAATTATTTAAGGTTTACATAAACATTTTTTTAAAATATCCTTTTGAAAATTCATCAAAAATATGCATACTATTTTTATCCGGTCATTTGAAAATTCATAAACTTCATCATAAGAAGAAATCCCAATTTTTATTTAAAACAAGGATTACACAAGGCAGTTATGGTCTCATTACATAGCCCCTTATAATACCAGCATAGGACCTAAGAGTAAGGTGTGCTAGGGTGATAGAATCTTGGGGTGGCTCAGTCAACATTGCCCGAGTAGTAATTTCTATCAGTTTGAACTTCTCGCGAAGGCGATTCCGTTCTAGCTTCACATGATGAAGTTCGGCTTGGATTTGGTCTAGAGCAAAGCCCAATGGTGCTACCTCCTTCCCAAGCTCTATTAGATGAGCTTCGATCGGTCCAAGACTACTAGGTGAGGCCATCAAATCTTCTTTCTATAATAATTAACCAAGATTACTTATATTTAGAGACAATAATCAAAACATTTTGTTCACAGCGGTCATATTGACTGATGGTCATATAACAGTCAAAACTCACTGGTCTCATTTTAATTATAATCATGTTTATCAAATAAAACATTTTTGTTGAGTATAAAAATAAAATAACACATGAAATTAGGAAACAAGATTTATTCAAAATTTCGGGCCGTTACAATGGGGCTATGGATAGTTATCCATTATCAAGATTTCTATTTTATCAAACTAAAGATTCATTTAAAAGGTTAAATATACCTCTTCGAATGATACCTCATCCTGTTTTTTGTAATAAAGAGCTATTTGGGCTTGATTTAAAGTGCCTTCCTGTTATGGTGATTATGTCAGTCGTGGTGGTTGTGCTTGGTAAGGTTGATTTATTTCACCCTGTTCCTTTTCCATTATTCTCCTCATTTGGAGTGAGGGATAATGGTTTTTTGTATCTAGGATTTCCTATTTGGATAAAGTTGTGATGTTTGAGGAAGTGAGTTTTGTGGTGTGTCACAATCTGTTGTTTCTGTCTGGGATTGTTAGCTGGCCCATGTGGAACTGGGGAAAAGAGTTTTAGTTTGGGATTAGTATCTCCTGGCTGTGAGGCAATAGATTCTTCAACCATCATAGCTCCATCCATAGGTCTCGGAGTGAAGATGGAACATTTTCAAGAATTCCAATGGTGTGGGATTTCTGGTTATATTTATGCCTCCACCATTACGGTGAGGTAGTTTTGTCATTTTCTATTGTGTTTTTTAATAACTGTAAATTCCCTCTGGTGGTAAAGAGTGTGGTCGACTTATACCTCATGCAATGTCTGTGAATGTGATTTATGAAATTCAAGTTTCCAATCAGTGTCCTTGGGTGGACCGACCCCATGAATTGGATTCAGTTTTGGTTTTACCCATTTGTGGTGAAGTGTGATGGGTAGTTGTCAGTTATGGTTTCAGTGGTCCATTCATTGGGCCCCCTCCCTCCCCA
Organism: Viscum album; assembly: GCA_963277665.1. Taxonomy (NCBI): domain Eukaryota; kingdom Viridiplantae; phylum Streptophyta; class Magnoliopsida; order Santalales; family Viscaceae; genus Viscum; species Viscum album. The sequence continues at coordinate 212,941,284 of OY728137.1, forward strand.
CTCCGAGTAGTGGAGGCTTTTGGGTTTTATGAGAAGTTTTGACTCAGTTCTTGTTCCCTCCATTTGGGAGTGAGTATTTTAAATTCTCTTGATGTGTTCTCGTTATCTTGGGTCCCTCTTAGCTTGGGTTGGTAGGTTTTTGTGGGAGAGTTTTGGTTGGCCTATGTGGGAAAGGCCCGATTCTAGTTCATGTCTAATTATTGTTTGGTTATTGTAAGTCTTTTCTAATGGTGAGAAGACCCACTACGGGTGTCATAGAGCTTTATTTGAAGGCTTTTTCAAGTGATAGTTATTTTTTAATAGTGGGGAATTCGTTCCGGCATCCCCTGTAATCATTGGCTTTCGTGAGTTCTCTTTAATTTGGGTGGTCATTGGGTTTATTGGGAGAAGTCCCAACAATTTGGTTTTTAGTCATGAATGGGGTGTCTTGATCCTTACGTTGATTCATTGGATGTGAAGAATTTTCACACCATGTTTTTTATGTTTGGTATTCAAGCAAGTTCATTGGGAATCCTGGTCCTTTTCTTGGGTTCTGGGTGTGATGGGTGTTGAGTTTTGAAGTGCCTTCTTTGTCTAATATTTCCCTCATGGTTGGTCCCTATCTTGTTTGGGAGTTTTGGAGAAAACATAAAATTTTTGGAATGAAAAGGACTTGTGTACGGTCAATGCATGGTCATGCATTAGATTAAGGGTAACCGTGCGGTGGGTTAAATTTCAAGACGTAGTTGCCGCATGGTTTGGTGCACAGTTTGATAAACCGTGCAGCACTACCCAGAATGAAAAATAGTAATTTTCCAACTTTACCCCCTTGGAATTTTTAGACCCTTTTGCACCTAAATATTCTTCTCCAAATTCTTCCAGAGCCAAGGAGGCCTCTCCCTTTCCCCCAAGCCTCCCCCCATTCTCATTTTATGTGGATCTAAGAAACCCTCAAGTTTGGATAGGTTTCTAAGGTAATTTTTCTCTCCTTTCTCCTCCCTATACCTCCTTCTTCCATTATTTCTTGGTTTTTTCTTCTCCCCTAGTCATGATCGACCTAGGGTTATATTTTTCCATGATTCTTTATGGGGTTTTTTTTGTTTAGGTAAAGTCTTCATAGGTTTATGGTTTTGAAACCCTTGTGGATGGTTTTCAGGTTTGCGTTTCTATTCCTCCATGTATTTGAGGTTGGTCTCCCATTGAACTTACCTTTATAATTTGAGTTTCATCATTTTCTTTATTTTCATACCTTTTATATATGATAATTATTTTTTCAACCTTTGTATAATTTATTTGGTGTGAAAAATGGTGTTTATGCCTCATTCATTGATGAATAGTGTTATTTTGGTTACAAATGGGCACACCAAGTACTTGTTAAAATGTTCTGTTAGTTTTTGCAAGTGTTTTGTGATGTTTAGAACCTATTTTAGAAATTTAAAAAAATATATGGCATGAAAATTTTGGTTTATACCTTTTTGAGTGTTAAATATAAGTTGTTTTGTTAAAGATTTCATGCCTTGTTTTTGGAAAAGTTCCCAGTTAGATTTTATGTGCTAAATATGATATAAAATGATTTTTTTGAAATTCTTAAAGTGGTGGAAGCATTAAAGATGACATTTTGAGGCCATTGGATAGGTTTTAAAAGTTTTTTAGGTTTTTATAAATAATATGTATTGGTTTTTAACGTGTTTTGGCATGTGTTTCTAATAAATGGCCCATTTGGCATTTTATAGAAATGGTTATGACTTGGATCTATAATCTGAATATTTTGAAGGAATTTATCAATGTTTTTTATGTGGAAAATGGTGTGTTTAAACCTATTTAGAAGAATGTGGATTTTTTTAGTGACAAATTTTGGTTTTGTGAATAGTGTTTAAAGTCTTGTTTGGAATCTTTATGTAAATATTGAAAGTGTTTATAATGATAACCTTATTTGGATGTTTCTAATGCCTTGTCTATATATAAAATAGATGATATTTACTCACTATGGAATCCTTAAGATTCATTATAAGAGTGCCTTGGGTTGGACTCTTGTGTTATATTTATTCTCTAGCATGAGATCGATCCTTGGAGTGGCTCTGGGTGATGCATGTATTGTAATATTATTATGTATACTTGTGATTGGATGATCGACGGGAATCGATTGGATCTACCCCAATAAATACATGAGATATGGGAACCTGTAATATTGGGATAAGTTTCTGAGAATGTTTGTTGCACTAGTCTAGGTTATTGTACTAGATAGTGGCTCATATCAAGTGGATACTTGGGTTTATTGGTATGGGATTGGGCCCCTCAACCAGGACAGGTAGGACGACAGTTGGGAATTAGGGATTTATGATTTCATCGAGTAGGTAATTCCTTCGGGATGAGTCACATGTATTAGTATGTTTTGTATTATTCTAGATCTCTTGGTTTCACCTATGTCTACTTGTTCATAGTTTCTTCCAGTGTTGATTGTGATACTTGTATGATTATTTTCCATTTCCCTTGTGTGTGATGACTATAGTTCTTTTATTGTGTAGAGATTTAGTGGAAACTAATGTATGGTTTTAATATGGATGTTGAAAAATATATTCTTTAAGAAAAGTGTTTTATCCTCTTTGTGCAAGTTGAAAATGTAAACGTCACTTTACCCTTAAAAATTTTAATGTCACACTAAGAGGGTGACCTTGGTTTTGGAAGGAATTCCATTTAGAATAGATTATCGGGCTATCCTACTACATTTTAATACTCATGCCTATAGTTATTTTCTATTTTTATCCCTTATGCAGGTCTCATCTTGAGTTCGATAACCTTGGGCAACATGTGATTTTTGTGTTGGAGAGTGACCAATGGGGTCACCTAGAGTTAGTTTGGTCATCAGGTTCAGTTGGTTTAGTTGTATTGTTCAGTTGTACTTTCAGTTTTTTATATAAATGATATTTGGTTTAGTTTTATTTATATATAGTGGGTTTTTTGGTTTCTTTATGCTATTGTTTATTGTTTATTTATTGGGTGAAATCATTCCTTTATATACTCTGATGATGGCCAACACTAGTTGTCAGTCCGTGGGGATCAGGAATGCGCATTGGGTCATGTTGCGGACTGGCTCGGGTGACTTGTTCAGCATCGACTCGGGCTAGTTCGTGACATTCCAATGTGTTTCATTTGTGGAACAGGAAATACCCAATGGTTCCAATATCTGTAAGAAACTATAGACCTTCATTCCAAAGGTAAAGAGTCATCAGGGTGTATTAACAATGACACTTGGGGACTCAAATTGGTCAAGTGGTTGGTAGGTCAGGATCTTCACACCCTATTTGGGTGAATTATTACCTACTTTGAGACTCTCTTATAGATTTAATATATTTTCATGAATTTTTCCCAAATCCCGATATGAGACTAGTCACCCTTATGTTTGTAATTATTTATTAACATATGTGGATGTGAACATTTTTATGTCATAGAGGTTCTCCATAAATGGAACCATCTATATATATCAGATTTTATCCATAAATGTATTCATATCTATGTATCAAAGGTTATACATCTTGTTTTATTATCATTTTTTCATGTCTAGAAATAATTAACCATGGTTTAAAGCCATATAGTTGGAAGCTCTAAAATTTATCATCATCTAGGGAGATGTTTATTATTTTGATGCTGGGATTGGGACTCTGATGGATTTTCCAACTTATCCTTATGATAGGAATAATAACCTACAGTATTTTATTCCACTTAATGGGACATTACATACCTTTTTAGTTCATGTGACAAGGACTATACCTTATAGTTTAACGTCATGTTGTAAGAACATATTGGTGAAAGGTTCCTAGAAAATACTGGTGTGGGGCTTATGTATGAGCGGCCCTCTATGGTTGAAAGAAACCATAAGGAATTTTATTCCTTTGGGTGAGCCATAATCACATTGGGAATATGACCCAATAATAATGGTTATGAGTTGAATATTTTGGCTTTGAACCTCAGGGAGGTGTCCTACATATCCCACCAGGATGAGAATCAAAGCCTGCATAGTTCAGTATGATTGGGGCTTATACCTAAGGAGGATGTCCAAGGATGGAATTTTTATTTTGATAATGATATGATTGACCTGATTCCCTAGGCCTATGTGAGTCATTCTAGGTGTGAGAAACAAGTAAAACTAGTAGATTATTCATATTTCATAATTTTTTTATATTATAATTACACCTAAGGTGGAAGCACAGAATCGAACTTCCTTTCTCATCAGCTAAGGGATGGGAAAATTGGTATGGAGGTTAGGAGGAATATGGTTTCATGAAAAAAAAATTATGGTCTTACTCAATAAGGAATTCCCATTATAATATACTCCTCGTTCATTTATGTATGAGGGTGAGTCTATAGCGGGGTTTCCATGAAGAAATAATAGTGGCTTTCTCCAAGTGGGATGTCTATTTTCATCTTCTTGCTAGTTTTTGAACCTCGTATTAGGGATTATGCATCCATTAATTAGAAAACAGAAAGTGAAGATACTACCTGATTTACTTCACATTTCAGGTAGCATATGATAGGTGAGTGTCACTACCTATAACGAGAAGGTTTTTTGAAAAAAAGTGAGCCCAGGGTCTCTAGTATTGAATAAAAAGAAGCTACAATAGTCTAAAGGTTGTAATTTTACATTTATCCCTTTGAAATAGTTTCAATAAGTCATTAGGGAGAATGAAAGAAAAAGTGAAAACCTCCTCATTCACTTTCTTATTTTCAAGTGCATCTGCAAGAGAATTTTATTCTCGGTAATCATGTGTGATGATGTAGCTCTTTAAAGATAGTTGGTTAAGACATTTGACCCATTTTGTTGCTAGCTTCCAAGAAAGGTGGACTTTCCCTGTTCTAACCACTTGGATAACAGTTGTGGAATCATGTTCAAACTAGATATTGTTCCAATTCCTTTCATTTGTAAGATTGAAAGCATTGATCAGACACATCATCCCATATTCCAAGGCTATTAAAATATCACAAGGACCATATTGATATCCAATAACATCCCCCAAAGAGTCCTTGAAGATAGAACCATATCCATTTGGCCCTGTGTAACACCCCGAGCTTCCACGATACGCCTCTCTTTCAATAATGCAATAGCTTGCATTGTACGCAAGTTCGAGTTCTAAAACACCGCGACTAATCAAAGTAGCCGTTATGAATAGTAATAACCAATTTTTAAAATTATAGAAATTTTATATTTCAAAATGGAATTCATTTTTGTATTCGTAATATCGAAATTAGCCTATGTTGAATTTTTGGTATTTTTCTGAGAACTTCTAATTTTTTATGAATAGTGAAAATTACTTAAAAACAACTTTTTTAATCAAAATAATTTATAGTGATAAATTATACTATTTAGTGGTTTTAAAGTATAATTAGAATATATTTTTACCATTTTATCCAATGGTGGACATTAGAATTAATTTAACATTGAAATTGGACATAAACAATTGCCAATCTTTTGATATAAATTGTTTCTTAAAAACACGTTATTTGTTGTGACAGCGGGAATTAATTATAAAATTAATTAATGCAACTTATATGTTTGTAATTTTTTAAAATAGACATCATTTTTGAATTCGGAATATCAATTATAGCTTAGGGTGAAATTTTGGCATTGTTCTGAAAAACTTCAATTTTTGATGAATAGTGAAACCACTAAGTGGTAGTTAAATAACTGATTTTTCGTTTAAATGAAATATTACCACTTCTGTGATTTGATTTTCAAAAATATGACATACATGGTTGTCATTAATAAGTAAAATGTGGTTCATTGAGATTAAAATAATTTTTTGGTGAATAGTAACTTTTAAGTTCTTAATCGCGATTAGAGGTAATTAGTGTAGTTTAAGGTAAAAATAATGTTTTAATAATATGAGATGGGCTTAACACTTGTCCTACTCCTATTGGATGAGTCATGGCCGACCAAGACAACCCATGGGTCAACTTGGGGACCCCATGGAGCCACTTTAGTTGGAAAATGACATTAATATATATTTATTTAATGTTAAAATTAAATTGACACAAACATGAGTTGTTTTACTAAAACAGTTTTTAAGTGGGGTTACACAAGTCCAAATTTTGATTATAAATATTCATTAGAAAGCTAAAAAGATTTAATACATCATAGTATTTTTTTTTATAATTTTTAGACATTAAATAAATTGAATTATTTATGACATCATTATGATGCGGCGATGACCTCATTATTTAACGATTTAAATAAAATGAGAAGATAATGCAAAATCCAAGGCTTAAACTTGTCCAAAGCCTATTGGATGAATATATTTCGAACCCTTATCACCTTAACCACGAATTATATAAGTGTGGGACCTTTAGAATCCAAAAATCATTGTGTAATAATGTAACATTTCAATCTTTCCAAAAGAGCCCCTCCTCTCCACTTATAAAAGGCCCCCACCTCTCCCACCTTATTCACACCTTCAAGCCATTTGGCTCGGCAAACCTCTGCCCAAATACTCTCCCAACTTCCCCCTATTACTCCTAGAAGCCTCACTTTGGGCATAACTCTTCCCAAGGAAGCCTTTGGCTCAAATCAAAAAGAGTTACCCGATTTTGAGGTAATGTCTTCTCTAATGTTGTTTTGTTTTGTTTTTCTTCTCCAACCCCCTAAACTCTTTTTATTCATTTCTTTTGTAACAACACCAGTATCCTCAATATACTAGGATGTTGTTATAAGAATTATTTGAGCTACACTTACACACACATACATCTAATGGTTAAAGAACATACTGTTTCTGTGGATGGCGAATTTCTGCCTCACGAAACGATGATTGTTCAAATTCTTTTAACACCTATAATGGTGGCCATTTTGATGACACTATTTTAATATATGATATATATATTATGTTTATGTTTTCCTTATCCTTCTGTATTTCTCATTTATGTCATACTTTATGATTTCCATTATGGGTAAACGCGATAATTTCATTTTAGGAAGTGCGGACTACCGCCCCCTCAAAGTGATTTGAATCGTTAATACCATATGTGGGATGTATAAAGGATGGAATAAATGGTATTATACATTATATTATACTGGAATTATAATATACCTTTATATAATTATAACTTCATTCCATTAAATACAAAATATAAACGAAAGTAGCGTTCATGCGTACGTACGGCTTACCGTCTCCATGAACGGTGCATTTCATTTCTTACCTCTAAATGTTATGTAATATTATAAATGCATTTATATACTGGATTTATAAGAGATATATGATATCTATATCATGAATATAGTTCTGGATATAATGGATACATCACCACATGAACAACTTGTAATTATAATAAGTTTATTGTTGATTCAAGTACCGAAGATCGACAAAACGACCGTTATTAACTTAAATAATTACATAATGTTCATATCATTGTAATAAGTGATATAAAAAGGATAATGAAATTGAAAATGGTTCTTAATAAGGTATATATTAACTCTAGTTTATTATTCAGGAGGTTAAAGAACGGTTGAGTCAAGTCAGATACGAGGTAAGGGAATTTCTTAACCCAACTTCCATTCTTTGGGTTAATCTCCTACTTTCAAATTATGTCATGATATTATTATGTCTTATTTTGTATTCTTTATGTGTACCTATAGTGAATACACATAATAGATCTATTTTATTTTAAAAATGATCTTTTTAAGGACTTCGTCTCAATCTCCTTTCATTGAGGCATATTTGGTTTTATGCACAACTTTCTTTTATACGGTGTATAAACCCCTTTGACTTTTATGTTTATTCAAAAGGAATTTTTTTTATACAAAGCGTTTTACTAAACAACAAAAAGGGAATGTTTTTCTTTCCGTACATATGCGGCGACAACGACTTCTCTGCCGCCGTGACCATTATTTGAGTTTCAGCTTCCTCTACAAGCCATCATTTTTTTTAATGAAAAATAAATACAAAGTTTTAACTTTCTTTTATTTTGGTATTGAAAATGGTTTTGAAAGCGTTTTTATTATATCAATGTGTTGTATTGATATCTTGTGATTGAAATGTGGAAATGTTATGTTTCCTTTATGCATGTTTTATGTGATACGATTATGTTATGGTTTATGATATGTTTAAACGTATTCATATGAGGAATGTATTGGACTTAATAAGTGACGGGTGGAGCCCGCTATAGCTCCTCGATGCATCGGTAGGTCTCATGAGACAACTAGACGTGGAATTGGTCGAGGCCCTTTCCCAATTTGATTTATGGTTTTGGCCGAGGCCTTAATCATTTTAGACGTCTTGGCCGAGGCCTTGACAAAATGTTTCAGAATGTCCGGCATTATACATTCCCTAATTATGAAAGTGGTTATTGATATTGCATGTGATTATTCGACTAGTAGAATATCCATGTGAATAAGTAAATGGCATTATCTCATTTTACTTTTGCCATATTATGTTGAAGTTCATGTTTAAAAGGCTTTTGTTATACATTGCCTTAAATGTTGATGTTTATTTATGAAAGCTTCCGCAATATTGTTATCCTTACTGAGCATCTGAGCTCACCCCTTTCAATGTTTTAATATTTTCCAGGATGTGAAGAAGTATTTTATGAATGACCTGCAGAGATTGTCAGAAGAGGATATGAGTGTGGACTATGGAGACTTTGTTATTGTAGTTTTTCACTTTATGATGTAATGTAACATTTACGAATGTATCTAGTGTTTCCAAGGCTACTAAACTAATCGGTCTTTCGAGACTTGATCTTTCGTGATCATGCCAATGTTACGAAGTAATGCACTGACTCTGGGTAGCTGGGGTCGGGGCGTTACAGTTGGTATCAGAGGCAGTTTAGTACTAACCTTGGAAGCTAGATTTAGATAAACTCTGATTAGAGCACATATCCCGAAGATAGACTTTGAGGATTGGTATAGAAGAACTTCCTAGAATTTTGGTATTGTAGAGATGTTGTGAGTTTTCCGAGCAATACATCCCTGTCTGGATACGAGCAGGTAGAGGCGGCTCTGGCACAGATGAACCTAGGGGTAAAACCCGAAAACACCGCTTTGAGCTAGACTCGAACGGGAACTGGTGCACGACAACGGGCCTTGCTGCACTCTTGGTTACGACACTCCCGGGGGATATGCTTTGGATAATTCCCATTTTCTTTACAAACCACTATGAAGGGTTACGAGTATATACTTCCTCAAAGAAAACATTTTTATAATTATGGATTATATCCATAATTAGTTCAATTTATGTTAAGTGTTTTACAAGTATGGAATTATGTATTTTGATTCATGAACTAATTTAGTTTATGCCATTATTTAGAAATGGCGTCTAGTGGAAGGAATGGAAACCGTATCAATGCACGCACTCCGTGTAGGGATTGCCCTCCTGCTCAAGATAATTATTGTGGATCTGGAGATACAACTGGTGCTGATCAACTTATTACCATACTGGGACAACTCACGTAGGTTATGAATAATAACCTTACTCGTATGGAGCACCCTGATCCGCAACGTGGAGGATCAATGTTAGACCGCTTCATGAGGCAACAACCACCAACCTTCAATGGGAGTACAAATCCTATAGTAGCTGAGCAATGGATAAATTCCTTAGAGAAAATATTCTATGCCTTGGGGAGTAGTGAAACGGAGAAGGTTGTCATGGCAGTTTACCGCCTCACTGGAGATGTCGATCAGTGGTGGTCGCTGATTCAAAACACAAAGGAAGATGATGACGTATCGAATATGGAATGGAGGGAGTTCAAAGAGCTTTTCTTAGAAAAATACTTTCCTCGTGACCATCGAGCAGATATGGAAAGGCAATTTCTGAGTCTGAGGCAGAAGGAGGATGAGAATGTCGCAAGGTATGAGGCTAACTTTACAAGGTTAGCGAGGCATGCTGCCGATTATATACGTAACCCAAGGAGTAAGATTGATCGTTTCTTTGATGGGTTAAAACCATTTCTCCGTCGAGCTTTAGTATCACAATCCTTCTCGTCATACGAAGATATTGTCTCGTGTGCTATCAATACAGAAAAGGAATTCTCTAAGTCTTATGACAACAAAGTAAAGCAAGAGAAGAAGAGAATGGTGGAACAAGAAACGGATAAAGGGAAAAAGGGAAAGAAGGATTTTCCATTATGCGATAGTTGTGGGAAGAATCACCCCGGTGCTTGCCTAAAAAGAATGGGAGTTTGTTATAAATGTGGAGAAAAAGGTCACCAGGCACGTGATTGCAAGGGAAAGAAAGAGGCTATCAATGTTGAATGCTACAATTGTAGAGAAATGGGTCATTATGCAAATGAATGTCCTAAGCGTCAAGGAAACTTACCTCAGAAAAGGCCAAGGGATCAAGGCCAATCTTATGCTTTGACTACAGTTGAAGCGGAATAATTAATGTATTGGTGCTTTTTGAATCAAGGATTATATTCTGGTTATAAGAATAATGTGATATATATAAAGATTGTACTGCAGTACTTTTTGATTAAGGTAATATGATTAAGGTAATCATATTTTTAGTATGTGACAATAAGAGAATCTTTTCTTTGTTTGGGGAATCTGATGTTACAATTGATTTTGGAATTTAGAGACCTTTTAGAGAAAGTCTGGACGGAGGTATTTTGGATAACTATTAAGGTTGGAATGGATTAAGTTGAACCATGGATAGTATTTTTTAAGGTTAAATCATTTATGAAGATTATTTTTGGAATATTATGATACTATAGTTTTAGGAAAAGGACAACCTGCAGGGTGGGGCATAACCCGTCGCGTCGGACAAAGATGCAGGAATCGAACCCACAACCATAGTGCGACAGGCCATTATTTCCTAACACTAGCCTACAGGAAGTCCCTGGTTATTACAAAATAATTTTACTAATCTAAATAGTATGTGTTAATATTTGGAACCTTATACAATTAGGATAAGTATAATATTTTTGAGTTCTATATCTTTTTGAGTGAAAGATGAGTTCAAGGTTAAAACTATAATTGTCAAGCATAAATATATATATATATACCTATCTCTTATTCAATGAATAAATTAATTCTTAAACTTTAGTAAAGGGATATTAAAACAAAAAAAAAATTGTTATCCTAATACCTTATGTCTTTTTGAACTGATGATATTTCAAATCAACATAGATTGAAGGCTTTGAGGCCCTCAATTTGACAGTTGATTGTGATTGATGACCTCAATCACTCCGTACAAATATTTACATTTTTCCTCCAATTATATGTCTCTAATTGCCACCAATGTTCTTCTTATCGAGATCATAGTTTGGTGGTGAATTTCTTATTTCCATTTCCCCCTTATTAAGACTAAATTTTATTAACCTTATTTCCGATGTGGGCTTTCCACAAAGGTATTTTCTATTTTCAACCTTTTATTTTCAAAGAAAAAATTTAAAATTTCGAGGACGCAATTTATTGAAGGAGGGGAGAATGTAACACCCCGAGCTTCCACGATACGCCTCTCTTTCAATAATGCAATAGCTTGCATTGTACGCAAGTTCGAGTTCTAAAACACCGCGACTAATCAAAGTAGCCGTTATGAATAGTAATAACCACTTTTTAAAATTATAGAAATTTTATATTTCAAAATGGAATTCATTTTTGTATTCGTAATATCGAAATTAGCCTATGTTGAATTTTTGGTATTTTTCTGAGAACTTCTAATTTTTTATGAATAGTGAAAATTACTTAAAAACAACTTTTTTAATAAAAATAATTTATAGTGATAAATTATACTATTTAGTGGTTTTAAAGTATAATTAGAATATATTTTTACCATTTTATCCAATGGTGGTCATTAGAATTAATTTAACATTGAAATTGGACATAAACAATTGCCAATCTTTTGATATAAATTGTTTCTTAAAAACACGCTATTTGTTGTGACAGCGGTAATTAATTATAAAATTAATTAATGCAACTTATATGTTTGGAATTTTGTAAAATAGACATCATTTTTGAATTCGTAATATCAATTATAGCTTAGGGTGAAATTTTGGCATTGTTCTGAAAAACTTCAATTTTTGATGAATAGTGAAACCACTAAGTGGTAGTTAAATAACTGATTTTTCGTTTAAATGAAATATTACCACTTCTGTGATTTGATTTTCAAAAATCTGACATACATGGTTGTCATTAAGAAGTAAAATGTGGTTCAATTAGATTAAAATAATTTTTTGGTGAATAGTAACTTTTAAGTTCTTAATCGCGATTAGAGGTAATTAGTGTAGTTTAAGGTAAAAATAATGTTTTAATAATATGAGATGGGCTTGACACTCGTCCTACTCCTATTGGATGAGTCATGGCCGACCAAGACAACTCATGGGTCAACTTGGGGACCCCATGGAGCCACTTTAGTTGGAAAATGACATTAATATATATTTATTTAATGTTAAAATTAAATTGACACAAACATGAGTTGTTTTACTAAAACAGTTTTTAAGTGGGGTTACACAAGTCCAAATTTTGATTATAAATATTCATTAGAAATCTAAAAAGATTTCCTACATCATAGTATTTTTTTTATAATTTTTAGACATTAAATAAATTAAATTATTTATGACATCATTATGATGCGGCGATGACCTCATTATTTAACGATTTAAATAAAATGAGAAGATAATGCAAAATCCAAGGCTTACACTTGTCCAAAGCCTATTTGATGAAGATATTTCGAACCCTTATCACCTTAGCCACGAATTATATAAGTGTGGGACCTTTATAATCCGAAAAGCATTGTGTAATAACGTAACATTTCAATCTTTCCAAAAGAGCCCCTCCTCTCCACTTATAAAAGGCCCCCACCTCTCCCACCTTATTCACACCTTCAAGCCATTTGGCTCGGCCAAACTCTGCCCAAATACTCTCCCAACTTCCCCCTATTACTCCTAGAAGCCTCACTTTGGGCAGAACTCTTCCCAAGGAATCCTTTGGCTCAAATCAAAAAGAGTTACCCGATTTTGAGGTAATGTCTTCTCTAATGTTGTTTTGTTTTGTTTTTCTTCTCCAACCCCCTAAACTCTTTTTATTAATTTCTTTTGTAACAAAATCAGTATAATAAATATACTAGGATGTTTTTATAAGAAGGATTCGAGCTACACTTACACACACCTACATCTAATGGTTAAAGAACATACTGTTTCTGTGGATGGCGAATTTCTGCCTCACGAAACGATGATTGTTCAAATTCTTTTAACACCTATAATGGTGGCCATTTTGATGACACTATTTTCATATATGATATATATATTATGTTTATGTTTTCCTTATCCTTCTGTATTTCTCATTTATGTCATACTTTATGATTTCCATTATGGGTAAACGCGATAATTTCATTTTAGGAAGTGCGGACTACCGCCCCCTCAAAGTGATTTGAATCGTTAATACCATATGTGGGATGTATAAAGGATGGACTAAATGGTATTATACATTATATTATACTGGAATTATAATATACCTTTATATAATTATAACTTCATTCCATTAAATACAAAATATAAACGAAAGTAGCGTTCATGCGTACGTACGGCTTACCGTCTCCATGAACGGTGCATTTCATTTCTTACCTCTAAATGTTATGTAATATTATAAATGCATTTATATACTATATTTATAAGAGATATATGATATCTATATCATGAATATAGTTCTGGATATAATGGATACATCACCACATGAACAACTTGTAATTATAAGAAGTTTATTGTTGATTCAAGTACCGAAGATCGACAAAACGACCGTTATTAACTTAAATAATTACATAATGTTCATATCATTGTAATAAGTGATATAAAAAGGATAATGAAATTTAAAATGGTTATTAATAAGGTATATATTAACTCTATTTTATTATTCAGGAGGTTAAAGAACGGTTGAGTCAAGTCAGATATGAGGTAAGGGAATTTCTTAACCCAACTTCCATTCTTTAGGTTAATCTCCTACTTTCAAATTATGTCATGATATTATTATGTCTTATTTTGTATTCTTTATGTGTACCTATAGTGAATACACATAATAGATCTATTTTATTTTAAAAATGATCTTTTTAAGGACTTCGTCTCAATCTCCTTTCATTGAGGCATATTTGGTTTTATGCACAACTTTCTTTTATACGGTGTATAAACCCCTTTGACTTTTACGTTTATTCAAAAGAAATTTTTTTTATACAAAGCGTTTTACTAAACAACAAAAAGGGAATTTTTTTCTTTCCGTACATATGCGGCGACAACGACTTCTCCGCCGCCGTGACCATTATTTGAGTTTCGGCTTCCTCTACAAGCCATCATTTTTTTTAATGAAAAATAAATACAAAGTTTTAACTTTCTTTTATTTTGGTATTGAAAATGGTTTTGAAAGCGTTTTTATTATATCAATGTGTTTAATTGATATCTTGTGATTGAAATGTGGAAATGTTATGTTTCCTTTATGCATGTTTTATGTGATACGATTATGTTATGGTTTATGATATGTTTAAACCTATTCATATGAGGAATGTATTGGACTTAATAAGTTACGGGTGGAGCCCGCTATAGCTCCTCGATGCATCGGTAGGTCTCATGAGACAACTAGACGTGGAATTGGCCGAGGCCCTTTCCCAATTTGATTTATGGTTTTGGCCGAGGCCTTAATCATTTTAGACGTCTTGGTCGAGGCCTTGACAAAATTTTTCAGAATGTCCGGCATTATACATTCCCTCATTATGAAAGTGGTTATTGATATTGCATGTGATTATTCGACTAGTAGAATATCCATGTGAATAAGTAAATGACATTATCTCATTTTACTTTTGCCATATTATGTTGAAGTTCATGTTTAAAAGGCTTTTGTTATACATTGACTTAAATGTTGATGTTTATTTATGAAAGCTTCCGCAATATTGTTATCCTTACTGAGCATCTGAGCTCACCCCTTTCAATGTTTTAATATTTTCCAGGATGTGAAGAAGTATTTTATGAATGACCTGCAGGGATTGTCAGAAGAGGATATGAGTGTGGACTATGGAGACTTTGTTATTGTATTTTTTCACTTTATGATGTAATGTAACGTTTACGAATGTATCTAGTGTTTCCAAGGCTACTAAACTAATCGGTCTTTCGAGACTTGATCTTTCGTGATCATGCCAATGTTACGAAGTAATGCACTGACTCTGGGTAGCTGGGGTCGGGGCGTTACAGTTGGTATCAGAGGCAGTTTAGTACTAACCTTGGAAGCTAGATTTAGATAAACTCTGATTAGAGCACATATCCCGAAGATAGACTTTGAGGATTGGTATAGAAGAACTTCCTAGAATTTTGGTATTGTAGAGATGTTCTGAGTTTTCCGAGCAATACATCTCTGTCTGGATACGAGCAGGTAGAGGCGGCTCTGGCACAGATGTACCTAGGGGTAAAACCCAAAAACACCGCTTTGAGCTAGACTCGAACGGGGACTGGTGCATGACAACGGGTCTTGCTGCACTCTTGGTTACGACACTCCCGGGGGATATGCTTTGGATAATTCCCATTTTATTTACAAACCACTATGAAGGGTTACGAGTATATACTTCCTCAAAGAAAACATTTTTATAATTATGGATTATATCCATAATTAGTTCAATTTATGTTAAGTGTTTTACAAGTATGGAATTATGTATTTTGATTCATGAACTAATTTAGTTTATGCCATTATTTAGAAATGGCGCCTAGTGGAAGGAATGGAAACCGTATCAATGCACGCACTCCGTGTAGGGATTTCCCTCCTGCTCAAGATAATTATTGTGGATCTGGAGATACAACTGGTGCTGATCAACTTATTACCATACTGGGACAACTCACGCAGGTTATGAATAATAACCTTACTCGTATGGAGCACCCTGATCCGCAACGTGGAGGATCAATGTTAGACCGCTTCATGAGGAAACAACCACCAACCTTCAATGGGAGTACAAATCCTATAGTAGCTGAGCAATGGATAAATTCCTTAGAGAAAATATTCCATGCCCTGGGGAGTAGTGAAATGGAGAAGGTTGTCATGGCAGTTTACCGCCTCACTGGAGATGTCGATCAGTGGTGGTCGCTGATTCAAAACACAAAGGAAGATGATGACGTATCGAATATGTAATGGAGGGAGTTCAAAGAGCTTTTCTTAGAAAAATACTTTCCTCGTGACCATCGAGCAGATATGGAAAGGCAATTTCTGAGTCTGAGGCAGAAGGAGGATGAGAATGTCGCAAGGTATGAGGCTAACTTTACAAGGTTAGCGAGGCATGCTGCCGATTATATACGTAACCCAAGGAGTAAGATTGATCGTTTCTTTGATGGGTTAAAACCATTTCTCCGTCGAGCTTTAGTATCACAATCCTTCTCATCATACGAAGATATTGTCTCGTGTGCTATCAATACAGAAAAGGAATTCTCTAAGTCTTATGACAACAAAGTAAAGCAAGAGAAGAAGAGAATGGTGGAACAAGAAACGGATAAAGGGAAAAGGGAAAGAAGGATTTTCCATTATGCGATAGTTGTGGGAAGAATCACCCCGGTGCTTGCCTAAAAGGAATGGGAGTTTGTTATAAATGTGGAGAAAAAGGTCACCAGGCGCGTGATTGCAAGGGAAAGAAAGAGGCTATCAATGTTGAATGCTACAATTGTAGAGAAATGGGTCATTATGAAAATGAATGTCCTAAGCGTCAAGGAAACTTACCTCAGAAAAGGCCAAGGGATCAAGGCCAATCTTATGTTGTGACTACAGTTGAAGTGGAATAATTAATGTATTGGTGCTTTTGGACTCAAGGATTATATTCTGGTTATAAGAATAATGTGATATATATAAATATTGTACTGCAGTACTTTTTGATTAAGGTAATATGATTAAGGTAATCATATTTTTAGTATGTGACAATAAGAGAATCTTTTCTTTGTTTGGGGAATCTGATGTTACAATTGATTTTGGAATTTAGAGACCTTTTAGAGAAAGTCTGGATGGAGGTATTTTGGATAACTATTAAGGTTGGAATGGATTAAGTTGAACCATGGATAGTATTGTTTAAGGTTAAAGCATTTATGAAGATTATTTTTGGAATATTATGATACTATAGTTTTAGGAAAAGGACAACCTGCAGGGTGGGGCATAACCCGTCACGTCAGACAAAGCTGCAGGAATCGAACCCACAACCATAGTGCGACAGGCCTTTATTTCCTACCACTAGCCTACAGGAAGTCCCTGGTTATTACAAAATAATTTTACTAATCTAAATAGTATGTGTTAATATTTGGAACCATATACAATTAGGATAAGTATAATATTTTTGAGTTGTATATCTTTTTGAGTGAAAGATGAGTTGAAGGTTAAAACTATAATTGTCAAGCATAAATATATATATATATACCTATCTCTTATTCAATGAATAAATTAATTCTTAAACTTTAGTAAAGGGATATTAAAACAAAAAAAAAATTTGTTATCCTAATACCTTATGTCTTTTTGAACTGATGATATTTCAAATCAACATAGATTGAAGGCTTTGAGGCCCTCAATTTGACAGTTGATTGTGATTGATGACCTCAATCACTCCGTACAAATATTTACGTTTTTCCTCCAATTATATGTCTCTAATTGCCACCAATGTTCTCCTTATCGAGATCATAGTTTGGTGGTGACTTTCTTATTTCCATTTCCCCCTTATTAAGACTAAATTTTATTAACCTTATTTTCGATGTGGGCTTTCCACAAAGGTATTTTCTATTTTAAACCTTTTATTTTCAAAGAAAAAAATTAAAATTGGGAGGACGCAATTTATTGAAGGAGGGGAGAATGTAACACCCTGAGCTTCCACGATACGCCTCTCTTTCAATAATGCAATAGCTTGCATTGTACGCAAGTTCGAGTTCTAAAACACGACGGCTAATCAAAGTAGCCGTTATGAATAGTAATAACCACTTTTTAAAATTATAGAAATTTTATATTTCAAAATGGAATTCATTTTTGTATTCGTAATATCGAAATTAGCCTATGTTGAATTTTTGGTATTTTTCTGAGAACTTCTAATTTTTTATGAATAGTGAAAATTACTTAAAAACAACTTTTTTAATAAAAATAATTTATAGTGATAAATTATAATATTTAGTGGTTTTAAAGTATAATTAGAATATATTTTTACCATTTTATCCAATGGTGGTCATTAGAATTAATTTAACATTGAAATTGGACATAAACAATTGCCAATCTTTTGATATAAATTGTTTCTTAAAAACACGCTATTTGTTGTGACAACGGGAATTAATTATAAAATTAATTAATGCAACTTATATGTTTGGAATTTTGTAAAATAGACATCATTTTTGAATTCAGAATATCAATTATAGCTTAGGGTAAAATTTTGGCATTGTTCTGAAAAACTTCAATTTTTGATGAATAGTGAAACCACTAAGTGGTAGTTAAATAACTGATTTTTCGTTTAAATGAAATATTACCACTTCTGTGATTTTATTTTCAAAAATCTGACATACATGGTTTTCATTAAGAAGTAAAATGTGGTTCAATGAGATTAAAATAATTTTTTGGTGAATAGTAACTTTTAAGTTCTTAATCGCAATTAGAGGTAATTAGTGTAGTTTAAGGTAAAAATAATGTTTTAATAATATGAGATGGGCTTGAAACTTGTCCTACTCCTATTGGATGAGTCATGGCCGACCAAGACAACCCATGGGTCAACTTGGGGACCCCATGGAGCCACTTTAGTTGGAAAATGACATTAATATATATTTATTTAATGTTAAAATTAAATTGACACAAACATGAGTTGTTTTACTAAAACAGTTTTTAAGTGGGGTTACACAAGTCCAAATTTTTATTATAAATATTAATTAGAAAGCTAAAAAGATTTCCTACATCATAGTATTTTTTTTATAATTTTTAGACATTAAATAAATTAAATTATTTATGACATCATTATGATGCGGCGATGACCTCATTATTTAACGATTTAAATAAAATGAGAAGATAATGCAAAATCTAAGGCTTACACTTGTCCAAAGCCTATTTGATGAAGATATTTCGAACCCTTATCACCTTAGCCACGAATTATATAAGTGTGGGACCTTTAGAATCCGAAAAGCATTGTGTAATAATGTAACATTTCAATCTTTCCAAAAGAGCCCCTCCTCTCCACTTATAAAAGGCCCCCACCTCTCCCACCTTATTCACACCTTCAAGCCATTTGGCTCGGCCAACCTCTGCCCAAATACTCTCCCAACTTCCCCCTATTACTCCTAGAAGCCTCACTTTGGGCAGAACTCTTCCCAAGGAAGCCTTTGGCTCAAATCAAAAAGAGTTACCCGATTTTGAGGTAATGTCTTCTCTAATGTTGTTTTGTTTTGTTTTTCTTCTCCAACCCCCTAAACTCTTTTTATTAATTTCTTTTGTAACAACACCAGTATCCTCAATATACTAGGATGTTGTTATAAGAATTATTTGAGCTACACTTACACACACATACATCTAATGGTTAAAGAACATACTGTTTCTGTGGATGGCGAATTTCTGCCTCACGAAACGATGATTGTTCAAATTCTTTTAACACCTATAATGGTGGCCATTTTGATGACACTATTTTAATATATGATATATATATTATGTTTATGTTTTCCTTATCCTTCTGTATTTCTCATTTATGTCATACTTTATGATTTCCATTATGGGTAAACGCGATAATTTCATTTTAGGAAGTGCGGACTACCGCCCCCTCAAAGTGATTTGAATCGTTAATACCATATGTGGGATGTATAAAGGATGGAATAAATGGTATTATACATTATATTATACTGGAATTATAATATACCTTTATATAATTATAACTTCATTCCATTAAATACAAAATATAAACGAAAGTAGCGTTCATGCGTACGTACGGCTTACCGTCTCCATGAACGGTGCATTTCATTTCTTACCTCTAAATGTTATGTAATATTATAAATGCATTTATATACTAGATTTATAAGAGATATATGATATCTATATCATGAATATAGTTCTGGATATAATGGATACATCACCACATGAACAACTTGTAATTATAATAAGTTTATTGTTGATTCAAGTACCGAAGATCGACAAAACGACCGTTATTAACTTAAATAATTACATAATGTTCATATCATTGTAATAAGTGATATAAAAAGGATAATGAAATTGAAAATGGTTCTTAATAAGGTATATATTAACTCTAGTTTATTATTCAGGAGGTTAAAGAACGGTTGAGTCAAGTCAGATACGAGGTAAGGGAATTTCTTAACCCAACTTCCATTCTTTGGGTTAATCTCCTACTTTCAAATTATGTCATGATATTATTATGTCTTATTTTGTATTCTTTATGTGTACCTATAGTGAATACACATAATAGATCTATTTTATTTTAAAAATGATCTTTTTAAGGACTTCGTCTCAATCTCCTTTCATTGAGGCATATTTGGTTTTATGCACAACTTTCTTTTATACGGTGTATAAACCCCTTTGACTTTTACGTTTATTCAAAAGGAATCTTTTTTATACGAAGCGTTTTACTAAACAACAAAAAGGGAATGTTTTTCTTTCCGTACATATGCGGCGACAACGACTTCTCCGCCGCCGTGACCATTATTTGAGTTTCGGCTTCCTCTACAAGCCATCATTTTTTTTAATGAAAAATAAATACAAAGTTTTAACTTTCTTTTATTTTGGTATTGAAAATGGTTTTGAAAGCGTTTTTATTATATCAATGTGTTTTATTGATATCTTGTGATTGAAATGTGGAAATGTTATGTTTCCTTTATGCATGTTTTATGTGATACGATTATGTTATGGTTTATGATATGTTTAAACCTATTCATATGAGGAATGTATTGGACTTAATAAGTGACGGGTGGAGCCCGCTATAGCTCCTCGATGCATCGGTAGGTCTCATGAGACAACTAGACGTGGAATTGGCCGAGGCCCTTTCCCAATTTGATTTATGGTTTTGGTCGAGGCCTTAATCATTTTAGACGTCTTGGCCGAGGCCTTGACAAAATGTTTCAGAATGTCCGGCATTATACATTCCCTCATTATGAAAGTGGTTATTGATATTGCATGTGATTATTCGACTAGTAGAATATCCATGTGAATAAGTAAATGGCATTATCTCATTTTACTTTTGCCATATTATGTTGAAGTTCATATTTAAAAGGCTTTTGTTATACATTGCCTTAAATGTTGATGTTTATTTATGAAAGCTTCCGCAATATTGTTATCCTTACTGAGAATCTGAGCTCACCCCTTTCAATGTTTTAATATTTTCCAGGATGTGAAGAAGTATTTTATGAATGACCTGCAGGGATTGTCAGAAGAGGATATGAGTGTGGACTATGGAGACTTTGTTATTGTAGTTTTTCACTTTATGATGTAATGTAACGTTTACGAATGTATCTAGTGTTTCCAAGGCTACTAAACTAATCGGTCTTTGGAGACTTGATCTTTCGTGATCATGCCAATGTTACGAAGTAATGCACTGACTCGGGGTAGCTGGGGTTGGGGCGTTACACCCTGGGTTTCCCCTTGAGGCCTCATCAGAATTTCATTTTGTATATCAAGTGAATGAGGGTACCTGAATATCTCAAGGGTATAGAGTGGAGGGGGAAAGTTCCCATGCACTTTCAGACTTCTCAAAATCATAAAGTCTATGACTGAGTTTCTTCAGTGATCAATGTGAAAAGAACTGGAATTATGCACCGCTAATAAGATAGTAGCACAGGCCGTATTGATGTTGAAGTAGGAATACTCATGGAAATATTTTTTCCTACCTCTCCAAATGACGTAGATCAATTCAATGTAAGAAACCTTGAGTAATATGGTGATCTATATAGATAGATGAATATTGAATAGATCATACATGAGATCTTGAATGGTGCTGGACCTTGGAGGGTGCACTTCAAATAATCCAAAAACATAATTCCACAAAGAAGAATAATTTTTTCAACTAAGGAATAGGTGGTCAATGTCCTCGTGATTCTATTAGAGAAAAACTCACCTTGTACAAAGTTAAATACCAACTTTCTGAAGGTTTTTATCCATAGGAATTTTATTGTATTGTAGCCTCCAAAACAGTGTAAACCTGGAAGGAGGAATCTAGGTTGTGCTAAGGGAAATAAAACATTTACAAGGGCCTTAAAGAATATGTTTGTAAAAGGATTTGGATTCAAGATGTTCATTTGAGGTCAGCTCCCAAATGAGCATGTCATCCTAGATTAAGAAGTCATAGCTTAAGACAGCCTGGTTGATATCCATTGGGATCTCATTCAAGTTGTCCAATTGGTCCTTTATAGAGATGTTGAAATATTTGACTTGAACAAGGGATTAAATTTGATCCATGAGGGGGATTCTAAACCAGTTATCAAACCAAAATTTGATAGATTAATTTGCATTGGTCAGCCAATGCACATGCCTAAAGATTTTCTGTGAGATTTCCTTAAGCTCAGGCCAAACAGAGGACTCCATGTAACAAGTTCTTTCTAATTTTATTTTATCAACATAACTAGACTTGATAAAAGCCAAGGATGATGAGGAATTTTTTAAGGCTTCCATAAGAATTGTGCATGTAAGGAATAATTTAATAGAGTTACATTCTTGATGCCCAGGAACCCGAGAGAAAATGCCATACAATATTCCTCCATGGAAAAGTGATAATCCTTATTCCAAAAATACTTCTGCTCCACACAAAATTCCTCATCAAGGCATTGATGGATTTGATAAATGAGGATGTCCAGAATTAAAACATGAAAGAATAAACCATATTTGAAACAATCACATGCTTAACAAGACAGGATCTCCTAGCCACTGAGAGATATTTTCCTTTCCAAGAATCTAGTGATCTTCTAACTTGGCTCAAGATATTTATGAAGTAAGAGGCACATGGTATTCCCCAAAACCTAGGTACTCCAAGGTAGGTTAAAGGAAGATATCCCTCTCTAACACCCAATTAATTAATCATATTGAGCATCCTAGGTGTAGATATGTTCTTTCCAAAATAAATGAAATACTTTTTCCAACTTACTTCTTGGCCTAAGACACCTTCATAATGAATGAGACCATTATTGATGTTTTTTATGTTCTTCCTATCACCCTGAGTAAAGATAATAATGTCATCAGCAAAAAATAAGTGAGATGGGGCTAAAATACCTTGTGTTTCCCTAATGGTTTTTAGTTCACCATTGTTTACCATACGTAGAAGGGTATTTCTGAGGTAGTCTTATGAAATGGAAAAGATAATTGTAGAGAGGTGGTCTCCTTGTCTCACCCCTCTTGAGAACTTGAAATAGCCCTTCAGGGATCCATTAATTAAGATGGATATGTGAGCAGAACTAAGAAATGTTTTTATTCAGCTAATAAACTATGCATTGAATCCAAATATTGAGATTACATTATAGATAAAACCCCAATCCATAGTATCAAATGTTTTTTTGATGTTAATCTTGAGTTCAATATTCCCCCCCTTCCTTTAGATTTCCTAAGAATATTCACACACTTCGAGGAAGTGATCAAGTAATCCTAAATGTTTCATCCTTTAATAAATCCAAATTGATTCCAATAGATGAATTTTTTCAAGATAAGAGTAATTATATTAGCCAAAATCTTTATTATAATATTATATATTGTATTTACAAGAGAAACTAGTCTAAATTGGCTAATGTCAGTTACATTATCAACCTTGGTAATGAGAGAAATAAACTGAGCATTGAAGACTTGGGTGAAAAAACCACCCTTAAAGAAGTGCCTAACAAAGTTACAAACATCAAGCTAGATGATCTCTAAAAAATATTGAAAGAAATTATTTTTAATTCATATAGTCCCAAAGATCTATCCTTATTAAGTCCAAATACTACATCTTTAATTTAAAATTCCATTGGGATTGAAGTGAGGAGAAAGTTATTAGCCTTGGTAATAAGCTTTGGAATAATACCTTCCCTAAGGTCCACATTTCTTGGTGAACCATTAAATATATTCTTGTAAAAGGATATAATATGGTTAGTGAGGGAATGTCTTTCATTGAGGATTTTATCTCCATCCTTCAAAAGGGAGAGGGGATTTCAAGATCTTCTTTTCCTTTGGAGAGCCTTAAAAAACTTGGTGTTTCTATCACCATCATTGAGCCACCTTGCTTTGAACAAGTCTTTTTTAATGTTTCCTTTGATCTTGATTAGGTTCTTAATCTTAGAATAAATCTCTATATCATAAGAAACTCCTCTGGGAAAGTTGTTATTAGTGATGTACTCTTGGATAGAATGAAGAGTGCCCTCCAAAGCATCAATTTATTCATCAATATGTGTGAAGAACTTTTTTCTACAATCCTTTATAATTGACTTCAAGTTTTTCATTTTGGAGAGGCAAAAAATTGGGTTACTAATAGGTTTGGATTCAACCCAAGTTTCTTGGACAATCCTGGAGCACTCAGGGATGGTATTCCAAGCGTTATTGAACTTAAAAGGGATGGGTAGCTTTTTTATCATCACCATGGAAGCTTACAAAAATAGGGTGATGGTCAAAGTTGTGTTTAGCCAAGGTGAAATATGATATAGATCTCCAAACTCCAAGAGATGAATTATTCACAAAGGATCTATAAATCCTACTAGCTCTCACAACATTCATATGTCTTCTATACCATGTGAATTTGGCTCTAATAAGATTAACTTTAGTGAGTTTGGGCTCCTCAACATAGGCATTGAAATCTTTGAGGGAATTCGGGCTGAAAGTAGCTCCCATTTTTTCAACCACATGTAGAACTAAGTTGAAATCACCAATGAGAATCCATGACTCTATGATAGAACTTGAAAGGATTATGATTTGATTCTATAGAGGTATTCAATCAATATAATTGTTAAAATCATATATGATCATGTAGAAAATTCTCTTGCTTTCCTTGGACAAGGAGCAAGCAATGAATTGATCTCCTTCTAGAACAATTGTGGTATTTTTCACTAAGTTATGAATAAGGATCCAAAGTATATCATGTGGGGTGGAAGTATATCTGAAAGAGCGCTGTCGTGGGCGCCCTCAAATGATTAGTGTAATTTGGGGTACTTAGGTGCAGCAGAGTGGCTGACCAAGGTCGTCTCTCAAAGGAGGAAGTGAATTAAAACAACTTTTCAGAGGTATTCTAGAAACAAAATAAAAGGGAATAAAAACACTACTTGAAAGTATGGGGGTGGTTGTTTATAGTTTATAAATCTAGAAGAAGTTTGCTGGAAGAAGATTGCATTTTTTTTGTTTTTAATTTTGAAATGAAGTTTCGATTAGAATGACACAACAAAAAGATGTTTGTTTAGACAATATTTAAAAGACGTAATCGATCTAACTCTACCTCTTCAATCATTTATTAATCATTATCATTTAAATTAATATTCACTTAATTATGATCCCTTAATTTGTTAAATCCCGGACCCTACGAGAATTAACTTTACCACGAAGATTGAAGTGAATTTTAACCTTAGGCTAACTTCGGAACATGCAATCGCAACACCCTGCTTTGATTGATGTTCTAAAATTAGCTTATGGTCAGTGGTAAATTAAGTCACATAACCACTCTGGAAATGAGTATTAATTGAGTTTAGGGATTATATTTGAACTCTACAAATTGATCCCATGTGGTTTTGAATTACCGGTTAAGGTTGCGCTCTCACAGTTCACACAATTCCCGACCTCGCGTGTTTTGTGTTAACTATTCAATTGCTTGCTTAGTTTCATTTAAATTAAAATCTCAATTAATAGATCATAATATATGAATTACAGTATCTCATTGATTCAAAATAAATGAATGAAGAAGGATAGAGGTCGATCGATTACTAAAAAGAACTACTCTTCCATGGGTGGTGTAGTCATCGTGGAGACGTTTTGCATAAGCAACGGATTGAAAGGGTAGAACTCAATCTTGTCTCCAATCTTGATTCCAAACCAATTAAGAAGATTAAGATAAGAAGAAGAGTGATGAACACAGAATATTATTTGAAGAAAAATTCAAGAAACAAACATGAAAGAAAAGAAATACAAAGAAGAGGTGAGAGAGGAGAGCCTTTTTGGAAGAGAGGTTTGCACAAAGGCTTACTTCTTCCAAGAGTTGTGAGGGGCTCCCAAGAGACACCCTTTCGGCCACACCTTCCCAAAGCCTCTACCAGCCCTCTCAAAGAGTTAAAACCCCCTTTAAATAGAGTTTGTGAGGGCTAGGGATACATAACTTTTTAAGTGTGAAATGAAAAACTCGGCCAAATATTTTATTCCAACTTGCACCGCCCATTTGACCTTGAAAACGCGTGAATTGACCGGCCTTCCAGAAGGATGATTTGTGCCAAATCATGTCCCCGATCTTTCCTCAAATTTGGGCTCAATACAAGCCCTTATGTAGAAGATATGGCCCAAATACAGAACCCATGTCCATTCTGCCGAGTCCAGACCACCATTGGATTAATGGCTCATTTACTCCATCCAAATGCACTTTTTAGCTTTAGTGTCCTGAATAAAAGTTGTAGATAATTATGTTAGGAACACTGTTACAAAATTTAAAATTCAAATAATATATATAAAAATATTTAGCTTCGAAATACTACAGTAAACTATAAAGGGTAAAACTGGAATTTTCATCAAATATTCAAATGAATGATCTAATTCCAAATACTTTCTAATTAAACATATTTAACACAATGTGAGGAAATTATATCATTTATTACCAATAAAATATTCCACAAAATAGTGTTTTATCAACTCCCCCACACTTACCCTTTTGCACTCCTGAGCAAAATCTCATTTCAAGTAAACATCAATATCAAATCAAAACCAATTTTGAAACACATATCTTTGAGATCAAACAATTACACACCAAGAAACAAAAGATATCATGCCTCATAAAAAACCATTATTTCAAGTTATCCATTTATATCATTCAATATATTTCCACTTCATTTATCCTCCCATGCACAAAACACTTACCTCGCTTGAATTTTCTCTCATCACTCAAATATCAATTTTTTTTTGCAATGTCTTTCTCATCCAAACTCATACAAGGGTCACCATAGGCTTGATAGATTCCTAAATCGCTACCCGATGTGATTCAAGGACATATGTTTATCATGAGGACTTTTCAGGGTTGTTCTGTGGCTTTCGGTTGGTAGGATTAAGATGTGAAAAACTCTGAGGCTGAATGAGGAGGGCTTGACTCTTTTGAAGCAAAATTGCATTAATCTAATTTTCACTTAAATATGGTCTTCTCTTCAATCCCCATAGTATCAATTCAGCTCCATCATCATGAAAAGTCATGAGAGGTTTACACCATTCATCATTTCAGCATAGAAAATGTCAATCTTCTCAAACATGATTTTCTTGAAAGCTCCAGATGGGCACAGCTTTCCACCTCAATTAGAAGCTCCAGAAAAGGCACAGCTTCACTTGTCATGAAAGCTCCAGAAAAGGCACAGCTTTCAATATAATGACTTTCTTTAGCAGCAAACACATCTCTTCAGAATTTAATTTTCCACCCAAAGTATCACAGAATGTGGTGGCACAACACAAGACAGCTTCCCCCACACTTAAGCTCAACTAGATTATGCAATTTCACTTCAAGAGTTGGTTGGATAGGGAAAATTGGCTTGTAATGTGGCTTAACCTAACAGGTTGTTCATGGCTTCTAAGGGCTACAAGGATTAAATATTCAAGGTAGGCCATTATAAAAAATGATTCTTTGAAATAGGGGCTTTAATACCAAACAAATGCCTCAATCATTTAAACATATGTACCTCAAACCCTCAAGTTTTGACAGGAATAGATCAAATTCTGGTTAAATCAAGCATGGTTTAGTTCTCTCAAGAAGTGAGGTGAATGTAAAGAATATGAAAATAATGGTTTAGAAGCCTCACAGGAAAGTGATTTCAAATATAAAGACAGTGAGATTGGCATGGGATTCAAAATTCAGCGTACTTTTCATGAAATTACTAAATATTTGAACTTGAAACAAAGTCATTTCAGCATTCATTTAAGCTTAGTTCAAGGGGTAAATTGTTTCACTTATTGATATGGATTTAAAAATGGTGATGATAATCATTTTAGCTCAAAATGTTTCAAAAAACACAGAAAATTGTAAAATAAACACACAAAATTTGAAAAACACACAATTTTTTTTTGGGTTTTTTTTTTTAAAACAGGAAAACAATTGAAATTACTAAACTAAAAGGTTCCCTCCCCCACACTTAAAATATTGCATTGTCCTCAATGTGAACCTATGAGATTATATATGCACATGAAATTCAGAATTTTTAAATAGGACAAATAATATAAAAGTGAAAGGGTTAGGAACAGCCTGATGTGATCAAGTGATGATGGGGTCATGCAGTGTGATAAAATCCACTGCATCGGTAGGATGTCCCTCAATGTATCTCTTCAAACGTTGCCCATTGACTGTAAAGCTCCTTCCAGTGTCCTCTTGTGTGATCTCTACTGCACCATAAGGAAAAACATTAGACACAATATAAGGACCTAACCATCTGGAACGCAACTTACCAGGCATCAACTTCAGTCGTGAACTATAGAGAAGGACTTTCTCTCCAACATGAAACTCCCTTTGTTGGATCATTTTGTCATGAGCTGCTTTTGATCTTTCCTTGTAGAGCCTTGAGTTCTCATATGATGACAGTCGAATCTCCTCAAGCTCTTGAATTTGCAACTTCCTTTGAATTCCAGCTTGGGCCAAATCCATGTTACATTTCTTTATAGCCCAATATGCCCGATGCTCGACTTCCACGGGGAGATGACACGCTTTCCCAAAAACAATCCGAAATGGGGACATACCAATGGGGGTCTTGTATGCTGTCCTATAAGCCCACAATGCATCATCCAAGCACTTGCTCCAATCCTTCCTATTTGGCTGCACGGTTTTCTCCAAGATTTGTTTCAACTCACGATTTGAAACCTCAGCCTGGCCATTTGTTTGGGGGTGGTATGGTGTTGATGTTTTGTGTGTCACCCCATACTTTCGAAGGAGGGAAGCAAAATTCCTATTGCAAAAGTGTGTCCCTTGGTCACTGATGATGGCCTTTGGTACTCCAAACCTGCAAAAAATCTATGCTTTGACAAAGTCCACAACAACATGAGAATCGTCAGTCCTGGTGGCCTTGGCCTCCACCCATTTACTCACATAATCAACAGCAACCAAAATATACAAAAATCCTAATGAACTAGGAAAAGGACCCATAAAGTCGATGCCCCATACATCAAAAATCTCACAAAATAGTATGGGTTGTTGGGGCATCTCATGTCTCCTAGAAATGTTCCCAGTGTGTTGGCAACGAGAGCATGACTTACAAAACAAATGGGCATCATGGAACAAGCTAGGCCAATATAATCCAGAGTCTAAAACCTTCCTAGCTGTCCGTTGGGGTCCAAAGTGTCCACCACAAGCAAGTGTATGACAGAAATGCAAAACAGACTCAAACTCATGATCGGGAACACACCTCCTAATGACTTGGTCACTACACATGCGCCAGAGGTAAGGATCATCCCACACATAAAACCTAGACTCACTTTTTAATTTTTGGACCTGATGTTTCTTTAAATTTGCAGGGATTTCAGAAGCAACAAGGTAGTTAACTAAATCAGCATATCAAGGATGCGTACCTGAGATGGTATAGAGATGCTCATCAGGGAAAGTGTCCCGAAGTGGTACCTGATCCAAGGTGTCACCCTCTAGTGTGTGAGTAAGCCTACTCATGTGGTCTGCCACCATGTTTTCTGACCCCTTTTTGTCCTTTATCTCGATGTCAAACTCTTGAAGAAGAAGCATCCAACGGATAAGTCGTGGCTTTGCATCTGGCTTCTTTAGGAGGTACCTCAAAGCTGCATGGTCAGAAAAAACAACCACTTTAGAGCCCAATAAATATGAACGGAATTTATCTAAAGAAAATATGACAGCAAAAAACTCCTTTTCTGTGGTAGTGTAGTTTTATTGGGCTGAATCTAGCGTCCTCGATGCATAGGCGATCACATGTGAACGTCCCTCCACCCTCTGAGATAAGACAGCTCCAACCGCGAAGTTGGAGGCGTCACACATAAGCTCAAATGGAAGGTCCCACCATGGGGGCTGTATGATTGGTGGAGTGGTCAGACACTTCTTCAGCTCATCAAATGATACCCTGCATGAATCATCAAAATTGAAGTCAATATCTTTTTGAAGCAATCGAGATAAGGGTAGAGCGATCTTACTAAAATCTCTGATGAAGCGTCGATAAAATCCAGCATGCCCAAGGAATGATCGAACATCACGCACACATGTAGGATATGGGAGGGATGAAATAATGTCTACCTTAGATTTATCAACTTCAATTCCATGTTGTGAGACTATATGACCTAAGAAAATTCCCTTTTCGACCATGAAATGACATTTTTCAAAATTTAAGACCAGATTCTTCTCAATACAACGATGCAACACATCACCCAAACTAGAGAGACATTCATCAAATGAGGACCCATAAACTGTAAAATCATCCATAAATACCTCCATGCAGGTCTCAATGAAATCTGAGAAAATACTCACCATGCATCTCTGGAAGGTACCTGGGGCGTTGCAAAGTCCAAATGGCATCCTCCGGTAAGCAAAGGTACCGAATGGGCAGGTGAATGTTGTCTTCTCCTGGTCCTCTACTGCAATGGGAACCTGAAAATAGCCAGAAAATCCATCCAAGAAATAATAGTGTGTCTTCCCAGCTAGTCTCTCAAGCATCTGGTCAATGAATGGAAGTGGGAAATGGTCCTTACGAGTGGATTGATTTAGTTTCCTATAATCGATACACACTTGCCAACTGTTTTGTACTCTCACAGGAACTAACTCATCATTTTCATTTTTTATAACAGTGAAACCAGTTTTCTTTGGTACAACCTGAACAGGGCTAACCCATTGTGAGTCAGAAATAGGGTAAATGATACCCGCCTCAAGTAATTTTTCAACTTCTTTCTTAACAACTTCTAGGAGGGTGGGATTAAGTCTCCTTTGTGGCTGTCTCACCGGTTTAGCTCTATCCTCCAAGAGAATCCTATGCATGCAAATGGAGGGGCTAATACCTGATATGTCTGCCAATGTCCAACCAATTGCCCTAATGTTATCTCTCAAAAGATTCAAAAGTTTTTCTTCATGTTCAAAAGAGAGATTGTTAGCAATTATGACAGGTAATCTATCACCACTGAGCAAGTATGCATATTTGAGATTTGGGGGCAATGGCTTGAGTTCCAATGTAGGTGGGTGATGTATGGATGGAGAAATTGATGCAACAGACATATCTGCACAATGAACATCAGTATCAGAATAAAAATCATCACAATCAGAGAATAAAGCACCAAATCCATCAGCATACTCAATAGCCATGTCATAATCAGAGTTCACATGATCAGAATATGATTCCATTTCAAAATCAAATCTTAGAGAGTCTTGTTCCTTAAAAATGGGTGTAGAAGTATTCTTAGACATCAAACTAGAACCAATACTCATAATCTCCCTAAGCATAGGACAATCAAATTCTATGGAGTTTTTATTTGGTGGTTCAAAATGGGAGATAACAAAAGCAGAATGGTCCTCAGAGGGGTACTTCATGGAATCCATAACATTAAATATCACAACTTCATCCCCAAATTCCATGGAAAGTGTACCCTCATTGACATTTATGATAGTTTTTGCAGTTTTGAGGAAGGGCCTACCTAATATAATGGGGGCATGAGAACTTACCTGATCATCCTCCATGTTAAGAACATAGAAATCCGCTGGAAAGATCATGTCTCTTACCCGGACAAGTACATCCTCAAGGACTCCTGCTGGATATGCCGTAGCTCTATTCGCCAATTGCACCACTACTCTTGTTGGCTTCAACTCACCAACCTGCAAGGAAGAGAATACAGAGTGAGGCATCACATTTATGGAAGCTCCCAAATCGCAAAGAGCATCAGAGAAGTGCAACTCCCCTATGGTGCATGGGATGGTGAATGTCCCGGGATCCTTGCACTTTGTTGGCATTGCTAGAGTTGGTGTAATGAGTGTCGAGACATTCCTTCCAAGGTTGATCCTCTCATTCCCCTTGAGCCCTCTTCGATTGGTGCAGAGTTCTTTTAAGAATTTGGCATACCTTGGGATTTGCTTAATGGCTTCAAGTAGAGGAATGTTGATCTCCACACGCTTGAATGTGTCCAAAACCTCCTTTTGCATTGCTTCTTCAGCCATCTTCTTGGTTTGAACAACCCTGTTTGGAAAAGGAAGGGGTTTAGGAGGAACATCATCAATCTTTTTCTTACCTTTATCTTTCTCCTTGGATTGCTCATCAGTTGGTATGGAATGCGGCTTCTCTGAAGTTGAGGTGAATCCCGGTGGAATGGTAGGTGCAGATGTATCGTTAATTTGCTTCCCACTTCTCAATGAGATGGCACTAACATTCCCCTTTGGATTTGGAGTGGGTTGGGAAGGTAGATTTCCAGAATTCTTACTCACAAGTTCATGGAGGGCGGTGGCAATCTGACTCATTTGAGTCTTCAACTCTCTCAGCTCCGAACTTTGACTCTTCAGCTCATTCTGTTGATTAAGAACAATTTGTTTCAAAAGATCATCAGTGTTAGAGTCTACCTTGTATTGGATATTCCCTTGTTGCTAACTCGTTGATGTTTGAGCTTCGAATCTCCTTTGGGGTTGTTGGAAACCCTGTTGGTAAGGTGGAGGCTGCTGGAAGTTTGGTTGAAAAGGGGGCCTTTGTTGTTGTCCAGAGCCATACCTCATGTCTGCTAGATCTTTCCACCCTTGGTTGTATGTTGGATCAAACTTCTTTTGGGGATATGGTTGTTGTTGTTGCTGCTGAAATGGTCTCCCAGGGAACACTGCTGCACAATCTTCTGTTTCTTGGAGTTGTGGGCAACAGTCAGTTGGGTGGCTTGTCTCAGTGCAAATACCACAAGGCCTTGAAGGAGGGGGTAGAGATGTCTTTTGTGCCAATGCAATCTTCCTCACCATAGTGGTCAATTCTTCTAACTTAGTATCAATCAAATGACTTTCAAGAGAAGAAGGACTTACTTGATGTACTCCTCGAACATGTGGTGTACCTCTATCACCGAATTGTTGAGAGTTTTGGGCCATTTTGTCGATCAATGCTCGTGCAGCTACTGGTGTCTTGTCCACCAATGCTCCTCCAGCTGCAGCATCCACCATGCTCCTCTCCATGGGTGTGAGTCCTTCATAGAAGTACTGGATGAGTAATTGCTCACTGATTTGGTGATGTGGGCAGCTTGCACACAACTTCTTGAATCGCTCCCAGTACTCATACATTGACTCCCCTTGGGCTTGCTTGATCCCCGATATCTCCTTTCGAATGGATGTGGTCCTTGATGCTGGAAAAAATCTCTGCAAGAAAAGACGTTTCAAATCGTTCCAACAAGTTACATCTTCGGGTTGTAAATAATACATCCAATCTTTCGCAGCTCCATCAAGTGAGAATGGGAATGCTCTTAGTTTGATTTGATCTTCAGAGACATTTCTAGGTTTTAGGGTTGAGCAAACCACATTAAATTATTTCAAATGTTTATTGGGATCCTCACCAGAGAGGCCATGAAACTTTGGAAGTAAGTGAATTAACCCAGATTTCAGTTCAAAGTCCGATTCGAGATTTGGGTATGCAATACAATTTGGTTGATAGTTAATATCAGGTGCAGCCAATTCTCGAATGGTTTTATTAAGTTCATTTCCATTGTTTCCAGCCATTGGTTCTTGTTTTATGGTTGAATTGGAATTGCTTCCAATTTCAATGTTTCCAGAAGAGAGGAATTCACCAACTGGTTGAATATTGAAACTTCCCGTAGATTGAGAATGTCTGATTCGTGCCCTAAGGCTACGTTCAATCTCAGGGTCAAGATCTAAGAGATCTTCGGGATTAGTTCGTGTCATAGATCAAATAAAAATGAAAAGAAAGAAGGTGGACCATAGTAAAATAAAAATGAGAAGTTTGATTTGATGGTCCAAAGAGAAGTAGAAGAAAATAAAAGAAGAAGAAGAAAAATCAGATTGGGTAAAGAAGGAAGAAAGAAGAGAGGAAGAGAATAAAATGTAGAATAAAATAAATACCTCTAATTGGTTGAAATAATTACTTGCCTCCCCGGCAACGGTGCCAATTTGAAAGAGCGCTGTCGTGGGCGCCCTCAAATGATTAGTGTAATTTGGGGTACTTAGGTGCAGCAGAGTGGCTGACCAAGGTCGTCTCTCAAAGGAGGAAGTGAATTAAAACAACTTTTCAGAGGTATTCTAGAAACAAAATAAAAGGGAATAAAAACACTACTTGAAAGTATGGGGGTGGTTGTTTATAGTTTATAAATCTAGAAGAAGTTTTCTGGAAGAAGATTTCATTTTTTTTGTTTTTAATTTTGAAATGAAGTTTCGATTAGAATGACACAACAAAAAGATGTTTGTTTAGACAATATTTAAAAGACGTAATCGATATAACTCTACCTCTTCAATCATTTATTAATCATTATCATTTAAATTAATATTCACTTAATTATGATCCCTTAATTTGTTAAATCCCTAACCCTACGAGAATTAACTTTACCACGAAGATTGAAGTGAATTTTAACCTTAGGCTAACTTCGGAACATGCAATCGCAACACCCTGCTTTGATTGATGTTCTAAAATTAGCTTATGGTCAGTGGTAAATTAAGGCACATAACCACTCTGGAAATGAGGATTAATTGAGTTTAGGGATTATATTTGAACTCTACAAATTGATCCCATGTGGTTTTGAATTACCGGTTAAGGTTGCGCTCTCACAGTTCACACAATTCCCGACCTCGCGTGTTTTGTGTTAACTATTCAATTGCTTGCTTAGTTTCATTTAAATTAAAATCTCAATTAATAGATCATAATATGTGAATTACAGTAGCTCATTGATTCAAAATAAATGAATGAAGAAGGATAGAGGTCGATCGATTACTAAAAAGAACTACTCTTCCATGGGTGGTGTAGTCATCGTGGAGACGTTTTGCATAAGCAACGGATTGAAAGGGTAGAACCCAATCTTGTCTCCACTCTTGATTCCAACCCAATTAAGAAGATTAAGATAAGAAGAAGAGGGATGAACACAGAATATTATTTGAAGAAAAATTCAAGAAACAAACATGAAAGAAAAGAAATACAAAGAAGAGGTGAGAGAGGAGAGCCTTTTTGGAAGAGAGGTTTGCACAAAGGCTTACTTCTTCCAAGAGTTGTGAGGGGCTCCCAAGAGACACCCTTTCGTCCACACCTTCCCAAAGCCTCGACCAGCCCTCTCAAAGAGTTAAAACCCCCTTTAAATAGATTTTGTGAGGGCTAGGGATACATAACCTTTTAAGTGTGAAATGAAAAACTCGGCCAAATATTTTATTCCAACTTGCACCACCCATTTGACCTTGAAAACGCGTGAATTGACCGGCCTTCCAGAAGGATGATTTGTGCCAAATCATGTCCCCGATCTGTCCTCAAAATTTGGGCTCAATCCAATCCCGTATGTAGAAGATATGGCCCAAATACAGAACCCATGTCCATTCTGCCGAGTCCAGACCACCATTGGATTAATGGCTCATTTACTCCATCCAAATGCACTCTTTAGCTTTAGTGTCATGAATAAAAGTTGTAGATAATTATTTTAGGAACACTGTTACAAAATTTAAAATTCAAATAATATATATAAAAATATTTATCTTCGAAATACTACAGTAAACTATAAAGGGTAAAACTGGAATTTTCATCAAATATTCAAATGAATGATCTAATTCCAAATACTTTCTAATTAAACATATTTAACACAATGTGAGGAAATTATATCATTTATTACTAATAAAATATTCCACAAAATAGTGTTTTATCAATATCCTTTACCCATAAGGTGATATCCATTTTTTATCGGAAAATTATCCATCTTGGGGAGGATTTTATTTGGATCAGACACACCAATTAAATCATGTTTATACTTACCTAAAAGTATCCTTAAGGAACTTTTTGTTCCAAGGTTGGATATGAATTGGAAGTTCCAGAAGAGGATCCTCATTTTTACCTTGTTTTAGGGGTGTTTCCCCCCTTATCTTTAGCCTCCCATTTTATGTTTCTATCAAACTTTCAGGTCTGTCTCTTTGAATCTAGAGCAGAAAGGTCCTCGAACGCAACAGCATCACCAATTTTTGTGGTAGTGTTTTCAATCTTGTTAGATATTCCTCCTGAAATAGTGTCTGGTTCTTGGATAATATTATGTCTATCTTCCTAATCTTCATCCTTCTTCTGTTCAGTTTCTCTAGGTCTAGAAAGATTTAGAGGAGCACCATAAGCTTTCTACTCATGCTTCAAACCTAACTCCTGGATCTTGTTCATCCTCTGTTCTAATCCATCTAGGCCAGTAAGGTCTAGTTGAAGAATCTCATTGATGTCGTGTGGGATAAGATCACTCAAGTACTTCTTAACTTGTAGATAGTATACCATGGAGATGATCTATGATGATAAAAATAGTGTATTGTCTTTATAGCAGTCTTCCACAAAGTGAACATTATTGAACTCTTGTTGCTCATCCGAATGAGGTGGTGCCTCCTCCTCTTTATCCAAATTAGACCATGTCTTTCTAGTGAGAGAAAATTTACTCCATTTGACATTTTTTATCTATTCAGGTCAGTCATTTTTTATATTTTCCATTTTCATATACATTCCTTTGAACACTTCCTTCTAGCTTGTGGCATCAGGTACTGGAACTACTATCTTCATCACTACTCTGTAGTTTATAAATTCAAAGACAACCATTTTGGAATGGTCATAGTAAGGGGGAGGATTTAGAATTCTAGTTTAACCTCCAATTTGTGCTCATTCACTAATAGGTAGATGTGGTCTAGAGGAGGTGACTCCATATTTAATTCTACCAGTATTCTCACATAGATACCTAAATCACCATTAAGTGTGCACTAATTAATTTTAAGGGGCATGCTAAACCCAGAGGCATGGTCATTGAGGATATTTGGGTACCAATAAACCCATGTAATCCCATGGATTCATGTCCAAACTTGTACATTTGAGTGTTTTTGGTTGTAGGGATTGAAATTATCCTCCCACCCAAACAACCAAAAAATACTCAGTTTTAGGCTGAGATTGCATGTTCGCCATGCCATGTCAATATCTTCCTGCCTCTCCAAAATAAAGTTAAAATATCCTTTTCCAATCGGTATTAGCCTCCATTTAGAAATATTACAACATTGAGAGATCCTATTCTTGAGGTCTGAGTATGACTAGGGTTTGGTACCTTTTTCATAATCTATATGACCGAGAAAAGAGAACTTATAGAGGTCCATTTGTTGTTTGATTGCATCTGGGTCTGAAACCACTAATATTGCACCATCCTCTAATCTCTTGACTATGGGATATCCATTTTGATCACCGGTGGATTTCAAAGGTTCGTATAGGGATTCCTCAAAGGATATTCCTTTACGGTCTGTGAAATAGGGATTTCCCCCTATAGAAGAATCCTTAGGAGGTTATATGAAGTATATTTCCCAATCCTGGTTGAATGAATCCATTGAACAATGAAAATTAAGATTAAAGATCACCCATTTTCAAATAGCAGGAAGAGAGCTCCCATGCTCACCCCATATATGGTGTTCTTTGTCACATCAGTCAGCCTTGTTCTTAGGTGAGAGAGAAGAAGGCTTGAAATGAGAAGGTTCTTGTTACTGGCTCCAGGATTATGGCCCTTATTAACAAGGGAATCCATGATTATGAACATCCTGATGAACCCACCTACTATGGATTTTAATTTGAGGAAATACTTTACTAAGGGAATTCACAATTAAAAGAGGGGCACACTGGTGTGCCTAAAAGTCTGATTATACAGGTCTGGTGTCCTTAGAGGAGATATTAGTTTGGTCTTCCTTGGGTTTTGGATTTCACATGAGAGAATCATTAGGATACTCCATAAAGGGGACAATATGAATCCAAATGCTATGTGAAAGGAAATTATTTAGAGTGTAGATGTAAATACCCTAGGGATACCTTATTTTGAATACTGATCTCGCTATGCAAGATGGAAAATCGCAAAGGGGTCCTCTACAAAGGGTGTTCCTATGTGAAGGGATTTATTCACAAAGGATAAAATATCATTTATGGACAACCAGGTGTGCCTCCCATTTCAAAAAAATATTTCATTTATAATAAAATATTTTTATGAGTGATTTCTTTATAGGGATTTTTCTCTTCCATTGTGATGAGAAAGTTACCTTTGATTTGCAATGAGACTGAGTATCAGGGTTCCTAAAATAGAAATTTATCAATTAGACATTCTCTTTCCTCTTGTATATTACTATTAGTTCTCTTTATATTTATTTTCATTCCTTTATTTGGCTGCAAAATTAGTTATTTATAGGAAGTTCAAGAAAAAAATATTTTCTAAAATGTTCGGTTTCATAGAATTTCAGACGATATGCGGTGGGAGAAAGATCAATGCCTCATCCTGAAAACAAATGTTATTTGTAGGGGGGAAGAGGTGCTACTTTGATCCAAAAATAAATATCATTTTTAGGGTGAAAATACAACACCTCACTCCACAAATTGATTTCATTTATGGGGGTGAAAATGCACCACCTCACTTCGCAAATGAATTTTGTTTGTGAGAGGGTTATGAGAATGAGTAGGTTCTACATGGAATCATGGTGTGCTATTTAGAAAAGACTTATTACTATATGGTTTCAAGTCATTTTTCAAATATACTCTTATTTTAATTTTGTTTATCTCATTTTTGGATACCAAAATTTTTTCAAATACCTTTCTTAGATTCTTTGTAAACTTACAGGCCTTAACAAATTTTCCCATCAGAATAGGGTCTCATTAGTATGAAAAGGATTCCATTATAAGGAATAGACTTGGAATGCATATATGTTCATTATGGTGTACTAATTTATTAGGAGGATTTACCATACCTATATAAATGATTCAAATAGATTTGTTTTTAACATAGTGAGAACAGGCAGTTTGTGGTTGGATCTGAGATCACTACCATTGTTTCTTCCATATAGTGATCATCTTTTGCGGAAGAACTCTTTCACTCCTTTTAAAACCAATAAAGATTCATGTTCTTAGGTTCTCAAAAACTATTATTAATTCTTATTGGTTTTTTCTCATTTTATATAGTATTTTTTTCATCTTGCATAGCGTGAGAACCATGCGGTCTTCATAACACACATTATTCTATGTAGATGTTTTGGATTTTCCAAATTTCTAAGATTTTCTTATTTTTATAAGATTTTGATGATTTATTTATCAATTTAGTTTATATATACAATGTATTATGACCTGATTCACTTATCTTATTCGATTACTATAGTTAAAAAGATAGTGGATATCACCAAAAATATTGAGTCTAGACCTTGATGGTATATTATTCCCAAATATGTGAACCTAAATAATATTCTTCCATCCAAATTTCAGAACTATCCATTGTTTGAAAAACTGCCTCTATAAAATTTTTGGATGTAATACAACACTCTGATTCTAAAGGCTATATGAATATTTACATCTTCTAGGTTTGAGGTTTCCTCAAACTATGTTAAATCGAACATCCCTACTATATGTAAGAACCTGGGTTTTTAGAACGGGTCAAAATACCGACCCTGTTTGAATTTTTTGAATTATTTCTGAGAAAACTGGGAAAATCTAAGAATTTTTGGAAATTTCTAGACTACATTCCATGTACTCTAAAGTACACGTCATGTATGGGTTAGGCGTATACCAGCTGTGTGTTTGCTAAGTACATGTCATGTGGTGACCGTGTAGGAATTTCCTACTACATGGTGTGTAGTGTTGCCCGACACGTCATGTACCCATGACCATGTGGAGTCCATACATGGTGTGTAGGCCTATGGTCTAGGTAGAATGTTTTTAGAAAGTACACGTCGTGTACTATTTGTACATGCTGTGTAGAGGGGTCGTGTATGGGGATATACATGGCGTGTTGGGAATGTCGGTCAGGTAGAGAAGTACACATTGTGTACCATAGGTACACATTGTGTAGTCAGTCGGTAAGTCCTCAGTGAAATATCATTTGTTATATGAATAGTAAAATGATACACGGCGTGTATTCATAAGTACACGTCGTGTATTTTCTTTTTTTGCTAAAACAGGCAGTAGCCTTGTTTTGAGGCAGAAACTCAAACCCTCAATGGGTTTGAGTGGGGAGAGTCAGTCGGAGCTTATTTTTTCTCCCGATCGTCCATCTAAACTCTATTTCGATCACCGTTAGATGCGTTAGAACCCCCTCGGTATGTCCTTGATTCCTCTTGAGTCGTTCTTCTTGATTTATGTTCTAAGACTAGTTATAGGTGTTTGAGAAGTTTTGATTCTTTTGTAGATCTACCGCATTTTAGACCTAATTAGAGGATTTTATGGAAGGTGTATTATCTTACTAGTATGAGTTTGGTGGTTCATACCTTGTTTTGTGTTTTCGTGGATGTTTGAGTGGCGTGACCTTTGGCGTGTTCTCGATTATTTTAGAGCGGGACCCATTTTATCTTCTATTAAATATTGAATTAATTGTTAGACCCATGGGATGCCTTTGGGCATACCCTATTACCTATATTACTTGAGCAAGGCTGGGCGAGAGGCCGATGCTCAATGGGAAATTTTGTCCCAGGGTGCCAAAATGGTTATAATTGGTCTTCTTTGTTTAAAAATGGTATGTCTAATCTGGTAAATCATGATTACGTTGTTTAGAGGCATTTAAGACCTCAGTGCAGCTGGGTGATAACCATTGGGCTAGTGCAATTCAATTGTTTAGATTGTTTTTCCTGTTTATGTGACTTGTTTAAAAGTGTTATATATGTAATTTCTGAATTTCATATGTTGGAACCTTTGGGTTGTGTTGGGCATGACTTGAGTATTTCTTGAGTGATGCTAATCACAGGTTGGGCTTGGCCCAGGTTACATTGGGAGGTTCTAACCACGGGATTGGGCGTCATGGACGTCATCTTAAGGTAGTGTGATTGTAAGTTTGGGCATGGCCTGGGTTACTTGGATGGAAAGGTCGTCAGACTTGAGTGGCATGGTCATAGGGACATGAGGTGTCAGAGGTGTTGTGGCTTGGGTACTATTTTGGCGATTACCGCTCACCCGGAACTTTGAGTAGTGTGTACATAGAGAGACCCCGTGATGAGGTGGTTTTGACCACTCATGTGGCTAGAGGCCCCCGTTAGTTGCGGTTTAGGTACTATTGGTTTGGGGGTTCTTTTTGTAGGAAGACACATGGAAGGTGAGGAGCCTTCAGGGGATATCATCGAGGCTATCGTTTTGGGGACAGAGTCTCACCATTATTTGAGGGTAGGCATCATTGTCCCTCTTGTTACTTTATTTGAGGGCAGACATCATTGTCCCTCTGGTTACTTTATTTGAGGTCAGAAATTGTTTTCCCTCTAGTTACTTATTTGAGGATAGAAATTATTGTTCCGCCACATTACTATTTCTTGGGCGTACCTTTGGGACGTCGGTACTTGAGACACGTGGTGTTAGGGGGCACAAGCTACCGGGTTACATGATAGAGATTCTGGCGTTGGCTAAAGCAGGTGACACTTCATGGTGGCTGTATAGAACCAGTGGAGTTTATGTTTATTTTTGCATCATAATGTTTATTGTTTTCCTTATAACTGCATGCCTGCATAAACACTTATATTAGGTACGCACCGTTGGGTGGTATCCTACTGATATTTTTCTCACACCCTACACGAGCCCTTCAGGATGTGTGTAGACTTTATAGATTTAGGTGCAGGAAAGAGGTCAGTTTCAGGAGCTAGACTATCTTAGTTGTCACGTGGAGATGGTAGGGACCTTGAGGTCTTGCCTAGATGGAGTTTACTTTGTTTTTTATTATTTCTTGTGTCAGCATGCTTACTTGTTTTGTAGCCATAGCTTTTTAGCCATTGGCACTGTTACATATAGATATTTATGACCTGATTTGGATGTATGTTTGTTGTTCAGTAGTAGTTACAAGTGATCGGCATGCTGTTGTGGTTACTTTCCACTACTGTTGTTTATATTTAATGATTCTGCTATTTATTTCTATTGATTGTGATTTTTCTATGCGGGTCTGGTTTGAGTCTTCATATTCTTATAATTTCATATTATGCTCGGACTAGTACCTTTAGTATCCTCTGAGAGGGTATAGTCTCCCCAATATACCTATCAGACTCTCACTGCTAGTCGGCAGCCTTTGGAGTTCGGGGAGGTGCACCTAAAGTAGTAACACCCGACCCATTTAGTACTATTCGGGTGGTTGTTCGGTTCCAGGTCATTACACTATAGGTCATATAATCCCATATTCAAGTAAAGTAAATGTATTCATTTTGAATGTATCTTCATGGACTCATAATATCTAGGATATCCATGATACACCCCTGTAACTTACCACTTCAGACTACCCATCTAGTTTTAAACTTTTCATAGGATAATTCAAATAGGGGATGGAGTTCAAAGTGGGACTTTTAGTCCTAATAGATATCCTATGATGAATGGGCCAAAGATTTCTGGGTACATCATAGCTGAATAGAATTTATTGAGTGATTGGAAGTTATTTTTTTATACTAAGCAATATGGATTTCACAATTTATGTTGTATCCTCTAACCTGGTTATTATCGGAAATGATCATCCCTTTGTGTTCAAACACCAACACATTCCATTTTCTATATAGTAAAGTTTGGATTAGTCCATGGGATATATATCATCTAGAAGGAATCTCAATCCTTGGGGGCATATTATGAGTTACTCTCTAGGGATAACACCTAGTCAGATTTAGAACATATTTATCCCCTATAGAGATACTTATTAACTATTTAAAATAACTCATTGGGAAAATCTCTTCACATCCATTCAATTATCACGTTCAGTGACTAGGTGAAAATATTTATATAACCTAGAGGTCCAAGGATAAGGTTAGGCGCACTAAGAACCACCCTACTCAATAGTCTCAATATGTCTGGGGCTCATACTAGCTACCCTAGAAGTGGGTTAATACACCTCATGGGGTTACAAGATCCAACCAGATGTAACTTCAAATATTTAGTTAGCAGTATTTTTACATTGTTCCTAAGAGAATGGATTTTACTGACCTATGATGCTCATTCATGTGTCAAGATCAGCAACTTGATGATGGAATCTACATTAGTGTAAGGATATCCCATTAGCTTGGGTATACCCACCCTTTCTGAGATTTATAAATTACTAGGTCACAAATAAGAATGAATTTCTTCACATCACCTTAGCATACCATTCCAATTTTTATATGGCTATATGGCATAATATTTTTAGTGTTATCAATATTGAAATACTACAAAAATTTATCATTTTTCCTTTCACCCAAATTTGTTAAATATTGTTGTGGTTATTCAAAAATCATTATATGATGATGATTCTATTTAAATTTTTAGGAATCCCCTTGATTTTATATTCCTTCCTCACAGTGTTCCTCTTTTAATAGTAATAGAAAATGGTGGGACCACACCAAAATAATGTTCTTACATCATCTCATTTTGAGATGGGATTTTAACCTCTCAAATAAATGTAGTGATCATTTATGAGCCTTACACCCCTTGTAGGTTTGAATGGCAATTTGGATGTTTGTAACAGTAAAATTTATTACCTATTGGAAATATTAATAGGAAGTGGCATCCATCCATACTCTATCAATTTTGGTTGATGCTAATGTTTGAGGATACTAGAATGAAATTCATATTGTCATCCAATGGTGCTCCAACTAACCTGGCATGGAAATATTCCAAATCAAGGGTAGAGTATTATCTGGATGGACTATTAGTGGAGCTGATACAATGAGTAAATAATCCATTTATTTCCTAAATCCCCTTGTTTGTCATGATTTAGAAACCGGTTTCTGAGATGAAAAATTGTATGGAAAAACATTCAAAACATCTTAGGGAATTTTTATCCCAGAGTACCCTTCATATCAGGAGTAGTATATACCTGGTAACATCAACTATGATTTTTGGTTGTGTTATTGGAATTGTTCTCATTGTGAATGTCACGAACCAGCCCGGGTCGACCCTGAACCGGTCACCTGAGCCGGTCCGCGGCAAGTCCCGAGGAGCGTTCCCGATCCCCCCGGGATGGCAACAAGTGCCGGGCATCAAAATTAAGCAGGTGAGAACGATTTGAGCCCAAACAAAAGTAAATAGGACAGAACAAATAAACACTAACAACGGAAAAGAAATAAAAGCCACACGACCACGTACCTCCATGTGACCTCTCAGGTCACCACCCAACTAGAGAGCCACCTCGCTCCAACACTGAGCGACTCAAAACAGAAGACCTGCAACTGAAATGATAATATAGGCGTGAGCATTAAAAATGCCCAGTAGGTAAGCCAAAGTAAACCACTGAATCCAAGAGTTTCCTTTCCCAAGCAATCCGTTGACACAGGTTTGAAAAATACAATTATAAAATAGATTTTTCACATTTAAAAATAAACAACATGTTTTCCCCATTTGGAAACCCAACGCACACTATAAATCACTTTCAAAACCATTTCATGTTTTTATAAACAAAACCAAATACAGATAATACTACAACTGTGCAAAAAGAGAACAGGTAAATGGTACAGGCTGAAAACAAACCAGCGAAACAGGAAGTAAACAAGCAATGCAAGATGCAAGTAGTGAAAAGGACACAAGTAATAATGTAAGCT
Source organism: Viscum album (assembly GCA_963277665.1). NCBI lineage: Eukaryota > Viridiplantae > Streptophyta > Magnoliopsida > Santalales > Viscaceae > Viscum > Viscum album. Next base: position 212,985,962 of record OY728137.1, read on the forward strand.
GTAAAGAAGAACTGTAAGTGAACAATCAAGGAATCAAGTAACCATGGGTGATCCTAAACATCCCTAGAAAACCCCTGGACGTACTCGGGTTCAGACTACCTGTCGGCATGGTACTCCACAGTCAATAACCAACTGGCCGCCCTAATAGCCAACCAGTGGCACATCCCACCTGGCCTGTCCACAACTCCAGAGGGTACCAACCCGTCTAATCAGGGTTAGCAAGCAACCGTCACTCGATAATCTACAAGACGCCCAGGAACCCATGGTGGTTTTAGTAACACTGTGTAAGTGGGAGGCCCACGCACGCGTGACTCATCTCACCGCACTTGCCGACCCCTTACACGGACACCGCTACACGACAACCCTTGAAGGGAAGTCCCCCTGTAGAGATGCCCTCACAAGTACGTATATGTATATATCTATATGTATAATCACTTCACATTCAATAAAGTGCCAACCGGGTCTTCACGTCATTTGATTATCAAAACAACTTTATAAAATACCTGGAGTTGTCAAGCGAGCACTTGGTTTTTCAAAAACAAACAGCTTTACACGAATATTTCACAGTATCATTTTAAATAACTCAAAACACTGTTTTTTTGTATTAAGAAAAGGGCCAAACGGGCATATCTTCGTATATTTCTTTTAAAACAAGTTCGATGTGTCTCAAAAAGAGGTGAAAACATTTTGTAGCCAAGAACCATTTAGAAAAGTCAAGATCTCGAGGAAATAAAAATAAATGGACATAAATGGTAACAATTTCAAACACCATCTTCATTTGAGGGCACATCCATGTGTGCACCTGGTGCACCCATGGATGTGTCAACATCCAATGGTGCGTCAAACCTGCAAAGGGGCACGACAACACTTCCGAATGATGCTAAATTTCATAAAACTAACCAGCACAGGATAATAAGATCCAAGAGTGATTTTTACAAAAAGAACACCACTTAAAACAACCAATGATCACATTAGAAAATATAGGCATTTAGTTCCAACCGAGCTGGCAAAGCATAAATAGGTGCATAAACAGAGGAGCATCCTAAAGTTTATTTTTAATCAAATCTTTCAGCACGAAAACACTACCGCAGGTCACTATATAAACAATAAAATGTGCAAAACAACATCTAGTGTACAACTGCATAGGCATAAAATATAATTGCTTCAAACTTAATTTTTCGAACAAAAACTATGGATCTTAAATCACCAAAATAAGTCACGCAAGGATATAATAAACATGCGAATCATGGAACAAAACCAATTTAAAGTAATTCAAGTACCAACAGAGTGCTTCGAAAAGGAAACAGGTGAATTCGCCTACCTCAAACATGGAGCGGACGCGACAGAAACCCAGCAGAAAGTAGAACGAATCCCTGCGGACTAACTGCGTACGCTGAACAGTGAAAAAGTACACGTTATCCGACCTGCGACAGAAAATGGCTTTATTCTAATTAAATAAAAACACCAAGATGGAATAAAGAGGAAAATAAATAAATAAATAGTTTAATAAACAAATAAGCAATTAAATAATTATATAGATAAATAATAAATACAAGAATAAATAAATAATCAAAAGAATGAATAAGTAAATAAATAAATAACCAGATGAATAAACAAATAGATAATCAAAAGAAAATAATATATAATTGTATGAATAACTAAATAAGTCAACAAACAATTAAATGGGTATATAAATAAATGAATGAGTAAGTAAATAAATAAATAATTAATTAATTAACATCTAATTAAATGAATAAATAAATAAATAACTAATTAGCAAATACTAAAATGAATAAATGAATAAATAAATAAGTAAATAAATAAATAATAAATTAATTAACAATTACTTTAATGAATAAGTAGATAAATAATAAAATAATTACATAAAAGGGGAATGAAACAACACTTAAATCAATAATAAATAAAAAAACAAAAACAAAAAGAAACCAACCTGGTCGGCTGGGTTGAGGCGCGGGGAAGGGAGAGCAAGGCCGGGGAGCGGCGGCGGGAGCAGGGCCGGGACAGGAGGAGGCCGACGGCGGGGTGCAGGTTGCGCAAAGAAGCCGGGACGCAGGGGTGCGGGTTGCGCAGGGAAGGTCGGGACAGCCGGCGAGAAGGTCGAACGAGCAGGGGGGGGTCGCGGGCTGGCCGAGGCGGCGCGAGGCCGGAAGCAGGGAGGCGGAGGCGGCGGACGGCGCACCGAAGCAGAGGCCGGAGGGGAGAGCGCGCCGGAGCACGGTGAGCCGGGAGGTGCGCAGGACGGGGAGAGGTGCGGGAGGCCAGTCGAGGGGAGCGGGGATGAAGTGGGGCGGAACGCCGGAGAGGGTGTGTGTGAGGTGAGGGAGAGGGGATGGCGGCTGCTTCTGGGTGCGGCGAAGGAAGCCGGAGGTCGGCACAGGGGGGTGTCATCGCGGCGGAGCGAGGCAGGAGGAGAGCGGGGCGGAGGCCGGAACGGCGGAGTCGCCGGAGGCGGCGGGAGCAGGAAAAAAAACAGGGAGGGCGGCTGTCGGCTGGCGGAGGAGGCTGGCGCGGCGAAGTCGCAGGTCGGAAGTTGTGGAGTGAGCGGGAGCCGGCCGCTGTCACCGGAGCGGAGGAGGAGCCGGGTGCTGCTCGGTGCGGTGAAGGAGAGACAGAGGAAAACAGGGGATGGGGTGGCGGCTACGGGAATAGGAATTAGGGTTAGGGGGGTTAAACAAAATCCCATATATATATATATATAAACATAATCAATAATAATAATAATAATAATAATAATAATTGTAATAACCTTATAATAATTGTAATAATAACCATAATAATAATAATAGAAGACTAAATAAAAGAATAAAATCTAATCTTCATAATATTAAAAATTTATAATAATAATATTAATAAAACTTTATAATAATAATAATAAATAAACTTTATAATAATAATGATGAAATAATAAAAAAAATAATAAAATGACAACATAAAATTCTCAAATTTAAACGCCGGGCGAACACGTAGTCACCCGGGCCAACCGCACGGTCACCGCTAACGATGCGATGACCGCGCACTGGCGCGAAACCCTTCAACATAAATAAACGTTAAAAATTCAGACCGAGACCAAGAAAAGAGTAAGATAAGGGTATCTGCGGTCGGGGTGTGACAATTCTCCCCACCACAGACACTTTCTGCCCCCCGAAAGTCACCAGGCCAAATGTCGGTCAAGATTTAAGTCCATGCCCCAATGGAACTAAAGGAACCAGAGAGAACTGAGAATCTCGGGGATGACCTTACTCTGCACAGGTCACACCCGACCGATTGAAGAGAAAACTGGGGTCTGAGATTGAGGGGAGAACACGAAGGGGTTCTCCCCACCACAAGAACTTAACTAGTGCAGAAAAGTTGACCATCTAAATAGAAAGCCCTGGGAAAAAAGGGGGTCGACGCGGGAACTCCCAACCGGTTTAAACCAACTCTCATAGCACGAGTGAAAAACAACACCTTCGTCGAAACCTTGAACCCTTGACTAGAGTCAACAACTTCAACACCAGGGAAAACCCATAGAAAAACATTTAACCGACATCAAATTGGAGACATGATCCACCGAAGTCCACAAAACATAACCACATCGACAACATAACTAAAACGAGGTCAACTCACAGCAGAGTCAAACACACTTTTAAGAAGGATACACGATTTCGAATATTACATTCACACGACAAGTCCACTTAGATTTATCATAGAACAAGTCCATTGTCACTTTTTAGAAAAACAACACATTTACATAAACCAGGCTACTTGGATTATAATAGAACAAGTCCATGATAACCCCATGGTAAAACAATGAACATACAACAACGTGAAAACTTAACAGCAGAAAAACAAGCACTAAAAGATCTTGATTGTTCCACTACTAACACGGAACACAAAACCTGGACCAAGGCTTCACACCCCTGGGGACTCCTGACTGTGCGCGAGCTTCACCCCGAGACTTGTGGCTGGGGCTCTGATGGCTGAAGCATCTCCTGCCTCACAGTCAGGTACTAACACTCTCCAATCACAGCGTCCTCTTCATGCGACGCTTCTTGCAAAACTTCTCCAGATGACCCAGACAACCGCAGTGATGACACGTCTTCGGAGGGTTGCGACAAGACGGCTTTAAATGCCCGAAACGACCACACTGATAGCATACCATTGAATGATCTGATGAACTGAAAGTTGGGACCAAAGGGGATAACTCATTAGAAACAGGTGTCTCTGGCCCCTCTTTCTCACCAGAGGGGGGACTCTTACGAAGGACAGGGAACGCTGAAGGATTAACCACCTGTACACCGGAAACTAACTCAGCCAAGAAAGCTTCCTCCACCAGCTTCTCGAAACAAAGGTCTTTAGAAGGGAGGACTCGCTCCTTCATCTCTGGACGAAGACCCCCAGTGAAAAGAGAGGCTTTCATGAGCTCGTGTGACGCTACATCTGGAGAAAAGGAAATCAGTTCCTTGAAATTGTCAACATATGCCTTCACCGTCCGTTGGCCTTGTTGAATATGCACTAGCTCTCTCTTTTTCTCCAGCTTCACTTCTTCGGGTACAACCCATTGGATGAAAACGGTTCTGAAGACATCCCATGTCATTTCACCTTGCGTTGACGATGGGGTAACCATCTTCCACTGGTCCAGAGCTGGACCCTCAAACAACTCCATAATTGCACGAACCTTAACATTATCGGGAGTTCCCAACATTCTGAAGACACGTTCCACTTCCTCGAGCCATTTTACTGCCTCTAACGGACCCTGATCACCATGGAGAATAGGCAAAGTCTGAGGAGGACCAAAAACTGGGCATGACATATCTGAATCCTTAGAGACCTTTCTGGGCGGCATTTCCTGAGCGATATATAAAACACAAAGCCAAAACCAATATCAAACCGAAGCAACATCAATAAAAACGTCTTCATCAAAAACAGTCGGCACAAGACCGAACAAATACAACACAACCCAAAACAAAATCTCCTCTTTAAAATTCCCTTTTCATTTTTGATTTCAAAACCACCCTTTCTCAAGATCACTTTCCAAAAACCAATCCACTTTCAAACCAAAACTTTCCAAAACTATTTCCCATTTAAAACCAATTTAGAAAACAAAGTCAAGCCTTTAATTTCAAATACACACCCAGGTAATCTCATGAACCATTGCACATGTCTTTATCCACTTTCCATTCATACTCGCACCAACATACACTTTCCATGAATTCTCACACATGTGCAAACGTTCATAAAGAGGAACCGAGGTTTCAACCCAAACCATTCTTAACCAATTCCAAGAAAACAACGGATTTCCAAATCAAGAGATTTCAGTTTTAAAACCCATTTCATATATTTAAAGTCCTTTAAAAGAAACCAGTCCAATTTTTCAAAAACCCTTTCTCATTTCCAACTACGCACTCACCCAGACTAAAACGAAAACAACATCCAAATTTGCACCAATCACTGAAATGAGGGACTAGTAGTCACACTCAACCTGGCGACATGGTAGTGGGCCATGTCCCAAGTCAGCGTCGACCACTAGGAGGAATTCAAACCACGTACTCGGACTCCACATGGGTCACTACTCCATGTGAAATCGCGATGTAACGTCAGCTTGCCTCCATTATCATCTCTCAATCCAAGACAAACCAGAAAAGACAAGGACACAATTCCCGAACTACCCCTGGTAACTCGAAGATCAGTGCGAGCAAGAGTTCGCGACGCTCTTCTCGTACCTACCCCTCGAGTTCCGACAGTCCTAATCTCCTTCTACCGAACAACCCAAATAACAAGAACCACCTCTGATACCATTTTGTCACGAACCAGCCCGGGTCGACCCTGAACCGGTCACCTGAGCCGGTCCGCGGCAAGTCCCGAGGAGCGTTCCCGATCCCCCCGGGATGGCAACAAGTGCCGGGCATCAAAATTAAGCAGGTGAGAACGATTTGAGCCCAAAAAAAAGTAAATAGGACAGAACAAATAAACACTAACAATGGAAAAGAAATAAAAGCCACACGACCACGTACCTCCATGTGACCTCTCAGGTCACCACCCAACTAGAGAGCCACCTCGCTCCAACACTGAGCGACTCAAAACAGAAGACCTGCAACTGAAATGATAATATAGGCGTGAGCATTAAAAATGCCCAGTAGGTAAGCCAAATTAAACCACTGAATCCAAGAGTTTCCTTTCCCAAGCAATCCGTTGACACAGGTTTGAAAAATACAATTATAAAATAGATTTTTCACATTTAAAAATAAACAACATGTTTTCCCCATTTGGAAACCCAACGCACACTATAAATCACTTTCAAAACCATTTCATGTTTTTATAAACAAAACCAAATACAGATAATACTACAACTGTGCAAAAAGAGAACAGGTAAATGGTACAGGATGAAAACAAACCAGCGAAACAGGAAGTAAACAAGCAATGCAAGATGCAAGTAGTGAAAAGGACACAAGTAATAATGTAAGCTGTAAAGAAGAACTGTAAGTGAACAATCAAGGAATCAAGTAACCATGGGTGATCCTAAACATCCCTAGAAAACCCCTGGACGTACTCGGGTTCAGACTACCTGCCGGCATGGTACTCCACAGTCAATAACCAACTGGCCGCCCTAATAGCCAACCAGTGGCACATCCCACCTGGCCTGTCCACAACTCCAGAGGGTACCAACCCGTCTAATCAGGGTTAGCAAGCAACCGTCACTCGATAATCTACAAGACGCCCAGGAACCCATGGTGGTTTTAGTAACACTGTGTAAGTGGGAGGCCCACGCACGCGTGACTCATCTCACCGCACTTGCCGACCCCTTACACGGACACCGCTACACGACAACCCTCGAAGGGAAGTCCCCCTGTAGAGATGCCCTCACAAGTACGTATATGTATATATCTATATGTATAATCACTTCACATTCAATAAAGTGCCAACCGGGTCTTCACGTCATTTGATTATCAAAACAACTTTATAAAATACCTGGAGTTGTCAAGCGAGCACTTGGTTTTTCAAAAACAAACAGCTTTACACGAATATTTCACAGTATCATTTTAAATAACTCAAAACACTGTTTTTTTGTATTAAGAAAAGGGCCAAACGGGCATATCTTCGTATATTTCTTTTAAAACAAGTTCGATGTGTCTCAAAAAGAGGCGAAAACATTTTGTAGCCAAGAACCATTTAGAAAAGTCAAGATCTCGAGGAAATAAAAATAAATGGACATAAATGGTAACAATTTCAAACACCATCTTCATTTGAGGGCACATCCATGTGTGCACCTGGTGCACCCATGGATGTGTCAACATCCAATGGTGCGTCAAACCTGCAAAGGGGCACGACAACACTTCCGAATGATGCTAAATTTCATAAAACTAACCAGCACAGGATAATAAGATCCAAGAGTGATTTTTACAAAAAGAACACCACTTAAAACAACCAATGATCACATTAGAAAATATAGGCATTTAGTTCCAACCGAGCTGGCAAAGCATAAATAGGTGCATAAACAGAGGAGCATCCTAAAGTTTATTTTTAATCAAATCTTTCAGCACGAAAACACTACCGCAGGTCACTATATAAACAATAAAATGTGCAAAACAACATCTAGTGTACAACTGCATAGGCATAAAATATAATTGCTTCAAACTTAATTTTTCGAACAAAAACTATGGATCTTAAATCACCAAAATAAGTCACGCAAGGATATAATAAACATGCGAATCATGGAACAAAACCAATTTAAAGTAATTCAAGTACCAACAGAGTGCTTCGAAAAGGAAACAGGTGAATTCGCCTACCTCAAACAAGGAGCGGACGCGACGGAAACCCAGCAGAAAGTAGAACGAATCCCTGCGGACTAACTGCGTACGCTGAACAGTGAAAAAGTACACGTTATCCGACCTGCGACAGAAAATGGCTTTATTCTAATTAAATAAAAACACCAAGATGGAATAAAGAGGAAAATAAATAAATAAATATTTTAATAAACAAATAAGCAAATAAATAATTATATAGATAAATAATAAATACAAGAATAAATAAATAATCAAAAGAATGAATAAGTAAATAAATAAATAACCAGATGAATAAACAAATAGATAATCAAAAGAAGATAATATATAATTGTATGAATAACTAAATAAGTCAACAAACAATTAAATGGGTATATAAATAAATGAATGAGTAAGTAAATAAATAAATAATTAATTAATTAACATCTAATTAAATGAATAAATAAATAAATAACTAATTAGCAAATACTAAAATGAATAAATGAATAAATAAATAAGTAAATAAATAAATAATAAATTAATTAACAATTACTTTAATGAATAAGTAGATAAATAATAAAATAATTACATAAAAGGGGAATGAAACAACACTTAAATCAATAATAAATAAAAAAACAAAAACAAAAAGAAACCAACCTGGTCGGCTGGGTTGAGGCGCGGGGAAGGGAGAGCAAGGCCGGGGAGCGGCGGCGGGAGCAGGGCCGGGACAGGAGGAGGCCGACGGCGGGGTGCAGGTTGCGCAAAGAAGCCGGGACGCAGGGGTGCGGGTTGCGCAGGGAAGGTCGGGACAGCCGGCGAGAAGGTCGAACGAGCAGGGGGGGGTCGCGGGCTGGCCGAGGCGGCGCGAGGCCGGAAGCAGGGAGGCGGAGGCGGCGGACGGCGCACCGAAGCAGAGGCCGGAGGGGAGAGCGCGCCGGAGCAGGGTGAGCCGGGAGGTGCGCAGGACGGGGAGAGGTGCGGGAGGCCAGTCGAGGGGAGCGGGGATGAAGCGGGGCGGAACGCCGGAGAGGGTGTGTGTGAGGTGAGGGAGAGGGGATGGCGGCTGCTTCTGGGTGCGGCGAAGGAAGCCGGAGGTCGGCACAGGGGGGGTGTCGCCGCGGCGGAGCGAGGCAGGAGGAGAGCGGGGCGGAGGCCGGAACGGCGGAGTCGCCAGAGGCGGCGGGAGCAGGAAAAAAAACAGGGAGGGCGGCTGTCGGCTGGCGGAGGAGGCTGGCGCGGCGAAGTCGCAGGTCGGAAGTTGTGGAGTGAGCAGGAGCCGGCCGCTGTCACCGGAGCGGAGGAGGAGCCGGGTGCTGCTCGGTGCGGTGAAGGAGAGACAGAGGAAAACGGGGGATGGGGTGGCGGCTACGGGAATAGGAATTAGGGTTAGGGGGGTTAAACAAAATCCCATATATATATATATATATAAACATAATCAATAATAATAATAATAATAATAATAATAATAATTGTAATAACCTTATAATAATTGTAATAATAACCATAATAATAATAATAGAAGACTAAATAAAAGAATAAAATCTAATCTTCATAATATTAAAAATTTATAATAATAATATTAATAAAACTTTATAATAATAATAATAAATAAACTTTATAATAATAATGATGAAATAATAAAAAAAATAATAAAATTACAACATAAAATTCTCAAATTTAAACGTCGGGCGAACACGTAGTCACCCGGGCCAACCGCACGGTCACCGCTAACGATGCGATGACCGCGCACTGGCGCGAAACCCTTCAACATAAATAAACGTTAAAAATTCAGACCGAGACCAAGAAAATAGTAAGATAAGGGTATCTGCGGTCGGGGTGTGACAGTGAAGGTGTGGATCACTTCATTAGTAGGTGTCACACTTATTAAAATAATCCTAGAAATTAACCAAAAAATAAATGACATAAGGTCTTTTTGTAGACATGTTACAAGTTAAATCAATCATGTCCATAGTGAACCTGATTCTAGACTATATATTTGTAACATAGATTAAATATATTCTAGATCCCAATGCTACTCTCAAAAGCCTGGTTGTGATAAAATGAAATTGGCATCAATTTTTTGCTATTATCATGGAGACTCCTTTGGAGAATATTTTTGATATGGTGGAAAGTTTTTGTCAACTATTCCATGGCGTGGGAGTAGGAGGGTTTGACTATTAACACTTACATACCCTCATTAGTCAAGTCCTTATCACTTGAGAGGAGGTGGAATCCTGTGAATTTGACCTAATCCAAGTTGATATTTCTAACCATCATACAAAATATTTGAAATATTATACTATGGAGATGAATTATTATATTGTTGAGGAAGCACAAATTTATGATTGGATAGTTGTGATAACTATAAAATTGAATGGATATAAAGCTCGTGTGGCAAGTGTTAAGGTTTAATCATCATTGGAAAACATTGATCTTGAATTCATCAAAACAAGAAGTTGAGAGTTAAATGATTATATCAAACAAATATGCCCACTGGATAAATCATAATCTAACCAAATAACAAAACTTTAGCAATACCTCAATACTTATTATCAAGTGTTGTCCAATTTTTTAAGAGAAACTAATAAAGTTTTATTATAGTTAATATTTTCCATTTTTATTTGCTTATAATTTCAAGGAGAGACTCCTGATTGTGGATTCTCCTCTTTTTTATCTTTTGATGAATAAATGAAACTTTATTTTTCTTATTTATCTGTCTTTCATCTCAACTTTAAATTCTTTTAAAATTAATAACAATAAATCCTAAATCATTCAATCATTTAAATATGAATAAATATGTAATTTATAATTCTAAAATACATGAGTCATAATGATATCCTCCTAAGCATGGCTCATATATTATTACAGGTATAATTTTTTGTCACCATGACACTAGATTTGGTCCATTTAGGTAGGTGATATTGAATCATAATTTTCAATATTTACAAAAGTATCCGATCTGAAATTTCAAGAATAGAATAATTCATTAACTTTTTCCTAGGCTAGGGGTCCTAGAGATCATAGATTGACTATTTCTAGGGTTGTATAGTTCTCCCTGCCAGCTTTATATCTTGTATTTAGTTGCCCTAAATTTTCCCTAATCCTAATACATAGAAGACTTAGCATAAAATACTTAGATTTTTATTAGGCTTCCCATTACGGGTTTTCAACCTAACATGTTTTATGCCTTTTCAATTTTAACTAATTTATTTTTCCTAGATTATGCAAAATGTGTGTCTAGTGAGTCTTGACTTTTTTTCTAGAATTCACATTGTGGGTTTTTATTCAGGTGAGTTCTATGTCTCTTTCCTTAGGAAATTTAAGTTCATGTAATTCAGACTAGTATATATGTAGTTTAGGGTCGTGTATCTTTAACCAATGGTTTCTATGTTTTAATGTCATATAGCTTTGATCAATGGATCATTTCCTAAAAATAGGTACATTACATGTTTGTTTAATACTGGGGGTACTAAATTTACCTGAATAATTAGATTATAGAATTTGTAAATCATAACCCATGAATGTTTGATTCAATTTTAAATAGAGACTGACGGGAATAGAATAACCATTAGTAATGGTTGAAAACTAAGTCCATACTTAGTCAATGGGTACTGGTGGGAGTATTTTAGTTGTCACCACACTCAGTCCATGGATAACATATGGGGTTTAGGTGGAGACTAGTGTGAGTAGAAGAACTATTAGTAATAATAAAAAACTAATGGAATTCTCAGTCAACGAAAACTAGGGGGTAATTTGGTCATCACAACACTCATTCCATTCCTTTTACCAATTTTTCTTTGAGAGGGATAACCAAGAGGATTGATAAATACAAGGTTTGGCTAGTGTTGAATCAAACATCATAAATATGAAGTGATTTCACATAGATTATAATTATTTAGGAATAAATTAAAAAACCTCAGTAATTATGTTATCATATATGTAAAACATACACAATATGGGGAGATAGTGTATAGAACCAGTCCCATGCTGGTATGCCCATAGTTTAAGGTCACGGTGATTGTACCAATGGAATAGGAATAATAACCTGAATTAAAAATTATAGACCAAGATACTCCAATACTTTCTTATGCATGATTAAATACATTATAAATCATGGCTTGAGTCTCTCATATATGGAAAGGTGGTATGTAATAGGCATGGTAGTAATAATTGGGGGCCATGTTCAAATAAAAAAATCCATTATGGAATGGCGTATAGAGATAACAGGATTTCCTCCCTAGGACATAGATGCCTCTAGTTAATAGGCCATATCAGGGGTGCATATGTAGAGCCATGTCAAGGGTGTAGTATGCATAGTTAAGATATAAGTATCCTTTGGAGTAAGATTATTTTGTCAATGATAGCCAAATAAGGTTTTTGACGATCCAAATTTCTCAAGACACTAAGTGTGTTTTATAAAAAGAACATACCTAGAGGGAATGAGGGAAGCATTCAGACCTGATCTCACCATGACTAGGTGGTTTTGATCTTATAAAGATAAAAATACTAAACTCTATGTGGACCTTATAAGGGTTTCCCTACATATACCTAACCCACATGCAATAAAAAAAGGGAATTTCTTTACTCACAGATGTTCCTAGGATAAGGGATCCAAAGCACATGAGCCTCAGCCCAGTTGGTGAGGACTCACTAGGTGTATCCAATAGACTCGAGATCAAATCCGGGTGGAGGCATTTTTCTGGTACTGTAGAAAACTGTAGCAGTACTGCAGCAGGCACTATAGCAGGCACTGTAGCAGGCATTGTTCGATACTGTAGTAGCCGGAACTATTCATCCATCTGGGCCTTCGGTCCATCGGTTTGGTGGTCGGGTCCTTCAAGTCTTTTGGGCCACCCAAGGCCTATGGGCCAGTTGATTATCAAGGCCTTCGAGCCACCTTAAGGCCTTAAAGCCACCCTAAGGCCTTCGGGCCACATGAATGTAGGCCCCAGACACACTACAAAAAAAAGGAGCAGTTCTAGAAGAGGATTCAGAGCTGGTGCACTCACCAGAGCAGAGCCAAATGGATTGTCAGAATGAGAGGGTATGGCTATGCCATCAGTACCAGCCTGTGCTTGCACGGGAAGCCTAGATAGACGGTCATGAAAAGGTGGAGAGCTAATATCAGGATGCAGATACTGGGGAGGGCTAGTTCCTTGTAGATAGTCTGGTTGAATTCCGTAAGACCTTCGGGTCATGTAATCTCTTATGCCTACGGTCCATGTAATCTCTGAGCCTACGGGCCTTGTAAGGGTTCCCCCTCATCCCTTGAAAGGGGGGTTATCAAAAATCAATAAAAATGAAGGACTTCGGTCTATTCAGGCATAAGGGATCCAAACATCACTATGTATCTTTTCTGAATGATAATCAAGACACATGTAGTTCTTAAAAAGAAGTCCCTTTATCATATCTATCTTATACATAGGGTAGGGAGGAATTTTTTTAAGACTTCCCAATTGGGCATTGAATAAGGGATTTATGTGTCAAAATGTATCTCTTTATAAAAATAATCAAGTCACACATAGTTCTTGGGAAATTCATTGCATAGATCTGGATCTTATATATGGAATAGGGGGGATTGATATTCTAAGACATAAACTAACCATGCACCAAATAATTTAAATAGATTGGTATCTCATTTAGGGAGAAATATTCTAAAAGGTAATTGACCAACCTAAGCAGTTTAAATTCATGTTGGATGGACTTCAACCTCAAAATTTAAAGTCATGCGGTAGGGATGTGGGTTTTGTGATGTTTAAAGTCTTTCTTCTAGGACATGGATGTTTTATTTCACATGGTTCTGATCTACATGTAAATTGTGGGACCTTGTTTCTATACCAAGTATAAAAGTTTCAACTAATTAATGGGTCAAGGTAAGGGAATTTTAAATTTTATTTTGTGGGTTGGCCTAGGATAAGGGATGCAGGTGTCACTATGTATCTCATAAAAATGAGAATCAAACCACACATAGTTCTTAGTAGATTCACTACACATATCTAGATCACATTAAATGAAAGAGTAGTCTATACAAGGGAGGCCACTCTAACAAGTTTAAGGTCATGCTGGATGGACCAAATGTTCCCTAACACATCTTGATCATGCATATTGTAATAATCATCCTAAACCTCTAATCCTACATGAGTTATACTCAATGTGAGAAATAAGTGGGAATTTAAAAGATTATCCAAATTGTATTGATATGCATCTAAGGATTGTTTTCGATATACACAACTTGATTTGTTACCTTGTGTTTGAGATGTTGTTCTGTAGATTTACATCATGATACTATGATATTTTCATAATGGTTTAATTTCATTATTTTGGGATATTTGACTCACATTTTACTTTTATATGGTTATGATAAATGGTTGTTATAGTTTAAGTTTGCATAGATTTTACTAAAGGTTTGAACATAGTTTGAGTTCATGATTATTGAACCATAACTTCATACAGTTTAACATTATATATCAAGGATGGTTTCCCATATTTTAACATCATGTAACCAAGATAGATGAAGTTTACACAAATTATCATTTAAGGAATATGAAAATAGTGGGAGGTGTGAACACTTCCCATCCTTGGTGATCAGTGAATATGCATTATTGTAGTATACCTTGTCAATAGATAAAGGTATCCCATTTTTTGTTCTAGTTTTGGAGGTTTATTTCTAGGTATCATCAAGTTCATGAGAACCAGTACCAATTCTCCTAGGAAGAATGAACGGAGGTCAACTTTCTTGTCAAAGGATCATGCTACTCCATTCTAGTGAACCTTAAAATGGTGTAGAGTATACAATATTCTCTCTTTGAGCTATTACAACTCATATAATTGCTTATAATATTTCTTATATGTAAATAAATGATCAAAAATTTCAATTAAAAGTGAAGATAGTTAGACCTCGATGGTTATAATGACCTTTGTTCTGATACAAGAAATTCTAGGGTTTCCTGTGTGGTAGTGTGGGTTGTTACGATATAGGATCAAAAAATGAATAAGTTTTTTAGAACAATATTTATTGTCTTTTTCCACTATATTCTGGAGTATATTTGATATATTTTTATTAAAATCCTCAATCTATTGATTTTATACTATGTTCTAGTGAGATGGATGGTTAGACTCTATGCTATATTAATAGTACAACCATTTTAGTTTGGAAGAGTAGAATTTGGTGTCATTATCCTTCATTATTGTATGAGGAAAACCAAATCTGGTAATGGTGATTGTCTTCAAAAAATAGATGATTTACTTTTTCCTGACTTCTTTGAGGTATATAGTCTCATCTCACTTGGAAATAAGTTGGTGGTAGTGTGGATTTACTTGAATTTTCTATATGTTTTTGGGAGATATGGTCCCATTATATATATTACCCAAATAGAAAACATCCATGAATATATATAGGTATGAAACTATTCTAGGGGTTGATGAATGAAGTTGGAATGTATTTGACCAGCATGAAATTTCTTGGTGAATTTCATAAAATCCTATGTCATTGAAGTCAAGAAATAATTAATCCTTTTGATTTCATAGGAAAGTTGGATCTCTGACTAATGATCACCACATGCACTAGCATGGATTTCCTATAACTTCTTATAAAATAGTGAGAGTTTCCCCTCCTTCAGTGAATCTAAGGAGAACTCCTTCAAAGACTCTTTTTTAAAGGGATTTCTGAGAATTAGGGTCATCATAGAGAGTCAATTTGAATAATCATTATCGTATTTTCTATTTTCTTTCTCATTCTGATGAAAGAATCTTATTTTTGAGGCAGTCTATTATGGGTGATATGCATCCATTTAGAAAGACCTCTTGTTTGGGGATAGAATTGAATTCATTAATCTATTTCATGATATTACCAATGAATGGTGAAATAATTCAATGATGCACAATGTTGATGATTTTTTTGTCCTAGTCTAGATCTACCAAGATTGTAGCTTCATTTGCTAATGTATATTTTTGGTAATTCTGTAAATGTGAGACATTATTTAGTGTTGTTTCTAAGGGAATTCTACCGTCAACCCTCACACATATCCAATCAAGTTAATTATCTCTTCTTTTTAACAGAATATTCATCATTGATCTTCTTGATCACCAACTTTGAATCACCTTTGAATTTTAGGTGGGATACCGATATTTGTAATACCAATTTCAAACCTACAATAAGGGCTTGGTATTATATCTCATTGCTGCTGAATCCTTCTAGAAACAAAAGGATAAGGTAAAACTTCCTTGTAATTAGAGATAAGTATGTCTCCCAAACTAAATTTTTTGAGTTTGGGGACTTCCATTATTTTTATTATTGGGATTCTAAAGGCACCTTCAAAGTACATATCCCATGTTTGGGGGTAGACTTGGATAGAGAATACCAATTTGTTGGGTAACTCATTTTAAAATGGTGAATTTTCTATAGAAGGGTGATTTGTAATAAAATATTTTAATGCTTATACTTTTATCACTTTTTTTGTATGAGTTGAATGTTAGACTATTTAAGAATTAAAACCCACTATGATAAGTGCCTAGTCAACATTGGATGAATGAGGATATACAAAAATTGTTCATTGTGAGAGACTAAGTGGATCTCATGGTTTTTTAGGTAGTGCCTTAGTTTTTTAACTGTAAAGATTAACATAAGGTGATTTTTTTATATATGAATATTGAGTCTCAGTAATAAACATAATTATACTAAGATAATAGTTACTATTCTCCTTCCCTGTATCATTATTCTATACAATAAAATCACCCATTGATCACTCTAAGACCATAACATATATAATTAGTGTCTTTCCTTAAATATGTTCCATTAATACTAGTGGACTCAAAAGGTATTTCTTTTGACTGTTGAAATATTTCTGAAAATCATTAGTCCATATATAGGTTACTCCTTTATTCATCAACCAGGTGAAGGGTAAACATTTTCCAGTAATGTTTTATATGAAGTGTTAGATGTAGGAATCATGTCCCTAAATCCCTCTCAAATATTTGAGGTTTTTACTAGGAATTATATTAATTATAGCCTTGTATTTTTCAATATATACTTTAATATCATGATGACATACTATGAAATTGAGAAATTTACCTAAGGTAACCCAAAAATCACATTCAATGGGTTTATCATGAAATTTTGTTTTCATTGTTTGTTTAAAATGATCTCAATGCTAGAAAGGTGGTTAAATAATGAGTGGGATCTGACCACTAGATCATTGACATAACATTCAATGGTTTCCCCTATTAAGGGCTTAAAAATACCGAGAATGGTGCATTTATATGTGGTGTCGTCCTTCTTC
Source organism: Viscum album (assembly GCA_963277665.1). Lineage (NCBI taxonomy): Eukaryota > Viridiplantae > Streptophyta > Magnoliopsida > Santalales > Viscaceae > Viscum > Viscum album. Next base: position 213,003,000 of record OY728137.1, read on the forward strand.
AAACTGAAAGGATTCACCTGATAGTAGTATTTTTATTTGTATGCCTTGAAATAAGTGGCCTCTTCATCTTCATGGGTTATTTTGATTTATTTTTATCAAAAATATTCATCTATAAAGGAGAGGTCTTGATAGTCTATATTTTCATCAATCAAAAGTTTCATGATTGGTACAAGGAAATCATCCTTTGGACAATGTTGATTGAGATCTATAAATTCAATATAAACTACAATATGCCCATTATTTTAATTTATAGGGACAATATTGATGATCCATTTGGGGTATTATACTTCCTAAATTGATTTGGATTTGATAAGTTTGTTAACTTCATCTTTAACCCTAGTAGTGTGAGTCAGATTCATTCCTTTGGTTGCCTACTTGTAACCATGGTGATCCTTCGGAAATCCCAAATGGTGTGTAGCAATATTGGTATTGGTCCCTCGAATTTATGTGTAATTACATAAAAACACATCTCGGTATTTCTTTAGAAAAGAGGTATGCACCGCTTGTTATCCTGAATTCATGGTTGCACTGATCAATGTGGGTCCTAGATCTTCCTCTGTACCCAAATTTATTTCTCTAATCTCATAAATAGTTATAGATAAACCTTTCAAAAATTATGTAGGGTTTATCTAAGATCCTATTCTTCTTATTCCTTCTCACCACTCTCTATAGGAATGGGTGATGAAGGGGATTCTTTATAGTTATAAGAAGAATCAATATCCTAGTATTTGGAAGATGAATTAAGGTAATTCCCACTCTCTATTGGTGATATGAGAGTCTATTATGATTCATTTGATGATGTAGGGGTCTTCTAAAATTATGGGGATGGATCAAGTGAATTTTCACCTTGGATGTTTCCACTATTAAAGAGATTGAGAGCTTCTTTTGTGTCCTTGTTTTAAGATATTGTGATCGATATCATGAGAACTAACAAAAATACACCCAAATCCAAAATTTCGTCTTTGATTTTATGGATGGGAAATACATATTCATCTTTGATCTCTTTAAATGTATTATCCAGGGTCATTGAAAAGTAATCTAGAGCCACCTCCTATGTGACATCATCAATCATGGGTGGTTTTCCTTCTCTCTAGCATAACCCCTCATCGATGTATTTTGACTTCAAGGATTAGAATGGATCCTTACCTCTATGAAATGTACTAATTTTTTCATTTACACAATATTTCATACATTGACGGTATGATGAGGGAACTACCACATGTTGATGCAATTAGTTTCTCCCTAGTATGAAATTGAAAGATGTATCTCGCATGACAACCAAGAACATAAAGTGGGATATAAGATCAACCAATTAAGATCTAAGTTTGATTCTTCTAAGATGTTTATACTTACTATTATCATAATCCTAAATTTTTAATTTATAAGGGTACAAATTGGATTCATTTTAGCCCAATTAATAAAGCTTTGGGACTAGAATCAGGTTGATTCATGAGCCATTTTCAATGAGGGATCGCTGAATGTAAATTTGATTATACCTTCCAAAGACATGCAAGGGTTTGATGTGTCTCTACATAATAGTATTCATATCCTACTTTGTGAAAGATACAGCCATGTGAAATTATATAGAATCAATCTTTACATGATAAACTTCAACAGTATTGACTTAATCCTTAAAATTCTGGAGGCTTAACAAGGCCTCTACAAGCACTTCCCATCGATATTTTGATAAATTGAGAGCATCAAAGATTTAAACCTTGGTTGGGAAGATGAACAATTATTTCAATATTTCATATTTTTGGGCTAAAGGTCTACACTAACAAATGTGAGGTTACTCTTTATCATGTTCCTTGGGGGATGAAGTGTTTGAGGTAGATAGTTCAGGTGCTTGAATAGAAATTGAAGGCATTCCTGCCACTGACATATTAGGCCGAATTAGTCTACCCAATCACCTAGTCTAATCAGATAGTTGCACACTCTTTAGTCGGTATTCCAAAATAATTGGATCTATATAACCACTGATATATTTAAAAGTGTCTCCATGATCCCATTGGGTTTGCTGGAGTGCTTTCTAATGAGTTTCATCTATTTATATGGTTTCTATAAGGATATGGCCTAGATATTGGGTTCGGCCACAACTACATATCCTACTATTTCCTTGGATCCTATAGCCTCAACCTCTAGCTCCCCAATCAGGTACAGGGAACTTAGATTCATAATAATACTCATCATTAGATAAGGGATCCATTAAATGAATGAAATTAATATAACTGAAGAGTAGTTATTCATTCTACGAGGATTCGGTTTGGTGGGTTGGCACCTATTATACCATTTGGTGGAAAAGCACCCAAGGTCTTTGGACTGAAGGCATAAATTATGAGAGGATAAATGCAAGATTTTGAATTGGTGCTATTTATTATTATTGTACTTGAATTTTTCATTTTTAGTTACACCATATTTTGGAAGATTGACTCCAAGAGGGTTGCTGTGTTGACAAGGATGGTTTCACCATGGAAGAAGATATGGGGGGATAGCTAGCTCATTTAACTATTCCCTGATAATAACATGATTTCAATTAATTATCATCCTATTCATCTAATCATTGAACTTATATTCCCCCCTTAACTTTGAATTCTTACCATTTTTTCTCTTCCTCCCTAATAGTAGTAGAAAAACATGTCACTTATGTTAGTCGGTAACCCAATTTTACCTATCCAGAATCAAACATATTATAGAGGATATCCTTAAACAAATTACTCTAGGATGGTGTACACCAATGTTTGGTGAAAGGGGTAGTAATTAAAGTGATCACTGAGACTGTACTGATCATTTCTTTTAGACTATGGAAACCAAAAAAAATCTCCATGGAAGAAGAGAAGTATCCAAGAACCTATTTTTCTTAGAATAAATAGACTTTAGTCTTCCTTCCCTCATATAGAAGAAGTTTTTACTCCTTTACCTCATCCTGGAGGAGATATTTATATTGTTATTTCCATTCAAGAGTAGGTGTTGCATGATATTGCACAGAATTAGGTTCTAGAGCCAATGTAGGTTCTTTCTTGAGTGTGATAATTATAGTTTCCACTTTAAATTTTCACTTCCTCTAGGTTTATATCATTAGTCAAGACTTGGATTTAGTTTTCCAAATGGAATCTTCCAATATTTGTGCAACTGTAGAATGATCACAAAACCCATCTAGGTATTTTATTGGAATGAGTGGATTTAACAACTCTTCATGAAGATTCTCTATAAAGAGACTCAAAAACTCCTCCTATGGGAGTTACAGATTCAAGGATTAAGTCAAATCCTTCCACCTAGAAATAAAATCTAAGACTCTATCACTCTTGTGTTTTTTGAAATTTTAGAGTTCAAGTATTGTTTTATTTTAGAATATAGAGTTGAACTGGTAAATAAAATATTGGCGGATTCTTCCCTTCCTATGATAGACCTATATGGTAAACTAGTATACCATAAAAAGGTTTGTCCATATAGTGTCTGTACAAAGCATCTAACTTTGGTTGTTTCCTCCTACTCAAGGATCCCCATCATGGGACCATACTAAGGCATGAAATGTGTCAGGTGATATTATGGATCTACCGTACCATTGAATGTTAGAAACACAAGGTTTAAAAAGTTGATTTGGGGAAGAATCACATCTACCCATTTAGTTTAAGTCTCTCTCTGGATGCACTGGTTCACATCATCCATCCATATCCTCCATTTAGGTTATAAGTGACTCAATAGTAGGTATAGCTAGTTGAGTAGAAACTTAAATATAGTCAAAAAAGGTAGAGCCTGATGTGGTGGGCCTACCTGTATTTGTGGCTGATGTCAGTCTAGCCTGGCCTAGAGTATTTTTCTAATATAGTTCCAACTATTATCCTAATGGATAAAATTCATGACATCCTTCTACCAATGGATCCAAATAGATTGGTTTTCTAGATCCCAAATTGAGCAGATTTCCTGGATCTATTTTTTTTGGTGTGATGTGATCTTCCTTTTGAGTGAGATCTATTTAAAGAGTTGGGTTGGGCTATTCTTTAAGAACATACCTAGTGGGTATATTTCCTCTAAGTAATTCAACATTGATTCTCTTCAACTACTTCATTTCCACAATTGTAGGAGGGTCAACTTCTTTAGGTAATGATTGAGACATATCCATGCCTTTACCTTTTTCTTTATTTGAATCCCATTGGAGAGATGGAAATTGGGATTTTGAGGGTTCTCCTAGGTTTTTACCCTATCTTTGATTTATATTATGTACATATTACTCAGTCATTTTAGTGTGAACCACTTTTGGAATGGAAACATCCTCTTCTAATTCTTCTGTATTGGCTTTATGTTTCATAGCATCTATGAGACCAATGTTGATAACATTTACTTATTTGTAGTGTGTCATGATTATTATATCACCGCCATAAGGATATAAGGATTAGAAACCCTTGGGGAATTTGTTGAGAGAAAAGTCATGATCATCATAAGAAATTTCCCTCTCAATGGGTCACTTTTTCTTGCAACCTATGTGGGGATTCATATTCTCATTATAGGATTCTCCTAGTTTTTTGTGAATTATGGTCTGCATAGAGTCTCTAGAAAACCTCACTGTATTTTTTCCCCAAAAAAATAGTCCATTATATGATAAAAAAATATGGAGACTTGTTTTATGATGTATCTACTAAATGAGAAAAGACTTATCTCTATAGGGGAGGAAATTTAGGTAAAAATTTCCTTATCCTTATGGGATGGGGTTATTCCTGATCCACTACTACAATATTTCATACAATATTTTATGACTTTAAATGAGGAAGATATGGTAAAAACTCCTCCAAACCTATAATATGGGACTAATCCTAGATTTTCATTGTTGAAACTTTTATTGCTACCCTCTTGATCTTATGGATCATCGTCTAATCATAAGTCATGTTCAATTCATGTTCTGAACGTGAGCTGATTTCTACCGAAGGTAACATCACCACTCAAGGTTTGGAACTTATCAAATGATAATATTTCTCAATATTTTTAAAATATTGATTTAATATCCTTTTGATGGATTTATCTCATCAAATTTGATGCTTTTAAGATTTTGACCTGGAAAATCCCTTCTGAGTATACTAGATGTGGTGTACAAAACCCAATTCCAAGAGTCGTCCTGGAGTGATGCCTTTTCCTAAAATTACTTTTGTTGGACTTTTCTATTTATGGAGCAAGGTAAAATGTAGTTCCCCATGTTCACCCCACCATTTAATATGAAAATAGAATGGAGCATCATCAATCAACTGATATAGGTTTCCCAAAGAATCAAGGCATGCACATTGAATACACTCACCTTTCTTTCCCAATTGTAGGCATCTTATGACAAATAACACATTCAAGTCAATCTATTAGGGAAATTTTTCTATTTCCCTGATGTGGTTTTAATATTATTTATAAGTAAAAATTATCTTTCAAATAGATAAGATTCATTAAAATATTTATATGAATATGATGTATGTATTCCTATAACAAAGCTCTCATAATATCATACTGAGGAGTGGCCAAGGGCCAAAACATGAAGGGTATGTTGTCTTTCTCCAATTTTTTACTCATGATTAATGTGTTCTCTTCATCTTTTATGAGATATTTCTTTATTTTATCTGACCAAAGAGTTCATTTCTCAGATTCCTTGTCGTAGAATGCAAGGTTAGTTGTAATCTTCTCTAATGTAATGGAATCTAAGCAATCCAAGGGTGGTTTAGATAATGATTGTTTCCTTAAGTTTTATTATATATGAGAATGAATGCCACTTTTTAAAGTTAAGGAATCGAGAATGGTTTGTCTCATCTTCTCAAGAGCCTCACAATATTATGGATTTATCATAATTGATTCGAAAAGGGGATAACCTTCTTGTCAAAATGAAATATCACTCTGGGGAGGAAATTCTTAGTAAATACCATCATGGGGAGGACTACCATCATGTCTCAAAATCTGATCACAAGAAGGATTCCTACAGTATATACCCTAGGGAGGACCTTTAGGGTGGACAATGGAAAGGGGATAACCTTTTAACCATTTTATATTCTAAACATGAGGAGAATTTATATGGTAATCATTATGAGAAGGGTCCTCATTATCAATCTTATTATGACCATGAAGGAGGAATTTTTGGAAAATACTTTGAGGAGGACCTCTAGAGCTTCCAGTAGAAAAGTAGTGGGTAGGAACTTTTCAACTACAATTACTACTTATTTGGTCCATAAATGAGTTATCAAATTCTTTTTCCATCATTGAAAAATGTTTAATGACCTCAAGAACACCAACATATAGCATAGAAGTGAGGTGGTCCTACTTCTGAACTTTATATCACTCTTGGTGATACTTCTTTTTATATATTCTCAATTGGGTGGTCAGAGTCACATGTCATGAACAATGAATTTCATGTGTGGGATCCAACTTGGGAACTCCTTTATGGTTGTAAGAATGTCCCAATAAATTTCTATAGTTTTAGAAAGAATAATTATCTTCCCTAAGGTGGCTATTCAAATGGGTCGATGATCCCTAGTTGGAATGGGAATGTGTGTTCAATTATGTTGTTCATTTATTATGGGAGTGTTCTAAAGACCCTCCTAGATGGGAGTAGAAATGTGTTTCTACTCTCGAGTATCCCTTGAAGTGTGTTTATGGGATACTTAGGTGGTGGTTTTGGGGATGTGTTCTTTCCCCCTAACTACTATTACTGCCAAGATATGTTGAAAACATTATAGAATGTGGTTAGGGATATACTCTTTCTCCTCTATTGATTTCATGACATGTTGATGTCCTTCTACAGCTTGAATGGGAATGTGTGCACATTCCTTAGTTAGATCAATAATGTATTCCTCCTTTTATCCTCTGATTTCTTCTAAAACATATTTATGGGCTTCATGTATGGGGATGAAAATAGATTCCTACCCCCTATTTATTGTTGGGATATGTCAAAACAATTATTTGGATGATGCTAGAATGTACTGTTAGGCTTGTTGGGTGTGAGTAAGGATGTGTTCTTGCTCATAGGTTTCCACTAAAGTAATTTGTAAAGATTAATTGGTGGAAGTAGGGATATTGTGCCACTCCTAGTTATTTATGGACTTCTTCCCTTGAAAAGTGGTCCCGGTCACTTGTATATAGGTTATCAGAGATGGGACCCCTAGGGTGGTGTATTCAGTGGGATGAGGGCTTGATGTTGCTTAATGTTGGAAGTAGGTACTATTAATAGAATCCCTTTTTGGTGACTCCTATATTTTAGTGATGCCTCTATTTATATCCTAGTCTACCTCCTGATATAAGGGATATATTTACTATTGTGTTCTAGGAAGAGGCTCCCGAAATAGTTTGAAATAGAAATAAGTGTCGCTTGCTTCTTCACCACCACTCATCGTTGGGTGGAAGATTGGTGGGGATTCATATATTGAATTAATTCATGTGAAAAATTCAAAGTTTGGATAATACCATTCAGGTGCTACTCCCTGGTTAGAACATTTTCTATATAACATTGAAGGAATTGAGTGGGATATTGTGTCATGTGGTTTGATGAGGACCCATTTCATACGATGATATATTTATAAGTTCATTGTGATTGGTAAGGCACCATTTTAATTGAAGAGTGTTTTATTGAATGTTCCTATGGTTTTTAACAAACAAAAATAAGGAAACTCATCAAATTAGAATCATAAGTAAACAAATGCATGCATGACTCATTATTTTAAAGGATCCATGTTGGGATCTATTTTTTCATGATATAAAATATCTTGGCATGTGGTAAACTCAATTATTTTTGTTAATAAAATATTCATATAGAGTTCACTATTTTTTAAATCTTAAATAGGTTGTGGTTATTTATATATGGGAATTTATCTATACTCTTCAAATAGTTTCCAATAGGGTTTATTCATGAAATTGGAAGCACCCAATGGTTCCTATATCTATAAGGAACTACAAACCTATTTTATAAAGGTATGAAGTCATCAGGTTGTCTTACTAATGACACTTGGGGATTCACATTGGTTGAGTGGATGGTATTTTGGGCTCATCACATCCTATTTGGGGAAATTATAAGTTAATCTGAGACTCTCTTATAGATTTAACACATATTCATGAATCCTTCCCAATTCCCAATATGGAATTGGTTTCCCTTGTTTTTTAAATCATTTTTTAATATATGAAGATATGAACATCTAAATGTATCATAGGTTCTCCATCAATGGAACCATTTGTATGTATCATAGGTTCTCTATCAATAGAACCATCTATATTTATCAAAGGTTCTCCATCAATGACACCATATGTATGTATTAGTGGTTCTCCATATTATTTTATTATCATTTTTTGATACCTAAATTTAAGTAATTATGGTTTAAATCCACACTATTTGGAACTCTATAATTTATCATCATTAAGAGAAATGTTTGCTTTTTGGATGTTGGGATCAAACCCTTGATGGGGTTTCTTATATATCCTCATGAGAGTAACCATAACCCACATAGTTTTATGCCACTTAATGGGATATGTCGTACCTTTTCAAGTCATGTGACAAGGACCAAACCATGTAGTTTAACATTATGCATCAAGGACATCCAGGAAAAAGGTTCCTAGTACAGACGATTTTGGGTCTTACACATGAGTGGAACTTTATGGTTGAAAGGAATCGGAAGTAGTTTTTGCCCTCTGGGTGGGGGCATGATCACATTGGGAATATGTACCAATAATAATAGTGAGGGGTTGAATATGTTGGGTTTGAACCTTAGGAAGGTGTGATACATATCCCATTAAGATGAGAATAAAAACCCATGTAGTTCGGTATGGTTGGGGATTATACCTAAGTAGGAATCCCAAGGATGGAATTTTGATTATTCTAATGATACAATTGAATCAAGTCCCAATACCATTTAAGCCACTCTTGGTGTGAGGAATAAGGAACACTAGTAGATTAGTCATGTTGCATAATTGGTTTTATATGGGACTTACATTTGAACTGGAATCCTAGAGTTAAACTTCATTTATTGTCTACTGATGGATGGGAAATGGGGTATAGAAGGTAGGAATAATATAGGGTCTTGTAATAAATGATAAGGTCCTACTCTAGAATAGATTATTTAAAGAATATAATCCTCGTCCATTGATGGATGAGGGAAAGGCTATGGTTGGTAGCTATGAAAAAATATTGGGGGATTTCCGCAAGATGGATTCCCATTTTCACCTTATTGCCTATTTATGAACCTTTTATTAGGTAATATGAATCTATTAATTAGAAAAATTAAAGTTCATATACTTTATTATTCGCTTTTCATTTTAGGAATCATGTTGGAGGTGAGTGTCGATGCCTGAAATGAGAAGTTTCTCATTACTACCTCCTATATTAAGAACCTCATTACTAAGAGAATCCATGATTATAAACATATTTAGGATCCCACATACTAGTTAGGTTAAGTAGATTACATCCTTTACTGTGTGAATACACAATCAAAATAGGGACACACTAGTGTGCCTGAGAGTTTGGTCATGTAAGTCTGCTGGCTATGGGGTGGTCTTACTTCAGTCTTCTTTGGGTTTTGGATTTCACATGAGAGAACCATTTGGATACTCCACAAAGGGGATACGATAAATCCAGATGCAACATATAAGTATAGTGTTGAGAGTGGAGAGATAAATACCCTATGGATACCCTATTTCTAATAATGGTCTCACTATGAGAGATGGGGAAATCACAAAGGGGTCCTCCGTAGAGGGTATTCCTTCATGAAGTGATTGCTTCATGAAGGATAAAATTTAATATTTGGATGACTAGGTGTGCCTCCCCTTTCATAAAATATTTAATTTTTTCTAAAGGACTTTTATAAAGGATTCCTTTATAAGGAATTTTTTTCACCCTTTGCAATGAGAAAGTTACTTATGGTTTTCAGTGAGACCGAGTCTCAAGGTTCCTGAAATAAAAAAAAATTCAATCAGTTATTCTCCTATCACTTGTCTCTTACTCTCAGTTCTCTCTATGTGTTTATATAAAATTTTATTCAGGGGTATAATCTATTATTTATAGGTGGTGAAAGAAAAAAAACTTTCCTAAAATGGTTGGCCACATAGAATGTAAAATTCTATACAGTGGGAAAAATATCAACGCTTTATCCTGAAAACAAATGTCATTTATAGCGGGAAGAGGCACCACCTCACCCTGTAAATGAATATCATTTATATGAGGCTAAAATATAATGCCTCAATCTAAAAATGGATTTCATTTGTGTAGGGTGGGGCTATGATAACGATCAGGTTTCGCATGGCACTATAGTATGCTATAAGGAAAAGGCCAGTTTCTATACTTTTTCAAGTCCTTTTCCAAATCTACTCTGATTATCATTTAGTTGATCACGTTTTTGGATCCCAAAATTTTAATAAATGCATTCCTCAAATTATTTTTAAACTTATGGGCCTCAATATATATTTTGATGTTATTTTTGGTATGTATTGGATTTCTATTTATCATTCTAAGATAAATTGTAGAGATAAAGAAGTTGTTATTCATAATGAGTTTAAGTTTTTATATAAGAATGAATTAAAACCATAAATAACATATCAAAAAGATAAGAAATTGATTAAATATAGAAATGAATTTTATTTTTCACATATTGTTAAGAAGAAGGAAACTGTACAAATTGATGATATTTCTATAGTAAATGAATATCTAGATGTATTTCCTAATGAATTGACTAATATTATACATAACTGGGAGATTGAATTCAATATTTACTTAGTTCTTAATGATAAATTAATTTCAAAACCTCCTTATCAATTTAATAAAGTAGAAATTTTGGAATTGAAAAATCAGTTACAATAGTTTTTTAATGTAGGATCTATTCATCCTAGAACTTTACCATGGGGGGCTTCAATTTTGTTTATTAAAAATAAATATGGTTCCATAAGGATTTTCATTAATTATAGAGATTTTAATAACATTAATGCTAAGAATAAATGTCTATTATCTCATATTTATGACATTATTGATCATCTCTAGTGAGATTGGTATTTGTTTAAGGTTGATCTTAGGTCTAGGTATCATTAGCTAAAGGTGAAGGAGGGTGGAATTTCAAAGATGATGTTTCAAACTAGGTATGAACATTATTAGTTTTTGGTTATTCCATTTAGTTTGAAAACTTATCTAGATATATTTATAGACCTTATGAATACATTTTTCCATGAGTTTTGGGATAAATTTATGGTTGTGATCATTGATGATATTTTGATATATGTGAGAAGTTATGAAGATCATGAAAAACCCCCAAGGATTATCCTGAAAATATTAAAAGAAAATAAATTATATGAAAAATTTAGTAAATGTGAATCCTATTCATGATAGATTTATTTCTTTGAATATATTGAAAATAAATAGGGAATAACTATTGATCTAGCTAAAACTAAAGTGTTCAAACAGTGTATAATACCTACAAATTTCATAGATATTCATAATTTTCTTGGATTAGTGGGTTACTTCTGATAGTTTGTTAAAAAACATACTTAGTTATCTTGACTGCTAACTAAGTAAAAAAAACAATTTAAATTAATTTGGATGAAATAATGTGATGAATGTTTCTAGGAATTAAAAAAAATATTGAAGGCTCTAGTTTTGGGCTGCCTTCTAGAAAGGGTGATTTTATTATCTATAGCAATGCTTATTTGAAGGGACTTAGTTGTGTTGTGATGTAGAATGGCTGGTAATTTCTTATGATTCATATTAATTGAAACCTCATGAGATAAATTATCATACACATGATCTTGAACTAGCTATTGTGTTTTTTTTAATATAGAGACATCATTTATATGGAGTAAAGTGTAAACTATATATTGATCATAAAATTTTGAAGTATATACTCACTTAGAAAGAGTTGAACTTGAGGTAGAGAATATGTCTAAAATTGATTATGGATTATGAATATACCATTCATTACCATCTGGAAAATTAAAATAGAGTAGATAATGCTTTAAGTTGGAAGTATGATGCATCATTCACTATGTTATGTTCAGAATATAATCCTTTAGTAAATGATTTGAAGAATGTTAGTTTAGAAATTGTGCATGTAGGAACTCCCCCTATTTTATTTCAGGTTTTAGTGTAGTCATATTTGTTAGATAGAATTAAGAAATCTCAGAAGGCAGATCATGTTTTATAAGAAAATCTATAATTTGTTAAAAAATGTAAGTCTGATAAATTTAATATTAATAAAAAAATGTGTTTTGAGATTCAGAAAAATATTATGTGTTCTTGTGTTTCCTAGTAAAAGAAGAAAAAATTGATTGAAGCTCATAATTATCTATTTTATATTCATCTTGTGAGAACTAAGATGTATAAAGACCTTCAGGAAAAAAAAATTTGGGAAGGAATAAAGAAATACATTACTAACTTTACCATGAAATTTTTGATTTGTTAGTAGGTTAAATCAAAATTAAATCTACTAAAGGGGATAATTTATCCTATTATAGTGCTATAATGGAAATGTGAGATTATATCTATGTATTTCATGGTTTGACTGCCAATTACATCTCGAGTTAATAAAGTGATATGGGTTATTGTTGATCATTTGAAAAAATCTATGAATTTTATTCCTATTCAAGATAATATGTATTTGAATAATATTTCTAGAATTTGTTTTAAATAGATAATTAGATTTCATGGATTCCATATTTCTATTATATCTGTTCATGATCCCAAATTTACCTCTTATTTCTGAAAAAGAATTCAAAAGTAGTGAGGTACTGAATTAAATTTTTGTACACCTTTTTATCCTCAATCTGATGGACAGTCAGATAGAATTATTAGGACTTTAGAATATAAGCTTCGATCTTATTATATGGATTACTAGGGAAGTTATGATTAATATATTCCATTAGTTTAATTTTCTTATAATAATTGTTTTCATTACAGTATATAGATGGAACCTTTTGATACATTATATATAAAGTAGTGTTGGGCTCTAGGTTATTGTGATCAAGTAAGTGAAATGATTTTTCTTGGAGTATATGGTTGATAAATTAAAGGTGATTCAATATCATATGATGGAAACTCAGATTATGCAAAAAAGTTATGCAAATAACTGGAGAAAATATGTTTCATTCAAGGTGGGAAACCATGTTTTTATTAAAGTATCTCCATGGAAAGTGTTATATGTTTTGTTAATAAGGGAAATTTAAGATAATAGTTCATTGTTCCAAATGAAATTTTGGAAAATATTGGATTGATTGGTTATCAAGTGGCCTTTCCTTTTAATTTATCCTAGGTACATGATGTGTCTCATGTTTCATTGTTAAGAAAATATGTGTCATATGCATCTCATGTTTTGAGTCCTAAATTAGTTCAGTTGAAAGAGAACCTTTCTTATCAAGAATATCATGTTCTGGTTATTGACCATAGAGATCAGGTGTTTTTAAATAAGGTGATTCACTAGGTTAATGTTTTTCAGAAAAACCATATAATTGAAGAAGCTACATGGGAATCTGAAAATGCTTTGATGGAAAAATATCTCCACTTATTTAAGAAGCGAATAAAATTGTGAGGATGAAATTTCCAAAAGGGGGAAGAATGTAACAACCCAGGAAATATTGATAATAGATCAATTTAATTAATTATAAATATTCATTATTTATATTTTATAGATTTATATTCAATATAATAATATTAAGTGATTTTCCAATCGATAAGAAAATTATTCTATTCTAACTAAATTGAGTTTCGTGTATTATATATTTTTATTTAAAAAAATAAATTATAAATTATAGAATATTATTTTTTAAAAATATATATAATTTTTTATATCAATAATTCAAAATTATTTGATAGTGAATTTTTAGGAATTTTCAGAAAAAGTTAATTTTTAGGAGAATAGTAGAAAATACCAATTTTTAAGAAAACTATCTTCTATTTTCAAGTACTTACATAGTATCATTTTTTTGGATTGGTTGTAAAATTTAATTAGTTTCTTTTAGTTAAAAATAATCCATTCAATTTGATTTTAATTAAAATTATACTTTAGTTTTGTATAAAAACATTTTTATACTTGAAAGGGTGTTTTTCTAGAAAACGATTTTTCGTCGTGTTTTGCGGGGTTTTTTTTAAATTAATTTCTGAAACTTATAGAAATTAAATTATATATAGTGTAATACATATTTTTAATTATCATGTCAACATTTTTTAATGATACTACTTTAATTTTTTCTCATTATAAATAGTAATTTTGTTAAAAAAGTCGGTTACCACGATAAGAGTTAAAACGGGTTCGAAGGGTTAAAACTAAAATGATAAGGGTTTAAATGACCTAAAAACATGTATAAATACTATTTTATGATCATATTTCAACCCCATATTATTTACTTTTTTAAAATGTTCTATTTTGGATCCATTTATATAGATTAATACATTAATATATTTGAATCTTTTAGAAAATTTCAAGTGTGTCATCTCCCTCACTTATAAAAGGACACCCCTCTCATCTCTTATCCACACTTAAAGAGACTATTATATCATCCAATTCCTAACCTGATATATTCTTAAAATCCCTCCTCATGTTCTATATGTCCTTTTTTGAATATAATACCATCCTATAAAGGATTTAGGTATAAACGTAATGAGCTTGTTCAAAGAATAGGTATAGTTCTTAACTGAGGGTTTTCTTTTTATTTATTATTTTACCTACTTCAAACCTCTCTTAACCATTGTCATAAAATAAAATCATTATATCTCATATTATTTTATTTTATTATTTCTATGGTATTAAAAAATTTCATCTACTTAACCATCTAACAAAAAATAAAAACATCGCTCGTTCGTATGTGCGGACTATCGCCTCGCGAAACGATGCATTTCATTTTTGATCACTAAATATTATGGATGGTCATAATAATGGATCCAAATGAAACAATATGATATATATGATATAAATATAATTATATAATAGTAAATAAATATTTCACTTCTTTCTTTATCATCCAATGAAAAATAATAACATCACCCGTGTGTATGTGCAGACTACCACCTCACGAACCAATGTATTTTATTTTTCATCGCTACCTCACATGGAATGTATATATATGCATATTTAAAGAAATAATATTATATTTATTATATAAATACAATTATATAAATATAAAATAATAATTACCTTATATGTCTCAAGTTTTTTGAAAAATGGAAACGTTACTCATGCGAACGTATGAACTATCATCTCCATGTGGTAACATAATTCATTTTTCATAACCATATTACATGAGTGGTTCTGAAAGTATAACTAAAATATAAAAATTATAATTATAACATGATTAATATTATGTGAATGATATAACTATGATCAGTTGGGACATATTCAACCTACCAAATCGATTTTTAACTTAAAAGCTAAGTGTTCTGAAAACATCTGACATGAACTTAATCAATTTAATTAATTATAACATGGATTAAAGAAAAATAAAAGTAATAATAAAATTGAAAATTTTTATTAAGGAAGTAAATAATTAACATATGTTTATTATTCAAGAATATAAATAACTTACATGGAAAGTCAAACTCAAGTTAAGGCACACTTTACCTTAAAACCTCATTTTAAATGTTTTAAAGATTTATTTTATAAATATTTTTCATCTATGTATATATTATTAAAAATATTTTATTTATGTATTTATATTGAAATAAATAAATTACAAAGAAAATTTTATGTCTCTTTTTACTTTATTTCAAATACTTTCAAAAAGAATCTTTTTACTATTTTATACTGAATGTTTTGAATTTCTTTACAAAAGAAAAAACATAAAATTCTATTTTAATATATATGACATCAAAAAATTTTCCCACCACCATATTCATTGTTTTATATTTTTATTCCTTTGTAAGATTTCATTTTTTATTCAAAGAAAAACCAATATTCCCTTTGATCTTGGTATTTTAGTTTTGAAATTGGTGTTTTAAAGTTAAAGGGTGTATCAATATATAAAAAAGTTTTATTTATGGGTTTAAAAGTATATTTTTAAAAGTTAGATGGTGTAAATGAAATATTTTATGTGTTTCATGTATTTAATGGTACTTTAAAATTGTTTATGATGATGGGTGAGCCTGATATTTCATTCCAATTCATTAGGTAATGATTATGTTCTTCAGATAATTATGTTGGAATTAACTGAGTAGGTTATTACATCTATAAGGGTTCTATGAAGATGAAATCCAAAGGAACCTATATTATTTTTTTATGATTTATAATTATTTTTCATGGAAATATTTTTATTTCATAAGGTAAGCTAATGATTTTTTATTTAAAGGGATGATTGTTCCCTTTAAGAGTAAAATTGTATGTCATTGAAAAAGTATTTTTAATGTGTTCTCATGTTTTCTAAGAAACCCTCATTATAATAATTTTTCATTTATGTTTTCTTATAAATTAATTATGAAAAACATTTGGTAGTAAAGATGATTTCATGTGTAAGTAAATAGTTATTTGAGCTCAAGTTTTATTATGTTAAATGAAAAATATCTTATATGATCTCATGGTATTTAAATGGACTAATAGGTTTCTTTCTTATTTTTATATCTCCTTTAATGATATTTTTGTTCATATACCACTTTTTCAAATGTTTTTCATAGGTTTTAATGATTAGTAGGAACAATGATAAAGTTAAGTTAAAAAACTTAAAGATTTTTCATGAAAAGAAATTCGGTTTCATTTTAAAAGAATGGTATTGTGGAAAAAATAGATACTGAGTGGAAGTGTCCACTTTGTAATGTATGAGTTTGATATGTAAGATTTATGACCTAATTTTCTAAAACTATAAATCTAAAAAGGTCTTTGGGAATGAAAGAAACTGAATTCTTCTTTTAAAACGCAATATTATGGGTTGAATAAGGATTAGGTCCTTATAGTTACATTAGATACGTCTCAAAATATTATCTTCCTTGAGAATCAAAACCATCTAAGAAAGGAAACGTATCCCCAACCACCAGAAACCAAAAAAACTCTCCCCTAGAAGATAATACTTAAATGAGGATGAAACCATGCCTCAAAACACAGCAAGAAGTCAAATATTAAACACAAAAGTCTTACATAAAAATATACAAAACATAATATAACAAAAAAATCTAAGTATGAAGTGTGCATTTGAGACCGTCACTCTCATGTACTCTCCTCCAGAGATTCATGACTCTATAAAAATAAAATCTAAGGGATGACATGTTATCATAAAACCTTCTCCTGGTGGCCCAGAATCTTAATTGGTAAATTTATAAACATTGTGTCATCCTCAATATCTAACTAACCTAGTTAGTGATGTGGGAATAATCATGAAGGTACTGGATAAGCTGGGATATATGGAAGAAATCATGAACTCTGTCTATATTTGGGAGTAGCGATAGCTGATAATCCATCTTATCAACACGCTCCAACACCTCGAAGGGTTCGAAAAAACTTTTCTAAGAGCTTGTTTCCTCGACCAAACCTATATTGTCCATTCTGAGGGGAATTTTTTTTGGAAAATATAGTATCCAACCTCAAACTCCAAATATCTCCTCCATCAATCAACATAAGCCTTCTGTAAGTCCTACATCACCTTCCTCTTTTCACAAACCACCTGGATCTTCTTCATCATGCTCTACACCATGTCAAGATCAAGAACTGATTCCTCTCTAATCTCAGTCAAAACCAATGGGGATCAACATGATATCTAAAAAACACTTCAAAGGGGGTCATGTCAATGGATGAGTGGTAGCTATTATTTTAAGAAAAATCAACTGAAGGTAGGTGTGATACCCAAGATCTATTGAAATCCAAGATGCATTCCTGTTACATATCCTCCAGTATTTGGATGGTTTGTTCCATCTTCTCATCTATATGGGGGTGGAAAGTAGTGTTAAGGCATAACTGAGATCCAAATACACATTGAAATCCCCTTTAGACTCGATAAGTAAACTGAGGGTCTCAATCAAATATGATGTTCTTTAAAGCTCCATGAAGCCTCATCACATCATCCATGTACCGCCTTGCTAGCACATCCATGGTAATCAATTCTCAAATCACCAGAAAGTGAGATAAGTTCATCATTTAGTCCACGATCCCTAAATAGAATCAAATCCACCTTAATACTAGGGTAAAATAGTGACAAAATACATCGATATTTTCTCCCACTTCTATTCAGGGACATCCAAGAGAGACAACAAACCACTAGGTACATGATATTTTATCTTTACATACTGACAGACTGCACATCACACCATGAACTCCACCACTGACTGCTTCATTCCTAACCACTAGAACTGCTTCCTCAATCCATGGTACATATTATATACATCGGGATGCATCTAAAAAGGTGATATTTGAATCTTAGGGATGACTTACTCATGTATCGCCATCAGGACAAACATCCTTCCCTTGAATATAACCTGATGTTGACCATCCTATGACCATTCCATAGGGGAATCACCATGAATGATTCAGTCACACATCACCTTTTCTTATGAGTCTCTCCACTAAGACACCTCCACCTACAACAACAAAGTGGGCTCTACTATCATCTAGAATAATAATCCCCTACCATATAATAGTTCCTGACATAACAGAAGCACCGGATGGGGCATTACCAACTATTATTTTTTCATAATTAATGATTAACCCTAGATTTACATGATATTAAACATCATGATAAATGGAAATGAATCAAATAATAATTAATATTTGAACACCGAAACCAAGATACAGGATAATTTCATATTATTTATAATTAATTTAAACAATTAAAAAATTACCTTATGATTAATTATTTCTTCTTTGATTGATCTGAAAATATCTCTATGTCATACCATCATTTCATTGTTGGAATCAAGAGTATACTTCTTCCAATGGTGATACACACATGATCCAAGAACCTCTAAACGTCTCTATAGGAATCTTTGAGTGCTAGCATAGTAGATCAAGATGCTTGTGTTGTTCACCATTAATCACCCCAATAATCGCTTGAAGAATATTTCTATTTGATCTCTCTAGACTTGAGAGTAGTGGTGGAGGAGGATCACTCTTCATTTTTGAGAGCATTCTTGGAGATTGATCTCTCTATGTCTTTGATTGATTTCTCTCTATATGTCATTATGCACAGAAAAAGGAAATTTGAGACCACTAAATAAAATAATATAATTGAGATTATATATCACTAAGGTTAGAAAATAGTAATTTTGGTTGTGCCCTTATTATTTTTCTGAATTCTTGTGAAACCCAATTTCAATAATGATTTTATTATTATTATTATTTTGACATTCACTAAACTTGTGAATTAAATTAAATATTATTTATTCAAATAATATTCAATATAAATTATTTCTCAATGGACTATTAATATCGGTCCACCATTCCACTATAATATTTATCGGACCTTGAACAGTGACTATTTATTTAATAAATAAATATCACTACATTATTCCCAAATAAATAAATAAATATTATATTCACTAAATAGAAAATAAATATTTATTAAATATTCTACTCACAAAATATACTCTCAAATAACTAGTTATGGAATATATGTGATCAAGAAAACATGAAAAAATTTAAACCACATGCGAGAATAATATTTATTTAACTTTCTAGATAATAAATAATATTATTATTTGATTGGGGTTTTGGATACACTTAGTGTGTGACCCTCTAAGACTCTTTCTTAGTGGAATTAGGTGAAGCAACCCAAAGTCCAATGTTAGTATCTTGCAACATTCCAAGGCATCCATAGAGAAAGAATATAATATCACATCAATATAAAACCACATATGGATTCTTACTATATAATCTAATCTCTTTATATCAATATCTCTAATCAAGCAGGTTGCATGTTGGTTTTATTAACCAATGTGATTTATGTCTCTTACTTTGGCTTTTCAAAGATTGAACTTGACTATAGAACACCATGTCCATGAATTTATTTATAATATATCATTTCCATCAAAGGGGATGATATATCAATTTCTGTTAAAGAATAGAATAGATAAATATTTTCTCACATTATTCATTTGTTAGGTCCACTAGGCTAAATACCCTGAGAGGGGAGTGAATCAGGGTATGACAGATTAAAACGACTACCCCTTTTGATCTTGTTTTGCTGTTAGACAAAACCCTCTTCACTCTTCTTCTCGATGCAGAGTATGAAAAAAACTTAAAGCATGCACAGGACACAACGATTTTTACTTGGTTCAGCCTCACTGGGCTACGTCCAAAGAGCATACACTGGTAGTGTGTTGATGTACCAATTCCAATATAATCACACTAGTATTTACAAGTTCAAAGCGGACTCACTGTCCCTCCTGGTTTACAACCACTCACAATTCGAGAACTCGCTTCTCTCTCAACTGAAGTGAGCTCACTGCTTCTTCAGAAGATCCACTCACAGTTTATAGACCCGTAGGTCTCTTCATTACCACTAATGAATGCATCCTTCACTGTATGTAGATACTCTATTGAAGTTCAAAGTTCATCCACTGATGAATACCCCTTTTCCCTAGAACATCGGGCAACTCACTTTGGAAACACCTTCGCAAAGCACCCTACTTCGCAAGGCTCCCAATTTCGTGAAGCTCAAACAAGTCTTCGTGAAGCTTCTGTCTTTTCATGAAGCACTCTTACGAAGCACTCTCGTGAAGCTCAAGTCGTCGTAGAGTGACTTCCTTCGCAAAGCTCACTGAGCCAACGCGGAGCTCGCAACTTTTTCAAAGCTAAATTAGCCGCCACGAAGCTCTTCTTTCATGAAGCACACTGGATTTGCGAACCACCTTCACAAGCCGAGAGAAAATTATTTTCTTCAAAAACTCTCTACCTCTCCTGAGGGGGTCAAGGTCTATTTATAGTAAATTCCACCAACCCTTGAACCTTCCGCGTGAAGTCAATATGGAAATTTTCTGATCACAGAGATTGAAGTTCCCACTGAAATTATCACAAAATTGCGAAGCACCGTGGCAATTTTCTGATCACAGATCTTTTTGTAATTACGGAGCATTCTGTCAATTACTTCGTGTCGTCGTCGCGAAGCTCCCTCAAATTTCCCTTCAATAATATCATTCGTGAAACTTATCGTAATCATGAAGCATCACCGTTAACATTCTTCTGGTCTTTACAAAATCCAATCTATGAAGCCTATCTTCGTGAAACTCATGTCTTTTCCATATTAAAAATATATCTTCAAGGAAATCCTATTTTCACGATGCTCACCAAACTCCAAATTTTGGACCCCAAAAATTTGGCAAACACTGGGAAATGGCGCCACCTTGTATTTATTCTTTTTGTATTGCCTCCAGATCATCCATTCCTTTTTCATGGTTCTTTGTCAACATGGATTGTCAACAACATATCGGGAACTTGACAATTCACCATGGAAACCTGCTTTGTCAAAAAACACAATCAACCCAAAAATGTTGCAATGTTACCTTGAGGGATTTTTTCCCAACAATCTCCCTTTTTGGGTTTGTTGACAACTCTTCTCAGAATGATTTTCTGTATGTTGATACCTCACTGAGTCTCCTTCCATCATCAACCATCCTTCTCCTCTTGAGATTCAGATAGAGACTAAAGATTCACTCACCACATACTATAAGCCTACATGAGCAATGCTCGGAGTGAGAAACAAGAGAAGTATGAAAAGTTTATCAATGAATCACTTCATTTTAGACACCATCCGTTAACATCAAACTGATACCAATTTCCAAATTTATACCAATTGGTGATTACCGGAACCCTTCTCACACCATTCCAACATCACTCTTTTGGTTTTATCACAATCCTTAGCTATCGTGATATCTAGTCTTTGATCGATCACTTCTAGCATTGTTAGATTTTAAAACGCTCCCCCTATCTCATTGCTCTTCCTCTATCTTGTTGCTCCACCTGTCAGCTTCTCCCCATATCAATAATGATTTATCAAATAGCCACATTGTCTCCCCCTTGAACAATCATTGTTTTCTCCCCCTTTTTCAATGAACCTAAAGGGAAATTCTTTGCAGTCTGTAATAGGGTAAAAACATATGTCAGTACATTAGGGAAAAACATACCATACCTCGAAGAGTGGGGGGTCCCACATCCACACTTTTTCAGGTTCGGGGAGTCGACTGGACTCCCAGATCCATTCGATACCTCTCAAAAGCTTCCTTAGTAAGGCCTTCTTCATAAAGTCTGCAACTAGTAGTTCTGTAGGCACATACTCCAACTTCACGATTCCCTGCTCAACCTTCTCCTTGATAAAATGATACTTTATCTCAATGTGATTTTTCCTTGAGTGATGGACTGAATTTTTACTGATATTGATAGCACTTGAGTTATCACACTGGATTTCGATCAGATACATCACTTCAACTCCCATATCATCAAGTTGTTGCTTCATCCACAATAACTGTGTGCATGCTTGAGTGGTTGCAATATACTCATCTTCTGCACTATTTAATGAAATTCAATATTTCTTCTTGCTTATCCAAGTAATACATAGTTCACCAAGATAGAATTAACCTCTTGACATTGATTTCCTATCATCCACTGAACCATCCCAATATGCATCATTATATCCCAATAACTCTATCTGAGATTTTCCATTATACATCAATCTGAATTCCATCATGCCCTTAATATACCGAATTATTCTTTTCACTGAAAGCATGTGTCTTTCCTTGGGATTGCTTTGATATCATGATTCTTGGAAGATGGTGAAAAAAATATCAGGTCTCGTCGTTGTCAGGTGTAGTAAACTCCCAAAAATCTGCCTGTATTCTGTGATATTTACTACCTTGCCATTGTCATCTTTGGACAGTTTCATTTGAGTAGCAACTGGAGTCTTCATCTCCTTGGAAATTTCCATTCCAAATCTTCTCAAAATCTCCTTGGCGTATTTGGATTGAGAAATTAATGTTTCATTCCTTCCTTGTGTCACCTGTAGACCAAGGAAAAACATTATCTCTCCAATAATTGACATTTCAAACTCACTTTTCATGAATTTGGAGAACTATCTACACTGAGCTTCATCTGATCCACCAAATATTATGTTGTCAACATAAACCAGGACCATCATCCTTTTATTACTATTTTTTGAAATAGAGATTGTAATCAACTCCTCCACACTAGAAACCAAGCTTCTTAAAGTACTGATCAAGCCTTAAGTGCCATACTCTTGGTGCTTGTTTCAGCCCATATAATGCCTTCTTCAGTTTGCAAACCTTGTTCTCATCCTCATGAATGAGAAAACCATTTGGATGCTCAATATACACCTCTTCCTCTAGAACCCCATTCAAAAATGTAGATTTGACGTCCATCTGGAAAACTTTGAACTCCCGTTGCACTATAATGGCTAGAAATAATCTGATTGTCTCTAGTCTCACAATCAGTGAAAATGTCTCATCAACATCCATTCCCTCTATCTGGGAGTATCCCTTGCACACTAGTCGTGCTTTGTTCCGAATCACTGTTTCATCTTCATTCATCATGTTGCAGTAGACCCATTTAGTCCCGATGACATTCTTATCTGCTGGCCTTGAAACAATCTCTCACGTCTAATTCTTCTCAATATGATCTAGCTCTTCATTCATGGACTGAACCCAGTTTTCATCTTTAGCTTCATCAGCAAAGCATTTAGGCTCTACCTAAGGTAAGAAAGATATCTGCTGTAGTGAATTCATTCTTCTTGTTTGAACTGGAGCTGATTGATCTCTAATGATATTTTGTCTGTCAATTTCAGCTCGACTCCTTGGCTTCTATGAAGATAAAGATTTTTCTTCTACATGTTCATCATCATTATCTTCTTCTGAATCAGTATCATCCACCTCTGCTCCTGTTTTACTTTCCTCTTCATCACTTTTATCTTGAAATTTTTCAATGTGTTGTTGAATACTCCCTCTATTCTCTACAATAGTGACATCATTTCTCTCAACTACTTTTACCAGCCTTTTGTTAAATCATTTGTATGCTTTTCTTTTTCCTGAATAGCCAAGAAATATCCCCTTATCTCCACGCAACTCAAATTTCCTATGTTTATCCTTATTGAGGATGAAGCACTTACTTCCAAATATTTGAAATTATTTCACTATTAGCTTATTTTCATACCACATCTCATACAGAGTCTTTATTTCCTTCGGACACAACAAAGCCCTGTTAGAAATATAGACCGATGTCAAAACTTCTTCCTTACAAAATTTCTCTGGGAGGTCTTTTTATATGAGCATCGTTTTGACCATGTTGTTGGTGATCCGATTTCTCCTTCTAACCACTCCATTCTGTTGTAGAGTTATCACTGAGGAAACTTGATGCCTTATCCCAAGTTTCTCAAGATAGTCTTCCACCAGACTATTTGTGAATTATGTACTATTATCATTATGAAACTTTAGAATTTTCTATCCAAGTATCCTTTCTCTCTCCCTCCAGTACTATTTTAAGCAGCTAAACACATCAGACTTATGGGCAATAACAAATACCCATTCTATTCTGCTATAGTCGTCAATGAAAAGAACATAGTACATCTTTCCCTCAATTTCTCTTGGTGTGATAGGCCCACATACATCAACATGCACCAATTCGAGCACTCTTGTTGACTTATTTTCCTTTACTTTATACGTCTTTCTGATGATCTTTCCTTGTTTTCATGCATCGCATGTATGAGTACGATCACGTGATAGCTTGGAGAGGTCTCTTGCTGCATCACACTTTACCAGATCTTCTAGGGATGGTTGGCATAGATGACCAAGTCGTTTATGCCACAACTTGTTTTCTTCCTCTTTGGAAAAAAAGCACATATCTTATTCTCCACTTACCAGGTAGAGATTTCCCTTTGTCCTTTTTCCCTATATAACCACTACCTCTTCTCTTACTTTGACGATACACACCTTCTTAGTAAACCTTATAGAATTTCCTGAGTCACATAGATGACTGATGCTGAGCAAATTGTGACTGGGGCCTTCTACTACTAAGACATCAGCACGTCTTATCTCTTTGCCCCCAAACTTGGCCTTTCCTGAGCCAATTATCTTCAGGCCTTCATCATTTCAAAACTTGACAACTTCTTATTTGTCATATTTTATTCTTGTAACAAGATCCTTATTACTTTTCATGTGAGATGTGCAACCGCTGTCAATTATCCACACACCAGAGCAATCTGATGATTTAAGGGAAATTTTTTCCACCACTACCTTCTCATCCTTTTTCTTCTTGGTCCATATTTTTGCCTTCATACTTGACATGGATTGAGACTTATGATCTTTCTCAGAGTATGATGGACCAGCTTCATCTTGAAAAGCTGCAAATCTATTTTTCATTTTCAACTCACCTGTTGGTTCACTGATCTGCTGCTTATGAACATTTTGATTATACTTTTGCACATTCCTCTGTATGCTCAAATTAAAATACCTAGCCATGTGCCCAAATCCTCTGCACCAAAAACAGTGTCCTTCGAAATATGTTCTGGAGAACCATTCTCTATTTGGTTGTCACCTTTGTTCTTGTTCCCTTTGATATCTCTTGGATATGGAACACACATACTATGAATATCCCATCTTTACACAACAATAACACCTAATATGAGGTGCATTTCTTTGTGTGACTTCTGCACTGTGATTTTCCCCTTAGGATATCTGAATATTTTGATTCTGCCTTGTGCCCAAATCAACCTTCAATCTTAGAGGGGGTTCTTGTGGTCTGACCTCAATTTTCACAGCTTTTTGTTTTCTATCAATCCCCCCATCAATCTTAGAATCTAAACATAGTTGATGCTTCTTTTCTACTGAACCACTATTCTCCACTTTCAGCTTCACGGTTTTCTGAGAGATCTGCTTTCCTGATAACCCAGCAGGAGTCAAGAGTTTTTCTTGATCTTTAACCTTTTTCTGCAAACCGAAAACTTCTCCTTCAAGTTTTTCAATATGATTGATTTGATATTTCCTTATGTTATTCAAGCTATTGATCTCCCTTTTCTATTCTTAAATTTTTATTTTATACTCACTAACTGATTCTGAGTCCTCTCGTGTTGATGACTTGATTTTCCCAATTTCTTCCATTAACTCAGACTTCTCTTCTTCCTACTTCTTCATATAGAGTTTGGTGTCATGAACAACTTTGTTGGATTTATTTTTTTTGGCTCTCCAAACATCTATCTCCTCAAGAAAAGCCTCTAACTCAGCTTGTATATCAACTCTTCCCTCAACTTATTCTTCTTCTTCTTCATCAGCTTTGGTTTCATTATTATTTTGAGAACTACCAACAACTGCCACCATAGCATTTTCTCCATGATCTATGCAGTTCTCTATCTCTTCAACCTCCTCAACCTCGGACTCATCCGAACTGTCATATTCTTTTGAAAGAAGGTTCTTCTTCTTAAAGAAATTTCTCTTGAACTGTTTCTTGCCTTTCCTAGAGGATGGAGAATTATTCTTGGGAATTTTTATTTCATAGACATCATCATCCTCTTGGAACTTTTTGGGGCACCTTACCGCAAGATGTCCAACCTTTCCACATCAAAAACAAGCAAGTGGAATCTTACCTTTAAACTTTCCTTTTCCTCTTTGAAGGTTTGAGGAGAGGAATGACATCACTTCATCTGTCTCTTCTTCTTCCTGGGAGTCTTCAATGGTGAGATTCTTCATGGCCTTTAATGCCACCTCTTTGTATTTCCCCTTTTCCACAGCATCGTTATCATCATTTCTCATTTCATGTGAAACAAGGGTGATGTGAAGGTTATCCAATGTTAGCTCTTTCGGGTCTTTATCTTCCAAAACTGAAAATTTAGGATTGAATTGAGGTGGAAGTTTCCTCAAGATGCGCTTCACAATCTTTATATCTTCAATAACTTCTCTAAGACCTCGTATGTCTTCCACTACAACATTTACCCTATCGAAGAATGTATCAACATACTTATTCAGGTTCATTCTCAGATCTTCATACTTGTTCCACAACACTTGCAGCTTTGCCTCTCTGACCTTTGTATCCCCTTCATATATATTCAATAGCTTTTCCCACATGGCATGTGATGTTTTTAATGACATCATCTTTGTATAGATAGGATTGGATATGGCTCCCCCTAAGACATTAATTCCTTTGGCATCAGCATCCAACTCTCTATGCTCAGCTTCTGATAATGTACCACTACTAATATCAGTTGTTATGACATGCATTTCTACTGTGAACACATACATTCCTAATGATCAGAAGTAATGTTGCATCTGATTCTTCCATAGCTGGAAATTGTTCCCATTGAATATCGGAATCCCTTTATGATTAGTGACCTCTATTTGAGATAGAAACACTGATATTAACCTTCCTCTCTGATACCAATTGTTAAGTCCACTAGGCTAGATACTCTGAGAGGGGGGTGAATCAGGGTATGACATATTAAAATGACTACCCCTTTTGATCTTGTTTTTTTGTTAGACAAAACCCTCTTCTCTCTTCTTACCGATGAAGAGTATGAACAAACCTTAAAGTATGCACATGACACATATATTTTTACTTGGTTCACCCTCACTGGGCTATTTACAAGGAGCATACACCGGTAGTGTGCCGATGTAACAATTCCACTATAAGCACACTACTGTTTACAAGTTCAAAGTGGACTCATTGTCCCTCCTGGTTTAAAACCACTCACAATTTGAGAACTCACTGCTCTCTCAACTGAAGTGAGCTCACTGCTTCTTCAGAAGATCCACTCACAGTTTATAAACATGTAGGTCTCTTCATTACCACTAATGAATGCATCCTCCACTGTATTTAGATGCTCTATTGAAGTTCAAAGTTCATCCACTGATGAATACCCCTTTCCCCCTAAACACTGGGAAACTCACTTTGGAAACACCTTTGCAAAGCACCCTACTTCAGGAGGCTCCCAGTTTCATGAAGCTCAAACAAACCTTCGCAAATCTCCTGCCTTTTCACAAAGTACTCTCACGAAGCACTCTTTCAAATCTCAAGTCATTGTAGATTTACTTCCTTCACAAAGCTCATTGAGCCAACACGGAGCTTGCAACTTTTATGCAGCTAAATTAGCCACCGCGAAGCTATTATTTCACGAAGCACACTACCTTCATGAACCACCTTCACGAGCTGAGAGAAAATGATTTTCTTCAAAAACTATCTACCTCTCCTGAGGGGTTTGAGGTCTATTTATAGGCAATTCCACTGACCCTTGAACCTTCTGCATGAAGTCAACTCCACTTCATCTCAAATCGCGAAGCTCCGAAGTTCCCGCTGAAATTATCTCAAAATCGCCAAGCACTATGGAAATTTTCTGATCACGGAGCTCTTCGTAATCACGGAGCATTCCGTCAATTAATTTGCACCTCCACCGCAAAGCTAACTCAAATTTCCCTTCAATATTTTCATTCGTGAAGCTCGTCGTAATCATGAAGCATCACCATCAACATTCTTCTGGTCTTCGTGAAATCCAATTCATGAATCCTATCTTTGCAAAACTCATGCCTTTGCCATATTAAAATTAGATCTTCAAGGAAATACTATTTTCATGATGCTCACCAAACTCCAAATTTTTGACCCCAAACATTTGGTAAACACTGGGAAATGGCGCCACCTTGTATCTAATCTTTTTGTACCGCCTCTAGATCATCCATTCATTTGTTATGGTTCTTTGTCAACGTGGATTTTCAACAACATCTCTGGAACTTGAAAATTCACCATGGAAACCTACTTTATCAACAAACACAATCAACCCAAAATGTTGCAATGTTACCTTGAGGGATTTTTTTCCAACATCATTAAGGAAATATTACTCGTGATGAACATAACATATCCTACTTCATCATGAACATATGTTGTCATGGTTTTTATTAATACATAAAAGTATGTGACTCATAA
Organism: Viscum album; assembly: GCA_963277665.1. Classification (NCBI taxonomy): domain Eukaryota; kingdom Viridiplantae; phylum Streptophyta; class Magnoliopsida; order Santalales; family Viscaceae; genus Viscum; species Viscum album. The sequence continues at coordinate 213,031,793 of OY728137.1, forward strand.
CATCCATAAATAATAATATTAAAGTCTAAGGAACAATAAACATGACCACATATAGGAATATACAGTGACACATAAATATATATTTCCTACTCATAGATCCCATTCTCATAATCTTTTACACTAGAAATTACCAAGGGCTTACACCATGATAAGGTGCCTCAAAGTTCTATGAGTCTCCAACCCTAATAGTATATATCATTTGTGTCCCTAAAATGATTTAATATGGCTATATAACATATATTTAATAATAATATTATGGAACTTTAGGGTTATCATCATAGTGGGGAACTATTATGATCTTTTAGTGTGGTGGCTACTCTTAAGACATTGTCACATAATATGTTAAACATAAGAATGATCATGATGTGATAAAGAGTTTATTAATACTCAAAAAAATGAATATAGGTTATCATAAAATATATAAAAGTTGGTTCTGGGGAACAAACTCAAATAGACTCCCACTTACACTAGATCCAACTTCTAACAAACTTTAGTTTGCTATCTCACACATGATACCCATTCTTCTATTGTGATAGGACTTTAGTCATGGGGTCCACCATGTTTTATTATGTGGAAAATATTTATACTACAACTTCAACCCTATGGGAAAAATTCCTCAAGTGGTAATACTTATAGAGTATATTATTTTTCCATTGGTGTGGTCATGGATTGTTTAAAAGATCCACTATTATAGTATTATCAAAATACAATATAAAAGGGTCTTTAATTCTAGGTATCATAAAAATATCCTGGAAAAAATTTCATATCTAAATGGATTTTTTGGTTGCATCATAGGATTCTATATATTTGTAATCCATTATAGAATCGACAACAACTAACTTCTTTGAAATATTTCAGCTCACAGCTCCTCCGTTGAGATATAAAACATATACTAAATGTGACTTTAGATCATTATGATATATTTGAAAACTAGAATTATTATAAACCCTAATTAATATCTTCTCATATCCTCCATAGACTAGTAAAAGATCCTTATTTCTTCTCAGATACTTAAGGATATCCTTAACAGTAGACCAATGTTGTTCTACTAGATCAGCTTAATATCTTCCTACCATGCTCGATGGTTTGGTAACTTCAAGTCTAGTACATAACATAGCATACATGATTGATCCTATAGTTGAAGATTATGGGATCTTACAAATTCTTTATTTATCTTGTTGTGTCTAAGGACACATTTCCATATAAATATATATACCATGTGATACTGGAACCAATCCCCTCTTAGATTGTTCCGTACTATATCTATTTAGTATCTGGTCAATGTATGTACCTTGAATTAGTCCAAGAAACCTCTTGGATATATCATGAATGATCTTCATCCCTAAAATTTAGTTTTATTCACCTAAGTCCTTTATGGGGATTAACTTGTTTAACTAGTCCTTGATAGATTGTAAGACTGGTAAGTATTTTTCTAATAAGTAATATGTCATCAACATATACTACTAGCATAATTAACACATTCCCATTAAAATTCTTATAAACACATGGATTATATTCATTATTAATGAAACCAAAATATTTTATAGCTTCATAAAATGGAATGTTCTATGACCTAGATGCTTTATTTAATCCATAAATGGATCTCTATAACTTCTGTATCCTTTTGGCATCACTTTGAGTCACAAACCCTTCTGGTTGTATCATGTAGACATATTCATAAAGGTTTCCATTATGGACAGCTATTTTGACATCCATCTACCAAATTTCATAGTCATGGTAAGCCTCTATAGAAATTATAATTATAATGGATTTAAACATGGAAATTGTTGATAATGTTTCATCGTAATCAATACATTGACATTTTTTAAACCCTTTAGCCACTATCATTGCTTTATAAGTACTTAATCTACCTTTCATTTCTAGTTTTCTCTTAAATATCCATTTTCACCCAATTGTATTTGCATTAATTGGTGGATTTAATAGAACCAAAACATGGTTATGATACATGGAATCCATTTTAGAATTCATGGAATCTTTCTATCTTATATCTTTTAAGATCTTTATTTCCTCTTTTTAAGATAGTGGTTTATTATTTTTGAACAATAATGATTCACCATATTTGGTGAATATAAAACCATATCTCCTTGGTTCTCTTACCTCTCTATTTATTTTATGAATCACATGTGTTTTAGGAACAACTTCTTTAATGGGGACCTGTAGAATATGCTATTGTACCAACTCTTGTGTATCTTGAGAATCAACTTCATCAAAATCAATCTTTCTCCCACTATCCTCCTTTATAATGTGATCCCTCTTATAAATATGTCTTGTCTAGTGATAGTAACTTTCTTATTTGAGGGTTTGTATAGGTAGTATTCCTTTTTTTCCTTAGGATACCCTATAAAGATACACTTTGTGCCTCATTGTGCTAGTTTGTTGCTTGAGAAGGCCTTAATAAACACCGCATAACCCCATACATGTGTATGTGAAAGAAAATGTTTCTTTACACACCATAACTTGAAGGGAATTCTATTTTCATCTTTATTTTGTACCCAGTTTAGTGTATATTCCATAGTTTATAATGCATATCTCTAAAAGGATAATGGAATATCTGCATGACTCATCATTAACCTTAACATTTCTAGAAAGGTATAGTTCTTCCTTTAACTAATACCATTCCATTATAGTGTGTAAGGTCTATTGAGTTGAGATAGAATCCCAAAATCCCATAGAAAGTCTATAAACTCTTAGTTAAGATATTCACCACCTCAATCTAATTGAATATTCTTTATCTTATTTCCAAGTTGATTATCTACTTCATTCTTGAATTATTTTAATTTCTCAAAGGACCCGTACTTATACCTCATCAAGTATACATATCCATATCTACTCAATTAATTAATTAAAGTTATTAAGTAAGAATACCCACCTCTATCTTCTACTATAAATGGACCTCACACATCATTATATACCAATCCTAGAAGATTTGTGGACCTTTCACCCTATCCACAGAATGCTAGTTTGGTCACTTTTTCTTGTAAATAAGCATGACATATTTTAATTGGTTTTATCTCAAAAGAGTCTAAAAATCCATCTTGATAGAGCTATGTCAAATGATTCTCATTTACATGACCAAGATGGTGATGACATAGCTGGGTGTTATATGAGTCTTGCAAATTTGATTTGTTGTCAATTTACAATACTTTTTTTTGTAATTCAATACATAAAGACCATTATTTAAATGTTCCATACTATAAAATATGTCTTCATTATAAAATAAACAAATTTTATTTTTAAATTTGAAAATAAAACCATCTGTATCTAGGTAGGATATAAAAATTATGTTCTTGGTAATAGTAATTACATAATAATAATATCTTCAAACCATTATCATTATAGTTGTCAATGAAAGGTGTTCATATATAATGGATAGAGTATCTAGCCTCACACTATTTGTAGCATGAAAATCCACCTATCCTCTAGAAATATTTCAAAATCTACTTAGTTCTTACATTTGGAAATATATATGTGAGAACCAAAAGTTGTATCTAATATCCAATTTGTAAATATTTAAAGATTACACTTAATAGATAATGCACATTTATCTTCCCCTTGCCTATGGGTTCAATTCCTTTTATAGTTTCCAGTATTTCCACATATAAAACAAATTTATTCATTTTACTTTCCCAGCCTCTAGATCTTCCTCTTCTTGGAAGGATGGTTCTTAGAAGATTTATACTTTTTATGAGTCTTGATCCCCTTTTTTTTACTCTTCCTTCTCTTATTTAGCAAAAGTACTTTAGGTTTGTCACACCCCATTTCCTTGTCCACTTTGTGAATCAGAATAAGAAGAATCTAAATACTCTTCTCATTATTTCTCATATTATAATTAAAAATAAAAATAGAGAAGATCTTGGGTAGTAAGGAAAGTATGAGATCTATCTGCAACTCATCTAGGAATTTAATCCCTAAGATGTATAAGTGTTTAATGTATCCAATAATATTGACTACATGAGGTTCAAATGGATCCAAATTTCTATGATTTTTTATAAACATATCATTGGAGATCTCGTATCTCTCTTGTCTCACCTTCTCTTAATAGAGATACCAAATGTGATACATCATGTTATATGCATACATGTAATCATATTTATTTATAATCTCATTGTTCATGGATGATAGCATAAAACACTGAACATTTGTGACATCATTCAAATGTTTCTCCTAATGATATAACTCTTCCTCCCTAGACACTTTGCTAGAAACTTCTATAAAAAGTTCTTCAAGAACATACAATTTCCTTTCATGGCGTAGGATAATGCGTAAGCACCTTTTCCAATCTTGGAAATTTTTTATATGAAAATATTATCCTTATCAATTATAGATCGCAATGATATGTTTGAATTCATATTTATTATCATTTCTACAAATAAGTAAAATAAAAATTTAGCACTTTATCTGATAAAATTAAACAAATAAAAAATAATATATTTATTAATCTTTCACTATTTTATCAAAACCTAATATCCCTCTCCATTATCTTCATAATTTCTTATTTCTTGGAAATTATAGTGGTAAGTATACATATTCCACTTCTCATTAGTATTACTATGGATGATAAAGAAATTTTAAGGGTTTTAGGTAGGCATTCCAAATTCCAACTGCAATAACTTACAATTCCTTAATCTTTTGGGTGGACTCCCCAATCCTAAAATCCTTAAATTGGATTTCCTAAACCTTTTCCTATGAGTTACACAAAGTCCTGATTTGGAGGATAAACCTTTATGTGAGTTAATTTAAGTCAGCCCAAAACTTAAATTTAGAATTCATCAATAATTAAGAGCACCCCAACTTTGGTTGGTTAAGCACTTTGAACTGTAGTTTGAGTTTAACTTAAGTAGTGGAAGTAAATGCCATCTTAATATATATAATTTATGGATTTTATAATTATTATTTAATTACCCATTTTATCTTTATTACATTCTTTTTAATATTAAGTGGATTTACTTAAGTGATTAACCATGTCTTAGATAAAATTTATACATAATCTAATTTATTTTAGTTCTATCTTGCATGCTCATTAATTCATTAATTAATGTGATCATAATAAAACATCCATAATGAAATAAAAATACAACTTGACATAAATAAAATAATAAGGTGGAATGATCATGATCTTTTACAAATGGTTGGTTTATCTAGAAGATGATAAACTAACCCTCGATCTAGGGGTAAACACCTTGAACCATTTTATAGTTTGTGTTGTAGCTTTCCACCTATCCATCCATGTACCTATTGGATTAGTTTCACCTTGGATCAAAACTTGAATCACATCCACTATCTTGGTAGATCTATCTATTACATAATATTTTACTCATATATAGGTGAGGGGAACCAAAGGATTGGTTAAGGGGTTTACATAAAAGAAATCATGGGCTCACAGGCCCTTACATAATGAGAGGATGGATGAAATGAGACCATCATTTGAATTTAATAATAAATTTAAATTAAATAAATAAATAAAAAAGTTTTGTTTTTCTCATGATCATCCACTTACATGCAACGAATTATGCACTTAATAAAATAACATTCAATTATAATCATTCTTATTTAAGATCAATCGTGATTGAATCAATTAATTATATTCTTTAATTAATCAATTATTTTATCTTAATTCTCATCCAAATTTTCTTGAGATTCTTATAAATCGCAATTTTAAACAAATTAAATAAATTTATTCAAAATTAACTATGTACAAAAATGTACCTTGGTGGTAACATGGTGAGTACCCATCTGAACTACCCAACATGTATTATATTCATATACTATTTACTCATGAAACATTTGGCATAAATGTCTTAACATATAATTTCATGGAATGTACTATCAACTTAATGACCACATGGAACACATGGTATTTTCATAGCATGTTATGTTTCAATTCATATAGAGTAATGATTGTATTATGACTTATACATGATATGCAGTTTCGAACATTATGTATAAATTAATTAGAAATTTAATATATATATATATATATAACTCCTTACACAGAATGTAATATCAAATTAATGACCAAAAATAACACATGTTGATAAGGTTTGAGTAGTATAATAAATTAATTTTAATTTTTTATAATTTGGTAATTTACACGGCATGTATAATCTAGCAACACGATGAGTATTTTTCTCACTATCTATCCATGGAACTCACATAGGGACTTGGTATATAACCATGCCATAGAAAATAATAGATTACATGGCATGTACATGGGCTATATATCATGTGGTCTCCAAGTTACATAGTCACCATTCATGTAGGTCGTTTACAGAAATACATGGCCCATCTTTGACTAATAGAATACACATCGTGTATAGATGTTACACGGTGTTTATTTTAGATAATCTTGTGCTAGGATGGCCTAGTAAACATGTGGTGTATTTAAATACACACCGTATGTAATAAATTAACATGGATAAAATTAATTCTTGGTTTATTAAACATGAGTACATAGCATGTACTGATGGGATACATGGCGTGTACTCTTTTGTTATCTGTCCAAAATCCTTATCACCTCCTAATGAGTTCTTTGAATGTATTTCATTTATAAAATTAATCGATTTGATTATATTTTTGAAAATTAAGAATAAAGAGAAGATATTTCTATTCAGTTTAAAGAATGATTAAATTTGAATTGAAAATGAATGATAAATTCGTAAATCACTCAATGATCTTTAAATAATTATAAATAATTATGTGACTCCTATGATACAACTTGATAGTTATAGGTGCAGCGGAAGCACTGGATGAGGCATTCCAAACTCTTTTTTCCATAATCTATGATTAATCTGAGATTTACATGACAATAAACATCATGATCAATAGAAATGAATCAAATAATAATTGATGATTGAACATCAGATCCAAGATGTAGGATCATCACATATTATTTATAATTAATTTAAATAATTAAATAATTTTATTGAGATTAATTCTTTCTTCATTTATGGATCTGATAGCATCTCTACATCATTTCATCATTTCATTATAGGTATCAAGAGTATATTCCCTCCATTAATGATCCAAATGTGTTCTATAAACCTCTGAACATTATCATAGGAACCTCCTAGCATGGTATATCCTAATACTTGTTTCATTCCCCTTTGATTTCCTAGAGAATTTCTTGAAGAAGGATTCTCTTTGATCTCTCTAGACTCGAGGGTAGTGGTGGAGGAGGATCGATCTCCATTCTTGAGAGTTTTATTGGAGAGGGAGCTCTCTAGTGCTTCGAGAGAGTTCTCTTTGGAAGACATTATGAACAATAAAATAAAATTGGCAACCCCTAAAGAAAATAATATTATTGGGTTTATTTATTGCTAGGGTTAGAAAATAATAATTTTGGATGTTCCGTTATAATTATTATTAAATCTTGTGGAACCCCATGTCAATAATAATAATATTATAATTATTTATTAATATGTTCTAAACTTATTAATTAAATTAAATATTATTTATTCAAATAATATTCAATAAATATTATTTATCATCAGACCATTAATCTTGATCTGTCATTCCTCTATAATATTTATCAAACCTTGAACAATGAATATTTATTTAATAAATAAATATAACTTCATTATTCACCAATAAATAAATAAATATTATATTCACCAAATTGAAAATAAATATTTATTAAATATTTTTTTCACAAAATATTCTCTTGAATAACTCATGTAAGAATATATGAAATCAGAAAAACATGAATAATTATTCAAACATGTGTGGGAATAATATTTATTCAATTTTTTATATAATAAATAATAATATTTTTTAACTGAGGTTTTGGATACACTTAGTGTGTGGCCCTATAAGACTCTTTCTCAATGGCATTAGGCAAAGCAACCAAAATTACAAGGTCATTATCTAGCAACATGCCAAAGAATCCATAGAGAAATAAGTTAATGTTTAAATAACATAAAAACCGCATATAGATTCTTATTATGTAATATAATCCCTTTATCTTGATATTTATAATTAAGTAGGTTGCATGTTGGTACCATCAACATATATGCTTGATGTCTCTTTCTTTGACTTTATGGAAATTCAATTTCCCTATATAACACCATGTCCATAGATTTATTTAGGATATATAATTTCCATCAAAGGGAATGAGATATCAAATTCCATTAAAGAACATGAGTGAAAAATACTTTCTCACATTATTCGTTAATGAAATATTATTCATGACGTGCCCAACGTATCCTACTTTACTGTGACCATATGTCATGATGGTTTTTATCAATACATCAAAGTATGTGACTCATAACATCCATTAATAATAATATTAATGTCTAATGACTAATACACACATACAAATATTGGAACATCCAATGACACATATAAATGTGGATTTCCAATTATCGAGTTGTGTTCTCATAATCTTTTATACTGGAAATTACCAAGGGTGTACACCATGAGAAGGTGCATCAAAGTCCTATGAGTATCTAACCCTAATATCATATATCATTTGTGTTCCTAAAATTATTTCATATATATATAGAACATATATTTAAGAATACTTTCATGGAACTTATAGGTTCTCATCATAGTGGGAAAATACTATGAACTTTCAATGTGACAACTACTCTTAGGACATTATCGCATATTATGTCATGAAAAAATAACAATCAGGATGTGATAAGTAGTTTATTAATATTAAAAAAAATGAATACATGTTATCATAAAGTACATATAAGTTGGTACTAGGGCACCAAATCCAACACTATCAACCTCTTATGATACAAAATTCAAGGTTGTTAACTCCTCCATCACCCTCTAGGAATCCTCAAATTCTTGAATGGATCCCCACAACTTTATACTTAGTGCTTCTACTATAACGTTATACTTTCTTAGTGTAGAGTATATCTTGAAATTATAGTCCTATAGAAACTCTATCCACCTCTGATGTCATATATTTATGTAACACTGAGAAAAGATGTACCTCAGGATTTTGTGGTCCTTAAAGATCACAAAGGGTTCCCTAATGAGGTAATCTTTCCAAATCTTTAAGGAAAATACAACCAATTTCATATCCAAATCATGGGTGGAATAGTTACACTCATGGGGGGATAAATACCTAGACCCATAGGAGGTAACTACCCATTTTTGCATCAAGATTCACCCCAAACCCAAACAAGAAGTGACATAGAACACCTCAAACATCACACTCTTATCAGAAAATTGAAGAACTGGGGTAATAATCGATTACTCTATCAAGTAGTAAAATATTTTCTTACACTAATCATTAAAATAATAGGTAATTCCAGGTTAGGGTAGTAAATAGTTCTATAATCCAAGATAAATCATATACAATCCCTTAATAATAACTTGTAAGACCAAGAAAGTTACAGAACATTGCCATGTTCTTGGGTGTTTCCTAAGAAACAACTTCCTTAACCTTTTCTAGATCCACCACTACTCCTTGTTGGGACACTACATTTCCAAGGAAATGCAACTATCACATCCAAAAATTTACACTTAGACAATTTACCATATAACTAGTGGAATTGAAGATTATATAAAATGATCCTCAAGTGCTCTAAATGATCCTCCTCCAATCTTGAGTGAATGAGGATTTCATTAATGAACATGATTATGAATTGGTCCAAGAACTCATGAAATTTATATTTCATGAGTCACATGAACACATTAAATGAATTTGTGACATTGAACTACGTGACTAAAAACTCTAAGTGCCCATACCAGTATAGGAATGCAATCTTCAGGATATCTACCTCCTTTAACCTCAGGTAATGATATCCAAATCATGGATTGATCTTTAAAAACCATCTAAACCCACTCAACTAGGTAAATAGATATTAAATTAACATAATAGGGTAATAATTTTTTATCATCACCTAATTTAGCCATCGGTAGTCTATGCATAACCTTAGACTACCATCCTCCCTCTTGGAGAATAAAACTAGAGCTCCCCATAGTGAAACACTAGTCCTAATAAATCCATTATGCATCATATAATCAATATAGTTTCTCAACTTTCATAAATATGAGGGTTTTATATGATAAGAACCCATATAAATTGGTTTAGCACCCAGATGTAACTCTATTACAAACTCAACATCTCAATGAGGGGTAGATGTTGGGACCATGTTGAATAGAGAAGGAAGTTAGAAGAGTTTTCTATTACAGAGTGTAGTCTTTTTTTGTCAAAGAAGATAAATCAATTCACTTTGTAAAGGACTTGAAAATTAGATGATGATTTGCTGATTTTTATTTCACAAATATCATAATTTAGGATAACTTATGATGCAAGCCTTATAAAGGAAAGGGGTAGTAAAGGTGTTACCAGTCATATTCAGTTTTGATTAGAAGGACATATGCTAGTGGAATACATGGAAGGTTCAGTACTTTCTGTTGAAAAATATGCTGATGTAAAGGTGTTTGTTTAAAGAATATATATCATGATAGATATGGTTTATGATGAAAGCGGTTTTTTGTTGAATACCTCAGATGATAATGAAGCAGCATTGGTGTTCTTACCGAAGAAGATTTTAAGGTGGCACTATTTCCCAGTGTTTGCCAAAATTTTTAGGCTGAAAATCGGGATATGGAGAAATGTGATTTTGGAAAAGGATGATGTGCGCAAGTTTTAAGATGGCTTGGTATGTTGTGCGCAATAGGAGTTCCATGATCTAAACATAAAAATCTGGAAAAGTAGATCCTTGCATGAAAGATTGGTTTTTACGTGCAAGATTGAAGGGAGTTTGTAATGTTACATGCAAGGCATGATTTGAGGTCATAACATTGAAAAATGGAAAAGGCATGAAGTACATGAAAGATTCAAGTAGTACACAAAATATTCAAGAAGTTTTGAAAGATGAGTTTGGCGCCAAAGATACTTACGCGCCCTATGCGATGTCAAATGGGGTTTTGTACGATGCATCAGGATCTTACACGACACATCGGGGTTTTTTCACGGGGGGACGATGAGTTTTATAAATAAGAAGTGACCCCCTCACATTTGTTAAGATTTAAACTTAGAGAAATCCTGAGCTCTGAGGTGTGAAATAATTTTAATAAAAGGTAAGTGCATGAAAGAAATAGAGTTGCGTACAAGAAGGTGAATCTGCGCATAAGAAGTGAGTTGTGTCAAAGATTGAAGTTGTGCGCAAGAGTTGTTTCGAAACAAAAGTTGAATCTTTTGTGAGTGGTATAAAATTTGTGCGTAAGGCAACTGAAAGGGTGTGCGAAAGATTTGGGTTCTTTGCATGTATTCAGTTGTGCATAAGATAGTTCTTACCGGCTTCTTGGTAGGAAAGTGAAGAGTTGTACTTCATATAATACACTTGTTGAATTGTAAAGAAGCAATGAAGCATTGTATTGCCCTATTTATACTAAGAGGGTGCACATGCGCTTGAGGATTGTCTTCCAAGTGCTACACGAGTTCAAGGGTATATCCTACTCATTGTATTCCATATCAAAGGATTTTTTTTCTAGTGGATTGTGTGTTACTGGATTATTTTTGTACCATAACAAGGACATATCTACTCTTGTTGACTAGTGAACCTTGTAAATATTGTGTTCATGTGGTTGTGTGTGTTCAGTAGGGAAATAACTCTTTAACAGGAGGTTAAGGTTGTTTCAAAAATGAAGGAAACATAAAAGAAAAATATATCACTGATTCACCCCCTCCCCCTCTCAGTGATACTTAGATCTTGATTGGGTAACTTCAATTGGTATCAGAGTGAAAGGTTCCCTTCATTTGTTCTTTGTTGAAGTTTTGATGGAGAATCTGAATTGTGTGAATAGTAAGGGGATTTCGATATTTTATGGGAAGAATTATCATATCTGGAAAGATAGAATGATTCCTTATCTTATGTCTCTTGGATATGAATTTCTTGAAACTAAAACAGATGGATTTCCTGCTATAGATGATAATGTTTCTCTTACTCCTACTGATAAGAAGAATCTTGAGAATGATGGAAGAGATAAAAATTCATTACTCTCATCTCTTTCTGATCGTGAATTTTTAAGAGTGAAAGGTGTCACTACAGCCAAAGGAATCTGGGACAAACTGAAAAAAATCTATGAAGGAAATACAAAAGTGAAGAAGTAAAAACTTTAAATCTTGAGGTTGAAGTATGAAGACTTAAAGATGGGTGAACATGAATCAGTTGGGGAATTCTTTACTAGGATAAATGACATTGTCGTTATAATCAGATGACTTGGTGAAAATTTGGATTATTCTATAGTTGTTAAAAAGATCTTTTGAATTCTTCCTTATAAATTTGATGCTAAAGTTTCATCACTAGAAGACAAATATCCTAAAACATTATCTCTGGATGATTTTCATAGCACTCTCATCACACTACTACAACTTGGCCTTTTATCAGCGCTAAAAACCAACATTAACACCACTAGAAAAGCGTTGTTAATGCCGTCATAGATAAAGGGGCGGTCCCCTTTATGAGCGCTCTGAAAAGCGCTGATAAAGGACCCCCTTTATCAGCGCTTTTTTTAGCACTGATAAAGGTGGAGTTTATCAGTGCTTTTCGGAGCACTGATAAAAGGGACCCACCCCCCCCCCCCCATCTATTCCAACATTAACAGTGCTTTTCCAGCGCTGATAAAGGGGTGCCTTTATCAGCGCTCTTTTAGCACTGTTAAAGGTGTCCTTTATCAGCACTCAAAAAAGCGCTGTTAAAGGTGTCCTTTATCAGCACTCAAAAAAGCGCTGATAAAGGCACCTTTCCTTGCACCTACACAACTAGTACCTGCACACCTGGACAAACCAACACCTACACACCTGCACACCTGTACAAAATAGCACCCGCACACAATATTTTGACAAACAATTATATATACATTTACTTAACATCATGAATACAAAAAAATCACAATGCTATATACATTTCAAACAATGTTTTACATGATTACAATTAAAATTATCCAACAACAGTTATAAACATTAATGTTTCATCCTTTGATATTCGTGATCCTCTCTCAAAAATTGTCATCCATGGTATTTATTGCCGAACAAAGCATCTGAACTCAAGGAAACAAATTTACCTATATAAGAAAACAAATATTATGTTAGTAATAAATTAATGAAATAAATTAAAACATTAATATGAAAGAATACATTAATATGGAAATGTGAAACAAAAATATGGAAATGATAAACTCAAATGTTTTCATTCTGATAACAATGAAAGGGAATAATGTAAAATCAATATGTTTTTGGATGATTTATCTCATTTAATAAATACTGATTCTTTATCTAATGAAAATCTTTACCAGTCACACCGTGAATCAGATTGAGGTGCGGTTGATTCGTACACATCACAAATGAATTATGGATCATTGTCCTAAAGTATCAAAACAATCCGAACGCATTTTCTCAGTTTTTCGTATGTCACTTGTGTTGTTTTCTAAAGTTTATGTCAATTTGAAACTGATATCAGACACTTTTAGCTGTATCGGTCACACCATGCATCATATTGAGGTGAGTTTGATTCTTACATGTCACAAATGACTCATGGATAGTTGTCTTAAATTATCAAAACAATCTAAATGTGTTTGCTCAGTTTTCTGTATGTCACTTGTATTGTTTTCTAAAGTTAATGTCAATTTGAAACTAATATCTGACAATTTTAGCCATACCAGTCACACCATGCATCAAATTGAGGTGCGGTCAATTTGTAAACCTCAAAAATGACTCATGGATTGTTTTCCTAAAGTATCAAAACAATTCGAATGTGTTTGCTTGGTTTTTCGTATGTCACTTGTGTTGTTTTCTAAAGTTAATGTCAATTTCAAACTGATATCAGACCCTTTTAGCCATACCAGTCACATTATGCATCAGATTGAGGTTTGGTTGATTTTTACATGTCACAAATGACTCATGGATCGTTTTCCTAAAGTATCAAAACAATTTGAATGCGTTTTCTTAGTATTTCGTATGTCATTAGTGTTGTTTTCTAAAGTTAATGTCAATTTGAAAATGATATCAGACACTTTTAGCCATACCGGTCACACCGTGCGTCGGATTGAGGTGAGGTCGATTATTACACATCACAAATGACTCATGGATAGTTTTCCTAAAGTATCAAAACAATCTGAATGCGTTTTATTGGTATTACTTATGTTAGTAGTGATGTTTTCTAAAGTTTATGTCAATTTGAAACTGATATCAGACACTTTTAGCCATACTGGTCACACTGTGCATTGGATTGAGGTGCAGTTGATTTGTACATGTCAAAAATGACTCATGGATCATTTTGCTAAAGTATCAAAACAATCCTAATGCATTTACTTGGTTTTTCGTATGTCACTTGTATTGTTTTCTAAAGTTAATGTCAATTTAAAACTGATATCAGACACTTTTAGCCATACCAGTCACACCGTGCGTCGGATTGAGGTTCGGTTGATTCTTACATGTCAAAAATGACTCATGGATCATTTTACTAAAGTATCAAAACAATCCGAACAAGTTTTCTTGGTTTTCCGTATGTCACTTGTGTTGTTTTCTAAAGTTAACGTCAATTTGAAACTGATATCAGACACTTTTAGCCATACCGGTCACACCATGTGTCAGATTGAGGTGTGGTTGATTCTTACACATCACAAATGACTCATGGATCATTTTACTAAAGTATCAAAACAATACGAAAGCATTTTATCAGTTTTCTGTATTTCATTAGTGTTGTTTTTAAAGTTAATGTCAACTTCAAACTAATATTAGACACTTTTAGCCATACCCATCACACCGTGCGTCGGATTGAGGTGCAGTCAACTTTTAAACCTCAAAAATGACTCATGGATCATTTTCTTAAAGTATCAAAACAATACAAATGTGTTTGGTTGGTTTTCCATATGTCACTTGTGTTGTTTTCTAAAGTTAGTGTTAATTTGAAATTTATATCAGACACTTTTATCCATACCGGTCACACCGTGCGTCCTATTGAGGTGAGGTTGATTCGTACACATCACAAATGACTCATGGATAGTTTTCCTAAATTATCAAAACAATCCGAACGCATTTTATTAGTTTTTCGTATGTCACTTGTGTTGTTTTCTAAAGTTAATGTCAATTTCAAACTGATATCAGACACTTTTATCCATACCGGTCACACCGTGCGTCGGATTGAGGTTCGGTTGATTCGTACAACTCAAAAATAACTCATGGATCATTTTCCTAAAGTATCAAAACAATCCGAATGCGTTTTCTTGGTTTTCCATATGTCACTTGTGTTGTTTTCTAAAGTTAATGTCAATTTCAAACTGATATCAGATACTTTTAGTCATACCAGTCACACCGTGCATTGGATTGAGTTGCGGTCAATTTTTACACATCACAAATAAATCATGGATCATTTTACTAAAGTATCAAAACAATCCAAACGTGTTTGCTCAGTTTGCTGTATGTTTGTAGTGTTGTTTTCTAAAGTTTATGTCAATTTGAAACTGATATCAGACACTTTTAGCCATACCAGTCACACAGTGCGTCGGATTGAGGTTCGGTTGATTCGTACACATTGAAAACGACTCATGGATCATTTTCCTAAAGTATCCAAACAATACGAATGCATTTTCTTAGTTTTACGTATGTCACTTGTGTTATTTTCTAAAGTTAATTTCAATTTGAAACTGATATCAGATACTTTTAGCCATACCGGTCACACCGTGTGTTGGATTGAGGTGTAATTGATTTGTACATGTCACAAATGACTCATGGATCATTTTCATAAAGTATCAAAACAATAATAATGTGTTTTCTCAGTTTTTCATTTGTTACTTGTGTTGTTTTCTAAAGTTAATGTCAATTTCAAACTGATATCAGACACTTTTAGCCATACCGGTCACACTGTGAATCCGATTGAGGTACGGTCGATTTTTACACCTCAAAAATAACTCATGGATCATTTTCATAAATTATCAAAACAATATGAATGTGTTTTATCAGTTTTCCATATGTCAGTAGTGTTGTTTTCTAATGTTAATGTCAATTTCAAACTAATATTAGGCACTTTTAGCCATACCGGTCACACTATGCGTTGGATTGAGGTGCAGTTGATTCATACACATCAAAAATGACTCATGGATCATTTTCCTAAAGTATCAAAACAATATGAATGTGTTTTCTTGGTTTTCTGTATGTCACTTGTGTGGTTTTATAAAGTTAATGTCAATTTCAAACTGATATCAGACACTTTTAGCCATATCGGTCACACCGTGCATCGGATTGAGGTGCATTTGATTCGTACATGTCACAAATGACTCATGGATCGTTTTCCTAAAGTATCAAAACAATCCGAACGTGTTTTCTCAATATTCCGTATGTCAGTAGTGTTGTTTTCTAAAGTTAATGTCAATTTAAAACTAATATCAGACACTTTTAGCCATACTGGTCACACCGTGCGTCGGATTGAGGTGTGGTTGATTCGTACACATCAAAAATGACTCATAGATAGTTTTCCTAAAGTATCAAAACAATCCGAATGCATTTTCTCAGTATTCCATATGTCAGTAGTGTTGTTTTCTAAAGTTTATGTCAATTTGAAATTGATATCAGACACTTTTATCCATACCAGTCACACCGTGCATCATATTGAGGTTTGGTTGATTTATACACATCACAAATGACTCATGTATCGTTTTCATAAAGTATCAAAGCAATCTGAATGTGTTTTTTCAGTTTTCCGTATGTCACTTGTGTTATTTTCTAAAGTTAATGTCAATTTGAAACTGATATCAGACACTTTTAGCCATACCAGTCACACTGTGTATCGGATTGAGTTGCAGTTGATTCTTAAATTTCACAAATGACTCATAGATCGTTGTCCTAAAGTATCAAAACAATCCGAATGCGTTTGCTAAGTATTCCGTATGTCAGTAGTGTTGTTTTCTAAATTTTATGTCAATTTGAAGCTGATATCAGACACTTTTAGCCATACCGGTCACACCGTGTGTCGGATTGAGGTGCAATCAATTTGTACATGTCATAAATGACGCATGGATCATTTTCCTAAAGTATCAAAACAATCCAAATGCATTTTCTCAGTTTTTCGTATGTCACTTGTGTTGTTTTCTAAAGTTAATGTTAATTTGAAATTGATATTAGAAACTTTTACCCATACTGGTCACACCGTGAGTAGGATTGAGGTGAGGTTGATTTTTACACATCACAAATGAATCATGGATCGTTTTCCTAAAGTATCAAAATAATCCGAACGTGTTTGCTCATTTTTACGTATGTCACTTGTGTTGTTTTCTAAAGTTAATGTCAATTTGAAACTGATATCAGACACTTTTAGCCATACCGATCACACCGTGTGTCAGATTGAGGTGTGGTTGATTCCTACACCTCAAAAATTACTCATGGATCGTTTTCCTAAATTATCAAAACAATACGAACACATTTGATTAGTTTTCTGTATGTCACTTGTGTTTTTTTCTAAAGTTAATGTCAATTTGAAACTGATATCAGATACTTTTTGTCATACCAGTCACATCATGTGTTGGATTGAGGTGAGGTTGATTCGTACACCTCAAAAATGACTCATGGATCGTTGTCCTAAAGTATCAAAACAATCAGAATGCGTTTTCTCAGTTTGTTGTATGTCACTTGTGTTGTTTTCTAAAGTTAATGTCAATTTCAAACTGATATCAAATACTTTTAGCCATACCGTTCACACCGTGCATCGGATTGAGGTACGATTGATTCTTACATGTCAAAAATGATTCATGGATCGTTTTACTAAAGTTTCAAAACAATCCGAACACGTTTTCTTGGTTTTCCATATGTCACTTGTGTTGTTTTCTAAAGTTAATGTAAATTTAAAATTGATATCAGACACTTTTAGCCATATCGGTCACATCATGAGTCAGATTGAGGTACGGTCGATTCTTACACCTCAAAAATGAATCATGGATCATTGTCCTAAAGTATAAAAATAATCTAAATGTGTTTACTTAGTTTTTCATATGTCACTTGTTTTGTTTTCAAAAGTTAATGTCAATTTCAAACTGATATCAGACACTTTTAGCCATACCAGTCACACCGTGCATCGGATTGAGGTGCGGTCAATTTGTACACATCACAAATGACTCATGGATCATTTTCCTAAAGTATCAAAACAATCCAAATGCATATGCTTGGTTTTCCATATGTCATTAGTTCATAAGAGTCTCTCATTAAGTTATTCTTTACTAGAAACTCAAATCATTTCTAAAACCATTTTTCATAATCTAAGGATATGAAACATAAGAAAGGGTGATCATAGATGCTCAATAATTGTAAACAAGGGATATATCAATGATCATATAAAGATAACATAAGTAGTGGGAATTCACCTTCATTGTCCTATTTGTTTACATTCTTCCATCAGGTACGCTGCCCATTCGTTTCTAAACACATCTATATCATCTTGTGAATAGGTGTTTTTGTGATAGTCATATTAGTACTGAAAAAATATAAATACACAAAGGATTAATAAATATTTTAAATTAACTAGTAATTATTTTCAAAAATACCTCTTCAGGGATGCTAGTTTGTTCATGAAATATGATCTCTTTCATAAATTTACAAACATAATAACCGCAGTCCTTTTCATTTGTTTGTTTCAGACACTGCAGAAACATCGAGATAAATAATTAATCTGTTTTGATATGTATTTGGATAGTGCAGTATAATTATATATACCCTGATACTTATCCATTTTTAGATCTCGTGCACCTTGTCATCCTTAGACCCTGGATTCATTCTAGCCTTTAGACGATACTCATACACTGCCCTATCATAACAGAATCCTCATTAAAAGATAATATAAATTATATAACTTGATATTTAGTTCTAAAATGTTGGATCTAGTGTATTACAAATTGACAATCACCATCATGTGTGGTCAGTTTGTTGGATATCCATGCGGTGAATCCAGAAAATAAATCTTTGTAGTATCCAAATTGACTGCAATGAGCATCCAATACTGCCTAAGAACACAAAAATGAATAAGTAATGATAGAAATAAAAATATAACTGATATGATTAAAATGTATAGTTTTACCCCTGCAACGTTGGTATTAAAAAGAGCATGTCAGTCATAATTTTTCATTGAAACGTTCTGAGCAGGTTTGACATTAATTCAGCCTAAAAATTGGAATCTATTTCTTTTTGTTGTGTAGACATGATGTGAGGACTAACGAGTCCAAATTTGTATTCAGGGGAAAATACCTTCAATTGTTTTTCATATATATGCCTATAAAAAATATGAAATGTATTTATCTATAATTATCATAGTATATTAGCTTCTGTCAAATAAAATTATGAAAACATACCTCATGTATACATTTATAACTGGGGAACCTAGCCAGTCGTATGTGATGATTTCAGCTACAGCATCAGCACTAACAAAATCCAATGTTTCCTATCTGTATATATCTTTTTCACAAACAATTGTGTGATTATTTCCACCTTTCATTTTTGTATCCACATGAGCTTGCAATGATATTAAATGTGGATATAGAACAGGTGGGGTGAAGGTGCCCTCAGTAGATCGTTTTGATTGGTTGGTTGATCCTTTTGAGCCGTTATTTCATTTTAGCTCCTTCCTTTTTTTCTTCTTTAATAACATTCATCGGTTCAGCCCTTTTCTAATTGAATGTTAAAGGTTCTACTTGAACAATGAATTGGAAATGAATACCTCCTGGTCGACATGTTTTTTTACAAGATTCGATGGCCATGCAATGAATGTTCCAATAGCTTTTTCCAACTTATGAATGTCGTCATCATCATTTGGCATGGGTATCTCGGAGCTTGGATCATGAGCTACATTAATAAACACTTTGACATGACCGGTTGGAAGTGGTCTGAAGTGTAGCGTGCCATTCTACATATTGAACACTGTAGCCCTCACTACAAGGCGATGGGTGGGAGTTGACAGATATAAATCACAGTCATTTTCACCCTGTAGAATATCATTACAAGAAAGGTATCAGTGTCTATGTGATTCAAATTTCATAGAAACAAATATTAGAACATTGATTACCTCGATTAAGTCAAATCTTTGAGGGGAATGGCTCACCTCAAAGCTGGTGGGGGGTGGGGTGGGTTGTTCTTGAGTTGTTTCTTCTCTTCGCCTCTCCCCCATCAAAGTTTCTAGCAACTCTCCCTGACTTTGGAATTTTTATTCAAGGGTATCTAGTCTATCTCTCATCATTTTCATTTCTTAACTTTACTCCTCCTCTTTTTTTCTGAAAATATGTCCAGGGTGTCACCCCAAAACCCGCACCTCTGACGTGGCCATACTGTTCTGGTTGTTTCAAGGCTGCTGAAAGTATGTCCGCATTTGCTGTGGGTGTTGTTGATTCTTGTGACTATGTCAAATATAAAATATGGGAAAATAAGTAATCATCGTTATGTAATAGTGATTTAAATCAAAAAAAATAATATTATCTCATACTTACACATGTTTCCCACACTTTTTGTGTGTTTTCATCTACCAATTTCCCCTCTTTATGAACACAAGCCTCCATCCATAGCACATGGCGTGGGATGGAAGTGTCTTGGGATTTTGATTCATCAATCTGCATATAAATAGAGAAACATGGTTATAGTGTTATTTTATGTCACATAAAAGTATTACAGTACTTTTAAAATATGTACCAATTGTTTTCCAATTGAAGCATACCCCATCCTTGCTTTATGGTAGGGGTACGCTGGTTTTGCTGCCCGTTCTTTATTTTCAGCTCTCAATTGTTGTTTCATAAATAAAAAACTGTCAATCAAAGTGATGAATACAAACAACATGTTACCAAACACAATGTACCTGAAAAGTCTGCTCCGCACGACGGTTACAAAACACATCCCACACTCCTTGGGATATCAAGTGTGCATAAAGAGGAGGTGGGTGCGGCTTGATTTTCCCTTCAGCATCTTTTAGATGAAATTTCGTTAAAATTGTGTGAAAGCCTCTATAAACCCTTCCTGCCAGTCTTAATACATATTTTTTGTGTGAGACATCTACTATAAATTCACCCTTCAAGAGATGATGTAGAGTTTGTCAATATTTCTGTATTTTATTTTATTTTATTTTAATAAATTAAATAAATGATATCGTAATGTTACCGTAATCTCTTCCCACATTAATGTTTTCAGCCCACTGACAACATGGTTTCAAGACTCTATATCAATAGGCACGTGTTGCCGAGTGATGATTCCAAAGTAGCTACTAAACATGGATTTGTTGGGGTTTACATGCTGGCCTCGCTTATTCCATCCCACCTCATATTTGATGCCGTTTTCTTTTTCCTTGAGGATTTTGGATAAAACTATCAAACTACGATGCACCTATTTTTTTTGTGCCGTCGAGGTTTCATTACCTACCATTTCCTTGGTTTCTGCATCATCATTATGTTCCTCTAAAGTGCTAGCAACGGCACTAGGACCAGCAACAACAGGTTGAGAAACCTGTTGTACCTCAGAAATGGGACCAGCAGCAACAGGTTGAGAAACATGTTGTACCTTAGTAGTGGGACCAACTGCAAGAGGTTGAGAGACCTGTTGTACCTCAGTAGTGGGACCAGCTACAACAGGTTGAGAAACCTGTTGTGTCTTGGGATTAGGTGCATAAGAAGGTGCAGAAGTCATTATCTGCATAAGTGGTTTAACATTTAATTTAGATCACATAAAAGTAGCAGCGAACAGATAATAACATAATGAAACACAATCTATATTACAATAAAAAAAATAACCTGATTATTGAACTCTCTTTTATTTTAAAGGATGAAGGGATTTGACCCCTCTATCGACTATCCATATCCCTTCATTGTGGTCTCCTATGACATAAAAAATGTCGCCTACATTGGGACCACTTTGAAATGATTGCGAAGTCCCAATAAAAGGGTCATCCTCTATTGAATTTTTATATGACCCTTCATTTGTTTTGTTCGATAACAGAACAATTGACCAGTTTCAGTTTGCAGGATCTGGAACATAAAATACTTGCACTGCATGTGATGCCATTATAAACGGTTCGTCTTTCTCCCCTTCCTTACTAAAATCAACTTTCACGAATCCCAATTCATCTATTTTAACAGCACTCCTGTTATCAACCCACTTTCATTGAAAAATCATAACTTGGAATTCCGTATAATCCAACTCCCATATTTGTTTGATGGTGCCAAAGTATGACATATTTGCATAAATTGGATTTTTGTCCTTAGCACCGGAAACATGCATCGCTTCAGCCACAAGTGTAACCCCACTATTCTACATGGTACTGTCTTCATCATGTTCATTAGTATAAAATGTATAACCATTAACTACATAAGCATTGTAAGATAATACATACACACTTGGTCCTCTGGCTAGCCATCGAAGTCGGTCTGAAATTGACTCTGGATTTTCATCTGACTTCTTAAAAATATGGTCCCAAAACCATCCTATAAACGGTCGATTATGTGTATCTGATATCCATTTTTCATCCCTAGATGGATTCAAATGCCTAAGAATTTATTTGTGGGTTTCAACATATGGTTCAACGTCGAAATTGTTATGCAAAACATAAAGGTGGGCCTGCTCTCAATCTGTAATATTGATTGTGACAACCTGTCTTCCAGAAATTCCTTTACCCTCAAGTCACCCAGTGTGATGATATTTTGTTAGGCCAATGCTTTCCACACCAGACAGGTATTCGGTACATAATTCAATGGCTTCCTTAACAATATATCGCTATGCAATACAACCCTCTGGCCGACTTTGATTTTTGACATACCCTTTCAAAATCTTCATATACCGTTCAATGGGGTACATCCATCTATAATGTACAGGACCATATATTTGAATCTCTCTCACCAAGTGGACCATCAAATGAACCATCATATCAAAAAATGAAGGTGGTAAGAACATTTCTAATTCAAATAATATGACGACAATTTATCTTTCCATTGTTGGCAATTTCGTCGGGTCTATAACTTTGCTGCATATATATTTGAAGAAAAAACATAGTTTCGTTAATGTATGGCAGACATTCTTGGGAAAAATGCAACATAAATTAATAGTAATGAGATCTTGCATCAAAACATGGCAGTCATGTGATTTCAGACCTTTTAACTTCAAATCTCTCATTGACACGAGATTCCTGATATTTGACGAATACCCCTCTGGAACCTTTACATCATTCAAGAAGTTGCAAAATAGATATCTCTCCTACCTGGAAAGAGTGTAAGTAGTAAGAGGAAGAAATGTTTATTTTTCACCCTTCACTGGTGCCAACTCTTCTCGTATTCTCATCTCAACCATGTCTAACCTAGCCTTAATTCCATCTTTTGTTTTGCCATGTGTATTAAGCAACGTGCCAATGACACTATCAAAAACATTTTTTTCTATAAGCATAACATCAATAAAATTTCTGAAATATAGACAATTCTAGTATGGTAATTCAAAAAAAATGATCTCTTTTTCCAACCGATTTTCGTAAGGTTTTTCAAAGCCGGTTTACCAAAAATAGTGTCCACATTTTTAACTTTCTCAAACAATTGATCGCTTGTTAGTGGAGACGGTGTTGTGAATTCTTCTGAACTTCCATCAAATGATGTTGTCCAAGATCAGTACTTATGTCGTCGGGGTAGAAATCTGTGATGTCCTAAAAATCCAGTTTTCAATGAATGTTTCAACCTAATTGATTGTGTACCTTTTTCACAAATGGGACACCCTTGAGTTCCTTTAATACTATATCCTGAAAATTTTCCATAAGCAGAGAAGTCGTTTATCATCCCGTACAACATGGCTCTCAAAGTGAAATCTTCCTTTTTGTAAGAATCATACAATGTAACACCTGAATCCCACAATAATTTCAAATCTTTGGTCAATAGAGATAAATAAACATCAATATCATTACCCAGTTGTTTTGGTCTTGATATAAGCATAGATAACATAATATATTTTTATTTCATGCATAACCATGGTGGTAAGTTATAATTTACCAACATAACCAGTCATGTACTGTAACTGTTGCTTTGAAAACCAAAAGGATTCACTCCATTTGTAGATAATGCAAGACGAAGGTTTCTCGACTCGTTTCAAAATTCATGATACTATTGATCAATTATCTTCCACTGAGGAGAGTATGTTGGGTGACGTAGTATCCCATCTTTAATTCTTGTATTTTCATGCCATGTCAATTGTCCTGCAGTCTCCTCACTTCCATATAGGCTCCTAAACCTTGGAATGATTGTAAAGTACCATAAAACTTTAGTAGGACTGGATTCATCTTTCTTGTATTGAGAAGCACCACACTTTGGGCATTATTTAAGTGATTTTTAGTCCTTGAAAAATAGTATACAATCATTCGGGCAGGCATGTATTCTTTCAAAGATCATACCCATCGAGTGTAGTATTCGTTTGGCATCATATGTTTGGATCGGGAGCTCATTATCTTTTGGGAGCATGTCATTCAGGAGAGAAAGTAGTTCCGTAAAACTGGCATCACTCTACCCATTGTTTGATTTCAAATTATACAGCTTCAGTATGGTTGACAGTGTTGTATATTTAGTGAAACCAGCATATAATGGCATCTTTGCACAACTTTTTAACTTCTCAAACAATTTGGGGAAATCACGAAGTTCATCTTTGATGGTCCTTGTCATTTTCTCAATACGGTCTTCATCATCATTCACATCTGTAATCACATCCTCCATATGGTCATCTTCATTGTTCATACTTGTAATCGTATCAGATGATCCATAAAACGCAGTATTATCCCAGCCACTACCTACATTCGTTGTTTCCCTATGTTTATTCCAACATGTATAACTCTGATCTATTCCATGACAGATCAAGTGTTCTTCCTACTCCTCTAGACTAATTTGTTTTGAATAACAACATCATAAACACAGACAAATAATTTGAGAAGGGTCATATGCATGATCTTTTGCAAACTTGATAAACTCTTTCACGCCTTTTTCATACTCTTTTGTCAACTGATTGGAATTCATCCATTCTTTATTTATATTCATCATATTTGAAATCCAAAGGATGGGTATATAGGTTAGGGGAGAGGGAATATGAGTATAATTTAGATAAAAAACTAGATACTTCAAAAATGGTGGGGGTGTGCTCATTAATAGAAAATATTGGATGGTTCTTGGGATTCATCCATTCTCTTCCTCTCTTCAATACCCCTTGATGAGGGGTGGTTCTTGGGAGTTTTTTATAGTGAGTTAGTGAGTTCTTCCCTCATAATTCCTCCATTAATATTATCCTTTATTTCCCTATGATTTGGGATGATTTTAACTAGGATTTGTGTGATGATTTCACTATATCATCTTCAAATCAATTAAAATGATGTAGATTTTGTTTGTATTGGCTAGAGGTTATCCTCATATGATGAACGCACCATGTTTTGTGTGGTTTAGGTGGTGTTGTGTTTCCCAGTGAGTTTTTAAAAGATTATTCCTAATTATATTAAGGTTAATAATTAATTATAAGTTTCTATAATTAATTATTTGGGAATTATGCCTTGAGATTGGGTCTCAATCATTGGTACAAGATTAGATAAGGCATGTATAGTCTTGGTTGAGGATGATTTTATCTTGGTGAGGGGGTTACTCCATTTTTTGAGGTAGGTGGACCCTATAATACAAAACCATGTTCCAATTTATGCATGATTGTGCATTAATGCATGAGTATATGTGTTCTAGTGAAAGGGATAGAAATCAAGAGCAACCTCGGTAAATAAATAGGGTGTTTTTGATCCACCAAGAGATAGAGTGAGGGTTTTATTGAATGTTTGTGATTTTGTGATCATCCAAAGATTATGTCTCCATGGAGGGGAGGTTTCTAGTTGTGTTTATGAGTGGATCAGGTTTGGTATGATATTTTTATAGCCTAGTTAGTTTTTCTAAGGCTATTTGAGTAGGTATTAGAGTCTTAGGCATAAAGAATATGGATAATATAGTTTTATATATCACATATGATGGGGAACACCCTATTAAGGATATATAAGAGTCATGGTGTGTGTGATGAGTAGGATATTCTATATAGGGATTGGTGAAGTGTGACATAAAGGATTTCCTCATTATAATTGGATTATAAGATCTCCAAGGGGAGATATGATATGGTACCTAAGTGTGGGTCATGGTAATAGTCTGGATGACTTAGCATAGGGTATCCAAGGCTCTTAGCTGCGAGTTTCTTAGGATAGTCATTATTTAGTTTTAATGAGTTTTAATGTGGGAATTAGAAGATGATATAGATTAGACTATTGAGGCCTAGATCAAGTATAGCATGTGGGTTGTGACATTACCATGTAGAGATGAGTGTGTGTTGGTATCAATGAGTAGAGATGGGTTAGGTTTGTAGAACCCAGTAGATTCCCTTATAGGTGGAATTAGAATGTTGATAGGTTGGGAATAATTTTCATGTATAACCAAGGTGGTTTTAAGGAGATTATTATGCAAGGCTAAATGGATGGTGACTTTTATCATTTATGGTCAGACCGACTAAGATATTGGGACTTCATATGACTTTCACCTAGTTGAAGTGTCATCATCCATGGGGACCACTTATTGATGATGTGGTTTAGCTAGTACGAGAGGTTGCCTATCTAGATACCCTCCTTAGATTACTATTTATATGTTTTGTGGAATGAGACAAGATGGATGGACTTTATTTAAGTGATAAGGTGTTGGTAGGACCCTACTTTGAGTGAGAATGCATTGGTCAAATGGGATTGGTGTGTGACTTCCATGGGATTCACCTATTGATGGTGCATTTTGACTTGCGATAGAGGTTGGATATTGTGATTCCCTCCTTAGATCATTTTTTGTATGATAATATGATGTGAGATATAGAAATGGGGATCACTTAGTATTGGTTTGGAGTAGTTTTGTGAGAGGTTGTCTATAGAGATTCCCTCCTCAAATTGTTTTTTATGTGATGTGATGGTGAGACCCACCATAAGTGAGAGGGGAGTAGCTACTATGTTGTGGAATTAGAGGATATGTAAATCACACCCAATGTGAGAGGTTGGTGGCACTGTTATGTTATAAGAAAGGATGTGATATTTAAATTGGTATATGACCCAACCCAGATAATAGTGTACAATATAATGTACAATATAGAACATACTAAACATATGTCTCATCCTGTTGGCATGCCTCACCTGATGACATGAATTCACCAACACGGACGGTTCAAACCCTACCTGGCCTAACTATGGGGTAGTATCCAAAATAAGAAAAATATCCATACTAAGGGCCACTAGATGGAGTGAAATCCTAATATAGTGTGACAACATTTCACAAAAAATACTCTCTCAATTCAGGTTTCTATCACAAGGCTATAGTGGGTAGAGCTAATCAAGATCAAACAAGTAACCAACCACATATACAAGTGTCACACACACAATAATCACACACAAGAATCATGCCAAATCATAATTAATATCAATATTGAAAATAAATGAAAACATAATTAATTCATGCAAATTCAATTTTACTCACCTTAAGGAGGATTACCCGGTGGCGGAGGAGGAGGAGGCGTCAACAGCGGAGGCAACGGAGGCAGCGAAGGCAGCAGAGGTAGCGCGGAGGCAGTGGAGGTAGCTCGGAGGCAGTGGAGGCAGTGGAGGCAGCATAGTAGGAAGAGGAGGAGGAGGAGGAGGAGGCGCCAGTGGAGGAGGAGGAGGAGGATGAGGAGCTGCGGTGGAGGAGGAGGAGGAAGAGGAGTTGCGGCAGAGGAGGAGGAGGAGGAGAAGTAGGTGCCAGAGGAGGAAGAGGCGGCGGCGACCGCAACCGCGGTGGAGGAGGAGGAGAAGGAGGCAGCGGTGGAGAGGAGGCAGTGTTGGAGAGGAGGCAGCGGCGTAGGGTAGGGCTTCCGTGAAAGCTTGATAGGGTGCTGGGAGGAGGAGGAGGACCCGATGGATTTTATAAATCCCGCATGGACCTTTATCAGTGCTAGTAAAAAGCGCTGATAAAGGGGGTCATTATCAGTGCTAAAATGAAAAGCGCTGATAAAGACCCCCTTTATCAGTGCTTTTTTAGCGCTGATAAAGGTTGGACTTTATCAGCGCTTTTGTAGTGCTGATAAAGGGTGACTTTATCAGCACTTTTCATTTTAGCACTGATAAAGACCCTCTTTATCAGTGCTTTTGTAGCGCTGATAAAGACGTACTTTATCAGTGCTAATAAAAGTGCTGATAAATATATAAATTTAATAATTTGTTTATATTATTATATATTTATTTAAAATGATATTTATAATAAATAAATATATATATATATTAATAATTATAACTCTAAATAAATATATCTTTATTTATACTTATAAAATTATTTTAAAGGTATATTTATATATATATCATTGAAAATATAATAAAATATATATTTATTTTTTAAATATAATGTAATTTTAATTATAAGTGTACATCTTTTAGAACATATATATTATATGGGTAACATAATGAATTATAAATCAATAACACATCAAAGTGAAATGTAATTATAATCTATAAATGAACATTATCCATGCACATATATATATATACGCATGATATATTTATTGACCCCAATTCATTGGAAAACACATATATATTCAATAATTTTAATTATACATATATATTAAAAAGTATTATATATTTATAAATAAAACAAATACATTAAATATAAACAAATATAATAAATATATATATTAAATATAATGAATTAATAAATCTAATAAATCTAATAAATATATTTATTATTAATCTTATAATTATTTAATTATATATATATATATAGTTATAACATGTGTTTTTTATTTAATGTATACAATAAACATTATCAGCGCTAAGAAAAGCGCTGATAAATGTAACCTTTATCAGTGCTAAGAAAAGTGCTGATAAAGGGATATTTAAAGCGCTGGTAAATGTCCCCTTTATCAGTGCTAAAATAAGCACTGATAAAGGGTGCACCTTTATTAGTGCTTGTTTTAGTGCTGATAAAGGGCACATTTATCAGTGCTTTTTTTAGCGCTGATAAAGTCCTAACCATTTATCAGCGCTTTTCCGTTAGCTCTGATAAAATCAGGTGCCTGCCTTGCCCAGTTTTGTGGTAGTGTCACTTATGAAATGAGAATGGATAAGACTATGAAGATCAAAGAAAAAATTGATAGAGAAATGTCTTTCAAAGTTTTAAAGAAAGATAAGTCAAATAAATTTCTTATTGAATATGAATCTGGTGAATCTAACTCTGAAAATAAGGTATGTCAAAATTTTGATGAAATTTTGTCCTTGTTTTCTAAAAATGTGAAAATAGGCATAGAAAAATACAAAGGTAAACTTCATTTGAAATGTTTTGAATGTAGAGTTATTGGCCACTTTGCGTCTAATTTACCTCAAAATGAGAAAGATGAATTTATTTATGAAGAAGATAGAAGACCAAGAAGGTCATGGAAGAAACAGGGTGGCAAAGATAAATATCCTGGCAGAGTTAAGGATAAAAAGTTCTTCAAATCAAAAAGAATAATTTTTTTGTCAAAATATGAAGAAGATGTTGATAGCAAGACTGAATCTAAAAAATATATTGCTGAGAAATCTAGAGAGAGTACCTTTTTTGCAACAGTGAATAATGATGCTTATGAGAGAAGTAGTACTGAAGAAGAAGAAACTCAACTTGAACTGTATCAGAAAGAAGAGCTGAAGGAATGTTTGAGAAATATTAGATGGATTGAGAAGTAAAATAGGAAATTGAAAAATGAAAAATCTTCATCAAATGACCAAGAATGTTTTCCTAACAAGAAAGAAGAATTTTAAAAGAAGATTGATGGTCTGAAAAATTCTATTGAGAGAGAAAAGAATCTTAATGATCATCTGAAAGTAAAGCGAAAGGAAAAATAAAATGAGTTGGAACATGTCCAACATAAACTTTCTAAAGTTGAGGAAATGAATACAAGGTTCAAAAACTATGTTATTAAAGTTGGTGAATGTTCTGCTAAGAGTGATCCTAATAAGGATCAACAAAAGTTTCCTTTAAAGGTTGAAAATAAAGATGGAATGGGTACTGATAAGAGAAATTATGGAAAGTATACGTATGTGTTCAAAGTTAGAAATACTGAAAAATCAGAAGAATCTATAAATCTTGAGTCCAGAAAGATATCTACCACTTCTGGTTCTGGTAAGACTGAACAGAAATCTGAGATGAAGAAGAAAGTTACAATTGAAAATATGAAAATTGATGGTCAGTAGAATTCTGGTAAAAAGATTTTTGAGAAGCATGTTCACAACTCTGGTCAGTATGGAAGTTTCTAATAAAAATATTCATTCTATGACTATTGCTGGTATTTTGGTGGATTTGGACACATGGAAAATATGTGTTGGTTCAACCAACAACATTAAAAATATTCCACAAGTTTTTAAATACAAGGATTGAGGGGGAGTCAATTCTTTCAAAATATAACATCTCTAAATAAATTTTAGAACATATATGAAAAGGTTGGTGTGACAGTTTACAATAGGTTCCAACCACAAGAAACTATTTGTAAAAGATGTGATCGACCTAGATATCTTGCTAAGGGATTCTGTATTGTGTTACCAGAGCAAAAAAAGATTCTTAATAATCCTCAGAATCTAGAGTTTTTAAAAGCTAAAAGGGACAGGTCTGCTAAGTCTGAAAAGAAATATTGCATGGTTGTCTGGCCAAAACAAATTGACTTGGATATAAAATTAGAGTAAGTACAACAGAAAGTGGAAGAAAAGGAAGAACAAAAATCTCTTGTTGTTGAAAATAATTTGAAATCTAAAAAAGGATAACATCCATGGATTCTTGATAGTGGGTGTTACTATCATATTATAGGAGACATAAAGCTGCTGAGGAATGTGAAATACTTGAAATAAGGAATAGTGACATTTGGTAATGATGAATCTTTG
This sequence comes from Viscum album, assembly GCA_963277665.1. Lineage (NCBI taxonomy): Eukaryota > Viridiplantae > Streptophyta > Magnoliopsida > Santalales > Viscaceae > Viscum > Viscum album. The sequence goes on from OY728137.1 coordinate 213,062,677, forward strand.
AGGATTAGAGGTGTTGGATCAGCTATCATCGGGAAAGAAAAGATGAAATCCAGAAAACATTATATGTTGATGGGCTGAAACACAATATTCTGAGTGTTTCACAACTCTTTGATGAGGGTAACAAAGTTATCTTCAATAAATATGGGTTTTTTATGAAAATTGAAGAAAATGTAAAGGTGATTACAAGAGGGAAACATACAAAAGGGAACTTGTTTCAAGTTGGAGAAGTACAAAACTCTTGTTACATGGGTATGGTGAATCAAAATTATCTATGGAATAAAATTCTAGGGAACATGTGTTATAGAAACATGTGAAAATTATCAAAGAGGGACATTTTTTGAGATATGCATGATTTATCAAGAAAATGAGGTTGGTGCTGCACTATTTATAAGAAAGGAACATGTTTGACAAGACATAATCGTCTTTCCAATGAGATAGAATTTCATGGTTTATATGTGGCATGCCTCTGTTGTAAAAAAAATCAACTCCATGATGAAGAACTTTGTATGGAGTGGAAATGTGATGAAAAAAAGCCCATCACTGCTAAATGGAGCACATGCTACATGCCTACCAACCAGGGAGGTCTGAGAATTATGAATTTAAACTATTTTAATCAGGCATTACAAGCTAAATTTATCTGGAATCTTATTAACATCAACTATGCCACTCTTAATTTCCTAAGGAGATAAATTCTACCAAGGCTCATTGATGGGAAGCATGGATACATGGACTCACCAATCTGGACTAGCCTGCGTTCAATGTTCAGCACAATCATGAAGCACTCATGATGGGTGGTCAATGCAGATTCAAGTTTGAAAATCTGGTCTACCAACTGGACTAGAACACCACTTATTGGAAGGTTAAACATTGAAGAGAAGAACATTGACAGCAGCATATCCATCAAATACAAGATTTAACGCATAGGTGACATTCTAGATGAAATTGTCTCCATTATTGATAACTATGATTTTATCAAATAGGAGGATATACTGCTATGGTAAGGGTCTCAATCTGGACTGTTGAACTCTAAAAGCTTCTATAGATACCTGATGAAGGGTAGGGTAAGTTAGATTGGATCACAGAACAAAAACTGGTAACTTCCCTCTAGATTTTCACTTATCTAGAGGCTATATCATAAAAAAATGCCAGTGGATGTGAACATTCAGAGGGTCTATATTTCATTATGCTCGAGATGTGCACTATTTGGCCACCATAGAGAAGATGTTGATAACTTTTTCTTGTCCTATAACATGGATTCTTCTCTGTGGAACATAGTTCTAAACATATTTGAGTAGGACCCTCCCAATACCCCCTCAGTTATACAGTTTATTCATTATTTTCTTAGAGTTTAGCAATCCAAACAGCTCAATGCATTGTTACAGGTGGCATGCGCTGAATTGTTACATGTTGTATGGAGGGCTCACAATAACTTTGTTCATCTCCAAGAAAGGTTCAATGGAACCACTGCAATTAGAAGCATTCTTATGACCATCCAAAATTCCAATTCACTGATTAATGATCATTACAACACCTCGGTTATGGAATTCATGATTCTCATACGATTAAAGGTTGTAGGTTACTATCCCAAACCAAAAGGTATAATAGAGGTGATATGGACTGCCCCTTTAGTGGATGGTTAAAATGCAACATGGATAGGTCCTCCAAGGGAAATCTGGCACCTTCAATTTTCGAGGTAATTTTCAAGGATCAGCATGGGGAGGTCGTGGAGTGCAATTATGGTCTTTATAGGCATGCTACAACTTTGGAAGCGGAAATGGTGGCACTTATAAGTGTAGTGGACATCTCTTTCCAATGATGTTGAAATAAAATTTGGTTTGAGTGTGACTCGTCCACAGTGGTTCATGCAATTAGGATGGGTCAAATGAGATTGTCATGGAAACTAGTAGGTAAGTGGATAAACTGCATTGACAAGATCTCTTCCCTAAACTACTTTATCACGCACACCTTCCGAGAGGCGAATTACATTATAGATGGAATTGAAAATAAAGGGGTGTTAGAATAAAGGAGCATCCACATAAACACTATTCTTAATGACATGGTCCCTCTCTTACTAGAGACAAATGTAAAATGCATTTATTTCATCTTGTGTAATGTTTTAACTTTCTCAATTTAAGAGCCTTCATGCTTATTTTTCTCAAAAAACAAAATTTGTGCATAAGAGAGTTGACATTCATTAAAAAAAACCTTAGAACTTATTCATTTTGATATCTGTGGGACCATGAGCAAGAATTCAACAAATGGAAATAATTATTTCTTCACTTTTATTGATGAATTTACTTGTATTACTTGTGTTATGTACATGACACATAAATCAGATGCTCTGAAAATGTTTAAGATTTTTAGGTGAAAGCAAAGAAGAAATGTGAGTATGCAGTGAAGAAGTTGAGAACTGATAATGGTGGTGATTATAAGAATGAATAATTTGAAATTTATCTTAAGAAGCATGAAATCCATCATTAGTTCAGTTCACCATACACCCCTCAACAAAATGGGGTTTTTGAAAGAAAGAATAGAAGTTTGGTGGAAATGGAGAGAACTATGTTACTTGAACATGGTCTTTCTCATTACTTTTGGAGGAAATCCATGAGTACTGATGTTTATTTACAGAATCAATGTTTATATATTCCAAATTCAGATATGACTCCATATTAAATTTTCTATGAAAAAACTCCAAGTTTGAGACATTTAAGAGTTTTTGGGAGTCCATGCATCATAAAGAAGAAAGGTGGAAACCTTGAAAAGTTTGAGTAGAGAAGAGATGATGGAATTTTTATTGGTTATTCTCCAGAAGAAAGAGGATATAGATGTCTTAGTAAAGAAATAGGGAGAATTATTGATTCTACATATGTGAAAGTTTTTGAAATTGTTGAGAAAGAAAAACACTCAAATGTTGATGTGGAAGTTGAACAGGACAATGAGGAATTTGTTAATAATTCTGATAATGCTGAAGACTATGTTAATCCTACTCAAGGAGAGGGATCAGACTCAGAAATCTCAATTTATGAAGATGAAATTCGGCCATCTCATCCTAGGATGAGGAAACAAGTGGAGGCTCAAAACATTATAAGAGATCAACATTAGAGGGTTCAAACAAGAAGAACAACGAATGCTATTACACACACTTCTCTCTATTTGAAAGTTAAACTGAATGATGTAAATGAATCATTTGAGCATCTAGTATGAGTTCAGGCTATGAATAAAGATCTTGATCAAATAGAGAAGAATGATACTTGGGAACCTATACCCAATCCAGACAATAAAAACATTATTGGTACAGTGGGTTTTCCAGAACAAGTATAATGAAGAAGGTAAAGTGACAAGAAACAAATAAAGATTTGTTTGCAAAGGGTATTCACAAATTGAAGGCATTGATTTTGATGAAACCTTTTCTCTGGTGGCAATGTTAGAAACAATTAGAATATTTCTTGCTATTGCTACACAATGAGGTTACAAAATCCTTCAAATTGATATAAAATACACATTCTTTAATAGTGATCTTGATGAGGAAGTTTACATTGATCAACCTTGTGGATTTTTTATTGGGAAGGATGAAATTTATGTGTGCAGATTGAATAAGACTTTGAATGGACTAAAACAATCTATGAGGGAATGGTATTCTAAATTAGATACTTTCTTAAGGAAGATGAATTTCAAAAAAGGTAGAGTTGACAGCAATCTTTACACAAGGAGTGACAGGAGTTTTCTTTGATCATAATTGTTTATGTCGATGACATTATCTTTGCTTGGAATCATGAAAGATCATGTGAAAGATTTTCTAAGGATATGAAGAAGTTATTTGATATTTCCATGCTGGGAGAAATGAAATACTTTCTTGGGCTACAAATTTCACATAATAAGAATCACATTTTTCTATCTTAAGAAAAGTATGGTGAGGAACTTCTGAAGAAGTTTGGCATGGGAAATTTGAAACTAGTGTCCACACCTATTTCAGTGGGAACCAAGTTTTATAAATATTGAGAAGGCAAGTAAGTTGATCAGAATGAGTTTCAAAAGCTGATTGGAAGTATACTATATTTTACTACCTCAAGACCTGGCATCGTCTATGTTGTTACCTTATGTGAAATATTTCAGAGCGCTCTTAAAGAATCACATTTTATTGCTGGAAAAATAATTCTTAGATATATTAAAGGCACAAAAAATTTTGGAATCAGGTATGATGGATCAAAAAATATTGATTTATTTGGGTATTCAAATGTTGATTGGGCAGGAAACATTGATGATGGAAGATCCACATCTGGTGGAGTTTTCTTTCTGGGGAAAAATTGTGTTTGTTGGAATAAAAAGAAATAATATTCAGTATCTCTTAGAATAGATGAAGCTGAGTATGTTGCTGCTACTCAAGATGCTACCTAACTCATGTGGATGAAGTCTCAGTTGTAAGATCTCCTTGTTGAAGTAAAGCTACCCTTGCTCTTGGGATGTGATGATCAGAGTGAAATCAATCTTACAAGGAATCCAGTACAACATTCTCATACAAAGAACATTGACATAAAGTACCACTTCATCAAATAATAGGTGTAGAAGAATGAATTGAGGCTGGAGTACATTCCTGCATCGAAACAAGTTGCTTACATATTCACAAAACCTTTACTGAATGAAGCATTTTCTAAATTGAGGTTGAACATGGGTGTCCAACCTCTTTATCATCAAGGTTGAGGTACGTGTATCTATCCCCACTCTCATATTACCTTTGGATAGTGTTGTCAAGGGGAATAATTGCTTCATAAATCTATCCTTATGAAAGCATTCATAAAGGGGGAGTTGTGGGTAAGCTGTGAATCCAGCATGTATGTGTGTGAACTATTCTAACTATTTGTTGGAGTGGTTGTAAGAAACAATGTTGTTGTATTACAAGAAATTTGAATAAGTTAATAATTCTGAATTAGAATCTTTAAATATGTTCTCAATAAGGTTGATGATATATGATCATGAAATTTCATTGTCACTACTTTTGGACAGCATGGTTTTTTCTATCAATAATTCTTATTTATTACAATGATTTAGCTCATGTAGGCTTAGAATTATTGATAATTAATCCATTTATTGAGGCTAAAAAGTTCAGTAATTTATGAATTTTTGTCGACAACAAAATACAAAAGAGGATATTGTTGGGACCATGTTGGATGGAGAAGGAATCTAGAAGAGTTTTCTGTTACAGAGTGTTGCCTTTTATTATCAAAAAAGATAAATCAATTCACTTTGTAAAGGAATTAAAAATCAGACGATGCTTTGATGATTTTTATTTCAAAAATATCATAATTTAGGAGAAATTATGATGCAATACTTATGAATAAAATGGGGATAAAAGGTGCTTCCATTCATATTCAGTTTTGATTGGAAGGACAGATTCTTGTGGAAGACATAGAAGGTTCATTACTTTCTGTTAAAAAATATGATGATGCTAAAGACGTTCTTTCAAAGACTATATATCACGATAGATATGGTTTGTGATGAAATTAGTTATTTATTTAAGACACCATATGATAATGAATCAGCATTGGCATTCTTGCCGAAGCAGATTTTAAGGTAGCACTGTTTCCCAGTGTTTGCCAAATTTTTGAGGCTAAAAATCTTGAGATGGAGAAATGTGATTTTGGTAAAGGATGATGCATTCAAGTTTAAAGATGGATTTGTATTTTGCGTGCAAGTGGAGTTCCATGATATGAACATCAAAATCTGGTAAAGAAGAGGCTTGTGCAAAATATTGGTTTTTACATGCAAGATTGAAGGGAGTCTGGAATGTTGCATGCAAGGCATGATTTGAGGTCATAACTTTGAAAAATGGAAAAGGTGTGAATTGCGTGAAAGATTCAAGTGGTGAAAAAAATATTCAAGAAGTCTTGAAAGATAATTATGGGACAAAAGATACTTACGTGCCCAATGCGACGTCAAATGGGGTTTTTCACAACGTGTTAGGATATTATGCGACACATCAGGGTTTTTGCACAGGGGGGCTGACGAGGTCTATAAATAAGAAGTGAACCCCTCACATTTGTTAAGCTTGACACTTAGAGAAGTCCAGATCTCTAATGTGAAAAGGAATTTTAAGAAAAGGGAAGTGCATGAAAGAAATAGATTTGTGTGCAAGAAGGTGAAATTGCGTACAAGAAGAGAGTTGCGTGCAAGATTGAAGTTGCGCACAAGTGGTGTTTCGAAATAAAAATTGAATCTTGAATGTGTGGCATAAAGTTTCATGCAAGACACCTAAAAGAGTGTGCGAAAGATTTGGGTTCTTTGCACGTATTCAGTTGTGCATAATATAGTTCTTACCACCTTCTGGGTAGGAAAGTGAAGAGTTGTGATTCAAATAATACACTTGTTGAATTGTAAAGAAGCACTGAAACATTGTATTGCCCTATTCTTGATAAGAGGTCGCACACGCACTTGAGGATTGTCTTCCAAGTTTTACATGAGTTTAAGATTCTACTTGTTTTATTCCACATCAAAGGATTGTTTTCTAGTGGATTGTGTGGTACTGTATTATTTCCATACCATACCAAGGACGTAGCTACTCTTGTTGAGTAGTGAACCATGTAAATCTTTTTTTACCATGGTTGTGTGTGTTTAGTAGGGAAAGAACTCTTTAACAGGAGGCAAAGGTTGTTTCAAAAATAAAGGAAACATAAAAGAAAAATATATCACTGATTCACCCCTTCCCCCTCTCAGTGATACTTGGATCCTAATTGGGTAACTTCAGTAGAGTCATGACCTCTTTAGGGAAAACATCCATAAACTTTACAATAACTATGGAGGTATCCACTACCTGATCCCTCACTAGATCTATTAATGACTCAAACATCAAGGAAATAAGGGGCTCTATTTTCCTACTACCCATCCAAAAACCTCACTCATCTATGAACACCACATGTCACCCTCCCACATTCAAAAACCCAACTCTACTTCAGAAACAGTCCACCACTGCATAAAAAGAATATAACCATTCCATACTAAGAATGAAATTTTATGGCCATATCTATAACATAATGAAATCTCCCAATGAATGATGTTTCCCCATCATCATTCTGCATCCACTACACACATATAACAAACTAACCTAGCCTCCAAATAGTTTGAATAACATTAGGGGAATAAGAAGACTCTACACATTCAGTCCTAACATGAAAACCAAGGTGGGTACGACCAAAGAGTGTGAAGATACAAAATCAAAAAATTAATAAACTAGAGTAGATAATAAATTTATCATACCATGAAAAACCTATGTCTCCTTTAGTACTGGTGCCTCTATTGAATTCATCTGGCCTCAACCGACTCCTCTACCTCATTACGGATGACCTCTATATCCATACTCTAGTTTGAACCCCTGATAGAGAGGGATATACTAGTACTTCCCTATACCGACTCCGCCTCCTCTTGGATTATTATAATCTAGCTAAATATTATGATTAAAATAAGTTGGAAGGTCATGCTGCTAAAACTTTCTTGGGGGTAATTACCACTGCTACTGGAAGGGGGTCTGACCACCCAATCCAAACTAACTCTATAGGGATGAAGGGAACTGAAACTATTAGTGATCATGACCTTCACAACCATACCCAAAAATAGGAGATATCTTATTAGATTAACTATAGTTTCTATCCCTTGATAAACACAATGATAACTATTGGGTCCATTCCCCTGCTGGTCAGAACCTTGACCAGCCTTTCATCTCTGACCCTCTATCTGATGTTCTACTCCTTGTATGTCCCTAATAACTCTCAACTAGGGGTTCTCTAGTCCACTCATGAACCCTCTACATCATCTCTTCCTTCTTCTTAACCTTAAAATATGTAGTAAATTTAAATTCAATGACTAAAATATAAAGGGTGGCGTACAATGCCTCCTCTATGTGTCATGATCGGGACTCCTCATCCAGAAGGATGTTTGGGGAGAATCACATGTGATCCTTAAACATAATCCCCAACTCTCAAAAAAAATTATCCCCTCCTAATGGAGTTAAAATATTTCATCTTCATCACCATTTTCATCATTGATGAGAACTTAACCTTTAAATTCTACTAGAAATTAGCCTCAAGATACAACATCCACCACTAACATATTGATACCCTTAACTAGCTAACTCTTAAGGGAACCCAATACTCAAATCAAGATAGAATAAAACTAAATGTGATCTCTAAATCCTCCATCTAGAACTCCATATCTAGATCATATATGCTTTCCCAGTAATTTTTCAAGCTCTTATGCTGAAAATCGCATAATGTTTGTTGCCATTACTCATCCTACTAACTGTGATCGACCTTCTAAAGATCAATGGGGTTGGCCTACTGAACTTCTACAACTCACACCACATGTGGGTTCCAACCAACCAAAATATCTAAAAATAAATAAGAAACACCTAATACTGGTGTAAATTGATTCATTTAATTATTTCATTTATTATTTTCTAGAACTACACCGTTCAAAACAAAACTTGAGCAAGTATGATGCATATACCTATCCTAGGTCTATACTCTGCAAGAAGCATCACTTTACCTATTACATTTGGAGAGATTAATTTACTTGTATTAGATCATAGTGGGCCCTAAAATCTTATTTCCTAGCTGGTATCCCTTATTTTCATCACATAATAAGCATGATTAACATTATTCCCTTACTAACTCATGCAGTCCTCACTAGTGCCTAACTAAAAAATCTACCCAATCTTTCAAAAAAGACATTTTATACCACTATTTCATTACCCATCCACCCACCCCCCGCTCCACTATTACCCCTCCTAAGTTGTTGGTAAAGAGAATGAGTGACCCCAAATTCCTGCCTCCAGTAGGCCCAAGGTTTGAAACTAACACCAAGGGTATAAAACATTCAAATGGGGGAAATTACCCTTTATATACCTGGATCATAATATAAAACCACAATCCAATCCACCATTATATAAAATAAATAAATTTAAATCCCCTAAAAGAAATGTCTTTTATTCATGAATATAAAGAAAACACAAACATCTTAAAAGATAAAATAATACCAAAAGAAAGTAAAATCTTGTGGCAAAAACAACAACAACAACAACAACCCAAGATCTGAGCTAGTATTATCCAACTCAATCACCAAATCCCTCCTAAAAACCTAAAATAGTTTATATATATGTATGCTTAGTATAACTTGTATACTCTATATTATCATACCCAATATATCTCATGACAAAGTGAAAAGATAATATTAATGCCCCAGTGAATAAACATCACAACTAACTAGCACCTATACAGCTCAACTACTCCCCCAACCTCACCAAAGATCACTCATCAAATAACACATCCCATAGTAGAAAGTAATATCATAAGAATGTAGATTAATGTTCCCCATAGTCCCTTCCCCACTAATTTTCCACTCTTTCCCAAATAAGACACATCCTTTTCTTTCATCCCTTCCATATCCACCAGTGATAGCACTAACTATATATTATTACACACAAATGGAACCAATCACATACCAAGATTAGGTAATGATGGAAGTAGGGTATCATAAATGTGTAGGACATCAACCTCGTGTCCTCCTCCTACCACACATGACCCCCACCACATATCTCATTACCGCTAGTGTCACCAGAATCTACTATTGAAGGGAGACTAGAAGAGAGGGGGTATCCATACATTTATATCTTCCCCATTTGGGATTTTAGGGAAAACATCCCCCAAAGTCTCTGGGTGTTGGTCAAGTTACCAGACTTGGATGGTGTGTGTAGAAAATTCATAAAATAATACAAGTATATAGTAGTCTCACGTAATCCCACACCTATGGATTCACACAAAAAATAAAACCACAACCACCATTAGGTCACTACTAATATATCACCATTAAGCGCTGCCTATTATAAAAAACAAAAAACCATAAGGATCACACAAAGAACCACAAACCGAATTTCATTTTTCATTATTTTATTTAACAAAACAGCCACCAAACCTTGTTAATTTATTTGTTAGTTTAAATTCAAACTAATAAATTCTTTATCCATAACCACATTTATATATATCAAAATTATTCCATTACCATTAAACCACTACCAAAAAACCACCACACCAAGACACTAAATTACAACCAAGTCCCCCAATACACAAATAACCAAGGCCACTGATCCACAACTAAATCCACCAAGATACACACAACCAAGGCCACCAAGATGTACACAAAAAATAAAGAACAGAATAAGTATATTCAACTTAGTCTTTTTATTTACTGGATTTAAGTATTAAACCATTTAATGGGTATTCTAAAATAAATTCATCACTAAAAGTCATAATTCCATAAAAATAATGAAATTATATCAATGTAACAATAATAAAAAGAAGAAAAAACAATAAAAAAACAAAAATCTCAAGGGAAACTAGTAACTTCATACATATCATATCATACCCTTTCAATTTCATTGGTCTGATTTATTGTATTTATTATTCCAATTCATACCATCAACCCAACAAAAAAACATTATAATTCCACATATGCACATAAAAGATATAGAACTCGAATCCCCTGCCTCAAAAGAAGATTTTTGATTCACTATGCAAAGCCGAGGTAAGTGAGGATGAACTACAGTGCCATGACCACATAAAGGATCCTTGAATCAAAATGAAGTGAAATGATTTCTTATCAAAATTTAAACCCAAAACCCTCAAATCCAAACAACATAGTCATTATGATATCCCCAAACAAACAAATAAGAAATCATAGAAAAGGAGATGACAAACTCACCCAAAATCAATGATATCAAATCTATAGAATCTAGAGGTGAATGCCAATGATTGTAGGCTGTTAGGGCACCCAAAATCACTAGGAAATTACCAAAAATTAAATAGAATTTAAGGGATATTGAGGGACATATAAGGAAATCTGGGATTTATAGACAACATAGAAAACACCATATTCATGGCATGAAGGGTCGGTTCACTCTGTGAACCTCATGTAGTTCACATCCACTTAAAAAAAAGCTACTCAATCCCAAAAATATATAAGTATTTTATATCATGAGTATATATGTTCACACCATGAAATATCCAATGATAGAACCTCTAAAACTTTACCATGAACATTCATGACATACACAATGTTTCATTCCATGAATGGGACAAATCCAAAACCCTAGAACACGATGTCAAACCACCCTATGAAACATTATAGTCCATAAACTAGGGTTTCATGGCATGAATCACTGCATGTAGCTGTATATTTGACTCTAGTTCCTCCTCTCCCTTCCTCAAACCCATCTCAAATATCCTAACACCCAAATTTCACAAAGTAATAGGTCATCAGGATCTGGGATGTAGTATTATATACCTATCAAATGATTCTCATCCTTGAGAATCAAAACCAAGTAGGAAAATGAAAGGAAACACCAACCACTAGAAACCACCAAAATACTCTCCTTGGAGATACCTCTCATATGAGGATGAACCCTTACCTCCAAACATAACAAAAATAATTAAAATAATCATCACAAAATTCTAACATCAAAACAACCAAAACATTAGGGAACAAACAACTCTGGGTACTGGGTGTGAATTTGTGACTCCCACTCCTAAGTACTCTCCTCTACACCACCATGAATCCATAAAACTTGAACCAAATTGATGGAAATTCCTCAAAAAACCTTCTCCTGGTGGTCCTAAATCTCGATCAGTCCTTCCATGAACATTGTGTCATCCTTGATATCTAACTCCTCCCAATCGATGGTGTGGGAATTATCATGAAGGTAATGGAAGAGATAGGATTTTTGGAATAAATCATGAACTCTATCCATTTGTAGGGATAGTGTCTGTTGATAGGCCACCTCACCACCACACTCCAAAACCTTGAAGGGTCTAACAAACTAGGGAAGAGATTTCTTCTCTGATTAAACATTAGTTGTCCATACTAAGAGGAAACCTTATTTAAAACATGGTCTCTAACCTCAGACTCAATAGGTCTCATCCGTCGATTGGAATAACACTTTTTACCATCATTCACCACCTTTATCCTTTCATTAACCACCTAGATCTTGTTTATCATGCTCAACACCACATCGGGACCAAGGACTGTTTCTTCTTCAATATCATTCTAGATCAATGTGGATCAACACGATCTCCAATACAACACCTCAAAGGGATGCATACTAATGAATTATTGGTATTTTTTATTGTAATAAAACTTAACCAAAATTAGTTTTCATACTTATGATCCACTAAAATTCAAGACACACACCAAAAAAATATCCTACAATGTCTGATCGGTCCACTCTATCTACCCATCCATCTGGGGGTGGAAAGTAGTGTTATGGAATAATTGAGAGCCAAAGGTGTTTTTCAATCCCCTATATACTCATAAAGTAAATCTAGGTTCAATGTTAGGGATGATAGTACTTGTAAATCCATGAATACTCAACACATTATCCACATATCACCTGACCAGTATGTCCATAGTACTCAATTCCTGGATCTCTAGAAAGTGAGTTAACTTTGATAGTTAGTCCATGATAACCTAGATAACATCATATATACCCTTTTATTAGGGTAAATTAGTGATGAAATCTATTAATATTTCCTATCACTTCCATTTGGGGATATTTAATGGCTGAAACAAACCATTGGGGACATGGTGTTTTTCCTTTAACTATTAACAGACTAGAAATCACACCATGAACTCCGCCACTAACAACTTAATTCCTGGCCACTATAACTTCTTCCTCAAACCAAGGTACATCTCATATACACTGGGGTAAACCACCATAGGTGATATATGAAAACAGTAGAGGAATTCATCATGAATTGACATTAGGATGAGCATCCTTCCCTAGAACATAACCCAATGCTAACCATCCTCAAACCATCCCACATGGGCATCACCATGAAAGATTCGGTCACACATCACCTCTAGCTATGAGTCTCCCCATTGAGACTCCACTAAATAATGTAATAAAGAGGGATCTACCATTATCTAAAATACATATTCCCTACCATTAACATCCTCTGATCCAATATGTGAGGCTTCTAACTCCTCTATCGCTCCTTAGGCATCCTCATATTCTTAAAAGGATCCCCGTGACTTTCTACTCAATGCATCTACTATGATGTTTCCCTTTCTTGGTGTATTAAAGATATTGAAATCATAGTCTTGGAGAAACTACATCCACATTCATTGTCATATATTCTAGTCATACTAAGAAAATATATGCCTCAATATTTTTTGGTATGTGAAGAACAAAAAGCATTCTCTGATAAGGTACTGTCTCCACTACTTTAGGAAAAACATCACTACTTTTATCTCTAAATCATGGGTGGAATAGTTACTCTTATGGTGGAATGACTATCTCGACTAATAGGAAATAAATTACCCCTAATTTATCAATACACACCCCAATCCCAAATAAGAAGCATCACAAAACACCTAAAACATCATTCCCTCCTTAGGAAACTAAATAATTGGGGCATTAACCAACTGATCCTTCATGTAGTTGAATGTTTCCTGAAACTGATAGTTCTAAATGAAATCTTGGTCCTTACTCATTAGGGTAGTAAATGGTTCTTCAATATAATATAAAAGGGATACAAAACTCTAATAATAATATGTAAGACCAAGAAACCTATAGACCTCTTCCACATTCTTGGGTGCTTCCCAAGAAAAACCACCTCAACCTTTGTTGGTTCCACCACTACTCCCTTCTTGGACACTACATGTACAAGTAAATGTACCTTTATAGTCCAGAATTTACACTTGGAAAATTTCTCATATAACTAGTGGCATTAAAGAATCTTCAAAAAAATCCCCAAGTTCTTAGTGTTAACCTCTTCTAATCTCGAGTATATTAGCATGTCATCAATGAACATGACTAAAAACTAGTTTAGGAACTTAAAAAATACAGATTTCATGATTCCCATGATCATATATAGTGTATTAGTGACACCAAATAGAATGAATACAAAAATTTAAGTGCTCGTTTTGGAACTGGAAGGTAGTCTTTAGGATATATGCCTCCTTCACCCTCAACTGATGATATCCAGACCATGAATTGATCTTAGAAAAATATCTATCTCCTATCAACTATTTAAAGTGATCATCAATTCTAAAAATAGGGTAATTATTCTTTATCATCACCTAATTCAACTATCAGTAGTCTATACATAACCTCATACTATCATTTACCTTCTGATCAGACAAAACTGAAGCTCCCTGCGGTGACACACTAGGCCTGATAAAGCCTTTCTATATTAGATCATCAATTTGGTTTCTCAACTCTTATATCTCTTAGGGTTCCATTTGATAAGGAGATATCAAAATTAGTGTATCATCCAATTATAACTCTATTAAAAAATCAACATCACATTGAAGGGGTAGTTTCATGACCTCCTCAAGTGAAACATCTAGAAACTTTGCAATAACTCGGGGAGGTCTCCACCTCCTGATCCCTCACTATCTCTATAAATGAATTAAATATCAAGGAAATAAGGGAATTTTATTTCCTATTTCCCATTCAGAAACCTCACTTTCTAGTGAAAAACACATGTCTTCCTCCCACATCATAAATATAAACTCTCCTCTAGAAATATTCAACCACCACACAAACAAAATACAACTAATCCATGATGAGAATGACATCGTATATTCATATCTATAACACAAATAAATCTACAAAAACTAATGTTTCCACATTATCAATCCACATCCCTAGGACACATATAATAAAATAGCTTATCCTTTTACTAACTTGGATAACACCAGGGGTATAGAAAGCCTCTCCACATCTAGTCCCAACATGTGGACCAAGTTGGGTTAAACAAAGGAGTGATAAACTCCAAAATCAAACAAGACAAAAACTAGGGTAGATGATAAATTGATTATGCCTCAAATAACCTATGGACCCTCTAGAATCTATGCCTTTATCTCATGAATATAGACTCATCTGACTCCTCTACCTCACTATGGATAGCCTCCATATCCACACTCTGGTCTGGGCCCCTGATTGTGAGGGACATCCTGGGGTTACCCTATGCTAACTCCACCTCCTCTAAATTGAGCATAAGACATCTAAATATGCTACTGAACATAAACTATAAGGAACTATTGCTAAAAATACCTTGAGGGTAACTATCACTGCTGTCGTAAGGGGGTGTGACCACCAAATCCATAATGACTCTCTGGGGATAAAGGGAACTATAATTGGTAATTTCCACAACCTTTGTAGCCAATTCATAAATTAGGAGAGATCCCAGTAGAAAAATGGAAACCACCATACCTAGAGAAATGTGATGTTTATTGTTGGGGTCCTTTCCCTACCGATTAGAACCTCGACTAGCCTATCATCCATGACCCTCTATCTGATGTCCTTCTCCTTAGAGATCACTAATGACTCTCAATTAGGGATTATCTGAACTAATCATGAACACTCTATATCACCTCCACCTTATTTTTCACCTCCAAATATGTAAGCAACATAAATGGTTGAATAAAGAATAAAAGGTGGGGAACAACACCTCCTATATGCACAATGCCAGGGACTCCTCACCCAGAAGGATGTCGAGAAAGAATAAAAGAAGTACCTTAATCATAATCCCTAGTTACCTAACACTAATGATCCTTTACTAAATGGAGATAAACTCATGCCTCTTAATCGCCCTTACTATGGTTGATAAGAACTCAACCATGAAATACTACTAGAAACTAGACCATAACACATAGAATTCCTTCTACTCCCTAAGACACAACATCCACCACTGATACACTATTCTCCTCAACTAGCTAACTATTAGGTGAACCCAATACTTTTATTGGGATAAAATCAAGCCTAAAGTGATATCCAACTCCTCCATCTAGTTATCCATCTCTTTATTTTATATGCTTCCTTCATACTTTACTAGGATCTAACATTGAAAGGTGTTGAATGTTTGTTTTCACTAATCATCCTTCTGATCAGGATCAAACCTCTGATGATCAATGGGGTCAGCCTACTAAATCTCCCCAAATCATACCACACACAGGCGATGACCAACTGGTATGCCTATAAATAAAGAAGAAACATCTAATTCTGGTAGAAATAGATTTATTTAATTCATTTATTCTTTTACAAAACTACCTTTTCCAAAACAAAACTCAAGCAAGTATGATGCATTTACCTCTCCTAGGTCTCTACTCTGAAAGTAGCATCACTTTACCCAGTACATCCAGAGATATTAAGTTCCTTAAATCATATCACAAGGGACCCTAAAATCTTATGTCCTGGTTTTTCTATGTCTTTTTTGTTACATGCTACATTTGGTTAACATTGTTTCCTTACCTACCCCTAAATCCTCACCAGTGCCTAACTCCAAACTCCACCCAATTTTTCAACCAACACCTTTGATGCCACTCTATAACAACCCCCCCCCTCCCTTCCACTAGTATACCTCCTAGTTAAACAATGAAGAGAAGGATTGGACCCCCGAGTCCCACCTCCAGTAGGCCCCAAGTAGGAGACTAACACTGAGGGTATAAAACACTCAAATGGGAGGCATTTCCCTCTATATCCTTGGATCATAACACAATACCACCATCCAATCAACCATGATATAAAATAAATAAACCAACATCACCTATAATAAATATCCCATTTGTATGAATATAAAATAGACACAAACTTCTACAAATATAAGATAATACCAAAATAAAGTTAAATCCTATATAATCAACTACAACAACCCAAGATCTGATCTAGCATTGTCCAGCTCGATCAACAAATACAACTCAAAAACTTAAAAATGGTTTATATATATATAGGTTGAGCATAATATTTATAGCATAATATGTATACTTGATAGGATCACACCCAATATATATCATGTAAAATTGAAAACAATATACTAATTCCCAGGTGAATAAACATAAGAACTAACCAACACCTAGACTGGTCAACTAGTCCCCCAACCTCATCTAGTATCACTCACCAAATAATGCATCCAATAGAATGATAATATAGATTAAGGTTCCCTCCAACCACTTCCTCGTTGATTTTCCACTATCACCCAATGAGAATGAATCTTTTTCTCATATACCTTCTATATCCACCAATGATGGAAGATGTCTTGCAACATCAACTATATATCAAGTCTCATGACACTAATCGAATACCAAGTATTAGGTAACCATGATATTAGAGTATCATGAATATGAAAGACATCAACCTCATATCCTCCTCCTACCACACATGACCCCCACTACAAATTCCATCATCCACTACTGGTATCACTAGAAGCTACTATTGAAGAGAGGTTGGGGGAGAGGGGGTAGTTATCCATTCGCATCCTCCCCATCCTAGATGTTAGGGAAAACACCCCCAAAGTATTTGGGTGTCAATCAAGTTACCCGAATTGAGTGGGGTTCATAGAAAATTTGTAAAAAAAAGTATATAGTATCCTCACATAAGTCCATTCATATTGGTTCACACAAATACCACTGCCACAACCACTATCATTTCACTACTAATATCGCACCACCAAGAACTGCCACTAATGTAGAAAAACAAACCACAAGCATCACACCAACAACCACAACCCAAATTCAATTTCATATTATTTTATTTAATATAATATTCACAAAGAATTATTCATTTAGTTAATAGTTTAAATTCACACCAATGAATAACCACATTTATATAGATCAAAATTATTCCAATGCCACAAAACAGATTCTAAGAAACCACAAATCCAAGATTTTTCATTGCAACCAAGGCCCTCAAATTTAAAACAACAAGGCCACCAAGCCGCATGACCAATTCCACCAATCCACATGCAACTAAGGATACCAAGTTTTGAACAAAAAAATAAATAATCAAAAAAGTATATTCAATATAGTCTTTTCATTTATCAGCTTTAAGTATTTAATCATTTAAAGGGTATTATAAAATTAATATATCACTATAAGGAATAATTCCATAACAAGAATGAAATAAAATAAACATAACAAGAAGAAGAAGAAGAAGAAGAAGAAGAAGAAGAATAACAACAACAACAATCTCAAGGTAAACAGATAAATGCTTTTGTATCACACCATCCCCTTTCAATTTTATTAGTCTAATTTATTATCATTATTATTCCAATTTATACTATCCACTCAATAAAAATAAAAAATATGATAACTCCATATATTCACATAAAAGAGAGAGAATTCAAATCCCCTATCTCAAAATAATCTTTTCAATTTTTTTGTGAAAATCCAATGAAAGAGAGAATGAACTACAGGACCACAACCACATAAAGGATCTTAAAATCAATATAAAATGAAACAATTTATTATAAAAACCATATAAAAATAACCCCCAACTCCAAAAAACATAATTTCTATGAGATACCCAAAAAACAAATAGAAAATTGGCGAAAAAGAGATGAATAACTCACTTGAAATCACTAATATCTAATCTCTGGATGTTAAGGGTGAATGCTAAGGATATAAAGTTATTAGGGCTCCAAAAAACACCTAGGAATCACTTTAAATTTGAGATAATCGATGAGATATTGAGGGATATTTAAGTTATTATGGTATTTATATATAATATGTAAAACACCCCATTCATAGTGTGAATGGACGGTTCACAATGTGAACCTCGCGTTGTTCGCATCCTATGAAAAACAAGTTGCTTGATCCAAAAACTTGGATGGATTTCACTTCATGATTATATATGTTCATGCCATAAAATCTTTGAAGACAGATCCTCTATAACTCCACAATAAAGATTCACAATGTGAACAACCTTTTATGTCATGAATTAGACCAATCTGGAACCCCATAATAAGATATGAAACCAACTTGTGAAACTTTACATGTCATGAATTGTTGCTTCACAGTGTGAATCACCTCATGTAGCTATATATTTGAATCCATATTATCCTATCCCTTTATCAAACCCATAAAAAGGATCATAACACCCAAAAATCACAAATTAATTGGTTGGAAGGGTCTGGTATGTTACACATCGTATCTCATCACTGTGTCTCTAGTCAGGTCATAGGGTCTTCGCACTCCCACACTACCTTAGGTCGGTTCATAGGTCTATTATACCCTTACCTTATGTCTTGTTCCATCATTTTTATCCTCATATGTTGCACATGCTCTCCCTCTAAGGGATAAACAATCTATGAAGTTCCACCTTTCATTTTATACCAGAATAAAATCATCCAAAAGTTCATACGCCCATACACAATATGGCATAACACATATATGTACAATAGAGCATATCATGCATGAGTATTAGTATCCATAAACACACACACATGTGATCATCATCAAACATGGGTCTCACAGGATATACACACACATACATGTGATCAATATAAAACATGGGTCTCAAATTACACAATCACATACCATCATATCATTCCAACAATCTTATACAAGGGCTCTATATAGTGGTGAACTTCCTACCTTCAACACATCAATGAAAAATCCAAGATCCTCTTAGGAATGATTCCAAATCATATCCTTGAACCAATGTTCACTAGTAAAATACCCAATCAATAAATATATAACTTCTAAATTTAAATTTAAGGAAGGATTACTTCTAAGGGGTGAAATGTATATCAACTTACCAATAGGAATTCATTACCAATGGTAGATCTAGACCTGCTCAAGAAATAGATGTGAAATCTCTAGATCTATAATCTATCCATAAAACAACCAAGAATTATCTATTAGATAATGATATAATCTATATATTTAGCCAAAATATATTGTATTTATGATTTATATCAAGAGATAAAGATGAGATATAGGATAATCATGAATAATGGAGGAAGAAAAAACATCTTAACATGAATACACATGAGTCAACACTCTAGGTCCTTCAGATTTGGAGTATGAAGGGAGATTAACCACCAAGAATCATCACTAGAGTCCCTATGTTCAAGATCCCTAGGTGTAGGAGAATAAATGAGAGGTTTTAGGCTTAAAATTCAATTTCCAAATTAATTAATACTCCACATGTGGTTTGGTCACACAGTTTACCAAACCATGAACTAACCGTATGAGGACTTTTCTTATTTTAGACACCTGCATGGTTTGGCCACATGGTTTGGTAAACCTTGAACCAACCATTATTATCACTATCTCCTAAGATACATTATTTTTTGTAAAATGTTTCATGGTTAGATCTAATTGTGCTCAAACCGTGATTTTCTCATTATCATTCTCCAAACAAGACACACAGTTTTTTTGGGAGAGCTGCATGGTTTCCACTAATCATGTACCAACCATGCATCCCCTTTTAGTCCATTGTAAACCTTTAAAATTAACTAGAGGATACCCAAAAAATCACCCAATCAAATAATATCTCAAAAAAAATAAGGGATGAAATTAAGGTGTAAAGTACCTGAAAAAATTTGGTCCATTACATATATCCTACCCATAAGGAGTATAAAAAAATAGAAATCAAACAAGAATTATCAATTAAATTAATTTTTAAAAAAATGTGTTCATAAAATAGACATATCAGTCCTTATATAATCAAGTGGAGTTGGGCACCCAGATAACTATTGGCAACCACTTCAGCCACCTAATTCCCATGAATAGGGAATAAGACATGGGTGTGAGGAGGACAGGACACATTGTTTGATGGTTTAATTGGTTGTGATATAGGAATATAGAACTAGGTGCAATATGTGGATGCCCAGTTATTCTTATTCACTTTGAAAATTCTCTAATATTCTAAAAGATTAGTGGAATTCCTCAATGTGAGTGCCAACAATGTCACATAAAGATCACGATCTAAGTCCTATTGGTTTTATTGAAACATGATTTAGAATGGTTAGAATGGATCTTGATGTAAATAGATATATTTTTTATAAATTTACATAAACATGATTGTTTATTTAAAGACAATGTAATTTTAGGTGTTATATCTGATTGAAATAAGTTTTCATATAATATTTAAAATTATACCTTATATATGGAATTACACCAAATATGGATTATTTATTTTAAATGATATGAATTTAATTAAATAGTTAATATAATTGATGTGTTCATATATGATTTGGTGGAAAATATTAAACTTAATGAGACACAACCTTTCAAAATATGTAAAACCCCTATATGAATGAATGAAGTATTCTATTTCAATGTGTATAAATATTCCTATATAAATAGTTATGCAAGAATCATTTCAACACAACCAAACATAAAAATACCTCTTTAATTCTTCTATGATTTTATATAAATTTATTTTTATTTATAAATAATCCATGAATCTTATTTGTAACATAGTATTTTTTAGATATATCACTCATTTATTTCCTATATTATCATTGGGATATTTTCCAAAAAATACTTTTGTGGAATAGTAAAAAATTTCATTATATATTAAAGGAGATTCATTGATAACCTAAGTACTCTTGAATTGGAAAGGTTGAATTAACCCTCAAAGAGAACAAATTTTCAATATAGCTTAATTTTTTTTATACTTCAATCAAGTTTCATCCTTTTATATATTAATTTAATAATTAATATGAAAAGTTAAATCTATTAATAATACACCCAGTAATATTCCAATAACATGATACCAAAAGTTAGGTCATGTGAATCAAAAGTGGCTTAAAATTAGCTAAATGGGATTTTATTAGACCTGGAAATATAGAGAGATTGACATTATGTGAATGTCATGCCATTTTAAAATCTGATAGGGTTAGATTTAAGAGGGTTTTCATGATACTAAACAAAACTTAGATTATTTATAATTAAATTGTTGGGATCCATCTAGGGTTCCTTTTTTTAGAGGTTTAATTTATTTATTATTCTTATAAATGAATTTCTAGGAAGGTGTATCACTATATCATGAAATTTAACTTTTAAACATTTTAAAGAAAGGAAAGATATAGTTAAAAATGAGAAAGGAAAAAAATTAAAAAAAATTTAGAACAAATAATAGGTCAATGTATTTTTTTATTGAATTTCTCTAGTTTTTTAATTATATGGAATTATGAAACAAGAAAATGATATAAACTTCATAACTAAATGGAATTTCCAAAAAAATAAATAATACAATTTTGAAAATAGTTAAAATGTATATTTTTAATTATTGGACTACCCAAAACCTCTTTATTAGAAGCAATGATAACTTATTTTATTTAATTAATAAATGTTCATCAACACTAATAACTTTTAAACAAATACCTAAAATTTGGATGAGGAATTCACATTCATATCATTATTTTTTTGGACATTCAACATTTTATTAAACTATAAGTAGAAATCTTGAATACATGTTCCTTAAATGTAACAATGTAGGATATTTTAAAGGGGTGGAATGATACAAATCATACCTCATTAAAATTTGGTAAATAAAATTGTTTCAATATTCAAGATGTAAAAGTTAACAAAACCTTAATTTTTAGGAAGAAAAAATAAAAACCCTTTGAATTACTAGAAAATCAATTTATAAAATAAAAATTTAGGTATAGTAACCTTGGAAGTAAAATTAGAATCTAAATATGATTCCATCCATGTATGTAAATTGTTTTGACCAAAATTTTCATATATAATCTTCTAATAATCTTGTAAGGGACAGATAGATATGAGTAATTAATCCACTTTATAATTATATCGAGTTATACCACATTTGATTTTCTTTTAGTATAAAAAGTTGATATATATTCATTTGAACTTTTGTTATATAAAGAAATTATAAATATTAAAGATACATTAAAATGGTTTTAAAACTCTGTTTTGTCAAGGAGAATGAAAAGATTATGAAGAGAACCTTAAGAATGTTAAAGTGATAAAGATCCCTAAAGAGAATCAACCAGACTTTCCCAATTTGTACTATGCACACACACCCATGTGCATTAAAAGGCCCATGCAGCCCCCCTGTGCATCACCAAAGGGAAAGTCACCCCTACACCGAGCACCTACGTTGGAAACCTACACCGTGGACCTACATGGGTAACTCCCTTGACCAAGGTTCCCTATTTTCCTATAAATATGACCCTTGGGAACCTCATTTAAGAACTGGAAAATCAGAAGAAGCCTCCAATATCTAGTCATACATCCCCTTCACCCAGATCCTTTAAAACCACTTAGGTGAATTTATAAAACACAAGAGAATATAAATTTAATGGGGGTAAGTGAGATCAAAGTCCCTTAAGGGTCTGAAACACAAGACACCTGCACGAGGACCCTTCCTCCCCTAAATAAAGAATCACCTGTGTGAGGCCCCTCTCCCTAATCAAGGACCCACGCAAGACCTGTCTAGGGACACATGAAAAGACCCATGGTTCCTAGGCTAAAGACTCACCCAAGTTTTGTTTCCCATCTAGTACATTGACCGAGGAATTTCCAGCTCATGCAGGCCTAAACACCCCTATACAAAGAACATCTAGTTCCTCTTAGGCCCCATGTGAGGCACCTCTGCCCCACTAAGATAGGACCTGCGTGAGCCCCTCTTTGAGTCCTCTTCTAATCCACCAATGGAAGGAATCCTTTCCCTTTGGATCCCTTTTCTGAGAAGGACCATGTTTAAAACTTCATTGAAGCCTTCGGATTTTTAAAACCATAAAAAGTGGCACACCGGTGTGTCTCCCATTTGGATATGCATTCCTATAGTTAGAGGTTTCCCACACTCATCCTACGAGATGGTTAGGGTCCTCATAATGCACATGGATTTGAATTCCAAAATTCATGAGGATCTTGGCCCTGGGGATGGTTTATGAGAGTTCTTGGTCTCAAATAAAAGGGGTAGGACTATGTTCTCCCCTTATCATCTCTAAGACCTAGAGCCTCCAGTTCTAGGAAGGGGGGTGAGGATCACGCTTTCTTTTCCATTCAACATGGAATGATATCCTCCTCTCCTAATGCGAAACCAATTTTAAGGAATCCCTCCAGGAGTAATCCCCTAGCCTTTCTTGTGGGAGGTTCCACTCTTGTTCCTCCTCACCCCCTTAGCTATCAGGTTAGATAGGGTATGGGCACCGAAGTCCTTTCCTCTCTCTCAAATACCCACAAACTCTTCCACTAGTGGAAGAGGGATCATGTGGTTTTCCAGACTTTGACTTCCTATTTTCCATAACATTAAATCATAACTCATTATGACTTATGTGGGCTTATAGGATATCCATGATCATGGTATCCACATAGTTGGAGGCATGTTTTGGAAGAGATTATTCTTTCAGACCTTCTCCTAGACTTCCTTCATAGTACCTCTATAGGCATGAGTCCTCAAGGCCATGAATCCAACCTCAGGAAAAAGAGGATCTTGTAGATTCCCTAGATCTTTTCTTCCCTCTTATTTCTCACACTAAGTATGACTCACATGGGTTTAGGGTTTAATGGTGGTCATGAAATCCACATGATCCCAAACCTATTGGAATCCTTCTTAGGAGTAAGGCCCAATCATACTATTCTATGGGCCTCATTATAAGTGTAATCCCCAACCAATCAAGGGCATCCTCTTTAGGAGTAATCTCCAACCCATCCATAGGCATACTTTTCAAGAGTAATCCTCAAACCAAAATACAACCTATGGGCCTCCTACTCAATATAAGCCCTAGTATCTAACCTATAGGAATCCTTTTTAGGAGTAGTCCCTAATTTAATTCTATCAAAGGTTCATGCTTCCCTGTGATACCAAACCTTCAAGGGGTCTCTATAGATGTGATCCCTTGTAACCAAACTATTTGGGCTTTGATTCTCATCCAAATGGGATATGTAGGAAGCCTCCCTAAGGTCTAAACTCAACACCCCAAATAAACCCTATTATATCTAGTGCACATTCCAAGTGAGGTATAATTCAACCTAAAAATTTATATCCCTTCTAGGTTCCCCAGGATTCTTCAGCATAAGTCCCACACCAAACTTTGACTAGGAACCTTCCACCTAAACATCCTAGACGCATGAAATTAAACTACACAGTTTGGTCCTTATCACATGAACTTAAATGTTATGATGTGTCCTTTTAATTGGTGCCAAAATATGTGGTTTATGATTCTTTTCACAAGGATACATAGGAAGATCATCCATGGGTCTGATCCCAACATCAAAACAACTCTCGTCTCCTTGGATAATGACACACTCTAGAGTACCCCTCTGTGTGGCTAGAAAACAAGCATCGTTATGATAACGACCAATGAATATCTAATTGGTACATAAGGGGATACCATTGATGGATAACCTCATACATATAGATATCTCCATTGATAAAGAACCTCAGATACATATAGATAATTCTAATTTCCATACATGCTAATAATTGATTGTTAATTAAAGGGTGACCCACATCATACTTATAAATTAATTAAGGATTCATGAATATATATTAAACATATAAGAGGGTGTTGGAGTAGGAAAAAATTCCCCACAAAAGTTTATGATGAGCCTAACCTCCCATCCTCTTGACCCATGTGAGTTCTTAAGCATCTTTCTCTAAAATTCCCAATGAGTGTCAGCCTTTGGAAAGTAGGTCTCTCATGGATATAGAACCGTTGGGTGTTTTTGGTTCCATGAACAAACCCATTATAAACCATTTGGAAATATTGAATTTGATATAAATTATTTCACACAACTAAACCCCCTATAATCAATCATTGGGTGACCAATTTTCCATTAGAAATAAAAAATAGTGAAACCGACATGGATTCTTTACCAAAATGATAATGGCATTCATCTGTCAGGCCCATTTCACACTATAAATGAAAGCAGTCCAAACAAGATAATAAATCATGCATGTGTTAATTAAAATGACGTGATACTTTGATGAGGTTTTATTGTTTGTCATATATTCAGGAACTCTATATTATAACTCCTTTCAATCCAATGTAATCCTCCCAGCTTCTGTGAATGCATTCCCTGGATACTGTTCACATCGGGTCTTCATCTAAGAAAAGGACGTCGACACAAACCCAACATATTCAACATTGGGTCTCTAACACACTGGTATGGGAGTATCATCAGCAGGGTACCATCCTGAACCTAGAAGCTACTCGACATGCCCTCCAGCTCACCTAGCCTCACTGATCACCCAATCAGTGGTGTCCGGTGGTCCAAAAGTAGGCATCACCTATCGCCATCTTCAACTGTTTCAAGAGTTTGTCCCCATAACACTAAAACCAGTCTCTCCCTTATTTCAAGGAGGTGGATCAAGATTCCATGTATGGCCTCATCCAAAAGACACAGGGGATCTTTCAAAGGGCTCTATCCAACAATATCCACCTCCAAAACTGTGTGGTAATGAGCCATCAATATAATGAGGGTGTCGTCCTCAGCTGATCATCCCAGGTCATCTAGAACCAGGCATGTAATATGGCCCTTCAGGGGAAGTTTCCAGCTAACAGGGAGTAGGGTCACACCTCTACCCCCTCTAGAGAATCCCACCAACCCAATTTGGTGGCCAACTAGAAGCATACACATACACCTGCCTGTCCTAATTCAGCCTACTAGCATCCTTGTATGGAAGCATCCAAGGAAGCCCGCCATTCAAATATGATGGCACGATGCGAGCAAGAACATACAACTGACTTAACCCACTAATCCTACCAACTAACTCATCTAACATCACTCAGATAATCCCACCAACTATGTTTGATGGAAAGCCACGAGCAGGCTGACACACTTTCCTGCATTCACCCAGGCTGCCAACAGTTTCGTCTGGTATCACTTGAAGAATTCATTCAGAATGTCTCGGTGACAAATAGAGATCATAACCAACTCTCTTCCCCAAAAAAATTACTTTTAGCATCCAAAGATAAGAAAGGGAGGATAGGATCAATCACATACACCTGCTCTAGATAAAAAATGGGAATATATCCATGTTTCAATTACTGAAGTCACCAAGCATATCTTGAAAATGGTGAAAGGGTAGACATAAATCCCTGCCCACATCCTAAAGAACCACTAAGGTATCATTATGGTGAAAAAAGTAGTTCTAGAGGGATGGACACACAACTCCATCCCCATAAATGGGGTGGTTCATCATCATGTCACCCTAGAGAAAACACACACCTCTAATCCTATTCATGAGAGTCATGGGGAAAACTCCCCCACGATATACTAACAACCAGACCCAAAACACACACCCATTCCAATCGAAGTTAATCATCCCACCCTAATGGATGCTTCAAGGAAAAAACAAAACCCTGCCAATGAAAACCACTTACCCTAAAAAGTTTCCCTAGTCACTTGTAAGAAGGCATCCAAGAAGAAGCCTCACCAAAGACAACTTGAAAACAAAGAGTCGATCTATGGTCCCACTCTAATTAATTCTAGAGTTCTTGAATACCTTGGATGCTTATCTTCAATATCTCAATATTATATTCTCGCATTACCAAATCATGGGAGCAGTGGTAGTAATTCTAAAGGTCATCTCCAGACACTTCCCCATGAATTCTTGCTTCATAACCACAATCAGATCGATCTTGAGATCCCATCTCCAAGTGAGAGTCACGGTATCCCTCCACATGGCCATAAGATCAAGGAATAATAGGGTTTTACCCTTAATATAATCCACCATAGTGGTCCTCTCCATGATGGCGCTTGCTGTGAAATTTGTCTCAACATTAGTATTTCACATTATCAAGATAACCCTCAAATTGGAAACATAAGGACGAGAAATACCTCCTATCGTGAGGCACTTTTTAAAACAAGTATAGTCATGTTTGATGCCTTCTCATTAATAGGTTAAATCCTTTCTAAATCATAAGATAGCCTAAGGAAATGGTCATTCTCTAAACCACCCTTGGGACACTTACCTTCTAATGTAACAGAATAAGTCCCTACTAATATTTTTTCTTATGATAAAGCAATAGGGAAGAATCCACTCTGGTCAGATCAGTTAAAGGAGCCTCCATCAAAAGATGAAGATGACATGCTAAACATGATAAATAGGTGGCTAAAGATGACATATCAGTCATGTTTTAACCTTCATCCACCCCTCATTATAGCATTCTAGAGACATTATCGAGATATTGTGTGCACTACATTGGCCTCAATATATGGAAAAATATTCATCACTTGAGGGAAAAATTATTATCCTCTAATGAGTATCAAAGTCACATCAAGGTAATAAAGGGGATGAAGCACCGAATTGAGTTGGCAGCCCTCCTAGATGCATGATATCTAGAAATACAGCAAGGATCCCTTCAACATTCATGCCTTAGCACGTTAAAAAGCTTGCGACAACTAGTTGTAGATACCTCATTTGGTGTTCATATCAGAGGATGGGGTGCACATAGAGCATTATATTTTACCGCTCTCCCTAACCAAAAAATCCCACTAAAAGTGGTGTCATAAAATTTTATAGCTTTAGGTCAGCTTCAACAAATGGATCATGTCCATGACCAATGAAATGCTCCACAAAAACAAGTCTAGACCGACTCCCGCTGACGTCGGGCTAGAAGAGAGAATTCCATTGAGAGACTTTTGCACCAAGTATCTGAAAATATCAAGCAAGCCTCCCACTTAAAGGAATTCAGTCTCCAAATATTGCAATGTAAAAAATAGTGCAATGATCTTCAGAAATGGGTGATCTAGGTGTATACCAAATGATGCACCCAACCCATGTTCAGAAAAAACTCCATAGAATCATAAGAGTAGTTTTGGAGATAGTATCCACGATGGTTCAGGAGAAACCCCAACCCACAGTGATAGAGGATTTTTGAACCCAACCCTTGAGGTCTACAAACCAGGCTTAAAGGACTATGAAAGTAGAATAGGAATAGCCCCATCCTATAGGTATTGGGTATTTTTTACTTCAACAACACCCTCCTTGGTGGATTTTAGTATTCTTCCAATTATGGAAAACATCTTAGAATGGATCCTCCCAGTTCATCCCATCCCATGATTTAGTATCCTCATTAGGGACATGCACAACCAAACTGTCTAGAGATTCCCTTAGGATCACTATCTGCCAAACATATCCTATATAATTAGCGAAGGAGAGGACAAGAACTTGTGGAGGGCATAGAAAGAGACAGTCCCACAAATACACTGATAGAATTTCTGAAATACATTACGCATCAATGAATTTCATCAACACCACCCTTGAAGATTATATGGAACATGAGTCCAATTTGGGTTAGGAGTTAAAGGAGAAAGTCTCGATTCATAATATGGTCCACACTAAAACAATTAAGGAGGTGTGCATACTCAGAACTAGAGGATTTACCTAGATCTGGGAATTCCCTTGAAAAATACATCATTCCCCATTGAAACTAATCCAATAAGGAAAAGGGTAAAGGTCATATTTTACCTTACCTTCCACCCAGAGAGGTTATCCCCTTTCACTTGAGGAGATAAAGAATTGAGTAGAATAAATGTAGAACTACTCTGAGGAAACCTTCCTACTAGATATAATCTATAGAAAGATCCTAAACTCACACTCCAAATCAATATACCTCAACAAAGAGATCTCAATGTAGTGGCTGAAGTGGATTTGGAATTCTAGCTCAACACGGGATACCAACTACCAATATACATGGATCTCACAATAGCAGATTGGGAATTCCCTCTATTGGGTGCACAACCACAATAGGTCCAAGTGCATCCTTACAAGCCTAACACTATGTGCCACCCATGTAAGATACTAGTGGAACCACCATAGATGGACCTATTGGCCGCTACACCTGTTCAAGCTCTGTCTCATCCAGATGTTACCTGAGGGATCATGAACGCTCTTGAGTCACTCATAGATTGACTAGAATCCATGGAAAAATGATTTGAACTGATAAAAATGTAAAATAATCCTTACCCTAAATGGGTATATCTGAATCTTCCCCCTATAAACTTTAGAAATATTATGTTTCCAATTTTTAACGGCTTAGGAGACCTGGAGAAACACTTGAAACATTTCATCTCTTATTGTGATCTCGTGATGGGAACCCATGAACAATAGGAGGTGGTGGAACTTAGGTGACTCATGTAATCACTGCAAGGACTAGCCTTTGTGTGGTACAAAAGTTTATAGACTCGGACAATCATGGGGTGGGAAGACCTCCGTCAGAAGTTTCTCTTCCAGTTTAGCTCGACGTTGTAGAAGACAATAGTCTTCAATCTCTCAAAATGTAAGTAGTAGGAGAATAAAAGATTATTGTATTCCATTACTCGATGGAAAGGATTGACATACTCCTTGAACCTACCACTCCCTTAAGAAGAGTTGTTTCCCATCTGTATAGTGAATCTTCATGATGAGTTGTGCACACCGCTTATCCCAATGAAATACATGGGAGGGTTTTGGGAACTTTCCACAATCACTCAAAGAGTGTAAGACTCCATTGTGGAGACCAAATACAAGGCCTGAGTAATTTCATTAGCTCAAGGAAAGATAATAGGAAGAGTAGAGACTACCATAGTCGCACTTAAGCAAGCCTCTATACCCACTCCTACTCCAAATCTTACACTGCATCATGCAGATCCACCTCCTGAGAACCAAAAACAAATCCTACCTCGTTAGGATGATAAAAAGGAGCAAAGGAAAAAATAGCTTTTGAGGACATGAAAAACAAGGTCTGTTATTTCTAAAATGACCAAGTCCCTTGGTACTTCATATCAGCATTGGAAAACAATGTGATCAAGTTTCCAAAGACCAGGAATCCCAACAAAGAGGGTGATGAAGATATCCTAAATTATTTAACCTTCCATCAAGTATTGGGAAACAACATCTAGGAGTGTTTTGTTTTTAAATACCTCCTAAAAAAGATGGTGGACTCTGGGAAAGTGAAGCTAAAAAATTCACCTACTCAAATAGTGTGTGTCTCTACCACTGAAGTGGAGGAAGAGAATGGATGTAATGAAGTTAACAAAAAGGGTATAAAGAATTTTGGAAACTATATGGTTAGTAAAATGATCAATAGAACTCATTTTATCCTCTGAGCATAGTTTCAAGAGTCAACTGTGCCTCCATCCTCTTCTACTACAACACAACTAACCCTATTGACAGCTCAATCCTCTGAAATCTAGTCCTTAGAAAAGCGATATGGATGGAAGAGTAAGAATAAAACTCATAAAGATGAGCTCATGTTAAGAAAAATGTTATCCTTAACCTTGGTTTACTTCATGTTGATGGTTTCAAAAGCACAGGAACCACCCCACCAAATGGTATAACAATATTTTACCCACCAGACAGAATCTCCATCAGATGGGGAGTTGATCTTTGGTTACATTAACATTATTCACTTAATGTATCCCTTATCAGATGATGAGCATGATTATGAACCCGAGTTCCCAACACTTGATTAGGGAACTAGGGTAGGAGGCTGATTCACGCTCAAATTTACCCAAGAGATGAAGGTAGAATGGTCCTTGTAGTTTAGCTTGGGTTTTCGAATCCTCATAGACCTAAGAAGTAACCTACAGAAAAGTACATTCTATGGATTGTTTTTGGCTATGAATTGTCCAAATTGGGTTGATTTAAGATGGGTTTAAGGTATCACTAATAGATTTAAGTTAATTCAAATTAAGATAATGAGTATATCCTAGGTTATCGCTTGGGGTGGATTGGATGAATTCCTTTTTTAATGATTTCAATTTATTATATTTGAGATGGGTTCATTTAAGAAGATAAAACAACATCATTACTTACTGGTTTAATACCTACACCATTTAATACTGATCACCTATACACTTGAAGGATCAAGTTTTTTAGCACTTCAAGGTAAAGGTTCGTATTAGCACTTGAAGTGTGTGGCCTTAAATTCAACAAGGATGAAGGAGTTTAAAGATATTCAAAAAAAATCTCAATTAAAAGAAGTGATTAGAAATTAATGGAGTGAGAAATAACATCCAAACCAGCCCCTTGATACTCCCTTGGATCAACCCATAAATAGTTATCCCTCCAATGATTCTATGGTTTCAATGAAAGCGGAAAGTAGACTCATGAGGGAGGAATTAGAGAAGTAAAAAAAACAATAAAAAAAAGCAATCACACTACTAAAAAAATGAATTATAGCCACGGATTTATAGCCACACTTATAAAAGTCTGTGGCTATAAGTTAATTTATAGCCACACTTCAAATAAAACCTGTAGCATTAGGTTCTATTAATCGGTTTCCTCAAATCTCTGCGGCCCCCTCTTCATGCAACCCTTCTTCCGGACAGTGCCCTCTATTCTCTCCCCGATCCTCCCCCGACGGTGCCCGCGTGACTCTTCTTCCCCGACGATACCCGCCTAACCCTTCTTCCTCCCCCAACGATACCCGTGTGACCCTTCTTCCCCGACGGCCCTTATTCCCCGATGACCCTTCTTCCCCAACGGCCCTTCTTC
This sequence comes from Viscum album, assembly GCA_963277665.1. Taxonomy (NCBI): domain Eukaryota; kingdom Viridiplantae; phylum Streptophyta; class Magnoliopsida; order Santalales; family Viscaceae; genus Viscum; species Viscum album. The sequence goes on from OY728137.1 coordinate 213,094,904, forward strand.
CTTGACGGTCCGATGCTGCCACCGAATGCAGGACATTTCACCTCCCCCGGTCGATGCTGCTTCTAGGTGGCCTCCCCACCTCCTCTCTGGCACGCCTCCGATGCAACAACCCCCTCCCGATGATGATCCTCCTTGATTATAACTATTTTATAAATAACTTGCATAGATGTTGATCGTCTTAGGGTCTCATGTAGTAGGAGTATGGTTAATAGTGATTGTTTTGGATTTTATGGGCTTGGAAGATGATGGAAAACATTTCCTAAGGGTTAAATCCACTTGAGGTTGGTTCAATCCATGGAATAATACATAAGATTAGTAATATTAGGTGACTGTATTAACTACAGAACAAAAGAGGCACACAAACAGTTTCATTGGTGTCTCATAATTACTTAAGATTAGTGGTCTACATAGGTGATTATTTATAGTTATTGTAATCTTCATGTATCATATAGAAAAATAAAAATGAAGCATTGTTCTCCCATGTACATGGGATGCAATTTCTAGAAAAAAAATTCCTTGTGATTCCATTACATTCATTCATTTCACATTATATTCTTACTGTGATTGAGTGAATATATCCATCTATTTTGACTCAGTTTGATGAATTAAGGTGAGGATTTCTTCCTAATTATCAATAAAATAAATGGTGGGAGTTTTCATTTTGGTGATTTGGTTCTACCTCTGAAATTTCTAGTGATTTAATATTCAATGATTAGAATATTTGTTGATGATTTCTCAGTAAGTTTTATTATAGATTTTTTCATATAAATACATTCAGTTTAGAAGGTAACAACTTAGGTGAAATTCCCAAATGTCATGATTTTATATTTTGATTCAGAGATTCTTGACCTCAGGCACACCTCTCTTTATGTCAATGGATTTCGACTGGAAGTGAGGTCCTAAAACATTCATTGGGGAGAATATTCAATATTATCTAAGTAAAACCACATAAAAAATAAACACATCCAACAAAATCATTAATATCATCGTATTCATAATAAATCTACAAAAATTCCATATAAAATGGGATACAACATAAAACCAAACAACAAAACTAATCACATGAAGGAATAATCACATATTTTAAATTTAAAAAGGAATAAAAATAAAGAATTATATCTAAAGCCATGGTCTTGGCTCATCCCATACCATTCTCCAAAACCACGTCGACCGAAACAATCCCTATCCATTGCGCATCCTCTAATAAACCTTAAATGTAAAAAAAACATCTACATTCACACTGAGGTTCTTGTGTAAGGTGTAAATGTATTAATTTGTAGGGTCTCGCTACTCACCTCTAATATACACTGAAATATTAATGTGTATGCATGAGGAAAACAATTAATGTAAATAAACATTATCACTAGATCATAATTCTTTAACCCAACAATCACAACATTCGACATGTTTCAAGCACTAGTTGAACATCAATTTGATACCTAGAAAACCATTATGTCTGACAATACCTACATTAGTTCCATTATAGTATCTTATCCCCATGTTCCATATACACCATATAATTAATAAAAAAATGGTTATTATATTTTTGAATACCTGAAAAATATCCAATGTTTCATGGTAGAACCTTATGTCTAGGATCTGGTCTCATCTCATCGCTTGAGGATATACCACATCACTCAAGGGGGATTATCCAAAAATCCAATCCCTTAAAGTATCTAGAACCCACTATCTCACTCAAGAAATTCCCATATTCCTTCCCCATGTTACATTACAACCTAGACCCCATCTACCTCATGGCGGTCTAACAATAACCTCCTCAGTCAATGTATCTCTCCTAATAACATCACAATCCAAATAATTTCCTTCTGATGCTAAGAAATTATATTAAAATTTCAGGAATGTGGTCACAAAGCAGCATTTTACCATGGAAGCATGGATCTTTCTCGAAGGGCATTTGTTCAGAAACTGTGGAGCAAAGATGAGATTAATATAATATGCACAATAGTTGAATTTGGAACAGATGTTATTGACAATGATTTTATTACTTGTTTGCAGTTAATAATCATGTTCTCACAATATTATTTCAGGTATCAATAAACCTGATGTTCTCTTTGTGATTCACCATTCCATGCCAAAGTTTATTGAAGGCTATCATCATGTTAGTTTTCTAAATTTATATTTATGTTTTGTTTTTAATGTTATGACCATAATGCTGGAGTTCAAAATTGTTTGTTACATCTAATCCAAAATCTATAATTATCTTCACATTATTGAGCGGGTCTGAAGCATTCTTGAGTGGGTCCGAAGCCTGCATGCATACTTGGGTCTGACCAAATCATTAGGGTAAGAGTTCCACCACCACGATAGTCTACTTGAGTATAAAGTTAGGCTAGTTTCCAAGGGATTCCTTCAATGTGAAGGAGTTGAGTATTCTGAAATTTTTTCTCCAGTAGTTAAACACTCATTCATTTGGTTATTGCTTGCTTTTTCTACTTACCATGACTTTCATATCGAAGAACTTGATGTTCGAACTGCTTTTTACAAGGTGATTTTGATGAGAAACTGTACATGAAGCCTCCTCATGGTTTTGCTAATAAATTTAAATCAAATCAAGTATTCCTACTTAATAAACCAATAAAAGGCTTAAAATAGGATTCATGATAGTGGTATAAGAAATTTGATACATTCATGCTACAACATGGCTTTAACTGGAGTAAATTTTATGCATGTGTTTACTGTTAAGAATAACATGCTTTACCTATATTCTCATGTTGTTAAAGTATTGAAACCTATTAGTGTTCCTTTTGCCCAACAGTTAAAACTATCACTCTCTCAATCTTCTAGCACTGTTGCTGACACTGAACGTGTTAGTAGAATACCTTATTTTAAACAGCCAAACTTGCTTTTTTTATTCCAATTGCAATCTCCTAAAAAATTTAGTTCTTCTGAGAGTTTATCTTTCTTTTTTGTACTTAACCTAGTTGAAGATCGCCTACCATCATGATTTTTCATGTCAGATAAGTACACTAACGAAAGAACATTTTTATCAGTAATGGAACGACATCATGGCACGATCATTCATCCTATAATGCAAATCATTTTTAAATGGATCTACTTCATGTTTTCTACTCAGGAAAATCCTTTGTGAGCATGGGAGAGGTTGAATCAGCTATAAAAGAAATGTTCCAAGCACCCCATATTCAAGTTAGTTTTATTTTTAACAAGTCTGTCCATTTTTTGTTTGTTTTGAATGTACATAATTTAGGCTTAATTTGAAAACATCTTTTGAAAATGCTTAAAACGTTGATCACTTATGATAATGGTTCGTTATAAGTTTTCCCAATTGCTAGTCGATCGTTTTGATTTTAATGTAGGTAATGAAAAACTGCTGCCAATTCGGTAGAATATTTTTGACGGCAATGGTGTGTGAGCTTTACAAAATAGGAATGGGGGAGACTGCATTCGAAAAGGTGAAGTTATTGAACTTGACAAGTTTGGTTGAGAAATGTTTACATAATGAATTATGATATGAATTTTGGAAAAATTTTGTTTTTGATTAAAATGTCTCACTAACAAGCATGTTGTGATTTTTGTTAATTTAATGCAGTTAGTGGTGAGCGTCTCATGAATGTGTGTAGGCAATGGAGTAGCATTTCTGGGGTGGGATGCGCCCTTGAGAATTGGGTGAGTAATTGTATTTTTAATTGTGTATTGAAATTATTTTCTAAAAAAGTATTAAAAGGGGTGATTGGTGCAGATGTAAGATTGGTGAATGCAAGGAGCTTCCTTGGTTGGACAAGTATTTATGAGAGAGAGTATTTTGTGTCAGTTATAGGTCGCTGTAATGGCAAGGAATTTTGATGAAAACACGAGACCTGTTTTTTATTTTAAAAAAAATAGGAGTTAAATAATTAAATCATTCCACTGTTATCACCAGAGGATTACTATGTTGCTCATTTCCCAATACTATCACTCTAGGGGATTATAATAGCCATAAATATACAAGTATTTTAAACTACATTTTTATTGAACATTTTTTTGTAACAATGATATTGTGAAAGAAATATAAAAAAGGTTTATTTTATTATTGTTGAAAAGAAAAACAGTGAACTCTTGTTCAAGGAATAGATTTTCTAGGTTAAGAACAATGTCTAATCTCTATTTTTCGCATTTAAGTGCTGATGGAAGTTTACTTTATTCCCATATTTTGGTGATTTTTGATTTTTGAATATGCAATTGAAGGTTGTGTTTGAAAAATAAAGGGGTTTATTAATGATCATGTTATTTAGTATTGGGATGTACATATCAATCTGAATATTATTTGTTCATTGTTGATTGTGGATTCATGTATCATTTATCTTGTACAGTTGACACACTGATCACATATATATAAGAAGTCATTATATCTCATTTTTTTATCACTATTTTCTTATAGGTGGTTTCCTATGATGAGTTCGGTTCTATCCACCACCATCGATGACAATGATTTCAACATCGGATTTGGGTAAGGTTTATTCTGTTTTTATTCTTTGGCCCAATTTTAATTAGGGTATTTGTGATTTTTGGGTTCCTTATATTTTTGCAGTGCGTTTTGGATTTCGTTGAGGTGGATTCGAGTCTCCATTGATGAAGGCTTGCATGTGTATGCATAGGTAGGCATATACATATATAAGTTCCCCCTTTATATATATTCACTCATGGTAGTATTAATATATATATTGGGGCTAGGTGCGCTTATATATGGATATGAAAAATGCATACATGTGTAAGTTTAAAGGGGTATATTCAAGTATAAACATATATATAACGACCCCCTTGTGTGTATTTGTCCATGAAAATATGTACATAGGGGCTAGGTGTCCTTATATATATATGAAGTTGCATATGCGTGCAAGCGGAAAAAAGGAAGATTCAAGTTTTCGTCGTCAAAAGCAAACGCGCCTTGAGGTTGAGGTAGGGTCCCTCTCCTAGCCTCTTTAATTAAAGAATGTTTTAAAATTACATTTATTTTCCTTCTTAATTCTGAATGTTTATATTAAATTTCAATTCTTGAATAATTGTTAGTTAAGATAATTATTTTGTTTGATAAATAAGTCATGGTTTTGTAATAAAACCCCTCCAACGGAGGTGTGCTGTCTGCGAAAACTCATAGTGGTATACCTTGCTTAACATTATTGCATTTATGTTTTCCTTATAATTGATGCCGTTGTTATTCATAAAGCACACATCATACTTGAACCTTTTTATATCCCTGTAAGGGGTTTCCCACTTTTTATTAAAACGGATGTTTGATCCAAGACACACTTTATGTGCCGTTAGACTTTTAAGATGGGTCCCATGTTGTGTGACCATGTCACATGGCATGTGATATTTAAATCCAACCAAAAACCCAGTTCCATAGCCCAGGGGTCCCACGGTACCATTAATGTCAGATTACATGTTATGTAACCTGTGATTTTCCTGATCCCATGGGGTATTCCTCTAGGTATTCCTACACATTGCTAGATCTCCAAACCTCACTGAATTAGGTATATCAGGGGTCATCCAATCCTCTATTAATCACAGATTAGCATTCATTTCTTTAAATCTTTTGAGAAAACATCCTCTCATGCCATCCATATCATCCTATTTGAAACTAATTAGAACAGATACTCCAATTTCATTCTAATCCACCTCCAAAATCCATGATAAAAATGACATAAATTGCCCTTATGAAAAACAAGGTCAAGGAAGGCACTGATTACCCACTGGAAAACCACCAACCGACCAATGGCCACAAACTTTTTGGTTCCAACCATCAACCATCTAGTAGTTAGTCTAGAGCCAACCCTCCCCCACTATCACTATTAATATGTTCATGGTGCTTTATAATAGCTAACCGGTGGCCCCATCTACTGCTTTTTAGGAACACCACATACTTCTTCCCCCCCTTTACTAAATCCATCTAGCCGAAACATAAAATTTCAATTAAAACTTAATCATTTTAATTAGAAATCACCAAAATTTAATTTTAAGAACCCAAAAAAGAAATCCATAGTCATTACAAACTATCCACTATACGATTTCTCATCCATGAGAAACATTAATAAGCATCACTGGTGACTTGAGGTTTCAGGGGTTTGGAGCTGCCTTCGGGCCTACTCCTTCCCTTTATAGTTTCTCATCCTTCACCTTATCTATTATTCGGTACCTTGAAGTCTCATTTACCTTCTTCTTCTATGTCTTTTTTCCTGGGGTTCGATATGCATCAATTTTTAAATCACTTCTTTCAAGATCAATCACTAGTATTCAGGTTAACCAGAATGTTTCAGTATTTTTCAAATGTTTTCCAGCAGTCAAACATTATTCCCTCAAATTTGATAATTCTTTACTTACCTAATAGGAGAATTGATCCACCATAGGTGTACTGAACTAAGTTCTCATTGATTCTTTCTCAGGTTGCATGAAGTGGTGGATATGGATTTGTCTTTGTCCAAATATTCAGGTTCTTTCAACTATTAACCACATTTCCTCTACTAGTGGAACCTAATTGTTCAATCTAGGAGAGACTCTTAGTTTTTATCCCAATGGATTTAGATTATCAGATTGTATCTGCCTTTTTAAAATCCTTCTTTTCTTACTATTTGAAGCAACATTCTTGGAAATATTTTAGGTCGATCAGAAGATTATTAAAGGGAAACATCTCATTCATTATTTTTTGTTTGTAGAGCTTGACCTGTCTAAAAAACATCTAGAGTTTATTTGGTTCTATACTGAAAAATAGTTCAAAGTTAAACAACACATTGTCTAGGAAACATAAGAGGAGTACTTTTCTTCCTATTTTCTTTAAGACAATTCCATAGTGAACTGTTAGAGTCTCGGTCCAAAGGTATATTCAAGGCTTAATCTAGCACTCATATTGATGGGGAACATGTGTTTTATGATTCTCTAGCTAGTGAGTCACTGGACACCAAGGGTACTTTGACACATGAAGGGGAGGTGAGGAGGATCATCTAGTCATAGTGTCCTTTAAACTCAATAAGGGTATAATTCTCTGAAATTTTTTAAGATCATTAGGTACAACACCCCTGTGCTTCAGATAAAACTAAGCCTAAGGAGGGAAGAGTGTCTCCTACTTCTTTTTTTATTTAGAAATCAGGTGCCATAGTACCTAAGAGATTTTCAAGGGTTGTAAGCAAGAATACTGAAACATCTGAGATAAAATCCAAAGAAGGTAAGGATTATCTGGCCATGAAGACTATGGAACCTATTAAGGAAGATTCCCATGTGTGTTTAGGAGCTCATAGTCTACAATATGATCATGTGTGGGGGGCAGGGGTTAGGGGTGGGTGGAGGGGGGTAGGGGGTAGGGGGTAGGTGGAGGGGGGTAGGGGGCAGGGTGGTGGGGGGCAGGGGGCAGGGGGGAGGTCTGCAGGGCAGGGGGGCAGGGGGCAGGGGGTGGGGGTGGGTGGAGGGGGCAGGGGGAAGGGTGGAGGGGGGAAGGGGGCAGGGGCAAGGGGGATGTCTGCAGGGCAGGGGGGAGGGGGACTATTGGAATGTTTCCCCGCCTCCTCCCGCTCCCTTCGCTCCTGGCCAGAAGATGCTGCCCCGCAGATGTCGCTGGACCGGGCCAACACGCCGCGGTCATGCCTCGGTCACGCCATGGTCACGCCATGATTTATCCTTGCTCCAGGACGACACCCTGCGGCGGTTCTCAGTGATATTATTCCATGAGTCTTGTGATCAATGTTGAGACTGACTAATCACAATTTATGTCAGTGGGGCAACGACCGGAATGTTGCCCTTCCTCCTCTCGCTCCCTTTGCTCCTGGCTGGAAGATGCTGCCCCACGAATGTCACTGGACTGGGCCAACACGCCGCGGTCAAGACGAGGTCATGCCGCGGTCACGCCGTGATTTGGTCCTGCTTCAGGACGACACCCCGCAGCAGTTCGCAGTGATAATATTCCATGAGTCTTGTGATCAATGTTGAGACTGACTAATCACAATTTCTACCGACGGGGCGACGGCTGGAATGTTTCCCCACCTCCTCCCACTCCCTTCTCTCCTGTCTGGAAGATTCTGCCCCACGGATGTCACTGGACCGGGCCAACACGCCGCAGTCATATTGCAGTCACGCCGCGGTCATGTCGCGGTCACGCCGCGGTCACGCCGCGGTCACGCCGCGGTCACGCCGCGGTCACGCCGCGGTCACACCGCGGTCACGCCACGGTAATTTCGTGATTTGGCCCTGCTCTAGGACGAAACCCCATGGCGGTTTATAGTGATAGTATTCCATGAGTCTTGTGATCAATGTTGAGACTGACTAATCATAATTTCTGCCTGCGGGGTGACGACCAGAATGTTGCCCCGCCTCCTCCTGCTCTCTTCGCTCATGGTCGGAAGATGCTCCCCCACGAATGTCGCTGGACTGGGCCAACACGCCGCGGTCACGTCGTGGTCACGCCGCGGTCATGCTGCGGTAATGCCGTGATTTTTCCCTGCTCTAGCCACATCCAACCCACACTAGCCCCCTTCCACATTCATTTCAGCCCACTGCCACCAGCATTCCAGCCCGCAACAGCCCCCCTACCACATTTGAATCAGCCCGCACCATCCCCCATCACCTGCAACCAGCCCCCTTCTACCAGCATTCCAGCCCCCTTCCACCTGCATTCAAACCCGCAACAGCCCCCAACCACCTACAATCCAGCCCGTACTAGCCACCACACTAGCCACCACCCCCCATCCTCCTGCAAAACACACATGTCAGCCCTCTACCACCTGCAAAACAGCCCCAGCCACCAGTTCCAGCCCTCGACCACCTATAAAATAGTCCCACCTGCAATAATTTTGCTAATTATTTTTGTAAAGGTATTACCAGTAGCAATAGGTCTGAAATCCTTTACATCCACAACATTTTCCTTCTTTGGGATCAGGGCAATAAAATTGGATTTGATTCCATAGAGCATTGAGGCATGGTTAAAGAACTCCCTCATAGCGTTAAGGATCTCATCACGAACTATGTCCCAGTAGAACATAAAGAATTAATTTGTGAACCCATCAGGACCAGCCACACTCTCAAGATTTAGAGAAAAAGGGCACTCTTAACCTCTTTCTAAAGCATGTACATTTGTGAAGGATCTATCTAATTTGGAAGTGACCACTCTATTGTAATGTTTTCTATACCAAGTTTATTTTGCACCAGTGAGATTAATTTCAATGATATTGTTGTCTTCAATCGAGGCTTTAAATTATCTCGTGTAAATAGAGGCATGAGAAGGTCCAATTTTCTCACTTGAGTTGAGAATGTCATTGAATTCTCCAAGAATAAACCAAGGGTCATTAATATTAGTGCTTAGGTAAGAAAGGCCATTCCAAAGATTTCTCCTTTCTTGGTATCTATTTTTTGCGTAGACAAAAGAGCAGAAGATTTTTATTCCATCAGTATTAAAATTACAAGTAAAGATTTGATCAAAGACATTAAAGTTTTTAACATTTTGTAAGGAAGAGTGCAAAAAAATCCATAGAGATTCAGCATTGTAGGTATTTGAGATTGCGCCAGTAAAGATATAATTGTGTTAACACAAGTGAGAGTATTTAGAAGAATAAGAAATTTTTGGTTCATCAATAGCAAATAACATGGGATAGTGAGTGTTAACAATTATTTTTAGATCATTGAATGTGTCAGAGTTGGCAATACCCTGAAAATTCCAAAAACGAATCTTCATTTAAACCTATTTTTGGAGTTAGAACTCCCTTTTTTCTTCTTTCCAGAGCCTTTATTTCTATAAGACCTTCTAATGTTTTGAGCATTGTTATTGTTAGTGGTTTGTTCCTATTCGTTTTTTGTAGTGATAGGGTTCTTCTTTGTAGTTTCATTTCTTGAAGCATTCATAATTGATTCTGTTCTGTTTGTATTACATAGCATCAAAGAAGTGGTGTTTTGGTTATTTAACAGAATACCAGGTTGTTCAGAACAGTTCTTATTATCTACATATTGAACACCATCAAAATGTAAATTAATAGAATGAGGAGTAGGAGTACCTGGGTCCTTTGAAGCATTTATATCCTGTTGTTTGACATCGTCCAGAACTGATGTAAGGTGACTCTACCTGGTGGATTCAGGAAGTGCCTGCATAAGCAAGGGACCCTATACCGAGGGAGTGCTTTTGTATGTTTTACAGGTTCTGGTGTTATAGCATCTTTTTTATCAATGTTAGTATGTTTGGTTTGTGTCTTAGCCTGAACAGACTTTGGACTAATATTAGGACTCCTAGAATTTATAGGAAAAACAGTGGTCTCCATCTCATTAGGACTGTTGACAGATTTAATGTGATTAGGGTGAGAAGTATTTAGATTTGATTCCATAGAGGTCAAATTACATGGAATCAAGGGATCGGTATAGTCTTTTACTATGTCTTGAGTAGCTGAATGAGGAAAAGTGGGAAGCAGCGTACCTGGAATCACTTCCATAGCAGAAGAAGCTATTACATAGGGTGCCTAGACAGTGTCCAAATCATCTGTGTGACACTATTTCTGATCACCGGAGTCACTGTTATCCTTCATTTGTAGAGTAACTTGCACCGTAGGTGTATTCTCATTTATAGATTTAAAAGATTCTAATACTTTAGTACCAAAATTAACCTTGGCGATATTTTATTGTGTCATTGTTTGAATAGAGGGAAGGGAACCTAAGCCATTTGTCTGATTGATGGTCCCATTTATTATCTCTTGAGTAGTAGTAGAAGTCAGTAGGGAGGGTTTTTGGTTCTGTCCAAAAATCATATCTGAGCAGTTGGGTTCAACCACAGCTTGTAGAAAATGATCAACATTGTGCTTAGTTGCAGTGCTTAAGCTGTAATCATTGCCTTTTATGTGAACAGGTGGAGATATTGTATCCCTGCTACCCAGTGTGGGTTCAGCATTTTTGGTGAGGTTAGAGTTGGGTACCTACTTAGATGGACAAGTACTGAGTTTTTCTTTCTCATGCTCATTATTGGATAGTCTAACAGTTTCTAGAACTAGATTCTGAGTCTCTTCTGTAAGAGTTTTTTCCTTCATGGAGTTTTCTTCCTCTTCAACTACGTCTACCCAGGTTTTACCCGAATCATCCCCTATGTGTGTCAGGCTGTGTGATTTTTTCACCCAGATTTCAGGTTTCTTTTTGGAGGATTCAGGTATGTCCACTGTGTGAGTTTTGTCTTTTTTGTTTCTCCTTATTTCTTGCTAGTCATTTTCAATTGGCTGATTTACTTTTTTTCTAACCACCCTACAATTAGAGATTGTATGTCCAATTATTTTAAAAAGTTCACAAAAGGGAGGATTTCTCTCATATTATATTCTAATTTCAGTTTTATAATCTTTAGCGTTGAAATTGATCGTGTTTGGTAGCTTTGAATCTAAATTAATTTCCACCATTACTCTCACGAAGAGTCCTAGGTTAGCATTCAAAGTTCTTTGGTCGATTTTGAGAGGGGATCTGATGCAGGAAACAATGTCATTTAGAATTTTTGGGTGCCAAAAAAACCAATTCAGGCCACGTAGTTTAACCCAAACTTGTGCCATGGTATTCCTATATGTGTGCGGTTTGAAAGCACAGTCCCATTCAGTTATTCTATGGAATCCCGGCTTTAGGTTAATATTACCAGTTTTCCAAACCTTTTCTAGATCATCTTGTGATTTCAACAGAATGTGATAATATCCCTTGCCTATAGGAATCAATTTACAATTTGATATATTCCAGCAGTGTGAAATGCGTGAATGTAAATCAGGAAAAGGCCAAGGGTGGTCACCTTTGAGGTAGGATATGTGGCCCATGATAGAGAATTTGCATAGTTGTGTGCGCTGTTGCAGTGCATCAAGAAAGGAGACCCCTTGAGATCTACCAGGGAGCGAGCATGTAAGAACCCAGTTTTTGCTGTGAAAGAATTTGGAATATTCTTGATATTATTCCAGAGCAGCGCCTTCAAACGGCGTGCGATTCCGAGCCCCGGTGTGGCCGGAATTAATTTTTCAGTGCGTTCACACTGGGCACGCTAAATAAATGGGATAACTTCTAAACAGTGATCTGGATCAGAGATACGAGTGTACAAATGGGTCTGGAATGGGGTGTTTACCCTAGGAACGACATAAAACATGTCGGTGCGGGACGTTTGGACCCCTCACCCACTACTGGAACGTTAAACGGATAAATTATTTAATTTATTTATTCATTTAATGGTTAGACTCAGTATCTATTAAACGGTGGCTCGGATTGGAAAACAGAGGGCACCGTTGAATTCAAAATGTGCCATTTACCCTAGGAGGGGTGTAAGTTTCACCGGCGTGGGCCGTCTGTGAAAATGGCCCCAGGGGCGTTTTCGTAATTTGGCGGTCTCAAGCGTGGTCATTGTAACTTTTGAATGGAGTCTTGGATTAAAATTCTGAGACCTCCGTTGTGCTCGAAGCATCGTGTTTACCCTAGGGGAACCCTCCTCTTTGTCTGCGTCAGGAGCGGAATCGGGGGTGAGTCGGGCCGGGGGATTTAGCAGATATTTGCTTAATATCTGCTTACTTCCCCCTTCCCCCTTACCTCCCTCACCTGGACGCATGGCAGGCAGCAGCACCCTCCCTCTCCTATTTCTCCTCCAAGATGGCAATGGTGGATCGGAGGTGGTTTTGGCCGTGGCAGAGCTCGGATCGAGCATTGAAGCGTCGGCGTTCCGCCCGCAGGTAGGCGGATTTGAGTTTTACACCCCTTTCCCCGCATTAATTTCCATTTATGCTCAATCGCACCATTGGATCGTCGAACGAAGCCCATAATTGCGTAGATATTGTCCTGAGTTTTTTGGAATGCTATCCGGATCGAATTTTCAACCATCGGATCGTTTTCGGTGGTCCTATGAAGTTTTTCGGCCACGAGGCTGGTTTCCGGCGAGGGTTTGATGGCGGCGGCGGTGAGCTCCTTCGGCGGCGCCGGCGGGCGCTTCAGGTGGCAACGTCGGCGGAGGTCAGCGTGGCGGTGAGACCCTCGGCAGGCGGCGGTGCAGGCGGGGTCCCAGGTGGCGGGCGCCGGCGTAGGGCACAAGGGGGAGGTGGTCGCGAGGCGCGCGACCCCATGCGGCGTGACCGCGACCCGCGTAACGCGGGTCGCTGCTGGGAAACAAGACCGGCCACGAGGGCCGGTCGGGGTGGGGGCGGCGACGTGGCCCATGGAGAGCCGTGGGAGCCACGGGCCACGGTTCGGCGGGCCGGCCAGAGTGGGCCGACCCGAGCGGGGCGGACCGGCCGGACCGGGCCGGTCCGGCCCAGTGGTAATCCCCCTTAGACTTTTGGACGCCCGTATTTTGAGCTACGGGCGTCTGTTTTGCATGTCGTCTGTGGCGGCGCAGACCTAACATTGAGGCGGACTTTTTGAGATGGTTTTGGGAATTTTTAACTCTCTAAACAAGGGGCCTCAGAGGCGCGACGCGTCTTTAAGTGAATTCACGTTTTTCCGGGGGATCTTGTTTTGGACGGCGCGGACGCGTCTGACGTCCGTTTTGAGCGCCGTTAGCAGCGTTGAGACCCTGGCGCTGAGGCGAAGCTTTCCAGGGTGATTTCGGGCGTTAAAGACGGAGTTGAGGTGTGGGACCCATGGCCCGTCTTTTGAGTTGCGAGCAGCATTAGCGACTTTCTCATCGGGCGTCCGTTCGGGGCGTGCGGGCAGTCGATTCTGGATGTTTTTCCGAGGGGATTGCAATGGTGCAATCCGCCCGCTCTAATTCGGCACGATGGTGCGGGCCCCACGAGGGTCATTTGGGCGTTGATGGTGATTTTCCATTTCTATCACCGGGCGACCGTTTTGGACATGTGAATAGTCCACCTTGTGTACTTTTTTGAGAGGATCGCAACGGTGCGATCCGTTGGCAATGCTTCAGGACCGGGGTGCAGGTTCCGCGTGGTACCGCTCGTGCGCAGTAAGTTGGAATGTATCTTTTTTTCCAGATATCCATTCTACTCAAGTGAGTAGTGCTTTTGATGTGTTTTTCTGAGAGCATTGCGATGACGCAGTTCGCCCGACCTTGTTCGAGGACGTGGTGTGGGTCCCACCCGACCCGGCGACAGTGAATAGTACCTTTTTTACCGGGTGTCCATTTTGGGCGATTGAGTAGTCAATCCCGTGTGTTTTTTCGAGGGGATCGCAGTGTTGTGCTCCGTTTGTTCAGATTCGGGATCTTGAGGTGGGCCCCACATGGGTTGGTTACGATGAATAGTACCTTTTTCACCAGTTGACCGTTTTGGGCGAGTAAGTAGTCTATCTCGTATTTTTTTCCATGAGGATTACAACGGTGTAATCCGTTCAAGTGAGCGGAGCCTCTTACGTGATCTTATTAAATGTGGAATTTTGAATGGTGCCCGGGTGGCGGTTCTTCTACCATGTGTGTAGGGGACCCTTGGTGTGTGATCGCGTGCACTCCTGTGTGAGTGTTGTAAATTCTTGAAGAGATGTGGTTGGTTGTGCCTCAGTCATTGAGGTGGCAGGTTGGAGTTGTTACGTTACGCCTTCGCGTTGACGTTGGGTGTCGTGTGCACGATAGCCTTTGGGCTGGAATGTGGTATACTCTGGGAGTATACGGGAATGATTGGAGGTACATGTGGTTGTTTGTACCTGAGAACGTTTGTGCGTTCGGTTGGGGTTGGCTTGGGGCCATACGTCGTGTGGGCCCCATGTGTGTGTCGTGCTCTGCTTTGCGTACCTTTGATCTCTCGTGACATAGAGGGTCCCTTTGTTCTCATTTGTTGACCGGTGGGGTTGAGTTTTTCCCCTGGCTCTGTGCTTGATGGTTTAGATCAGCAAGGTTGAGTGGTTTCCCCTGGTTTGTTCCGGAGTCGGGTGGTTCGGCGATACCCACTCCGTGTTCGGTTGGCCAGTGTTGTACCATCCAATAGAGATGGCCAGAGCAGTTCTGGGTTTACCCTCCAGCAGGGCTGGATAGTGGATTGCTCATGTACTTATCAGGGTTTACCCTCTAGCAGAGACTAGGCAGTGGGTCACCCGATGACTCTTGAGGGTCTACCCTCCAGCAGAGACTGGGCAGTGGGTCGCTCATCATCTTTCAGGTCTACCCTCCAGCAGGGCTGGGAAGTGGGTCGCATGTCGACTTGTTTCGGGTTTACCCTCTAGCAGGGTTGGTCAGTGGGTCAACCGTCAACTTATTCCAGGTCTACCCTCTAGTAGGGCTAGGCAGTGGGTCACCTGATGATGTATTAGGATTTACCCTCCAGCAGGTTTGGGCAGTGGGTCACCCGATATCTTATTATGAATTACCCTCCAGTGGGGCTGGGCAGTGGGTCGCCTGATGATGTATTAGGGTTTACCCTTCAGTAGAGCTGGGCAGTGGTTCATCCGATATCTTATTATGAATTACCCTCCAGCAGGGCTAGGCAGTGGGTTACTCAACGACTACTTTCAGACTCATTCCTTTCTACTAGGCTAGTTCGTGGCTTTACTCCATGATTACCGGAGCGGGACCCTTGGTTGTACGGGTCAGTGATGGAACGACCTTGACATTGAGGAGACCTCTCGACTGTAGGGCAGTGACGAGGTGTGGTTTGACTTAACCTGGAACTCTCAAGTACGAGGGGCACTTTCCCCACCGAGACACGTCCTTGTGATGAAACCTAAAACTGTGCGGGCGAGTCAGTGTCGCCCAAAGTGGATAGTGTCGAGGTGCGGTGATTTGAGCCCTTTGACTTGTAGTTCGGGGCAGACGTACGGGATGCTGGGCATCGATGGGTTTACTTCTGGGACATTTGGCTACTCACTTTCTTAGGCTGAGATACAGGATGAAGATCCCCTTAAGATCTTGTTTGGGCTTCTTGATTGAGCATATGGACTTGTATATACCTTGTTCTAGTACCCACTTCTTGGGTTTTGTTACTCTCCTTCCAGGAGAGGTGAAGACGTGCGGGGTATGCCACGTGCTTTCCGTGTCTAGCTTCTCGTGGTTGGATGAGTCTACTCTCCTGCTATAGGTAGCGAAGACTCGATGGGAAGTTCATCTTCTCACTGTTTCCAACTCCTTGTGTCTGGATGAGTCTACCTTATTTCCTCTTGTTGGGTTGAGTTGGACTCTTTACTGTACTCTTTACTGCACTTTCAGTTATACTCCTCTACTTTCCCCCGTTTGATCTACTGCTCACCCTTCGGTACCTCCTTTGTTGCTCCCTAGAGCCTTTGGGGTATCCTACTAAGTATTTTTATACTCACCACTGCTTGGTCTTTGCTTTCACTTGGTGTGCCCTTGCAGACGATGGACAGGTTGGTCGTGGATTCAGTGGAGCTTAGGAGTTCAGGAGCATGGACCGCGTGCAGTGGTCGGAGTCGGGTTCCAGGTGGGGGACCCTTCCAGCTGTTTTCCTTTTTGATTACCTGTTGTTGGGTTGTGGCACTTTTCTGGTTGGTCACGTGTTTTTCCCCTTTTCTTTTTCAGTTACTTTCAGCACTTGCTTTGTACTGTTAGAGGTCGATGCACTTTGTGGTTTATATATAGCAGTTGCACTTTACTCTGCTTGTCTTTTCTTTTACTCTACACTTTTTCATTTAGTGTGTTGCATGTGTGTATACAGGTACTTAGGAAAAGGCCTCCCTGAGTTATTGTGCCTTTGGCGCTGGTCACCAGCCCCTGGCCTATGGAGGCAGGCTTAGGGTGGTTGCGGCTCGAGCCCGGGTAGGGTCGGGTTATGACAGAGCGATTGCGAAACTTTTCATCAGGGGGTCCTCTTCATGCTTTTCCGCCATATTGCGTTGAGCAAGAGGGGTCTGTAACATCCATGGATTTTTGAAGTGATGAGATTCGAACCTTCCCGGCATGATAAAATCCTCCATGATAGTGAATCGAGAGAACCAGGCCAGAGAACCCTAGCTGCTCAGGAATTTTAGAGAGATATGGGAGACCATCTCTCTAAAGTCCCATTTTTTTCCTTAGTTCCTTGTCTATAATAATATTTCCTCATCTCTCACATTGGTTTAATGAATTCACTACATGTGCTGTTTCGATTTTCTTCAGAGGATGAATATTATAGATTTTGGACTCATGGATTTTGGTCCTTTGGGGGTTGCGGAATGAAGGTTCATAAATGGTCTCTGGACTTTTTCTTAGGTGATGATCCCCCCATTGTTCCTCTCTGGCTAGGGTTCCTGTGGCATCCCACCTTTTTATAACATAAACTTTCATTACATTACACAAAATTGAGGATCTTTAAGGTTAAGTGTCTTGGAAACCAGGAACATAATACATGAAAACAACATAAAACATTCTTCTTAAACACTTGAAAGGATTCTCCTTAAGTTCATCCTAGGTTCATTACTGCATATCATAACCTGGGGACATACATCAAAAGAAAGGATGAGCAGGAGGCCCAGTAAGGGAAACAAGAGAAACATTTTACATATGAACTTGAGATACTTCAATAAGGTCATGAAAAGAACTTTAAGGCATGAGAGAGAAATCGTGAGGCATGTCATAATAAAAATAACATTTTTCATAACTTGAAGATGTGGATACAACATTTAATATTTAAAATCATTTCCGTTTCACCAAGGTCCATCCCCAAGGTGTCATTAAAAATTACCATGGTTATTCACTAAGGTGTCGTTAAAAATGGTCATCTCTAGAGATTAAGTCTTTACCCAATGCATTGGAGCGCTATCAGGGTGCACCCTTACCATGTCTTTATTATCATGTGAGCCACATATATCACCATCAATCATTTCATAAACAACCCATATAGCATAAAAGGAATGGGTTTCATTTCATAATCATAACGTTTTAAAAACTGCTTTAAAGACATGATCTTTATGTCACTTTAAACCCACGGAAAGGTAAAGCGGGTCTCATGTATGTAAATCCCAGAATTTAAAATAAAAAATTTTGGTATATATGTGAATACCCCTATATAATATAGATCTTTGAGTATTAACTTAATAAAATAAAATAACTTTAGAAAAAGAGAGAGACATTTTGAGATGGAAATTCTACAGCATAACGGCTATGTTTTGGGGTTTTAGAAAACATTGAAAAGAGAGGGGACATGGGTCAAACATTCATAAATGACCCATAAAATAGTATAGGAATGGAATATAAATGATATATGAACATGGTAATGAAATTTTAAGGACATACCATTTGAAATGAAAAACATGGAAGGAAGACAAAAATTAGATTTCTCTTATGAAAATTCGGCAGCCTAACGGCGTCACTTAAACTTCAAAAAAAATAAATTGATGAGATCAAATAGGTTCTCTCATCATATGAACATAAAAGTTCAGTTTGATAGATATAGATATTATACCCCAACATAATAAAAATTAACTTGAAATACTTGACATGAAAGTAGAACTTTGAAAAATAAGAAAGGTGAAAGAATCCCTTAAAAATTCGGCAGCCTAACGGCACCACTTAAACATTCTTAAAAAGAATTGATGAGAGAAAGAGGGGGTATCTCATCATATGAACATGAAAAGGGAATTAAGAGGAATATAAAATAATATCCTCAAACATAAGAGCATGGAGCATAAAAGAAATGACATAAAAGAGATTACTTGAAAAGAAAGCGAGAGAGGTAGGATCCCTTACCTAAAAACGTAACTCTTAAAACTCAAAGGTTTGGACCTTGAGGGCTTGGGGGAACCTTGGGAGGACTCCTTGATAGGTAATGAGACCAAAGCTTCGTTGGGGAAGAGTTGGGAGTGAAAAATAAAGGATAAAAGGGTGGGTATTTATAGGGAAGGTGAGGTGATACTTTAATAATTTCAAGGGACACCTCACAAGTGGTTTTCTCAAAACCATGGGCTCTCCCATGGTATTTCCCATGGAGTTAGGCCACATGGGGCCCCCGATACAATAATTCATCACCTTTGGTCGGCCAAACCTTAAAATATCTCATGAAATCATCATGACATAGTTATGATGTCATTAAACATACCGAAACCCTAAAACTGCATTTTTACTATTCACTGAAAATTCATCTTTCTCAGAAAAATCCCAAAATTTCACCTTACCAAATATCGATGCTCTGATTAAAAATATGAACTCCATTTTATAAAAATATTTTTCTAAATATTTTTAATTTAATTTTTAAATAAATACACTATTCACCGAAAATTCATTTTTTCAGAAAAATCCCCAAAAACTACCATAACATAATATCGATGCTCTGAGTTCAAAAATAAATTCCATTTTATAAAAATAATTTTCTAAATATTTTTAATTTAATTTTTAATTAAAAAACACTATTCACCCAAAAAAAACTAATACTTGACTAATAATTTATGAAACCATTATTTACCCATTTATTGAATCACATTACTTAATCAAGGTGTTTAAATTATATTAAAACTTTCTTTAAGTGAGATTACTAATCCATTTGGTCACATTACTAATCCTAAGTTTAAAATCACTATTCATAATTTACTATTCATCAAAAATTAAGTTGATCTTATTAGACTCCAAATTCCTTACTGAATACTTTTGCAGAAGACCATTTTTTGAAAATCATTACACATCGTTAATTATTTAAGGTTTACATAAATATTTTAAAATATCCTTTTTTTTTCAAAATTCATCAATAAAATACATCCTAAAATTATCCGGACATTTGAAATTTCACAAACTTCACTAAAGGAAGAAATCTCAATTTATTCATCCCAAAGGATTACACAAAGAAGCTACAGTCTCGTCACATAGCCCCTTATAACACTAGCATATGACCTAAGTGTAAGGTGTGCTATGGTGAGAGAATCTGAGGGAGGCTCAGATAACATTGCCCTAAAAGTAATCTCCACTAACTTGAACTTCTCCCGTAGGTGTTTCTGTTCAAGCTTGACACGCTGGAGTTCGTCTTGGGCTTGGTCCAAAGCAAAGCCCAATGATGCCACCTCCTTCCCAAGCTCTAATAAGTGGGATTCATAGGGTTCGATTCTATCGGATGAATCCATCAACTCCTCTTTCTGCATTAACCATTAACATCTCTATTAAATCGTTAAGAGTAAGTTAATATACTATTCAAAAAGTTTGGGTCGTTACAGTTCCCAAATTTACCCCTTCACCTTTTCAAACAAAGTGCCTTATTTTCCATTGCTGGTCTATTCGGGCTACCTATTAAGACTAACTCTACCACTTTAAACCTTACACGCCCCTCTGTCGCTAGGATTTGCACCGAGGTCGATGTTTCTAAATCTTTTCCATCCCGATTCTGGATTCAAAATGGGGATAATGGTTTTATTCAAGATGTGGTCTTTGAGAATGCCCCAACTTTCTGCAAAAAATGCTCATGAATTGGTCACTCTATGAATGAATGTGCGACTCAATGTAATGACCCTCGACCTCCCCCTCTCTATAAATCTGTTTGGGTGGAAAAGGAAACCCCCATAATTCCCCCTGTTTCTCAGACAGTTACTACTGACTACACTAATAACAAGAATCCCCCTGGACTCTCTAAGATTCAGCCCCCTCCCATTATGATGTCAAGACCTTGCACATCCCTGGGACTTCTAAAGAAGGAAATCAAGATACCTTCCATGATGAATCACCTATTCTTGAAGTAATAAAACCTATACAAAGAGATACAGAGGAGGTGAAATCGAATCATGAAGATCCCTTTCATGTGGACCTGAGAACTTCTAAAGAAGTAAATCAAGTATTCAATGCTAACTCACCTATTCTTGAAGCAAGCAAAACTATACAAAGAGATAAAGAATAGGTGCAATCATGAAGATCCCTTGCATGTAGATATTGAAAAACCCTGCCAATTGAAAGAAGACTTCCTAATATCAAGGGCTAGTAAAGGGAAGAAAGCATTGGTTGACTCTGATGGCTTCATCACTCCAAGTGCTAGAAACACCTAGAAATGTAGGGATAATTCCAATTTTAAAAGAACAATTTTCACACATTCCCTAGATGCCAACATGAAGGACCAAAACACAATACCCCCACAGCCATCCCCCACTGAAAAAGTGTCTGCCTCATCAGATGCTTCAGTAATCTCCTCCAATTATTCTGACTCAGATGATTCATCCAGTGAGAATGATGAAAATGACCCAGCTTATAGGGATGCCTACGTAATTCCAGAAAAGCTTGATTTTCCAAATGACCTCGACGTATGGATGGATGATAAAGACACTACTATATTTAGATAGTATAAAAATGGAGAGATGTCAGTGGATGCATATCTTGATATCAGAAATAGGATGTTCATCAAAGTGGTAGACGAATTTAAAAAGAATCCAAGCTTCAATTTTAATGAAATCCTCTGGAAATGAAGCTGTTGAGATTATTCTGATTCTCAGAAGTAGGTTCTTATTTGTCTTGCACTGTTTCTCTTTTTCAACCGGTTCTACTCAATGGCACTGTATAGTGGATGTTTGCAGACCTGTACTATGGGGGCTTTGAAATGTACTCCTGCCAGTTTCAGAACATGCTTGATCATGCAGCCTTCTTGAATGAAGCTGTTATGATGTTTCTTCTGGAATTTGAGATATTTTGGCTAAAGAGAAGCTTCAGTACTTGGCTGCTTGGGTCTACTGTTAACAGATTTTCTGTTTTCCTTGATGTCATCAAGGGCTGTTGTTGGTTTTCCAATGCATAATTCTGTTTTTCTGTTGGGTTGGTCTCTCGGAGGACTGGCAGGGGGAGGGGGCTAACTGGAAGGGGGTGCAAGGGGTGGGGTGTTCAGGGTCTGGGGGGGTCTGTCCAGGGTCTATCTGGGAGAGTTTTTTCAGGGGGTCTGGGGGTGTCTAGGTTTTTTTTTGTGTGGGGGGGGGGGGGGGCAGGACTGGCAGGGGGGAGGGGGGAACTAGCGGGGAGAGGTGGGAACTAGTAGGGGGAGGGGACTAGTAGGGGGACTAGTAGGGGGAGGGGGGTAACTGTAAAGGGGGGTGCAAGGGGTGGGGTGTCCAGGTTCAGGGGGGTGTCCAGGTTCTTGGAGGGGGGTGTCCACAGTCTGGGGGGGGCAGGACTGGCAGGGGGAGGGGGGAACTGGCAGGGGGAGGGGGGGAACTAGAAGGGGGGAGGGGACTGGTAGGGGGACTGGCAGGGGGGAGGGGGTGTCCTGGGTCTATCTGGGGGGTGTCCAAGGTCTGTCTGGGGGGTGTCCCGGGTGTGTCTGGGGGGGTGTCCAGGGTCTGTCTGAGGGGTGTCTAGGGTCTGTCCGGGGGGTGTCCAGGGTATGTCTGGGGGGGTGTTCAGGGTCTGGGGAGAGGTGTCTAGGTTCTATCTGGGGGGTGTCCAGGGTCTGTCTAGGAGGGGGGCTTTGCAGGGGGGCTATCTAGGGTGGGGGGGTTTATGTAGGGTGGGGGTGTCCAGTGTCTAGGAGGGAGGGGTCTGCAGGGGGTTGGCTACTGCAGGGGGGGTGCAGGGGGTGGGGGCTATTTTTTTATGGTTTTCCAGACCCTATAGCCACGGTTTTTAACCATGGATATAGGTCTATTTCCATGGTTACAAACCATAGCTAAAGGTATAATGCCACAGTTTCTAACCGTGGCAATAAATGGTATCCCTCCTCTAGTATAGCCACGGTTCTAAACTGTGGCTATAGAGATATTACCATGGTTTGAACCGTGGTTGTATACCTAGAGCCACGGTTTGAACCGTGTGTGTAGACCTATAGCTACGGTTCCAAACCGTGGCTATAAGTCTAGGCCTATAGCCACTCCAAACTTATCCATGGTTTATTAAACCGTGTCTATTACCTATATCCATGGTTTGATGACCTATAACCATGGTTTAAAACCGTGGCTATAGCCTGAATTTCCAGTAGTGTCACTCCACCGTTGTGTGAAGAATATCACAAGGTATGGTGTGAATAAATTCACACCTTAAGGAAAAGATATCAAAGTGATAAGAATAAAAATATAATAAGAGGAAAGGAAGAAATTTTATTAAGAACTAAGGTGATTTGAACAACTTACATGAGAAAGAAGAACGTTACAAAGCCAAATAGACATAATAACATTATAATGAAAACAAAGCTCCAAGATGCTCAAATCCTCTACCACCACTACCTTAAATAGGAAATTTTGAATCCTTGGGTCGATCCTAAAATAGTGGAAGTCACCTCAATTAATTGTGGTGGACCTAGGTGGGTGGAAAGTTAAGAGAGAGTAGACTTTTCCACCCTTGACCCGAGGTGGCAGCCAGCTTGCTTCCATCGAATAGATGCGCTTGGAAGACCTTCTATATGGCTGAATTAGAGTGGGCCAGAGAAGAAAAAAATGAATCTCCGGATGGCTCCTAGCTATATGTAAAATTTAATCCCAAAATAATATTTTTTTTAGAGATATGATTAAATTGGTGGGATGCTTTTATGGGCCTCAGAATCTGACCCAGAATTTTATCTCCAAATTGGTCCACCTTAATAACCTCCATGAATGCCGAATTAGCAATGGCTCATGAAGCCTTGTTTGTTCCTCTATATGTATTCTATAATTCCAAGAAATTTGGGCTGCATTGGGCATGTATGTTGGGCCCCACATTCTCATCAGTGGGTTGGTGTCCAATCTGCCTTCTCCAGAATTGTTTGCATGAAATCCCATTTTGGTAGTCTTCCAATGTGAATCTTACAACACTCCACAAGTATGAATTGTTCCCAATATAATTATAAACCTGAAAATTAAATATTAAAATAAAATCAAGATCATTGGGTACTTTAAATGATGTTAAAAAATTTACCACATAATAGTGCATTTTAAGAAGGAATTACAATCATAATGTGAAATGATGTTCAAAGTATAAAATGAAATAAAAATGGTGTTTATAAATAATAAAGCACATGAATATTATATATATTAACAATGAATATTAGCCTCATTTAGTGGCTAATCACACCCCCCAACTTGAGTTTTTCTAGTCTCAAGCAAAATATATCTCAACAATATGAAATTCTAATTCCCTTTTCCAAAAACATTTTAATACACAATGATCACCAAAAACCCTTATACCAAACAATCATGAAACCCATTAAAATATTTTAATACAAGATAGTTTCATAAGAAGATCTCAATCCCAAGCCCATTCCTTTGTTCAAATTCATCGTCATATTTCATCCAATATCAATTAAGAGTGATGATGTGTTGTGCATCACATTAGACATGGGGGGTTCATCTTTATTCAAGAGGGAAACTATGGAAGCACTAGGTGGAATCACATTTTAATATTAAGATGAGTACTAAAAAAATTATTGTATTATTTTTTTTTTTTTGAAATTTTTCCATGGTAATTGAAATTGCACTCAAAAGGGTCAACCCATGTAGCGAGACTTTGCCAATGACTCCCAGGCTCAAAGACCTTAGGGAACCAAGTGAATCTCACATACTCGGGCATCATCTTGAGTTAACTCAGTCAAAAAAAAATTCAAATTACCAAAAATAGAGATAAAATTACTAACTCTGGGACAGACAACTATGGAGTCACGATCCCCAAGTGCTGAAAGCCACGCATTAGGTAATTTCATTGCTCTACACACAAATTTATTGTTTTATTTTATTTTATTTTATTTTTTTATTTTTTTAGAATACTCATATTAAAACTAAAATTATTACCAAACCTATGATATTTATTTTGAGGACCCCATGGACTCAAACTAATACCCCACTATCCAAAGGATGTGTATTGTGATCTTTTTTTTATTTGGATGAAAATATAAATGATGAAATATCACATTAGATAACCACACTTTCCAAAATCTATGCTCATGAAATTATACATGGATTAAAATTAGAATCAGGGAATGCTAAATTATTTGATATTCAGTTTCAAAGTTTTCAATGTGTATTATCATGTTCAAAGTTAAAGGAATTTTTCCTTCAATTTACACACATTTTTTTTCAAATCATTTTTTTTTCACACAAAAGAAAAAAAAAATTTATATCCCCCCCCAATTTAAAATAACATTGTCCCCAGTGTTTGAAGAAAAGAAAATTTAGAAGGAGTAGAGGAAGGTATGGGAAGTTCAAAAAGGAAATTGAAATATGAGGATCATGGAATGAAGTCACCTGGTGGTTAAAGTTGAAGTTCTTGCTGCTCCAATTTAGTCTTTTGATATCCATGTCACTTGAAAAGTTCCCTAGTGGAAAAAGGAAAAAAAATAAACAAACAAACAAAACAAAACAATATATATATATATATATATATATATTTATAAAAAAGTATATATATAAAAATTATAGAATAAGGAAGCACAATAAGACGTAGGTCAGTGGTAAGTGTGCGCCCCTGTCTCCCTTCAGTCCCGAGTTCGAGTCCCCACGACTTCGCCGGTTGTGACGGGGTTTGACCCATGACCTACGACGTATCCCTTTTTATTATTATTATTATTATATTTTTTATTTATTTTTATTTATTTTTATTTTATCATAAAAACACATAAAATAAAATAAACTGATGATATATTGTCTTCTTTTTAAATTTTTGGGTAAGGTATTACTCAAGGATCACACCACGTGACACGGATGAATATGGTGCTCCCCTTTCATACCCATCCATACTCATAATATAAGAACAATTAAATAGTCTATTTTTTATTTTTATATATCAAAATGATTAATTAATCCTATTTGAAAAAAAAGATGATTCCAAAAAGATTGGAAACATGAAAACCACGGGTTGCCTTCCGTGCAGTGCTTTGTTTAACATCATTAGCTCGACTTGAACCCCACAACTTACCCAATACCAATTTTCAACATTTTAAGGACCCCATATTTCTCTATGTCCACTAGATTGAGATTGATTATTTGTTTATAATTTTTTTCATGTACAAACCTATGTTCTATAATGAGTGGTAAAATCCAAGGAATATTAGAAATGGTTGATCTAGTTTCCTTTTTAGTCTTTCCAAAGACATTAAGAATCATTACCTCTTTATTGGTTTCAAGATAAGAAATTTTGAAAATTGGAAGTTTTTGGTTATACCCAATGAATATAAACTTGATGGTGGATGTAAATTCCTTTCGTTCAAGTTCAGATGGGCTATCACTTTCAGACAAAGGTTGGGACATTGAATCAACCTCAATTTTATTTTCAAAATTGCTCAATAGAATTGGTTACTTTTGAATAGAAGATTCAATCACAAAATTGGAAATATCAATTTTAGGAATGGTTATGGACTCAATGTTTGTGATTTCTCTAAATGGTTCAATGGTTGGTGTTTTTGAAAATTCATCAATGGAGTTATACTTAGGAGACTCAATCAATGATGTCAAATTATCCTCTTTTGAATCCAAAAAGTCAATTTCCTCCTGATTTAAACACCCATAAACAATTCCTTGATCCTCTTTATCTTCCCCAAATCCAAATGTTTTCTCTTCAGTAAAGTCATGTGAGGTTTTTGGGAAATAAGAAACATCACATAATGTTATGGAAGGGACAGTTGGTGTAGGGATGTGTTCCTCATAAGTTTTAATGTTTTTTAGTTCTAACCTCAAAGATTAAACCTCAAAATTCATTTTCTCCATTTTTTGACACAATTTTTCAAGTAATGGTTGTGGATAATGATGGTAAAGGGGTTGAGAAATATGTTCTATTCCAAGTGGATAATTAAGTTTTTGGAATTGCACGGGAGGGTGTTCAGATTGCCTTTGTGGGAATTGAAACTCATTATATGTTGGGGTGTTTTGTGGATCATAGGAGTAAAAACATTGTGGTTCATTAGGTTGTTGATGATCCCACAAGTAGAAATTAGTATGATCATTGTACATCACACATGGGGTTGGGTTATCAAAGTAGGGATAGGTTTCCCATGTTTGGACTTGTTCAAAATTGAATTCCATAGGAGTGAGGGGGTGAGAACGGAGAAGAGGGATGAAAAAAAGGATGATGGTGTCTAATATAACTTACTTAGATCCCCGTAAATGGTGCCAAAATTTGATTCACATGCAAATTTACCCAAGAGAAGAAGGTAAAAAGGTCCTTGTAGTCTAGCTTGGGTTGTCGATTCCTCATAGACCTAAGAAGCAATCTATAGACACACACATTCTATGGATTGTTTTTGGCTATGAAGTGGCCAACTTGGGTTGATTTAAGATGGTTTTAAGGTATCACTAACAGATTTAAGTTAATATAAATTAAGATAATGAGTTGATCCTAGGTTATCTCTTGGGGTGGATTGGATGAATTCCCTTTTTAATGATTTCAATTTCTTATATTTGAGATGGGTTCATTTAAGAAGATCAAACAACATCATCACTTACTGGTTTAATACCTACACCATTTAATACTAATCACCTATACACTTGAAGGATCAAGGTTTTTAGCACTCCAAGGTAAAGGTTCGTATTAGCACTTGAAGTGTGTGGCCTTAAATTCAACAAGGATGAAGGAGTTTAAATATCTTCAAACAAAATTCTCAATTAAAAGAAGTGATTAGAAATGAATGTAGTGAGAAATAACATCCAAACCAACACATTGATACTCTCTTGGATCAACCCATAAAGATTTATCCCTCCATTGATTCTATAGTTTCAATGGAAGTGGAAAGCAGACTCATGAGGGAGGAATTGGAGAAGTAAAAAAACAATAAAAAGAAAGCAATCACTCCACCGTTGTGTGAAGAATATCACAAGGTATGGTGTGAATAAATTCACACCTTAAGGAAACGATATCAAAGTGATAAGAATAAAAATAGAATAATAGGAAAGGAATAAATTTTATTAATAACTAAGGTGATTCAAACAACTTACATGAGAAAGAAGAACGTTACAAAGCCAAATCGACATAATAACATTACAATGAAAAAAAAGCTCCAAGGATGCTCAACTCCTCTACCACCACTACCTTAAATGGGAAATTGTGAAGCCTTGGGTAGAGAATAAAATAGTGTAAGTCACCTCAATTAATGGTTGTGGGCCTAGGTGGGTGGAAAGTTAAGAGAGGGTAGACTTTTCCACCCTTGACCCAAGGTGGCAGCCAGCTTGCTTCCACCGAACAGATGCATCTGGAAGACCTTCTAGATGGCTAAATTGGAGTGGTCCAGAGAAGATAAAAATTAATCTCTAGATAGACCCTATCTCTTTGTAACATTTCATCCCAAAATAATATTTTGTTTTCGAGATATGATTAAATTGGTGGGATTCTTTTATGGGCCTTAGAATCTGGCCCAGAATTTTATCTCTAAATTTGGCCGCCATAATAGCTACCATTAAGGCTGAATTAGAAATGGCTCATGAATACTTATTTGTTACTCTATATTTATTCTATAATACCATGAAATTCGGGCTTCATTGGTCCTGTATGTTGGGCCCCACATTCTCATCAGTGGGTTGGTGTCCAATCTGCCTTCTCCATAATTGTTTGCATGAAATCCCATTTTGGTGGTCTTCCAATGTGAATCTTCCAACACTCCACAAGTATGAATTGTTCCAAATATAATTATAAACCTGAAAACTAAATATTAAAATAAAATCAAGATCATTGTTTACTTTAAATGATGTTAAAAACTATACCACATAATAGTGCATTTTAAGAAGGAATTACAATCATAATGTGAAATGATGTTCAAAGTGTAAAATGCACTAAAAATGGTGTTTATGAATAATAAAGCACATGAATATTATATATATTAACAATTAATATTAGACTCATTTAGTGTCTAATCATAGGCCATATGAATCGAGGATATAGGGTAAGATGTAGTCATTCTAGGAGTCACTACTCTAACCACATCCCTGCTTGAACCATCTATGCGACTGAAAATCATGGGAGAGCTCTCCAGTGATCCCAGAAGGAGAAAGGAAGTTATACCATGGATAACAGTGACTTCTCTGACATAATAATCCTAGAATATCGATTAGAATATACACCACCACCTAATCAACCTCAACGTGTAGGAAGACCTAGCCGGATTAATCCACCAAGAGTGGAAGCATCTTCAACACCTATTCCAAGGGATAGTCTGCCTACATCAGGAACATTGAATCCCAAATCACCTATGAAAGAACATACCCATGCTAGGAATCACTGACCTTTGTACCATAAATATGATGTTTTAAAAAAAATATCCCTGGTGTCAGCTATTTTTTCAATCATGGATTCCTTGAGTCTATCAAAAGATCTCTGGGAATCACTTATCGAGGCTTTTTCAATCCCTTGGGAGTTTGAATTTGAGTTTTTTATTACTAAGGTGTATAATTTAGAGAATAATCCTAAAAAATTCCATATGGTCATCTCTTTCATAGACCGAGATGAGGATGCTATCACACAGGGGCATGTCAGACCCTTGTATATATCTGTCAAGATAAATAACATTGATATACAATGAGCCTTAATCAACAATGGTTCAAAAGTTAACCCCATTCCAATATGAACACTCCACCAGCTAGGTTTCAATGAATACCACTTTTCTCCCTCTACTATGATGTTGTAGGGTTATGATAAGAATGAGAAAAAACCTCTAGGTTAAATCAAGCTAAGTACTCGGTTCTAGGATCTCGTGTTTGACTCAGAATTCATGGTTGTTAGGCAGGATACGACCTTCAACATACTACTAGGAAGACCTTGGCTACATCATCATGATACTATTCCCTCATCATACCACCAATTCCTCAAATATTGTATCAATTTTCAAATTTGAACATTGCATGGTGACAAGGATACATTAAAATCATGTGAGTCACAATGCGTTGACATAGGATTCTACCATAAGGAAGAAAAATAGTCCATGGATAATAATGTCGCTTGGATCAATGTCCCAAATGGTCTTTAAATGATCTCATTCAATCCTTTAAATTATATTAGTGTAGAGTATGTTCTCCCCATCAACCAAATTTAAAAGATCCAAATGCGAGCATGCATTCAGTGACTTTCGTGATGTCAACCATGACAAATGATCCTATCAACACCAAAAAAGTCATCAAATCTCTAAGTAGTAATGAATTCCTAGATGAAAATTTCTTCACTATATCCCCTAAGATTCAAAAAATCCCTATTTCACCATCTAGGCCAAAAGAAGCTATCCTATTAATGGAAGAAGATGTAGATGCTCATTCTCAGTCCATCGTCTCCCCTTCAGAGCTCTAAAAAGGCCTCATGCCATTAATTGAGTCAGGAATGATTGCTTCATCTTCTGAATGTCCAAATTTAAACTCCTCTCCTCCCTATGAATAACTTTTTCCAATGCCTACTTACTAGGCATAAGTGAAAGAGGTAAAGCACGAGGAATATGAAGAAGAGGAAGACCTCAGGGATTCCCCTCCAATGTTTATGGAAGGTGTCTCCACTACTGTCGATGAGCTCAAGGAGATAAATCTGGGTATAGAAGATGATCTATGACCCACTTTTATTAGTGCGGCCATGAATCTTGAAGAACAAGAAGTGTATACTTCCTTCCCAAAGAAACACTGAGATGTGTTCACCTATAATTACGTAGAGATTCTAGGACTTGACCCTAAGGTGGCTACCCATCACTTAGGTTTTCTAGAAGACCACCGAGGATACAAGCAGGAATCCAGAAAGTCACATTCAACTCATGCCTCCAAAATTGAGGCTGAAGTAGAAAAACTCATTAAGTCTAACTTCATTCAAGAGGTATAGTATCCAAAATGGCTATCCAATATTGTCCCTTTGAAAAAGAAAAATGGGAAATCAGAGTTTTCATTGACTTTAGATATCTCAACTAGCATTTTCCAAAAGTTGAATTCCCATTTCCAATCATAGAACTCCTGATTGATGCAACTACTAGTTATCAAGACCTCTCCTTCATAGATAGCTATTCAAGGTTCAACAAAATTCGGATGGTCCTAGAAGATGAATAGGACACCACCTTCAGAAACCCCTAAGGAGTATTCTGCTATCGGTTGATTCCCTTTGGCTTGAATAATGTTGGTGCCACATACCAATGCACCATGCATTGCATCTTTAAACCCTTTCTAGGGAAGTTTGTCAAATTTTATGTTGATGGTCTAGTGGTCAAATCTTGACAATGTTATGACCACTTAGCCAACTTGGAGACCATATTCAACAAGCTACAACAATATAACCTGAAGATAAACCCCTTAAAATGTGATTTTGGGGTAATCTAGGGGAAGTTTCTCAGATTTGTTATACACCATAATAGCATCGAAGTTGACCCTGAGAAAATAAAGGTCATCCTTAGCATGTCACCTCCTCAAAACCTTCAATAATTGAGATGGCATCAAGGATACTTGGCCTATATATGATGCTTCATATCTAACCTTGTAAAAAAATATTTTCCATTAACCTGTCTTATAAAGAAGGGAATCATGTATCAATGGACTAGTGATTTCCAAGAAGCATTTGAAACCCTCAAGAAATACCTCTTGAGTACACCGGTATTAATGATACTCGTTGAGGGAAATACATTCATCCTATATGTGACATACTTAGAGTGATCACTAGGCTCCTTCCTTGCATAAAATAATGATGCTGGGAATAAAAACAGCCTTTATTATCTTAATTAAACCATGATTGATATTAGGACTCATTATTCAAATATTGAGACTTGTTATTCAAATATCAAGAAGATTTTCCTGACGTTAATCTTTACATTCCAGAAACTGAGGCACTACATGTAGCACCATGAGGTCCAATTGGCCTCTTGTAATAACCTTCTCAAATATATCCTTATCCTACCTATGTTGATAGGATGTATGGAATGACAGAAAATTATCCTGTAGCAGTTCGATATACAGTTCATGCCTCAAAAAGAAGTGAAAGGTCTATCCTTGGAAGATTTCCTTGCAGAACACTCATCTGTAGAAGCAACGTCATTAAATACTGAACTGTGGGATGAAGAGATATTTTATATTCAAGGCAGTCCACAAACATGGAAAATGTATTTCGACAGTGCATCTAGGATCCCAATAGGGAAGATAATGGAAGAATCTAATCTCAACAAAGTTGGTATAGGGATTATGCTCATTTCTAAAGAAAAGGTAGTTTTACCTTACTCATTCCTTATATCAGAAGGTTGTACCAATAATGAGGTAGAATATCAATCTCTCATTGTAGCCTAGAACTGGCACTCCAAATACCAGTAGACCACCTAGAGGTTATAGGTGATTCATAGTTGGTAATCAAACAGATCAACAGGAATTATGCTATTAGAAAATAAGAGTTGGTCCCCCTACTTGATTATGTCTGAGGTTTAATGGTAGAGTTCCCCTTAGAGCCAATATTTACCCACATCCCATAATCATAGAATTCCTAGGTTGATGCATTGTCAAATGAAACTACAGCTCTGGCAAATCCAAACCAGGTCAAAATAGTCATCAATATTGTCCATCACCTAATTGTATCACCTTTTGTTCAAATCAGAATAGAGGAGATAAAAAAAGTCATACCTATCCCTGATACATATGTTCCTACCATGGAATGGATGATTTCCATCATGGAATATTTCAGAAATGGATTACTTCCATCAGAAAGAGATGGGAAGGAGAAAATATGGCGGCAAGCAGTCAATTTCGCTCTTTATGATGGACCAAATCACAAAAAAAGTCCTCTATAAATGAGGCTTTGATGGAGTCCTTATTAGATGTATTTATGGATAATAGATTATAGCTATTATGGAAGAAGTACATGTGGGAGATTGTGGTGCCCACCAGTTAGGGTACAGACTTTCTGATCAAATCTGAAGACTTGGATACTTCTAGTCTTCAATGACGCAAGATTGCATAGAATTCACCAATAAATTTCATTCATGATAAGTGCATGACAACTTCATCCATAAACCCCCAGAGTTTATACATACATCCAAATACTCATGAAAATTTTCCATATAGGGAATGGATTTTGTGAGTCTATACCTTCCAACTATGACCAAGAAGTTCAAATATATCTTAACTGCTACCAATTTCTTCTCTAAATGGACCAAGGTGATACCCCTCAAATAATATGAGGCCAAAATAATTGTTGGCTTTGTGAAATCCAACATTATTAACAAATTTTTTGTCCCTCATACAATAATGATGGAAAATGGTGCCAATTTTTGTTATTCTAAGTTGGAAAAACTATATCAGGAATACAATATCAAATCCAACCATCCATCCCTCTATCATGCAGCAGCTAATGGAAAGATAGAGACCTTAAAAATACCCTATTGAAAATAATTCAAAATATGGTGGATATAGATAAAAATTATTGGCCTGAAAATCTCTTACATGCCTTACAGGCTTACTGGTCCACAACTCATACCGCTATATAGGTGACCTCGTACTCACTAGTATAAGGAACAGAAGCAGTTCTACCCATTGAGGTCTAGTTTCCATCACCATGTTTTTCTATTTGTGATCAAATATCCATAGATGATCAATCCTAGAAATTACTGGATAAATTGGAGTAGCTCTATGAGAAAAGATTTCATACCTTTAATCACTTGGAAGTCTATCAAAATTAGATAGCACGAGCCTTTAACAAAAAAGGTCTGCCTCTGTTCATTCTTCTAGGGAGAATTGGTACTAGTCTTTAGGACTCCAATGATACTAGGAAAGAAGCCTCCAAATATTGAACCAAAGTGGGAGGGACCTTGCTCCATACATAGGGTCCACTCTAACAAAGCATATTCCTTGATCCCATTGGATGAAGAGCTCATTACGACTCCAACTAATGCAATGTTCTTGAAGAAATATTTCATGTAATTGCAAGACATAACATCTCAATTGTAGGATTTTAAACTACATAGTTGGTATTTGTCACATGACCTTAAAAGGCATGAAATCACATCTGTTCCAAATGATGTTAAATCGTGTGGCATCATTGTCCTTATCACACAATGATAAACGGCGTGACATTAGGTCATAGTCGTATGAATTAAAACTGAAAGACACCATTCTTACTCACCACATGAAATTAAATTGCATGGTCAATGTCCCTCTTATTTGACATTAGGAAACCCCCTAAAGTACAATGAATTGATACACTCCTCATGGACTCTTACAAATAGGCCTCCATCCTAGGTGTAAGTCCCAATCACAGCCCTCTAACCCCTCAGTAGTTCGAGAATCCCTCTTGGCCAGAAATGGGGAAGAAAAGATGGGAAGCTCCCATTCATATGCCCTACTCACATTATTTCCACTCCATAGTGGAACTTGGTCACCCTTTATAGTCAAAAGTCCTAGTATTTTTCATGTCCCTACCATAAGATGATAAATTTTGTGGCCAACATCCCCATCACATGATGTTAAACTACATGATTTGTCCAAGAACTACATGTGGATTGATTCTCATTTTAATGGGATACATAGTAACACCTAGATCTTTGATCCCTAGTCTAACTGCAACAAAAAAATGTATAGCCCCTTTTCCCTATGTACAAATCAGACCAGCACATGAAACCTTATTAGGAACTACATGTAGATTTATTCTTTCTCAAAGAATATATGTAGTGGCACATGGGTCTCATCCCCTAGTCCAGCTACAATATTTCTTTCACATCAAGTGACCCACGTCCTTGTCACAAGACGTTAAACATAATGGTCAACATCCTTTCCACATGATGTTAAACTTCCCAGTTCTTCAAGAACTATGTGTAGCATGATTCTCATTTCCAACGAGATACATAGTGATGCCCAGATCTACAATATCGGGTCCATACACAAGCACAAATAAAATTCCCCTTTTCCCTACATACAAACTAGATCTGCACAAGGAACTTTTCTAGAACATATGGCTTGATTCTCATTAGAATGATATGCATAGTGATTCCTGGACCTCATGTATTGGTCCCAACCATCCTTCTGGAAAATATTAAATCCCCTTTCCCCGCATAAAATCCTTATTGATGTGAGGAATAACTTTCCTCAAGAACTATGTATGGCTTGATTCTCATCTCCATGAGATACGTAGTGATGCCTAGATCTCAAATCTTAGGCCGAGATGCAACATTTCCATTATTTCACATTGGTTCATCTTTATCCTCAATGCATGACATTAAAATACATGGTATTTCAAGAACTATGTATGGATTTATTCTCATCCTAATGATATATATAGTGACACTTGGATTATATCTCTTGGACCATCAACCATAGAATCTAAATATCCCTATCCTTCACTTGTTTTTCCTTTGTACCATGGAAGAAACCTTTTCTTCTCCTTGTTTCTCAAACCAAGCATAGATCACATAGGCTTAGGATATTTGGTAAAATAATTACCTACACAAGTAATACATATCAATTCACAGTGGGGTTACCATAGTCCTGGCTAAAAGACCTTAAAAGGAACACCAAATGTCCTCATCGTATGACAAAAAACTACATGATTTTTCTTGATAACTGTGTATGGATTGATTCTCATCTCCATAAGATACGTAGTGATTCTCATATCTCCAATATTGGTCCCATATGAAACATGTTCATTCTTTCACATCAGTTCATCTTTATCCTCACTACATGACATTAAACTTCATGGGATTTCAAGAACTATGTATGGATTGATTCTCATCCTAATGAGATACATAGCAACACATAGATCATATATCTTGGTCCATCCACTTTTGAATCTAAATTTCCCCACCCTTCACTTTTTTTCCTTTGTGTCATGGAAGAAAATTTTATTTCTCCTTGTTTCGCACACCGAGCATAGCTCGTGTGGGCTTAGGATATTTGGTAAAATAATTCCCTACATAAGTAAGTCATATCAATTCATAGTGGGGTTACTATGGTCCCAGCTACAAGACCTTAAAAGGAACACCAGATGTCCTCATCACATGACAACAAACTACATGATTTTCTTAGAGAACTACGTGTGTCTTGATTATCATTTCAATGAGATATGTAGTGATGTTTAGGTCTTTAATCCTGGTCTAAACCATAGCACAATATAGGAAATTCCCTCACTCTCCCATGTACAAGTCAGGTCTATATGAGGGGATTTGATCTGGGTTATCACCCTATGCATGAAATCATATTAAAAAAACCAATTTCCTCCACACATGAAGTCAATCAGTGTGGGGAGATTTATTTTAGAAATACACGTGGCTTGATTCTTATTCTGAAAAGATACGTAGTGATGTTAAGGTTCTATGCCTTATCCCATACACAGTATCCCCTTGCTCTTCACATCAAGAAACCTTCGTCCTTACCGCACCATATTAAACTGCACGACTAATGTCTTGACTACATGTTTTTATCCCATGGGATGCTCTTCCATCTCAACTAGTAACAGCTCCTTCCTAGATGGGGCTCTCTCTAAAGTGATCCCTTCATGGGGAGGGGGTTCTTGGGGTGGATGGTTTGAAAAGGCCACTATTAGGGATTCCCTTTCTAGAAGATAATGCCTTGACTATATTACTTTAAGTTTCATGGTCAATCGGTGTGGGGGAACTTTATTTTAGAACTACGTGTGGCTTGATTCTTGTTCTGAGAAGATGTGTAGTGATGCTCGGGCCCCATACCTTAGCCCAGCTGTAGTATTCCCTTGCTCTTCACATTAAGACACCTTTTTCCTTACTGCACGATGTTAAACTACACGGATAATGTCTTGACTACATGAATTTAAACTACATGGTACCTTAAGAACTACATATATCTTTATTATTATTCCAATGATATATGTATTGATGCCTAGGCCTCATGTCCTAGTTCCATACATGGGGTAAATAAGGGTACCCACTCTCCTGTGTTCAAGAAAAGATCTATACAGGAGCTCTTAATTTGGGTCCCCTCATTAGGGGGTCCACCAAGGAAACAGAGATGTCCCCCTTTTAAATATGAGTCAAAGCTATGCAAGATAATCTACACTTCATGGACAATATTAGTAAAAAATCTTCCTTTATGCTTGGACATATCCATTTTACATGACATACTCCTAATATTGGACACTTTCAGATCATCGTAATCTTTCTTCATCTTCCAATGATAGAATGTTTGATACCTTAGGACTCCTTTTCCTAACTATGTTTTCACATGCCCCAATTGGATTTGCATAATTCACCCACAAAACGAGATTTTCCACCAAAGGATGTTGCTATTTAACTATGAAAAAACACTCATCATCTTGCTTTGCATAAAGTATCTCATAAAAATGGGTTTTTTAACCAACGGTAACTTCATCCTTAGGAGAAGCCTCTTTAATCCTTATAAGTTTTCATGACACTATATTGGAACATGTGACTCAAATCAGTTTACGGTCATCCCTCACATATTTGTCCCATGTCCTTTCTCCTAATCTAAAAACTCTCAATACTATGGCTTTCAATTTCCTCCCTCATGTCTGAAGTATGCAGAAATGATCTTAGTATGGTAGGCCACATATCACCTATCATTTCTATAATACTATGGTCCTAGGTGTATAACCTAAAACTACAGGCACCATACATCCTGTGTTTGGGTCAGAATTGTGCAGGGGAACCTTTTCCCCTAATTCTTGGGTAATTTTGACTTGAAATTCTCCTCCCTTATTCAGGTACCTCCTTCCACAAACCAAACCCTATACCTGGGGAAATCTGAATCTTCATAATCTTCCTTAGGCAATCAACGATAAAATTTTTAAATTCCTAATAACTTCTTTGCCTGACTATACTGTAAGACACCCCAGTTGTATTTTTATAAATTATGCCAAAAATGATTTTGTCAAACAAAGGATGCCACTAATGACTATGAAGTAACACACCCCAGTTGGATTTGTATAAAGTATCCCACAAAACAGGTTTTTTAACCAGTGGTAACTTTTTCCCTAGGAGAGACCTCCTCTATCTCCATAGTCCATTTCCCCATACAACTTTTCATATTATGAAATCCCTAGATTACATCTTATGAAATTTCCCTTCTCATATCTGAATATAATGGTACATTCCTATGTAGGTTACCAAGAATTGGAGGATCATTAACCTTTTATTCAAAGTTAAAGAACTTAAATTATATCCCCCATAATGGTTTTGTTGTATGACTTTAAACTTTAAGGCATAATTTCCTTGTTGTATGACTTTAATGTTCATGGAATAATGTCTATATTGTATTAATTTTAAATTTCATGGAATAATGTCCTTATAATAATTTGTTGAACTACATGGTCAATATCCTGGTCGCATGACATTAAACTACGTGATACTTAAACCTCTATCAGTAATGGGACTTCCCCCCTGACATCGATCATTTAAGAAAATATACCCTCCTTCACTTGAGCCAAATTCATGGAGTGATTTTCCATTCTAGACTAGTGCCAATATAGATAATCTCTTCATTCTAAGACATTTCCACTTGGAAAAACCACCCATAGTGTTCTTGAGATATCTAAATATCCATAAAATTTCTTCGTCCATCAGTAATAGAATGTAGAAATTCTTGATAACTCCTTTGTCTGACTATGCTATAATATGCCCCAATTGGATATGCATAAAGTAGCCCATAAAATGGGGTTTTCAGCCAAAGGATGACACTATTGGTTATGCAGTAACACACCCCAGTTGGATTTGCATAAAGTATCTTACAAAATGGGTTTTTCAACCAGTGGTAACTTTGACCTCAGGAGAGACATTCTCTATTTCTGAATATCATGTTTTAGATTTAGAAACCATAAAATCATGGCTCAAGATTCCCCATCAGATATCTGAATAATGTCAGAATATTCTCATCACACAATCCCTATTTGGTTTATCATTTAAAAACCCCTTTTTGGACAAAGATGTTCAACCTAAAATACTAATCTCATTAGTCCATATTTCATGACTTTAAACTACCCAAAAAAAGAGACAATAATATCCATATTGAAATACCATAAATGGAACTCTAGAAAAAAGTTGAGTCTCAGCTCACTAGACCTACATTTCGTGTGGTTTAGGAAAAAATAAAGCAATGAAAATAAATAGGTGAAAAACTTGTTAGATTGAAACCCCACAAAGGGTGGCCTAAGAAAATTCCAAGTCTCACCCTGTTAAGTCATATTCAAATTGGAATTAGGAAAAAAAATTAGGGTGATGACATAAAAAACACAAAGTTTGTAGGGTTTTCCATATGACCCTAGAAACAATCAAACTATGATATTTAGGCCCCATGGCTTTGGAAAAAAAATAGATTGCTCCCACATCCTGGTCATTGTAATCATGAAATGATGTAATTCAATCAATTCATTCATTTTTTTAGTGTTTTATTATGAGAACGGTCAGGATAGAAATGCAAGAACAAGTGATTAGGAACAAAAATCCTTTTCATTTATGTTTCAATGTGCAGGGGAATTTTCACATACTGGAACTTCTACCAAATTTTACAATTTATCCTAAACATAGGATTTGAAAAGTTGAATTGGACCTAGAGCAATTTTTGTAGCTTCCCATAGCTCATCCATTTGTGTAGCAGTAGCCTCTTTAGCTTTATGAAGCTTCTCTTGATTTTCACCAACCATGTCTCTTTTTTGTGTTAAATATCCTACCAAGGATCAGTGGAGTTTTACTACCTCTTCCTTTGCAGCATTTAATTCCTCTTCAAGACACATTATTTGGAGAGACTTCTCATTAAGGAAATCTTGGTACTCTTCCACCTTCTTGGAGTGCCTAACCTTATCTTGGATTACGGTGGCTCTAAGTTTCTCAAATTGGCCCACCAGCCACGCCTCATCTTACTATGATATTTGTTACTCCTCCCTTTGTCATATGATCATCTTAAATGCATTATGGATTCTGTAGTAATTTAATCTGCCATACCCCAATATGGAAATCTTGAATGGGATTCGGTGAATCTATGAGTACATTTCTCTAAGAGGGGTCACCCCTATTATCTTCTAGATGTATCATCATACTAAAAAGTATGTAGTTCGGAAAGCCTCTTATGTCTCTAGATCAGACTCAGAGATGCTCTTGGAGGGATAGACATAATCTAGAATCATGTAACTCAAAAATTCATTGTGTTCTTCTCCCTCCAAAACAACCTCAGCTCCACCCATCAATGTTGGTGGAACTTGCATGGAATCCCCCATCTCAGACCCATTTTCTGAATCCAATGGCACTGGATAATAGGAAACACTTCTCATCAACATCAAAAGATCAAAAACTATCAAAGGCAGTTAATTAACCAAAACAGTTGACGACACTCACCCATCGTTGGTTTGATCATTAAGATTGATACCTATCTAGTGCCCCCAACCTCAAATCTTAGAGTGGTAACCTCTTGACATGAAGCATCCTCTTGCATCTACTCTATAGCCAAGATATGAGGCTCTTGAGGATTTCCCACTTCAGGATTCTCAACCATCACTCTCTTAACAATACGAGTAGGGTGGACTTGGATGCCTTGTTCATTAAGTGCCTTGTAAACTTTCTCTACAAACAAAGGTGCACAAGTTGAAATTTGATGTGAAGTATCAGGTGAGAGAAAATCAACTGTGTTTTAAAAATTCAAGAATAATAAAACTCACATCCATCCAATTCCTTACAAAAATCCCTGAACTTCTTGTGGGAACCTTGAATATCAATGTCTAGATTAATTAGATCCAATAGTTCATGATACGTAGCCTCGAGTCTCACAGTATCCTCACCAATAGGGGCATATGGGTAACATTTCTTGGGACCCAAATTAGATTCTTCATCAATCACATATTTATAATTCTCAGAAGGTAGGTCATCATCAGGCCCTACGAATCTAGGGTTAGCATCAGCACCTTCATCAAACTTTCTGAGATCCTAGTCATCCTCTTTCGGGGTGATAATGGGATCAACATCGACTATTGAAGGGTCCTCAGGACTGAGGTAAGATATAGCCACATCTCTAGATTATTTTTCTATTAGAATAATGGATTCATCATCCTAGACCCATACCTCCCCTGGGGTATCCTCCTCGATCCATGAAGGATCAGTGTTAGACCCATTACGGGAGGAAAGTGATGCAGATTCTGCAAGAGACAATCATGGTTAGAAATATTATATCAAGCAAGTCATGATATCAAGTGACAATATGAAGACTTATTTCAGTGCATGCATCGGGCCAAATTTAATGACCTCTTTTGCTTCCTCTCTTGATATAGAGAAGATTCCACCTTAGTCCTCTTAGTAGTAGAGACTTGAGGTTATGATTGAGGGGTTCCCACTATCATATCCTCTATTAGGGTCCTTTGGCCCAAGATAATTCTGGGTATCCAAGGGCCTCATCCACTATCTTTATAGGAGTGGTCATGGTCCCATACCTCGGTGACTCAAGAACCTCTGTTGCTGCTCCTTTTTCAATGGATTATTATTCTTCTTCTCCCATGAACTGCAAAATAAAATACCCTAAATATTAATAATGATGGATGAAAGAGTATTAAAGAGAAAGAGAGGAAAGAGAAATACATTATTAAGGTTGAGGTGGATATCCCATTCATCCTTGGGATGAATATCTACCCCCTCAATCACTCCCTGGTCCATCATGTCAGACACTTGATTTGTGTCCAGGGTCTGATAATTAGTAGTGTATATCGAAGCCTCTAAATCCAGAAGATACCTCATCATCTCTACTAAATAATTTTTAGGGTAGAGTTTGTAGGGTGATTTTATATCCCTTAGTTGGCCGGTCTAGAGAAACTCTCATGCATCTCTTACATCGTGAGTTATGATCTCCCAAACTCGGATTGTTAAGGATTGCACATAATTTGTCCCTGATGTCGCTGGCTGTGAGGAAGTCCTGACACCCTTTCATTTGGAATCCTTTTCAGGCCTCTTTACTTTCATAGGAGAATGAGGGGATGGAGCACGATCCTCCTCACAATAATGATGACTGGACTACCTTGGTGCAGGAGGTGTGGTCTTCTCAACCCTAGCATGCCTAGTGGTCTTTGCCTGAGATCACTTTGAAGGAACTAGAGCTTCAGCATCATCATCTTGAGCCCGAACCCTTTTACGATGCATACCAAGACTAGAGGTTTTTGTGGCCTTAACCTAGTAAATGGCCTTTGCCAATACCCCTTGAGGGTATGAAGATATTCATGCCCTAGCATACCCAGCCTTCAGCATGATCGATGCGTCCAACAGAGGTAGCATGATTGAAATTTTGGATACCTCCTTTTCCATCAGGATCCAAAGATTTTGGGCTACCATCAAATGATTCTCAAGAATAACATGTGTAGGTGGTATATTCTTGACTGTTGAAGACATTTAAACTGACAGGAAATCGATACGAAGCATAAGCCTCACATATGATCTTGCTGTCAATGAGAGCCACCAATATGTTGTCTCTGAATTCTATCATATATGACCTCAGTTTGTAATTATTGTTTTTTCCACCATCATCAAATATCCCTGTCAGTGGGTTACCATGTAGAAAGAAGTTAAATTCCCCTGACACATTCAGCATCCTCAACACTTCATCATACTTTAGGTTCAGAGGATAGATTCCAGAGACAGCCTAAACAAATGGGCAGAATCGGCTATCAAGGATTTTAACTAGGCTTAGTGTTGCATATGAAATGAAGTGTGATGTGATCCACCCCCACATCACTTAAAACGGACCTGCAATTCTAAACGGGGCCTTCACGTTGTATGTATGTAATAAGAAATGGGAAATCCTTTCTAGGACAGGGGTAGATAACCCTATGTACTTCCCCTCTATTAGTCTGGATTCTATAAAAAAAGTCTTTGGCCTCACATCACCATTGGAATCACATATTGAAATCAAATAAATTCTTGGCCACATAGAAAGGAATCCATCCAGGCAAGTCTTTGCATCAACCTTGGGGTTGACCTTATAACTCCAATGGGTGTATTATCCCTTCTACAACATAGGCCAAAACATACTAGAAGCACCCTGATTCTTTGTGGTGGGACATATAGTAGGTATCTTTCAAGTGGGACCTTCTCTCGTGGGTTCTATAAAATCATTCATTCAGATTTCTACATGGATGTCACCCTTGGGGCGAGGATCTTTGTTATGCAATTTCTTCACCATCTTGAAAATCTCATGAGCCAATAGTCGTGTCCTTTTAGTGCCATCACATGTTGTCTTAAGTGGGATGAACTCTCCCTATATCTCCCCATGAATTAGAACTCTATAGATTCTATGTACATCCCATAGGCTAATTTCAACTTCATCATGTTTCAGGTGGAAATAATTTTCCATCAGCTTAGTAGTTCAAGGATGATGTTCGGGTTCTTGTAGACATAGGTTTGTCCTACCCAAATAGCCTCATAGATATAGATGTATCATAGATCTTTTTTGAATTATGAATAAGTCTAGCACACCTAGTATGCCCAAATCCACTCGGGTTTGACTCCCCCTCCAAAACGGAAATCCCAGTCCTCCTTCCAACCCTGTATCTGATCTATTTATGAAGCACAAAAGTTTGATTCGTAACAATTAGGCCTTGATTATTGAATATGTGACTTTAGATCTGGAGTGCAGCTGTTTCAATGCATGATACATCCAATTGGAACCATTCCTTGATTAATGTAAACACCCTTGGATGAAATCTTTGCAGAAGGAAAGTTGATATGCTTCACAAACCAGGATGCTAGAAAGTAACTCTGAACCCTGGGGATAAAGGAGTCCCTCAAAATTCTATGATCATGTAATTGTAGGTAATAACTTTGTGGGAACTCTCATTGGTATGGTGTCAAATGTGTCTCCATATTTGGAAGA
This sequence comes from Viscum album, assembly GCA_963277665.1. Taxonomy (NCBI): domain Eukaryota; kingdom Viridiplantae; phylum Streptophyta; class Magnoliopsida; order Santalales; family Viscaceae; genus Viscum; species Viscum album. The sequence continues at coordinate 213,138,353 of OY728137.1, forward strand.
TCAAACCCAACCACGTTTTAGTACTCTGGCCCAACATCTTTGATTATCTCAGAAGAATGTACAACAGATTGTTCAGTGGAATTCATCAAGGTTACCATTGAGAACCTACAAGAAGGCATCAAGTTCTCTCATTAGGTTAAAATATTGACTTAGAGAGGTTAAATTTTAACTTGGAGGAATTACAAATTTTGGAAAAGGAAATAACTCACGCAGTCCATTCGATCAGGTTTTACGCGCAGCCCCTTCAACCAAGTTCCATGTGCAACCCCTTCAACCAGGTTCCACATGCAGCCCCTTAGACAAGGTCCCACGAGTAGCGACATCGCTCAAGTGGTTGTACCTTGGAAAATTTGTGGGGATTACTTCATGAAAATAGAAGTGTTGTAGGGATGAGTGGACTAGTTTTGCAGTGAGAGTAAAAATCACAAACTCAAAATGAAAGGAAATGACAAAGGGGCTAGTGGTATTTATAGACATCGTTGGCCTATGCCAGGGATCTATGAACCTGGACTGTGTTGGGGATCTGTGCACCGGACCTATTCCACTCACCTGTGCGTAATCCCAACTCAATACATTAAGATACCTTCATAATATTTTCCTTGTTCTATCTTAGGACTAGACTCTATTTTTTCGATCGAATTCAATCCTAAAAGGGGGATTTTGTTGACACTCCATTTTTTCAAGGAGTATGAAAATATTATGACGATAACCTTAAGAATTTTAAAGTGATAAATATACCTAAAGAGATTCAACAGGACTTTCCTAAGTTTTACTTCACACACACTCATGTGCATTAGAAGGCCCATGCAGCCCCCCTACGCGCCACCAAAGGGCAGGCCACCCTTAAGCTGGTCCCTTACGTTGAGCACTTATTCCATAGACCTGTGTGGGGTAACTCCTTCAATCATGGTTCCCTGTTTTCTTATAAATAGGACCCTTGAGATCCTTATTTAAGAACTATAAAATCAGAAGAATCCCCCAAGCTCTGGTCACACAACCCCTTCACCTAGCTCCTTTAAAACCTATCAGGTAGCTCTCCAAAACCCGAGAGAAGAGAAATTTAAGGGGGATAAGTGAGATTGAAGTCCCTTAAGGTTATGAAACACAAGACACCTACATGAGGACCCTTCCTACCCTAAGATAAGAATCACATGCATGAGGACCCTCTCCCTAATCAGGGACCTGTGCGATACCTATCCAGAGACACCTGAGGAGACCCCTTCTCAGGTGGTTTATTTCCCAAGTCATTTCCATCTCATGTAGGCCTAAACACCCATGCGTGAAGCACTTCCATTTCCTCCCATTCCCTATACAAGGCACCCCTGTCGCCCTAATCTCGGACCTTCATGATCCCCTCTTTAAGTCTTATTCCAAGACACCAATGGCAAGACTCATTTTCCTTTGGATCCCTTATATGAGAAGGGCCAAGTTGAAACCTCCACCAAAACCTCCGAATTTTCAAAACCATGGAAAGGGGAACACCAGCGTGTCTCCCATTTAGATATTCATTCCTATGGTCAGAGGTTTCTCACACTCGTCCTACCGGATGGTTAGGGTCCTCATGGTGAATGTGGATGTGAATTCCTATGATCACGAGGACCCCAACCCTGGGGATGGTGTCAGGAAGTTCATGGTATTGAATATAAGGGGTAGGAGTTGTCTCTTAAACACCGAGACACCAGTTCCAGGTGGGGAGGGTGAGGATCTCACTTACTTTTCCATTCAACAGGGAATGAGATCCTCCTATCTCACTACGAACCCAATTTTAGTGCATCACTCCTGGAGTAATCCCCTATCCTTTCTTGCGGTAGGTTGAACTCCTGCTCCTCTTAACACCATTGGCTGACAGGTCAGAGATGGGATGGGCACCATAGTACTCTCCTCTCTCTCCCTCTCATACCCTTAGCCTCTTCCACTAGCAAAATAGGCATCATTTGGTTTTCTAGATATTTGACCTCCTCTTGTCCATCGAATTCAAGCATGACTCATCATGACTTATGTGGGCTTAGAGGATATCCATGATCATGGTATCCACACAGTTAGATGCATGTTTTGGCATAGAATCTTCTTTCAGACCTTCTCCTAGCCTTCCTTCAGAGTACCTCCATAGGTGTGAGTCCTTAAGGACATGCATCCAACCTTAGGGAAAAGCAGATCTTATGGTTTCCACAGATCTTTTGTTCCCTATTGTTTCTCAAACCGAGCATGGCTCACGTGGACTTAGGGGTTGATGGTGGTCATGACATCCACATTATCCCAAACCTATGGGCATCCTCCTCAAGAGTAAGCCCCAGTCATACTATTCCATGGGCCTCATTCCAAGTGTAATCCCCATCCAATCAAGGGAATCCTCTTCATAAGTAATCCTCAACACATCCATGGGAATCCTTCTCAAGAGTAAGACCTAAACCAAAATCCAACCTATGGGCCTCCTACTTGGTATAATCCCCAACATCTCACCTATGGGAATACTTTTAAGGAGTAGGCCCCAATTTAATCCTCTCAAAGGGCCACACTCCCCTGTGAGACCAAACCTTCAGAGGGTCTCCATAGACGTGGTCCCTCATAACTGAACTATGTGGTCTTTGATTCCTGTCTAAATGAGATACATAGGAAGCCTCCTTGAGATCCAGACCCAACATCCTGAATCAACCCTATTCAATTTGGGCCACATTCCTGGTAGGGTCTAATTCAACCTGGAAATTCATATCCCTTCCAGGTTCCCCAGGTTGCTTCAGCATAAGTTCCACACCAAACTTTGACTAGACACCTTTCTCCTAGATGTCCTAGATGCATGATGTTAAACCACATGGTTTGGTCCTTATCACGTGTCCTTAAAAGGTATGATGTATCCTGTTAGGTGGCACCGAACTATGTGGGTTTTGACTCATTTATTAAGGATACTTAGGAAGCCCATCTATGGGTCTAATCCCAACATTAAAACAAATCCCACCTCCCTGGATGATGACACACTCTAGATCACCCCACTGTGTGGCTAGAAAACCAGCATCATTATGGTAACAACCAAAGAATATCTAATCAGTACATAACGGGATACCATTGACGGAGAACCTCATACATACATATATCTCAATTGATGAAGAACCTCATATACATACAGGTGATTCTAATTTTCAAACATGTTACTAATTGATTGTTAATTCAAGGGTGACCTAAATCATACTTAGGAATTAATGAAAGATTCAAAAACATGTCTTAAATCTATAAGAGAGAATCAGAGTAGGAAACAATTTCCCCCAAAAGGATGTGATGATCCCAACCTCCCAACCTCTCAAACGATGTGAGTTATTAAGCATTGTTTGATAAACTTCCCAACGATTATTGGCCTTTGGAAAGCAGGTCCCTCATGGATATAGAACTGTTGGGTGTTTCTAGTTATATGAAAAAACCTCTTGGAAATCATTCAGAAATAGTGAGTCTGGCGTAAATGATTGCACACAACTCAAACCTCTGTAATCAATCATAGGGCGACCAATTTTCCATCAGAAACAAATGGATTCTTGTTTTGAAAGAGAAAAATCAAATCTCTTAAGAAAATAATACATGGGTTCTAGTTGAAAAACCTTGCAATGTCAAGCTGTTTATTTAAGGACTCGGCCTTAAACATTGCATATTCTTGAGTTTTAAGTCAAGAATTCACTCTCTTACATTTTTAGGATCTTTAATGTTTAGAGTTTTATAGAATAAATTCATCACCCTTACATAAATAAATATTACATCATGAGGTGGACACTTCTAATCAGTATTCGTTTTTTTCACAATAAAAGCTCTTAAGATATAACAAGTTTTCTTTTCATGACATATCTTTATAATTATCATATTGACCTCATCCTTGTCCCTTCGGTAAATTAGTTCATCATTTTAATATCAATATTAAAAATGGAATAACATACCCAGTAAATTCCAATAAATCTATTAGGAGAAACCTAATCAGATAACTTTATCCCTTTACCCAATACATTGTAGAGTTATATCGGGCTCACCTGTTTATTGTTTATAACAGAACCACATGTCCTTAATTTATAAAAGAACCAATCATCCTTAGTTTATAATAAAACTACCATCATCATAAACAATTCCTAAGAACCATAACATAATCATAACACGTGAAATATTTCATTTCCATCATAATACTCATAAAAATATTCCTTGCACTCTTAAGAAAAACATTTTCATATATCAGTATATTCATTCCATTTAAAACCCTTTTTTAAAATTCCTAAAACATAGGGATGGGGGTTTTTTATTTAAATAAAACGCGAAAGGTTGTAAAGGAATGTAAAAATTAAATAATGGTTATGGTGGTGGAAAAAATTGGTGTTTTATACGTTGAAATAAATCATTCCTTTTTTCTTTTTTTCAAAGCATTCCGTATAAAATACAAAAAAAAGATTCTTTTTGAAAAACTTTGAAAGAAATTCTAAAGTGACATAAAATTTCCTTTATAATTCATTTATGTCCATATAAATACATCCATGAAATAATTTTAAGAATATGTACATCGAATAAAAATATTTAGAAAATAAATCTTGAAAATATTTAAAACAAAGTTTTAAAGGTAAAGTGTCTCTTACCTCAAGTTTGCCTCGTCATGTACATTCTTTATCTTTCTGAATAATAAACTTATATTAATCATTTACTTTCTTAAGAATATTTTTCAAGTTTATTATTCGTTTAATTTTATTTATTACATGTTATATACAATTACTTAGTCAATTAAGTTCACGTCGAATGTTTTGACGATATTTGGCTCATATGTCCAAAATGAATTTGGTAAGTCGACTATGGTCAAAGATTACAATGTATCATCATCTCCATAATAATAATCATGAAATAATTATCATTTTTATACATTAATTATACTTTTAAAACCAACCATGAAAGTTGATTATGAAAAATTAATTATGCTATAATCATGGAGATGGTAGATTGTACGTACGCATGAGTAATGTTTTCATTTTTCAAAGAGCATGAGAGAAAGAAGGTAGGTATAATTTTATCTTTAAAAATTATGATTATATTCTAAATATCATATTTTATCTTTAAATAAACTTATATATAGTATTTATGTGATGTGGTCATGAAAAAAAATCACATCGCTTTGTGGATGTGGTAATCCACACATACGCACAAACAACGTTATCATTTTTCAATATATGGATAGGTAAGAAAATAGATGATATATTATCTTTCAAAAGTGATAAATATTTCATGAATATCGTTTGTGTGTGTGTGTGTGTTTGTGTAATAAATCCATCATTATAACCAACCATGATAGGTGGTGATAGAAAATGAATTACATTGGTTCATGAGGCGGTGGTCTGCCTTACACATGAATGATGGTTTTGTTGCCCATTTGATGGAAGAAAGAGATGGATACAGGTTATGCCATTAAAATTAAAACATCTTAGTATATGAAATATATTGGTGTTATTATGTTAATATGGTTGAAGAATATTTAAGTGGGGGCGAGGGCACACTTAGAATTTTTAAAAATATTTAAATATATTAATGTCTTTCTCATGCCAAATGGATCCAAAATGGACCATTTATGAATATTATATGAGTTGGGGTTAAAATATGTCCATCCAATAGAATTTAGGCAGATATTTAGGTCATTATAACCATTATCTCTTTAGTTTAACCCCCCTCCCCCGGTAAACATGTTTTAACCTTAACCATGGTAACATATTTTTACTATTCATTATGACCAAAATTTAATTTGGATTTATTAACTAATATTAATTATGGTGATTCAAAATATGGAATTAATTTTATAAAATTTAATTCACAGAAGTGATAGAATTTAATTTAAAATTAAACTCGCAAAATGTGCCAAAAAAACGGGTTTTCAGAAGAAGAAAATCATTTTAAGTATAAGGATGTTTTATACAAAATTCAAGTATAAAATTCATTTCAAATACCATAATTGGATTATTAATAATATAATTGAACTAATGTTACTTTAAAACCATTTTAAAATAAAATGAAACTTTGTAAATGCTTGAAATGAAAAGACAGTTTTCAATGAAAATCCGTATTTTCACTATTCATCAAAAAATTAAACTTTTCATACAATTATCAAAAAATCATCCCAAGATAATTTTTGACATGAGGAATTCAAAAATGAAGTTCATTTTTTCAAATTAAAATTCCACAATTTAGAAATCAATCTTTTAAATAAAAATATATAATGTATGAATACCCAATTTTGTTAGAATTAAAGTTGTTTTCCTTTTGACTGAAGAATTATATAATATTCTTATAATGAATATAACTCTATAAAATTTAATTAATAAATATTAATTAGACATGAATATGATTTATATTAACATTACATGGGTTGTAACAGGTTAGGTCTAAGAATATTTACAAAATCAAATGAGTTCATGAGATAAAGAGACCGAGGTATAAAGTTTAAATAGTAGCTAAAGGCTTTGCCCGAAGGGAGGTAATAAATTTAAATGTAATTTTCCCTTATAGTGAAGTATCTATCTCTCTCTCTCATAATACCTATAGATCTTCATTTAGAGAACCTCAATGTTAAGATAGCATGTTGTCTACTGAATTAGATGAGACCATTTATTAGACCTCTTGAAGGTCATTTAAATTTTGTTTGTGTGAAAAAAAATAGTTATATAGATCTAAACAAACCCTAATGCAATGATATAGGAGATTTGTGTCTTATATGACTAATAATGAGTAGAATTAGAGTGTTTATGGATGTGTTTATTATATTTGTGTTTCTTGAAACTCATTTGAGGGTGTTAAATGTGCTCTAATCTGAATTGGATACGAAGGATTTAAGGCTTGTCCAAAAATTGTTAGGTGTGAAATTTTTAAGAGACATAAATAAGAAAGTAGTTCGCCACAAAAAAATCAGATATATAAACCACATTTTCAAGCTGTATTAAGGCATATGACATGGGGTGAGGATTTGTGTATAAAATATGGGATAAGTTGGGAAATTAGATTCAAAGATTATTAGATTCTAATTATGTTTCCAATGTTGATTCAAATAAATCTCTAACTAGGTATCCTTTGTTTTATTATTGAGGTGTTGTCAACTGAAAATCTAATATGTAATCTATTATTGTTTTTTTAACAATTGAAGCTAAATATAACTTTAACATACACTACAACTTATGGGAAGCTATGGATTAAGGGTGTAGTTAGAGAATTATATATACCCAATTCAAATTTAACTATATTATGTGATAACCAAAATATCTGAGAATAATGTTTATCATGATAAATCAAAATAAATTGGCATTAGGTTGAACTTGTTTCGTGTTAGAATTGAATCTAATCAAATTAATGTAAATAAAATTCATATTAATGACAATCCATCCAATATGCTCAAAAAACCAATTTTTAGTCAACAAAGTACTGCCTTGGCCTACTGAGAATGCATGTTAATGTGTAATTCTCTGATGGGGATGATGCAAGAACAGCTTCAAGGAGTGAAATTATGACATTAAGTGAAATTATGTCATTATGTTTATGTTAGTTAATTTATTTTATCATATTTTTTCTTTTTTTAAAATTTATGTGTATGCTACCTACGATATAAAGTTTCCACTTTTGACTATGATCATCCAATCTAACGCATTTGTGATGAAGGTTTGTACTTACCAAATATTGCTTTAATTTAATCCATGTTTCTTATGTATGTTTTAATCTAAGATTGCAACTTGACTTCTATCATATTTGTGGAAAGAAACACTTGATCCTATATGTTGAGTTTTTTTATTATGACATTATAGTCACTATATATATAACATACTTGACATATATTATCATGAAGGGATTATTTTATCTCTGGGGTCATTTGAACTCTTCATTTAAAATATAAACATCATGAAAGGAGATAAAGAAGAGACGCTTCCAAATGTAGGAGTGAATAATTAAGAAAAGATTTGATGGTTATGGCGGTCTTGATCAAGCCATGGTTAGGAGAGTTTGGGTGTACTTTTATTGTTCACTCAAGTATCAGTAGCTCAATTTTCAACCTTTGAGGATTTACTCATTCATCTCCATTTTGTTTCTTATTAGTGTCATGTTTTATTATGTGGGTTTGCAGATTGGAGCATTTATGAGGAGTTAAGATTCATAGGATGATGATTCTATGATCTCAATTCATCATACAATTTTGTACCATATAGCTAAAAATGTAAATTTTGTTGGAGTAAATTTGTTTTATTTTATTTCTATAAATTTGAATTCTTTCTAATATGGATTCATTGCAAATGTGTGATAGAATATAATTGTGGAAGTGTCATTTGAACGCTAGGTTACCTCAAGATCTAATCAATAAACTTGTTGGCAATTATGAATACTAGAATCTGTCTAATCAATATTTTAAAATTTGAAGATTAAATCAATAGGCCTAGGTGTAATAAAATTCCAATAACAAAGGATACAAAAACGCATTCACCCTGAGCTCTAGGAACATAACATTATCTACATGAGATGCTTCTGAAGCCATCCCCAACAGTTCATCTTTTCTCAAGCATTGGAAAAAAACCCAGAAGAATAAGAAGAAACCAGAAGAAGAATAAGAAGAAACCAGAAGAAGAATAAGAAGAAACCAGAAGAAGAAGAAGAAGAAGAATTTCACCTTTCCATTCACCCGATATGTATGGCTTCCGTGGATCGTTGCGCCGTTCGATTTTTCCGGGCCCCGAGGGTGAGCTCCAGATCGTCCATCCCCACATCGTGGATCCTCTCCCCTTCCCAGGCTTTCACAGGCGAGCCTCCGAGCACCAGCTCCGAGCCCTTCCCGGCCATCGAAGAACCCCCGGCAATGCCCGGCCGGGGCCCGGGCCGCACCAGGTTGAAGGTCGGGGAAGCCGGGGGGATCCGGAAGTCCACCCACTGACCCGAGGAATCGACAGTGGAGGAGTCGGACTCGTCGCGCTGCTGCTCGAGGATCATAGGCGGCGGGGCGGGGCGGTGCCGGGAACGGGACGGGCTGGCAGGGGCGGAGGTAGCGAAGAACGGCTGGCCCAGGGAGGAGGCCATGGTCATGGACTGCCGGGCCAGGAAGTCCCAGCAGCTCTGCTCCGCGCCGTGGCCCCCCCGGGAGGTCGGAGATGAGAGCGGCGGGGTCACCGGAGCGCTGTTCGATATCCGCAGTGCGCGGAGGGCCGGCGGAAAGGGGTTGCAGAAGAAGAAGGGCGAGGCGGTGGGATCGAAGCGGGAGGGGCTGGCTTGGCAGGAGGGGATGGGGCTCGGGAAGGAGGAGGACAGCGGGCTCGGCCTCTGCGATAAACACGGCGTGATGTTCGCGGACGTGCCGGCGGTCTCCGCCGGCGGCCTCCTGCTTCCCTGAATTAAAACACGCGATCAGAGCAGAATCCCTAGAAGTCTCTGGTGCGTAATTTGATTTCCAGATCCATGGAGATTGCCAATCCCTAGGTCTGGGAATTGATAACAGGAAGACGATAAGCAGAAACAGTGACGATTCCTCCATTTCTGGAGCATCGTACGAATTTATCGGGGATCGAGACGCGTAATTCGAAGAATTGAAGGTAGACGAAGGTCGATCTTACTGAAACTAAACCCAATCCACCGATCTCTGTTCAAAAAGGGATGAACAGAGCGCACGGATCTGTGATAAAATGCACGCACAGACACACGGATGCGTACCTTCCGATAGGTGGTGCCGTCTTCTTCGACGGCCCAGCCGGCTTCGTTGCAGAGGGCTTTCAGGACCTCATTGTTGTCGCAGTGCTTGGGGAGGTTGTAGTTCCCATGAGCCCTCAGGCCGCCGTAGATCTTCGCGGCCATGGCCCGCCGCCGCCGTTCCCTCCTCCGATTGTTCTCTCGCTCCCTCCATGACGGCTTCCTCTTAGCCGGAGCCCCGTCTGACGTCATTTACCGGCGAAGCTCGGGACCCCTCTCCTGCTTCCCCACCCCAAACCTCTGCTTAGCGTCGCAGGGGATTTAAACCCACACGCAAAAGAGCAGGCGAGCTGGGCAGCTCCACCCGGTCACATGGAGCACGCTTTCCCTCCCCACTCGGATCCGCGCAGGAATCTCGGCGTACGACGTCGTTCCAAAATTGCCATTAATCAGCGTACGGATGATTAATTAACAGAAATGAATGGGCCGGGGTGAAATAAATTTACTAATTACCGTAATTCTGTTTAATGGTGTCTTAATTTATCCTGAAAATAAGGGGGAAATGATAATAGGTTTTAAAATATAAAAAACTGACACTAAATATTGATAAACTTTTTGTAACTGATTATTTTTAAAAATCGCTGTGTTATTTTGTCATTTTGTTTTATGCATTAACATTTTTTTTTTATGCTTCTGGTCATTTTGTGCCTTTTTTTTCTTTTTGTTAAAGAACATGTACTTCATTTTTTAAAAGTTGTTATTTTTTTTAATGGCGTATTTAGAACAATATAATATTTATTGTGTTAAGTTTTTCAATGAAAAATATTTTTGTTAATGTTATTATTGTGGTTTTGGAATGACTTGGATGAACATGTGATTTGTTATCTCTCGGTTTATTTGCGTGTTCTCATTAGTAGGTTTTATTTTATAATATTTTTTCAACATTTTTTATTTTACATTTTCTCATTTTCATCTATTTTTATTAACATTTTGGTGGGGCCCGCCATCTTCTTACATGCATCCCATGGGGTGTGCTAACACCAAAACCTCATATAAGGATTTACCTAGAAATAAAACACATCAAGAGGAGTCACTTGTTGCTTTTATCGATCCATCATCATCACAAAAAAAAAATAGTATTTAGAGACGGTTTTAAATATATTTATATATACATATAGATACATATAAACATGTATACGTAAATAATAATATTAAAGAATAATAATAATAATAATAAAGAATAAAAAACAAACAAATAAATAATAGATAATCAATAAATAATAGATAACATGTAATAATATATAATAAATATTAAATGAATAAATGATTTTAATTTAATAACAAATTAATAATAGATAATAAATCAATATGTAATAAATAAGTAATTAGTTGATAATTAAATAATAATAAATAATAAATGAATATATAATAAACAGGAAATAATAAATAATAAGTAGTAAATAATAAATAGTAAATAGTAAATATATATATATAATCACGTATCATTTTATTTAAATACAGTTATATATATCTTAAAAAAATATAAAACATAAATAAATTTACATAAATATATATATAATCGCACATTTATATTGCATAAATATATATATAAATGCACATATATATAATTGCATATATATATATATATACAAACAGAAGTAAATATAAATCTCTTTATATATATACCCATATAAAATATAAAGATATAGAAACATAAATACATATAAATATTTATAAATGTATATAAATATAGACTGATATGTATAAATACATATGTAGCCATGAATAGATGCAATTATATATAATTTCCGAATAAATGTTGATAAATGTATATAAATTATAAATATATATATATAGACACACGCACATATATATAATAGATAATAAATCACGGAGGAAAAACCACAATAATTGTTAAACCATCAACTCAATAGGAATGAAAATCCATGAAATAAAATCATAGACGATTCAACAAGCATATGAAGACACTCTTAAACAAAGCTAAAATTGCATAAAATGTTCTAAAATAATGCCATCTGAACAATAAACTTGGTTTTGAACGCTTTTCGGACCTATTTTGACCTAAAAAACAATGACCCATGTAAGAACCCGCTTCCAGATGATTGAGCATTTCAGCGAAAGTTGGAATTTTCTCTGATGATAGACGGGTCGTTTTGAAATTTGGAAATCAGAATGAGGTTTTAGGTGTTTGAACGTCCAAATGCGGTGTTTTCAGACGTGTTATAAGTTTTGGTGGAAGTCTCAGGGGTTCGGACTAGCACTTGAGGAGGAATGGATGGTTCTAGCTGCTGTAATAAAACGTAGAAGCCAATCTACATCGTGAATATGGTATCACTACCACATAATCGACTTTACACAGCGCTAAAAAAACCACTAATAAAAAGGGTACATTTATCAGAAAAAAAAATGTTCAAAGGCGCTTCTATTAGCGCTAAAAACGGTGATAAAAGTATACTTTTATCAGTGCTTTTCTTAGCGCTGATAAAAACATATTTCATAAAAAAAATCATTAAAAATCATATATTAATATATAAATATATTGATATTGATATAATATAATATATTTTATAAAATATGATTTATATAAGGCTAAATACGCATTTACACTTAATATATAAGATATTTTGTAAAAATGAATTATAAAATAATTAAAAAATAAGATTAATTAATAATTTGCTAATTATTATCAAGTAATAGTCATTTAATAACAATTTTAAGATAGTAAAAAAATTAATAAAGGATTTAAAATAAGTTAAAAATGTGACTCAAATTTCAAACGACTATAACTTTTGATCTAGGTGTGTTTGGGCTCTACTATATATCAAATCGAAGCATGCGACGAGCTCTACGCCATCATCAGTAGAGGGGACCCTCGTCACTATTTTTTCAAGTCTTCCAAAACCGAGTTTTTAGTTAGGGTACCCTAATTTTTAACATTCGATGGAATTTTAGTCTCGTTTAAGTACGTTTTCTTATATTTTTCGATGGAGACTCGATTTATTTTCAAGCCTTACATTCATAAGGATATTATGATGTTCATTTTTTTTTGTCATTTTTCATAATGTACTATTATTTATAATTAAGTATACACACATATATACGTATTTGTATATATTTACACATAAAAATTTAATTTTATAAATAAATATGTAAACATATTTACATATAAAATATATTTATAAATATATAAACCATATCTAAATAAAAAATAATATTCATTTTATTTAAAATAAAAAATATATGAATATTTATATACCTATATAATGTGCGCGTGTGTGTGTATTTGTGTGTGTTTGTATTAACAAATTGATATGTTATATGTATATATATATATTCTAATATATGTATATAAATATTAATATATAATATATGTAAATAAATAAAAATATGTATAAATATATTTATAGACACACACACACACACATATATATATAGCATATATATGTATGTTACAGATACATTTGTATTTATTTATTTATAAACAAAAAAATATATTTTATAAATCTATTTAAAAATGATAATATAAATATATATTAATATACGAATAAATATATAGATAAAAAAATATAACTATATATATATATATATATAAATAGATATATCATAAAATGGAGAACAAAGCAACATGGATGTGTGGTAAGGGTCCAAACGTGCAAAGGGGAGGTCTTGAGTTCAAATCCAGGGGGAAGTAGGGATGCGCGCGCGGGTGAGAAAAGGGGGTTGTCTAGCATTGTTAACAGGGGGTGGCGTGCCTAGTGATGTTAAGAGGGGGGGGGGGGTTAACACTGTTAAAGTGGGGTTCAAGCGCTGATTGGTCACCTCTGATTCGGATTTTTTTTCAAATTAAAAAAAAACTTTTATCAACATTTTTTAGCACTGATAAAAGGGGTCTTTATGAGCGTTTTTAGCACCGATAAAAGAAACCCTCTTTTAATAGCGCCTAGATTATCTGCGCTTTTTTAGTGTTGATCAAAGTTTTTTTTAGCACCATTAAAACCATATTCTGTAGTAGTGTATTCACAACGTTAAAAGATTTGTAGGGTGTGGCCAAGGGGTTTATGATGTAAAAACTAGGCAAAATTGGCTTGGTCGAGGAATTTAGGGCATGAAATGCATGTTTCACGTCGTGAAACATGCTACTCAAGCCTAATGAAGGCCTTTTTCTGAGGAATTCAGGGCATGAAATCCCTTTTCACGTCCTCAATTCCTCCTGGGCTGTTTGATGAGGGATTAAAGGTTATGAGATTTTCCAAAAAAACCCTAGAAAATCCATTCCCTCAAACCCCTTACATGGAAACCGATGAGAATGGAGGTTTTGGCTTCTGGGAGCACCTATGATCTCATCCCTCTAACGATTTAAGCGTTGTTTGTTGCGATGGATTCCTCTCGGTGAGTCCTGGCCTTTGCGATCCATGGACGTTTCCAATTCTCATCAAAATCTCCTTCGTCAATTGGCCGTGGTTTGATTCTGATTGAGAAATCGAATGATGAATCTTTCAGATCTTGAAGGTTTTGTTAAAGGATGATAATATCTTGGATCGACATGATAAAAAGATATCCCGTGTTGATGCGCACACATTGTTGAAGTGCGATCCATTAACAAGATTTTACCCGAAACGGAGTCAAAAGCGTGTTGCAGACCAACCATGGATGGTTGGTCGTTATTCCAACTAGGCAACGTTGTTCAACTGATGGACTTGGGTGACATAATCAAGGCCTTTGGACCTTACTTGGCTTGGGGTTATCTTCATTTGAGGTTGGTGGTCTAGAATAACTCCCTTTTTTCCTGTTTTGTTTTGTTAAAGTATATGAAATATGTACGTTTGCACTGGAATGCTGTGCACGTGACCTAAGGAAATTGGTAACCACCGCCTTGATGAGAGTTCATAAGTTTAGACCTCCCATGGACCCGTTGGCTCCTTGATGTTGAGACATGGACTTGCACCCATCCAAGGGGTGTGCCAACCCTTGACACTAGGTTGGATTCTGAGAAGAATAAATCTAGAGCCCTTTGAATAAATGGATACTGGTTATACTTTGGTTTAGCCATGTGGATTGGTTTGGGTTGTGAATTGAAAATTGGTTTGCCATGGATTTTGCCTAATTGGTAACTATGATGATTATCTCGAGAATAAGTAACTTGGCTTTGAAGTGGTAACTTGCTATGTAATCAGAATCAGCGTAAATGCTTAATGAAACACGAGTTTGATGATATGTGTAATGGTAATAGTGCTCAAATGATAAAGTGAAATGGAGACAACTACAATTATTATGACGGTTGGTAATTTGGTTTAATTAATATTTGCCTTATATTTTGTCGATGACATGTTGTTTGGGTATTTAATGAACACACCAATAGGGCTTAGGAAACATGTTTATTATGTTGGTGTTTGGTATTGTAAATGACTTGCCTGACTTTTTGTCTTGTCATGACTCATTTGATATGCTGTAATGCTTATAAGGCTTGACCCGGTTATAGTGAAATGCTTATATAAAGGGCTTGGTTTGATTATGCTCAAATGCTTATATAAAGGGCTTGCGCCTAATCATGGTGAAATGCTTATATAAATGGCTTGGCTTGGTTATGTTGTAAAGCTTATAGGGCTTGGCCCGACTATTCCATAATGCTTATAGGCTTGACTCGATTATGCTAAAATATTTATATAAAGGGCTTGCGCCCAACCATGCTAAAATGCTTATATAAAGGGCTTTGCGTCCGATCATGTTGTAATGATTATAAGGCCCTGCCCAGTTATGTTGTGATAATTGATTAGGTATACTCTGGGGGCTTGTGGTAGTTTTTAACACACACACGCACACAGAGATACATACATATAAACACGTATACGTAAATAATAATATTAAAGAATAATAATAATAATAAATAATAAATAACAAACAAATGATTAATAAATAATAAATAACAAATAATAATAAATAAATAATAAATAATAAATAATAACTAATAAATAATAAATAATAAAAATATATAGTAAATAATAAATAAATAATAAATAAATAATAAATAAACAACATGTTAATTAGAAATTAATAATAAATAATAAAATAAAAATATATAATAAATACTAAATACTAAATAAATAAATAATATTAATTTAACAGCAATTTAATAATAATTTAATAATAGGTAATAAATCAATATATAATAAATAAGTAATAAATTAATAATTAATTAGTAATAAATAATAAATGAATATATAATGAACAAGAAATAATAAATAGTGAATAATAACTAATAAATAATAAATAATAAGTAATAAATAATAAATAAAAAATTGTAAATAAATAAATATAATCACATATAAATTTATTTAAATACAATTAGATATATCTTATAAAAAAATATAAATATAAAATTTGTTACATAAATGCAAATAAATACAATCAGAGAGACCCACACACACCAACCGATGAATATAAATATACATCAATGGATATACATATAAATATATATATCAACATCATATATATATAAATATACATTAATGTATATAAATATACATAAATGGATATATATATATATATATAACAAAATTTACATAAATATATATAAGCACACAATTATATTACATGATATACATAAATGCACATATATATAATTGTGTGTATATATATATATATAAACAAGAGTAAATATAAATATCTCTCTATATATATACACCTACATAATATATAAAAATATATAACCATAAATAGGTATAAATATTTATAAATGTATATAAATATAGACTAATATGCATAAATACATATACATATCCCTGAATAGATTCAATTATATATAATTTCTAAATAAATGTTAATAAATATACATAAATATAGAGAAATACACACACACGCACACACACATAAAATAGATAATAAATCACCAAAAGAGGGAAAACTAAAATAGTTGCAACACCATCAAATCAATAAGAATGTAAATCCATGTAATAAAATCATAGATGACCCAACAAGCATATAAAGACACTTTTAAACAAATCTAAAATCACATTGAATGTTTGAAAATCATGGCATCTGAATAATAAACTTAGTTTTAAAGGCTTTTCAAAACATTTTTTCAACCAAAAATAATAGAGACTTGAGTCCTCTTAGGTTAACATGACATAGATATCACCGTAGACTTCAATTTGATATGTGGTAGAGCCCAAACAGACACCCAGATCAAAAGTTATGGTCGTTTGAAGTTGAAGTTCGATTTTCAACTTCTCTTAAAAAAGTAACAAATTTTAGTCTATTAATTATTACCAAATTATTATCTAATGTTATTTTAGTTCATTTCATAAGATTTAATTTGATTGGTTGTGGATCTAAAATAGACACTTGGATCAAAAGTTATGGTCATTTGATGCTGAATATTGATTTTCAACTCATCATAGAATTGATTTAAGCCTCAAATAATTACTACCTAATAATTATAAATATTTAATACTTAACACATAATAATTAATTAAAATTTTAATTAATAAATAATTAATGATCATAAATAATAAATAATAATTATTAATAACACATTGTAAATAATTATTAATCATTAATTTTATTTTATTTTTTTTCAATTATTTTTAATGGCAGTTTCTTAAAAAATTGCCTCTAAAAAAAATAAAAAAATGTAAAAAAAAAATAAAAAAATCGAATTTAGTGACGGTTTTTGAAAAACTACCGCTAAATCTTAAAAAAATAAAAAAACATATTTAGGGGTGATTTTTAAAAAATCACCGTTAAAAAATGTTGATGAAATATTTAACGACAGTCTTGAAAGCTGCCATGAATTTCAATTATTTCATGTAGTGCATCTACAAATATGTTTGATGAAAACCGCCACATGGGATTGTGCCTTCTGAGGGTGTTCACCAACTAAGGTAGTGCACTAGAACCACATTAAGTATACAAGAGAGGAGAACAAAAAATCTATGACTTAAGAGTTTTAAATTAGTTGAGTGGTTATGTTGTGGTGTTTAGATCGCTTTATATAACATATTTCATTGAATGAAGATGACTCAAAAAGGCTAGAGCATTTCTAAAATGCTCACCAAGTTATGAATAAAAATTATAACACTTACGATTCAAACTACCATATTAATACAAGCCATAAAATCATTGGACTCTGTCAACACAAACATTATTTTAAATTTTTTAAACACATCATCACATGATGTGCAGACTGTTTAAATGTTTACGAGGTGGAAGCATCGAGATAACCCCTTACCGATATCATATAAAGTTAAATTTTACGATAGGGTTACTGGTATATCATATAATATGATATATTATTAACTCATTTTAACCATTAAGAATTTAGGTAATATCTCCAACAATCTCTCACTTACATTAAATACTCGAATAATTTATACATATCTCACATTATGTTACATCATGTATAACTAACTATATGCGAAACAATACCCAAATTCCTTTGGTTATTGAGTTGTTTTATAAGATTTATCTGATTTTTCTCAAACATCTTATACCAAAATAAATCCACATTCACTTAGGATTATGCGTGAATTTGTAGATCTTTATAGTATTGAAAAAGATTATAATTGCATCTATATCCATAAAACCCCTTTGTCCATGACATTGAGTATATACACGGGGTATAGAACTTTTCAATCATGTACGAGACAACTCATCCATTCTCGATTCTCTAAATAGACTAACCAAAACAAATAAATATGTCGCATGTCAATTATCCAATTAAAAAAACAAATCAAATGCCATTAAATTAGGCATTAACATACATTTTTAAGTCTTACTTAATTGTATAGGTGCTTAACGGGATGAAACGGGGCAGAGTGGGCCAATCCCGCATGGATTTAGCCTAAAAATGCTCGGTCAATTTAGCCCCGCATTTAATGTGGGCCTAGAGAATTTTGTCCAGCCCGATCTGCATTTTAAGCAGATTGGTCCATGGGTTGACCCACATTTATAATCAAGATAAAATATATTAAAATAAAAATAAAAAAAATTATTGTTAAGAAATATTAAATTTTAAACACACAATAGTTATCACATAATTATTAATTTACATATATATTAATCAACACACACACACACGTTCATCATAAAAAATTATCCATTAAATTGAAATAAAAATTAAAGAAAAAAGAAAAAAATTATTGTTGGTCCACAAAACGACTCTCATTTTCTAAGGATGGTCCACTTAAGATCACATGCCCCCTCGATCCGTTTAAGTCAATTTAAAATGCATCCCATTTTTCCTTGTCTAACCCACCCCATAAATACGAACCCGCAGGCTTGGCCCATGGGCCCGATGGCCGTTAAGAACTCCTTCTCAATTTAGATCCTAAATTCCATGCATGTCATACATGAGGAAAAATCATATTTTTCTTAAGAAAAACCCCTTACATGATAACAAACATACCCAACTACCCTCTGTTTAGCTCATTCCCATTTATAGTATAAGATGTATATCAAAGCATGAAAGTTCACATGTAGGGAACCTTGTTAAACTTAGATTTTTAGGATTACTATGATGTGTACACCCAAAATACATTAATGACACATATATGTAATATTTCATATAGTGTGTAGCCACTAAAAAATGTGCGCCACACACTTTGATGCAAAATCTATGCTGTGATCCTCATTCAAATGATATAAAATGGGTTTTTTTATAAAAAGGCATCTCAGTGCTTGGATAATATGTAAATGAGATATATATGTGTTTCTTTATTTCTCATACACTGAGGGATGAAGATCCTTCAAAAAAATTTCTCAAGTCCAGTGGCATGGTGGTGCAAACCAGTTACCAAGAATGTACTATGGAATCTATCTAAATATTTGTATGCATTTTTAAGGACCTTATGGATGTATTTAGCCAATAAAAACTTATTTTATTGGTATATCTTATAACTAAGGTGGTAATCTATTCTATTAGATTCAATTTGATAGGTTATAGAGCTAAAATGAATAAAAAACAAATAAATAAATAATAGATAATCAATAAATAATAGATAACATGTAATAATATATAATAAATATTAAATGAATAAATGATTTTAATTTAATAACAAATTAATAACAAATTAATAATAGATAATAAATCAATATGTAATAAATAAGTAATTAGTTGATAATTAAATAATAATAAATAATAAATGAATATATAATAAACAGAAAATAATAAATAATAAGTAGTAAATAATAAATAGTAAATAGTAAATAAATATATATAACCATGTATCATTTTATTTAAATACAATTATATATATCTTAAAAAAATATAAAACATAAATAAATTTACATAAATATATATATAATCGCACATTTATATTACATAAATATATATATAAATGCACATATATATAATTGCATATATATATATATACAAACAGAAGTAAATATAAATCTCTCTATATATATACCCATATAAAATATAAAGATATATAAACATAAATACATATAAATATTTATAAATGTATATAAATATAGACCAATATGTATAAATACATATGTAGCCATGAATAGATGCAATTATATATAATTTCCGAATAAATGTTTATAAATGTATATAAATTATAAATATATGTATATAGACACACACACATATATATAATAGATAATAAATCACAAAAAGAGGAAAAACCACAATAATTGTTAAACCATCAATTCAATAGGAATGAAAATCCATGAAATAAAATCATAGACGATTCAAAAAGCATATGAAGACACTCTTAAACAAAGCTAAAATTACATAAAATGTTCTAAAATAATGCCATCTGAACAATAAACTTAGTTTTGAATGCTTTTCGGGCCTATTTTGACCTAAAAACAGTGACCCGTGTAAGAACCCGCTTCCAGATGGTTGAGAATTTCAGCAGAAGTTTGAATTTTCTCTGTTGATAGACGGGTTGTTTTGAAATCCAGAAATCAGAAACATGTTTCGGGTGTTTGAGCGTCCAAATGCAGTGTTTTCAGACGTGTTATATGTTTTGGTGGAAGTCTCAGGGGTTCGGGCCAACACTAGAGGAGGAATGGATGGTTCTAACTGCCGTAATAAAATGTAGAAGCCAATCTACATCGTGAATATGGTATCACTACCACATAATCGACTTTACATAGTGCTACTTTTTAACAGCGCTAAAAAAACCATTGATAAAAGGGGTATCTTTATCAGCACTGAAAAAATGATGTTAAAAGGTGCTTCTATCAGCGCTAAAAAAACGATGATAAAAGTATACTTTTATCATCGCTTTTCTTAGCGCTAATAAAAAGTATATTTCATAAAAAAAAATTATCATTAAAAGGAATATATTAATATATAAATATATTGATATTGATATAATATAATATATTTTATAAAATATGATTTATATAAGGCTAAATATGCATTTACACTTAATATATAAGATATTTGGTAAAAATGAATTATAAAATAAATAAAAAATAAGATTAATTAATAATTTGGTAATTATTATCAAGTAATAGTCATTTAATAACAATTTTAAGATGGTAAAAAAAATTAATAAACAATTTAAAATAAGTTAAAAATGTGACTCAAACTTCAAATGGTCATAACTTTTGATCTAGGTGTCTGTTTGGGATCTACTATATATCAAATCAATGCATGTGACGAGCTCTACACCATCATGAGTAAAGGGGACCCTCGTCACTATTTTTTTGAGTCTTCCAAAACTGAGTTTTTAGTCGGGGTACCCCAATTTTTAACATTCGATGGAATTTTTGCCTCATTTAAAGAAGTCTTCTTATATTTTTTCGGTGGAGACTCAATTTATTTTCAAGCCTTACACTCATAATGATATTACGACGTTCAATTTTTTTCATTTTTTATAATGTACTATTATTTATAATTAAGTATACACACATATATACGTATTTGTATATATTTACACATAAAAATTTAATTTTATAAATAAATATGTAAACATATTTACATATAAAATATATTTATAAATATATAAACCATATCTAAATAAAAAAGTAATATTCATTTTATTTAAAATAAAAAATATATGAATATTTATATACCTGTATAATGTGTGTGTGTGTGTATTTGTGTGTGTTTGTATTAACAAACTGATATATATATATATATATATATATATATATATATATTCTAATATATGTATATAAATATTAATATATAATATATGTAAATAAATAAAAATATGTATAAATATATTTATAGATACACACATATATATGTATGTTGTAGATATATTTGTATTTATTTATTTACAAAAAAAAACATATTTTATAAATCTATTTAAAAATGATAATATAAATATATATTAATATACGAATAAATATATAGATAAAAAATATAACTATATATATATAGATAGATATATCATAAAATGGAGAACAAAGCAACATGGGTGAGTGGTAACGGTCCAAACGCGAAAGGGAGAGGTCTTGAGTTCAAATCCAGGAGAAGTGGGGATGCACGCATGAGTGAGAAAAGGGGGTTGTCTAGCTTTGTTAATGGGGGTGGCGCACCTAGTGATGTTAATGGGGGGGGGGGGTAACATTGTTAAAGTGGGGTTCAAGTGCTGATCGGTCACCTCTGATTCAGATTTTTTTTCAAATTAAAAAAAATGACTTTTATCAACATTTTTTTAGTGCTGATAAAAGGGGTCTTTATGAGCGTTTTTTAGCACTGATAAAAGAAACCCTCTTTTAATAGAGCTTAGATTATCCGTGCTTTTTTAGTGTTGATAAAAGATTTTTTATCACCATTAAAACCATATTCTATAGTAGTGTATTCACAACGTTAAAAGGTTTGTGGGGTGTGTCCAAGGGGTTTAGGATGTAAAAACTAGGCAAAATTGGCTTGGTTGAGGAATTCATGGCATGAAAGCATGTTTCACGTCGTGAAACATGCTACTCAACCCTAATGAAGGTTCTTTTTAGAGGAATTCAGGACATGAAATCCCTTTTCACGTCCTCAATTCATCATGGGTTGTTTGATGAGGGATTTAAGGTTATGAGATTTTCCAAAAAACCCTGGAAAATCCATTCCCTCAAACCCCTTACATGGAAACCGATGAGAATTGAGGTTTTGGATTCTGGGAGCACCTTTGATCTCATCCCTCTAACGATTGAAGCATCATTTGTTGCGATGGATTCCTCTCGGCGATTCCTGGCCTTTGTGATCCATGGACATTTCCAATTCTCATCAAAATATCCTTCGTCAATTGGACGTGGTTTGATTCTGATTGAGAAATCGAATGATGAATCTTCCAGATATTGAAGGTTTTGTTAAAGGATGATAAGATCTTGGATCAACATGATAAGAATATATCCCGTGTTGATGTGCACACATTGTTGAAGTGTGATCCATTAACAAGCTTTTACCTGAAATGGAGTCAAAAGCATGTTGCAGACCAACCATGGATGGTTGGTCGTTATTCCAACCAGGCAACGTTGTTCAACTGATGGACTTGGGTGATGTAGTTAAGGCCTTTGGACCTTACTTGTCTTGGGGTTATATTCATTTGAGGTTGGTGGTCTAGAATAACTCCCTTTTTGCCTGTTTCGTTTTGTTATAGTATATGAAATATGTACGTTTGCGCTGGAATGCTGTGCACATGACCTAAGGAAATCGGTAACCACTGCCTTGATGAGAGTTTATAAGCTTAGACCTCCCATGGACCCTGTTGGCTTCTTGATGTTGAGACCTGGACTTGTAGCCATCCAAGGGGTGTGCCAGCCCTTGACACTAGGTTGGATTTTGAGCAGAATAAATCTAGATACCCTTGAATAAATGGATATTGGTTATACTTTAGTTTAGCCATGTGAATTGATTTGGGTTGTGAATTGAAAATTGGGTTTTCCATGGATTTTTCCTAATTGGTAACTGTGATGATTATCTCGAGAATAAGTAACTTGGCTTAGAAGTGGTAACTTACTATGTAATCAGAATCAATGTAAAGGCTTAATGAAACATGAGTTTGATGATACGTGTAATGGTAATAGTGCTCAAATGATAAAGTGAAATGGAGAC